>OX451736.1:507030732-508461588 GCA_948472305.1 Vicia faba | reverse complement strand
GTCCATGGTTGAGCTTGATTTTCCATTGGTTAGGTCAAACAGTCAAAAATTGCCCTTGTGCAGTCAAAACCCTAAAAATGACCATTTTGCCCTTTTGGTGATCTGGTCAAATTTCTTGTGTAATTGTGATCCAAACTTGATCAAATGGTTCATATGAGTTCATAATGTTGATGTGGGTCAAAATTCATGAGGTTTGACTGTCAATTGGCCACAATTGACTTTTTCCCCAATACAGTTGATTTCTAGGTCAACTGTCCAATTGACTGGGCAAAAATTTGAATCAAGGCTTGAAACTTGGTATGGACAAACTTGTGAGTCTAACATGAAGTATTAAATTCACTTTGGGCATTGTAGGTCAAAACACCCATGTGCAAACTCAAACCCTAATTTAGGTCAACAGTGCAAGGAGGTGTCTTGAGCAGAGCAAACCCTAGCTTGATCTTGAGTTCCAAGAGTCTTGTGATGAGAAATGTTGATGAAATGGGAGGGCAAATTTTGGGGTACAACAACGTCCCTTTAGAATTGACCCTTACATCCAACGATTAGGGTTGTCTACTCACTAATAGTAGGATAACACGGTCTAAAGGAAACAAGAATAGAAACAATCTTTTTTCGAGTAGGTAGGTGCTAGCAGGTACTTGCTCAAAACAAACAAACTTTTTCACACCAAACACTTTTCGAACAAAGTTTTCATAAACAACATCGTAACACTCTTGAGGATAGAAACAAGGGTTAAAACGAAGTAAAACAAAACTTTTCAAAAACACAAACACACAAGCAATTTTAAAAGATGAGCAAGTACCTAAGAGCCCTTGGAAAACCACAGATAGAAAGGGTGCTAATACCTTCCCTTTCTATAATCTACCCCCCGTACTCAGAATATCTCGAAAAAGGAATTTTTTTGTGCTTTTGTCCTTTCCAGTTGGATAAAATAAAAGTCGGGTGGCAACTCTTGCTTACCGCGACATTTTGCAAACACAAACGCAAAACGCAAACCAGCATTTTCCTAAAACAATCTGGTTCTGCCACCGTATCACAAACGTCAACCGATCAACTAAACTCAAATCAGATTTTTGACCTTCTCAAATCACATAAAGAATACCACTAGTAAGATTCAACATACCAAGCTTAACACCAGAAGAAGTCTCTTCACAAACTAACCTCAAATCTCAAAATTGTTCAAGTAAATCCAACTCTTGTATCATCAACATCGGCATATGCAAATACTTCCCACTCAAAGCATCAGCTATAACATTCGCTTTACCCGAATGGTAGTTCGAACCAAAATAATAGTCCTTCAAGAATTCAAACCATCTTCTTTGCCTCGTATTCAACTCTTTCTGATATAAAAAATATTTCAAACTCTTGTGATCACTAAACACATCAAACCTCGATTTAAACAAATAGTGCATCCAAATTTCAAGACAAACACAACCGCAGCCAACTCTAAATGATGCGTCGGATAATTCCTCTCATGAAATTTAAGTTGCCTTAAAGCATAAGCCGCAACCTTCTGATTTTTCATCAACATGCCTCATAAACCCATCAAAGAAGCATCATAGTAAACCATAAAAGGTTCTTCCAGATTCAGCAAAATCAAAACAGGAGCGGTTGTCAACCTTCTCTTAAACTCTTGAAAACTAGCTTCACATTGTGCAGTCCAAATAAAGGCTTAACCATTTCTAGTCAATCGCGTCAATGGTAATGCCAACTTGGAAAAACCTTCAATAAAATTTCGATAATAACCTACTAAACCAAGAAAACTTCTAATCTCATAAATAGATTTCAGAGCTCCCATTGAGAAACATTCTCAATCATTGACGGATCAACAATAATACCACCCCTCGATATCACATGATCAAGGAAAATCACTTCCTTCAACCAAAACTCACACTTAAAAGGTTTAGCATACAACTGCTTCTCTTTCAACACAGATAACACAATTCTCAAATGCTCAACGTGATCCTCTTGACTCTTCGAATATATAAAAATATCATCAATGAACACAACAACAAACTGATCCAAATATTGATGAAAAATTCTATTCATATATTCCATAAACACGCCAGGTGCATTGGTCACACCAAACGGCATCACAAAATATTCATAGTGACCACACCTTGTTCTAAAAGCAGTCTTCTAAATATCTTCATCCTTCACACGAATATGATGATACCCAGACCTTAAATTAATCTTACTGAACACACTTGCACCCACCAACTGATCCATCAAATCATCAATTCTCGAAAGTGGATATTTATTCTTAATAGTCACCATATTCAGTTGTCTATAATCCATACACAACCTCATATAACCTTCCTTCTTCTTAACTAACAAAAAAGGTGCATCCCATAGTGACACACTCAGATGAATAAACCTCTTCTCAAGTAAATCTTCAAGTTGACTCTTCAACTCTTTCAATTCAGACGCGAACATCCGATACATAGCGCCATCGATACCAGACTAGTTCCAGGAAACAAGTCGATCGTAAACTCCACTTCAGGTTCTGGCGGTAAAGCACTTACATATTCAGAAAATACTTCCAAATTTTTTTGAACTATTGCTAATTCACCAATCACCTGTTTCTCACTGATATCTAATATTCAAATCAAAGCCAACAACACAACATCATCCTTCACAAACTCATTCACTTTACATACTATCAAGCTGGCAAGACAAGCCTATCACATCCAATACGATCATGTCTACTATCAACAAGAGATTAAGGGTGATCAGTTCCTCAATTTGTTAATAGGTAGTCGAAACCATAATGGAGCATAAACTATCATTACCAAACTATAATATTGTCATTTATCTCATGCTTAAAGTTACCTAAGCACCATGGTCCAACTCTTCACACCACAAACATCTTAGGGAAGAAAAGTTTCTCCCTCACTTGTTTTAAACCCACTCCTGCAAACAAGTGATCAGAAAACATGAAATTATCAACAGTGTTTCACACACTGTAACACGGTAGAAGAACTGACTTAGGTGTTTTAAGTTTGATCGCAATTATTGCGGATAGCAAGAGTCGCAATCGACTTTTCTTTTATCCAATAAGGAAATGCTGAAAAGAACAGGAAATACCTTTCGAGATTATTTATTGAGTTCAGGGGGTAGGTTATGAAAAGGGAAGGTATTAGCACCCTTTTCATCTGTAGTTATCTACGGGTTCTTAGTTGCTTGCTAGATCACTTGATTTTTGTTTGAAATATGCTTGTGGTGTGGTTTTTGAAAGTATTTTGAAAATGTCTTTGTAATGGTTATCATTTCTATAAGAACACGTACAAAGTGTTGTTTTGAAAATGTTTCAAAATGAAAGTGTTGGTGTATAAATTGTTTTTGTTGTGAGCAAGCGAGCAACTAGGAGCAACCTACCTACTCAAAAGGTCTTAAATGTTCTTTTCCTCCTCCTTTAGATGTTGCTATCTTACCATTGGTTTGGTAAGAAGCCCCACCGTTGGATGTGAAGGGACGGGCGTGAGACGTTTGTATAGTCATAGAAGGCAACCTATGTGACCTTTTAGCAATGTCGTTTAGGTACTAGATCATTTACCGAAGCCAACATGGAGGGTCATCGAGGGACTACGATCTTTTATTTAGGGTCTTTGCTAAAACACCCATATTCGAGGAACATGAATATTTTTTCTAAGGCTACGAGTGGAATTACCCTAGGGGTGCGTGTATGTGAGGAGTGTGTTTGATTACATGCATTTTGTCTTTTGGACTTTTGTTTTTCTATTTGTTGTTTTTATCTTACCATACATCCTAGTTACTAACATTTATACAAAAAGAATAAAATGCAAAAAGATAAAATCCTACACTATTACAACCATATTGAATAGCATGGAAATAAAAAGGAAAAAATAAAATAAAGGAAAAAAAATGGATCTTTCGATTTTGGTAGAAAGGCCATTTGATTCTGCATTCTCTGGCCTCCTTCAATTTGAGTTCTGAAGTCAGTGGAGTCATGCCCTTCGATTTGCCTTTTTGTCTCCTTCGACTGAGGGTTGGAATCAGGATAGTCACGCCTTTCGTCTAGGCCTGGAAGTCAGCATAGTTCTGCCTTTCACTTGAGGCTTGGAGATAGCAAGGTTCTGGCCTTCATTTGAGGCCTGGAGACAGCAAGGTTCTGGCCTTCGTTTGAGGCCTAGAAGAAGCAAAACTCATGCTTTACCACAGACTCCTTGCTGACTCTTTGTAAGCATATTGGGCCCTCAGATTGTGATTCGAAAATCTTGTACAGCTAGCTAATCGAAGGGTACAACAAACCTGTCTTAAAGTCTAAAAATGCAATATCCAAACATAACTACAGTCCAGGGGTTAGCATGAAAACTAATGGGTCTAAAAGTCCAAAGCATAACTAAACTAAGGTTGAGTTTTCAACACATAGGCAGTCAGAATCGAAAGCTAAAATATGGTCTAGAAATGTCTACATTTTTCTTTATTGGCATATGCACGTGATATTAAAATAGAATAGACTCAAGTTTGAAAGAAAACTTACCTCTTGAAGTCCTTAAATCGAAGGGAGATGTAAGTGATTTCTTTGATGGAAAACGGGAGTTCGTTGGGACCTTCCTGAGGCTAGTCCAATTGCTACTTTATGAAAGCAGTGACTGGGTCGAAAGAGGTTGTGTGAGTGGATTGAAAGCTCTTTTATAATAGGTGATGGAATAGCTCAAAGGCCTATTGTATGGTAGCTGGAGGAGTGGGTCGAAGGGTAGTTTTATGGTCACTTGGAGGGTGAATCGAAGGTTTTTTTCTTAGTGTATAGAAGTGTTTGGAAAAAGAATGATGGGAAGTGTTTGAGAATTTTCACAAGTGTTTTCTTGCAATCCTTTAGGCGCCTCATACATGTGTGGTGATGTCTCCTATTTATAGATGTCCTGGGCTGATGTTTTGGGAGGGAAAACAAAAGGTTCAAACAAAAAAGGTATGTTGTATTTGTAACTTTCGAGGGACAATGTTTTATTTCCATTTTGGTGCAAGGAATAAGCAGCATTGCAGACTGCTGTACAACAGTTTTGGAGTTTTATGGCCAGTGTATCAGGCCTGAGCGTGGTAGCGCATGGGACTTGGTCAACAAATTCCTTTGGCATCTCAACCTTTTGTCTTGACCCCCTAGCCTTGCCTTTCGACCAGACTCTTCAACAACCATTTTTCTTTTCAAATTGAAGTGTCATTCGAATGGCTCATATGGATGTACTTTGAAGGGGCCAAATTAGTGCCTTTCGACCAGGCCCTTCATCAGTTCCTTTGAATGGTCTAAATGAATGCTTTTGGGATGGGTCAGTAAAATATGTCATTCAATTGGGACATCCAGACATGCCTAGCCTGTCCTTCAAATGCACCACCATGGTTCTTCCTTCGCCTGAGGCAATGGCATAGTGCAGAGTTTGTGTGTTTGAAGCAGGCCATTTCCACAGGAGATCCTGCCCACTCAAATTTGCCTGCAAAGGGGCCATATGGCCAAACGAAAGAGTGTGTGCAGGAGGTTCATGCCTTGTGACCTTATACAAATATGTTCAAATGAAAGCTTGTAAAAGGGGAGCCACATGCCCAAACGAAAGGCATGACTAAAGACTTGTGCTGAAGGAATCACACCCCCAAATGAAGGATGCGTGCAAGGGATGAAAGGCTCAATCGAAGCATGAAATACTAGGAAAGCTATTGCCCTAAATGAAGGAGGCCTGCAGGGTACAAAACGTGTAATCGAAAGAAGGCAGAAGGGAGGCTTTGGCCTCATGAATCAAAGGACATTATCAGGAAGTGTTGCCCTGTCAAAGCTTGTAACAAATTGCTTCAAAGGGGACTTTGGCCTTGTGCATGTTATTATGGTAGGGGATTATGCCTTGTATGTCTTGGCTAACGCGCGGGGAAGATGTTGTGTGGTGAAACGAAATATTTGTACAAATATTCAAGTGGAGTCTAGCGTTAAAACGAAACAGGAAATGATCTTAGCCAAATGAGTCCAATGCCTTAATCGAAGCATGAAATGAACTTGCCCCAAAGGAATCCAGCTCCCAAACGAAAGATGCAACCAAGGCCAAAGTGTCCAATCGAAGGATGCCAAAATCAAAAGGAACTTGCTTTTCCTTTTAATTTTGTCAAAAAGAGCATTTTCATCTGTTTGGTTGTTTAGCAATTTCTTCTTTAACTTTGATGCTAAAAAGTCCAACTATACTTGTGTAAGCTTGAATTTTGGGAGCCCCTTTAAGAAATGTCATGAGGGATGAGAGGGCAAATTTTAGGGTACAAACAGCTGCCCCTGTTCAATCTTCTTAAACCTGAAGAGTTAGATTGGCGAATCTTCCATTCGTGACTTGAAGGTGGAAGATGATTGAACACTAGAGTGCCCAGAAATTTGCACTCGATGATGTGGTGGTTGATTATGCAGGGAATGGGCTTAAAGATTCCATTTTGAGAGATGATGGAGAGTTGTCAGAGATGGGCTTACGCATGCCATCCAAAAGTGATTGGTGGCAAAAATTTGAAGCAGTATCAGAATAAATCTCTGGTTGATTTATACTTAAATAGTAGATGTAGTGGGATGAGTATCAAAAAAATATCCATAAATGGATTGTATCTGACTCGCATCTAAAAGATCTATTGAATGAGTGTCAGAATGACATCTGTATCTGGATCGTATCTAGACTGTATTTGAGAAATGTGCTAAATGAGCATCAGGATGGCCTCCATATATGGAGCGTATCTGAACTATATCTGAAAGCTGAAACTGAATGAGTATTAGAATGGCATCTATATCTGGAGCGTATCTGAACTGTATCTGAAAGCTGAATCTGAATGAGTATCAGAATAGCATTTGTATCTAGAGCGTATCTGAACTGTATCTAAAAGTTGAATCTGAATGAGTATCAGAATCGCATCCGTATCTGGAGTGTATCTGAATTGTATCGGAAAGTTGAACGAGAAGGAGCCCGTGTAAGATTGCTTCATGATGAGTTCATGTAAAAATGCATTTGGAAATGAGAAGGAACCTGGTAGGGTTGCTTCAGCTGGTCGTGTAGATAGTTGTCATGTCTGGTTTCAGGTATTAATCTTTGACCTTTTGAAGATCGTTGATGATAGCCATTTGTTGATTTGATCTTTCCTGAAAATGTAAAGAGTTAGCTGCATGCAATGCCATGATGTATGAAATACATGGTGCAATGATGTTCTCAAAATAAATGAGATTGTGTCGTATTCACTTGCCATGTATGTAATATGATGCATGAAATGCGAAATGTTATTGGAATGTATTTTTGTCTTGGAAAATAAATCCTTGACAAATATTGGGGAGTTTTGGGAGGCTGAATCCCGGATGACCGTTGGGGATGAAGAGTATTCCCATCTTCAAACCTTGCTTAGAACATTTCCACTAGGGATTCCTATTTTTGTTGTTTGAGGAGAAATCCGCTGGGGGATGTTGATTTTGCTTGAGAATAAAACTCTATGGAGAGTGTTGATTTCTGTTTTGGGGAAAAAAGTTCAAGAGTCTCAGTTGTCCATTTCTCTACTGGAGAGTTATCTCTTGATGTAAGAGAAAGGAAGCTAACAACTTGTTGGGGATAAAGGAGTTAACGGTTATCTGATTGTCTTCCAGGTTTTGTAGCAGCTTACTGGGGATTGTAGGAAAGTCTACTGGGGAAGATGAGTTGTGGTCCCTTAATTTGTGATAGTCTGGGAGGCAAATTCAAGTTGGCGAATCTTTCCGTTTGTTGGGGAAATAAAACCTGTCGCCAATCTGTTGGAAAGGTGCTTTCTTTTGGCAGAACTCCTCGAGGGTTCTTGAAATTAACTCAGTTGGGGAGAAGTTTTCAGAGATTGAAATTTTGGTTGGGGATCACCCTGTGAAAAGGACTTTGTGGGGGATTCGTCACTGCCCCTAGTAGCAAGTGTTTATAGTATTTCCAGGAAATGCTTGCCTGACCATACGCAGCCCTTTGTTGGAATTCACGTTCAATGCCCCAAGTGATTCAGATACAGACCTGCCCCTGGTTATTCAACATTTCTTGAGAGATTTATTGGAATCTTGACTTGATTGTCCCCAAGCGAGTTGGACAGTGACATGTCATGCCCCTTTGTTTATAAGAGATCTATCATTGGAAGTGTCATCCCATTTGAAATTATTTTGTTCACTGAGAGAGCTTTCGTTCGCTGGACATTCGTCGTGTGAATATCTCCGTTGTCAAACAATTAGCCATATGAAAACAACGATATTCAAAATAATGCAAAGTTTATGCTTATCTTGAAGTTTTGAAAATGCGTTTTAACAGATAAAATAATTTTGCAAGTATGTGAATTCAAATCAGGATTTAGAGTAAGCCTTACAGGAGTCAGGATACCTTTTGTAACAGTATGCTTTCGGACTAACCCATGCTTCAATCAGGACTTTGAAAGGTTGTACCGTGGTCTGGTTCACGGTTTAATAAACAAAGGATAAGGCTCAAAGTGTATTTGTACCCGCCCGTTCTTCGTGATGTCCTTCAGTCCTAAACTCAGTTAATTATGCGTTTGGACTCCAATCGAGTCTAGAATGATGTTTAGGTGATGGTTCAGACAAGTTAAGTTTGTTGGAAGACAGTCATTTTTTTGCCATATTTTCCACGTTGTTGAGGATTTGTAGTGACCTCTTTTTGATTTATTATCCCTGATTTTGCCTGACTATTCTTGTTTTTGAGATTACAGTCAGCGAGATGCCCCTGTTTTTCTTAAGTCTCCTTCGTAGGTTTTGACTTAGTGGATTTTTTTTTAGAGATGATGAGTGCCTATTTTGATAGGGAACCATCATCGTCTTTTGATTCCATAGGGATGTTTTTGATGTCATTCGTTGTATACAAAGTGAAAGTTTGTGACTGAACACGCATTTGAATTAATTGAGAGACTACCCTGCCCCAGGTTTTGATTAAAGGTTTCAGTTTGTAAAAAAAGGAAACTCCTACTTCTTTGGCTCAAAGGGGTTGACTAGGGATTATCCTCCTTATAACTCCAGTGTTTAGGAATTGAAATAATGTCTGTACATCATTAGCAAGGTCTGTCCAAAAGCATATTGTATGAGATTATGACATTGTTTTCGTCATCCTCCCTCTAAAGGCTTGCAACTTATGAAACAAGAATTGAATATTATAAAGGGAGAAAAAAGCATAGTTTAAATAGAATGAAAATGAATAGATTAATTCAAGACAAACATATTTAATGCATTAATGAGAGTAACCAAAGTATGACATAAAGATAGGTGTTTAAGCAAACAAAGAAATTACAATTGAAAATTCGAATAAATAGAAAATTTCCTTGCCCAGAACGCCACTTCATATGGATGCCCTTGAGGAGTGATAAAAAAACTCCATTTGACCATCTTGTGTAAACTCCAACGCCCCTTCGTTGATCAGATCTTGGATCTTGTTTATTAACGTCCAACAATTATCAATATTGTGCCACGGGCTATTGGAATGATATGCACACCTTTCTCCATGATTATAACAGGGAGAAGCAGTATTAGGATTCTAAGGAGGATCCCTTAATGTAACCAAATTCATCTCCAGCATGTGTCGCAAGACTTGCGATATTGGTATGTCGAGTTTGGTAAACTGCCTATCATATGGGACTCGTTTACGTCGATTACCGTGTTATTTTCGAGGTTGTTGTTGGGCTCGTGATGTAGCAGCAAATTGGGAAGGTCTGCTCTCCCTCAAAACGGTTTGTTGTCTCATGGGAGGCTGAATAATGACTTGATCCCTAATCTCGACCGTTTACTTCATACAGTTGGAATTGTCGTTATGAAGTTTGTTGACGAGGGTCCTTAGCTCCTCTTATCCCCGAGCTAAGTTTTGGATAAGAGCCATATGGCCCACCAGTTTTCCCATCATCTAGATCTTCATTGTTGCCAATTCAGTTTGTAGCCATTCCAACTGGTCATCCTTGTTGTCTTCAGGATTCCCCATGATCATGCCCCTAGTGAGGGGTGTTTTCACCTCTTCTTGTCCCTTGGACAGGATCAAAAACATTTCCTGAAGTTGAGCGTTTTGAGTCTGAATGTCTTTGATAGTCTGTTCTAAAGCCATCTCTACTGAAATAAACAGTAAGCAGATGAGAGACCTGTGTGGAAAAGCCTGTCATGATATGATTCATGGTATGTGGATGCAATGTTTTCAAGGACTTAGAAATTTTAAATTTGTTATAAACAAAGAAAGGAGCAAACATCAATTGTATTAATAAGTTTAAATTGATTACAACCGTACCCCTTGGGCTTACAATGGAGCAAATAAATCAAAATAAAATCCTAAGACAATAAGGTCGAACGCATCCTCTTTGGTGCAATGTAGGCGTTCAAATTTAACTCCTCATGAAGCTGTATCGTAAGCTCTAGGACCTTCTTTTCACTCGCATAGAACTGGGCCTCGAAAGTGTCTCGTTCTTCCTTCAGCTGGATCCAAGCTCTTTGTAAGTCTTCAAGAGAAGTAGGAATGTTAGGGTGAGAGATAACATAAGGAATATCTCCTTTAACTAATAGCTCCATGATGATAGGCAAAGTGGCAGGGTATGGCAATACCGAGTCTTTGAGCACGAGTTCATACCCACTTAAGATAAGGCTCCAAAGGAATGGAGTTCTTATGCCCCAATGTCTTGCTATCCACTTTGTTTACCATCCTCCAAGCTCGTATAAATCTCTAACGGTAGCCTTGATCGTCACTCTCGTAGTCGAACACCAAACCTTGGATGAGTGCATCGTGAGGACCATCTCTTTGTGTATAGACAAATTATCGTAATGCAAGAGAAGGGTTATAGGTGATACCTCCCCTAATGCCGAGCAAAGGGACATTAGGTAATTCCCCATAACGGTCAATGATAGTAGTATCCTCCAAGGATCGAGAACACCAATAAATGTCAGAGTGTGTGAGGGACATCATCCTTTGAGACCATGTTAATCCTTGCTCGTTCTTCAATTTTGATCTAGGTAAGTGCAAAGTAAACCACTTAGCGAGTAGAGGAATGCAACACAAGAGAGTACCTCTTTTCTTTATTGTGCGAGTGTGGAAACAATGTAAAATGTCTTCAAGCAAAGTAGGTATAGTATTAGGAGAGAGGAAGACCTTGATGGCTTTCACATCTATGAATTGGTCCAGATTGGGAAATAGAACCAAACCATATATTATAAGAGCTAATACATCTTCAAAGGCTTGGAAGTTCATGTCTTCCCAGAATGAACGAGCCTTTTCTAACAGAAACTTGGCCAGGAAACCCTTAACTCCACTTCTTGTATCCCAATTTGCTATGATGTCGGCTCTCTTCAGATGTAGGGCTTCGTCAATGACTTCAGGCTTTAGAGTCCCTTCTAAACCAGTGAATGGTAATCGATCAAGAACGGGCACTCCCAACAGTTGAGAGAACTACTTTAGCATAAGGACCAACTGATAGTCAGGAAAGGTGAAGCAATGATGCATGGGATCAAAGAGATGGAAGATCACACACATCATTTCTTCTGGGAATTTGGAGGTAGCCAAGTTGAGAAGTTGACCATATTTCTCGTTGAATGGAGAATCTTCATGCACCCTTGATGCTAACTCTTAGAGTTGAGGGTGCGCTTTCACGAAGATGATTCGGATGGTATTCCTTCGGACGGGATTTATGGCATACAAAACAAAGCAAAGATAAATTCCTAAATCCTTGAAATGGTTAGTGAGAATGCTTATGATGTTATGATGTTTATGATGTTATGTACAAGTATGTAAAGCAAGCAACTTGTTATGTACACACAAAGCAGACAAGTCCTTAGGTTTATGCTTGCATGAAGTTTGTAGGTAAGTACCCTCTTGAAGTTTAGTTGACTCAAACTGTCCTAGAAAGTAACTGGGTTCTAGGGGATCTCAATATCACTAACCTTTCTTTGAGACATTGTCTCAGCACAATCAATCTTTTCTTACGGCCGAGATATCCCAAAAGTCCAGTCTCAATGAGTGTAGTATCGAGTATCAACCAATTTACAGCTTTCCACCAAAACTGGCTATCTCACTACTTCCTAATGGCCAAGTTGTTCAACTAAGGTTCTAAAGTCAGTTAGTGCTTCATGACGCTGCTCAGCGGCCCTATATTCTCCTCGATTCAACACAAGTGATACCAGTACCAACAAATGTGTCACACTAACGTAGTCATTGCTTCAACCATATCGGTCTACACCGTACAATTTCCACAATCTATTGCTACTTACCTAAAAAAGGTGCCCTAGATCCGGGTAGAGGATCAAAACAAATCCCAAATAAGGAACCATAATGTAAAGCAAACAAATCAAACAAATAAAATCAAGTAAAGGTGATCTTGCCCTAAGGTAACCTCACTTTTAAAAAAACTCCCCAGCAGAGTCGCCAGTTCTGTAACACAGTGGGAGAATTGACTTGGGTGTTTTGTGTTTGATCGCAATTGTTGCGATTAGCAAGCGTCGCCATCGACTTTTCTTTTATCCAATAAGGAAAGGCTGAAAAGAACAGGAAAGACCTTTCGATATTATTTCTTGAGTTCAGGGGGTAGGTTATGAAAAGGGAAGGTATTAGCACCCTTTCCATCCGTAGTTATCTACGGGCTCTTAGTTGCTTGCTAGATCACTTGCTTTTTGTTTGAAAATATGCTTATGGTGTGGTTTTTGAAAGTATTTTGAAAATGTCTTTGTAATGGTTCTCGTTTCTATAAGAACGTGTACAAGGTGTTGTTTTGAAAATGTTTCAAAATGAAAGTGTTGGTGTATAAACTGTTTTTGTTGTGAGCAAGCGAGCAACTAGGAGAAACCTACCTACTCAAAAGGTCTTAAATGTTCTTTTCCTCCTCCTTTAGATGTTGCTATCTTACCATTGGTTTGGTAAGAAGCCCCATCGTTGGATGTGAAGGGAAGGGCGTGGGACGTTTATATAGTCATAGAAGGCAACCTATGGGACGTTTTAGCAATATCGTTTAGGGACTAGATCGTTTACCGAAGGCAACATGGAGGGTCGTCGAGGGACTACGATCTTTTATTTAGGGTCTTTGCTAAAACGCCCATATTGAAGGGACATGACTATTTTTTCCGAGGCAACAAGTGGAATTACCCTAGGGGTGCGTGTGTGTGTGAGGAGTGTGTTTGATTGCATGCATTTTGTCTTTTGGACTTTTGGTTATCTATTTGTTGTTTTTATCTTACCATACATCCTAGTTACTAACATTTATACAAAAATAATAAAATGAAAAAAGATAAAATCCTACACTATTACAACCGTATTGAATAGCATAGAAATAAAAAGGCAAAAATAAAATAAAGGCAAAAAAATGCATCTTTCGATTCAGGTAGAAAGGCCCTTCGATTCTGCATTCTCTGGCCTCCTTAGATTTGGGTTCTGAAGTCAGTGGAGACATGCCCTTCGATTTGCCTTTCTATCTCCTTGGACAGAGGGTTGGAATCAGGATAGTCACGCCTTTCGTCTGGGCCTGGAAGTCAGCATAATTCTGCCTTTCGCTTGAGGCTTGGAGATAGCAAGGTTCTGGCCTTCGTTTGAGGCATGGAGACAACAAGGTTTTGGCCTTCGTTTGAGGCCTACAAGCATCAAAACTCATGCTTTTCCATAGGCTCCTTTCTGACTCTTTGTAAGCATATTGAGCCCTGAGATTTTGATTCGAAAAGCTTGTGCGGCTCACCAGTCGAAGGGTATAACAAACCTGTCTTAAAGTCTAAAAATGCAATATCCAAACATAACTACAGTCCAGGGGTTAGCATGAAAACTAATGGGTCTCAAAGTCCAAAGCATAACTAAACTAAGGTTGAGTTTTCAACACATAGGCAGACAGTATCGAAAGCTAAAACATGGTCTAGAAATGTCTACATTTTTCTTTATTGGCATATGCACGTGATATTAAAATAGAATAGACTCAAGTTTGAAAGAAAACTTACCTCTTGAAGTCCTTAAATCGAAGGGAGATGTAAGTGCTTTCTTTGATGGAAAATGGGAGTTCGTTGGGACCTTCCTGAGGCTAGTCCAATTGCTAATTTGTGAAAGAAGTGACTGGGTCGAAAGAGGTTGTGTGAATGGATTGAAAGTTATTTTATAACAAGTGATGTAATAGCTCAAAGGCCTACTGTATGGTAGCTGGAGGAGTGGGCCAAAGGGTAGTTTGATGGTCACTTGGAGGGTGAATCGAAGGTTTTTTTTTCTTAGTGTATAGAAGTGTTTGGAAAAAATGTTGGGAAGTGTTTGAGAATTTTTTTGAGAATTTTCACAAGTGTTTTCTTGTAATCCTTTATGCGCCCCATACATGTATGGTGATGTCTTCTATTTATAGATGTCCTGGGCTGATGTTTTAGGAAGGAAAACAAAAGGTTCAAACAAAAAAGGTATGTTGTATTTGTAACTTTCGAGGGACAATGTTTTATTGCCATTTTGGTGCAAGGAATAAGGTAGCATTACAGGACTACCATGCAACAATTTTAGAGTTTTATGGTCAGTTGTGATACGATGGGAGAACTGACTTGAGGGTTTCGCGTTTTATCGCAAATGTTGCAGTTAGCAAGAGTCGCCACCGACTTTTCTTTTATCCAAAAGGAAAGGTGAAAAAGCACAGGAAATACCTTTGAGATGTTTTCTTGAGTTCGGGGAGTAGATTATGAAAAGGGAAGGTGTTAGCACCCTTTTCATCCATGGTTTTTCATGGGCTCTTAGTTACTTTCTAGATCACTTGATTTTGTTTGTTTAAAATTGTGTTTGGTGTGGTTTTAAAAGTATTTTGTAAAAGAGGCCATTCGTTTAGGAAATCTTTGTAATGATTCTCGTTCGTAAGAATGTATACAAAGATGTTTGTCTTTTTTGAAAATGTTTTCAATGTTTGTAAAATGTTTGGAAATGTGTGTGTTTGCTTTGAAAATAGCAAGGATGTTTGTTTGAAATTAGAGCAAGTAACTAGAAGCAATCTACCTACTCAAATGTCTTTCTTGTGCATTTTCTATTCCTTTGACATTGTTGTCTTACCATTGATTTGGTAAGCAACCCTATCTTTGGATGTAAACGGGACAGGCGTGGGTCATCGTATAACCATGATTAGCAATGTTGCAAAGTATCTTAGCATTTTCGAGGGATAAGATCATTTTTGTAAGGCAACCTTGAATAGCGTCATCGAGGGACTATGATCTTATATTTATTTGTTTTGCCAAGATACTTCGCATGCGTAACATGGCTATTTTTGTATAAGGCAACCAAGTGGAGAAACTCTAAGGGTGCTTGTGTGTAAGTGTATCATTTTCATGCTTTGGTTTTATCTTGTATTTAGAGTTTTCTATTTTTGCTTTGTTTTGATCTTATCATACAAACCCTAATTACTAATCATGGCATGTAAAGCGGTAAATTATGTAATGTAAATATTACTAAGCTATTACAACAATTTTATGGGAAGGGGGAATACAAATTTGAATGGAGATTTTCAAGAATGTAAACATAAATAAATTATTACAACCAAATCGAATTTGTACGAATAATAGAATAAATAAGATACAATATTTAAAGATGCAATATAATGTACATGTAAGAAAAGATTTTTGTCTTGTTTTTATGTAAAAGAAAATTTTAACCTAATCCTAGAAAAATAAGGAAAAGAAATTAATTCTTAAAAATGTTTAACCCTAATTTCTATTTTGAAAGAAAATAAAGTTCTTGTACATATTATTATTGTATTTTTTGTATTGGAATAATAAATATTATTGTATAAAAATATGAAGTTTATACATATGCAAAAATAAATATCTATAAGTATGAAATGAAAATAAATAAATAAATTAAACTAAATATATTTTAACTATATTTTTACAAATTTATTAAGAGAATATATGATATATAGTAAAATAAAAATATATTTTATGTGAAAAATAAACTAAAATGCAATATTATGAAATTTCTATTTTTTTGGATTTTTATACATTAAAGAAAATATTAATAAAAAATGAAAACAAAAATAAATAAATAAAAATGTATGGAAAAAGTTGGGCCAGGGGGTGATGTAGCAAAACTAGCAGCAACGTGTTAGCAAAAATTGTTAAGCCCAAAGACTAAGCCCAATCCTGCAAAAAATAGGAAAAAATGGAAAGAAGAAAAATGTGAAAAAAACAAAAGTAGCGCGCCCAGGTTTGGATCCAGGACATGGGTCTTACCAGCGTGCTACTTTACCACTGGGGTGGCTGTACATCCATTGTCTAATGTAAAACTAAAATAACATAACATGAAACGAGTTCTTGCCCTGTATTTCATCTTCTTCTTCAAGCTGGTCGGATGCCCTGTAACTCTATCATTCTTCCATGAAAATGAAAACTCATAACATGAAAGTTGTAGTATTTGATCTCACGAATCTAACCATACAAGTTATGCAAACTAACAATCAAAGATCAAAGAGAATTTTGAAAGCCCTAAATTTAAACCTAATTTTTTTATAAACTTCAAGTTCTAAATTCTCTCAGCCTAGGTCAAATAAATGCAAGATAATGATATGTACAGTTTCGTTGTAATGAGAACTAAATTCTTTATTCACAAATCGTGGCCAATGGTTGCCTGTACAAGGAGATAGAAGTTGATATTTTTACCTCCTTCAGTTGAAATCGTGGATGAGACTGGAGTGAGTTTAATGGAGGCCTGATGTTTGCTTGAACTTCCCTGAATGTATTCCAACCCTTGCCTTGCCTTGAAAGTGTCTGGAAGTTTCTATCCAAGTCAACCTGCAAGCTTTGAAATCAAAAATGGCAGATGATGGAGAAGGAGTTACAGAACAGGGATGAGGGTCTGGATCAGTTAGATGTCAAGTAGGCTAGATCTTTTTATGATATAAAATGGAAACGCACGAGCCAGATGAGAGATTGGTGTCCTTATGCCAAGACTGCAACTTTTGACAGTTTTATAATGTTTTTTAACTTGAGAGTGTTTCTAGGCTTCTACCAATCATGTTATGTGTTGTGTTATGTTTGTATATTAGTATAGAATTGGTTTCATGTCAACCCTCCAACAGATGTGCCAGTTCTCACCTTTTTGCAACCTTTCTTGCTTTTGAAGCAAAGTGACAAGACAAAGCTTTACATGCTTGTACTGGTTTGCTTAGGGTTGGTATTTGTTCTATACAAGTTGCCTTAGGTCTGTGGTACTTGTATGTGCAAAGGGGACAGGTTCAATGCTCAAGATTGTAAAGTTTGCAAAAGTAGAGCTTTTCCAAAATGGCAATGGTCACTTTTTGCCATAAATGGAATTACCACTTGGATAATGGCTCTAGGGCATGGATCAAAGCTTTGTCAACTGAGTAAGCATTAAATTAAGTAGTGAGGAACAATTTTGGGACCTTTAAATCATGGATTAGGCAGCATAGGTATTGATTGGAAAATTGTTCTTCATGAAATGGCTTGGATAAAAAGTGAGAAAATGTCAACTTCATCTCTTCGATTCTCCCTACTCAAAAATGATCTTGAGGAGTTCTTGGACATTTTGGAAAGCTTGCAATGTCCTATATAACTCATCTTTGAAATGTATTTTGATATACCTGTTTGAACTAGGTGAAAATTTGCCATGAAGTTGGGTCCAAAACATGCCTAAATTAGGGCAAAAATTCACTAAGTTATTTAGTTCATGAGCATGTATTCATAAATTTATATCTTGAGATCCAAGCATCTTTAGGGAAAAGTGTATGAAGCAAAGTTGTATATTTCATGGAGTTCTACAACTTTCATGTTTGGAACTTTCTTTGAATCATTATGCATCATGGTGAAAAAATGGCCTAAAGTTGAGAAAAAATAAGAAATTTTCTATACTTAGAAAATTTTCTAAGTTAAGAAAAATTTCAAATTCAAACCCTAATCTTCAAACTTGGATTTCTTGATGAACAAGTTTCACATTTTGAAATTTTTTGATGAATTTTGACCCTTGGCACTTGATTTTGACCAAAAAGTCAACGTTTGACTTTCAGTGTACAGTTGACTTTTGATCAGTTGACTGCAAATTTCATCTATCAATCCAATGAAATTGAAATGTTTTGAGTCATGTAATTAGGTCAAGATGATGCAATTGAATCCTTGAAATCATGCTTTAACTCAATTGGTCATTTTCTAGGTTAAAAATCAGAAATTGCCCTTCCTCAATCAAAACCCTAATTTTGACCATTTTGCCCTTTTGATGATTTGATCAAATTTCTTAAGGAATTATAATCCAAACTTGATCAAATGATGCATATGAGTCTAAAATGTTGATGTGGATCAAAAATTATGAAGTTTGACTGTAAATTGGCCATGGTTGACTTTTTCCCCAATATAGTTGATTTTTAGGTCAACTGTCCAATTGACTGATCAAAAATGTGGTTCAAGGTTTGAAACTTGTCATGAGAAATCTTAGGGATCCATAATGATGTTTGAAAGTCACATGAAGCATTGATATTCCAAAAATCCTTGTGCAATATCAAACCCTAATTTTGGGTTATCAGTGCATGATGAGATGTCTTAAGCTGACCAAACCCTAATCCAGTCTTGAGTCAAAGAAATCTTGTGAGAAAAGTCTTGATAAATGAGAGGGAAAATTTTAGGTTACAACAGCTGCCCCTGTTTAATCTTCTTGAACGTGAAGAGTTAGATTGACGAGCTTTGTCATTCGTGACTCGAAGGTAAAAGATGATTGGACACTAGAGTGCCCATAAATTTGCACTCGATAATATGTAGTTGAGGGAATGGGCTTAAAGATGCCATTTGGAGAAGTGATAGAATCTTGTTGGAGATGGGCTTGTAGATGCCATCCAAGAATGCTTGTTGAATTTGTAAGTTATAAGTTGAAGGAATGAGTATCAGAATGGCATCTGTGTCTGGAGCGTATCTGAGTTGTATCTGGATTTGAATTTGGAACAAGTATCTGAATGGAATTCGTGTCTGAAGCGTATCCGTACTATATCTGAACTTGAAGTCTGAATGAGAATCAGAATGGCATCCATGTTTGGAGCGTATTCGTATTGTATCTGAAGTCTGAATTTGAATGAGTAGCAGAATGGTATCCGTGTCTGGAGCATATCTGAACTGTATCTGAAGTCTGAATCTGAATGAGTAACAGAATGGCTTCCGTGCCTGGAGCGTATCTGAACTGTTTCTGAAGTCTGAATCTGAATGAGTAACAGAATGGCTTCCGCGTATAGAGCGTATTTGTACTGTATCTGAAGTTGAATTTGAATGAGTAACAGAATGGCTTCCGTGTCTGAAGCGTATCTGTACTGTATCTGAAGTTGAATCTGAATGAGTAACAGAATGGCTTCCATGTATGGAGCGTATTTGTACTGTATCTGGGAGCATATTGTTAATGGCAGTTGTCAATCTTATCCTGCAAGGGGTAAAATGTTAGCTGAAACACATAGTTATGTTGCATGAAATGTATGATGCAATGTATTTGTTTTTGTCAATGTTTATGACATATGGATGTAATGTGTGCGCATGTAAGCTGATTTGTTGTATTGTTGTCTGATTGAGGAAAATAAATCCTTGAAAACTGCTCGGGACATGCTGAACTTTCATGTTTGGAAGCTGAAGTACTGACTGTATTCTGTTGTGAGAGCAATGCCATATATTGTTTTGAGGAATCCTGAGAAAAATTGACAATATCTACTGGGGATTAATAATTTGAAGTTTTAGTTCCGTTGGGGATCTAAATGCCGTATTGTGGGGATTGCTTATGAAATAGCCTAGAGATGTTTTTCCGGCTCTTTCAACTTATCAGTAATTGTCTTTCTCATTTTGTTTATTTGTAAACAGTAATTATGTTCGAATGCATATGTTCATTAATGAATCATTGGACGTTTTTGAAAATAAAAACATAAGTGTAAAGAAAAACGGCAAATAGTTTTCTGTACTTTCAAAGATATATCTTCGTATTGACTTTGCATAAGTATTTTGTACAAAGGAGACAATCATTCTAGTAAGAGAAATATGCCATAAGAAGGCAAGAAAAACTTTATACAAATAAAGATAGCTATGTGCACTAATCCCATGGGGTTTCCATTCTGCTATAGCCTTTGTTTCTCCGAATATCTTGTCTATTTGTTGCTTCGTCCGAAGATGATTGAATTGATCAGAAACTCTGAGTTTGTCAGTGGAAGTCAAGAGGTTGTCCTCAAAGTGATCCGACGAGACATAGTCGTACGCTTTAATTCCCTAACTTTTTCCTGGACCGCCCTTTCGGGTTTTCAGTCCACCGGGAAACCCTTTTTTGCCCAAGTCTCCCTTTCGGGTTTTCAACTTGCCGGGTGTATAGATTTTTTTTTATTTTATCCCTAATTTTTGCCCGAACCTTTTGGTTTGTCGGGATGCCCTTGTTTTGCCTAGGTGCGTCAACCTAGCGGGTCTCTTATGCGTAGTATCTTTTGACTATGTTCGCGTTCGCAGGGTGTGGTGGGTCGTCTCCTTCCATGGTAGTTAAGATCATTGCCCCACCGGAGAATATGTTCTTGGTTACAAATGGCCCTTCATAGGTAGGAGTCCATTTGCCCCTGGGATCACTTTGTGGCAAGATGATGCGCTTGATCACTAGATCTCAAACTTGATATACTTGGCGTCTGACTTTCTTGTTGAAAGCCTTGATCATTTGTTTTTGATACATCTAACCATGGCAAACAGCAGTAAGTCTTTTTTCATCAATTAAGTTCAGTTGATCAAGTCGAGTTTGGATCCAATCGTCCTCATTCAAACCTGCATCCTTCATAATTCTCAAAGAGGGTATTTGAACCTCAATAGGCAAGACAGCCTCCATGCCATAAACTAAAGAATAGGGTGTTGCCCCAGTTGATGTGCGAGCCGTGGTACGATACCCGTGGAGAGAAAATGGTAGCATCTCATGCCAGTCCTTGTAGGTGACTGTCATTTTATGTATGATCTTTTTAATGTTTTTATTTGTGGCTTCAACAGCACCATTCATCTTTGGCCGATAGGGGGATGAATTGTGATGTTGAATCTTGAACTGCTCACACAAGGAGGTGATCATAGTATTGTTAAGGTTGGTACCATTATCAGTGATGATCCTTTCTGGGATACCGTACCAGCAAATGAGATTCTGCTTGATGAAGCAGGCAACAACATTCTTAGTAACAGACACGAAGGAAGCTGCTTCGACCCATTTTGTAAAATAGTCAATGAGCACTAGAATGAAATGGTGTCCATTAGAGGATGTTGGCTTGATCTCCCCAATCATATCAATTCCCCACATAGCAAAGGGCCAAGGAGCCATCAAGACATTCAGAGGAACCGGAGGTACATGGACCTTGTCAGCATAAATTTGACACTTATGACAGGTCCGGGAGTGTCGATAGCAATCTGCTTCCATAGTAGACCAATAATAGCCTGCCCGTAAGATTTTTTTCGCCATTGTATGCCCACTAGAGTGAGTGCCAAAAGCACCTTCATGTAATTCAGTCATGATCTTTTCGGCCTCAATCTTATCCACACATTGAAGCAGAATGGAGTCATGATTGCGTTTGTACAGGATGCTATTGCTCAGGAAGAACTTAGCAGAGAATCTCCTTAAGAACTTTTTATCATTGATTAAAGCTCCTTCTGGATATTCTTGAGCCTCGAGATACCTCTTAACTTCATGAAACCAAGGTTGGTCCACTACCTCTTCAGTATTAATCTCGTGACAATATGTTGGTTCATCCATTCGTTCGATGGTGATCTGGGGAGCCTCGTTATCCCAATTAAGTTTAAACATAGATGACATTGTGGCTAGAGCGTCTGCTAGCTGATTTTCTTCTCGCGGGAAATGCTCGAAGGTAATCTTTTCAAAATGTGGTAACAATGTCAAAACATGTTCTTTGTAAGGGATGAGGTTTGGGTGCTTAGTGTCCCATTCTCCTTTGATCTGACTGACGACCAAAGTTGAATCTCCAAACACATCTAAATATTTTATTCTTAAGTCTATGGCAGCCCTGAGACCAAAGATGCGTGCTTTGTATTCCGCCATGTTGTTCGTACAGTTGAAGCAAAGTCTGGCCGTAAAGGGAGTGTGACACCCTTCTGGAGATATGAGTACGGCGCCGATACCATTACCAAGTGCATTGGATGCCCCATTGTGATACGGTGGGAAAACTGACTTGAGGTTTTGCGTTTTGTCGCAAATGTCGCAGTTAGCGAGATTTTCCACCGGTTTTTCTTTTATCCAAAAGGAAAGCTAAAAAGCACAGAAAAGACCTTTGAGATATTTTCTTGAGTTCGGGGGGTAGATTATGAAAAGGGAAGGTGTTAGCACCGTTTTCATCCATGGTTTTCCATGGGCTCTTAGTTACTTGTTTAGATCACTTGCTTTGTTTGTTTTAAATGGTGCTTGGTGTGATTTTGAAAGTATTTTGAAAAGAGGCCATTCGTTTAGGCAATCTTTGTAATGATTCTCGTTTGTAAGAATGTATACAAAGATGTTTGTCTTTTGAAAAATGTTTCAATGTTTTGTAAGATGTTTTGAAATGTGTGTATGTGCTTGTTTTGAAAATAGCAAGAATTGCTGTTTGAAATGGAGCAAATAACTTAGAAGCTATCTACCTACTAAAATGTCTTTCTTGTGCATTTTTATTCCTTTGACATTGTTGACTTACCATTGATTTGGTAAGCAACCCTATCTTTGGATGTTAACGAGATGGGCGTGGGTCATCGTATGACCATGATAGCAATGTTGCCAAGTATCTTAGCATTTTTGAGGGACCAAGATCATTTGTTTAGGCAACTTTTGTATAGAGTCATCGAGGGACTATGATCTTATTTTTTGTTTTGTTTTGCCAAGATACTTCGCATGCGTAACATGGCCATTTTATTTTAGGCAACCAAGTGGGTGAAACCATAAGGGTGCTTGTGTGCAAAGTGTGTCATTTTTCATGCTTTTGTCTTGCATTAGGTTTTTTCTATTTGTTTTATTTTTGTTCTTGTCATGCAAAACCCTAATTACTAAGCATAGTATATAAAGCAATAAATTGCGTAAAAATAAACTAAGATATTACAACAATTATTATGGGAGGCGGGATACAAGTTTTGAATGGGGATTTTGCACAAATATAAACCTAAATATATTATTACAACCCAATCGAATATTGTGCGAATTTAATAAATATACAAATATTAAAAATGCAATGCAATGTATTTATGTAAAAATGTTTTATATTTTTTTTTGTATGATAAAATGATTTAATTTAAACCCTAAAAAATAAGGAAAAAATAATATTATTTTTGGAAGGGTGAAACCCTAATTTTTTTATTAAAAGAAAATAATGTTTCTTATTATTATTTTGCACATTTTTATATAAGAAAATAATAAATAATATTATATGTGAATATTAAAATTAAATATGTATAAAAATAAATATTTATGAGTATAAATAGTATAATAAAAATATTAAGTATTTTTAATTGTATTTACAAATTATTTAAGAAAATAAAATCTATTTATTAAAATAAATTATTTTTCAAGTAAAAAAAATAATATAAAAAAAAATAAAATTGCAAAAAAAATTATTTAATTATTTTTAGGATTTTTTATTGTTCAAAAAAAAATAATCAAAAGCAATAAAAATAAAAATATGAAGAAATATGAGAAAATATAACAAATAAAGCCAAGGGGTACAAATAGTGGGTCAGGAGGTGCGAATAGTGAAAACAAAAAGCCCAAAAGCGCCAAAAAATCCCAGAACACTGCTTCGTCCCTGTCCTTGGTCATCTCCTTCGTGCGCCATAGTTCAAACCGGTAACTTTCAGATGCTTGCACAAAAACAAAAACTTATAACATGAAACATGTGGCATTTGAGCTCACAATTCCAACAATATAATTTTTGTAACCTAACTCTCAAAGATCAGGGTGAATTTTGGCAGAATTTTTGTATTTTTGAGTTTGAGTGAGTTCTGGATGCAAGCAAATCGTGTTTATCCTTGCAATAAGTTTTTATACTTGTATAGAAATGATACAAAGGTCAGCCCTTACTAGCTGTACAAGTTTTTGACCTTTTCACCAACTTTCTTGCTTTTGAAGTAAAGTGACAAGACCAATGCTATATGCTTGTCCTTGCTTACTTGAGGGATGCAAAGAGCTTGTACCAATTTCCTGAGAGTTGTGTAAGTTGCTTGTACCAAAGGGATAGGTCCAAGGCTCAAGATTGACAAAGTTGCAAAAGTTGCCCTTTATGAAAATGGCATTGTGCACTTTTGGCCAAAAATGGAAATGTATCTTGTACAAAGCTTCAAAAGCAAAGATAAAGCCTTTAACTTATGAGTTTGCATTTAATTATGGAGTGTAAAGTTAGTTTAGGACCTGTAAAGCAAGGTACAATCAACATAGATCTGATTTGCAACTTGATCTCATGTAAAAATGGCTTGAACAAAAGTGATAAAATGCCAACTTCCCTTCTTCGATTCTCTCTACTCAAAAATGATCTTGGAGATTTCTTGGACATTTTGGAAAGATTGCAATATGCTCTATAATCCATATTTTAAATGAAACTTGAGATACCTCTTGGAACTAGGTGAAAAATGTCCATGAAGTTGGGTCCAAAACCTGCCTAAATTAGGGCAAAATTTCACTAAGTTAAGAAGTTCATGGACCTATATTCACAAATTCATAACTTGAGATCCAAGCATATTTTAGGAAAAGTTTGTAAAGAAAAGTTGTAGATTTAATGGAGGAATACAACTTTCATGTTGTAAGTTTTCTTTGAATCAAATTGCATCATGGTGAAAAAGTGGTGAAAAGTTGGGAAAAAATAAGAAAATTTTTATACTTAGAAAAATTCTAAGTTATGAAAATTTTCAAATTAAAACCCTAATTTTCAAATTTAAGTTTCTTGGTGAAAAAGTTTCATATTTTGACATATCTTGATGAATTATGACCCTTGGCACTTGATTTTGACCAAAAAGTCTAAGTTTGACTTTTCAGTGTATAGTTGACTTTTGATCAGTTGATTGCAAAATTCATCTGTCAATCCAATGAACTTGTGATCTTTTAAACTATGTAATTAGGTCAAGATGATGCCATTGGATCCTTGAAATCATTTTTGAACTCAATTGGTTATTGGCGAGGTTAAAAATCAGAAATTTCCCTTTCTCAGTCAAAACCCTAATTTTGACCATTTTGCCCTTTTGATGATTTGATCAAATTTATTGAGGAGTTGTGATCCAAACTTGATCAAATGGTACATATGAGTCTAAAATGTTGATGTGGATAAAAATTATAAAGTTTGACTGTAAATTGGCCATGGTTGACTTTTTCCCCAATACAGCTGATTTTTAGGTCAATTGTCTAATT
Source organism: Vicia faba (assembly GCA_948472305.1). NCBI lineage: Eukaryota > Viridiplantae > Streptophyta > Magnoliopsida > Fabales > Fabaceae > Vicia > Vicia faba. The sequence goes on along the minus strand of OX451736.1, from coordinate 508,436,314 downwards.
GACTGATCAAAAATGTGGTTCAAGGCTTGAAACTTAACATGAGCAATCTTAGGGGTCCAAGATGAAGTACGAAAGTCACATAAATCATTGATGGTCCAAAAATCCTTGTGCAAACTCAAACCCTAATTTTGGGTTATCAGTGCAAGATGAGATGTCTTGAGCTGACCAAACCCTAATCTTGTCTTGAGTCCAAGAAGTCTTGTGAGAAAAATCTTGATAAATGAGAGGGAAAATTTTTGGGTACAACAGCTGCCCCTGTTCAATCTTCTTGAACCTGAAGAGTTAGATTGGCGAGCTTTGTCTTTCGTGACTCGAAGGTAAAAGATGATTGGACACTAGAGTGCCTATAAATTTGCGCTCGACGAAGTGTATTTGAGGGAATGGGATTAAAGATGTCATTTGGAGAGATGATAGAATCTTGTTGGAGATGGGCTTGTAGATGCCATCCAAGAATGTTTGCTGAATTGTAAGTTGTAAGTCGGAAGAATAAGTATCAGAATGGTATCCACGTCGGGAACGTATCTGAGCTGTAACTGGAGACTTGAAATCTGAATGAGAAACAGAATAGCATCCGTGTCTGGAGCGTATCTGAACTTGAAATCTGAATAAGGTCCAGAATGGCATCCGTGTCTGGAGCATATCTGATTTTGAAATCTGAATGAGTATCAGGATGGCATCCGTGTCTAGAGTGTATCTGAACTGTATCTGAAATCTGAATAAGGGTCAGAATAGCATTCGTGTCTAGAGCGTATCTGAACTTGAAATCTGAATGAGTATCAGTATGGTATCCATATCTGGAGTGTATCTGTACTATATCTGAATGTTGAAGTCTGAATGAGTAACAGAATGACTTCCGTGTCTAGAGTGTATCTGAACTGTATTTGAAAGTTGAGGTTTGAATGAGTAATAGAATAGCATCCGTGTCGGGAGCATATCTAAACTGTATCTGAGCTTAAATCTGAATGAGTAACAGAATGACTTCCGTGTCTGGAGTGTATCTGAACTGTATCTGATAGTTGAATCTAAATGAGTAACAGAATGACTTCCGTGTCTGGAGCGTATCTGTACTGTATCATGATTGCATATTGTTAAACGGTAGCTGTTAATCTTATCCTGAAAAGGGTAAAATGTTAGCTGAATCAGAAAGTTATGTTGCATGAAATGTATGATGCAATATATGTACTTTATAAATGTTTATGATATGTGGATGTAATGTATGCGCATGTAAGCTAATTTGCTGTATTGCTGAGGAAAATAAATCCTTGACTGCTGAGGAAAATAAATCCTTGACTGCTGAGGATATGTGGATTCTTCATGTCTTGAAGTCGGAGTATTGACAAAAATTCTGTTGTGAGCAATGCCATATACTGCTTGAGTAATCTGCTGGGGGAATCCAGAGAATTTGATGACTTCTACTGGGGAATTAATAATGAGAATCTTCATTCTGTTGGGGAGCAATGAAAACTCTATGGGGAAAAAGCTTATTCCTGTTTGGAAAAAAGTTTAGGAGTTTGGGTTGTCTGCCACTCTACTGGCGAGTTATCAGAAGTTGTTGTCTGGTTTGTTTTCAGGCTTCAAAATAACTTGATGGGGAATCTGAAGACACTGGATGGTTTCCACTGGGGATTAATAGTTAGAAGTTTCAGCTCCGCTGGGGATTGGTAGTGATGTACTGTAGGGATTGCTCATGGAATATCCTAAAGACGTTTTCCTATTCTTTCAATCTGTCAGTAATTGTCCTTTTCCACTTTGTTTATTTGTAAACAGTAATTATGTTCAAATGCATATGTTCATTAATGAATCATTGGACATTTTTGCAAATAAAAGCACAAGTGTAAAGAAAAAGGCAAATAGTTTTCTGTACTTTGAAAGAGATATCTTTGTATTTACTTTGAATAAGTGTTTTGTGCAAAGGAGATAGACATCCTAGTAAGAGGATGGTATCATAAATAAGAAAAAATTATACAAAGATAGCTATGTGTGATAATCCCATGGGGTTCCCATTCTGCTATAGCCTTCGTATCTCCGAATATATTGTCCATTCACTGCTTCGTCCGAAGATGATTGAATTGATCAGGAGCTCAGAGTTTGTAAGTGAAGAGATTGTCCTTAAAGTGATCCGGCGAGACATAGTCATACGCTTTAATTCCCTAACTTTTGCCTGGACCGCCCTTTCGGGTTTTCGATCCACCGGGAAACCCTTTTTTGCCTAAGTCGCCCTTTCGGGTTTTCAACTTGTCGGGTGTACAAATTTTTTTTTATTTTATCCCTAATTTTTTCCTGAACCTTTTGGTTCACCGGGATGCCCTTGTTTTTCCTAGGTGTGTCAATCTAGCGAGTCTTTTATTCGTAGTATCTTTTGACTATGTCTGTGTTCGCAGGGTGTGGCAGGTCATCACTGTCCATGGTGGTCAAGATCATTGCCCCACTGAAGAAGATGTTCTTGATTACAAATGGTCCTTTGTAGGTAGGAGTTCATTTGCCCCTGGGATCACTTTGTGGTAAGATTATGCGCTTGATCACTAGATCTCCAACTTGATACACTTGACGTCTGACTTTCTTGTTGAAAGCTTTGATCATCCGCTTTTGATACGTCTGACCGTGGCAAACAGCAGTAAGTCTTTTTTTCGTCAATTAAGTTCAACTGATCAAGTCGGGTTTGGATCCAATCGTCTTCACTCAAACCTGCATCCTTCATGATTCTTAAAGAGGGGATCTGAACCTCAATAGGTAAAACAGCCTCCATGCCATAAACCAAAGAAAAGGGTGTTGCCCTAGTTGATGTGCGAGCCGTGGTACGGTACCCATGGAGAGCAAACGGTAACATTTCATGCCAGTCCTTGTAGGTGACTGTCATTTTCTGTATGATCTTTTTAATGTTTTTGTTCACAGCTTTGACAGCACCATTCATCTTTGGCCGATAGGGGGATGAATTGCGATGTTGAATCTTGAACTGCTCGTACAAGGCAGTGATCATAGTATTGTTAAGGTTCATACCGTTATCAGTGATGATCCTGTTAGAACAAAGTTTGAATCTACTACCCTATGTTTAAGTTTTGATGATAACAATATGAAAAGATATATTATTTATATGATTCATGTATGAACTATTTGCTGCCTAAATTATTACGTTCTGATTTGCAGATACTCTGATAGGTATAAGCAAGATCACACCTAATCAGCATCAGAAATTTGGTTCTTGACATTAGCATCAGAAGTTGATATATCAGAATACCAGAATCAGAAGATCAACTCACGAGTATGCTGAAGCTTGATGAACAGAACTGCGCTCAACACTCTGATAAAGAAAACAACAGTTCATCAGCAGTTAAGCAGAATCAGAATGAGCCAAGTCAGAACTTGCATTAAGTAAGCAACGGTACTGTGCATTGAAAGCAAATTATTACCAACGGCCTCATTCCAGACAAGATCTGCTCAATAAGGAAAGTTTGTTATTAGCATTGAATCAAGAATATTGCTCCAACGTTCAACATCTCAGTGCTATATAAACAAGACTATGAAGATTGAATTGGCTAATGCTCTCCAACATTTTTACACGCCTAAAAGCTGATCATATTCTTCTTTCTCTCAGTTTGCTAAACACTACACATTTTCTTACTCAATCATTGTTTAGCAATCTAGTTTCATAAGCTTAAGTTGTGTATACATCACAGTTGTGATACAGTTTTGTAGAAAACATTCACACTTAGATTTATCCTCTTTGTGAAAAAGTGTTTCCTTGACAAACCGGGTTGTGGTTTGCATCAAAAAGGCTTTAGCAGTTGTTAAAGAAGTTTGTAATATTCAATTGAATATAGTGGATTAAGACCTCGTTGGAGAGAGGCGAAATCACCTTGACGGGTGGACTGGAGTAGTTTGAGATCAAACGAACCAGGATAAAAATATCTTGTTCATTGCATTAATTTTCAGTTTTACAATTCAACCCCCCCTTCTTGTGTTTTTCACTACTTCAATTGGCATCAGAGCGCCTGGTTCTGAGCTAAAACACTTAACCGTGTCAGTACAAGATCCAGCGTCAGAAAAACACAATGGCAGGAAACTATTCTCACACCAGCAATGACAACCATGAGGACAGAGACAGATTCAGCGGCAAAACTCCAGTCTTTGATGGAGAAAACTTTGATTACTGGAAAGATAGAATTGAAAGCTTCTTTCTGGCACATGATGCTGATCTGTGGGATATGGTGACAGATGGATACACGCACCCTGTGAATGCAAGCGGTCAGAAGATTGATAGAAAAACAATGTCTGACCAACAAAAGCGTGACTTCAAGAATCACCACAAGGCCAGAACCATCCTTCTCAGCGCCATCTCCTATACTGAATATGAAAAGATCTCCAACAGAGACACAGCAAAGAACATTTTTGACTCACTCAGAATGACGCATGAGGGCAACGTTCAGATCAAAGAAACTAAAGCTCTGGCGCTCATTCAGAAGTATGAGGCGTTCAAAATGGAAGAATCTGAATCCATTGAAACAATGTTCTCAAGATTCCAGATTCTGGTAGCTGGTCTCAAGGTTCTGGACAAAGGATGCTCTACTGCTGACCATGTCAAGAAAATCATCAGAAGTTTACCCAAGCAGTGGAGACCTATGGTTACAGCACTGAAGCTAGCAAAAGATCTCAACAAAATCACTCTGGAGGAACTTATCAGCTCCCTCAGAAGTCATGAGATAGAGCTAGAAGCTGACGAGCCTCAGAAGCAAGGTAAGCCTTTAGCATTAAAATCTAACAAAAAATCTGAGTCTAAAGTTTTGAAGGCAGATGAAGAAACATCTGATGGATCCTCATCAGAAGAAGACGAACTCTCCCTCCTATCCAGAAGAGTAAATCAACTGTGGAAGCAAAGACAAAGGAAGTTCAGGAATCCCAGAAGATCTGATCAGAACGAGTCCTCTTCCAGATACAGAAGGACAGATTCTTCCTCTGGATACATAAGATCTAAAGGCTCCTCAAGTAGCAAAAAGCCAAACACCAAGGACATCATCTGCTATGAGTGCAATGAGCAAGGACACTACAAGAGTGACTGCCCAAAGCTTCAGAGGGAAAAGCCCAAAAAGAAGTTTGGAAGAGAGAAGAAGAAAAGTCTCATGGCTACATGGGATGACTCTGACTCGTCTGAAGCTGACTCAGAATCAGATGATGAGAGGGCAAACATAGCTCTCATGGCTAATATCTCAGAAGATAGTGAAGCTTCTGAATCAGACTCAGAATCAGATACTGAAGAGGTATTTCCTAACTTTGCTGTTAATTTTACCAAGGCTGAACTTGCTGAAAGCCTTAATGAGATTCTGGGAAGGTATCAGCAAATTAGAGTTAAATTCAGAGACCTGAAAAGGAATCTTGAATCTGACTCTAATACGACTGAGAGTCTCAAATTGGAGAATTCTGAGCTGAGAAACAAGATTTCAAAATTAGAAAACACTTTACAAAACTCTCAGAAGGAACCAATTTATGAAACTCCCAACAACGCTGATGAGATCATCAAGGAGTATGATCACAGTTTCCAGAAGTTCCTTACTAAAAGCATAGATAGAAGCAAAATGGCTTCAATGATCTATGGAGTTAACAGAAACGGCAGGAAAGGAATAGGATACCAAGGTAAGGTTCCTACACCAAAGAATGTCATGGACTTAACCATTAAACACACTCCTCTAAATTCACATTTTGTGTATGGTCACACACATGATATTAAATACACTAGCAGTAAGCACTCTGTGAAACCAAAATTCAACCAGAGTTTTGGTAAAACTAACAAATCAGGACCCAAGAAAATCTGGGTACCTAAGGATAAAATAATACATGTTGCAGATATCTTTAGCAGCAAGTCAGAAACACCAGTCATGGTACTTGGACTCTGGCTGCTCGCGACACATGACGGGAAGAAGGCATATGTTCCAAAGCCTGGAACTTAAGCCTGGAGGCCACGTTGGCTTTGGAGGCAATCAGAGGGGAAAGATAATTGGCTCTGGAACTGTAGGTAATGGAAATATTCCCTCTATTAATAATGTTCTGCTAGTAGATGGATTAATGCATAATCTGTTATCCATAAGTCAATTAAGTGATAACGGTAATGATATAATCTTTAATCAAAAATCATGTAAAGCTGTTAGTCAGAAAGATGGGACTATCCTGTTTAATGGTAAGAGGAAAAACAACATTTACAAAATCAAACTTTCTGAACTAAAAAGTCAGAATGTAAAGTGCCTTCTGTCTGTTAACAACGAGCAGTGGATCTGGCACAGAAGATTGGGGCATGTTAGTATGAGAAAAATATCTCAGATTAACAAACTCAATCTGGTCAGAGGACTTCCTAATTTGAAGTTCAATTCAGATGCTCTGTGTGAAGCATGTCAGAAAGGCAAGTTTGCAAAACCTTATTTTAAATCTAAAAATGTTGTTTCTACCTCTAAGCCATTAGAACTTCTGCACATTGACTTATTTGGACCAGTTAAAACTGCTTCAGTCAGTGGCAAGAAGTATGGGTTAGTAATCGTAGATGACTATAGCAGATGGACATGGGTAAAGTTCTTAAGACACAAGGACGAGTCACACTCTGTGTTTGTTACCTTCTGTAACCAAGTTCAGAATGAAAAGGATCTTAGAATCGTTAAAGTCAGAAGTGATCATGGTGGAGAATTTGAAAACAAAGATTTTGAGTCATTCTTTAATGACAGAGGCATTCTGCATGATTTCTCTTGTCCTAGAACTCCCCAACAAAATGGAGTTGTAAAACAAAAGAACAGAACTTTGCAAGAAATGGCCAGAAACATGATCAATGAGACAAACGTTGCTAAGATCTTCTGGGCAGAGGCAATAAAGACAGCGTGCTACATTCAGAATAGAATCTCAATAAGACCTATTCTGGAAAAGACTCCATATGAATTGTGGAAGAACAGAAAGCCCAACATTTCATATTTTCATCCATTTGGATGTACTTGCTTTATGTTAAATACAAAGAATTATTTGAACAAGTTTGACTCTAAAGCACAGAAGTGTATTATGTTAGGATACTCTGAACGCTCAAGAGGGTATAGAGTATACAATATAGAAACACAGATTGTGGAAGAATCAATCAGTGTTCGTTTTGATGATAAGCTTGACTCTGAAAAGTCAAAGCAGGATGAAGTTTTTGCAGGTATGGAAATTGAATTTACAGGTTCTGAAGACAAGTCATCAGAAGCTCTCAACACAGACACTCCTTCAACGTTTGAAAGGAGCATTGCTAGCAATCCTACAACAGCTGCTGATCAACCTCAGAAGAGATTACCCAGAAGCAGCTTGGATCACCCAGAAGAGACTATCTTAGGAAGAAAGGAAGATCCAATCAGAACAAGAGCAAGCTTCAGAAACTCTGAAGAAACTCTCATGGGACTTGTGTCTCTGATTGAACCTTCTTCTATTGATGAAGCACTCCTGGATAATGACTGGATTCTGGCAATGCAAGAAGAGCTGAATCAATTCACCAGAAATGACGTATAGGATCTTGTTCCCAGACCAAAAGGATTCAACGTCATTGGAACAAGATGGGTGTTCAGAAACAAGCTAAATGAACAAGGTGAAGTCATCAGAAACAAGGCACGACTGGTTGCACAAGGTTATAGTCAGCAAGAGGGGATAGACTATACAGAAACCTTTGCCCCAGTCGCCAGGTTAGAATCTATCAGACTTTTAATTTCATTTGCTGTTAATAGAGGCATCACTCTGTATCAGATGGATGTCAAGAGTGCATTCTTAAACGGTTATATAGAAGAAGAGGTTTATGTGCACCAACCCCCTGGTTTTGAAAATACAAAACATCCAGAACATGTTTTCAAACTAAAGAAGTCACTATATGGTCTGAAACAAGCTCCCAGAGCTTGGTATGAAAGGCTAAGTAACTTTCTGTTAGAAAATGAATTCACCAGAGGGAAGGTGGACACTACCTTATTCTGTAAATCAATTAAGAATGACATCTTAGTCTGTCAAATTTACGTTGATGATATTATTTTTGGTTCTACTAATCCTTCTCTTGGAAGAAAATTTGCTAAGTGTATGCAGGAAGAATTTGAGATGAGCCTCATGGGGGAACTGAAATTCTTTCTAGGAATTCAGATCAATCAAACTCCAGAGGGAACTTACATTCATCAGAGCAAATACATCAGAGATCTTCTGAAGAAATTTAACCTCTCAGAATGTAAGCCATCAAAGATTCCAATGCATCCCACGTGCATTCTGGAAAGAGAAGAGGTAAGCAAAAATGTAGAACAGAAAGTCTACAGAGGTATGATTGGTTCTCTCCTTTATCTGACTGCTTCAAGACCTGATATATTATTCAGCGTTTGTATTTGTGCTAGATTCCAATCAGATCCTAGAGAATCTCACTTAACAACTGTTAAGCGAATTTTCAAGTATCTGAAAGGTACTACTAATCTGGGTTTGTTTTATAGAAAATCTAGTGATTACAGTTTAGTAGGCTACTGCGATGCTGACTTTGCTGGAGACAGAGTGGAGCGTAAAAGTACTTCTGGAAGCTGCCAGTTTCTGGGAGAAAATCTGATCTCTTGGTCCAGCAAAAGGCAATCAACAATTGCGCTATCAACAGCAGAAGCTGAGTACATAGCAGCAGCAGGATGTAGCACACAAATGCTCTGGATGAAAAGTCAGCTTGAAGACTTCCAGATTTTTGAGAGTAACATTCATATACTTTGTGATAATACTTCTGCTATTTGCTTAAGTAAGAATCCCATTTTACATTCTAGAGCTAAGCATATAGAAATAAAACATCACTTCATTAGGGACTATATTCAGAAAGGAATTTTGAATTTAAAATTTATAGATACAGACCATCAATGGGCTGATATCTTTACTAAACCCCTTTCAGAAGATAGGTTTAATTTCATTCTGAAACATCTCAGCATGAAAGTCTGCCCAGAGTGAAAATGTTTTAATTCCATATATTTATCTTCAGAATGTATTTGTTTTACTGTGAACTTCTGATCAATCTCTTTTCAGAAAGATAGAACATGCAGATTGTATCAGATGCAAGTCTAAAGATCTGAGAGTCTAAGCTCAAAGACAGACGTGCTGATCACTACATCAAACAAGTTTCATCCAATCATCAGCAAATCTCTGAAGCAGAACGCGTGCACGCTTCTGAGAAGGCAAAACGCTGATTGGGTGCATTAAGACACATGTCTGGTAACCGTTTTTAAGTATCTTTCTCAAATCCCCCAAAATCAGCAAGCATTAAATGAAAGTAATCATGTGTTTAAAACGTAATCATGATTTTATTTCTCTTTCTTAAAAACGTTTACTTTTTCAAAATATTCTGAACCCTATTTAAACACGTTAACCTCTCATTTTCATCTTTTACAGTTTCTCACTTTTCTCAAGCATTCTCTGCATTTTTCTGTGCTTATCTCTCTCAAACCCATTTTCTCAGCTTTTCGTCTCAAAATCTTTTAGTGTGAACATGGCAACCTCTAGCAGTGCTTCTGCAGGTTCTCAGAAGAAAGCATCATCTGAACAGTATCAAGTGCCATTCAGAACACTCCTCACTCCTGTGAAGAATCTTGAAGTGTTATCTGAATTGATCATTGATTTTGGAAGTTTGAAGGAAAACGGTTTTGACCTAACAGAAAAAGTTAGGGCACAGAAATGGGAAAGGTATTTTGACAGATTGGTTGGTCCAACATTTCCTATGTTAGTCAAGGAGTTTTGGATTCATGCGACGGCTTCAACGCATCAAGTCACCTCCTACATTATGGGGAAGAAGATTGTGATCACTGAGGATCACATAGCAAGGTTAATCGGTTACAGTGGCGGTGGCGTCCGCTGTATTGATATGGCTGAGAGATGTGCTGACGTGGGCGTCATAGCTGAAAGGATTTTCACCCATGGGGTGCCCAGCAGCAAGATCAAAGATCTGAAGGATCATCACAGAGTTTGGGCGAAGATAATTCTGGGGTGCTTCAACCATAGGAAGCCAACTAGTTCCCCTGATTACATAAATGTGGATCAGCAGTTTCTGATCTACTTTATCAATCAGAAGGTAAAAATCAACTTGGCTCATCTTCTGTTCAACCACCTCAGAACAAGTGTGAAGGAAACCAGGGAAGAAGAAAGAACAAAGAGGGATTGGATACCCTTTGGAAGGTTGATATCAGATATTTTGACAGAGAATAGACTGATAGAGCATCTGATAGAAGCTCAAGAGTTAAGCACCATTAAACCAACGGTTGGGAAGCCTCTGAACGCGAAGAACTTGAAGAAAATGAAGTTGATAGAGAATATCAAAAAGGAACCCAGCACTACTCCTATTGCTGATATCACCAGCAGAAGAGTTCCACTGAGTGACTTTCTTTTATTCTCTCAGATAGAATCCAAGCCAGTGGTAGTTCTCAGATATATGGACGCGTGCAAAGCTGATGGTACAGATCCCAATCTGAAGATCAAAGATCTGCACCAACCTCAACCAGAAGTGACTCTGAAGAAGACGAAGAAAAGGAAGGCACCATCAGAAGGATCATCCCAGCAGACACCCAAGAAAAGAGGTAATTTATCTGCTGCTTCTGTTTTAAATTCTTCTACTATTCCAGCATCAATTCCACCTCCAACCTCTCATAGAATCTCAATCCCCATCCCAACAATAGATGAAACTGAACCAGAAGATGACCCTTCTGAGGCATTAAAACTCAGAAGACCCAGAACCAAACATCCCAAACCAACAATCTCAACAACATCAGCAATTGACAAAGTGCTGTCTGACATTGATCAACACACTTCTGATCACTCCTCCATTAATCCAAACTCTGAACCACAAATTGTTCCTCCTCCACAACCAGAACAACAGCAATCTGCTGAAGAACCACAACAACAACAACCCCTCTCATCCATTCCAGAAGAACCCCTTATCCCTGAACAACCAGAAATTCCAACAACTTCTCCACAACCAGCAATTCCTTCTCCCTCTCCTCAACCAGAAATTCATCCACCATCACCTCAACCTGAGTTTCATCATTCTGAAACTCCTTCTCCTCCACCTTCTGAACCTCATTCACCTCAACCATCACCTCTGGAAATCCAGCTACCATGTGGAACAACAGTCACAATGGCCTAGTTGCCATCCTCATCAGAATCTACACCACCAACTACTCCCAAAACACCAAACAGTCCAATCATAATCTCAGATTCTCCCACTCCATCTCCAAAACAAACAGCTGCCAAGCAAACCACCGAAAACCCCAGCAGGACCTTCATAGACTTAACAATCTTTGACCGTCTTGCTGATCTGAAACATAAAATTGCCATCCCAAAACCAAAACAACCAGATGTTGGCTCTGGTATTATGAATTTTGAAACAGGTTTGCAGCAGTGGATTGTTTCTCTGAAGCAAGTCTGTCCTGGAATGATTGACCCAGCTGCCTCTGACCAGCTCTGGTCACAATTCAGAATTTGGGTACGTGCTGAAGCCCTCAAGTTGCAGGATATCAACTATGAGCAGGCACAACAGAACTTCAGCAAGCTGCTGAAGGAAGTTGAAAGTCAGCTGCCTCAGGAAGCCGTACTCCCTCTGGATAGTGAGCCATGGTTTGAGAAACAGCTAGCTCCAAAGGTGCAACCAGAAGAAGACAAGACCATTCAAGCTGAAGCAAGTCAAGCAGAAGATGTTGCAGAAAGCTCTTAGAAGCTCCCTGCTTCTGATGTTTCTCAAGCTGCCTTGGACAGGCAGACTCTGGAAGAGCTGAAGCTGAATGACATGCGTCTGCAGCAGAGGATGGATGAAAATGACCAGAAGATGAAAGAAAGAATGGATGTGCAGGATAGCAAGATTGACACTGTTGTCAGCATGGTACACAAGCAGAATGAGACTGCTGATCAGATCAAAGCCATGCTGGAGAACCTGTTCACACGCTTTCCTCCCCAACCTTAGTTTTTCATTCATATCATTTTCATGTTTTCTTTGATTATCTGATGTACTGTTTTAATATGTTTTGTCTGATTCTGAACCTTTTAATATGACAAGTTTTTCTGATCTTAATTGTTTTTAGCACATCACTTACACTTTTTGATTGCTGACAAAAAGGGGGAGAACAAGAATGATATTTTAAACAATAACGGATTACTAAGACAGAAATTCTCGAACATTCTAACTCTATTATACTTGAAAATGTTTTCTGTTTTGCTTAAGTCTACAGGTACAAGGAAGCTCCTGGACACTCTGAAGACTAAAGCTCTGAAACTCTGATCCGCTCTGATACTCTGAACCAAAGCAAAGCTCTGACAAGAAAAGCTCTGATACGCTGATCTGAAGCTCTGCTCTGATATGCTGATCTAAAGCTTCTGATAGTCAAAGACTCTGATACTCTGATGTTCAAAGAAAGGCAAAAAGATATGATCCTGAAGAACTCTTGGAATCAAAAAGGGAAGTAATAAATTCAGGGGGAGTATCTCTCAACTCTGATATCTCTTTATCCCTTATCTTTGATAACCTCTTACTCTGATACATCTCTCTGATACCTTTTCACGTCATTTTCAATTAAAAATATCCAGTTTTTGTCATCATCAAAAAGGGGGAGATTGTTAGAACAAAGTTTGAATCTACTACCCTATGTTTAAGTTTTGATGATAACAATATGAAAAGATATATTATTTATATGATTCATGTATGAACTATTTGCTGCCTAAATTATTACGTTCTGATTTGCAGATACTCTGATAGGTATAAGCAAGATCACACCTAATCAGCATCAGAAATTTGGTTCTTGACATTAGCATCAGAAGTTGATATATCAGAATACCAGAATCAGAAGATCAACTCACGAGTATGTTAAAGCTTGATGAACAGAACTGCGCTCAACACTCTGATAAAGAAAACAACAGTTCATCAGCAGTTAAGCAGAATCAGAATGAGCCAAGTCAGAACTTGCATTAAGTAAGCAACGGTACTGTGCATTGAAAGAAAATTATTACCAACGGCCTCATTCCAGACAAGATCTGCTCAATAAGGAAAGTTTGTTATTAGCATTGAATCAAGAATATTGCTCCAACGTTCAACATCTCAGTGCTATATAAACAAGACTATGAAGATTGAATTGGCTAATGCTCTCCAACATTTTTACACGCCTAAAAGCTGATCATATTCTTCCTTCTCTCAGTTTGCTAAACACTACACATTTTCTTACTCAATCATTGTTTAGCAATCTAGTTTCATAAGCTTAAGTTGTGTATACATCACAGTTGTGATACAGTTTTGTAGAAAACATTCACACTTAGATTTATCCTCTTTGTAAGAAAGTGTTTCCTTGACAAACCGGGTTGTGGTTTGCATCAAGAAGGCTTTAGCAGTTGTTAAAGCAGTTTGTAATATTCAGTTGAATATAGTGGATTAAGACCTCGTTGGAGAGAGGTGAAATCACCTTGACGGGTGGACTGGAGTAGTTTGAGATCAAACGAACCAGGATAAAAATATCTTGTTCATTGCATTGATTTTCAGTTTTACAATTCAACCCCCCCTTCTTGTGTTTTTCACTACTTCAGATCCTTTCTAGGATACTGTACCGGCAAATAAGGTTCTTCTTGATGAAGCAGGCAACAACATTCTTAGTAACGGATGCGAAGGAAGCTGCTTCAACCCACTTTGTGAAATAATCAATGGCCACTAGAATGAAGCGATGTCCATTGGAGGTTGTAGGCTTGATCTCCCCAATCATATCAATTCCCCACATAGCGAAGGGCCAAGGATATGTTAAGACATTTAGAGGAACCGGAAGCACGTGCACCTTGTCTGCATAGATTTGACACTTATGACAAGTCTGGGAGTGTTGAAGCAGTCTGCTTCCATGGTAGACCAGTAATAGCCTGCCCGTAGAATTTTCCTCGCCATCGTATGCCCGCTAGAGTGAGTGCCAAAGGTACCTTTATGCAATTCATCCATAATCCTTTCAGCTTCAATCTTGTCCACATAGCGGAGCAGAATAGAATCATGATTGCGTTTGTACAGGATGCCATTACTTAGGAAGAACTTAGTTGAGAATCTCCTTAAGAACTTTTTATCATTTACTGAAGCTCCTTCTGGGTATTCTTGCGCCTCGAGATACCTTTTGACTTCATGAAACCAAGGTTGGTCCACTACTTCTTCGGTATTAATCTCGTGACAGTGTGTCGGTTCGTTCATTCGTTCAATGGTGATCTGGGGAGCCTCGTTATCCCAATTAAGTTTAAACATAGATGACATTATAGCTAGAGCATCTGCTAGCTGATTTTCTTCTCGCGGGAAGTGCTTGAAGGTAATCTGCTCGAAATGTGGTAGCAATGTCAAAACATGTTCTTTGTAAGGGATAAGTTTTGGATGCTTAGTGTCCCATTCTCCTTTGATCTGGCTGATGACCAGAGCTGAATTCCCAAACACATCCAAAGATTTGATTCCCAGGTCAATGGCAGCCTTGAGACTAAAAATGCATGCTTCGTACTCTGCCATGTTGTTCGTACAGTTGAAGCAAAGTCTGGCTGTAAAAGGAGTATGACATCCTTCCGGAGATATGAGCACATCGCCGATACCGTTACTAAGTATATTGGATGCCCCATCAAAGTACAGGGTCCATCGGGATCCTTGTTCAGGTCTGTCATATGGCATGATTTCTTCACTGTTGTCCAATGTCATGATGTCTTCGTCAGGGAAGTCAAACTTCATGGATTGATAATCTTCTACAGCTTGATGGGCCAGATGATCAGCTAGCACACTGCCCTTTATAGCTTTTTGGGTCGTGTATTGTATGTCATATTCTGTTAGGATCATCTGCCATCTAGCTATCCTCCCAGACAAAGCAGGCTTCTCGAAGATGTATTTTATCGGATCCATCTTAGATATCAGTAGAGTGATATGAGTCAACGTATATTGTCTTAGCCGGCGAGCAGCCCATACCAGAGCGCAGCAAGTTTTCTTGAGCAGTGAATATCTGGTTTCACAGTCGGTAAACTTTTTGCTTAGGTAATAAATAGTGTGCTCTTTTTGGCCAGACTCGTCATGCTGCCCCAGTACGCACCCCATTGAATTCTCTAAGACAGTCAGATACATGATTAACGGTCTTCCTTCGACTAGTGGCATCAAGACAGGAGGCTCTAGTAAATACTCCTTGATTTTATCAAAAGCAATCTGACAGTCATCATTCCATCTAACTACCTGATCTTTCTTCAACAGTTTGAAGATTGGCTCACAAGTAGATGTTAGGTGAGAAATGAACCTAGCAATATAGTTTAGGCCTCCCAAGAATCCTCTAATTTCCTACTCAGTGTGAGGAGCAGGCATTTCTTGTATCGCTTTGACTTTGGCAGGATCAACCTCGATGCCTTTGTTGCTGACAATGAATCCTAAGAGTTTACCGGACCGGACTCCGAATGTGCACTTATTCGGGTTCAATCTTAACTTATACTCCTTCAATCTTACAAACAGCTTTTGCAAGTGGTCAAGGTGTTCTTCTTTAGTTTGTGATCGGGCTATCATGTCATCTACGTAGACCTCTATCTCATGATGTATCATATCATGAAACAAAGCTACCATGACGCATTGATAGGTTTCCCCGGCATTCTTCAGTCCAAATGACATAACTTTGTAGCAGAACGTACCCCACTGTGTGACAAATGTAGTTTTCTCCATGTCCTCAGGTGCCATTTTGATCTGGTTATAGCCTGAGAATCCGTCCATGAAAGAAAATACTTTGTGTTGAGTTGTATTGTCAACCAGGATGTCGATGTGCGGAAGTGGAAAATCATCTTTAGGGCTGGCCCTGTTTAAATCTCTATAATCCACGCACATTCTCACTTTGTCGTCCTTTTTAGGCACGGGAACAATGTTGGCAACCCATTAAGGATAGGAAGTAGCAGCCAGAAAACCAGCGTTGAACTGCTTCATAACTTCTGCTTTGATCTTCTCTGACATGTCAGGTCTCATGCGGCGGACTTTTTGCTTCACTGGTGGATAGTCTTCTCTTGTGGGTAGATGATGTACCACAATGTCTGTATCGAGTCCCGGCATGTCTTTGTATGACCAGGCAAAGATCTCAACATAATCATGCAACAGCTGAATTAGGCGCTCCTTGACACTCGGCTCTAGATTGGCACCCACTCTGATTTCCTTTTTATCATCCTCGGTACCCAAGTTGATTGTATCCAACAGCTCCTCATGAGGTTGAATAGCTCTTTCCTTTTGCTGTAGTAATCTGGCCAACTCCCCTGGCACCT
This sequence comes from Vicia faba, assembly GCA_948472305.1. Classification (NCBI taxonomy): domain Eukaryota; kingdom Viridiplantae; phylum Streptophyta; class Magnoliopsida; order Fabales; family Fabaceae; genus Vicia; species Vicia faba. The sequence continues at coordinate 508,420,069 of OX451736.1, read as the reverse complement.
CACAATCTTCCTCACCTTCGTATTCGGCTTGGTAGACCATATCTTCAGAGTCACTGAAGGCTATAGCAGTATCGTTACCCATGGGATCCGGAATGGAAGGGTACCTGCATTTGTGAGTGTGGGTGTGTGTAAGGGTATAGCCATCTTAAAACAATAAAATGTAAAAGAAAGACAATGAGCATAAAAGGTTTATATATGAAAAAGCGTCCATGATTCATTGAATGACATATGAAAATGAAATAAAAACCCTTACAAATGGACCGATGTGCCTCGGGTAAGACACAAGGTTGAAAATGTACGAATTGTTTGTGAATTATTACAAGTCCAACAGAAATGTAAAAGATAAATTACTGCGATATGAAAGTTATCGGGATGAAGTCTTTGGCTTCCCAGTTGCGAAGTCCTCCGCTGACAGTAGGAAATATCCAATCTTCCAAGCTGCCATCTTCTTCATTGTCCTCCACTGCGTTGACCCCTTGATGACTAATCTTCAGAGGTGGCCCTCCAGCACGGGCACGGCGCACAACCTTCTGAGCACTTGAAGTAAACCCTAAGCCAAACTTGTCATATTTATACGGAATGTCTGGAAGCTGCCCCCAGATGGTGCATCCACCCTCCTCTAATACTGCTTTGGCGTCCTTTAGAGATGACATCCGAAGCGGAGGTCTTGTGATCTTGGGGATCGAGGATACTGTCTTGGTTACGGCTACCTCTTGAGAGACTTCTTCGAAATGTTGAAAAGGGGTTTCAATGAACTCGCCATCCAATTCCACATACCGGAAAGAATTTAGGTGGCTAATCATGTACTCTTCCTCTCCGTGGATAGTGATAATCTTTCCATGGACCGGGTATTTCAGCATCTGGTGTAGTGTAGAGGTGACAACACCAGCATTATTGATCCAGGGCCGTCCTAGCAGACAGGAGTAAGAGGGGCGGATGTCCATTACATAGAAAGTTGAGTTGAAAGTCTGAGTTCCCACCTTTATAGGGATGTCCACCTCCCTGTGGACCATCCTCTTTGAACCATCAAATGCTCTCACGACTATGTTACTGGGTTTCAATGTCAGTCCTTCGCAATCCAATCTGTTGAGAGCTTTCTTCGGTAAAACGTTCAAAGATGAGCCAGTGTCTACCAAGACATGGGACAGAGTTGTTCCTCTACATTCCACAAAGACATGTAATGCCTCTTTGTGTTTTCTCCCTCTTGGTGTCAGGTAAGCATCAGAGAAGCCTAGGCCGTTATCAGCTGTCAAGCTGGCCACACAATCTTGGAATTGGTCAGCAGACGTCTCTTGTGGCACATGGGATGTCTTCTGAAACTTTACCAGAGCTTTCGCATGTGCCTCAGACCATAGCAACAATTCCAGCATGGAGATCTTGGAGGGAGTTTGTCCCAACTGTTCAACCACGTCATAGTCACTCTTCTTTATTATTCTCAAGATCTCCTCCATTTCCTTCTTGGAGGTTTTAGGGATAGTCAGTGGTTGAGCCTTCGTCCGGACAGGCTCTTCTTGAATACCCTTTCCTCAAATTTCAGTAGTAGAAGTATTGGTAGGGATAACAGCAGGGGTTGTGTCGTCTTTTCCGGTAGGAGCACTTGCAGATATGATTATTGGTATGGAGGTAACCTTTGGAGCAGCCACGGGTCCAAAAACTGCCTTTGGAGGGGCAATTTATGGAGAGAAGATTCTACCGCTACGGGTAATCTTACTGGTTCTAGCAATATTGCTAATGTCGAAGTCTTCTTCTTCGGAGCTCACTTCTTCGAAGGCCAGCCCATCTTGTTTGATACCATGGTAGTAGATTTCTCCACCGTAATTCCACGGTACGGTTTTGTCTGATTCATACGGGACCGGCCCAGGCATTGTGATTTTAAGAGGAGTAGCTTTTGGAACCGATGTAATCCTAACGGGTCTTTTGGGGACCCTGGAAGGACTGGCGGAGAGGGTTATGATTGAAACTTCTTCAACAGGAATAGGTAAAACATGAGCATTTTCAAACAGAATTTCTTGGTTGTCTATCAGGTGTTGAATTCATGTCTTCAACAGAGGGCAAACAGTTGGGGAGGATAAGCAATGATAGCAGTCTTCATTACAACCTGGAAATACGCCAGCTTTCAACAAGTTTATCTTAATGATCGGGAGAGGAGTTGTGTTACGGTGGGAGAGAACTGACTGTTTTTAGAATGCTGGTTTGCGTTTTGCATTTGTTTTCGCAAAATGTCACGGTAAGCAAGAGTCGCCACTGTCTTTTATTTTATCCAACAAGGAAAGGAAAAAAAGCACATAAAAATTCCTTTTTCGAGATGTTTCTCGGGTCCGGGGGGTAGATTATAGAAAAGGAAGGTGTTAGCACCCTTTCTATCCGTGGTTATCCACGGGCTCTTAGGTACTTGCTCAAAGTGTTTTCAAAAATTGCTTTTCTTTGTATTTGTGGGTTTGAAAAGAGTTTTTGTTTTGGAAAGGGGTGTAAGTGTGAAAAAAAATTTTGTTTTGAAAGAGAAAGTATTTAAGAACCATCTACCTACTCGAAAAAGGAATCAATCTGTGCTAATGTCCTTTAGACAATGCTATCCCACTATTGATGAGTAGGTAGCATCGTCGTTGGAGTTTTAATGGTCAATTCGATTAAGGAACGTGCGGTCACTAAAGCAATGTTAGAACGCCTTAGCGGTAACCATAATGTCTTAGAACATTTTTCCGAGGCAACCGTTTCGAGACAACTATGATCTTTGGACAAGAGGGCGACCTCTAAAATTTCCTATACTTAATGACCGCGTACGAAGGCAACCAAGTGAGGTGTACCCTAAGAGTGCGCATGTACGAGTGTGCTGTTTTCAGTTAATTTTGTCTTTGTACATGTCATGGGTGATCTATGTTGATTTTAGGTTTTAACATTAGATCTTGTCATGCATTCCCTATTATCAAACATCTAACAGTTTATAAGTTGCGGAAGTTAAATTGCGGAAATTAAACTAACTATTACAAGGCGTCGGGTATTTACATCGCCAAAAGCAACCCTTGAAATTAAAACGCGGAAAATAAATAAAGCGATAAAATAGTAACGTCCTATTAAACTATTACATTCCAGAAACAGATACAATATTGAATAAAAAAATGGAACGCGTGAGGGAAATTAAATCGGGTGAATTTTAGGGTTTTGACCCTTTGTTTATTAAAGAAAAGATTTTTGGTTTATTTTTGAATTAAAAAGAAATCAAACTAGGTTAATTATTTAATTAATTAATTAATTAATTAATAAAAATATTTTTGGGTTTTTAGTATTTAAAGAAATAAAAATAAATTTAATCAATATTAATAAAACCTAATTATCTAAGTTGATTTTAATTATTACAAAAATATTAAAGTTATTCCTAATTAAAACTAAATTAATTAAATTAATTTATTAACAAAAATAAAATGCTGAAATTTAATTTTAACAAATAAAAAATGTTTTTTTTGTTTTTTTAATTTTATTTGGAAAAGATTTAATTGGTTAGTTAAATAATAAAAATAATAACAATAAATAAATAAAAGAAAATAATAAAAGAAAAGAGAGAGTTTAGGAGGTTTTGGGCCTGATTTTAGAGGTTTATTCAGCAATTTGATGGCCCAATTGTGCAAGCCTGTGTTGACCTTCCTGATTTCCATGTGGCACTTTGACTTGGGAGTATGATGCACATTCCATCTAGACCACCAGATCTGGCCTTGGGCCATCTGGCAGGTGATTAAATGAGGGAGTATGATGAACCACGCGCTTGGTTTTGTATTTGATCACCTGAAGAAAAAATATAACAAATGCATGGGGGGACCTGGGATTCGAACCAGGTCCTGTAAGTCATTGGACAACGCCTCTACCACTCAACCAATGTGTTTCATTTGTTAACATAATAGACAATGAATATTATAAGGGAAATCACATTAATATGCCTGAATAAAAAAAATAAAGCGCGAATATTTGAACCAGCCAACCAGGGGGAGACACGTCTGTCGTCTTCTTCCTCTAACCCTATAAATTTACCTACGGATTTATATCCGCAGCTAAATTCGTATGTGCATCCTAAAATCCATTCTAGTCTATGGAAATTGATTCCAAGCACATGGTCATGCTCGTCTATCTCCCCTGGTTACGTCCATGTCCATCAATGGCGCTGATTTTGCCTGAAAAAGAAATGCCCAAAAAACACAAACCACGAACCCTAGATTCGGCTAGGGGGTTACAGGCCAGATAAATGCAATTGGCTAATGCAGAATGCTTGTAAATTAGACGATAATCATGAATATGCAAAGATTTGGTGAGAAAAGTGCAAGAACCGGGGTATACGAATTCAAACGAAAAGAATTTTTTTGAGACACTTACAGAGCTTTAGGGCGCGTATGAGAGCTTGTTAGGGGGTGGTTCTGCTTCAGGGATTGTCCAGCAATTGATTAGTGTGGAGTTTTGCTTCTGAATTGGCCTCCAAGAACGATTTCAATTTCACACTTTTTCACCTTTTTTTCAAGTTTTGTTCTTGATGATTATGCTACCTCCAGGTCTCAAACTCGTGCCTTTTCATTGTATATGTAATATGGAGTGTATTAGGTTTACTTTTATGGACTGAATCCTTACACATCAATGCTTTGATATTGGATTTGATCCTCCATTGAAAAGTTGCTTAATTTGCCAAAAATCCAATCTTTTTGCACATGGAATGATTGATATGAATTTGATCATGACATTGATGATGATTAGGTCCTGAAAATAGAAAAAGATCACATGTAATCAAGTTTTGGGATTTTATTTGATTTAAATTGATTTAAAATGAAATAATTCAATAAAAAACCAAATAAAATAGAAAATTTAATAAATGGACACAAGGATGAAGCTAGGACAAGTGTGTAGTGTGACAAGATCAAATCAAGTGGAAACGAATGGGACCATTTGACAAAATTTGATGTTTTGGGGATAGTTGACTTTTGGCAATTTTGCAAAAATGCCCAACTTCAACAATGCATAACTTCTTCAATTTTGAACTTTTAGAAGTGTTCTTGGACTTTTTAGAAATATTGAGATGTCCTCTAACCAACCCTTTTAGTCTCATCTCATTTTAATATTCCATGCTCAAGTTATAAGCTTTGGAAAAAAATATGTTTTTGTTGACTTTCAAAAATGACCTATAATGTCCAAATTTGTTACTTTTTGTGAGTGCATTTTATAATCTTGGGGTATGAAGATGGATTGTAGGAAATTGCATCCTAAAAAAATGAGCTTTGGATGGGTCATTTCTCATAAAGTATGAGAAAGTTATGCTTGGTCAAAGTTGAGTTGACTTTTCCTACAAAACCCTAATTTAGCAACTTTTGAGTCTTGATGAATTTTGAGCAATCCTTGATGAATCATGATCAACCCTTGATAAAATGATGAAATATCCTTCAAAATGAGAATGTTGAAAAAAATCTTGAAGTTTGACTATTTGCAGGTCACAGTTGACTTTTGCCCTAGCACAGTCGACTTTTGGATCCTTTGAGAAATTGACTGAGCCAACTTCCTCTGCAAGTCTTGAAATTTGACATGGATGAACTTAAGAACATATTAGGAAATTGGGGAGCACTTGAGGTCATTTGGATGCAAGTACCTTTATACAACACAAAACCCTAATTTGGGATTGACTGCCTTAGGAGATGACTTGACTGTCCAAATTTTGAGCAATCTTGAGCAACTTGGAGATTTTTCTTGCAATGCTTTTGAGAAATATGAGAGGGAAACTTTTGGGGTACAACAGCTGCCCCTGTTCAATCTTCTTAAACCTGAGGATATAGATTGGCTTTCGGGCCTTTCGTGATCCAAAGGTGGAAGATGATTGAACACTAGAGTGCCCAGAAATTTGCACTCGCGTGAAGTGGTATCAGCCTTGTGATGTCGGGAATGGGCTTACAGATGCCATTTGGAGACTGTTGATAGGTGTTCTGTACTTCGACTGGAATAGGAATCAGGGAGATCTTATCGTCGATCTAACTGAACCAGGGAAGGTCTTGGATTAACTTTGACTGGATAAGAATCAGAAAAATCTTCGAATCGATTTAACTGGACCAAACGAAAGTATTGGAATATCTTCAACTGGAATACAAATCAGGGAGATCTTCGCGTTGATCTGACTGAACCAGAGGAGGTCTTGGATTAACTTTGACTGGACCGGTATCAGAAAAATATTCAAATCGATTTAATTGGACCAGACGAAAGTCTTGGAATAACTTCAACTGGAATACGAATCAAGGAGATCTCCGTGTCGATCTGACTGAACCAGAGGAGGTCTTGCATTAACTTTGACTAGATCGGCATCAGAAAAATCTTCGAATCAATTTAACTGGACCAGACGAAAGTCTTGGAATAACTTCAACTGGAATACGAATCAGGGAGATCTTCGCATCGATCTGACTGAACCAGAGGAGGTCTTAGATTAACTTTGACTGGATCGGCATCAGAAAAATCTTTGAATCGATTTAACTGGACCAGACGAAAGTCTTGGAATAACTTCAACTGGAAAACGAATCAGGGAGATCTTTGCGTCGATCTGACTGAACCAGAGGAGGTCTTGGATTAACTTTGACTGGATCGGCATTAGAAAAATCTTCGAATCGATTTAACTGGACCAGACGAAAGTCTTGGAATAACTTCAACTGGAATACGAATCAGGGAGATCTTCGCATCAATCTGACTGAACCAGAGGAGGTCTTGGATTAACTTTGACTGGATCGGCATCAGAAAAATCTTAGGGTCGATTTAACTGGACCAGACAAAAGTCTTCCACAGATGTAGTTTTTCTTTTGAGGGGACTACCAGGTCATATGAGTAGTCAACGGTATTTACTGATTCGTCTTTCCCTGAAATGGTAAAGAGTTAGTCATATGCGATGTCATGATGTATGAAATGCATGATATATATCAAGCGATGATGCTCTCAACATAAATGAGATTGTATGGTATGATGCGTATATGCATGTATCATGATTTATGGAAATGTAATGTTTTAGCTGCGGAAAATAAATCTCGGATAGTTGTTGGAGACAAGAGTTGAATTCTTCGCTTCCGCTGGGGATGGTGAACGAAGAGAATAAACCTGCAGGAGAGGATGATTCCGTTGGGGGAATAAACCGATGAGGAGATTACTCTGTGGGGAAGAGATACTCTGTTGAGGATTCCACTGATAAATTCCGTCGGGAGGAATTATCGTTGCTAGCGATATTGAATCTGTTGAGGATTGAATTCCTGTTTGTGAAAGGAAAGAACTTCGCTGGGGATGATCTTTCAATGGCGACTTCACTGGGGATAACTTGTTAGAATTTTGTGGGGATAATCCTCTAAGTTCTGCTGGGAATGATCCTTTGAACTCGGCTGGGGAGATATATTTTTGTACTCCGCTGGGGATAAATTTTAACTCCACTGGGGGTATCTTGTATTCTGTCGGGGAACATTCTTATACTCTGCCAGGGAATATTAAGACTGTCGGGGATATCAAGCCTTTTCAGTGTTGATGGTAAATAAACTCTGCTTGGGGAAAGCATTATTGATTCGTTCATAGTTGCGAGTCTCAGCTGGGAGAGCTACCATTATTGTCTTACTCTGCGGGGAGTGAAAGTATCTTATCCATATTCTTCAGCTGGGTCTACCCTTGTACCTGGTGGACAGAGCAACTATACAACTTGGACACTTCTTATTGCCCCTGTTTCTGATATTACCAGTAATTCATCTTTTGTTTCGCACGTAAATATTTATGAGCAACAATTAATGTCAAATGCATATATCAAAAATGAACATTGGACGTTCTTTGCAAAACAAAATGGATAAAGAAAAACAGTTTGAAATTTCTTTGAAAATGAATTGTATTGATTTTGAAGTTTGGCCTGTAAATAGGCACTTTTGTACAAGAGACTGACGTCCTAGTAAGAGAATGCCGCCGAACAAGAGAGTTTATACATTGTGTGAAAAATAAACAAAATAGTTATGTGAACAATCCCACTGGGTTCCAACTCTGCTATTTCCTTTATATCCTCGAGCATCTCATCACTTTGCTACTGGTTGAAGGTAGATCAGATTGATTAGTGTCGTTCGAGCTTAATAGTTGATACCGAAGTCTGGATGCAAGGTGATCCTAATGAGACATAGTGTTACACTTTGATCCCTAATTTTTGCCTGGACCGCCCTTTCGGGTTTTCAGTCCATCGAGATACCCTTTTTTGCCTAAGTCGCCTTTTCAGGTTTTCGACTTGCCGAGTGTATAGATTTTTTTCATTTTCATCCCTTATTTTTGCCCGAACCATTTTAGTTCGCCGGGAAGCCCTTATTTTTGCCTAGGCCAGTCGACCTAGCGGGTCGTTAATTATGCGTAGTATCTTTTCACTATGTCTGCATTGACGGGGTGAGGAAGGTCGTCACCGTCCATGGTGGTTAGAATCATAGCTCCTCCTGAGAAAATGTTCTTAACCACAAATGGCCCTTCATAAGTAGGGGTCCATTTGCCCCTGGGATGACCTTGAGGTAGAATGATGCATTTTAACCAGGTCCCCAATTTGATACTCTTGTCACCTGACTTTCTTGTTGAATGCCTTGATCATCCGTTTTTGATATGTTTGACCATGACAAATAGAAGTAAGTCTCTTTTCGTCGATTAGGTTCAGCTGATCAAGCCGGGTCTGAATCCAGTCATCTTCACTCAAACCTGCATCCTTCATGATCCGAAGAGAGGGTATCTGAACTTCAATGGGCAATACTGCTTCCAGACCATATACCAAGGAATAAGGTGTTTCCCCTGTTGACGTCTACGCTGAGGTACGGTACCCATGAAGAGAAAATGGTAACATCATGTGCCAGTCTTTATATGTCACTGTCATCTTCTGCACAATCTTCTTAATGTTCTTATTAGCCGCTTCGACAGCCCCATTCATCTTCGGCCGGTAGGGAGAAGAGTTGTGATGCTGTATTTTGAACTGCTTGCAGAGCTCAATGATCATCTTGTTGTTGAGATTGGTACCATTGTCTGTAATGATCCTCTCTGGTACACCGTATCGACAGATCAGATTGTGCCGAATGAACTGTGCCACGATGTTCTTGGTTATGGTAGCAAAGGAAGCTGCTTCAACCCATTTCGTAAAGTAATCAACTGCTACCAGGATGAAGCGATACCCGTTAGATGATGTGGGTCTGATCTCACCGATCATATCAATTCCCCACATTGCAAAAGGCCAAGGTGTCGTCAAGATGTTCAGAGGGACTGGAGGTATGTGTACTTTATCAGTATAGACTTGACACTTGTGACATATCCGAGAATGCTGATAACAGTCAACTTCCATTGTGGACCAATAATATCCTGCCCGAAGAATTTTCTTTGCCATGGTATGTCCACTGGAATGAGTTCCGAAAGTACCTTCATGTAACTCTGCCATGATCTTTTCTTCTTCATTCTTATCCACATATCGCAGTAAGGTTGAATCATGGTTACGTTTGTAAAGGATGCCATTACTGATGAAGAATTTCACCGCGAACCTCCTTAGAAACTTCTTGTCATTAACAGATGCACCCTCGGGGTATTCCTGGGCCTCAAGGTATCTCTTCACCTCATGAAACCAGGGTTTTTCTGTTACCTCTTTAGTCTCAATATCACAGTAATGTGCAGGTTCGTCCAATCTTTCAATGATAATCCGGGGAGCTTCGTTTTCCCAATTGACTTTGAACATAGAAGACACGGTAGCCAGCGCGTCCGCCAACTGATTCTCCTCTCTTGGAAAGTGTTCAAAGGTTATATCTTTAAAATGTGGAAGCAACGTCAATACATACTACTTGTAAGGAATAAGATTTGGGTGTTTCATATCCCACTCGCCTTTGATCTGACTGATCACGAGAGCGGAATCTCCAAAGACACTTAAGAACTTAATTCTTAGGTCAATAGCTGCTCGAAGACCCATGATGCACGCTTCATACTCCGCCATATTGTTGGTGCAGTTGAAACATAGTCGGGCGGTGAACGGAGTATGAGAGCCTTTAGGAGATATGATCACAGCGCCAATGCCATTACCCAAAGCGTTCGAGGCTCCATCAAAGTACATAGACCATCGGGATCCTTCCTCATGTCCTTTATCCGGTCCAGGTGTCTCACAATCAGTCACTATCATGATATTCTCGTCTAGGAATTCAAAGTTCATAGACTGGTAATCATCCATTGCCTGATGTGCCAAATGGTCTGCCAACACACTTCCCTTAATTGCCTTTTGGGTCGTGTATTGTATGTCATACTCAGTCAAGATCATCTGCCATCTTACTATTCTTCCGGACAAGGCAGGCTTTTCGAAGATATACTTGATTGGATCCATCTTTGATATCAATAAAGTAGTGTGAGTCAGTATATACTGTCTCAGTCGGCGAGCAGCCCATGCCAAAGCGCAACAAGTTTTCTCGAGAAGTGAGTATCGGGTCTCACAGTCGGTAAACTTTTTGCTAAGGTAATAAATAGCATGCTCTTTTCGGCCAGACTCGTCATGCTGCCCCAGCACACACCCCATTGAGTTATCGAGTACTGTCAAGTATAAGATCATAGGTCTCCCTTCAACTGGAGGCATCAGAATAGGTGGATCTTGGAGATACTCTTTGATCCTTTCGAAAGCGGTCTGGCATTCATCGTTCCAATGTACTACTTGATCTTTCTTTAGCAGCTTGAAGATTGGCTCACAAGTAGCAGTCAGGTGCGAGATGAATCGGGCAATGTAGTTCAGACGTCCTAGAAAACCTCTGACTTCTTTCTCTGTTCTGGGAGCTGGCATCTCCTGTATAGCTTTCACCTTTGCCGGATCCACTTGAATACCTTTATCGCTTACGATGAAACCCAGTAGCTTACCAGATCTCACCCCGAAAGTGCACTTGTTCGGGTTTAACCTTAGCTTGTACAACTTCAGCCTGCCAAACAGCTTCTATAGATGGTCAAGGTATTCCTCCTCAGTTTGGGACCTTGCAATCATGTCGTCGACGTATACCTCAATCTCGTGATAGATCATGTCATGAAACAAAGCAACCATGGCACGCTGATACGTTGCCCCAGCGTTATTCAATCCAAAGGGCATGACCTTGTAGCAAAAGGTACCCCATTGAGTAACAAAAGTTGTCTTCTCGATGTCTTCGGGAGCCATCTTAATCTGATTATAACCGAAGAAACCATCCATAAAGGAGAATACCTTGTGCTGAGCGGTGTTGTCAACCAGAACGTCGATATGAGGTAGAGGAAAATCATCTTTGGGGCTTACCCTGTTCAAATCCCTGTAGTCAACACACATTCGAACCTTACCATCCTTCTTCGGTACAGGAACCACGTTGGCCACCCACTGAGGGTAAGAAGTAACTGCTAGAAAACTGGCGTTAAACTGTTTCATCACTTCAGCCTTGATTTTCTCAGACATCTCTGGGCACATTCGGTGGACCTTCTGTTTCACGGGAGGACAGTCTTCCTTGGTAGGGAGGCGGTGAACCACAATATCAGTATCCAACCCAGGCATATCTTCATAAGACCAAGCAAAGATCTCAACATAGTCACGCAGCATCTGAATCAACTGTTGCTTCACACTAAGCTCCAGATTTGCATCGATCTTAACTTCCTTCTTGTCTGTCTCTGTACCCAGATTCACTGATTCCACTGGCTCTTCGTGCGGCTGTATAGCCCTCTCTTCTTGAAGTAACAGTCTTGCCAGTTCACCAGGAACTTCGCAATCATCTTCACCTTCGTCTTCGGCTAAGTTGATCGGACTTTCAAAGTCATAATTGGCAGTAGCAGAGTCGTTACCAATAGGATCCAGGGTGGATGTAGACCTGTATATGTGAGTGTGTGTGTAAAATAGCTGTTTTGTAATATATAATAAAAGAAAAACAAGGAGCGCAAAATTTGAAATGCAAGAAACGTCCAATTCTTTTATTAATGATATATGAAAATGACACACATAAAGCCCTCACAAATGAAGCCACGGTGCCCCGGGTAAGACACCGGGCCGTAAAGTTTAAAATATTGTCTGTTACAAATTCAAAATAAAAAGTTTCATTACTGAGTAACAAAATAAATAGGGATGAAGTCCTTTGCTGTCCAGTTGCTTGGTCCATCGTCGGTCATAGGATAGATCCAACTGTCGAACTTAGACTCTTCAACACCGTCTTCAATGGCATTCACTCCTGAATTGCTGATGAAATTGGGAGGTCTTCCAATCCGTGCATTCTGAACAGCCTTTTGAGCTTCTGCAGTGAAACCTAAACCAAACTTATTAGTCTTCTGTGTAAAATCAGGGAGCTAGCCCCAATTCGCACACCCACCTTTCTTGACAACAGCCCGGGCATCCTTAAAGGAAGCCATCTTCATAGAAGAATCTTCAACAACAATCTTAGTTGATGCCAGCGTCTGGGGAACCACTTCAAAATGCTGAAATAGGGTCTCAATGAACTCCCCATCCATCTCCACATATCGGAAAGAGTTGAGGTGGCTCACCATGTACTCCTCTTCTCCATGTACTGTCACAATCTTCCCTTTCACTGGGTACTTCAGCTTCTAGTGGAGCGTTAAGGTTACGGCCCCAGCTTTGTGGATCCATGGACGAACCAGCAAACAAGAATAAGATGGCTGAATGTCCATCACATAGAATGTAGAGTTGAAAACCTGAGAACCAACCTTAATCGGGATATCAACTTCTCCGTGCACCATCCTCTTAGACCCATCAAAGGCCCTAACAACAATGTTGCTTGGCTTCAGCTCCAACCCTTCACAGTCCAACTGGTCTAGAGCTTTCTTAGGCAAAACGTTCAATGAGGAACCAGTATCCACTAATAAATGAGCAAGAGTAGTGTCCCTGCATTCAATGGAGACATTTGTGATTCTTCCCCTTAGCAGTCAAGTCGGCGTCAGAGAAACCCAACCCATTATCAGTAGTTAGATTGGCCATGCAATCTTTAAACTGATCAGCTGATGTCTCTTGTGGTACATGTGCAGTCTTCAGGAATGTAAGCAGAGCCTTGGCATGGGCCTCTGAGCATAGCAACAGTGATAGTATAGAGATTTTGGACGGGGTTTGCCCCAGCTGCTTGACTACATTGTAGTCGCTCTTTTTGATGATTTTCATAATCTCTTCCATCTCTTGTCTAGAAGCTTCAACAATAATCGTCTTTGATGCCTCCATCTGGGCAGGCTCACCGGTGGTCCCTTTGCCCCGAGTGTTAGATGACTCGGCGACAGGGGTAAGAATAGGAACTTGAACAGGAATAGTAGCAGGTACACTGGCGGGTGTAATAACAAGAGGTTTTCAGGCAGTTGGTGGAGAGATATCAGGGGAGAAAAGTCTTCCGCTGCGGGTGACTTTAGCAGGTCCAACTATATTGCTGATGTCAGTATCAGCATCCAACTCTTGTTTAACTCCATGGAAATAAACATCAGCCTTGTAATGCCAAGGGACAACTTTATCAGAGGTGTAGGGGATAGGCCCAGGAACAGTAATGATCAATGGTGCGATTCTTGGAACGGATGTAATTCTAACAGGCTTTCTCGAGGAAGCCTTGGAAGAATCGTCGAAAATGGTAATAATAGCAACTTCTTTAGTATGAACTAAAGGAACAACAGTCTTCTCAAACAAAATTTCTTTACTATCCATCAGGCGTTGGACACCTGACTTCAAAATATGGCAACTGGTAGGTAGAACAGAACACATACGGCAACCTTCGTCACAGCCCGAAAATAAACCGGCTAGCAAAAGGTTTTTCTTCACAGTCATAAAATGGGTAACAATGTCGTTCACAGAAACCACAAACGAGTCTTCATCTATAGCATTTACTCCATGCTTAGGCATAGGAGCAGTCACAACATTAGGTCTTTCGGGCGCCTCGAACTCAATCTCCTTAGCATCAATTAAGTCTTGTATCTTATTCTTCAAAGACCAACAATCATCTATATTATGCCCTGGGCTATCCGAGTGAAAAGCGCAGCGGGCATTAGGGTTATACTTTGGTGATTTAGTGTTGGGATTCTTCGGGGCCTCCCTTGGAATCACTAGATTGGTTTTCAATAACTGTGGTAGAATCTGAGATAAAGTCATGTTAAGCTGAGTGAATTGCCTTCGAGGTCTCTCGGCCTTTTGTTGATTGTTGTGCTAAGGAGCACCAGCAGGTCTTGAAATAACAACCACATTAACAGCTTGGCGGTGTTCAAATCTATTCTGGCTTTTCGAACTGTAGACAACGCTGGACTCTTTCTTAAAAGGCTTCTTCTCGGTGCTTGATAAGGCACCCTTCTGTATCTTACCAGCCTTAATACCAGCCTCAATCCTCTCACCGGTCATAATTAGCTCTGTAAACCCAGACGAAGAGCTTCCAATCAGATGGTTGAAAAATGGACCAGACAAGGTCCCCAGAAACATATCCACCAGCTCCCGATCAGCCAAGGGTGGTTGCACTCTTCCGGCGAGGTCCCTCCACTTCTGAGCATAATCTTTGAAACCTTTTCCCGTTCCCATTAACATACCCTGGAGTTGGGTACGCGTGGGAGCGAGGTCGGAATTGTATTGGTACTACCTGTAGAAACTAGTAGCCAAATCCTCCCAACTGCGGATACTGGCTCCGTCCAACTGGTAAAACCATTCAAGCTGAGTCCCTGAGAGACTGTCTTGAAAGAAGTGGATCCATAGGTTCTTATCAGTGGTGTACGGCTGAATCTTCCTTACATACGACCGGAGGTGCAGCTTCGGACAAGAAACTCCGTCATACTTAGCAAAGGCTGGTGCCTTGAACTTGTGGGGAATTACCACCCCAGATGATAGACCTAGATCACCAAAGTCCAGACCAGGCACTTTCTGAACTTCCATCGCACTCAACCGGTCTTCCAATTGTTTGTATCTATCCTCAGCAGGAGGATACTGATCTTCGTCGAAGTCCATCTCGTTGTCTGAGACCACAGGGCTAGGAGCCCTTCTTTCCTCTTGACTATCTTTCCCTCCGGATGAGGTGGTCAAATCAACTTCATCACGTAGCCTGTTTCCAAACCTGTGACCTATGTTAAACAGGACTGTCCTCTTCTTCTTCTTCTTTTTCAGAATCAGGGTCTTCAGATCTTGCTAACCCTTAGCTAGATTCATAGACATCTCTTGGAATTGGGCATTTTGGGCCTGTAGGGCCTTGATTGCTTGCTCGGTTGATGGTTCAGCAGACATGATGAGTGATGAAATAAACAGCGAAGAAGATAAGAGACCTGTAATGGGTACCTGTTATGAAGTGCATGGGATGAAATGCGTATGATATGATTTCAAAGACAATCGAGAGATTCAAATTCGTAAACCATAAATGAAACACACTTTTATTAGATAAACTTTGAAATTCAAATTGTTCAACAAATTCCCTTAAGGCGTTACAAGAAAGGAAATACTGAAAAGTAAATAAAAACTGGAAAGGAAATAATCAAAGGGCAACCAGTGCTCCCATGGTCGCTTCTTGTCGGTGCGGACATAGTCATTGAGAATCCGCTCGTTCTCCAACTGCCTAGTCAACTTCTGAATCTTCTGCTCTTGCTCGTTAAACTTTTCTCGATAAGCATCTCGTTCTTCTCTCAGCTGCATCTAAGACCTTTTCAGTGCCCCAATTTCAGTGGGAATGTAAGGATGGAGGATGGTCGGAAGAACCCCCTCTTCATTAGCGACTTCAACAATGATAGGCAGGACGGCTTCATACGGCATACCCAAATTTTAGGCACGGATGCAAACCCATCTGAGATATGGCTCCATCGGAAGCAAAGTCTTTGGACCTAGCTCATGTGGATCAGATCTGTGAACTCTATCCCAAGCCCTTATGAATCTGCGGCGTTTCTTGTCACTATCCCCTTGAAAATCAAAGATGATACTGGGCATTAGCAGCTCATGAGGTCCTTCTCTTCTGGCTCTCCCAAACTGGCGTAAGGCCAAGCACAGATTGTAAGTAATTCCTCCATGGGTTCCTATCAGTGGAACATTGGGGTACTCCCCACATCGATCAATAATGGCCACTTCGTCCATACCCTTGATAGTCCAGATGATGTCATTATGAGAGAGAGACATAACCCTATAGGCCCAGCCCATGCCTTCTTTGTTCTTCAGCACTGATTTGGGGAGGTGCGAAATAAACCACCTCACCAATAACGGAGCACAGCACATCAAGGTCCCCTGCTTTCGGGCAGTACGAGCATAAAGCTGATGAAGAATGTCACCCAAGAGAGTGGGTACAGGATTACGAGAGATGAAGATTTTTACCGCATTCACATTAACAAAGGAGTCAGGATTCAGAAACAATACCAAGCCATATATCAGAAGAGCCAGAATATCTTCGAATGCCTTGAAGTCTAGACTATCCCAGAAATAATTAGCCTTACCAACCAAGAACTTAGTCAGAAAGCCCTTTGCTCCACTTCTAGTCTCCCAATTAGCCATTACCTCATCTTTGGTCATATGAAGGGATGAAGCAATCTCTTCCGGCCTAAGAATCTTCTCCCAACCAGTAAACGGGGTCTGCTCTAGAATAGAGATACCGAGCAGATCAGAGAACTCTTCTAAGGTGGGAACCAACTGGTAGTCCTGGAAAGTAAAGCAATGGTACAATGGATCATAGAACTGGACCAGGACACTCATCATCTGCTCGTCCAATTTGGAGGTAACCAAACTGAGAAGATACCCATGTCTTCTGATGAAGGAGGTAGTATTAGGCATCTTTGCAACCAATTCTTTAAGCATGGTGGGAACCTTGACAAAGCTGATCCGGATGGTATTCCTACGCATGGGCATCATGACCTACAAAACAAAACAAAGATGAATCCCTCCTGTCTTTGAAATAGGTTAGTCCAATGCAAGATGTATGCAATGTTATGATGTCATGATGTCATGATAGAAAGCACATCACAAGTATCCACAAATAGCAAACATGGTAAAGGCACACAAGTCACACAGAGAGCCCTTAGATTTCAGGCTGGCAAGGAGCTTAGGTACTACCCTCTTTCAGTTCAGTTGGTTTAAACCTGTCCTTAAAATAGTAATCGGGTTCTAGAGGATCTCAATATCACTGACTACCCTCAATCGGTCATAATTCCAGTTTAGCAACCTTTTCTTGCGGCCAGAATCATCGCGAGAGTTTAGTCTCAATGAGTGTAGCATATTGCTACTGTTCTATGGCCAAGTTGGTCAATTTAAAGGTTCTAAGGTCAGTTGGTGCTTAATGACCCCTTAGATGACCCATATTCTCCTTGTTCCAACACAAGGGATATCGGTACAATCTAAAGTGCCACACCAACGTAGCTACTGCTTCAACCGTATCGGTCTACGCCGTACAGTTCCCTCACAGTTTATTGCTACTTACCTAAAGGGTATCCCCAGATCCGGGTTAGGATCTATAGTAACTCCGATACAAGCCCACAAATATAAAGCATACAAAGCAAACAATTGAAAACACGATGATCTAATCCTAAGGTACACCCCACTTATTAAGCGTCCCCAGCAGAGTCGCCAGTTCTATGATACGGTGGGAGAGAACTGACTGTTTTTGGAATGCTAGTTTGCGTTTTGCATTTGTTTTCGCAAAATGTCGCGGTAAGCAAGAGTCGCCACTGTCTTTTATTTTATCCAACAAGGAAAGGAAAAAAAGCACAGAAAAATTCCTTTTTCGAGATGTTTCTCGGGTCCGGGGGGTAGATTATAGAAAGGGAAGGTGTTAGCACCCTTTCTATCTGTGGTTATCCACGGGCTCTTAGGTACTTTCTCAAAGTGTTTTCAAACCCTAATCTTGTCTTGAGTCCAAGAAGTCTTGTGAGAAAAATCTTGATAAATGAGAGGGCAAATTTTGGGGTACAACACCCATCAAAGAACAGGGTCCATCGGGATCCTTGTTCAGGTCTGTCATATGGTCTGATTTCTTCACAGTTATCTAATGTCATGATGTCTTCATCCGGGAATTCAAATTTCATGGACTGATAATCTTCTACAGCTTGATGGGCAAGATGATCAGCTAGCACACTGCCCTTTATAGCTTTCTAGGTAGTGTACTGTATGTCATATTCTGTTAGGATCATCTGCCATCTAGCTATCCTCCCAGACAGAGCAGGCTTTTCGAAGATGTACTTTATCGGATCCATCTTAGATATCAATAAAGTGGTATGAGTCAACATATACTGTCTTAGCCGGCGAGCAGCCCATGCCAGAGTGCAGCAAGTTTTCTCGAGCAGTGAATATTTGGTTTCACAGTCGGTAAACTTTATGCTCAGGTAGTAAATAGCATGCTCTTTTCGGCCAGACTCGTCATGTTGCCCCAATACACACCCCATTGAGTTCTCTAAAACGGTCAGATACATGATTAATGGTCTTCCCTCGACTGGTGGCATCAAAACAGGAGGCTCTCGTAAATACTCTTTGATTTTGTCGAAAGCAGTCTGGCATTCATCATTCCATCTGACTACTTGATCTTTCTTCAATAATTTGAAGATTGGTTCATAAGTGGTTGTTAGGTGAGAAATGAATCGGGCAATATAGTTCAGGCATCCCAAGAATCCTCTGACTTCCTTCTCAGTACGAGGAGCAGGCATTTCTTGTATCGCTTTAACCTTGGCAAGATCAACCTCGATGCCTTTGTTGCTGACAACAAAACCTAGGAGTTTACCGGACCGGACTCCAAATGTGCACTTGTTTGGATTCAACCTTAGTTTGTACTCCTTCAACCTCTCAAACAACTTTTTCAAGTGGTCAAGGTGCTCCTCTTCAGTTTGTGATCGGGCTATCATGTCATCTACGTAGACCTCTATCTCATGATGTATCATATCATGAAATAAAGCTACCATGGCGCATTGATAGGTTTCCCCAGCATTCTTCAGTCCGAATGGCATCACTTTGTAACAGAATGTGCCCCACTGTGTGACAAATGTAGTTTTCTCCATGTCCTCAGGTGCCATTTTGATTTGTTTATAACCTGAGAATCCATCCATGAAGGAAAATACTTTATGCTGGGCTGTATTGTCAACCAGGATATCGATGTGGGGAAGTGGAAAATCATCTTTAGGGCTGACCCTGTTTAAATCTCTATAATCCATACACATTCGTACTTTGTCGTCCTTTTTAGGCACAGGAACAATGTTGGCAACCCATTGAGGATAGGAAGTGACAGCCAAGAACCCAGCATTGAAATGTTTCATAACTTCCGCTTTGATCTTCTCCGACATGTCAGGTCTCATGCGGTGGACTTTTTGTTTTACTGGTGGACAGTCTTCTCTCGTTGGCAGACAATGTACCACGATGTCTGTATCAAGCCTTGGCATGTCTTCGTATGACCAGGCAAACATCTCGACATAATCATGCAATAGCTGAATTAGACGCTCCTTGACACTCGGCTCTAGATTGGCACCCACCTTGATTTCCTTTTTATCTTCCTCGGTACCCAAGTTGATTGTATCCAATGGTTCCTCATGAGGCTGAATAGCTTTTTCCTCTTGTTGTAGTAGTCTGGCCAATTCCCCTGGTACTTCACAATCTTCCTTACCTTCATCTTCGGCTTGGTAGATTAGATATTCAGAGTCACTAAAGGACATAACAGTATCGTTACCCATGGGATCCGAAATGGAGGGGTACCTGCATTTGTGAGTGTGGGTGTGTTTAAGGGTATAGCCATCTTTAAACAATAAAATGTAAAAAGAAAGACAATGAGCACAAAAAGTTTGTATGTGAAAAACGTCCATGATTCATTGAATGTCATATGAAGATGAAATAAAAACCCTTACAAATGGACCATTGCGCCTCGGGTAAGACACAAGGTTGAATGTACAAATTTTTTGTGAATATTACAAGTCCAACAGAAATGTAAAAGATAAATTACTGAGAGATGAAAGTTATTGGGACAAAGTCTCTGGCTTCCCAATTGCGAAGTCCTCCACTGACAGTAGGAAATATATAATCCTCCAAGCTTCCATCTTCTTCATCACCTTCCACTGTGTTGACCTCTTGGTTGCTAATTTTCACAGGTGGCCCTCCAGCACGGGCACGGCGCACAACCTTCTGAGCACTTTAAGTAAACCCTAAGCTAAACTTGTCATATTTATACGGAATGTCTGGAAGCTGCCCCCAGATGGTGCATCCACCCTCCTCTAATACTGCCTTGGCGTCCTTTAGAGATGACATCTGAAGTGGAGGTCTTGTGATCTTGGGGATCGAGGATACTGTCTTAGTTACTGCTACCTCTTGAGAGACTTCTTTGAAATGTTGAAAAGGGGTTTCAATGAACTCGCCATACAATTCCACATACCGGAAAGAATTTAGGTGGCTAATCATGTACTCTTCCTCTCCGTGGATAGTGATAATCTTTCCATGGACCGGGTATTTCAGCATCTGGTGTAGTGTAGAGGTGACAGCACCAGCATTATTGATCCAGGGCCGTCCTAGCAGACAGGAGTAAGAGGGGCGGATGTACATTACATAGAAAGTTGAGTTGAAAGTCTGAGTTCCCACCTTTATAGGGATGTCCACCTCCCCGTGGACCATCCTCTTTGAACCATTAAATGCTCTCACGACTATGTTACTGGGTTTCAATGTCAGTCCTTCGCAATCCAATCTGTCGAGAGCTTTCTTCGGTAAAATGTTCAAAGATGAGCCAGTGTCTACCAAGACATGGGCCAGAGTTGTTCCTCTACATTCCACAAAGACATGTAATGCCTCGTTGTGTTTTCTCCCTCTTGGTGTCAGGTCAACATCAGAGAAGCCTAGGCCGTTATCAGCTGTCAAGCTGGCCACACAATCTTGGAATTGGTCAACAGACGTCTCTTGTGGCACATGGGCTGTCTTCAGAAACTTTACCAGAGCTTTCGCATGTGCCTCAGAACATAGCAACAATGCCAGCATGGAGATCTTGAAGGGAGTTTGTCCCAACTGTTCAACCACGTCATAGTCACTCTTCTTTATTATTCTCAGGATCTCCTCCATTTCCTTCTTGGAGGTTTTGGGGATAGTCAGTGGTTGAGCCTTCGTCCGGACAGGCTCTTCTTGAATACCCTTTCCTCGAATTTCAGTAGTAGAAGTATTGGTAGGGATAACAGCATGGGTTATGTCGTCTTTTCCGGTAGGAGCACTTGCAGATATGATTATTGGTATGGAGGTAACCTTTGGAGCAGCCACGGGTCCAAAAACTGCCTTTGGAGGGGCAATTTATGGAGAGAAGATTCTACCGCTATGGGTAATCTTACTGGTTTCGACAATATTGCTAATGTCAAAGTCTTCTTCTTCGGAGCTCACTTCTTCGAAGGCCAACCCATCTTGTTTGATACCATGGTAGTAGATGTCTCCACCGTAATTCCACGGTACGGTTTTGTCTGATTCATACGGGACCGGCCCAGGCATTGTGATCTTAAGAGGAGTAGTATTTGGAACCGATGTAATCCTAACGGGTCTTTTGGGGACCCTGGAAGGATTGGCGAAGAGGGTTATGATTGAAACATCTTCAACAGGAATAGGTAAAACATGAGAATTTTCAAACAGAATTTCTTGGTTGTCTATCAGGCATTGAATTCCTGTCTTTAACAGAGGGCAAACAGTTAGGGAGGATAAGAAATGATAGCAGTCTTCATTACAACCTGGGAATACGCCAGCTTTCAACAAGTTTATCTTAATGATCGGGAGCGCAATTGTGATACGGTGGGAGAGAACTGACTGTTTTTAGAATGTTGGTTTGCGTTTTGCATTTGTTTTCGCAAAATGTCACGGTAAGCAAGAGTCGCCACTGTCTTTTATTTTATCCAACAAGGAAAGGAAAAAAAGCACAGAAAAATTCCTTTTTTGAGATGTTTCTCGGGTCCGAGGGGTAGATTATAGAAAGGGAAGGTGTTAGCACCCTTTCTATCCGTGGTTATCCACGGGCTCTTAGGTACTTGCTCAAAGTGTTTTCAAAATTTGCTTTTCTTTGTATTTGTGGGTTTGAAAAGAGTTTTTGTTTTGGAAAGGGGTGTAAGTGTGAAAATTTGTTTTGTTTTGAAAGAGCAAGTACTTAAGAACCATCTACCTACTCGAAAAAGGAATCAATCTGTACTAATGTCCTTTAGACAATGTTATCCCACTATTGATGAGTAGGTAGCATCGTCGTTGGAGTTTTAAGGGTCAATTCGATTAAGGGACGTGCGGTCACTAAAGCAATGTTAGGACGCCTTAGCGGTAACCCTAATGTCTTAGATCATTTTTCTGAGGCAACCGTTCCGAGACAACTATAATCTTTGGACAAGAGGGCGACCTCTAAAATTTCCTATACTTAATGACCGCGTACGAAGGCAACCAAGTGAGGTGTACCCTAAGAGTGCGCATGTGCGAGTGTGCTGTTTTCAGTTAATTTTGTCTTTGTACATGTCATGGGTGATCTATGTTAATTTTAGGTTTTAACATTAGATCTTGTCATGCATTCCCTATTATCAAACATCTAACAGTTTATAAGTTGCGGAAGTTAAATTGCGGAAATTAAACTAACTATTACAAGGCGTCGGGTATTTACATCGCCAAAAGACACCCTTGAAATTAAAACGCGGAAAATAAATAAAGCGATAAAATAGTAACGTCCTATTAAACTATTACATTCCGGAAACAGATACAATATTGAATAAAAAAATGGAACGCGTGCGGGAAATTAAATCGGGTGAATTTTAGGGTTTTGACCCTTTGTTTATTAAAGAAAAGATTTTTGGTTTATTTTTGAATTAAAAAGAAATCAAACTAGGTTAATTATTAAATTAATAAATAAATTAATTAATAAAAATACTTTTGGGTTTTTGGTATTTAAAGAAATAAAAATAAATTTAATCAATATTAATAAAACCTAATTATCTAAGTTGATTTTAATTATTACAAAAATATTAAAGTTATTCCTAATTAAAACTAAATTAATTAAATTAATTTATTAACAAAAATAAAATGCTGAAATTTAATTTTAACAAAAATAAATGTTTTTTTTTGTTTTTTTAATTTTATTTGGAAAAGATTTAATTGGTTAGTTAAATAATAAAAATAATAACAATAAATAAATAAAAGAAAATAATAAAAGAAAAGAGAAAGTTTAGGAGGTTTTGGGCCTGATTTTAGAGGTTTATCAGCAATTTGATGGCCCAATTGTGCAGGCCTGTGTTGACCTTCCTGATTTCCATGTGGCACTTTGACTTGGGAGTATGATGCACATTCCATCTGGACCATCAGATCTGGCCTGGGGCCATCTGGAAGGTGATTGAATGAGGGAGTATGATGAACCACGCGCTTGGTTTTGTATTGGATCACCTGGAAAAAAAATATAACAAATGCATGGGGGGACCTGGGATTTGAACCCAGGTCCTGTAAGTCATTGGACAACGCCTCTACCATTCAACCAATGCGCTTCATTTGTTAACATAATAGACAATGAATATTATAAGGGAAATCACATTAATATGCCTGAATAAAAAAAATAAAGCGCGAATATTTGAACCAGCCAACCAGGGGGGAGACACGTATGTCGTCTTCTTCCTCCAACCCTGTAAATTTACCTGCAGATTTATATCCGCGGCTAAATTTGTATGTGCATCCTAAAATCCATTCTAGTCCATGGAAATTGATTCCAAGCACATGGTTATGCTCGTCTATCTCCCCTGGTTACGTCCATGTCCATCAATGGCGTTGATTTTGCCTGAAAAAGAAATGCCCAAAAAACACAAACCACGAACCCTAGATTCGGCTAGGGGGTTACAGGCCAGATAAATGCAATTGGCTAATGCATAATGCTTGTAAATTGGACGATAATCATGAATATGCAAAGATTTGGTGAGAAAAGTGCAAGAACTGGGGTATACGAATTCAAACGAAAAGCATTTTTTGAGACACTTACAGATCTTTAGGGCGCGTATGAGAGCTTGTTAGGGGGTGGTTCTGCTTCAGGGATTGTCCAGCAATTGATTAGTGTGGAGTTTTGCTTCTGAATTAGCCTCCAAGAACGATTTCAGTTTCACACTTTTTCACCTTTTTTTCAAGTTTTGTTCTTGATGATTCTGCAGCCTCCAGGTCTCAAACTCGTGCCTTTTCATTGTATATGTAATATGGAGTGTATTAGGATAACTTTTGTGGACTGAATCCTTACACATCAATGCTTTGAGATTGGATTTGATCCTCCATTGAAAACTTGCTTAATTTGCCAAAAATCCAATCTTTTTGCACATGGAATGATTGATACGAATTTTATCATGACATTGATTATGATTAGGTCCTGAAAATAGAAAAAGATCACATGTAATCAAGTTTTGGGATTTTATTTGATTTAAAATGAAATAATTCAATAAAAAATCAAATAAAATAGAAAAATTGATAAATGGACACAAGGCTGAAGCTAGGACACGTGTGTAGTGTGAAAAGATCAAATCAAGTGGAAAAGAATGGGCCCATTTGACAAAATTTGAAGTTTTGGGGATAGTTGACTTTTGGCAATTTTGCAAAAATGACCAACTTAAACAATGCATAACTTCTTCAATTTTGAACTTTTGGAAGTGTTCTTAGACTTTTTAGGAAGCTTGAGAAGTCCTATAACCAACCCTTTTGGTCTCATCTCATTTTGATATTCCATGCTCAAGTTATAAGCTTTGGAAAAAAAGGTGTTTTTGTTGACTTTCAAAAATGACCTATAATGTCCAAATGTGTTACTTTTTGTGAATGCATTTTCTGATCTTAGGGTATGAATATGGATTTTAGGATATTGCATCCTCAAAAAATGAGCTTTGGATGGGTCATTTCTCATAAAGTATGAGAAAGTTATGCTTGGTCAAAGTTGAGTTGACTTTTCCTATAAAACCCTAATTTAGCAACTTTTGAGTCTTGATGAATTTTGAGCAATCCTTGATGAATCATGATCAACCCTTGATCAAATGATGAATTATCCTTCAAAATGAGAATGTTGACAAAAAATCTTGAAGTTTGACTATTTGTAGGTCACAGTTGACTTTTGCCCTAGCATAGTCGATTTTTGGACCCTTTGAGCAATTGACTGAGCCAACTTCCTCTGCAAGTCTTGAAATTTGACATGGATGAACTTGAGAAAATATTAGGACATTGGGGAGCACTTGAGGTCATTTTTATGCAAGGATCTTGATGCAACACAAAACCCTAATTTGGGATTGACTGCCTTAGGAGATGACTTGACTGTCCAAATTTTGAGCAATCTTGAGCAACTTGGAGATTTTTCTTGCAATGTTTTTGAGAAATATGAGAGGGCAAATTTTGGGGTACAACAGGAGTCAAGAGTTCATCCACTGTGGTAACAAACAAATCTTCCTCGATATCATTGGTGTTGTGACCATGCCTAGGCATCGGAGCGAAATGACATTTAGTTTCTCAGGTGCGTCAAAATCAACCTCTTTTGCATCTATAAGGTCTTGAATTTTGTTTTTCAAGGCCCAACAGTTGTTAGTGTCGTGGCCCAGACTTTAGGAATGGTATGCGCATCTAGTATTTGGGTGATAATAAGGGGACGCAATGTTGGGATTCTTTGGAGCTTCCTTTAAGGTTGCCAGATTCAATTTCAGAAGATGTGGTAAAACCTGGGCTAGAGTCATATTAATTCTTGTGAATTGTCGGACTGGCCTTTCCACCCTCGGTTGGTTACTTCTTGGTTGATCAGATGTAGGCTTTGGGATCATAACGGCCCCTACCATTGGTCGGCGTTCATATCTCCCTTGATTCCTTTGTGGATAAACAGCATATACCTCCTTCTTCCCAGTGAAAGGCTTTCTCACAGCTGTAGAGGCAGATGAATCCTTCTGAATCTTTCCACTTTTTATGCCAGCCTCCACTCTTTCTCCAGTTAGTATTAACTCAGTAAATCCGGTAGATGAGCTCCCAATTAAATGGTTGAAGAAAGGGCCTGATAGAGTTCCTAGGAACATATCCACCAACTCCCTTTCATACAGAGGGGGTTGTACTCTCCCGGCTAGATCTCTCTATTTCTGCGCGTAATCTTTGAAGCCATAGCCATACTCTGAAGTTGAGTATGGGTAGGCGCAAAATTCGCATTATACTGGCATTGCTTATAGAAAGTTGCGGCAAGATCTTTCCAGTTGTGGACGTCGGCCATTTCCAATTGGTAAAACCAATCGAGTTGTGTTCCAGATAGGCTATCTTGGAAAAAATGCACCCATAGGTCTTTATCAGCAGAGTGCGGCTGAATCTTTCTCACATATGATCGGAGGTGAATTTTAGGACATGACACCCCATCATATTTTGCAAATAATGGCACTTTGAACTTTCCTGGGATCACAATTCCCGACACTAGCCCCAATTCTTCAAAGTCTAGACCTGGTACCCTTTCTATTTCCATAGCATTCAGACGCTCTTCAAGATGTATGTACTTATCATCTGTTGGAGGATATTGTTCCTCAGAGTAATCTTCCTCTTCTTCCTCCTCTTCAGATTCTGACGGAACGGCTGTTTCTTTTCCTTTTCCTTCTCCATCATCAGATGTTGCTGGAAAATTCAAGGTTCTTCCAGCCTGTCCTTGAAACCTTCTTCCCATGATTACAACACCAGTTAGTTTCTTCTCTTTCTTCTTCTTCTTCTCTTTTGCCAACAGAGTCTTCAGCTCCTCTTGCCCTTTGGCCAAGGTTGTGAGTAACTGTTGAAACTGCATGTTTTGAGCTTGAAGATCTTTGACTGTCTGTTCGAGATCCATCTTACTGAAATAAACAGTAGAGATATGAGGAAACTTGTTGCAAAAGACATGTTTAAGTTATGATGAATGATATGTGCATATGTAATGTTTTCAAGGATTTTAAAAAGATTCAAGTTCGTTTCAAACAAAAGAGAAACACACGTTATATTAATAAGATAGAGTTTGAGTACATCAATGCCCCTTGAGCAAAATAATACAGCACTCTAAGATAAAAAAGTAGTGCGCATTCTCTTTGGTGCAATGTAGGCATTTAGAGTCTGCTCCTCATGAAGTAGCCTAGTGAGTTCCAAAACCTTCTTCTCGCTTGCGTAGAATTGGGCTTCGAAAGTATCTCGCTCTCCTTTGAGTTGTATCTAATCCCTTTGTAGGTCTTCAAGAGATGTGGGCATGTCAGGATGTAGGATAGTGTATGGAACTTCTCCCTCCTTAACAGGCTCAATGATCACTGGGAGAATGGAAGGATAAGACATCATAAGACTTTGAGCGCGAGTTCGTACCCACTTGAGGTAAGGCTAAAGAGGGATGGAATTCTTGTGTCCTAAAGTCTTGCTATCCACCTTGTTTAGCATCCTCCATGCTCGGATGAATCTCTGGCGAAGACCTTGATCGTCGTTGTCGTGTTCGAATAACAAGCCTTGAATCAGCATCTCATGTGGGCCATCCCTTCGGGCATAACCAAACTGTCTTAGAGCCAAGCATGGGTTGTAGGTTATGCCTCCCCTAATTCCAAGTAGAGGGACATTAGGGAATTCCTCACAACGGTCAACAATGATAACATTCTCTTTGGATCGAGAGCACCAATGAATATTTGAATGTTTGAGTGTCATTAACCTTTGTGACCACCTCACACCTTGCTCATTCTTTAAGACTGATTGGGGAAGATGAGAAATAAACCATCTTGCCATGAGAGGGGTGCAACACATAAGGACACCTCTTTTCCTTATTGTACGAGTGTGAAAAGAGTGTAAGATATCTCCAAGCAATGTAGGCACCGGATTGCGTGACATGAAGATTTTGAAGGCACTCACATCTATGAGTTGGTCATAATTGGGGAACAATACCATCCCATAGATAAGAAGAGCTACAATTTCCTCAAATGCTTGCAAGTCCAAGGAATTCCAACAGCTTTGAGCCTTCTCAAACAGAAACTTTGCTAAGAAGCCTTTGACACCACTCCTAATTTCCCAATGGGTTGTGACATCAGATGAGTGCAAATGCAGGGCTTGAGCAATCTCCTCTGGCTTTGGGTCTCTTTCCGTATCGTTTAAAGGTAGTTGATTGAGAATGGGAATCCTGAAGAGTTGAGAGAATTCTTCTAAAGTGGGCACAAGTTGATAGTCGGGAAATATGAAGCAATGATGCAAATGATCAAAGAACTAGAAGAGCACCTTTGTAATGATTCTTGTTTGTAAGAATGTATACAAAGATGTTTGTCTTTTTTGAAAATGTTTTCAATGTTTGTAAAATGTTTGGAAATGTGTGTGTTTGCTTTGAAAATAGCAAGGATGTTTGTTTGAAATTAGAGCAAGTAACTAGAAGCAATCTACCTACTCAAATGTCTTTCTTATGCATTTTCTATTCCTTTGACATTATTGTCTTACCATTGATTTAGTAAGCAACCCTATCTTTGGATGTAAACGGGACAGGCGTGGGTCATCGTATAACCATGATTAGCAATGTTGCAAAGTATCTTAGCATTTCGAGGGACTAAGATCATTTTTGTAAGGCAACCTTGAATAGCGTCATCGAGGGACTATGATCTTATATTTGTTTGTTTTGCCAAGATACTTCGCATGCGTAACATAGATATTTTTGTATAAGGCAACCAAGTGGAGAAACTCTAAGGTTGTTTGTGTGTAAGTGTATCATTTTCATGCTTTGGTTTTATCTTGTATTTAGGGTTTTCTGTTTTTGCTTTGTTTTGATCTTATCATACAAACCCTAATTACTAATCATGGCATGTAAAGCGGTAAATTGCATAATGTAAATATTACTAAGCTATTACAACAATTTTATGGGAGGGGGGAATACAAATTTGAATGGGGATTTGCAAGAATGTAAACATAAATAAGTTATTACAACCAAATCGAATTTGTACGAATATTAGAATAAATAAGATACAATATTTAAAGATGCAATATAATGTACATGTAAGAAAATATTTTTGTCTTGTTTTTATGTAAAAGAAAATTTTAACCTAATCCTAGAAAAATAAAGAAAAGAAATTAATTCTTAAAAAGGTTTAACCCTAATTTCTATTTTGAAAGAAAATAAAGTTCTTATACATATTATTATTGTATTTTTTTGTATTGGAATAATAAATACTATTGTATAAAAATATGAAGTTTATATATATGCAAAAATAAATATTTATAAGTATGAAATGAAAATAAATAAATAAATTAAACTAAATATATTTTAACTATATTTTTACAAATTTATTTAGAGAATATATGATATATAGTAAAATAAAAATATATTTTATGTGAAAAATAAACTAAAATGCAATATTATGAAATTTCTATTTTTTTGGATTTTTATACATTAAAGAAAATATTAATAAAAAAATGTAAACAAAAATAAATAAATAAAAATGTATGAAAAAAGTTGGGTCAGGGGGTGATGTAGCAATACTGGCAGCAACGTGTTAGCAAAAATTGTTAAGCCCAAAGACTAAGCCCAATCCTGCAAAAAATAGGAAAAATGGAAAGAAGAAAAATGTGAAAAAAACAAAAGTAGTGCGCCCAGGTTCGAACCCATGACATGGGTCTTACCAGCGTGCTACTTTGCCACTGGGGTGGCTGTACATCCGTTGTCTAATGTAAAACGAAAATAACATAACATGAAACGAGTTCTTGCCCTGTACTTCATCTTCTTCCTCAAGTTGGCCGGATGCCCTGTAACTCTCTCATTCTTCCATGAAAATGAAAACTCATAACATGAAAGTTGTAGTATTTTATCTCACGAATCTAACCATACAAGTTATGCAAAATAACAATCAAAGATCAAAGAGAATTTTGAAATCCCTAAATTTAAACCTAATTTTTTCAGAAACTTCAAGTTCTAAATTCTCTCAGCCTAGGTCAAATAAATGCAAGATAATGATATGTACAGTTTCGTTGTAATGAGAACTACATTCTTTATTCACAAATCGTGGCCAATGGTTGCCTGTACAAGGAGATAGAAGTTGAGATTTTTACCTCCTTCAGTTGAAATCGTGGATGAGACTGGAGTGAGTTTGATGGAGGCCTGATGTTTGCTTGAACTTCCTTGAACTTCCCTGAATGTATTCCAACCCTTGCCTTGCCTTGAAAGTGTCTAGAAGTCTCTATCCAAGTCAACCTGCAAGCTTTGAAATCAAAAATGGCAGATGATGGAGAAGGAGTTACAGAACAGGGATGAGGGTCTGGATCAGTTAGATGTCAAGTAGGCAAGGTGTTTTGATGATAAAAACTGGAAACGCATGAGCCAAATGAGAGATTGGTGTCCTTATGCCAAGACTGCAACTTTTGACAATTTTATGGTGTTTTTGAGTTTGAGAGTGTCTCCAGGCTTCTACCAATCGTGTTATGTGTTGTGTTATGTTTGTATATTAGTATAGAATTGGTTTCATGTCAACCCTCCAACAGATGTGCCAGTTCTCACCTTTTTGCAACCTTTCTTGCTTTTGAAGCAAAGTGACAAGACAAAGCTTTACATGCTTGTACTGGTTTGCTTAGGGTTGGTATTTATTTTATACAAGTTGCCTTAGGTCTGTGGTACTTGTATGTGCAAAGGGGATAGGTTCAATGCTCAAGATTGTAAAGTTTGCAAAAGCGGAGCTTTTCCAAAATGGCAATGGTCACTTTTTGCCATAAATGGAATTACCACTTGGATAATGGCTCTAGGGCATGGATCAAAGCTTTATCAACTGAGTAAGCATTAAATTAAGGAGTGAGGAATA
Source organism: Vicia faba (assembly GCA_948472305.1). Classification (NCBI taxonomy): domain Eukaryota; kingdom Viridiplantae; phylum Streptophyta; class Magnoliopsida; order Fabales; family Fabaceae; genus Vicia; species Vicia faba. The sequence continues at coordinate 508,389,436 of OX451736.1, read as the reverse complement.
AGTTTGGAACCTGTAAAGCATGGATTAGGCAGCATAGGTACTGATTGGAAAATTGTTCTTCATGAAATGGCTTGGATAAAAAGTGAGAAAATGCCAACTTCATCTCTTCGATTCTCCCTACTCAAAAATGATCTTGAGGAGTTCTTGCACATTTTAGAAAGCTTGAAATATTCTATATAACTAATATTTGAAATGTATTTTTAGATACCTCTTGGAACTAGGTGAAAAATTTCCATGAAGTTGGGTCCAAAACATGCCTAAATTAGGGCAAAATTTCATTAAGTTATTTAGTTCATGAGCATGTATTCATAAATTTATATCTTGATATCCAAGCATCTTTAGGGAAAAGTGTGTGAAGAAAAGTTGTAGATTTCATGGAGTTCTACAACTTTCATGTTGGGAACTTTCTTTGAATCATTATGCATCATGGTGAAAAAATGGCCTAAAGTTGAGAAAAAATAAGAAATTTTCTATACTTAGAAAATTTTCTAAGTTAAGAAAAATTTCAAATTCAAACCCTAATCTTCAAACTTGGATTTCTTGATGAACAAGTTTCACATTTTGACATGTTTTGATGAATTTTGACCCTTGGCACTTGATTTTGACCAAAAAGTCAAAGTTTGACTTTTCAGTGTACAGTTGACTTTTGATCAGTTGACTGCAAATTTCATCTGTCAATCCAATGAAATTGAAATGTTTTGAGCCATGTAATTATGTCAAGATGATGCAATTTAATCCTTGAAATCATTCTTTAACTCAATTGGTCATTTGCTAGGTTAAAAATCAGAAATTGCCCTTCCTTAGTCAAAACCCTAATTTTGACCATTTTGCCCTTTTGATGATTTGATCAAATTTCTTGAGGAATTGTAATCCAAACTTGATCAAATGATACATATGAGTCTAAAATGTTGATGTGGATCAAAAATTATGAAGTTTCACTGTAAATTGGCCATGGTTGACTTTTTCCCCAATACAGCTCATTTTTAGGTCAACTGTCCAATTGACTGATCAAAAATGTGGTTCAAGGTTTGAAACTTGTCATGAGCAATCTTAGGGATCCATAATGATGTTTGGAAGTCACATGAATCATTGATAGTCCAAAAATACTTGTGCAATATCAAACCCTAATTTTGGGTTATTAGTGCATGATGAGATGTCTTGAGCTGACCAAACCCTAATCTAGTCTTGAGTCAAAGAAATCTTGTGAGAAAAGTCTTGATAAATGAGAGGGAAAATTTTAGGGTACAACACCAGTGTATCAGGCCTGAGCCTGGCAGTGCATGGGATTGGTCAACAAATGCCTTTGGCATCTCAACCTTTTCTCTTGACCCCATAGCCTTACCTTTCGACCAGACTCTTCAACAATCATTTCTCTTTTCAAATTGAAGTGTCATTTGAATGGCTCATATGGATGTCCTTTGAAGGGGCCAAATTAGTACCTTTCGACCAGGCCCTTCATGGGTTCCTTCGAATGTTCCAAATGCATGCTTTTTGGATGGGTCAGTAAAATATGTCATTTGATTGGGACATCCAGACATGCCTGACCTGCCCTTCGAATTCACCGCCATGGTACTTCCTTCACCTGAGGCAATGGCATAGTGCAGAGTTTGTATGTTTGAAGCAGGCCATTTCCACAGGAGATCCTGCCCACTCAAATTTGCCTGCAAAGGGGCCATATGGCCAAACGAAAGAGTGTGTGCAAGTGGTTCCTGCCTTGTGACCTTATGCAAATATGTTCAAATGAAAGCTTGTAAAAGGGAAGCAACATGCCCAAATGAAAGGCATGACTAAAGACTTGTACTTAAGGAATCACACCCCCAAACAAAGGATTCATGCAAGGGATGAAAGGCTCAATCAAAGCTTGAAATACTAGGAAATCTATTACCCCAAACGAAGGAGGCTTGCAGGGGACAAAACGTGTGATCGAAAGAGGTCAGAATGGAGGATTTGGCCTCCTGAATCGAAGGACATCATCAGGAGGCTTTTTGCCTTGTGAACTAAAGTTGTTTGATGGGAAGTGTTGCCTCATCGAAGCTTGTAACAAATTTCTTAAAAGGGGACTTTGGCCTTGTGCATGTTATTATGGTAGGGAATTCTACCTTGTATGTCTTGGCTAACACGCAGGGAAGATGTTGTGTGGTGAAACGAAAGATTTGTACAAACATTCAAGCGAAGTCTAGCGTTAAAACGAAATAGGAAATGATATTAGCCAAACGAGTCCAATGCCTCAATCTAAGCATGAAATGAACTTGCCCCAAGGGAATCCAGCTCCCAAACAAACGATGCAACCAAGGCCAAAGTTTCCAATTGAAGGATGCCAAAATCGAAAGGAACTTGCTTTTCCTTTTAATTTTTTCAAAAAGAGTATTTTCATCTGTTTGGTTTTTTAGCAATTTCTTCTTTAACTTTGATGCTGAAAAGTCCAAATATATTTTTGTAAGCTTGAATTTCGGAAGCCCCTTTGAGAAATGTCATGAGGGATGAGAGGGAAATTTTTTGGGTATAACACACATATATCGTGTACTAAAGGAATAAACACATTAGTAACCTGGCCAATCTGAACGACCATTGCTATGATACCCCTAATGTAACACCCTCTAACCCCACATAGACATGAATAACATAATCAGAGTAAATTAGCATACATCTCAAAGAGGGCGTTCCAATTGACTTCATAAAATGACAAAGAAATCAAACATGCATACTGGTCATGATCATAACATATATTCAAATTCAGGTTTCATACACCAATACAAAATTATGCATCTCGCAGTGGAATAATAATCTAAACATAAAGATATAAATGATTGAAATCCCATACTAAAAATCATATCATAAGTACTAGACACATAGGTCAAACATCACATAATCTCATACATATCTAAATAAAAGAGAGTAATAACAAATATATCTCAAAACAAATCAAACATGAGTTTGAATATCCCCTGTGTTACATAGACCAGAGCAATGACTCATTATTTAGGGATAAGCAGATAAATAAGGATCTAGCTCCTCCCCTAATCCTGGCAAGAAGCACTGCTATCTCTGGTACCAGAGCAATGTCGCATAAAAACATCATTCCAACAGAAGGGTGAGAATTCATATCCTTATAAAAATATATAATGATAAGCAACGTAAAACATACATACACCAAATGAATTCATCACACTTCACATAACCACGTATTAGGCATAACATAATCCAATATACAAATCCAGATACACAACATAGTTCATCAATTCATTTTCTAAATGAATTTCAATTCCAATTACCACAATCGTATAATTAAATCAATTATCACATGTTGCACATCAAAACACCACATTTACACCAATATTACATAATGAGAAATAATGCAACAATTCATATCGGCACATGTGACTCCAATGCAATTCAAAGGCATTATGCATGTGGTACCAATGTTATCCTTATTGGTCCTGTCGGGTCGATATATCCAAGACAAATAACCACTAATAAAAGCCCGATTCAGGCTTAAGCTTTCAAACTCCATTTAGCGTTATGTTTGAGACAAGTCAATAATTCCCACATAATTACCAAACCCCGCCTCTTGACACAAATGATGCGTGTACATGTGCAATCTCAACAACTCATCACATAATTCAATATATTTTGAATTATCTTCACAACATTGCACAACATACATCTTTCATACCAATCAATTACATATACATAATCTCATAGTATAAATCTTCTCAACACATCATTGTAACATGTAGCAATTGGATACAATTCATGTTATATTCAAACATTATCAAATTCCTTACATACATAATTCAAGTATTAAGTTTCTCATCAAAACGCCTCCAAAACCAATTGAATCAAGTCAAAGAAATTATTAAAATACATTTAAATTCATGATAAATCATATTATACAAGATCTCAAACCCATTCATGCATAGTAAAAATTTTCAACTTGCAGTGACCCGCGCTAAGCGCCCCTGCAAAAACCAGAAAAATTATTGCGGACAACATTCTATCCAAGCACGAAATTCACCACCAATCCATGTTCTAATGCTCATTTTTTATCAAATAAACACATTCTAACATGTATACACCATAGGGAACCTATTTATATAATAAAAACTAAATTTCCAAAACCTAATTTCCAAATCTTTAAATCAATTTGAGTGATTCAAAACCTAGAAATTCACATGCCTAATCCTATTACATGTTACTACCCATCATATACTTCCATAATAACATAGATTCTCACTCTTATCTTGAGTATAGAGTCTTTAGGATTGCCTATTCACTTATCCTCTTTTCTCCTCTTCGCATCTCTTCTCTTCTCCTTTTTTGTTTTTTTTATGACAACACCAATTATAATCCCTCCTCTTATTACTCTATTTCATTAATGGGCCTAACTCACTTACCCATTCTACTATGACATAAAGCCCAATTCTAATTATTTAATATTCTTACTTATAACTCCAATTATTCAAATAACACATATATTTAAATGATTCAAATATTCACCAAATCACCCAATTAAATTAATTACTATATAATATAATAATTAATAAAATAGTTAAATAATTATAAATAAAAAATCGGGGTGTTACGCACTATTCTCTCTCTTTCATTTATGGGACAGAGGAAGTATTATTCTTCGTGACTCAATACTCTTTATCAAGGCTAGCCTTTTGGTAAATTGAAAATAGTTATTTTTATTTCATATTACTTCCAACTGTTTAGTACAATTGTAAATGTATTAAAACATTGCAACTACTATCGTCTCCATATATTCATAAGACCCCGCCATTACTATGAAAAAAAGATACCATAATGGTTAGAAAAAAGATACTATAACAGATGACCAACCATTGTAAGGTAATGGGTAGATGTATGTATGATGCTTTCTACCACGGGCACACGATCGTTATATATGAAGTAGAACTCTACCTACCACAACAGTTATTTGAAATAACCGTTGTGATATCATTTATTTATTTTTAAACAACAATTGTTCTAAACAATCGTAGGAATATATACATTGAATTTGTTATAAATTATGTGGAATTCTTATTTCACCAATGCTCACTAAATATATAACCTTTCAGTATGATCTATAACATTATAATATGACATATTAAGTTATATTAGAATAATAATTTACACGTCAATGCTATATAAGAATTCTTCAGCTCTTTATCCATATTTTGCTCTTTAATTGTTAGAAATTGTTATAATGCTCCTAGTTCTTCAATCCCCCATTCCTTTACATCTAATTCATTTCACAACATATTTATATTGCAAACTAAATTAGAGGTGAATGAACGGATGGTTGAAAATAAGAATTGTTAAACCAAATTCTCACTATTAAATAATAAAATACAGATAATAGACTGAAGGATTCTTATTTAGAATTGACCGTGTAACTTATTTTTAAATACAACTTTATCTATCATTTTCTAATTTTCAAATATAATCCGAAAAGTTATATATTTGATAAGGTGTTCGAAAAACAAGCAAATCACATAAGATATAATAAGCTCATCTAAAGTAAATACTAATAACAACATTCATCAACAACAAACATTAAATAACATAGAACATACATGTCCCATAATGGAATCCAATATGAAAGAAAGGATGATGAAACTGATAGAACATACGTGTTTCAACCTTCAAGATTTTTATACAAAATATTAGTGCCCGCTCATGCTCTAAACCCAAAAAGATAAATAAACAAATAAATTAAAGTTAAAATAAAATAGCAAATGAAAAAAATTATGTGTTCTTGAAAAAATATCAATTTTATAACTACAGTTTGGTGTAGACAACTCGCTAGCATCAATTGTTTAAATGAACTAGACTATCTAGATGAAGATTGTCTTCAAAATGCTATAAAAAATAGATCATGTTAAAATAATAATGCAAGTGCGAGTAAGTGGGGAAATAGTCTCACATTGGATATGAATGAGGTGACTTGAACATTTATAAGTGGGAGAATCCACTCACCTATCACCTTAAGATTTTAGGTTGACAAGTGGTGTGTCTCTCACAAAAGTTCCTAGTCTTATATTACGTCATGTAGGGATATGGAAGAGTTGTGAGGAAACAGAGAAGAGAGAAGGAAAGAAGAAGAAACATCAAGGGGTATGAATTATTGAACGAGAGCGCTTTGTATATACGCCACATAACAACGTGAAAATCACGTCGCAACCTTGTCACGTGAGATTCACATCGCAACACACCCAACAGTCAAAAAATTTATTCGTTCAGTCTGCACAACACTGAACCAAGTAAAGTCCAAGTCAGATATTTCTCCCCTCAAATGATGCGACGTGAAAATCACGTCACAATTAAATTTTTTTAAATTTTCAAAAATCCTTTCATTTGAACTTTAGAGCCTTTTTTTTAATATTAACTTTTTGGTTGCGACGTGAATCCCACGTCGCAAATATTTTTAATTTTAAAAAAAAAAACTCAGAATATCATCATATGAACGTTATATTTATTTTTTTAATATAAAAAATTATAGTGACGTAATTATCACGTCGCAACATCTTTTTTTTAGCCACGTGGTAATCACGTCACAACTTCATGTCGTTGGTGAAAATATTTCTTGTAGTGAATAATCCCTAGTGAACTCCCCCAACAAAGAATATCATAGCCTTACTTATATCAAAATATTCTAGAAATAATATTCCGTTGCAAGGTGTCACAAATGTATCTAGTCTTACACTATATATCAATGCTCCCTAATGAATTTCATGTAATAAATTAGTTGATCACATTTTTCTATACGTTGTTAAAGATATATAGTAACATACAATTTTATAATAAGCCTGTATGGAATAAAAATTTCAAATACATCAAATTTTTAGTTGTTTGACAATATTAGCAGCTCCCTATAATGAATCTCTCATTTGTTGGCTACTTGTCATAAAATAATTCCATTAAATTAGTTAATATTATTTATAATTCGAAGATATAAGCTAAATAAATACAACAATAGCAGTCAACCAATATTAATATGTTCATTATCAACTTATATAAGATTCAATTTATTTATACATGGCATTATCTTAGATATATATCCAACCAATATTGAATTATGAGGATGTTAATGATTATTCAAAATTCTCAAAAGACCCACAGTCACCTTTCTTTCTGTTGAAATGAAGATCTTACCGAGCACAGAAGAATTATATTCTTCATCTCAAGCTTCTCATGAGCCCAAGAGTGAACCACCTAACAATCACACAACTGATGCTCTTGTTGCATACTCAGGCTCAACATCTGCTTCAAGCAATGATAACAAAGAGGTTTTACATCAAGATATTGAGCTTGTGCAAAGTTTAATAGAATAATGCCTACAACTATATACGAATAAAGATGAAGATGTTAAAAACACGACTCACTCGGGAAAAGACAAATACAAGTCTTGGGTGGTAGAAGTTGGAAGATAATTTTGATTTCCATCTAATTCACATGTATAAATTAGAATCAGTTCCATTGCTAGGAGAAACTATGAAGATGAGAAAATATCAAAATTAATGTGCACAAGCATTTGTGAGATGTGAGGAAAGTGAAGCAGAGTTCGCACAAATCTCTTTATGTTGGACTATTAAGCCTTAATTAGTTGTTGTAAGATCTACGTGAAGTTTGTTTTTCTTTCAATTTTTCAATTTCTCCAAATAATATTACAAATCTAACACCCTAGAAGATGATCTCTGACCCATTTACAATTTCTTCCTCTTAATTTTTACAGATTTTTTCTAGATATTTTTTTCTCCGTTTCTTTGAATTCGAATAGAGAAGGAGGCCAAAATGACAAAGAAATAAATTGAAGAAATAAAAAGAAATTGAAGAGAGATTGTTTTTTTTGGAATGAGTGGGAGGGAAAATGGAAATAAATTTAAATTAATATAAATGACTTTAATGTGGATAAAAAGGTCATTAAGTTGGATTTGGGAAGGAAATTTGACTTATTTAGTTAATTAAAAAAAATGACAATGACACGTGTAATTTTGAAAATAATAATGGATAATTTCAGATGTTTGATACTATTTTCTAATCTTAAGTAGATAATTGATTTGGTGAAGTGAAGCGTGCTCATGAAATCACTTAATACATGTCATCCAATTCAAGACAATTTGGACAAAAATACCCTTAACTCTGATCTATAGCTTTGGCATATGAGTTCATTTATTTGAAATGTCAATAATGTGTATTTGCCAATACCTTACTTGTATACATAGAAAATAGATTTGAGTATGTGAATTCTATGTAGTCTTCAAAATTTTGTATTTTTTTCTTTAAAAGATAGATGAAATAAAATAAAATCTTGGTTTGTGAGTTTGAGTGAGGCTTAAGATTGAGAGCACTGCTATTTGAAACGAATGGTAAAATGACGAATCATATGAACACGTTTTTTATGCCACGTCGAATTTCATTAATTGTGATTTTTCTAAAATAAAGAAAATATCTCTCATATAAATATATTCTACAACTTCAATGTTCTAGCTTTAAAACTCTGCATCTCATACAATTATAGTCCTAACATAATGTAGGAATAAATATCTTTGTGAGAGGCACACCGCTTATCTACCTAAAACCTTAAAGTGATAGTTGAGTGTGTTCTCCCACTTATATATGTTTAAGTCTCCACATACCTATCTAATGTGGAACTATTTTCCCACTTACTCACACTTGCTATATTATTCCAACAGGAATGAAGTTTAACTCTGAAGAAGAAATTACTAAATATTACAAGAATTATGCTCAATGTATCGGTTTTGGAATTGCTAAAATAAGTTCAAAAAATGGAGACAATAGAAAAATATATATTTTACTCTAGCTTGTAGTCGTGCAAGAAGCTATGTGAGCAACTCAAAGAACCTTTTGAAGTCAAATTCTATCACAAGAATACAATGTAAGGCTAGAGTAAATGTGTGCATGTCTTTAGATGGAATAATTACAGTTTTGAGAGTTGTTCTTGAGTATAATCATGAACTAAGTCGAATAAAATAATGATATTTTATATACAACAAAACATTGGACCCTCATATAAAAAGGAGGTTAAAGCTTAATGACCAAGCTGGAATTAATGTAAGTAGAAATTTTCGATCTATGATTGTTGAAGCGAATGGATATGATAATCTTACATTTGGAGAAAAAGATTGTAGAAATTATATAGACAAAGTAAGACTTCTTCGACTTGGGACAGAAGATGCTGAAGAAATTCAAAACTATTTTGTTAGAATGCAAAATAAAAATAGTCAATTTTATTATGTAATGGATGTGAATGACAAAAGTCGGTTGCAAAATGTATTTTAGGTTGATGCGAGATGTAGAGCTGCTTATGAGTATTTTGGCAAAGTCGTAACTTTTGATACCACTTATTTAACAAATAAATACGACATGCCTTTTGCCCTATTTGTTGGAGTAAATCATCATGGTCAGTCAATTTTGTTAGGTTGTGGCTTATTGTCTAATGAAGACACTAAAAAAATTTATTGGTTGTTCACAACATGGTTAGAATGTATGCATGGGCGTGCGGCGAATTCTATAATCACTGATCAAGATAGAGCAATGAAGAATACAATTGAGACCGTCTTTCTGAAAGCTCGCCATCGGTGGTGGTGTTTGTGGCATATAATGAAAAAGGTTCCAGAAAAATTGGGTAGACACTCAAATTATGAGTTCATTAAAACACTTTTGCATGATGATGTGTATGATTCATGGAGCATAAATGATTTCATGGAGAAGTGAGAAAAAATTATTGAATTTTACAAACTGGATGGTAACGAATGATTGAAAGGTTTGTTTGATGAGCGACATCGTTGGGTTCCTGTGTATGTGAGGGACACATTTTGGGCTGGAATGTCAACTACACAGTGAAGTGAAAGTATGAACTCATTTTTTGATGGGTATGTGAACTCAAAGACAACATTAAAGCAATTTGTTGAACAATATGACAATGCATTGAAAGATAAAATTGAAAAGAAAATCTTAGTAGATTTCAACTCATTTAATATAAAAATTGCTTGTATAAGTTATTTTGGATTTGAGACTCAATTCCAAAAGGCATTTACCAATGCAAAATTCAAAGAATTTCAAATAGAAGTTGCTTCTATGATGTACTGTCATGCTTTCTTTGATAGAATAAATGGTTTAACTTCAACATTTTATGTTATTGAAAGTAAAAAAGTACATGATAAAGTTAAACATATAAAGTTCAAGATACTCTTCAATGAGAAGGATTTTGAAATACAATATACATGTTGTTTATTTGAGTTTAAAGGTATTTTATGTCGACATATTATGTGTTCTTAAGCTCACGGCTAAGACAAAGTCAGTTCCATCTTCTTATGTAATGTCAAGATGGATGAAGGATATTAAGCGGAAACACACACTTATTAAATGTGGCTTTGATCAGTTAGTCCAAAATGTTGAATTGCAGCGTGTTAGTAAAACTTGTGATGCCTTTTATGAAATTGCTTCTGTGGAGATATTGACTGAAGATGATTTATTAAAAGTGATGAATTGAATCAAGGATTTAAAATTTGAGTTGACATGTAAAGAAAGTTCTATTGAAATTGTTGAAAGGGATAATTTAGTTCAAAAGCATGTGACTAAAATTCTTGACCCGGTAGTAACTAGAAGTAAATGGCGTCTCCCGATGAAAAGAAAAGCTTCTAAGGTTGATCAAATTGTGATAAAGAAGCTTGCAGAAAAGAAAACTACAAAAAGTAACAACAATCAAAGTCAATAAGAGGTAATTTTAAAATTTTGAAATTTATTTATTTATTTAAACTTTATAGCACATGTATGTACAATTTGATATTGTTTATATGACATGAACATGTATATACAAAGTTCAAGAAAGTGAAGAGTTTTCTCTATCTCAAACCATTGATGTTAATTGTATAAGCACACAAGAGAGTGTTCAAGTAAAAGGAATATACTATTTTGGTTTTTTAAATTTGTTTAATTGAAAATTATCAATTGCCTTGATACCATGTTCTATATGTATATTGGGTATAGTGTGGTCAGAACTACTTTTGTGGAATTAGATATGATACTTCAAAAAGTTGAGTTCCCTTCAATCCAAATCTAAAATATCTTAATGATGTTAAAAAGGTGAAAATAGATTCTAACTCATACTATTATTTAAATATTTACATTTATATTATTAAAATTATTGATTCAATATAGTCAAATTTCAATATAAATCACCAATTATTTTCTTTCTCTTTTTTTTTTTAGGTACAAGAAAGTATATATGCCCATCCATTATTATGATGACATGAGAAAGATGTTTTGGAATATGAGAGTTGGAATGATTAATCATTTGTTAAATTAGAAAAAGATGATTGTTGAAGCAACTATTTAGTGTTATTTTGTCTTTGACATTTTAATATATTAATTTGGATGGTTTTTATGTAATTGGTGATGAAGTAAAGATTATGAATCTTGTTTAAACTTGATTTTGGAAAGTATTATTTTTCAATATATTCATTTGTCAAATATTACAACAAATTGTGCCCAACACAACACCAATACAATGAAAATAGAATCAAAAAGATAAAAACAAACTCTAAAACAAATTCTCTAATTCCTATAACAGAATACAACTAATAGATAACCATAAAACTATGACAGAAAAAAATAAAAGAAGAGTTTTCCAGCACCTTGTCACAACAACCGACCCCAAATATATTTTGAACCAAAGCATTCATTAAATGTACCCCTAAATTAAATCAAACAATGATTGTTCTATAGATAAAAACTAAACTCTAGTCATCAATTTCAGAGTGGCGAACAAAAGTAGTAAGTTAAGACTGATTTTGAAGAAGAAACATTGTACCGCTCGTAATACACTGATTTAATTAGAATTATTTTAATTAATAATATGATGATGTGGTGAAATTATATGAGATAATGGATCTTAAGACGTGGTGTGATTCTTTGTTGGGGACTAAATGCCTTAGAATTATAGAAGTTGAGGGTATGAGGGTGTTTGGCTAAATGTGTAGAAATATAGCGGTGTGCGAAATAATATAGATTATTATTATTTTATTACTATATTGTTAGGATAATTATTATTATCTTATAATGTAACACGGTATAAGAACTTACTTGAGTGTTTTACGTTTGATCGCAATTGTTGCGGATAGCAAGAGTCGCCACCGACTTTTCTTTTATCCAAAAGAAAAGGTTGAAAAGAACATAAAAGACCTTTCGAGATTATTTCTTGAGTTCGGGGGATAGGTTATGAAAAGGGAAGATGTTAGCACCCTTTTCATCCGTAGTTATCTACGGACTCTTAGTTGCTTGCTAGATCACTTGCTTTTTTGTTTGAAAATGTGTTTGTGGTGTGGGTTTTGAAAGTATTTTGAAAAGGAATGTCTTTGTAATGGTTCCCGTCTCTATAAGAACGCGTACAAAGTGTTTTGTCTTTTGAAAAATGTTTCAAAATGAAATTGTGGGTGTATAAAATGTTTTTGTTGTGAGCAAGCGAGCAACTAGGAGTATCCTACCTACTCAAAAGGTCTTACACATTTTTTTCCTTCTCCTTTAGATGTTGCTATCTTACCATTGATTTGGTAAGAAACTCCATCATTGGATGTGAAGGGACGAGCGTGGGATATTTGTATAGTCATAAAAAGCAACCTATGGGACGTTTTAGCAATGTCGTTTAGGGACTAGATCGTTTACCGAAGACAACATTGAGGGTCATCGAGGGACTACGATCTTTTATCGAGGGTCTTTGCTAAAATGCCCATATTCGAGGGACATGACTATTTTTCCGAGGCAACAAGTGGAATTACTCCAGGGGTGCATGTGTGTGAGTAGTGCGTTTGATTGCATGCATTTTGTCATTTGAACTTTTGGTTATCTACTTGTTGTTTTTATCTTGCCATACACCCTAATTACTAACAATGTATGAAAGCAATAAAAATGCGGAAAATAAATCATAAGCTATTACATCATTCCAGGGATGGGGATACATATTTACAAATGGGGATTGCAAGAATTTAAATCTTAATTATCTATTACAACCATATTGAATTGTACAATACAAAAAAAAAGGAAATGATTTATTTTGAAAAAGGGTTTTTTGGTCTTAATAAATTAAAAGAAAAAAAATTATTTAATAAAAAGAATAAAAAATTATGTCTTTTTTATATTAATAAAAATAGTATTAATGCTAAAAATAATAAAAATAAGAAAGAAAAGGGAAAATAACGAAAATAGGATCAACATGTTGCTGAAAACAAAAATGAGAGGGACCAGAAATTCTGATGCTAGGCACGTTGTAGTTCAGAAAGAAATGTTAGAGGAAACCAGAAGTTCTGGGTTGTTGCGCGCTGAAGTTCTGGGTGTTAAAACAGTGAGAAAGACCTAGAAGTTTTGTATGCTGTGTTACAACAATGAGAAAGACCTAGAAGTTGTGTGTTGTGTTACAACAGTGAGAAAGACCTAGAAGTTCTGTGTGTTGTGTTACAATAGTGAGAAAGACCTAGAAGTTCTGTGTGCTGTGTTACAACAGTGAGAAAAACCTAGAAGTTCTGTGTGCTGTGTTACAACAGTGAGAAAGACCTAGAAGTTCTGTGTGTTGTGTTACAACAGTGAGAAAGACCTATAAGTTCGGTGTGTTGTGTTACAACAGTGAGAAAGACCTAGAAGTTCTGTGTGTTGTGTTACAACAGTGAGAAAGGCCTAGAAGTTCTGTATACTGTGTTACAACAGTGAGAAAGTCCTAGAAGTTCTGTGTGTTGTGTTACAACAGTGAGAAAGACCTAGAAGTTTTGTGTGTTGTGTTACAATAGTGAGAAAGACCTAGAAGTTCTGTGTGCTATGCTACAACAGTGAGAAAGACCTAGAAGTTCTGTGTGATGTACTACAACAGTGAGAAAGACCTAGAAGTTATATGTGTTGTGCTACAATAGTGAGAACGGCCTAGAAGTTATGTGTGATATGTTACAATAGTGAGAAAGACCTAGAAGTTCTGTGTGCTGTGTTACAACAGTGAGAAAGACCTAGAAGTTTTGTGTGTTGTGTTACAACAGTGAGAAAGACCTAAAAGTTCTGTGTGTTGTGTTACAACGGTGAGAAAGACCTAGAAGTTATGTTCTGTAATGGTTTAGATCTCATTGAGATCTATAACTTTCATGTCAGAAGTTCTGATTGAATCATCTTGCATCATGATGAAAATCTGGCTCAAAGTTATGAAATTATCATATTTTCTTAACACTTAGAAAATTTTCTAAGTGTTTAGAAATTTGACTTTTCAAAGTAATCTCTGACTTTTGATTTCTTGATGAACCAACTTCATGTCTTAATGAAATATGATTTTTGAAACTTGATTTTGATCAAAAAGTCAAAGTTTGACTTTTCAGTGTGCATTTGACCATTTTGGCCCTTGTGAGTGACTTTCTTGGAAAATTGTAATTCGAGACTTGAAACTTGACAGAAGCAATCCTGAGGGTCCAGGATGATCCCTTGAGAAATGAGAGGAAAAATTTTGGGGTACAACAACTGCCCCTATTCAATCTTCTGAAACCTGAAGAGTTAGATTGGCGAACCTGCCATTCGTGACTTGAAGGTGGAAGATGATTGAACACTAGAGTGCCCAGAAATTTGCACTTGATGATATGGTGGTTGATTATGCAGGGAATGGGCTTAAAGATTCCATTTGGAGAGATAATGGAGAGTTGTCGGAGAGTTATCGAAGATGGGCTTACAAATGCCATCCAAAAGTGATTGGTGACAAAAATTTGAAGAAGTATCAGAATCAATCTCTGGTTGATTTATATTGAAATAGTATATGTAGTGGGATGAGCATCAGAAAAATATCCATAAATGGATTGTATCTGACTCGCATCTGAAAGATGTACTGAATGAGCGTCAGAATGACATCTGTATTTGGATTGTGTCTGGATCGTATCTGGATTGTATTTGAGAAATGTGTTGAATGAGCACCAGAGTGGCATCTATATATGGAGCATATTTGAACTATATCTGAAAGTTAAATCTGAATGAGTATCAAAATAACATCTGTATCTGGAGTGTATCTGAACTATATCTGAAAGTTGAGTCTGAATGAGTATCAGAATAACATTCGTATCTGGAGCGTATTTGAACTGTATCGGAAAGCTGAATCTGAATGAGTATCAGAATGGCATCCGTATCTAGAGCGTATATGAACTGTATTTAAAAGCTGGATCTGAATGAGTATCAGAATGGCATCTGTATCTAGAGTGTATCTGAACTGTATCGGAAAGCTGAATCTGAATGAGTATCAGAATGGAGTCTGTATCTAGAGCGTATTTGAATTGTATCTAAAAGCTGAATCTGAATGAGTATCAGAGTGACATCCGTATCTGGAGTGTATCTCAACTATATCTGAAAGTTGAGTCTGAATGAGTATCAGAAAAAGGCATCTGTATCTAGAGTGTATTTAAACTATATCGGAAAGCTGAATGAGAAAGAGCCCGTGTAGGATTGCTTCATGATGAGTTCGTGTAAAACTGCATCTGGAAATGAGAGGGAACCTGGGTAGGGTTGCTTCAGCTGGTCGAGTAGATAGTTGTCTTGTCTGGTTTCAGGTATTAATCTCTGATCTGAGAAAGAAAGATAGTTTTCCTGGCTTGTTACAGGTGTTTATCTTTAATCTCTTCATGTAGATAGTTTTCCTGGCTTGTTACAGGTGTTAATCTACAATCAGTCGTCCATATATAGTTTTCCTAGCTAGTTACAGGTATTAATCTGGAACTTGAAAATGTTGGTCGTTTGAGATAGTTGTCTTGTCTGGTTTCAGGTATTAATCTCTGACCTGAGAAAGAAAGATAGTTTTCCTGGCTTGTTACAAGTGTTAATCTTCAATCTCTTCATGTAGATAGTTTTCCTGGCTTGTTACAGGTGTTAATCTACAATCATTCATTCACATATAGTTTTCCTGGCTAGTTACAAGTATTAATCTGGAACTTGAAAATGTTGGTCGTTTGAGATAGTTGTTCTGTCTGGTTTCAGGTATTAATCTCTGACCTTTTGAAGATCGTTGATGCTAGCCATATGTTGATTTGATCTTTCCTGAAAAGGTAAAGAGTTAGTTTCATGCAATGCCATGATGTATGAAATGCATGGTGCAATGATGTTCTCAAAATAAATGAGATTGTGTCGTATGCACTTGTCATGTATGTAATATGATGCATGAAATGCCAAATGTTATTGGAATGTATTTTTGTCTTGGAAAATAAACCCTTAACAAAAGTTGGGGAGTTTTGGGAGGCTGAATCCCAGATGACCGTTGGGGATGAAGAGTATGCCCATCTTCAAACCTTGCTTAGAACGTTTCCACTGGGGATTCCTGTTTTTGTTGTTTGAGGAGAAATCCGCTGGGGATGTTGATTTTGCTTGAGAAGAAAACTCTATAGAGAGTGTTGATTTCCGTTTTGGGGAAAAAGTTCAAGAGTCTTAGCTGTTCATTGCTCTACTGAGGAGTTATATCTTGAAAGTTAGCTGTTATCTGGTCGGATTCTTGCTGGGGATAAAGAAATTGACGGTTATCTGGTTGTTTTTCCAGGTTTTGCAACAACTCATTGGAGATTATAGAAAAGTCTACTGGGGAAGAGGAGTTGCAGTCCCTTGATTTGTGATAGTCTGAGAGGCAAATTCAAGTTGGGGAATCTTGACGTTTGTTGGCTAAATAAACCTTGTCGCCAATCTGTTGGAGAAGTGTTTTCTTTTGGCCGAACTCCTCGAGGATTCTTGAGATCAACTAAGTTGGTGATGCTTTTAGAGATTGAAATTATGGCTGGGGGACCACCCTATGAAAAGGACTTTGTGGGAGATTTGTCACTGCCCCTGGTAGCAAGTATTTGTAGTATTGTCAGGAAATGTTTTCCTAACCGTATGTAACCCTTTGTTGGAGTTCATGTTCAGTGCCCCAAGTGATTCAGATACAGACTTACCCCTGGTTATTCAGCACCTCTCGAGATATTTCTCGGAATCTTGACTTGACTTCCCCAGGACAATGATCATGCTGATTCCCCTTTGCTTACAGAAGATCTGTCATTGGAAGCGTCATCCCATTTGAAGTGATTTTGTTTCCTGGGAGAATTTTTGTTTTATGGGTATTCGTCGTGCGAATTTCTCTGTTGTCAAAAAATTAGCCATATGCAAACAACGATATTCAAATAATGCAAATTTTATTCTTGTCTTGAAGTTTTGAAAATTAGTTTTAACAGATAAAAGAATTTTTGTAAGAAAATTCAACACATGATTTGGAGTAAAGCCTTACAGGAGTCAGGATACCTTATGTAACAGTATGCTTTCGAACTAACCCATGCTTCAATTAGGACTTTTAAAGATTATAGCGTGGCTTGGTTCACGGTTTAAGAAACAAAGGATAAGGCTCAAAGTGTATTTTATACCCGCCTGTTCTCAGTGATGTTCTTCAGTCCCTAAACTTAGTTAATTGTGCGTTTGAACTCCAATTGAGTCTGGAATGACTTTTGGTGATGGTTTAGAAATTTGGGAGTTTATTTGTTGGAAGGCAGTCATTTTTGCCATATTTCCATGTTGTCGAGGATTTATAGTGACCTCTTTTTGATTTATTATCCCTGTTTTTTTTTTTGCTTGACTGTTCTTTGTTTTGAGATTACAGCCAGCAAGATGCCCCAGTTTTTCTTAAGTCTCCTTTGTAGGTTTTGACTTAGTGGGATTTTCTTTTGAGAGATAATGACTGACTATTTTATAGGGAACCATCACCGTCTTTTGATTCCAGGGGTATGTTTTTCGTGTCATGTTGTATACGAAGTGAAGGTTTGCCACTGAACGCGCGTTTGAATTAACTGAGAGACTATCATGCCCTAGGTTTTGATTAAAGGTTTCAGTTTGTGTAAAAAGGAAACTCCAACTTCTTTGGCTCAAATGGGTTAACTAGGGATTATCCTCCTTATAACTCCAGTGTTTAGGAATTGAAATAATGCATGTACATCGTCAGCAAGGTCTGTCCAAAAGCATATTGTATGAGATTATGGCATTATTTTCGTCATCCTCCCTCTAAAGGCTTGCAACTTTTTGAAACGAGAGTTGAATATCATAAAGGGAGTAAAAGCATAGTTTAAATAGAATGGAAATGAATGGATTAATTCAAGACAAATATATTTAATGCATTAATGAGAGTAACCAATGGCTGACATAAAGATAGGTGTTTAAGCAAACAAAGAAATTACAACTGAAAATTCGAATAAACAACAAATTTCCTCGCCCAGAACGCCACTTCATATGGATGCCCTTGAGGGGTGATAAAAAAGCTCCAGTTACCCGTCTTGTGTGAACTCCAACGCCCCTTCGTCGATCAGATCTTGGATCTTGTTTTTCAACGTCCAACAGTTATCAGTATTGTGCCCCCGACTGTTGGAATGATATGCACACCTTTCTCCATGATTGTAACAGGGAGAAGCAGTATTAGGATTCTGAGGAGGATCCCTTAATGTAACAAAATTCATCTTCACCATGTGTCGCAAGACTTGTGATATTGGCATGTCGAGTTTGGTAAACTACCTATCGGATGAGACCCGTTTACGCCGATTACCCTGTTGTTGTTGTTGAGGTTGTTGTTGGGCTCATGATGTAGCAACAATTTGGGAAGGCCTGCTCTCCCTCAAACCGGTTTCTTGTCTCATGGGAGGCTGAATAATGACTTGATCCCCAATCTCGACCATTTGCTTCATACGGTGGCAACTGTCTTGATGAAGTTTGTTGACGAGGGTCCTTAGCTCCTCTTGTCCCCTAGCTAAGTTTTGGATAAGAGCCATTTGGCCTACTAGTTGTCCCATCATCTGGATCTTCATTGTTTCCATTTCAGTTTGTAGCCGTTCCAACTGGTCATCCTTGTTGTCTTCAGCATTCCCTATGATCATGCCCCTAGTGAGGAGTGCTTTCACCTCTTCTTGTCCCTTGGACAGGTTCAAAAACATTTCCTAAAGTTGAGGGTTTTGAGTCTGAATGTCTTTGATAGTCTGTTCTAGAGCCATCTCTACCGAAATAAATAGTAAGCAGATGAGAGACCTGTGTGGAAAAGCCTGTCATGATATGATACATGGTATGTGGATGCAATGTTTTCAAGGACTTAGAAAATTTAAATTTGTTATAAACAAAGAAAGAAGCAAACATCAATTGTATTAATAAGTTTAAATTGATTAAAATCGTACCCCTTGGGCTTACAATGGAGGAAATAAAGCAAAAATAAACTTCTAAGACAAGAAGGTCAAACGCATCCTCTTTGGCGCGATGTAGGCGTTCAAATTTCGCTCGTCATGAAGCTGTCTCGTGAGCTCCAGGACCTTTTTTTCACTCGCATAGAACTGGGCCTCGAAAGTGTCTCGTTCTTCCTTCAGCTGGATCTAAGCTCTTTGTAAGTCTTCAATAGAAGTAGGCATGGTAGGGTGAGAGATAACATAAGGAATATCTCCTTCAACTAATGGCTCCATGATGATAGGCAAAGTGGCAGGGTATGGCATACCGAGTCTTTGAGCACGAGTTCGTACTCACTTAAGATAAGGCTCCAAAGGAATGAAGTTCTTACACCCCAATGTCTTTCTATCCACTTTGTTTACCATCCTCTAAGCTTGTATAAATCTCTGACAGTAGCCTTGATCGTCACTCTCGTAGTCGAACACCAAACCTTGGATGAGTACATCGTGAGGACCATCTCTTCGTGCATAGCCAAATTATCGTAATGCAAGAGAAAGGTTATAGGTGATACCTCCCCTAATGCCGAGCAACGGGACATTAGGGAATTCCCCATAACGGTCAATAATAGTAGTATCCTCCAAGGATCAAGAACACCAATAAATGTCAGAGTGTGTGAGGGACATCATCCTTTGAGACCATGTTAATCCTTGCTCGTTCTTCAATGTTGATCGAGGTAAGTGCGAAGTAAATCACTTAGCGAGTAGAGGAATGCAACAAAAGAGAGTACCTCTTTTCTTCATTGTGCGAGTGTGGAAACAATGTAAAATGTCTCAAAGCAAAGTAGGTATAGGATAACGAGAGAGGAATACCTTGATGGCATTCACATTTATGAATTAGTCCAGATTGGGAAATAGAACCAAACCATAGATTAGAATATCCAAGACATCTTCAAAGGCTTGGAAATCTATGTCTTCCCAGAATGAACGAGCCTTCTCTAATAGAAACTTAGCCAGGAAACCCTTAACTCTGCTTCTTGTCTCCCAATTTGCTATGATGTCGGCTCTCTTCAGATGTAGGGCTTCGACAATGACTTCAAGCTTTTTGGAGTCCCTTCTAAACCAGTGAATGGTAATAGATCAAGCACATGCACTCCCAATAGTTTAAAGAACTCCTCTAGTGTAGGGACCAACTGATAGTAAGGAAAGGTGAAGCAATGATGCATGGGATCAAAGAATTGGAAGAGCATACACATCATTTCTTCTGGGAATTTGGAGGTAGCTAAGCTGAGAAGTCGGCCATATTTCTCAGGGAAGGGAGAATCTCCAGGAACCCTTGATGCTAACTCTTGGAGTTGAGGGTGTGCTTTCATGAAGTTGATCCGGATGATATTCCTTCAGACGTGATTCATGGCCTACAAAACAAAGCAAAGATAAATTCCTAAATCCTTGAAATGGTTAGTGAGAATGCTTATGATGTTATGATTTTTATTATGTTATGTACAAGTATGCAAAGCAAGCAAGTTGTTATGTACACACAAAACAAACAAGTCCTTAGGTTTAGGCTTGCGTGGAGTTTGTAGGTAAGTACCCTCTTGAAGTTTAGTTGGCTCAACCTATCCTAGAAAGTAACTGGGTTCTAGGAGATCTCAATATCACAGACCTTTCTTTTAGGCATTGTCTCAACACAATCAATCTTTTCTTGCATCCGAGATATCCCAAAAGTTCAATCCCAATGAGTGTAGTATCGAGTATCAACCAATTTCCAGCTTTCCACTGAAAACCGGCTATCTCACTACTTCCTAATGGCCAAGTTGTTCAATTAAGGTTCTAAGTAGAGTTGGCAAAATGGGCCGTGCCTGCCGGGCCGGGCCGAAAAGCCCGCTAAAATAAAGGGCTTGAACAAAAAAATTAGGGCCCGATTATTATCCGGGCCTTTTAGCCCGACCCGTTTAAAGCCCGATGTTTAACCGGGCTAGCCCGATTGAGTTGCGGGTAGCCCGTAAGCCCGATAAATTTTTTTAATAATAAAAATAATTTAAAATAAAATTTAAAACTAACTGATAAATAAATTTAGTAAAACTATATTTAAATTTTAATGAAAAAAAATTGCTTTCATTTGGCCCAATCCAACCAAAATCAATGAGGTTAACTTTTATGCCTAGCCCACTTAATTTTTTTCTCTCAATCTCACTAACACCAAGTTCCAACAAAAAGAAAGAAAAACTATTTTATAACTTGCTGCTCTTCCTGCTACAAGAGAAATAGGGTTCTGAGTGAAATAGGGGAAAATCGGTAATCGGCCGTAAGTTAAGCATCATGCTCGTCACCATCTTCACCTTAACACAAGCTTCTCTTATATGATGTAAGTTAAATATTTATCTTGTTAATTTTTTTTTTAATTTTAAACTATACTCTTGTTGTTCTTGTTATGGTTAAATGATTTATAAATAACAGCTTCACTTGCAATTATAACTATGTAGTTATTATGCAGTAGGATAATATTTTGAAAATCAGTTGACAATTGAAATTGTAAGGGAAAAATCCTCAAGGGTTTGTTGTCAAATGGAGGTTATATATATACTTGTTTAAGACAAATTTCATGTACTAAATAATTTCACTTATAAAACATATAATATTTGTTTATATAATATAACATGTTCCATTGGATATTCTTTACTGTATATTTAATTCTATAATAACTTATGTAGTGTTTTAAGCACATGGTTCTTTAAATGACTTTCATTTTTAACATATTTGCTGCAGAAGAATTCTTTGAAATCACATTTTCTATCAATATGAATACTTCTGGTTTTGGAAAACGTGTGGTGCTAGATGATGATGTTCAAATTTTAGAAACTCCTCCACCAATGGGAAATCCACCGGATGACATTACGACACCAAGGAAAAAAAATAAGAGGGCGTTAACATCTGATGTGTGGAACCACCTTGTAAAGATTGGTATCGGTACTGATGGAAAAGAAAAGTGTAAGTGTAAAGGTTGTGGTTCTATTTTGGGTTGTAAATCTACCGGTGGAACAACCCATTTAATTCGTCATGTTGATTCTTGTAAATTTCTTGTTGAGAAACATGGTGATGTAGGTGATATGCTTCTTGATATGGAGGGAAGATTGAAAAGAAAAAAGTTTGATCAGAAGGTTAATCGAGAAATTATAGCTGAAATGATAATTACACATGGTGCACCATTTAATATGGTTGAGTGAGAGGTCTTTAGAAAATATCAAAAGTTCTTGAATGAGCAGTGTAAGTGGATTTCTAGAAATACTACTAAAGTTGATGTAATGGAAATATATAAGGTTGAGAAAGAAAGGTTAAAGTCACAATTGGCCCAAATTTCAGGAAGAATTTGTCTCACCTCTGATTGTTGGACTTCATGCATAAATCATGGCTACATTTCTTTAACTGCTCATTTTGTTGATGTGAATTGGAAGTTGAATAGTAAAATTCTTGCATTTTCTCATTTGAAACCTCCACATTTAGGACCCCAATTAGCATTGAAAGTGATGGAACTCTTGCGAGAATGGGGCATAGAAAGAAAAGTTTTTTCTCTCACTTTAGATAATGCCTCAGCAAATGATAACATGCAAAACTATTTGAAAGAGCACATAGGATTGTCAAGTAACTTGTTGCTTAATGGAGAGTTCTTTCACATTAGATGTTGTGCACACGTTTTGAACCTGATTGTTCAAGATGGATTGAAGGTAGCAAGTGATGCATTACATAAAATTAGACAAAGTGTGTATTATGTGAAAGCATCGGAAAGTAGAACAATTCAATTTTTTAATTGTGTTAACAATGTTGATGGAATTGATACATCAATTGGATTGAGAGCGGATACCCCTACTAGATGGAACTCCACTTACATCATGCTTGAGAGTGCTATAAATTATGAGCATGTATTTTATAGCTTAAGTTTATGCGATCCAAATTACAAGTTGTGTCTGAGTCCTCTTGAATGGAGAAGAGCGAAAGTAATGTGTGAATTTTTGAAGCCGTTTTACAAATTACAAATTTGATATCTGGATCTTCCTACCCAACATCAAATTTGTATATAAGAGAAATATGGAAGATAGAATGTCTTTTGAATTCAAATTTGATAAGTGAAGATTTTGTTATCAACAGTATGACTATAAAAATGAGAGAGAAATTTGACAAGTATTGGAGTGACTATAGTACAGTATTATCATTTGGGGCTATACTAGATCCAACCAAGAAGCTCAATTTTTTGACACTTGCATATAAAAAAATTGATCCATTAGCAGCAGAAAAGAAGTTGGATAATGTCAAGAATAAGTTGTCTATGTTGTATGAAGAGTATGTTAGAAATGGAAGTCATTCTTCTAATGCAAGGCATTCACAACAAGCACATTCTTCGCATGGAGGAAGAAACTCAAACATGCCTCAGTCATTATATGTGTGTGAAGTAAGTTTATTTTATCAAACTTTCATAGTTTCGTTACCATACTTTCAGTTTATATAATTTTTAATTTATTTATTTTCATTTGGTAGGAATTTGAAGAGTATGAAAGTCAAACAATTAGTGTCGCGGGAACATCTGATCTTGATGATTATTTAGTCGAGCAAAGGCTTCCGCCAATATGTGGTTTTGATATATTGGCTTTTTGGAAGGAGAGAAGTCAAAGATGTCCCGATCTTGCAAAGATGGCTTGTGATATACTAAGCATTCCAATAACCACTGTGGCATCAGAATCTGCCTTTAGCATTGGTGCTAGAGTTTTGAACAAGTATATAAGCTCTTTGAAAGATGACACAGTTCAAGCTCTCATGTGCGCACGTAGTTGGCTGCATGGTTTTGTAGGTATGAAATTTATATGAAATTTAGAATAACGACTCATCGATTATAGAATGAGACACTAGCTAAGTTATATGATATATTTTCTTTGTAGAATATGATAGTGACAATGATGAAGATGAAGATGAGAAAGAAGTCATTAGTTCAAAAAATCTTGAAATTTCAAAAGGATCAAATCAATGATAGTGAACAAAGGTATGCTTATCAAACTCAAAATTTGTAGTTTATGTCTTGAATTTCAGTTTTTATAATGATGTTTTTTATGTCTTTCTTTGTAGTTAACTAGTAGTTTTCTTTCTTTTAATATATGCTAACAACTAACTGTGATGCTAACAAAACAAATGTGAGTGATTGTGTATGCAACCCATTTCACAAGGTTGTGTTTCAGAACTATTAACGTAATGGACTAGTGGACTACATGGCTACTGTTATTACATATACAAAATTGTTTTAATATAATATAGTGGACTACTGTAATGACATGCAAAATTGTCTTGATATTTCTATTAGGAATGGAAGTTGGTGTTTGAATGAAAGTTGGAACAATATATAAACATAAGCATGTGGTGTTGAATTAAACACTATTAATATCTCTTGTAAAACTGTTAATATTTTTGTTGCTTAAATACTTTACTAATCTAATGTCTTTTCATGTAGGAGACATTGGTGTTTAAATGGAAGATATAATTTCAAACTAATGCAGCTGAAAATGATGGACCCTTTTTGAAGCTTTTCCATATTTTGAATATGATGGAACTCTTTTGAAACTTGCAAATTTAATTTTGTTTTGAAATGTATTAATTATTACTATGTTACTATGGATCTAAATACTTATTTAATTTTTTATTTATGTTGGATTTGCCTGAAGTGTAAATGGTTAGACACACTTAGACTTAGTTGGTGTCTTTGAAATTTGTAGTTTATTGTGTTCAAATTTGTGTTAATGGTATCATATTATTTTTTTAAAATCAAACAAAACGCTTTTTATTTTAAAAATAAAATTTTATATATAAATCGGGCTAGCCCGAAAAACCGAAGCCCGTGAAGGGCCGGGCTTGGTCAATCAAATTGTAACTCGTTTATAAAACGGGCTTTTTAGCCCGGCCCGCACAAAGCCCGAGCCCGTCACGGCCCGGGTAGCCCGTTTTGACACCTCTAGTTCTAAGGTCAGTTAGTGCTTCATGACACCGCTCAGCGGCCCCGTATTCTCCTCGATTCAACACAAGGGATATCGGTACCAACAAATGCGTCACACTAGCGTAGCCATTGCTTCAACCACATCGGTCTACGCTGTACAATTTCCACAATCTATTGCTACTTACTTAAAAAGGTGCTTCAGATCTGGGTAGAGGATCAAAACAAGCCCAAACAAGAAACCATAATGTAAAGCAAACAAATCAAACAAAGGAAAGCAAGTAAAGGTGATCTAGCCCTAAGGTAACCCCACTTTTAAGTAATTCTCCAGCAGAGTCTCCAGTTCTGTAACACGGTGGGAGAACTGACTTGGGTGTTTTGCGTTTGATCACAATTGTTGCGGATAGCAAGAGTCGCCACCGACTTATATTTTATCCAAAAGGAAAGGTTGAAAAGAAAAGAAAAGACCTTTCGAGATTATTTCTTGAGTTCGGGGGGTAGGTTATGAAAAGGGAAGGTGTTAACACCCTTTTCATTTGTAGTTATCTACGGGCTCTTAGTTGCTTGCTAGATCACTTGCTTTTTTGTTTGAAAATGTGTTTGTGGTGTGAGTTTTGAAAGTATTTTAAAAAGGAATGTCTTTGTAATGGTTCTCGTCTCTATAATAAAGCATATAAAGTTTTTTATCTTTTGAAAAATGTTTCAAAGTAAAATTGCAGGTGTATAAAATGTTTTTGTTGTGAGCAAGCAAGAAACTAGGAGTATCCTACCTACTCAAAAGGTCTTAAACGTTCTTTTCCTTCTCCTTTAGATGTTTTTATCTTACCATTGATTTGGTAAGAATCCCCATCATTGGATATGAAGGGACGGGCGTGAGATATTTGTATAATCATAGAAGGCAACCTATGGGACGTTTTAGCAATGTCGTTTAGGGACTAGATGGTTTACTGAAGGCAACATTGAGGGTCATCGGGGGACTACGATCTTTTATCGAGGGTCTTTGCTAAAACGTCCATATTCGAGGGACATGACTATTTTTTCGAGGCAACAAGTGGAATTATCCTAGGGGTGCATGTGTGTGAGTAGTGTGTTTGATTGCATACATTTTGTCTTTTGAACTTTTGGTTATCTACTTGTTGTTTTTATCTTGCCATACATCCTAATTACTAACAATGTATGAAAGCAATAAAAATGCAGAAAATAAATCATAAGCTATTACATCATTTCAGGGATGGGGATACATATTTATAAATGAGGATTGCAAGAATTTAAATCCTAATTATCTATTACAACCATATTGAATTGTACAATACAAAAAAGGGAAAGAATTTGTTTTAAAAAAGGGTTTTTTGGTCTTAATAAATTAAAATTAAAATAATTAGTTAATAAAAAGAAAATATTTTTTATATTAATAAAAATAGTATTAATGCTAAAAATAATAAAAATAAGAAAGAAAAGGAAAAATAACGAAAACAGGATCAACATGTTGCTGAAAACAAAAATGAGAGGGACCAGAAGTTCTGATGCTAGGTACACTGTAGTTCAGAAAGAAACGTTAGAGGAAACCAGAAGTCCTGGGTGTTATAATAGTGAGAAAGACCTAGAAGTTCTGTGTTCTGTGTTACAACAGTGAGAAAGACCTAGAAGTTCTGTGTGCTGTGTTACAACAGTGAGAAAGACCTAGAAGCTTTGTGTGTCGTGTTACAATAGTGAGAAAGACCTAGAAGTTCTGTATGCTGTGTTACAACAGTGAGAAAGACCTAGAAATTCTCTGTGATGTGCTACAACAGTGAGAAAGACCTAGAAGTTCTGTGTGCTGTGTTACAATAGTGAGAAAGACCTAGAAGTTATGTGTGATGTGTTACAACAGTGAGAAAGACCTAGAAGTTCTGTGTGCTGTGTTACAACAGTGAGAAAGACCTAGAAGTTCTGTGTGTTGTGTTACAATAGTGAGAAAGACCTAGAAGTTCTGTGTGTTGTGTTATAACAGTGATAAAGACCTAGAAGTTATGTTTTACAACAGTGAGAAAGACCTAGAAGTTCTGTGTGCTGTGTTATAACAGTGAGAAAGACCTAGACGTTCTGTGTGCTGTGTTACAACAATGAGAAAGACCTAAAAGTTCTATGTGATGTGTTACAACAGTGAAAAAGATCTAGGAGTTCTGTTCTGCAATGTTTTAGATCTCATTGAGATCTATAACTTTCATGTCAGAAGTTCTGATTGAATCATCTTACATCATGGTGAAAATCTGGCCCAAAGTTATGAAATTATCATATTTTCTTATCACTTAGAAAATTTTCTAAGTGTTTAGAATTTGACTTTTCAAAGTAATCTTTGACTTTTGATTTCTTGATGAACCAACTTCATGTTTTGATGGAATATTATTTTTGAAACTTGATTTTGATCAAAAAGTCAAAGTTTGACTTTTCAGTGTGCATTTGACCATTTTGCCCTTGTGAGTGACTTTCTTGGAAAATTGTAATCCGAGACTTGAAACTTGACAGAAGCAATCCCGAGGGTCCAGGATGATCCCTTGAGAAATGAGAGAGCAAATTTTGGGGTACAACATATAATAATAATTAAATAATTATTATTGGGTTAGTTGTATTATTATTAGACTATATTAGAATGAGAGAAGGAAAATAAGAGTCAGTACATGAAATAAGAACAAAAGCATATAAGGTAGAAGAGAGAGAAGCACTAGGAAGCTAGGGAAAGGATTTATCATAGAGATCAAGAACCAACCAATAATCTAAGATAAGAGGGGATTCTAACTCTATAAAAGGTTGTTTAATGATGGGGTATGGTAGGATTTAGGTTGCTTGGTTTTGTGTGTTTTGAATTCTATCGATTTGGTTACTTTTGGGGTTTTTCCCCATTGATGGATTTTTGGTGATTTTTTTATGTTTGTGATGAAATTTCATGACATGAATTTGTTGGTATTAGTATACAATGTCGGTGAGTAATTAGCCTGCTTAAAAGATGAATTTGAATGTGAAAAATATGAAATTTGAGTGGTGAAACATGGGATGATCGTAACATGAAAATTGCAGAATTTTGCCCTGTTATCGCAGGATAATCGGTCACCCACATATGGTAACCGGTTACCCAAATATGGTAACCGGTTACCATATCAAAGGCTGAAACAAGAATAGCTATTATCCTGCGGTAACCGGTTATCATTACTGGGTGACCGGTTACCGCGATAAATTTTGAAAAGGAAAAAGTTACCACTGCTACTGACAACATTTTTGTAAAACTTCTAAAACTTGTAACTTTTACCTCGGGTGTCTGTTTGACACGCCGTTTGTACCGTTGGGAAGATAAAATAATTTCCTATCTTATAAAAATGACTTATAGTGCAGTAGATAATTATTTCACGGACACAGATACCAATCCGCGAGTGTGTTTTGATGTATACCCCATGAATTATGTCGTGGTTAACTGTGATGATTGTTTTGACTGTTTGAGATGAGATACACGATGAGAACGATGATGATGACTTGTATTGGCGAAATTGTGATGAGTAATAACGATAAATTGTGAAGTATGTTGTTGTATGATAGTGTCTCATACATTCACAAAGCGAAGGCCTGTATTGGCGAGCGAAGGTCTGTATTGGCGAGCGAAGTTGATTGCCCTAAAATGATATTATTGCGAAGAGGATTTTACCCTGTTGGTACCACATGCATTGAGTCCGTGTCGATCTTTTGCATCATATTGTATCTGATAATTCAATGGAGGAATATTGATGAAAGTATGCATTATATTACGATAGATGTTATATGTTGATTATGTACTTGAATCTTTACTTGCTCATTATTATGCCTTCTTTTATATTGTTATGATATCTCACCCTTTATGTTTGAATGTTACTTCCACGTGGGTAACGTGCATATGATCCGAAGTAGCTAGAGATCAAAGGTTAGCAGGGGAGCCTTTAGTTGTGTAGATTGAGTCGGTGTCTGCTCTGATACGTAACACTTAGGGATTTCGCGTGATTTGCTTTGTTATATTAGGAGTAAACATGTATTGTTCCGTTGTTTGAATTGTTTTATGATTATGCTGATGTTTGAAAAATAATAATTATAATTCGATTGAAGAATTGAGATGATTAATTATTGATATTTTTCCGCTGCGAATAAATGCATTAAAGTTTAAGACTTATGAGCATACGATTTTGTGTTATGTATCCTAATTTTGAGCATATGTGATTGGCGAAATATGTAACATCCTATTTTATTGATGTTTAATTAAAAATTAATTAATTATTATTATTATATAAATTACCGATGGAAAAATAAGGTCTTATACCACTGTTCAAACAATTTAACAATGCACCACTAGTCACACTATGCTTTTTGAGTTTATATCACCTGCAACCAAAATTCAACAGCACTAGTTCAATATCATTTCATAACAAATTTAAATTGATGACTTTATTTCATGAAATGTAACATGAGAAAAGATATGAGTTATTGTTGTAAGCTAAGTATTGTTGAATTGTATTTCATATCATTATTGATTTCCAATAACACATGTAAGTGTTGGCTATATGGCTTAAAGCCATCAAATTTCTCCTTTCTTCTACTGCTACTGCATTTCTAACATGCATTTTTATTGAACACCTTATGCCCAACATATTTTTTCCTCCCTTACCTGATATAAAAATTCATGGTATTAATTTGAACATAAATATCAATCTAAAATCTCATTTTAATTGAAAAAATAGAACAAGATATAAAGAGAGTGTAGGAAAGAAGTGAAAGTATGTCCCTGATTTTTTTAAAGAGTTGCAAGGTGAATAAATTATATAAACAATGGAGAATTATTGATAATATTGTGTGAAAGAGAGAAAAGAAATGAGTGAAATTATATAAGAATTTGAGTTTTTTGATGTGAAAGAGAATGAATTGTGTAGTGTTGGTGAGAATTGGCAACATCAAAAATAAATAAGGTTAAATTGGACATTTTGATTCACTAAATAGAAAGTAAGTAAGTATGCCATATCATTCGTATGAATTGAACCAGCGTGGGGGTCGTACACAAACATTTCCCTAAGGTCAATGATTCTAGAAACCAAAAAGTGTTATGAGAAATTCGAGAGGTACGAAAAGTTCGGGGGTTTCAAAAGAAATGCACAATTGTAATTGGATATTGAAGTGGGCCTTGGCCTGCTTCATACTGGACTATATATAGATAAAGATGGGTTTTAAAACGGGTCGGGTCAAATTACCGTTTCTCATTTATGATCGATCTAAATCCCCACTTCATCTAAAACCCTACTTCTCTTCCTTCGAGACTCAACAGAGTCTTCTTCTCTTCAACACACTGCTAGGGTTTTCAGAACCCAAATCGCTTCAACAATGTCGATGTCAAAGAGTTCCAAGATGCTTCAATACATCAATTACCGAATGAGGGTAACAATCCAAGACGGTCGTCAACTCGTCGGAAAGTTCATGGCCTTCGATCGCCACATGAATCTCGTTCTCGGTGACTGTGAAGAGTTTCGCAAACTTCCTCCGGTGAAGGGGAAGAAAACGGCTGACGGAGACCGTGAAGATCGCCGGACGCTGGGGCTTGTTCTACTTCGCGGTGAGGAGGTTGTTTCGATGACGGTTGAAGGTCCTCCTCCGCCTGAGGAGTCTCGGTCGAAGGGTGTTAATGCGGCTGCGATGGCGGGTCCAGGAATTGGGAGGGCTGCTGGGAGAGGTGTTCCTCCGGCGCCTGTTATTCAAGCGCAGCCTGGTTTGTCTGGTCCTGTTCGTGGTGTTGGTGGTCCTGCTCCTGGAATGATGCAGCCACAGATCTCGCGGCCTCCTCAGATGTCTGCGCCTCCTGTTTCGTATCCTGGTGGTGTGCCGGGGATGCGTCCTCCGGGGCAGATGCCGTATCCTGGACAAGGTCCACCGATGGCGAGGGGTCCTCCGCCACCTATGCCGCCTGGACAGTTTCCTCAGAGACCTGGTGGTCCTCCACCACAATTTTCCATGCCGCCTCCTCAGTATGGGCAGAGACCTATGGGTCCACCTCCTCCAGGACAGATGGTGAGAGGACCTCCTCCTCCACCTCGTCCGGGTATGCAAGCGCCACCCCGTCCTGGTATGCCTCCTCCTCCTGGAAGTGGTGTTCCGGTGTATGGTCCACCTCGCCCTGGCATGCCCCCACCACCTAATGCTCCAAATCAACAACAGCAAAATTGATTGGTATGTTTTCCAGTTATTTTTCTCTTACTTTTGTTGATGATGATAATTTCTGTTATTCATTTTGCTATCTGAATATTACTGTGTTCTTGAAGGTTAAAGTTTATGACATTGACTGTTATAGAGATATTTTAGTGATTATATCAATCAATGTTCCAAACTGTTGAATTTCAAAACATAGACTATTACTTAACTCAAGTGATTTAATAATATTGGGAAACAAGAATTCTAGTTTCTGTAGAATAGAATAAACAAGCCGTTTCATGTAATTAGAATAAATTGGGAACTTCGTTGTAACAACTTAAGTTAAGTTATTTTTCATAATTATTTGTTATCATGTTTGTTCACATGCAAGTAAGGATCGATTTAAGTACATGTGCTCAGGTACTTTGTGATTGTATTCTTTTGTTTATTGGACTTTTGAGTAAACCCTACTTGTACTTCTTGCCTTTTTATTTTTCATATAAACATACAGATAGGAATACCACATTTATTAAGAAAATTTTAACATTTTCATGAGAATAGCAATTTACACCATATTTTATGACTTTCTACTGAATTCATTTCACAGCATGAAACAACTTTCATATTCTCTTCCAATTTTTTTTCACAGCCATACTTAAAGAGTCCTAGTATGAGTCAAGACTAATCAGCTGTAACGAGGCTAAAGTGTGAAAAAATAGCCATATGATTTCAGACAACAAAAACTGAATAATTTAATCAACAAAACATTTTAGTCAATTCTCCCATAAAAAAACATTTTAGTCAATTCTGGTAATATGCCAGCTTGTCATAGAGAGACTCCATTGATATGTATGCTGTGTAGAAAGAGCCCTTTTGTAGAACCCAGCAAATTCCTGATGTATTTGTGATAATGAATAGAAACCCTGTAATAGCTTGCATACACAGTTGAATCACTCAGAGTAGTCAATAGCGGTGCTATCCCGCTATAGCTAAGCAGTGCAGAGGCTGACTGCTATGGGAATAGTCCTTAACGGTGCAGAAAACTTTAGCGGCAGCTATAGGGTAAATAGCGGGTAGCGGGGTCGTCGTGGTTCCAGTCTGGAGTGGTTTCTGTCCGGTTAACCTTTTCCCTCTGAAAAACCAAAATAACCTGTTAAATTTAAAATGTTTTAGGGTAGTTGAGCTTTTCAATCAAATTTGAGTTGACATTTAACCCTAACCTTTCTTTACCAACGTTCCTGCACTTCAGCATTTCCAAAAAAAATCTAGAGTTCCTCCCTCACCTCCCTCTGAACTTGTGTCTCCCCTTTGCACTT
The DNA here is from genome assembly GCA_948472305.1 of Vicia faba. NCBI lineage: Eukaryota > Viridiplantae > Streptophyta > Magnoliopsida > Fabales > Fabaceae > Vicia > Vicia faba. Next base: position 508,356,809 of record OX451736.1, on the reverse strand, counting down.
CATATGTTTATAATTATTATTCATGTAATTTGTCCAAAAAATGGTCAAATAGTTGCCAGCCTGCTATCCCATTTTTGGGGTTGGCCGCTCCACGCCACTATTAGGGATTGGCTACTCTGATCTATATGTCATGCCGTCTAGTGTACTCATTACAGTTTCTAGAAGTTTCTTGCATTCGTTTTAGTCACCTGACATTTGCTTAAATAAGGCTATTTGAATCTCAATGTATATAATAGGCTCTTATATGTCTCCAGGGTTGCAGTTTCTCTAAAACCCCTTCAGTATAGCTAATGGCTGCTTCTTTCTCAGGATTCAGTTGAGAAACCACCATAGCAAAATGTGCTGCTAGCTTGAGAAGGTTGATTTTAAATCATTATGAAAATTTATCAGATCATCACTGGCCTGAATTCTAAATAATAGTAACCAGTCTAACTAATAAATTATAAACCATGATAACATGAGCAAATGATCACTTGATTGAGTATTAGTGAAAACCTTCATGGCTGTAGTATAGCTGTACCTAAGTTGATTGTTTACATCCTACATCTTGAAGTTTTTTGTTTTTCTTCATCTTGTAGCAGGTTTAATTTTACTTGTGTGACCTGTGTGTAACTGACATCTCTTGAATGCTAAATGCGAAACTTCATATTGTTACAGGAGTCTTCTTGCTGGAGCTCTGAAGTTACGGAGATTGGACTTCTTATCACAGCTCAATATCCAACTCCGTGAGAGTAATTGTCACTTGTACAACCTTGAATCAGTCTCTTATTAGGGTTTTTATTGATGTTGTGATGAGAACGTTTATATTAGAACAACATTTATGTTTTGGAGGAAGATATTGTACTGAAACTCGCATTAAACATCCAAAACTGGCAGTGTAGATTGTTGGATAATTTTGCTAAATCAGCTTGTTAATTTCTAAATTGTAGGGCATGGTTTGTCTCATTTAAATGTTTTGTGCTATATAACATAATTATATTTTCCAAATGTTCCTTCAGTAGTGTTTCTCTATAACTTGCTTGCTCTTGGTTCTTCAATTGATTGAAAATGATTAACTGAATTGGTAATTTCAAGAATTAGTTTCTAGTCGGTGTTTAGTCTCTGTAAAAATGGGGTGAGTACTTTTGTAATATGTGAATGTTTAATCGGATTCCATACCGAACATACATGTTTATGAGCCAAACACATTATTAGTTTTCCATCGTAAAAAGAGAAGCTACGTGTAACTCCTGAGCTAGACGCGCGTCTGTTAATTTTCCATCGTGTAAAAGAGAAGTTACAAAGTGTAACTTGTCACATACATGTCTGTTGGTTTTCTAATGTGGAAACAAACATGCAGTAGTAGACCCTTCCCACTTAGTCCAAATCAAAAACATGTGTAACAAAATAATTCGTTTGAATAGTTATTGTATATAACTGGCAATTATAGTAAGTGATAAGACAATTTTGCTTTTAAATTTGAATTCATATTTATTTAATACTAAAAATTTATTAATTTGTAAATCAATATTAAATAAAATTATACTTATATTTTATTATAGATTGGTTTACTGACTAGTATTATTAAAAAACTAGATCTCTTCTTTGTTTGGTCTACACCATTTTAATTTATATACATGTAAGTGTTACTGTTTGTTTGTTGGCATTTTTTTTGGTAAAACCAGTTTTGTGAATGTCATGACTGATGTCATAACATTCTGGGATAAAAGGTACATTCTGCAGAAAAAGAATGTCATACAGGAGCTACTCAATATGATTGTTTAGCATGATCATTAAGCAATGATCATATTTATTGCTGCATTCTACCAAAATCAGTGAACAAGATTCATGTTGTCATAACCAATGTTAAGACATCCTGTACTGATCTAACATTTGTGCAGATTTGTTATTCTTGAGAATTTTCAGGAATCTGGTATGTTGTTGTATACAATCCATATCAGATGCTCACGTGGACATTAGGTTAACCCTGCTTAACCCTAATCTGGTTTATGAAAACCTAAGATCAAGTCTTGAGGTTAACTCGAATTAACCCTAGCTATTTTCGTGGAAGCCCTAACTGAAGAATAGCCTGCCTATATATTCCTCATGAAGATTATTGGTGAAAAACACTTTTTGACAGAAGGTCAATAAGGGATTGTATAGTTGTAACTACTGTGAGCCAAGCAATTATCATTGTGATAAGTGACTTGGAGTAGGATTTGATTGTAAGGGTTGTGTATCACTCAAAGCTTTGAAGCACGAGTGTTTGTGTCACTTGATTAAAGCTTTGAAGCAAATTCAAGTTAGGGTTGTTTATCACTCAAAGCTTTGAAGCACGAGTGTTTGTCACTTGATTAAAGTTGTGAAGCAAAATCAAGTGTGTGTACTGAAGAGTGTCTTCATAATCTCATTAATCAATAGTTTAGTATCACTACTGTGATTGAGGGAAAGTGAGTAGGAACTCGGGTTTAAGTTGAACTTAGATTGAAGTTGCATTGGGTAGGTCTTAAGTGAAGGAGATAAACTGGTTGGTTTATTCCTGAATTAATATCTCTTATAGTGAATTTCCTCCCTGGCTTGGTAGCCCCCAGAGTACGTGTTGTTATACACTGAACTGGGTAAACAATTGATTGTGTCTTTACTACTTTTAAATTTACTGTCTTGAAGTGTGTCAGATACGGTGTCATAACATTCACTGTGACATTAAGTATCTGTTGCCAGAATTTTAATTGGCATCAGAGCAGGCACCCTGCCTGTCTTACTGGGTGAGATCTAAGGATATTATTTTCTGGCGCTATGGAAAAAGAAGGAGGATTTGGGAACAGACCACCCATTTTGGATGGATCAAATTATGACTACTGGAAACCTCGTATGATTGCCTTCTTAAAATCACTGGACAAAAAGGCTTGGAGAGCTGCTGACTAAGGATGAAACCTTCCCACCATAACTGGGAAAGATGGGACAACCAGTCTGAAACCTGAGGAAGAATGGAGCAAAGAAGAAGATGAGTTAGCCCTGGGTAACTCCAAAGCATTAAATGCCTTGTTCAATGGAATTGATAGAAACATATTCAGACTAGTACATCAATGTGAACTGGCCAAGGATGTTTGGGACACTCTCAAAACTACCCATGAGGGTACATCCAAAGTAAAAATGTCAAGGCTTCAGATGCTGACTACCAAATTTGAGAACCTAAGGATGATGGAAGATGAGACCATTCATGAGTTTCATATGAACATCTTGGAAATTGCCAACACCTCAGGAGCATTGGGAGAAAAGATGTCAGAAGAAAAACTGGTGAGAAAGATTCTCAGATCCTTGCCTAAAAGATTTGCAATGAAGGTGACTGCTATAGAGGAAGCTCAGGATATCTGCAACTTGAAGGTTGATAAACTCATTGGGTCACTTCAGACTAACAAGAGCATAACACTTGTATCTAATACTGAAGATGAAAACAAGGAGGATGATGAAGAGAATATTTCAGAAGCTATAGCCATGCTTGGAAGGCAGTTCAACAAACTCATCAAGAGAATGGACCCAAAGTCAAGGTCAAATGTCAAGAACATTCCCTCTGACATTAACAGATCCTATGACTCCAGCAGAAGACCAAAGTCTGAAGAAAAGGGAAATCAAAGCAAAGGAATCCAATGCCATGGATGTGAAGGATATGGGCACATTCGAGCTGAATGTCCTACCTTTCTTAAGAAACAAAAGAAAGGAATGTCTGTTACTTGGTCTGATTGTGACTCAGAAAGTAATTCTGAAGAAGAATCTGCCAAACTAGTTACTGCACTAGCTGGTATTTGTAACTCTGATAGTGACTCTAGTGATGAGGAAGTGACATTGGCTGACTCCTACAAGAAGCTATGTATCAGAAGTGCTGAAGTCTGTCAGCAAAATGAGAGACAAAAAAAACTCATAGTAAAGTTGGAGGCTGAGAAGAAGGCAGACACTGATACTATAAGTCATCTCGAAGGTGAAGTTCAAATACTAAACTCAAAACTTGATCAGATGATCGAGTCTGTCAAGATGCTGACAAATGGAACTGACAAATTAGAAGAAATCCTTCAGGCTGGACAAAATGTGGGAAACAAGTCTGGTCTAGGATTTATGGCAGCAAAGAAATCTACTGTAGACAAGAATAAGATCATGCCTGATAAACAAATGTCAAAGTAGATGTCACAACATATCACTCAACATCGAGAACAGAGAAATATGAAGAAAAAGTATCAAAGATGGAGATGTCATCATTGTGGAAGGTTTGGTCACATAAAGCCATTCTGCTTCAGATTGTATGGATATCCTAATCAGATCCCAATTGTCAAACCTAAGTCTAACAAGGCACCATATACTCAACAGTGGAAGAAAAAGTCTGCAGCCCTGATAGCTCACACCTCCCTTAGAGTCTCTGCAAAGGAAGACTGGTACTTTGACAGTGGATGCTCTAAACACATGACTGGAATCAAGAATCTTCTGAATAATGTTAAACCTCATACTACTAGTTATGTAACTTTTGGAGATGGTGATAGAGGAGAAATCAAAGGAGTTGGAAACTTGGACTGCCCTGGAGTTCCAAACCTAAATGAAGTATTGCTGGTAAAACGCTTGACTGCTAATCTCATAAGTATCAGTCAATTATGTGATCTAGGATTCAAGGTCAACTTCACCAAGTCTGAATGTCTTGTAACTAATAAAAAAACAAGTTGTAATGAGAGGAGTCAGATCAAAAGACAACTGTTACTTATGGGAGTCTGAGAACACTAATTATTCTTCTGTGAGCTCTATAGCCAAAGAAGAAAAGGAAGTGAAACTGTGGCACCAAAAACATGGTCATTTACATCTAAGAGGGATGAAAAGGATCATATCCATGGAGGCAGTCAGAGGGATTCCAAGGCTTCAAATTGATGAAAGGAGAGTCTGTGGTGAATGTCAGGTTGGAAAGCAAACTAGAATGTCACATCCAAAGACAAGACATCTGACCACCTCTAAGGTTCTAGAACTCCTACATATGGATCTGATGGGTCCAATGCAGGTGGAAAGTCTTGGAGGAAAGAGATATACATATGTTGTTGTGGATGATTTTTCCAGATTCACCTGGATTAACTTCATTAGGGAAAAGTCTGATGTATTTGATGTATTTAAGGAACAGTGCAAAAGAATTCAAAGAGAAAAAGAAGGATGCATTGTCAGAATCAGAAGTGATCATGGCAAGGAGTTTGAAAACAGTAAGTTTGATGAGTTCTGTTCCTCAGAAGGAATCAATCATGAATTCTCTTCACCCATAACTCCTCAACAAAATGGAGTTGTGGAAAGGAAAAACAGGACTATACAGGAATCTGCCAGAGCAATGATACATGCCAAAGGACTTCTGTTTCCAGTGATTTCTGGTAAACAATCGCTAGTCTTCCAAACTATCGAATAAACTTACTGACTGTTATTCAATTTCTCTGGTAACTTGCAGGATCGACTAGATTGATCCTAGGACTCATTAGTCATTAGGGTAACTCTCATGATCGAACAGATATTCATGGTTGATATTTGAGTGTTGTATAGGTGTTTGACTTATTTCGATTTCTCTCTTAAAGATCTAAAGGTGTAATCAAAATATATGTGCGCGAAACTAACTTGCATGAATAAATGTTAATTGTAAAGACATGTAAAATTGCATAAAAAGCAAGTAAATGGCTTCGAATTATAAAAACAGTTAATGTAAAAGATGCTCTGGAATGTAAAAGATTCGAAATATGAAGAAAGCGTTTAATGCAAGAAATATGTAAAATGACTTTAAGTAAAAATAGGCGTTCGAAGGATAAAACTTGAAGATAAAGGCATGAAAAGTATGACAGTTTTCTGAAATGTAAAGTGTTTGAAATGTAAAGAAAGCATTAAAATGTAAGGCTTCAATGAAAAGATTTCGAATAAAAAGGCTTTAAATGAGAAAACTTGTAAATGGTATTTGGCAGAAAGATAAAGGAAAGTGCTGGAAATGATAAAAGGTTTTCATTAAATCATAAACATGTGGTGCTATCATATGTACATTGCTCTTGCATTCGTTTCCCTAGCCATGTGGTAATTTGAATGTTTACTGAGTATTTAGTACAATAGATATGACACACGAAATCCTAATACTAAGACTTCTATTTATACTAATTCGACCATAACGGTCTTGCTATAAGATTATGCCACGTTCAGAACATGCAGAACAATGCCTCTCTCTTGTTTCCATGTGTCTCCAAATGCTCCAGCACATGAATTTCAAACTTCGAATGTCCCGCTTGCATTTGAATTTCAAATGTTTTGGTACTTCTCCGCTTCGAACGCACTTCTCAGACACAACCTTGTTGTCATTTCGAGACTTCTTTAGATATGTTCCCATAATTGCCACTCGAAGCTCCAAGCTTTGATATGCTTATTCGAAACACTGCTTCTGCTACTTCGAAACATGACGCTTTGTTTCATTTCGATCGAAACATTCAATTCACTTGGCTTCTAATAATATTATCAAAATCTTCAACCAACAACTTCCTATTCATTTTTGGGCTGAAGCTATGAATACATCCTGTTATGTCTATAACAGGGTCACCTTGAGAAAGGGAACATCGTCCACCATTTATGAACTATGGAAAGGAAGAAAGCCTACAGTAAAGTACTTCCATGTCTTTGGAAGCAAATGCTATATTCTGACAGATCGTGAACAAAGGAGAAAGATGGATCCTAAAAGTGATGAAGGAATATTCCTAGGATACTCTACCAACAACAGAGCATATAGGGTATTCAATTCCAGGACCAAAGCTATGATGGAATCTATAAATGTCATAGTTGATGATTATCATGAGGAAACAAATGTTCCATATGATGTTGAGACATTCTTTGAGACTTCAACTCAAGTCTGGGGGATCTGGGGGATACCTTCTTAGAAAGTAGCAACAAGACTGTGAGGGAACTGTGCGGGGTATACCGACATGGTTGAAACAGTCTGCTACGTTGATGTGGCACTTTGGTGTGTACCGGTAACCCTTGAGTTCAGTCAAGGAGAGTACGGGGCCTCCACGTGGTGTCATGAAGCATCAACAGACCTTAGGAACCTTAATTGAACTATCTTGGCCTCTTTAGGGTAGTGAGATAACTGACTTTGGTGCAGTCCGAGGTTGGTTGATACTCGATACTACACTCAATTGAGGGTTGCTTCCCTGGAATATTTCGGTCGCCAGTTCAGTGGCTAAACCGAAACGATGAACAATGAAAGCAATCCAGTGATATTGGGACCCTTAGAACCCGGTTACTTCTAATAGGACAGGTTGAACCCACCAACTTCAAGAGGGTGATACCCAGACCCCATGCCGGCCTGAACCCTAAGGGTTTCTCTTGTGTGACTTGTGTGCCTTCGTACTTGACTACTTGCATGCTTGTTATCTGACACTTGAGTTTCTTGCAGGTTTTGTTTATAGTCCTTAGTAGGGACTCATAACAGGGTATACTAAGTTTCTTGTAGGTTTTGTTTATAGTCCTTAATTGGGACTCATAACAGGGTTTACCGAGTCTCTTGCAGGTTTTGTTTATAGTCCTTAATTGGGACCCCTAACAGAGTGTACTGAGTTTCTTGCAGGTTTTGGTTTGCAGTCCTTAATTGGGACTCGTAACAGGGTTTACCTACATTACCCCATGCATAGCATGACATCATACCATTGCATACATCTTAACCCATTTCAAGGATCTCAAGGGCTTGTGATGCAGGTCATGGTGAATCAACTATCCCAACAAGGGGCAAAGAGGATTTATTTTCCTCTAGACAAAGTTGTCAGGGGCTATGACCCACTTGATATGGTGAGCTTTGACTCTTGAAGAAGGTTCCCCTAACCAAGGTTGTTTGGAAATCAAAACCAGACATGATGACTAAAGTCAGGGGCTATGACCCACTGGATATGGTGAGCCTTTGACCCTTAAAGAAGAATCCTCAACAGCATGGGTTTCCTTCAATCAAAGCTACCAATTCCGATGCTAACAATTTTCTTGTTTACCCTGCGAGATCCTTGAAAACATTGCATGCATATCATACATATCATTGCATTGCAGGTATCCCTTTTACAGGTTGCTCACCCTCTCGCTGTTTATTTCAGCAATGGCTTCACAACAAGATAACCAGGGACCTCGTGCTCAAGAGACTCAGTTCAGGGAGACCTTCTTAAGCCTATCCAAGGGGCAGGAAGAGCTAAGGACACTTCTCATGGGGACGTTGGTCAGGAACAGTGCTGAGGACGGACGGCTGAAACATCTACAAGCTGAGGTAGACACATTGAAAACCCAGATGCTGGGGCAAAGGGCCCTCATTCAAGGTTTAGTTCAGGAGCAAGGAGAGTTGAGGGCCATGATCAGCCAGCTTCCTCAAGGCATGAAGCAACCAGCCCAAATCAGGGACCAGGTCATAGAACAACTTCCAAGAAGGCAAAGGTCGGGTCCAATGAATAGACCTCTCCGAGTTGCTACTACTTCTCAGGTCCAACAACGACCTCGCCCAGAACAACGGGCTGATCAGAGCAAGCCAGACAAGCCTAAAAGGCAGTTCACCAAACTCAACGTGTCACCGTCTCAAGCTTTACAACAATTGTTGAGGTTGAATCTGGTGACGTTAAGGGACCCTCCTAAGCGTCTCAACACAACCTCCCTAAAGTACAATCCTGAGGAAAGATGTGCATACCACTCTGACAGTCCAGGACATGACACCGGCGACTGCTGAGCTTTGAAGAATAAGATTCAAGATCTGATTAATGAAAGAGCTGTGGATTTCACCCAGATGGGCCAGGCTGAATGCTCCTGCCATCCCTACAAGATGCACCAGTCGAAGTAATAAGCCCTGAGACTGGAAGACTTGTGTTTATTAGAATTTTCAAGTTGTAACTTTCTTTTAACTGTTCAAACATTTATTCATGATTAAACGTTGTTAGTTCATTAATGCATCGCATATGTCTGTTTTGAAGCAATATATTCGCATTCACTATATGCAAACTGTTTTCATATTTTTTCTGATGTCAACTCTTGATCTAAAATTCTAAAGCCTCTTGAGGGAGGATGACGAAAACGATACCACAATATACAGTATGCTTCTGAACAGACCCCGCTGATGAGGTACAGGCATTGTTTCAATTCCTAAACACTGGAGTTATAAGGATGATAATCCCTCGTCAACCCCTCTGAGCCAAAGAAGTAGGAGTTTTTCTTTTCGAAAATTAAAACCCTTTATCATAACCTGGGGCAGGGTAGGTCTCTCAGTTGATCCAAGTGCATAACAAATGGCACCAAAGAGGTCCTTACAAAACAAAAGACAGTGATGGTTCCGAACAATCATACAGATAGGCAGTCATTATATCTCGAAAAATAAAAACCCATTAAGTCAAAACCTATGAAGGAGACTTACAAAACTGGGGCATCCCGCTGACTGTAATCACAAAAGAAACAGTTCAGGCAAAAAAAAAAAAGGGATAACAAAATCAAAAAAGAGGTCACACAAACCCTCAACAAGAAAAAATGACTGCCTATTCAGAATAAATCATCAATATCTGAACCATCATTGGAACATCAGGACAAAAACTCAAATAAGGTCTAACGCACGATCAGCTGAGTTTAGGTTTGAAGAACATCACGGAGAGCGGGTGGGTACAAATAATTTGAGCCTTTATCCTTTGTTTCTTAAACCGTGAACCAGGCCACGCTACAACCCTTAAAAGTCCTAGCTGAAGCATGGGTTGGTTCGAAAGCATACTGTTACTAAAGGTATCCTGACTCCTTAAGGCCTACGGTAAATACGGAGTTGACATCACGTTTTACAAACATTCACTTGTTTTATGAAAAAATGCATTTTCAAAATATTCAAGACAGACATAGGCTTTGCATTTTTAACATAACTTTGTTTGCATATGACTTTTTGTTTGATCAACAGGAAAAATTCGCACGATAAATACCTAGTGAACAGAAGCGCTTCCAATCAAGGGGCAGGACATGACCATGGTCCATTATCTGGGGCAGTCCAATCAAGATTCGGAGAATCTCTCAAAAGGCCAAATAGCCTGGGGCAAATCTCCACCTGAGTCACTTGGGGCACTCCAGCAACGAATCTTGCCTGATCAAACACTCTCTGGTGGCATGACAAAACACTTCTGACAGGGGCAACTCCCTACATTCTGAGAACATGGACATAGTCGAAAAGATACTACGCAAAATCAAAGACCCGCTAGGTCGACGTACCTAGGCAAAAATAAGGGTTTCCCGGCGAACCAAAAGGGTTCGGGCAAAATGAAGGGATGAAATGAAAAAAATCTGTACACCCGGCAAGTCGAAAACCTGGAAAGGCGGCTTAGGCAAAAATGGGTATCCCGGTGGACTGAAAACCCAAAAGGGCAGTCCAGGCAAAAATTAGGGATCAAAGCGTACGACTATGTCCTGTCATCTTGTCACCTGCCTACCAGAAGAAGGTTGGTCCATCAACAACTATCAGCCCCTCACAGGTCTTCTTCTCCAACCTCAGAAACAGGGGCAATAAAGAGTTGTCTAAGCAATCTAATTGTTCTGTCCTCCAAGGTATCAAGGTGAGTTCAGCTGAAGAACATAACCAGTACATCCCAATTCCCCAGAGAGTGAGCCAGCAAGTCAGTACACTCTCCTCAAGTAAATCTATACAATCAAACCTTAAGGAAGTTAGGTATCCTCCGGCAGATCTCAACATTCCCCAGCATCATATATGCACTCTTAACAGGCATCCCCGGTAGTCTTGGTCTAAAGATTGTTCCCCGGCGGTATATCAAACATTCAAAGGAATCACTTCCCCCGCAGTTCAAAACTTCCCCAAGAGAGTCCAATCCAATTTCCCCAGGAAAGTTGGAATTCATCTCCCCAAGCAGTAAGCTTATCCCCAGTAGGTTCTGAAATCTTATCCTCACAGAGCACGAACGCGTCTCCCGGCTTTATTCAAAGAGTTATTTCCTTACCAGGATATAACTGGGTTATCCTCAGCCAAAAGCCATGGAAAGAGCGTCCTCGACGAAGTTCTCTTACCCCCAGCGAAGTCTATCAGCACTTCCAACACAACAAGGATATCCCCAGCAAGTTATTATCAACATCCCAGCAAAGTATCTCTCTCCCCACAGAGTATTGCTTCCCAACAAGATCGTTAGAGTACTTTCCTCCCCGCAGAGTTATTCCATTCGCCAAGTTTATTCCCCAACGGAGTCATCTTCTCCTACCGGTATTCTTGCAATCATCATCCCCAGCGGAAGCAAAATATATTCTCCAACATCAGCCCAGGAGTGACTTCCCGGCACCCGTCAAGGATTTACTTTCCTAGACGAAAAATACATTCATAAACATCGCACTTCCATACATCATTATAGCATGCATAGACGCATCATACAAATCTCATTTATGTTGAGAACATCATTGCTTGGTCCATATCATGCATTGCATATGACTGACCTTTACCTTTCAGGAAAGATTCAGTTAAATTCTTAATCATATTTCAAGACTCCAAGACCTTATCTGGTTCAGTTAAATCAACTCCAAAGATTTCTCTGGTTATTATCCAGTCAAAGGCCTTCTCTGGTTCGATCAGATCGACTCCAAAGATCTCCCTGTTTCTTATCCAGTTGAAGACATTTAAGACCTTATCTGGTTCAGTTAATCGACTCTAAAGATTTCTTATCCAGTCCAAGGCCTTCTCTGGTCCAGCTAAATCGACCCCAAACAGATTTTTCTGATGAAGACTCAGTAGAAGTTATCAAAGGTTTTTCTCAATGATTGCTTTTGAGATTATAATTGCCTATTGGTTCTCTCCCCGATCCTGCGGAGACGATAATTCCATTCCAGGTTTTTCTCAATGAATGTTATTGAGATTATAATTGCCTATGATTCTCTCCCAATGCTGCGGAGACGATAATTCCATTCCAGGTTTTTCTCAATGAATGTTATTGAGATTATAATTGCCTATGGTTCTCTCCCCAATGCTGCGGAGACGATAATTCCATTCCAGGTTTTTCTCAATGATTGCTTTTGAGATTATAATTGCCTATTGGTTCTCTCCCCGATCCCGCGGAGACGATAATTCTATTCCATGTTTTTCTCAATGAATGTTATTGAGATTATAATTTCCTATGGTTCTCTCCCCAATGCTGCGGAGACGATAATTCCATTCCAGGTTTTTCTCAATGAATGTTATTGAGATTATAATTGCCTATGGTTCTCTCCCCAATGCTGCGGAGACGGTAATTCCATTCCAGGTTTTTCTCAATGAATGTTATTGAGATTATAATTGCCTATGGTTCTCTCCCCAATGTTGCGGAGACGATAATTCCATTCCAGGTTTTTCTCAATGTTTGCTTTTGAGATTATAATTTCCTATGGTTCTCTCCCCAATGCTGCGGAGATGGTAATTCCCACCAAGATTCTCTCAAATTGCTGTTGAAGTGGAAGTCGCCCAAGGTTCTCTCACCGTTCCTGCTGAGGTAGTAACCATCCCTGGTTCATTCATCGCCGTTTGAAGCTCCAGATCCGGCTCCTGTAACCAGTCAGGACACATCTACACAAAGAATTTGAAGACCAGCTCCTGCAACATGTCAGGTACTCATTTTTTCTTTTGCAGGTATGCAAGTTCTCGCTAAGGAATCTCTTATGTGATCAACATCCAGATGGCATCTATAAGCCCATCATCCTATCCATCAATCTCCAAATGGCATCTATAAGCCCATTCCCATCATCACATTGCTACTATGTGAGCGCACATTTCTGGGCACTCTAGTGTTCAATCATCTTCTACCCTCGGATTACGCAAGGCACGTAAGCCAATCTGCATCCTCAGGTCTAAGAAGATTTAACAGGGGCAACTGTTGTACCCCAAAATTTGCCCTCCCATATTCTTCAAGAAATTGCCAAGTCAAGCTGCAAAATTCTCCAAGGGTTGCACAGTGCAAGGGTATCCTAAATAGTCAAAATTAGGGTTTTGGTTCTGAGCAAGAAAAAGAAGTTTCCAAGGATCCAATCAAGTCCCACATGCCAATAAATATGGTCAAGCATCCTCATATCAAGTTTCAAGACTTACAACACAAAATTGCACAGTCAAAACCCTAATTGCACTACAGTCAAATGTAGGGGCAAAATGGTCATTTGACAGTCAAAAGTCCAAATTTTTGGTCAACATCTCATTTTGAAGCCACAAACATCATTTTATCAATGCTTGATCATGATTCTCAAAGCTTGGCTCAAAAATCATCAAGATGCAAAAGTTTCCTTATTTGGACAGCTGAAAAAGTCAACTGTAAATTGACCAGGGCATAACTTTCACATGGATTATCAGAAAAATTCCATCCAAAGCTCATTTTGAAGATAAAGACATTTCCTACAACTCATCTTCATACTTCAAGTCCAAGAAATGCTCTCACAAAAAGTTATCAATTTCAACATTATAGGTCATTTTCAAAAGTCAACAAAAAGGGACTTTAAGTCAAAGGCCATAACTTGAGATGGGTAAATCAAAATGACATGGGACCAAAGACATTGGTTAGAGGACTCAAAGACCTTTCCAAAATGTCCAAGAACATGAGCAAATCTTAAAAATTGAGCAAGTTATGCCTTGTGGAAGTTGGGAAATGTTTGGATATTTTGAAAAGTCAACATTGATTCAAATGACCTAAAATTGCTAATGGGCCTCTTTTTCTTCCACAATTCATCATCCAAGACATGCACACGACCATTTGGCCCAAAGGGAAGTTTTTTATTATTTTTATTTATTTATTTGAATTTTTTATTACAATTAATTCATTTAAACTAAATAAAATATGAAAAAATGCTAAACTAATGAAATAAAATCTTTTTGTGCAGAAAATACTCTCATTGGACACTTAAAATTCGTGCATGATCAATTAGGGAAGGATTGGATATGATTTGGTATCAATTTGCATGAAAAGATTAGAAAATATCATGGCTTAAAAATCAAATATTACATTCATCAATTCATGGATTTTGGACCAATTTTATTTGACCTAATCATTCCATACATAAGCTGGATCAAAACCCTCGTGCTCACTGATTGCAAGCTGTGCCATACATAGGAAACAAAACTTGAGTTTTTTGTGAAAAAAGTGAAATCTGAAAACCAATTTCCAGGGCGATTCAAGGCAAGATTTTTATCTCATTAGCTTCCTGAGGCTTCAAGGAGAGTAATCCAATCGAAATCAATCATTCTAACGCCCTAAATTGGTAACACGACCTCACCCTGTACATAAAATATTTGAAACTCTTGCATCTCAATTCATGCGCATTTAGCTATTTTTAATATAGGATTTGTGTTCATTATAAGATTCTAATGCTAACCATGTAAATTAATTGTGTTTTTGAGCATTGTACACGATTCCACCATGTGAGCATGTTAGGGTTTATGAAGCTCCGAATTGGGGGTTTTTGAATACAGCAAAATTGGGACACCACGATGCCATGACCATGCTCAGCACATTTGGACGAAGAGAAAGCCACCCTCGCGCTCAATTTATGAGCATCCCTGGGCTAATCGCTATTTTTTAATAGGGTGCCTATGGGAACGTTTGAAAAACCGTTGCCATTCTTTTTTGTTATTTCAGGAAGAACGAAGACGTGAGGAAGACAATGAAGTGGCAAGCGTTGGTTGGTCTGTTCAAAATTTCACGCTGAAACATCATTAATGTTTGGTTTTATTTTATATTAATTGTTTGATATCAAATATACAAACGCGTTGAGTGGAGCAGTTGGTAGAGTGCATCGCTGGTAATCTCTAGGACCTGGGTTCGAGCCTCAGGTCCTCACTATTTCCATATTGTTTTTCAACTAATATTCCTATGCAGCGTCAATACTGAAACACACCATACATCCACCACATCAAGTCACCACGTGCCTACTGAGATGGATCAGAAGGTCCAGATGGGGAGAATACCGTGTACGTCAGTCAAGGGAGATCCACGCCAGCGCAAAAGTCAACCAGGCCTGAAGCTAATTGGGCCCAAAAGTACTGATCAAAACCTCCCAATTAGGGGCAGACCCCCTAGGTTTGCTATCTTTAATTTTTATTTATTTTATTCTTTCTATTTTGATTATTATTCTTTTCAATTAATTCTTTTAATTTAATTTCTCAATAAAAAACACAAAAACAATAAAAAATCAGAAAAGACAAAAAAATTAAATCTATTTATCTAATTAATATTTTGTAAATAAATTCATTAATTAACTAGTTTTAAATTAGGTTTTAATCTTAACTTTTTTTAATAAAAATATAAAAAATATAGAATTAGGGTTTATGATAATTTTTATTCCTTTTTATTTTTCTTTCATAATAATTAAATAATTAAATATTTACTTTTGTAATTAGATTGCATGTAAAATAATTAGGGTTAATTTTAGGTTAAACTTTAAATATGCTTTCATAACAAATAAAAATTGTAGAATTAGGGTTAGCATGTTATTTTAATTAATTCTTTTTTCATTAAAACCAAAAAATACCAAAAAACAATTCCTTTTCTTTTTTTAAATTAATTAATTCCATCATTTAATTTAATTTTGCAAAAAGGGTCCAACGCCCTCGTTTTAATTCTTATTTAATTCCCGTGTTTATTTCTTTCTCGTATAATATTTATGTACCTCTCCCAAGGCCTTGTAAATTATTTGTCGCACTTTTAATTCTTTATTTTTCTGTCAAATCGGGTTCAAGAAATTTTGGCGATGTGGACCCGCGCCTTTTGTAATAGCTTAGAACTTTACTTTTCCCGCACTTTTTTTAACTGTTAATAAATGCATGCAAGAATGAATGAATAAAAATAAAAATAAACGCATAGATCACTTTGACATGAACAAGATAAATGCAAATGAAAACGACACACAAATCACACACCACCCCTAGGGTACGCCTCACTGTTGCCTTGCCTCGAAAGGTGATCGTCGAGTAGAGGATGTCTTAGTAAGTCCTCATGATCCGGGAACCTGGCATGAGGGTAGCTTCTAAGGTGTCTTCCCATTGCTCTGGTGATCACCATGTCCCGAACCTCGAATTGACCCGAACACCTCCAACAGTGGTGATACCTACCTCTCAATGGTGGGATGGCACTACTTTAAAGAACATTTACACAGACGAATTCCTTAGGGTAGGTAGATGACTCATGGATACTTGCTCTAATTCAAAACAAAACAAATCAAAAATACTTTTCACACCAACACATTTTCAAAAAGCTTTCGAAAGCATTTTTCAAACACTCTTGAGGACCGATACAAGAGTCGAACTGAAATTTTCAAAGAAACTTTTTAAAACCCACAGTTGAAAAGCAAACAAACCATTTTTGAAAACACAAGTGAGCATGTATCTAAGAGCCCATGGATAACCATGGATAGAAAGGGTGCTAACACCTTCCCTTTCTATAATCTACCTCCCGTACCGAGAGCAATCTCTATAAGGAATTTTTCTGTGCTTTTGTCCTTTCCATTTGGAGAAAATAAAAGACGGTGGCGACTCTTACTTCCGCGACATTTCGCGAACCAGCGTTAAACAGTCAGTTCCAGATCCACCGATCACACTAGGGATTTGCATGAAAATCGAAGAGTGTGCTTAAGTGAACTGCTCTTAGTTGACCTTTATGAAAGCCTAAGGTCAGCTGTTTCGAGCCTAAAATCCCATACCTCCAAGAATATCCTGTTGGCTGGCCCTTTTTGGTTACTTCAACTATGGCTAAATGCCATGTTCGAACCCTCCTTGTCAACTGCCAACACCATTGATGAACAAGACCCTGAGATAACTGATAGAATAGTCGAAGGCACTAGGCTGCGAAGATTAACTCCAAATGACGACAAAGATGACTTCAAAGTCTTATTCTCGAAGTACATCATAATATTCTCCAAAAGGCATAAGTTCGAAGAGACCATGGCGCCTTTTGCTTCGAGGGCTCATGGACCTTCCTGGTTCACCATGGCTCTCTCAGAAGCTGTCAAGAGCAAGGAGATTCAGGATGTATGGAGAGCTTTCTTGCTACCTAGACTCATTTCTTCAAGAATAACTCCAGCCAAGAATCATATTTTTCTTTTCGCTTACCAGCCAAATTTTGTTTCGAGGCAGTTTGGCTTATGCCAACTAATTCCTGAACCCTTATTTCAAACTGAGAGTGCCATTACCTCTGGGCGAACTTTCAAGGCACGGGAAACCAAATTAAAGCAAGAACAATACCAAGGCTTTGCCCAGTTTGAGTTAATAACCTTCGAACCTACCCATCTCACAGCTAAGGGGTTTCTGGAATGGTGGACCAAGTTTTATCAAACTTATATGTTCGATACTCTTACAATTCAACAGAAACTAATTGATGCCTTCGATGTGCAGGTACCGGCCAAGAAAGGTATGTTTACTCATGCCAAAGAGATTAAAGCTTTCCAAAATTATTTTGAAACTACTTATGACCCCACGCGCTTGGAATCCACTGTGCATCAAGCGGATGAGACCTTGAAGGAAAAATTCAAACAAAAAGTTTCTAAGTTAAAACTTCCTTCAGGGTTGTCACCTGAGGATAGGTATAGGTTGGCATTCGAAATGCATCCACCTAAATTTCCTAGATTACCTACCTCAGAACTGGCTCTGGCTTGGTTTCCCCCATATCCTTGGTGGTTCACTTGCAAAGAGATGTTCAAACATCTTCAAAAGAAACCAAAGCCATCTGAGACTGTGACATGGGCTCGACACTGGCTCCACGATTTCCCAGGACACCTTCGATACGACCTTCCTGCCATGTCGATTAAATCTGATCAAGGCACAGGTGCGAATGCTTGGGAAAATCCCAAACGTTTTTCATTTTCCATATCTTTAACCTTTGCTTTAATTGTTTCGATTTTCAGCCATCAGGATAAAGACAGCCGCTTCAAAGTCGAAAGAAGGGAGCGCCTCTCAAGCCTCTATCGAAACTACTGACAAAGTGACTCCATCCGAAACAACAACCATTGCTGCAACAACCACCACAACAATACCAACAACAACCAGTGTTCCAACTCCAACGGTAATCACTTAGCCTTGATGTTTCGAATTCACTCATGTTTTATGGTTTGCATATAACTCTTTGTTTAAATCTTTTCAGACCAACAAACTTCCTCCTACTACTCCCAAGAAGCGAAAATCAAACACCACTGGGGAAGACCCCAAGGCTGGAGGAAACTTACCAACTGCTTCGAAGAAGAAACAGAAGAAGGACATTTCGAAGAGTACCGTTCCAACTAGTGTCTCTGGACTTGATTCCAAGGATGCTGCTCCCTTACCCAAATCCAAAATTCCACCTTCGACCTCCAACGTAATGTTGGAACGCATAGCTAGTAACCTCTCCTCCGAGAGTCCTCAGGTAAATTGAACTTTAAATCTCTTTTGAAAATAATAATTTCTTATTACCTTGGTGCATATTTTTAACATTCTTTTGCTCCTTGCAGAACATCTTAAATCCAACTTCCACTACTTCGAACTCACCATCCAAAGCTGCTGCTCCACTCAACCCCTCTCCTCAAGGAGATTCCAGCAACCTTGTACAGAACAAAGGTTCCTCCAATATGGCGGTTCTGGCTGGAACTTCTGAACAACAGGATGATCAAGGTACCTCTATTCCTCTAAAAGAGACAAACGAAACACCACTTCAAGCATCTGCAGAAGATTTGCAAAGAGCTTCTCTTCAAAAGTCCCCTCTTGAAACCCTTCAAGAGGATCCAAAGGACACTCAAACTGAAGGAGAGAAAGCTGACTCTGGCCAAAGAGACAAAGAATCTGCAGACGAAGAGTCTGAGGAGGAGGATGCCCATGATGGTTCGACTGCTGGGACGGAGTCCAATGCAAATAGCAGTGAAAAAGAAGGCATCGAAGTGGTGGACTTGGATGATGATGAAGAAGATCATGAGCACGAAACGAATGAAGGGGATGGTGATGCAACCAACAAACCCATGGAGGTTGAAATGGACGTGACTCCCCTACGTGTGGAACTCCCTCAATCCTCTTTGTCTCGAATGACTGACGAGGAGCTTGCACTCTTGAGACGAAATGACCCTATTGGGTATATGAAGGCAAAGCTGGCTCAAAGGGACATCCCACTTGCTAGAGCTGGCACAAGTTCGACCAGCTATCCTCTTCCCACAGATGAAAGAATTGTACTTCTTAATAAGATCAGGAAAACAATTCTCAATGTGGATATATTCGAAGTGCTCAAACAAGATAGCACTGCTTGCTATACTATGAAGGAGTTGCTTACAAAGGTCAATCTTGCTACCTGCTCCTTGCCAGTTAGTACTCTCTTGTTCGATCTTCAGTCTTTGATGGACAACGTAACTGGTTACCTTCTTCAAGATGAATCTGCTGCCAAGAAGGTCCAAGAAAAACGCATTGCAATGGATGCTGCTTATGAACAAGCTTCAAAACTCTCTCAAGAAGCTGAGGATCAAGCTATGCATCTAAAGCAGGCGAAAACTGATTATGAGGCTCGAGCTGAGTCCATACTTCTTTGGGAAAGGCAGATTCTGGAACTTCAACAGAAGGTTAAGGAGGCTAAAGAACAACAAATGGCCTTCGAAACCAATACTGCTGGTAACCAGTTCGAAGAGCTTCTCAACCAGGGGCTTGCAGAAATGGAAACTGCAGAACAACTTAAAGGAGAAGTGGCAACCTTGGAAGGAGCCAGGCGTTTTGCTCAGCAGAGACTTGAATCTTTTTGAAGCACTCTCAACAAATTGAAAAATAATTCTTATTTCTAAATTTCAGTGTTTATTTGACTACAATTTGGTTTCTTATATGTAATATTCGAACAACGCCATTTTGGCATCTCAACTTGCCATTTTGGCCTTTTATAATATTTTGGTTACGTTGTTACTATTCGAATCTCCTGCAGGCGTGGATTATATTTCTTTAAATATTTCCCATTAACCTTTAGGATCCGCTTATCATCCATCAGTTCTTCGATTTCGTATGCATTGTTTGAGAATACTTTTAATATTCGAAAAGGTCCTTCCCAATGAGGTGACCATTTACCTAGTGTTTTATTTTTCTTGTCCATGGGCAATATGACTTTCCAAACTAAGTCATTAATAATGAATACTTTTTTCTTTACCCTTTTGTTGTAAGTTCTGGCCACTCTTTCTTTTTGTCTCATCAAAATTTCCAATGCATGTAATCTAATTTCGTCCAACTCAACTAATTCATTCATCATCATTTCCCAATATAATGCAGCTGGGATTTCGTTTTGTCTCTGAATTCGAACTGATTGTAGATGAATTTCTACTGGCAGCACTGCATCATGACCAAATGTGAGTTGGAAAGGTGTAGTGTTAGTAGCTTCCTTAGGAGATGTTCTACAGGCCCATAATATTTGGTCCAAAGTTTTGTGCCAGTTTCTTGGTTTTTTACCAATATGTTTCTTGATCAATCCTATTATCACTTTATTGGCTGCTTCGACTTGACCGTTTGCTTGAGCATAATATGGCGTTGACGTTAGCAATCTAAACCCCATTTCTTGGGAAAATTCTTGCATCTTTCTACCAGTAAACACAGAGCCTTGGTCTGTGGTTATGCTCTCTGGCAATCCGAACCTATAGATAATGTGCTTCTGTATAAACTCAATAATAGCCTCTTGATCAGCAACTATTAATGGTATAGCTTCGATCCACTTGGTAAAATAATCTATTCCTACCAAGATATATTTCTGTCCTTTGGACGAAGCATGATTTATTTCTCCTATCAAATCCAATGCCCATCCTCTAAATGACCATGGTTTGATGATCGAATGCAACTCACTTGCAGGGGCATGTTGAATCCCTGCATGTTTCTGACATTCCTCACATCCTTTAGCAAATTCTATGCAATCTTTGAGGATGCTAGGCCAATACAAGCCGTATCGAAATAACAGCCATTTCATTTTATGGCCTGCTTGATGTGCCCCACATGCCCCATTGTGGACTTCTGACAATGCTAAGTATGCCTCACTTTCTCCTAGGCATTTCAATAATACGCCCTCTTGGATCTTTTTAAACAATTCGTTCCCCATGAGGAGATATGACAATGCTCTGTATTTTGTCTTTCTATCCATATTCAGAGTTGGGTTTGCTAAATAACTCATCAGTGGACTTCGCCAATCTGCATCTGACAAAGTGTTTATGGCTAATATTTCGAATCCCTGTTTCTCAGCATATCCCAATTTCATACTTTCCAGATCCGATGGTGTGAATCTAGTAGCCATAACTCTACCCCTTAATTCAACTAAATCCTTAAAGTTCCTGGTAGAAACTTTATAACCCGAAGCCAACTGTGCTAAGTCATTTGCTTCTTGGTTCTCTATTCTTGGTATGTGTTGAATATCCATGTATTCAAATTTCCTTAGTAGCCTGTTGACTATGACGAAGTATATCATCAAGTTTTCCTTTATGCACTTATATTCCTTTGTAATTTGTTTGACCACTAATTCTGAGTCTCCTTTAATTTCGACTCTAGTTGCCCCCAATTCCAACAAAGCTTCAAGTCCAACAACGAGCGCTTCATACTCAGCTTCGTTGTTCGAGCAACGAGGACCATCTAATTTATACTTGAATTTTGTTGGAATTCCTTCAGGAGAAATTAGAAGGACTCCAACGCCACTTCCATTCCTGTGGGTTGAACCATCAAAGTACAATTTCCATGGTTGCATTTCGACGTAACTCATGACAGTCTGCTCAACCAAAGAATGGTCCACAATGAAGTAAGAAATCACTTGACCTTTCACAGCTTTTAAAGGCATGAAAGTCAAAGAATATTCTGTTAAGGCTAAAGCCCATTTACCAACTCTGCTATGCATTATTGGTTTTGAAAGCATATGTTTAATGACATCGAAATGAGATGAAACATAAACATCAACAGGCTTTATATAATACTTGAGTTTCATACAAGAGAAATACAAACAGAGACATAGCTTTTCTAAATTGCTATATCCGGTCTCTGCATCATTTAGTACTCTACTTAAATAGTATATGGCTCTTTCGATACCATTGCTATCTTCTTGTGCTAACATACTACCTATACTAACTTCAGAGGCAGATATGTACAATCTCATGGGCTTCCCCCATGAAGGTGGAGACAAAATAGGAGGCTGAGAGAGGTATCTTTTTATCCTGTCAAATGCCTCCTGGTGGGCTTCGTTCCATTCGAAGGCTTGGCCTTGCTTTAGACGAAGTAACGGAGAGAAAGCTTGGGTTCTTCCACTCAGGTTCGAAATGAATCTTCTGAGGAAGTTAATTTTCCCTAGCAGAGATTGCAACTCCCTTTTTGACGTAGGTGCTTTCGTCTCCATTATGGCTTTTTTTTTGTTCTGGTTGATTTCAATCCCTTTCTTGTGAACCACAAAACCAAGAAAATCTCCAGCCTGCACAAAAAATGCACATTTAAGGGGATTCATCTTTAAGCCATGTTTTCTCATCCGCTCGAATGATTGGCTCAAATGATGCAAGTGTTTTTCTGCAGATATAGATTTGATGACTATATCATCAATATACACATGCATGAAGGTTTCAATGAAATCATGAAAAATTGAATTCATTGCCCTTTGATAAGTTGCCCCAGCGTTCTTTAAACAGGCATCACCACCCATTCGTAGGTGCCTAAGGCTCCTGGGCAACGAAATGCTGTCTTTGCAACATCTTCTTCAGCAATGAAAATCTGATTATACCCAGAGTATCCATCTAACATACTCAAGTATTCGAACCCTGCAGCAGAGTCTACTAGCATTTCTGCCACAGGCATGGAATACTCATCTTTAGGGGTTGCAGTGTTTAAATCCCTAAAATCTATGCAAATTCTTAAAGAACCATTTTTCTTAATAACAGGTACTATATTTGCTAACCATTCGACGTACCTTGTTGTTCTGATGAATTTGCAACGCAACAACCTTTCGATCTCAGCTTTAATCTTTGTGAGAACCGCTGGTGCGAATCTTCTGGGAGTTTGTTTGATGGGCTTCTTGCCATCTTTGATTGGCAGTCTGTGTTCGACCAACTCCCTCTTTAAACCAGGCATTTCGTCATAATCCCATGCGAAGCAATCTTTGTTTTTCTTGAGGACTTCGATTACTTCCTTCTTGAGGCCTGGGCTAAGTTTTGCACTTATGTAGGTTATTCTTTTCGTTTTTTCATCCCCTAAGTTGACTTCTTCGAGTGGATCTTGTGCCAACATTTTGGCACCTGAGTTTATGGGGTCCCTTTCGAAGCCTAAGGGTTCTTTATCGTAGATGGCATCCAACCTTTGATCCATCTCAAATTCTTTGAAGGGTGAGCATTTCGAGCCATCCCCACTTACTTCGTTCATCTTTACAGTTAATTTATTTATTTCAGCCTCTAAGGCCGCTTTTGATTCGTTCTCAGCCATATAGGCCGAAATCCTTTCGAAAAAGGTGGACTCAGTCATGGGTAAGGTTGTCGAAGTCCCAGCCTGCTGGCCGTTTTTGTATAGTGCTTTCAACTCCCTCTTCTTCACTGATTATTGTTCTATCCCAGTAAAGGCCATCATGGCGAAGGGTCATGTAGTAGTGGGCGTTTCTGGTTTCGTTAATCTCGTCATTTGGAACACACGGAGCAATCTTTGCCAGATTTTTATCATAATCCCTCTTGTCAACTAGATTGACTGTTGACATAAAGTAACTCTGGTCTGCTTCGATGTTTTCCACAATTCCATCATCTCTCCACAGAACTAGTCGCTGATGCATTGACGAAGGAACTGCCCCTACGCCATGGATCCACTCCCTTCCCAGCAATAAGTTATAGTTGGCCTTGGCTTCGATCACCATAAACATGGTGGGCCTACAGCTTGAGCCTATTGTCAATTCCAACTGGACCACTCCCAGTGTTTTGCCCACTTTTCCCTCATAATTGGACAGAACCATATTATGGGGCTTGATATCTCCTTCGCGGATCTCTAATCTTTTCAGCATGAAATGGGGTATCAAATTGACTGCAGCACCCCCATCCACTAGAACCTTGTTCACACCATGGACACCAACTTTTGCCCGGATAAATAGTGGCTTAAGATGGTTCTTCATAGCAGGTTCTGGACGTTCGAAGAACGCATTTTGCTCCTCGATAGCCCCATTGTCCATCACATAGTAGCATACAGGCATATGTTTCATCAAATCTGTGGTATCTTCTTCCTCATATTCATAAATTTCGGTTTCCTGCCCAAATTCACAGGGAAGCACAGATACCACGTTACATTTTAGGTTGAATTAAGACTCCCCCTCTGATTCGAAGTTATCTGTTATCATATCTTCGTCCTCTTCTGGGCCTGGAGTGTATTCCTTTGGTTCATCCCGTTGTACTTCAGAGAAAAGCCTCCTATTAACTGGAGGTTTGTCTTCAGTTTGATTTTTTGGTTTGTTGGTGCTAGATTCACCTTGGTTCTTTGTTGAAGTGACCCCTTTGTTTGCCACAGCTTCCCTCTCAGCCTTTCGAATCCTTTGTTGCCTGCGCCACTGGGATCTTGACATGGGGTTCCTTCCTTTGTAATTTTCTAATCTTACCTCTTCCCTTTTTGCTATGTTGAATTGCCTTCTGTACGTTATAGCATGGCGTGCCTTTCGTTCGGTGTTTCTCCATCTGTCTTTGCCTTTGTCATTTCTGAATTGCAACCATCTGTCGGTTGGCACTTCAGCAGGGAGTTTGAAAGTCACTCTTCGAGCAGCCTTGGGGTGAGGGCTATCAGGCCTTCGTTGTTTGTGTCTGCTGTCGAAACGTGGGCCCATCTGGACAGTTTCTTGATGGTTCCAGCAAGGGGCGAAAGGAATCGTTTCGAAGGCTCTGGCCATGCTTTGATCATACACGGCAGAACACCTTGGGCAAATCAAACACTTGGTTGCCCCTTTGTAGCAGCGAAACACAAATTCCAGCAAACTTTCTCCAGCCTTAGGATAACACCTGAACAACTGGTTATCCTGGCGCCAATTGTTGCCAGTTCGAGTCCTCTGTACCCTCTCGAAATTCGTAGCGATTCTCTGATTGCAGAGGATGTTGCACCTAGGGCACAGTACCATGCTTGTATCTCCCTTGTGGCATGTCATGAGGTAATCCTTGAGACTAGCATCTCCAGCGTGATTATCCTCCATTTTATACTTCTCTTTTTCTAAGTATTTTTCTACCTCCTCCATCTCAGAGCGAGGCCTCTCCATATCCACCATATTTATCTCAACATCTTCCCCCTTAGCTTCATCATCTCCCCATCCCGTGGGCTTTATATCCTCAATGTGAACCTTCGAACTCTCTGGGGCAGAATATTTGACCAAATAGTCAAATTTTCCACTGGGTTCCCCTAGAGTGTCCCATATTTCCTTCTGAGGGGAAGTTGGCTTTGTGATTTGGACTTTCTCCAATTCCAGCCTCAGGCCTTCAGTGACCTGTGTTAGTTCTTGGTTTTGATTTTCCTGGCCTTCAGTAGCCTGGGTTTCTTTTGCAACAGCTACACGTGCTGCTTCAATCGAAGTCTCTGGTATCTTCTGGATGTCTTCAGTGACCTCCTTATCGACTTCGACCATCACCCAACTTTCGTTTTCAGTACCTTTCTCTCCTGTTGGGGCATTTCTTTGGACAGCTTCCACCATGTTAATCTCTCTAATGCATGCAGGCTCGGAGTAGTTGGTGTCTGCGACGTCCAAGGGATCTTCGTCCACTTTCATCTTTGCCTTATCAGCAAACTTTAGTCTGCCATCTTTGATTGCATTTTGAATTAGGTCCCTGAAAAGAAAACATTGTGAGGTTTTGTGGCCTAGGAAACTATGATATTTGCAAAATCCTCTCTTCTTTCTCTGATCTAAAGGAGGTATTTTGACATTTGATTGCACAATGAGTTGGCCATCTTTGACAAGTAAATAAAAAATCTCGTCACATTTAGTGACATCGAAGGTATAAACCTTCTTTGGGAATTTGTCACTCTTCTCATTTTCAACAATCTCTTTCCCTTTTGTGGGAACCAATAATTTGCAGGAGTAAGGTGGAGCCTGCTTTAATTCAGCGAGGTCGATTTCGACCTCTTCGAATTCGAATTCAGGATAATCTTCTGTTTCCTCAGTTCCAACATAAGAGATCCTTTCTTTCTTGTTATTCTTAAAGACTCTGGCCTTTTCGGCCTTTAGCCTTTCGACCTGTCGAACCCTATCGGCTAACTGAGCCATGTCCCTCAAATATTGAGTGTCTAGTTTCTTTCGGATAGAGTAATCCAAACCACCAGCGGCCATTTCGACTAACTCATGTTCAGGCACTACTGTGTAACATCTGGATTTCAAAAGCCTAAATCTATTCAGATAATCATCTATGGGTTCGGTGAACTTTCTCTTGACACTGACTAATTCCTTCAAGCTTATTTTCGATTGTCCCATGTAAAATTGTTCATGGAATAATCTCTCTAAAAGAGCCCAAGTATCAACGGACCCAGGAGGCAAAGTGGTAAACCATGTGAAGGCGTTTTTAGTCAAGGAACTTGGGAAATATTTGATCCTGAGATCTTCATTATTGGCTAGATCTCCCGCTTCAGTTAGATATCTGGCTATGTGTTCGACTGTTGACTCATTGGTATCCCCAGCGAACTTTGTAAATTTAGGGACTTTATATCCCCTTGGTAAATCAGTATGCATTATGCAATCTAATATAGGAGAAGCATACTTTGGCCTTCTCATTCCTGTGTTGAGGCCATTCTGGGCCATGACTCTCTCTATCATGGTGGTTAGATTGTTTTCTGCCAAGATGTTATCGTTTCGAATTCTATGAACGACAGCATCCGCATCTTGATTTCGACCAACCATGACAACCCCCCTAGGTTGTTCTTCTCGAAACTCTGGGGCTTCTAGCCTTTCGACCCTTGCCCCTGGTTCCATAATTTCTCTTTGTGGGCCTGGGATTATTGGGGCTTCTAACCTTGGTGCCCTTGCCCCTAAGTTAACTTCTTCTCTAGGTGGTCTATAAATTGGGTCGTTAGCAACTTGTTCCATAACAGGCATGTTTGCTCGAAATCCCGCCTGATTCTGCCTACGCCTTTCTGGGGGAGCAAAGAAATCTGCTATTCGACTCATGTTGTCAGCGTTTTCCCTGTTTGTCACAGTCACATTTTGTACTATTGGGGCAAATATTTCCTGCATAGTTTGTGCTAACACCCCTATCATATTATGGTTACTGTCATCCATCAATTGCCTAAAAGCCAACTGGTTTTCTGTGGTTAAAATAGGCATTGTGCTATAACCCACTGACCCTTGGTTATTTGTCATAAACTGATTCGCCCCAGACCCAGACCCTAATTGTGGTGATGAATTCGATGTGGAATTGTGTAAACCTGCCATAAAGGAAGTTGGCATTCCATAAGAGGAATTTCTGGTTCTATTACCATCGAAATCGGGTGGTCTAGTTAGTGGAGTGGCGAAATGGGATTGTGTCCCTGATGGTGGAACAAATCCCCCAGGATAACCAACAGTTCCAGTATTTCCTACGATCGAACTATTAGTTGATATGCCACTTATTCCATTGGTGGCTATATTACTGGTTGAGGATGCAACAGACTGTGCATTCGAAGGGATCACATTAGATGTTCCCATCGAAGTGTACACATTAGTGCCTGTTGTATGTGGGGCATTTTGTTCCCCTTGTTGATTGTCAGAATTAGACATCTTGTTCAAACGTTTTCTTCTGGATAAGGTTTGGTTGCTGTTGGTTATTTTACCACTTCTTAGGTTCATAAAACAGCAAACTTCTTAGGTTCCAACGTTTTTATAATGGTTATGTCTCAACAATCTTTATTTCTAATGTCCAATTATTGGTCCCACCGGGTGTGCCAATTTGTTTCCAGTGATTTCTGGTAAACAACCGCTAGTCTTCCAAACTATCGAATAAACTTACTGATTGTTATTCAATTTCTCTGGTAACTCGCAGGATCGACTAGATTGATCATAGGACTCATTGGTCATTAGGGTAACTCTCATGATCGAACAGATATTCATGGTTGGTATTTGAGTGTTGTATAGGTGTTTGACTTATTTCGATTTCTCTCTTAAAGATCTAAAGGTGTAATCAAAATATATGTGCGCGAAACTAACTTGCATGAATAAATGTTAATTGTAAAGACATGTAAAATTGCATAAAAAGCAAGTAAATGGCTTCGAATTATAAAAACAGTTAATGTAAAAGATGCTCTGGAATGTAAAAGATTCGAAATATGAAGAAAGCGTTTAATGCAAGAAATCTGTAAAATGACTTTAAGTAAAAATAGGCGTTCGAAGGATAAAACTTGAAGATAAAGGCATGAAAAGTATGACAGTTTTCTGAAATGTAAAGTGTTTGAAATGTAAAGAAAGCATTAAAATGTAAGGCTTCAATGAAAAGATTTCGAATAAAAAGGCTTTAAATGAGAAAACTTGTAAATGGTATTTGGCAGAAAGATAAAGGAAAGTGCTGGAAATGATAAAAGGTTTTCATTAAATCATAAACATGTGGTGCTATCATACATACATTGCTCTTGCATTCGTTTCCCTAGCCATGTGGTAATTTGAATGTTTACTGAGTATTTAGTACAATAGATATGACACATGAAATCCTAATACTAAGACTTCTATTTATACTAATTCGACCATAACGGTCTTGCTATAAGATTATGCCACGTTCAGAACATGCAGAACAATGCCTCTCTCTTGTTTCCACGTGTCTCCAAATGCTCCAGCACATGAATTTCAAACTTCGAATGTCCCGCTTGCATTTGAATTTCAAATGTTTTGGTACTTCTCCGCTTCGAATGCACTTCTCAGACACAGCCTTGTTGTCATTTCGAGACTTCTTTAGATATGTTCCCATAATGCCACTCGAAGCTCCAAGCTTTGATATGCTTATTCGAAACACTGCTTCTGCTACTTCGAAACATGACGCTTTGTTTCATTTCGATCGAAACGTTCAATTCACTTGGCTTCTAATAATATTATCAAAATCTTCAGCCAACAACTTCCTATTCATTTTTGGGCTGAAGCTATGAATACAGCCTGTTATGTCTATAACAGGGTCACCTTGAGAAAGGGAACATCGTCCACCATTTATGAACTATGGAAAGGAAGAAAGCCTACAGTAAAGTACTTCCATGTCTTTGGAAGCAAATGCTATATTCTGATAGATCATGAACAAAGGAGAAAGATGGATCCTAAAAGTGATGAAGGAATATTCCTAGGATACTCTACCAACAACAGAGCATATAGGGTATTCAATTCCAGGACCAAAGCTATGATGGAATCTATAAATGTCATAGTTGATGATTATCATGAGGAAACAAATGTTCCATATGATGTTGAGACATTCTTTGAGACTTCAACTCAAGTGTCTAAAAAGGATGATGTACCTAAAACTACTTCATCAGAATCTGAATCAAAGGAAGCTAACAAAGATCCTTCCATCAGAATTCAGAAAGATCATCCTAAGGAACTCATCATAGGAGACCCAAACAGTGGAGTCATTACAAGATCTAGAGAAATCATCTCAAACTCTTGCTTTGTCTCTAAGATTGAACCAAAAAATGTTAAGGAGGCTTTGACTGATGAATACTGGATTGGAGCAATGCAAGATGAATTAAACCAATTCAAGCAACATGAAGTATGGGAGTTAGTTCTTAGACCAGAAGGAACAAACATTATTGGCACAAAATGGATCTACAAGAACAAATCAAATGCTGAAGGAGTTGTCACCAGGAATAAGGCAAGACTTGTTGCTCAAGGCTACACTCAAGTTGAAGGGGTTGATTTTGATGAAACTTTTTCTCCTGTAGCCAGACTGGAATCAATCATACTTCTTTTGGGAGTTGCTTGTCTCCTTAAGTTTAAGCTATTTCAGATGGATGTAAAGAGTGCCTTCTTAAATGGGTACTTAAATGAGGAAGTATATGTGGAACAGCCTAAAGGATTTGTGGATCCAAACTGTCCTGATCATGTCTACAAATTGAGGAAAGCTCTATATGGCCTGAAACAAGCTCCTAGAGCCTGGTATGACAGATTGACAAAATTCCTCACTGACAAAGGATACAGGAAAGGAGGCTTGGATAAAACCCTTTTTGTCAAAAATGAAGGAGGAAAGATAATGGTAGCTCAAATTTATGTTGATGACATAGTGTTTGGAGGAATTCCAGATAAAATGGTTAAACATTTTACTGACCAAATGCAAGCTGAATTTGAAATGAGCCTCATGGGAGAATTGACCTACTTTCTTGGACTACAAGTCACACAGATGGAAGACTCAATTTTTCTGTCTCAAAGCAAGTATGCAAAGAATATTGTCAAGAAGTTTGGAATGGAGAATGCCAGTCACAAAAGGACTCTTGCACCTACTCATTTGAAGTTGTCCAAAGACACAAGTGGGGCTAATGTGGATCAAAGCTTGTTTAGAAGCATGATAGGAAGTCTTCTATACTTAACAGCCAGCAGACCTGACATTTCTTTTGCAGTTGGAGTATGTGCAAGATACCAGGCTGAACCCGAAGTAAGTCACATCAACCAAGTGAAAAGAATTCTGAAGTATGTGAGTGGAACTTACAACTATGGCTTGTTGTACTCTCATGGATGTGAACCAATTTTGTCTGGTTACTGTGATGCTGATTGGGTTGGAAGTGCTGATGATAGAAAGAGCACCTCTGGAGGATGCTTCTTTTTGGGAAATAATCTTGTCTCTTGGTTCAGCAAGAAACAAAATTGTGTGTCTCTATCTACCGCTGAAGCTGAATACATAGCAGCTGGTAGCAGCTGTTCTCAAATGATCTGGATGAAACAGATGCTCACTGAGTATAATGTCACACAAGATGTCATGACATTGTACTGTGACAATCTGAGTACTATCAACATTTCCAAGAATCCTATACAGCACAACAGGACCAAGCATATTGACATTAGACATCACTTCATCAGAGATCTTGTGGAAGAAAAGGTGATTAAACTGGAACATGTTGCCACTGAACTACAACTGGCTCACATTTTTACCAAGCCACTTGATGCTAGTCAATTTGAAAATTTGAAGGGCAAGCTGGGTATTTGCCAATATGAAGAGATGTAGCAATTAATTTTTGCTTAAAACAAGGGATGAAAGAGATATTTTAGTTAAGTCTATTCTGATTGGGCTAATCATTTGTTTCCCTATTTCTTTCCAAAATTTTAAGAAGTTGAATAGACATTCATATATCTCCCTCCTCTCGCGTTTCTGCAACAATCTCCATTCTCTCAAACGAAGATTTCACTCTCGCTGTTACTTGTTTTCTAAATCACTCAAAATGTCTCAACAATCCATGTCATCATCCTCTTCAAAGGCGACTGCTTCTTCCGCATCCTCTGGCAACGAACCTAGGGCAATCACAAACTGCATGGGTACTGATGTTCTTGAGATAACTCCTCTTCGTGAACTGGCAGCTGATCCCACTAAGGTCAAGAAGCTGCGAACTAGACATGCAAGAAGATCACAAGCCTCTCCATCTGGTAAATCTTCTCAACCATCATCTTCTGTTCCTCCAGAAATAGCAAATGGGGAAGGTTCTGCTTATGTTCATCAAGCTATTGCTAGACTAGTCACTAGGATTCTTAATGAGAATCACTCTGTACCTGGCATTTCTATACCTTTGAACCAAGAAACTGCTAGTCCTAATGTAGAAATGGATCCAGATGTCACTCAGAATGTTGAGACACCTAATGACAACATTAGGAAATCTCCATAAAAACATGATGATCACCAGAACCCTACTGACAAGGCTGTTGAACCCCCGATTATTGATGTTGATGAAGAATACTCTGACAATGATTTAATTGCTAATATCAACCCTAGCATAGCTAGAAGGATGATGAGCAGAAAAGAAAAGCAGGATGCTGCCAAAAGCCCCTCCAAAGAGAAGGCTACTGAAGTTGTTCATAAGAAAACCAGGTCTGAGAACAAGACTAGAGTAGAAGCTGAGAAGGATCGAAAAGCTGGATTGTCAAAAGGGAAGGGGAAGGTGAAAACTAGAGTACCTGTTGGTAGTCTCTCAAAACCTTTGAGACAACCAATAGCCAAGAAAAGGAAGGACCCTGAACCCTCTGAATTTGATGAGGAATCAGACTTTGAGTTTGATGTTGAGAGCAATGTTCCAGACATTCCTCTCAGGAAGAAACTCTCTTCTAGCAAAATGCCTAAAGTCCCTGAAGTTTCCATTGACAACATCTCATTTCACCATCCAGAAAATGCAAACAGGTGGAAGTATGTGTTTCTGAAAAGGATTGCCTTGGAGAGAGAGCTGAACAACAGTGCTATTGAGTGTAAGGAAATCATGGATCTAATCAAGACTGCTGGTCTAATGAAAACTGTGGTCAAGTTTACCAACTGCTATGAGATTCTTGTCAAAGAATTCATAGTAAATTTATCTGATGGTTGTGCTGATGGAAAGTCAGCTGATTTTAGGAGTGTGTATGTGAGAGGAAGGAAGGTAAATTTCTCTCCTTCTGTAATAAACAAATTCCTAGGAAGGCCTGATGATGCTTGTCCTGAGCTTGAAGTTACTGACAACCAAGTTTGTCAAACCATGACTGCAAAGCAAGTCAAGAACTAGCCCTTGAAAGGGAAGCTAAATGCAAGCAAGCTGAGCATGAAGTTTGCCATACTGCATAAAATTGGTGAAGCTAACTGGGTTCCCACCAACCATAAATCCACCATTTCCACAGGTTTGGGAAGATTTATCTATGCTGTTGGAACCAGGACAAACTTTGATTATGGCAAGTACATCTTTGATCAAACATTGAAACATGATGGAAGCTGTGCTATTAAAGGCCCTATTTCTTTTCCCTATCTCTTGTGTGGTATAATCATTGCTCAGTATCCTGATATTTTGGTTGAAAAAGACTCTGTATGCAAAAGAGCCCCTGCTCTTGGTTTGCACTATAAGATGTTTCAGGGAACACATGTCCCTGACATTGTTATGACATCTGCTGAGACATCAACTGTCAAATCTCATTCCAAGAAAACTGATGTTATAGCTGTGCTAAAAGAAACCTGCAGAGAGCTTGATACAAGAAAAAGGACTCTTGAGGACCTGATTGCTAGACTAGAACAGGAGGAGAATGAAGGACAAAGAAGGGAAGAGGATGCTGATGAAGACCAGCATAATGCTGAAGATAGTGCTTTCTCGGAAGATGACAGTGCCTGAAGATCAGTGTTGTTGAAAAGTTTGCTGCTGGAACTTGTTGCTGCCAAATGACTTCTTATTATTTCTGTGTTTTTTCATTCCTTTTGGATGACTGTATAACTTAAAAGTACAAGTATCTTTGGCCTCTTTATGGCTAAAAAGGGGGAGAAGATTTTGTGGTAATTTTGGTAGAATTAGACTTGGTAGATGTTATTAAAAATTCTGCTGCTTTCTAATTTCTGATTGTTTAGGGGTTTTAGCCAAAAATTTGCCAAAGGGGGAGTTTGTAAGTGTTTGTTTGTTGGCATTTTTTTTTTGGTAAAACCAGTTTTGTGAATGTCATGACTGATGTCATAACATTCTGGGATAAAAGGTACATTCTGCAGAAAAAGAATGTCATACAGGAGCTACTCAATATGAGTGTTTAGCATGATCATTAAGCAATGATCATATTTATTGCATTCTACCAAAATCAGTGAACAAGATTCTTGTTGTCATAACCAATGTTAAGACATCCTGTACTGATCTAACATTTGCGCAGATTTGTTATTCCTGAGAATTTTTAGGAATCTGGTATGTTGTTGTATACAGTCCAGATCAGATGCTCACGTGAACATTAGGTTAACCCTGCTTAACCCTAATCTGGTTGATGAAAACCTAAGACCAAGTCTTGAGGTTAACTCGAATTAACCCTAGCTATTTTTGTGGAAGCCCTAACTGAAGAATAACCTGCCTATATATTCCTCATGAAGATTATTGGTGAAAAACACTTTTTGACAGAAGATCAATAAGGGATTGTATAGTTGTAACTACTGTGAGCCAAGCAATTATCATTATGATAAGTGACTTGGAGTAGGATTTGATTGTAAGGGTTGTGTATCACTCAAAGCTTTGAAGCACGAGTGTTTGTGTCACTTGATTAAAGCTTTGAAGCAAATTCAAGTTAGGGTTGTTTATCACTCAAAGCTTTGAAGCACGAGTGTTTGTCACTTGATTAAAGCTGTGAAGCAAAATCAAGTGTGTGTACTAAGAGTGTCTTCATAATCTCATTAATCAATAGTTTAGTATCACTGCTGTGATTGAGGGGGAGTGAGTAGGAACTCAGGTTTAAGTTGAACTTAGATTGAAGTTGCATTGGGTAGGTCTTAAGTGAAGGAGATAAACTGGTTGGTTTATTCCTGAATTAATATCTCTTATAGTGAATTTCCTCCCTGGCTTGGTAGCCCCCAGAGTAGGTGTTGTTATACACTGAACTGGGTAAACAATTGATTGTGTTCTTTACTGCTTTTAAATTTACTGTCTTGAAGTGTGTCAGATACGGTGTCATAATATTCACTGTGACATTAAGTATCTGTTGCCAGAATTTCAATACATATTTATGAAATTGATATTTTCATTTTAAAACAATTTAAAATTTTGTTTTTCACTCTTCCTTTCATTTTTGGATTTAAGTAGTGATTTAAAAGGGACAAACACGAATTCAGAAAATTATGTTGAAGAGCAAAGAGAAAGTCACACAGGTAAAAACCTCTAGGTAGTGGTTGCCCTCCCAAGCAATCAAGCCAAGGCAAGTTGGGACAAACAAGTTCTTAAGAAGTGGAGGTTTTAAAAGCCACACATGTAAGATATTGGGAGATATTGAGATCAACTGTGTGGGAATAGCACTGCAATGATTGTTTTATATATAGAGAGATTTACAGTTTATTACATACTATAGTCGATGTGAGACTTATACAGAAATATAAATACATATTCTATTAATAACTAAATACATATTCTACCACACATCCGCAATCGAAGCGGGAGGTTGACGAACACTTAGACTGGTTCAAAAATCATCAAAGAGAATTTTAGTAAGTCCTTTGGTAAAGATATATGCAATTTGGTGTCGTGAAAGAACATGAAGAACATAGGCTTGACCACGAGCGACCTTCTCTCAAATAAAGTGAATGTCCATCTCAATGTGTTTTGTGCGCTGATGCCGAATAAGATTACCAAATAGGTAGATAACACTAACATTGTCACAATACACAAGAGTGGCATGGGAAATAGGAAAACGAAGCTCCAAGAAAAGGTTGCGGAGCCAACATGATTCTGGAATCGCATTAGCAACGTCCCGGTACTCAGCCTCTGTACTGGAACGGGAAAGTGTGGGTTGTCGCTTGAAAGACCATGAAATTAGGTTTTCACCAAGAAAAACACAATAACCCGAAGTAGATCGACGAGTGTCGAGACATCCACCCCAATCAACATTTGTGTAGGAAACGAGCTTCTCGATGGGAGAAAGATAGAGATGCAAACCATATTGTAAGGCGCCCTAAATATAACGTATGATGCATTTCAGTGCAAGCATATACTTAGTGTATGGAGCATGCATGTGAAGACCCACCTGCTGAACAACATACGAGATGTCAAGATGTGTAAATGTGAGATATTACAAAGCACCGACAATATTCTGATATAATGTAGGATCATCATATGGAGTGCCGATAGAGGTACTGAGCTTCTGCTTTGTGTCAATTGGAGTAGCGGTTGGTTGGCATGAGGTCATGCTTGCTCGAGGAATAATGTCATTGGCGTGGATACTCTGATAAAAATAATCCTTTTGCATGTTTGATCATTACAATACCCAAAAAATAGCTCTGCGGTCGCAGATCCTTCATATCAAACTCAGAGAAAAGGAGTGCCATGATGGATTTGTGTAGGTCATGAGAAGAGGTGATGAGAATGATGTCATCAACATAAAATAAGATAGATATAAGCCATGTCGGAGCCACAACGGTAGATGAAGAATGAGTAATCAAAGGTATTATGGTGAAATCCAATGATGGAGACAAAATCAGCAAAGTGCTGGTACCAGGCACAAGGCGCTTGCTTAAGACCATATAGTGATCTGTGCAAGCGGAAAACATAATCTGGGTGGTGTGGATCATGAAAACCTAGTTGTTGATGCATATATACTGTCTCATGAAGATCATCATGTAGAAATTCATTATGGACATCTAGCTGATGAATAGGCCATGACTTAGACAAAACAATGGTGAGAACAGTGTGAATAGTTACTGGTTTGACCACAAGACTGAATGATAATCTACACCTGTAATTTGTGACCTGCCATCACTTACAAGACGAGCTTTGTAATGCTCAAAACAACCATTAGATTTCTTTTTATGATGAAAAATCTACATATAGCGAATAATGTTGACATCACAAGGTCGTGGAACCAGATCCCACATATTATTCTTAATAAGAGCATTAAATTCAGTCTGCATTGTGAATTTCCAATTTGGGTCAGATAGGGCTAGTTTGGGATTTTTGGGAAGAAGTAAGATGTTTAGATCATCAATGCTAACAAAAAGATTAAATAGTTTTATGGGTTTGTCGATACCCCGCATGCTACGGGTGACCATAATCCTAGTAGATGGTGCAGGTTAGGCCAGTTGTGTAGGCGATTATTGTACCCCAAAATTTTGCCTCTCAATTTCTCAAGAATTCTCTCACAAGATCTCCATTGATTCAAAACCGCACAAGGTTTGATCAGCTCAAGACACCTCCTCAAGCACTGATGACTCAAAATTAGGGTTTGAGTTTGTATAAGGACAATTGGACTTTTAATGCTTCATATGGATTTCATGGATCTTTTTGGACTCCCAAGATTGCTCATGTCAAATTTCAAGCTTTAGATCACATTTTTGCTCAGTCAATTGATCAATTGACCTAAAATTAACTATATTAGGGAAAAAGTCAACTGTGGTCAATTTACAATCAAACTTCATAACTTTTAATCCATATCAACATTTTGAACTCATATATGGAAATTGATCAAGTTTGGATCACAATTCCTCAAGAAATTTGATCATATCACCAAAAGGGCAAAATGGTCAAAATTAGAGTTTTTACTGAAGAAGCTTAATTTTTGACTGTTGATCAAATACATGAATTATTGGTTTGAGACATGATATAAAGGATTCAAATGTATCATTTTAATCTAATGGTATGGTTCAAAACACTTCCAAAGATCAATTGATTGATAGTTGAAATTCAGTCAACTGATGAAAAGTCAACTGATGAAAAGTCAACTGATACACTGAAAAGTCAAACTGACTTTTTGATCAAAATCAAGTTTCAAAAATCATATTTCATCAAGACATTTCAAAATATGAAGTTTTTTCATCAAGAAATCAAAAAGTCAAATTTCATTTTAAAAAGTCAAAATTTCCAAGACTTAGAATTTTTCAAAGTGTTGGAAATTTTACTTTTTTTTTATAACTTTGTGCTAAATTTTCACCATGATGCAAGATGATTCAAGGAAAACTTCCAACATGAAAGTTGTAGATCTCAATAAGATATAAAACATTGTAGGAAAAAATGTTTTCTATAAATTCTTGGATTTTAAGTTATAAATTCATAAAGATATGTCCATGAAACAAAAACACTTGGTGAAATTTTGCCCCAGTTAGGCAGATTTTTGACCTAACTTCTTGTCCAAGTTTCATATAGTTCCAAATTGAATTTTCAAAAATGTCTAACATAAAGGTTGTAGAGTATGTTACAATCTTTCCAAAATGTCCAAGAATTCATTGAGATCATTCTTGATCTAGGAGAATCGAAGGAAAGAAGTTAGGGTTTCAAACTTGTCTTTCAAGTCATTTTCGTGATGAACATTTGATCCAATTCTAAGCATTGCTGCATAATCCCACTTTTCAGGCCCTCTAACTTATGTATCTATCCTTAATCATAAGATTACACAAGCTTTTGAGATATGAACCACTTGATTTAAGCTTTGTCCAATACACCTCGTCATTTAAGGAAGAAAGTCACCACTTCCATTTTGAAAAAGCAAGCTTTATGCAAAGTCAACTTGTCTTGAGCTTTGCACTTGTTCTTTCTGCACACACAATATCTATAAGTCAGAAGCAAGCTTGTTTAAAGTTCAACCACTCTACAATAGCATGGTACAAGCTTTGGGAAGATGTTTTCCATGGTTGCTTCAAAAACAAGTAAAGGTGTTGCAACTTGATAATTCAAAATCTGACTTGTTGTAGCACACACGACCTTTTGCTTATAAATACATACACTATTTGCAAGCAAAGAAACGAATGCTCAAGCCCTGAAACACCCTAAAATAGAGAATCAACAAGAACACCTCAAAACTTGTCATTTCTGAGTTTTGAACCCAATCGTCAAATCCAGTCGTGCGTTTCTTGGCCTTTTTGTTCCTAAAGCTTCTAAACATCATACATAAACGATCCCAACACTTGTTATCCAACTGTAACTCCATCTTCACCAACCTCCATTTTCAAAAATAGGGCATTGCATCTTGACTTCTCAAGACCATTCCAGCCATCCTTAACACAAACTAATAATTGCATTAGCTTCCTGGAGGTTCACTGAAGCTAACTCAATCATCACAACACCTTGAAAGGTCCTATAACTTATTTCACGATTTCCAGTTTTGAAGGTAATTTTTTAAACTTTCAACTCTTCATATAGGCATTGTTAGGCTTCCATTTTCAAAGACAAAATGTAGACATCATTGCCCTGAAGCTAACCATGTCCATAGTTTTCATTTATATTGCCTGAGCTTAGAGAATTTTAGGATTGAAATTTCTGGAAAAATTAGGGTTCAGATTAGGGCCAACAAAATCCTCATTCATCTTTGATTTATAACTTTAGTGATTTATATTTCTGGAATCGTGCTAGAATTTGCTACAACTTTCATGTTTGCATTTTCCATTTTTATTGAGAAATGAGCAAGATACTGGTTATCTGGCTGGGCGTGAGGTTGAAGATGAAGTTCAGGCCATGAACTTGATTTGTAATATATATTTATGCTTTTTTTTATACACCGGATGTATAGCCACTCCAGTGGTAAGGTAGCACACGTTTATGGTTAAGGGCGTGGGTTCGAGTCCCAGCGCTGTCATTTTGCTGTTTTTTCTAACATTTTCTCTCTTTTTGTCTCACACAAGCGCGCTGGGCCTCCTTGAATGGGCTTGTCTCATTTTATTCAGTCCCACCCCCCTTTTCCACTATAACACACAACCCATTTGCATGTTTCTAATTTTTAAACAAATTTTTTTTGATGGGCCAGACCAAAAACTGT
This sequence comes from Vicia faba, assembly GCA_948472305.1. Taxonomy (NCBI): domain Eukaryota; kingdom Viridiplantae; phylum Streptophyta; class Magnoliopsida; order Fabales; family Fabaceae; genus Vicia; species Vicia faba. The sequence goes on along the minus strand of OX451736.1, from coordinate 508,317,567 downwards.
TTTCTACAAAAACACCTCAAACCTATTTCACACCCCTGACTTGTTTTTTTTATATATTTTATTTTATTTATTATTATTATTATTATTATTATTATTATTATTATTATTTATTTATTTTAAATAAAAATTCAAAAATATTTTATTTATTTATTTATATACCTAATATACTTATATTTTTTTTATTATTTCCTTTTCTAAACTAAAAAAGACAAAAAAAAATTCTTAAAGGAATTTAATTCTTTTCTTAATTAAATTAGTAATTAGACTTAGGCAATTTATTTTCTTTTAATTAAAATTAACTTATAACTTAGATTTTTCTTTTGAGTAAATCATTTTTATCTAGTTTAATTTAATTAAAACTTTTTTCACAAACAAAACCCAAAAAAAAAACATGTTTTCTTTAATTAAATTAATTTCTTTGCTTATTAAGTTAACTGTAATTTTCTTATTTTAGTTAATTATTTTCTTTCAATTAGGTCAAAAGTTTTAATACAAAAAATACACTCTATATTCATTCCATTAGTTGTACATTATATTCATTTCATTTTTTTGTACATTTATTCAAATTCAATATGGTTGTAATAGATAACTAGGGTTTATTTTCTTGCAATACCCTTTGTAAATATATATACCCCATCCCAAATGATGCAATAATGTAGGAAATTTACTTTCCGCAATTTATCGCTTTTATATAAATGCTAGTAATTAGAGTTTGTATGGAAAGATAAAACCAATACCTAGAAAAACCTAATCCAAGATAAATTCAAGCATGAAATACAAAACACTTGCACACTTACACCTCTAGGGTTTACTCCACTTTGTTGCCTTAAAAATGGTCATGTTACGCATGTGAGACATCTTAGCCAAAACAAATAAAAAATACAAGATCTTAGTCCCTCGATGACGCTACGAATGTTGCCTTACAAATGATCTTAGTCCCTCAAGAAAAATGCTAAGATATCTCACAACATTGCTATTCATGACTATATGATAACCCATGTCCGTACCTTTACATCCAAATATAAGGCTACTTACCAATCAATAGTGAGATGGCAATATCAAAGGAAGAGAGAATGAATAAAAAACTTTTGAGTAGGTAGAACGTTCTTAGTTGCTTGCTCACAATCCATCTTCAAAAACATCTTTTCAAATACACCAAACACTTCCAAAAACATGAAATATTTTCAAAAGTCCAACACTTTGTATGCATTCTTATAGAGACAAGAAACATTACAAAGTTTTCCTAAACAAAGGCACTTTTAAAAAATACTTTCAAAATCCACCACAAACACATTTCAAACAAAGCAATTTCAAAAGTGAGCTAGCAAACAACTAAGATCCCATAGATAACTATGGATGAAAAGGGTGCTAACACCTTTCTTTTTCATAATCTACCCTCTGAACTCAAGAAAATATATCAAAGGTCTTTCCTGTTCTTTTCACCCTTTCCTTATTGGATAAAAGAAAAGTCGGTGGCGACTCTTGCTATCTGCAACAATTGCGATAAAATGCAAAATAACCAAGTCAGTTCTCCCACCGTATTACATTGATGGAAATGTATTAGGTGTAGTTATGGAGGAGGAGGATGATGTTGTGTGTAACACCCCCGATTTAGAATTAATTATTTAACTGATTATTTGTGAATTATCAGTGATTATCTGTGTGATATATGATGATATGTTGTGGGTAGTGGTGAACTAAGGTGCTAATTAGAATAATTTGGATTTAGATAATTTTAGTTTAATTAGTTAGATGTTATAATATAATTTATTTTATTTAAAATTATTTAATAATAATTAAATAGAATAATTGATGTGTAGAGGTATTAATGGCATGGTGGTGATATATGAAAATAAGTGAGGGTATATAAGGGGGATACCATAGAAAGGGGTCAAAGGGGTAAAAAGATAAAATGGAGGAATTAAGATCATTTTTGGTACGATCTTGGAATTGAGAGAACACGAAGGAAAGCTAGGGCTCAAAGGAGGATTTGTTAGAACTCAAAGAGAAAGAACCAATTCGCTGAGAAATTAAAGTAAGGGTTTAATCGTAGTTCGTTATGATTGGTAGAGGTTTAGGGTAATGTAGGGTTTTATTGTGTTATTAATTTGATGAAACACGTGGTGAAATTGATGAAATATGATGACATTGTTGATGTTGATTATGATACGGTGGGAGAACTGACTATGGTTTTGCGTTTGTTTTTGCAAATGTTTTGGTTGAGCAAGAGTCGCCACCGACTTTTTATTTTATCCTAAGGAAAGGTTTAAAAAGCACAGCAAAAACCTTTGAGATTTTTCTTGGGTTCGGGGAGTAGATTATAGAAAGGGAAGGTATTAGCACCCTTTCTATCCATGGTTATCCATGGGCTCTTAGGTACTTGCTTAGATCAACTTGCCTTGGTTTTCAATTGTTTGAAATGGTGCTCGGTGTGTGACTTTTGAAAAGGTTTTGAAAAAGATGCCTTGTGTAGGCTACCCTTGTAACAATTCTTTACTCGAATGTTTTACAAAAGGTGTTTGTCTTTTTGAAAAGATGTTTCAAGGTTTTTTTGAAAGTTTGTTTTGAAAGGTGTTTGTGAAGTGTAATTTAAAAATAGGCAAGTGTTTTCTTTTGCAAATGGACAAGTACTTAAGAGCTATCTACCCTAAAGTTCTCAAAGATTTTTGTTTATGTTTTTAACCCTTTTAACAATTTTGTTCCACCATTGCATTTGGTGGACAATCTTGTATTAGGAGGTGAAAGGGACGGGCGCGGGTCATCGTTTAGACCATAATTGCAATAGTGTTAAATGTCTTTAGGCAATTTTTTCTTTGAAAGGGACTTGATCCTTTTAGGCAACTTTTCGAAAGCGTCATCGAGGGAATATGATCATTTGATTGTTTATTTTTACCCAAAGAAACCTAACATGCAACATGGCCCAATTATTTGAAGGCAACAAAGTGGAATACCCTAGGGGTGCAAGTGTGATATGTGTTGTCCATATTTCATGCTCATTTATCTTGAAATTAGGTCAAGCTATTTTGTTCTTTTTATTTGCATACAAACTCTAATTCTAGCATGGTATATTTAGGAAGCGTATAAAGTGCGAAAAGTAAAATTCCTACACTATTACAACACAATATGGGAAGGGGGGTACAAATGTTCAAATGGGGGGATATTTAGACAAAGAAATTAAACCTAGCTATTACATCATTTTTGGAATATTTACAAATAATTGATTGCTTAAATTAAATGGAAAATAATAAAGATGCAAAAATGCAAAAAGGTTTTTATGTATATGAAAAGAAAAAGTATTATTTATGTATTCAAATAAACAAAATAAAAAGGTATTATTTATGTATTCAAATAAACAAAAATAAAAAGATATTATTTTTGGAGTATTTTCATATTTAGGACAAAACCCTAGTTTATTAAATAAAATGTAGTATTTATTCAATATATATAATATTTATTATTTATATACAAAAATAAAATGAAAATGAAGTATATTTATAAAAATACATTTTTTAGTGTTAAATATAAAAATATGTATATTTTTGGTATTTTTATTTTAAGTGTACTAATGTATATGTATTTATTTCTATTATTTACAAATATATATTAAATATGCACAAAAAAAAAACATTTAATTTTTATAAAAAAAGTATATTTCATATAAAGTATTTTAAGAAGATAAAAATAAAATAAAAATGGAAAAATACAAAGTGTTTATATTATTTTTCCTATTTATTCTAAATAATGTAATATGTATTTATTTACATACAAATATCAATGTAATCAAATAAATGCCTAAAAATATAAAAATGGTGCAAAAAATATTTTTTAGGTTTTTAATATTATTAACAAAAATAAATAAGTTAGAATGAAAAAAGAAAAGTAAAAAAATCAATGAAATAAAGCAAATGGGCTCAGGGGGTGCAGAAGAAATAATGTGGTGTGAAAAGAAATTGCACAGAAGGCCCAACCCATGAACCTTCTTCTTCAACCTTCAGACAAAAAACAAGTCAAAACGCACGCCTGTATTTCACATTCAAACACCTGGATTCTTTGATTTTTTGCACAAACTTCCAACATAAGAAATGTTAAGCATTGAATCACGATTCCAAATATATAAAAAACTCATCCTAACTCTCAGAAATGAGAGAGAATTTTGACATTCCCAAATCCTGACCTAAGTTTTCTGCTATGTTCAGACTCAAAATTCTTGCAGCACACATAACATAAATGAAATCTAACTACATGGGCATGTTCAGGGCTATGAATGTGACATATTATCTTCACACACCTAAAGCTAACAATGCCTAATAAGAGAGATACGAATCCATGAACTTACCTGTTCAGTTGAAGTTCTATCTGGCAATGGAGAAACTTTCAGTGCAAAGTGATGATTGGTATAGCTTCCTTGATGTCCAGGGACGCTATTCCAAGCTTTACTTTGTCTTGAAACCTTTTGAATCGTGCTAGAGCTCTTCACCTGTAAATCAGAAAAGTGAAAATGGTGGAACTGGTTAGAGGAATTACAGGTCGTGTTTTAGGTTTTGGTTAGCTTGCATTGATGCTAGGGAATGTGTTTGATGAGCTTTGGTCAAGAAAACATGCAAGGAATGAGAGATGGTGTTCAAACTGCAGGCCTTGCCCTGTTTTTGCAGTTTGAGAGTGATTCTGGCAATGGGGAGGTGTTGATGGTCTTAGGGTCGTGCTTCAGCTTGGTTAGGATGTTTGGAATGTGTCTACAATATTTGCTTAAGGCTCCTAATGCTGAGATCAAAGTTGTTTTATGTTATGATACTTTTCTTCACACTTAAGCAAGCAAAGCCAACTTTATGTTTTAGGCAAGTAGGGGACTCTTAAACATGCTGCTAACCTTGTCTTGATCAGAGTGTTTTGCTCATAATCTTGTGCCAATTAGATCTCATCTGTACTTGTTGGATTTTCAATTGGACATAAAGCTTGCTTTTGCAAAAATGGCCATTTTGCTTTTTCCATAAATGGATTAAACTTGTATGTAATGCTTGAACTCAAAGAACAACACTTTAACACAATGAATATGAATTAAATTATTGAGTGTTGGATGGTTTAAGGACCTGTAATGTAGCACAAACTATGCTGACTTGAAAATGGCCTAAGTTATGAACATGTACATGATCAATTCAAAAGTGAGTTTTTGCCATATTGTGAAATTCGATTCTCCCAAGTTATGAGGTTGTTTGATGAGTTCTTAGACATTTTGGAAAGCTTGGAATGTGTACTACAATCCATCTTTGAAATGCAAATTGAAATTCCAAGTGGAAGTGTATGGAAAATGGCCTTGAAGTTGGGTAGAAAGCCTTGCCAAAATAGGTTAAAATCTCACTAAGTTAAGAATGGTTTAGTACCCTTATTCCAAAAATTGTAACTTGAGATACAAGCCTCATTTGGGAAAACTTTGTGAATCAAAGTTGTAGATTATGCAACAAGCTACAACTTTCATGTTTTGACTTTTGTTTGAATCCAAATGAATATTGGTGAAAAAGTGGAGCAAAGTTGGGAAAACATTAGGGTTTTTCATAACTTAGAAAAATTCTAAGTTATGAAAAATTCTCATTTCTAACCCTAATTTGCAATTTTTGGTTTCTTGGTGAACAAGTTTCATGATTTGGCATGTTTTGATGAAAAATGAATCTTGACTCTTGATTTTGACCAAAAAGTCAAAGTTTGACTTTTCAGTATACAGTCAAAATTTATCAATTGACTGGGAAATTCAACTGTCAATCTTGTGTACTTGGGATCTTTTGAACTTGTTGAGCATGTAAAGATAATTCCATGGGGTCCTTTAGTCCATATGTGAGCTTGGTTTGCCATTGGCTAGGTCAAACAGTCAAAAATTGCCTTTGTGCAGTCAAAACCCTAAAAATGACTATTTTGCCCTTTTGGTGATCTGATCAAATTTCTTGTGGAATTGTGATCCAAACTTGATCAAATGGTCTATATGAGTTCATAATGTTGATGTGGGTCAATTTTCATGAGGTTTAACTGTCAATTGGCCACAGTTGACTTTTTCCCCAATACAGCTGATTTCTAGGTCAACTGTCCAATTGACTGGGCAAAACCTGGAATCAAGACTTGAAACTTGATATGGATAAACTTGGGAGTCCAATATGAAGCAAGAAAGTCATCTTAGGCAGTTTAGGTCAAAACACCTTTGTGCAAACACAAACCCTAATTTGGGTCAACAGTGCAAGGAGAAGTCTTGAGCAGATGAAACCCTAACTGGATTTTGAGCTTCAAGGGCTTTGTGGTGAGAAATCATTGAGAAATGGGAGGGCAAATTTTGGGGTACAACAGTTGCCCCTGTTCAATCTTCTTGAATCCGAAGAGTTAGATTGGCAGGTTTGCCTTTCGTGACTCGAGGGTAAAAGGAGATTGGACACTAGAGTGCCCTTAAATTTGCACTCGTCAAAGCAATGGATGCGGGAATGGGCTTAGAGATGCCATTTGGAGATGGGCTTAACGATGCCATCGGGAGGAGTGACAGAAACTTGTCGGGGATGGGCTTAAAGATGCCATCTGGAATGAGTATCAGGAAGGTGTCCAAGCTTTGGACCATCTCTGAACTGGGGGCCTGAACAAGCAATAGATTGACATCCGTTGTTGGGAGGAATCCGTAAGCTGTTTTCAAAAGTTGCACCCGAACAAGCTGATAGATTAACATCCGTTGTTGGGAAGAATCCATAAGCTGTTTTCAGAAGTCTTGAGAAGTAACTGAACAAGCGATAGGTTAACATCCTTTACTTGGAGAACCCGTAAACTGTTTTCAGAAATCTTGAAGTTGAATAAACAATAGAGCAGCATCCGTTGTTGGGAAGCGTCCGTAAACTGTTTTCAAAGGTTGCGTCTGAACAAGTGATAGATTAACATGCGTTGTTGGGAAGAATCCATAAACTGTTTTCAGAAGTCTTGAAGTTGAATAAGCAATAGAACAACATCCGTTGTTGGGAAGCGTCCGTAAACTGTTTTCAAAGGTTGCATCTGAACAAGTGATAGATTAACATCCGTTGTTGGGAAGAATCCATAGACTGTTTTCAGAAGTCTGGAGAAGAAACTGAACAAGCGATAGGTTAACATCCGTTACTTGGAGAACCCGTGAACTGTTTTCAGGAATCTTGAAGTTGGAAGAAGAACCGGTGTAAGGTTCCCTGATGATGAGCTCGTGTAAAACTGCATCTGGATAAATCTGGAATAAGCATTAGAATGTTGCCATGTCTGGGTCACATCTGGACTATTCTTGGAAAGAATCTCGGAAGATAATGATTTTAGTTTTTCGACAGATCTTACCTGAAAAGGTAAAGAGTTAGTCATATGCAATGTCATGATGCATGATACAATGTATGTTATATGATATGAATGTAAATGGGTGCGCATGTAAGATGGAGAGCTGTCTTGCAAAGGATAGACGAATCCAAGATGGCTAAAGATAAGAGTATCTTGATTGTCGCCGGGAAGAATAATTCCTGGTCACTGCTGGAGAATAAAGAGCTTGGGTTGTATACCAATCTTCTAGGGAATTCCTGATGACTTCTACTGGGGAGTTCCAAACTAATAGACTCATGCTGGAGATGTAAGACCAAGAATCTTCAGTTTGGTGGGAAGTATCTCTGGCGACTTCACTGGGGAACTCAAGATTTGCCCTCCCAAAATTCTGTGGGGAGAAGGTTCATTAGTCTGGCTTCGCTGGGGATTGATAACTTAAAGTTTTAGCTCGGCTGGCGATACTGAAACTTCAATTCTGAGGGGGATTGAGTTCCGGAGGATTCTCTGGCTGGGGATTGTAAAGATAGGTTCCTCTGGGGGACTCTGATGAACTCCACTGGAGGTAGGAAGAATTTCGGCGGATGCGATCTTCCGTGGAAAAAAGCTGAGGATAACCCAGTTATAAGCCCTTGTGAGGAATAACCTTGGATAAAACTCGGGAGGGACGTCCGTACTCTGTAGGATAAGCTTCCAGAATCTACTGGGGATAAGCTTCAAGACTTGCTGGGGGATATGGATCCCAAATCTCCCGAGGGTTTCTTTCGAAGGGTATCAAGACATCCAACTGCACCTTTGACCTATCAGTAATCCTCTTTCTTGATTCATAAGGAAATGATTATGTTCAAATGCATATGCCTATTTAACAAAACATTGGACGTTTCTCAAAATAAACAAATAGTGCAAAAGAAAGGAAAAGACACAAATTTCTGGGAAAAGTATTTGTATTGACTTTTTATGAGTATATTTGTACACAGGAGACAACCATCCTAGTAAGAGGATTTTGTCGTAAATATTGAAAGATTTATACAAAATAAAGATGGCTATGTGAAATAATTCCATGGGATTCCATTCCGCTATAGCTTTCACAACTCTGAATATCTGTCCATTCAATGCTTCGTTTGCCGATGACTGGATTGATCAGAAACCTGGAACTGGTTGATGAAGAGATTATCTTTGAAGTGATCCGACGAGACATAGTCATACGTTTAATTCCCTAACTTTTGCCTGAATCTCCCTTTCGGGTTTTCGATCCACCGGGAAACCCCTTTTTGCCCAAGCCGCCCTTTCGGGTTTTCAACTTGCCGGGTGTACATATTTTTATTTTATTTTTATCCCTAACTTTTGCCTGAACCGCCCTTTCGGGTTTTCGGTCCACCGGGATGCCCATTTTTGCCCAAGCTGCCCTTTCGGGTTTTCAACTTGCTGGGTTATTTTATGCGTAGTATCTTTTGACTATATCTGCATTCGTAGGGTGCGGCAAATCGTCGCCGTCCATGGTGGTCAGAATCATTGCACCACCAGAAAATATACTCTTGATCACAAATGGTCCTTCATATGTAGGAGTCCATTTGCCCCTGGGATCACTTTGTGGTAAGATAATCCGCTTGATTACGAGATCTCCGACTTGATACACTTGACGTCTGACTTTCTTATTGAAGGCCTTGATCATCCGCTTTTGGTACGCCTGACCATGGCATATAGCAGCGAGTCGCTTCTCGTCGATCATATTGAGTTGGTCAAGTCGGGTCTGCATCCAATCATCTTCATTCAAACCTGCATCCTTCATAATCCTTAGAGAAGGAATCTGAACTTCCATAGGCAGGACAGCTTCCATGCCATATACCAACGAAAATGGGGTTGCTCCGGTTGAAGTACGTGCCGTCGTACGGTATCCATGCAGAGCAAACGGTAACATCTCATGCCAGTCTTTGTAAGTGACTGTCATTTTCTGAATGATCTTCTTAATGTTTTTGTTCGCAGCTTCAACAGCACCGTTCATCTTCGGCCGATAGGGAGATGAATTGTGATGATAAATCTTGAACTGTTCGCACAATGCGGTGATCATTGTGTTATTCAGATTTGTACCGTTGTCTGTGATGATCCTGTCTGGAACACCATACCGGCAGATGAGATTTTGCTTGATAAAGTGGGCAACCACATTTTTAGTAACAGAGGCGAAGGAAGCTGCTTCGACCCATTTGGTGAAATAGTCAATGGCAACTAGGATGAAGCGATGTCCGTTGGAAGTCGTGGGCTTGATCTCTCCAATCATATCAATGCCCCACATTGTAAAGGGCCACGGAGCAGTCAGAACATTGAGAGGAACCGGAGGGATATGAACTTTGTCAGCATAGACTTGACATTTGTGGCAAGTACGGGAATGTTGATGGCAGTCAGCTTCCATGGTAGACCAGTAATAGCCTGCCCTTAGGATCTTCTTAGCCATCGTATGCCCTCTTAAGTGAGTGCCAAATGTGCCGCTGTGTATATCAGTCATGATCAAACCTGCTTCAGCTTTGTCTACGCATCGGAGTAACACACAATCATGGCTTCGTTTGTAAAGGATGCCGTTGCTCAGGAAGAATTTAGCAGCGAATTTCCTTAAGAACTTCTTGTCATTTACGGAAGCTCCTTCAGGATAATCTCTGGCCTCGAGATACCTTTTGATTTCATGGAACCAAGGTTGTTCCACTACTTCTTCGGTATTAATCTCGTGACAATGTGCAGGTTCATCCATTCGCTCGATGGTGATTTGGGGAGCCTCGTTATCCCAGTTGAGTTTAAACATGGAGGACATTGTGGCTAGAGCATCTGCTAGCTGATTCTCTTCTCGCGGGAAATGCTCGAAGGTAATTTGCTCGAAATGAGGCAACAATGTCAAGACATGTTCTTTGTATGGGATAAGATTAGGATGCTTGGTATCCCATTCTCCTTTGGTTTGACTGATAACCAAAGCCGAATCCCCAAATACGATCAAAGATTTGATCCCCAAGTCTATAGCAGCCTTGAGACAAAATATGCAAGCTTCATATTCAGCCATGTTGTTTGTGCAGCTGAAGCAAAGTCGGGCCGTGAAAGGCGTGTGACAGCCTTCCGGAGAAATGAGTACTGCGCCAATACCGTTTCCAAGTGCATTGGAAGCACCATCAAAGTACAGGGTCCATCGGGATCCCTTTTCGGGTCCGTCATACGGTCCGTTACTTTCAATGTTGTCCAAATTCATGATGTTCTCGTCCGGGAAGTCAAATCTCATGGGTTGATAATCTTCGATAGCCTGATGAGCCAGACGGTCAGCTAGTACACTCCCTTTTATAGCTTTTTGGGTGGTGTACTGGATGTCATACTCAGTTAGGATCATTTTCCATCTAGCTATCCTTCCAGATAAGGCGGGCTTTTCGAAGATATATTTGATAGGGTCCATTTTGGAAATCAATAAGGTAGTATGAGTCAACATATACTGTCTTAGTCGGCGAGCAGCCCATACCAAAGCGCATCAAGTTTTCTCGAGCAGTGAGTAGCGAGTCTCACAGTCGGTAAACTTTTTGCTAAGGTAATAAATAACATGCTCTTTTCGACCAGACTCGTCATGCTGGCCCAAAACACACCCCATTGAGTTATCCAAGACGGTCAAATACATGATCAATGGTCTTCCTTCGACAGGTGGCATCAGAATAGGAGGTTCTAGCAAATACTCCTTGATTCTATCAAAAGCAGCTTGACAATCGTCGTTCCACTCGACTACCTGATCTTTTTTCAAAAGTTTGAAAATTGGCTCACAGGTAGAAGTCAGATGTGAGATGAATCTGGCAATATAGTTCAAGCGCCCCAAGAATCCTCTAACCTCCTTTTCAGTACGGGGAGCAGGCATCTCTTGTATTGCTTTTACTTTTGCTGGATCGACTTCAATGCCTTTGTTGCTTACAATGAATCCCAGGAGTTTACCAGACCTAACCCCAAAAGTGCATTTGCTTGGATTCAGCCTGAGCTTGTATTCTTTCAATCTGGCGAACAGCTTCTCTAGATGTTCAAGGTGCTCTTCCTCTGTTTGTGACCGAGCTATCATATCGTCTACGTAAACTTCGATTTCATGATGTATCATATCATGAAACAAAGCTACCATGGCGCGTTGATAAGTTGCCCCTGCGTTCTTCAGCCCGAACGACATCACTTTGTAACAGAAAGTGCCCCATTGAGTGACAAAAGTTGTTTTCTCCATATCCTCGGGGGCCATTTTGATTTTATTGTAGCCCGAGAATCCATCCATGAAGGAAAACACTTTATGTTGAGCTGTATTGTCGATTAAAATGTCAATGTGTGGGAGTGGAAAATCATCTTTGGGGCTGGCCCTATTCAAATCCCGGTAGTCCACACACATCCTGACTTTGCCATCTTTCTTAGGTACTGGCACGATGTTAGCGACCCATTGAGGATAGGATGTAACAGCCAGAAAGCCAGCGTCGAATTGCTTCATTACTTCCGCCTTGATCTTTTCAGACATGTCAGGCCTCATTCAGCGAACTTTTTGCTTGATCGGTGGACAATCCTCTCTTGTGGGGAGACGGTGAACCACGATGTCTGTGTCTAAACCCGGCATGTCTTCATAAGACCAAGCGAAGATTTCAACATACTCATTCAACAACTGTACCAGGCGCTCCTTGACTCTTGGTTCCAGATTGGCACCCACTTGCACCTCCTTCTGGTCTTCCTCGGTTCCCAAGTTGACAGTTTCCAATGACTCTTCATGCGGTAAGATGGCCCTTTCCTCTTGCTGTAGAAGTCTGGCTAGTTCCCCGGGTACTTCACAATCTTCGTCATCTTCATACTCGGCTAGATTGACCAGATCTTCAGAGTTATTGAAAGATATAGCAGAATAGTCACCCATGGAATCCGGAGTGAATGGGTACCTGCATTGGTGAGTGGGGGTGTGTGTAAGGGATAGCCATCCTTAAACAAAAATGCAAAAGGAAAGAAAATGAACATAAGCAGTTTATCAAATGAAAAACGTCCAATGAATCATTAAACATGGCATATGGATATGAAAAATAATCAAAACCCTTACAAGTGGACCCACATGCCTCGGGCAAGGCATGAGGTGAAAAGATAGTGTACGGATTGTTTGAGAGTAAATATTACAGACCAAATAAGAAATGTTTAACAGATAAATTACTGATGAATAAAAGTGATGGGGACAAAGTCTTTTGCCTCCCAGTTGCTCAATCCTCCTTTGACGGTTGGATAAATCCACTCTTCAATGTTGCTTTCTTTGTCTTCGTCCTCTAGGGCGTTGATTCCGTAGGGAGAAATTTTGACTGGCACTCTTTCAATCTTCGAACGGCGCATAGCTTTCTGGCTAGCGGCTGTGAACCCTAGTCCAAATTTGTCTGTCTTATGCGGAATGTCAGGTAACTGCCCCCATGCTGAATTCTTCCCTTCCTTTATTGCGGCCCTTGCGTCCTCCAGAGATGCCATCCTGGCCATCTGCCTCGGTGTCTCAGCTGCCAACTTTGCTACGGCTATTTCAGGAAGGACCTCTTCGAAATGTTGAAAAGGCGTCTCAATGAACTCTCCTTCAACCTCCACATACCGGAAAGAATTTAAGTGGCTAATCATGTACTCTTCTTCGCCATGGACAATAATGATCTTTCCCTTGACAGGATACTTCAACATCTGATGCAAGGAGGAGGTGACTGCCCCAGCATGGTGTATCCAAGGCCTGCCCAGCAAGCAAGAGTATGATGGACGGATGTCCATCACATAGAAAGTAGATTTAAACACCTCAGTGCCTATCTTGATGGGAATTTCAACCTCTCCATGGACCATTATCTTCGAACCATCGAAAGCTCTGACAACAATATCACTCGGCTTCAATTCCAACCCTTCACAATCTAGTCGGTCCAAGGCCTTCTTAGGCAAAACATTCAGCGACGAACCAGTGTCGACCAAGACGTGTGCGAGAGTGGTTCCTCGGCACTCGACTGAAATGTGCAACGCATCATTGTGGTTTCTACCTTTAGGAGTTAGGTCGGCATCAGAGAACCCTAATCCATTGTCCGCAGTCAGGCTAGCCACGCAATTTTGAAATTGATCTGCAGAGGTTTCCTGGGGCACATGGGTTGCCTTCAGGAATTTTATCAGAGCTTTAGCGTGCGCTTCCGAGCAAAGTAGTTGCGCCAACATGGAGATCTTTGAGGGGGTTTGCCCCAGCTGTTCTACCACATCGTAATCACTTCTTTTGATTATCCTCAAAATCTCATCCATTTCCTTCTTGGAGGTTTCCGGGATGACCAAGGGCTGAGCCCTCGTCCTGACGAGCTCCTCTTGGATTCCCTTACCTTTATCAGCAGCGGTAGGAAGGACAGTACTAGGAACAACAACGTCTTCAATCAAAGGAGTTCTAACAGAAAGTTTTATTGGTGCAGGGATGACCTTATCAGCTGATGAGGGTCCAAAGATTGCTCTTGGAGGGGCAATCTCCGGAGAAAATATTCTCCCGCTCCTGGTGATTTTACTCGTGCCCGCAATGTTACCAATGCTGGCTTCATCATCGTCCGAACTTTCTTCAGTTATTTCGATTTGTTTGATACCATGGTAGTAGACGTCACTGCCATAGTTCCAAGGTATCGACTTCTCAGAAACATAGGGGACAGGCCCTGGCATTGTTATCTTCAAAGGAACAGATTTCGTAGCTGGTGTAATCTTAACAGGCTTTTTGACGGCCTTGGAAAGATTGGCGTGAATGGTTATGATTGAGACATCTTCAGTATGAACTGGAACAGCGGAAACTTTTTCAAACAAAATTTGTCGACTATCCATAAGGCCTTGGATGCCTTTCTTCAGTAACGGACAATCAAACGGCAGAGAGTAACAACAATAGCAGTCTTCCTTACATCCCGGGAAGATCCCGACCCTCAACAGGTTCAACTTAATGGTTAGCAGTGGAGTAGTCAGATCATTGACATCAGCAACATACAAATCTTCTTCAATAGCGTTGACATTTCGGCCGTGCTTCAGCATGGGTGCAGATATCACATTAGGCTTCTCTGGAGCATCAAACTCCACCTCCTTCGCCTCTATCAGGTCTTGGATTTTATGCTTGAGTGCCCAACAATCATTGGTGTCGTGTCCAACACTGTCCGAATGGTAGGCGCATTTAGCATTAGCATGATAATGTGGAGAGGACGTATTCACATTCTTTGGTGCCTCCTTGATGGTGGCAAGATTCAACTTCAACAGATGGGGAAGCACCTGCGCCGGAGTCATATTAATGCGGGTGAACTGCCGTTGTGTCCGTTCCACCCGTTGTTGATTTGGTCTGGACTGGTTATAGCGAGGCTGCTCACTTGGAGTGTTTTGAATCATTACGGCCCCCACAGTTGGTCGGCGTTCAGTCTTCCCTGCTCTTCTCTGAGAATATACCGCAACCGTCTCCTTCTTAAAAGGCTTCTTCTCAACACTTGCTGCAACACCCTTCTGAATCTTTCCTGACTTGATGCCAGCTTCTATTCTTTCGCCTGTTAAGATCAAATTGGTAAACCCCGCAGAAGAGTTACCAATTAGATGATTGAAAAATGGCCCAAATAGGGTCCCTAGAAACATATCAACAAGTTCGCGGTCGGTTAAAGGAGGCTGCACCCTGCCAGCCAAATCCCTCCATTTTTGTGCATATTCTTTGAATCCCTCGCCTGTTCCTAGTGACATACCCTGAAGTTGGGTACGAGTAGGAGCAAGGTCAGAATTATACTGGTATTGTTTGTAGAAAGCGGTGGCCAAATCTTCCCAATTTCGGACGCTGGTTCCCTCTAGCTGATAAAACCACTCCAACTGAGCTCCAGAAAGGCTGTCTTGAAAGAAATGAATCCAAAGGTTTTTATCTGTCGTATAGGGTTGAATCTTTCTCACGTAGGACCTGAGATGCATTTTGGGACAGGACAGCCCATCATACCTCACAAACACTGGCACTTTGAATTTTGGGGGAATCACAATCCCGGCAACCAAACCCAAGTCTTCAAAATCCAAACCCGATACTCTTTGTAGCTCCATGGCGGCCAACCTGTCTTCTAGCCCTTTGTATTTATCATCAGCTGGAGGGTATTGCTGATCAGAATAATCTTCATCCTCTTCGACCTCTTCCTCTTCCGCATCAGACTCGGAAGGTACCGCAGCTCCACCTCCTTTGCTGGTTCCTTCATTAGAGATAGGAGGAAATTCAAGCACTCTCCGAGCTTCTCCGTCAAATCTTCTCCCTAAAGTAGCCACCCCGAGTCTCTTTTTCTTCTTCTTCACTGGGTCTTTGTTCCCCAATTGAGTTTTGATATCCTCCTGACCCTTAGCCAAGGTCATTAGGAGTTGCTGGAACTGTGCATTCTGAGCTTGCAGGTCTTTGACTGTTTGCTCGAGATCCATCCTACTGAAATAAACAACAGACAGATAAGGAAACCTGGAGTGAGACCTGCTTATGCACATGATGAATGGTATGCTTATGTATGCAATGCATTCAAGGATTTAGGACATTCAAAATTGTTTCAGACAAAGAAGAACGCACGTCATATTAATAAGAAGAAATTTGTTAGTACATAAATGCCCCATGGGCCAAATATTACAAAATAACTTCTCAAGGCAAAAAGACATTGCGCATCCTCTTTGGTGCGATGTAGGTGTTGAGGGCCTCTTGCTCATGGAGTCGGCGGGTAAGCTCTAGAACCTTCTTCTCACTGGCGTAAAACCTAGCTTCAAAAGTATTCTGTTCCTCCTTGAGCTGAATCCAACTTTTCTGCATTTCCTCCCACGATGTAGGCATGTCTGGATGTAGGATGGTGTAGGGAACCTCTCCTTCATTGACGGGCTCTTTAATCACTGGGAGTACATGAGGATAAGGCATCATTAGACTTTGGGCTCGGGCTCGTACCCACTTGAGATAGGGCTCAAGAGGGATGGAGTTCTTGTGTCCCAGAGTCTTGCTATCAACCTTGTTGGGTCTTCCCCAAGTTCTGATGAATCTTTGGCGAAGTCCTTGCGCATCGTTGTGGAAGTCAAAAACTAGGTCAGGGATCAACATATCATGAGGGCCATCCCTCCGTGCATATCCAAATTTCCTCAAAGCTAGGCAAGGGTTGTAGGTGATACCTCCTCTGATTCCAAGTAAAGGAACATTAGGAAATTCTCTACAACGATCGACAATGATGATATTTTCTCTGGACCGAGAACACCAATGCACATCAGAATGAGTAAGAGTCATCAATCGTTGGGACCACCTTGAACCTTGGTCATTCTTCAAGACAGATTGTGGAAGGTGCGAAATAAACCACCTTGCAAGGAGAGGAGTACAACACATGAGAACACCCCTCTTTCTCATTGTTCGTGTGTAAAATGAGTGAAGGATGTCCCCAAGCAATGTTGGTATTGGGTTTCTGGACAAGAAGATTTTGACGGCGTTGACATCTACCAATTGGTCAGGATTTGGGAACAAGACCAACCCATAGATAAGGAGTGCCACAATTTCTTCAAAGGCTTGTAGGTCCAATGAATTCCAACATTCTTGTGCCTTCTCAAACAAGAATTTTGCTAAGAATCCTCTAACGCCGCTTCTGGTTTCCCAATGCCCCTTGATGTCTGATGGTTGTAGATGTAATGCTCGAGCAACACCTTCCGGCTTTAGTTCCTTTTCCGTACCGTTGAATGGTAGTTGATTAAGGATAGGGATTCTTAGGAGTTGAGAAAACTCCTCCAAAGTGGGTACCAACTGGTAATCAGGGAAAGTGAAACAGTGGTGAAGAGGGTCAAAGAACTGGAATAGCACTTTCATCATGTCTTCTTCAATGTTGGTGTTGACTAGGCTGAGCAGTCTACCATGTCTTTCACTGAAGGATGAGCTTTCCGGAATTCTTGAGGTGAGCTCTTTGAGTTGAGGAGAGATTCTCACAAGGTTGACTTGAATGGTGTTTCTGCGAGGAATTTCCATGACCTACAAAACAGGAACAAAGATGAAGATCCAAACCCTTGAAATGGTTAGTGAATGCATATGATGCTTTATGATGTTTATGATGTTTATGCACAAAACATATGTACAAGCAATTCACACCAAACCCTAGTTTCAGGCTTGCATGGGGTTTCATAGGTAAGTACCCTCTTGAGTGTAGTTGGCTTAAAAACCTGTCCTATAAATAGTAACCGGGTTCTAAGGAGCTCAATATCACTGGATTGTTTTCATTGTTCATTGTTTTGGTTTAGCCACTTAACTAGCGACCAAAATATTCCAAGAAAACAACCCTCAATGAGTGTAGTATCGAGTATCTACCAACTTCGGACTGCACCAAAGCCGGTCATCTCACTACCTCTAATAAAAGGCCAAGATGGTCAAGTAAGGTTCTAGGTCATTAGTGCTTAGTGACATCACTCAGCGGCCCCGTACTCTCCTTGATTGAACTCAAGGGTTACCGGTACTCACAAATATGTCGCACTAATATAGCTATTGCTTCGACCGTGTCGGTATACCCCGCACAGTTTCCACAACGTATTGCTATCTATGAATGTTTCCCAAAATCCGGGTGTAGGATTGCAAACCCAAACAATAGAGCCAAGATATAAAGCAAACAATTCAAACAATTAGTCATGCAAGAGGGTGATCTAAGCCCTAAGGTTACTCCACTTTTAAAATTGTCCCCAGCAGAGTCGCCAGTTCTGTGATACGGTGGGAGAACTGACTATGGTTTTGCGTTTGTTTTCGCAAATGTTTCGGTTGAGCAAGAGTCGCCACCGACTTTTTATTTTATCCTAAGGAAAGGTTTAAAAAGCACAGCAAAAACCTTTGAGATTTTTCTTGGGTTCGGGGAGTAGATTATAGAAAGGGAAGGTATTAGCACCCTTTCTATCCATGGTTATCCATGGGCTCTTAGGTACTTGCTTAGATCAACTTGCCTTGGTTTTCAATTGTTTGAAATGGTGCTCGGTGTGTGACTTTTGAAAAGGTTTTGAAAAAGATGCCTTGTGTAGGCTACCCTTGTAACAATTCTTTACTCGAATGTTTTACAAAAGGTGTTTGTCTTTTTGAAAAGATGTTTCAAGGTTTTTTTGAAAGTTTGTTTTGAAAGGTGTTTGTGAAGTGTAGTTTAAAAATAGGCAAGTGTTTTCTTTTGCAAATGGACAAGTACTTAAGAGCTATCTACCCTAAAGTTCTCAAAGATTTTTGTTTATGTTTTTAACCCTTTTAACAATTTTGTTCCACCATTGCATTTGGTGGGCAATCTTGTATTAGGAGGTGAAAGGGACGGGCGCGGGTCATCGTTTAGACCATAATTGCAATAGTGTTAAATGTCTTTAGGCAATTTTTTCTTTGAAAGGGACTTGATCATTTTAGGCAACTTTTCGAAAGCGTCATCGAGGGAATATGATCATTTGATTGTTTATTTTTACCCAAAGAAACCTAACATGCAACATGGCCCAATTATTTGAAGGCAACAAAGTGGAATACCCTAGGGGTGCAAGTGTGATATGTGTTGTCCATATTTCATGCTCATTTATCTTGAAATTAGGTCAAGCTATTTTGTTCTTTTTATTTGCATACAAACTCTAATTCTAGCATGGTATATTTAGGAAGCGTATAAAGTGCGAAAAGTAAAATTCCTACACTATTACAACACAATATGGGAAGGGGGGTACAAATGTTCAAATGGGGGGATATTTAGACAAAGAAATTAAACCTAGTTATTACATCATTTTTGGAATATTTACAAATAATTGATTGCTTAAATTAAATGGAAAATAATAAAGATGCAAAAATGCAAAAAGGTTTTTATGTATATGAAAAGAAAAAGTATTATTTATGTATTCAAATAAACAAAATAAAAAGGTATTATTTATGTATTCAAATAAACAAAAATAAAAAGGTATTATTTTTGGAGTATTTTCATATTTAGGACAAAACCCTAGTTTATTAAATAAAATGTAGTATTTATTCAATATATATAATATTTATTATTTATATACAAAAATAAAATGAAAATGAAGTATATTTATAAAAATACATTTTTTAGTGTTAAATATAAAAATATGTATATTTTTGGTATTTTTATTTTAAGTGTACTAATGTATATGTATTTATTTCTATTATTTACAAATATATATTAAATATGCACAAAAAAAAACATTTAATTTTTATAAAAAAAAGTATATTTCATATAAAGTATTTTAAGAAGATAAAAATAAAATAAAAATGGAAAAATACAAAGTGTTTATATTATTTTTCCTATTTATTCTAAATAATGTAATATGTATTTATTTACATACAAATATCAATGTAATCAAATAAATGCCTAAAAATATAAAAATGGTGCAAAAAATATTTTTTAGGTTTTTAATATTATTAACGAAAATAAATAAGTTAGAATGAAAAAAGAAAAGTAAAAAAATCAATGAAATAAAGCAAATGGGCTCAGGGGGGTGCAGAAGAAATAATGTGGTGTGAAAAGAAATTGCACAGAAGGCCCAGCCCATGAACCTTCTTCTTCAACCTTCAGACAAAAAACAAGTCAAAACGCGCGCCTGTATTTCACATTCAAACACCTGGATTCTTTGATTTTTTGCATAAACTTCCAACATAAAAAAATGTTAAGCATTGAATCACGATTCCAAATATATAAAAAACTCATCCTAACTCTCAGAAATGAGAGAGAATTTTGACATTCCCAAATCCTGACCTAAGTTTTCTGCCATGTTCAGACTCAAAATTCTTGCAGCACACATAACATAAATGAAATCTAACTACATTGGCATGTTCAGGGCTATGAATGTGACATATTATCTTCACACACCTAAAGCTAACAATGCCTAATAAGAGAGATATGAATCCATGAACTTACCTGTTCAGTTGAAGTTCTATCTGGCAATGGAGAAACTTTCAGTGCAAAGTGATGATTGGTATAACTTCCTTGATGTCCAGGGACACTATTCCAAGCTTTACTTTGTCTTGAAACCTTTTGAATCGTCCTAGAGCTCTTCACCTGCAAATCAGAAAAGTGAAAATGGTGGAACTGGTTAGAGGAATTACAGGTCGTGTTTTAGGTTTTGGTTAGCTTGCATTGATGCTAGGGAATGTGTTTGATGAACTTTGGTCAAGAAAACATGCAAGGAATGAGAGATGGTGTTCAAACTGCAGGCCTTGCCCTGTTTTTGCAGTTTGAGAGTGATTCTGGCAATGGGGAGGTGTTGATGGTCTTAGGGTCGTGCTTCAGCTTAGTTAGGATGTTTGGAATGTGTCTACAATATTTGCTTAAGGCTCCTAATGCTGAGATCAAAGTTGTTTTATGTTATGATACTTTTCTTCACACTTAAGCAAGCAAAGCCAACTTTATGTTTTAGGCAAGTAGGGGACTCTTAAACATGCTGCTAACCTTGTCTTGATCAGAGTGTTTTGCTCATAATCTTGTGCCAATTAGATCTCATCTGTACTTGTTGGATTTTCAATTGGACATAAAGCTTGCTTTTGCAAAAATGGCCATTTTGCTTTTTCCATAAATGGATTAAACTTGTATGTAATGCTTGAACTCAAAGAACAACACTTTAACACAATGAATATGCATTAAATTATTGAGTGTTTGATGGTTTAAGGACCTGTAATGTAGCACAAACTATGCTGACTTGAAAATGGCCTAAGTTATGAACATGTACATGATCAATTCAAAAGTGAGTTTTTGCCATATTGTGAAATTAGATTCTCCCAAGTTATGAGGTTGTTTGATGAGTTCTTGGACATTTTGGAAAGCTTGGAATGTGTACTACAATCCATCTTTGAAATACAAATTGAAATTCCAAGTGGAATTGTATGGAAAATGGCCTTGAAGTTGGGTAGAAAACCTTGCCAAAATAGGTTAAAATCTCACTAAGTTAAGAATGGTTTAGTACCCTTATTCCAAAAATTGTAACTTGAGATACAAGCCTCATTTGGGAAAACTTTGTGAATCAAAGTTGTAGATTATGCAACAAGCTACAACTTTCATGTTTTGACTTTTGTTTGAATCCAAATGAATCTTGGTGAAAAAGTGGGGCAAAGTTGGGAAAAAATTAGGGTTTTTCATAACTTAGAAAAATTCTAAGTTATGAAAAATTCTCATTTCTAACCCTAATTTGCAATTTTTGGTTTCTTGGTGAACAAGTTTCATGATTTGGCATGTTTTGATGAAAAATGAATCTTGACTCTTGATTTTGACCAAAAAGTCAAAGTTTGACTTTTCAGTATACAGTCAAAATTGATCAATTGACTGGGAAATTCAACTGTCAATCTTGTGTACTTGGGATCTTTTGAACTTGTTGAGCATGTCAAGATAATTCCATGGGGTCCTTGAGTCCATATGTGAGCTTGGTTTGCCATTGGCTAGGTCAAACAGTCAAAAATTGCCTTTGTGCAGTCAAAACCCTAAAAATGACTATTTTGCCCTTTTGGTGATCTGATCAAATTTCTTGTGGAATTGTGATCCAAACTTGGTAAAATGGTCTATATGAGTTCATAATGTTGATGTGGGTCAATTTTCATGAGGTTTAACTGTCAATTGGCCACAGTTGACTTTTTCCCCAATACAGCTGATTTCTAGGTCAACTGTCCAATTGACTGGGCAAAACCTGGAATCAAGACTTGAAACTTGATATGGATAAACTTGGGAGTCCAATATGAAGCAAGAAAGTCATCTTAGGCATTTTAGGTCAAAACACCTTTGTGCAAACACAAACCCTAATTTGGGTCAACAGTGCAAGGAGAAGTCTTGAGCAGATGAAACCCTAACTGGATTTTGAGCTTCAAGGGCTTTGTGGTGAGAAATCATTGAGAAATGGGAGGGCAAATTTTGGGGTACAACATTGATGATATATGATGTAGATGTTGATTTGATGATGTCTGTATGCTATGATTTGTGTTTGGTATGATGGGACGATGTATTTTGATGATGATATGTGATATATGATGTTTGTACTATATTTTGGACTGAGATGATGTGAAATCGGAATTGGAATGGGGCTGGAACAGTGCAAAAATCGCGACTGAGAAATTGGTGTTTCACAAGCATTATCGGGCGAGCCAGCTGACGAGCTAAAAGGTAAAAAAGGTGAGCTTTTGGAAATATATGGAGTGAGATGCGTCACCAGGATATCATCAAACGTGGAGATGGCGAGCAGAGTGCGAGAAGAGGTTCCGGGCGAGGAGGTGGTGAGTGGAGTGTGAGTAGAGGCACTGAGCGAGGAGGTGGCGAGCAGACCTGACAGTGACTTCAAACTGCTGTAACTTGAGTTTTAGGAATCCGTTCGACGTTCCGTTCAAAGTGTTGGGAAGCTAACACGTTGAAATATAATATGATAGAATTACATAATCTATTTGATGTGTGATTTCAATACCTATGTGTTTATGAGAATGATCTATTATGTGTTTGTTATGTTATGATGTTTTTTTCTTTTAATGATGAATATGATGTTGCTTTGAAGTTTATATGATGTTGTTGTGATGTAATTGATGTGATTTATGATGATGTTTTGGTGACGTGCATGGTTAATGTATTTACATGCTGTGTGAAGATGATTATGTGAATGATGATGCACTTGACTAGCCGTGGTCAAATTTTATATGAAGTTGTTATGCATCATGCATTTATAACATTTTTGGACGGTGGTCCGCTTATGACGAGCTTCAATCCCATTGTGTGGATTGTGTGTGTTTATGATGTGCTCTGGTTCCAAGAGGGAATCAATCTTATGGTGGGGATCTTTGGAGGGTAAACCAGGTGTTTATAAAATATCGGTACCACATGTATTGAGTCAATTGTGTTGCATTAACATCTTATGTGACATTGCATAAATTTTGTTGATGAGTTGTGATATGATGATAATTGTGAACTATGTGAGTATATGATGTTTGATGATAAAAGAAGTATAAGTGATATTATCATGTATATGTGAGTGTAAAATATTGATGAATAATATGTGTTGTTATGTGATGATGTTATTATAACTACTAATCTCTTCCTTATATCTTTTATGATGAATCATGATTACTGATAAGTGCAACTTATAGTTATTTTAGTATATACTTTTTGTTTCACTTATCGACTCTTAGTTGTTAATATCAGTTGAATAACCCAACTTTGTGTATAAATACATTTATTTTGTGTATAATATGTTTTCGTGTATAAAGTGTATCGTTTGATAGTCTTTTATTCATTTTGTAGGTATTTGAGCATTGTTGGAGCAAGAGGAATAAAGCTCCAAGATACATTTTTGATCAATGAAGAATAATTTGAAAGGTGAAGCCATTCCAAGTTATGCAGTAAAAGCAACAAAAGTTGTTGAACTGTCTTGCGTCGTCGGGCAAAATTTCTATCATCGGGCGACAGTGGGCGAGAAGAGCAATTTTGATGTTGCCCTTGCCTTGCTTCGCGTCTAGGTCGTTAGGAGAAAATAAGTACAGTCTCTGAGAAAAGCATTGTCGCGCCGGGCGACATTAGATATTTGTTTCAACTGAGGACATGGCGTAGTCTGGGCCAAGTATATAGAAGTTATCGTCGAGCGAAGCTTTATGTCATCGGGCGACGCGTGCGAAATAGAATTTGTTTATATTTCATTTTGTTTCATTTTTGTTTGGTGATGGTTTTAGGGGTGAGTTTTTGTCTCCAAACTCCATAAACCTCCATTTTTGGTCTAGAGAAGCTAGAAAACAACATTGGAGCTTGCATCTTGATGATCCGGAGTCGGATTTCTCATCAATCAGCGTTGACAATCTGTGAGATGTTTAGTTTTCTTTATTTCTTCTCTATGTATTTCTATATTTGTTAGGAATGTTTGTATATTTTCTTTGAACATATGTGTTGTACCCCAAAATTTTCCCTCCCATATTTCCCAAGACATGGCAAGAAAAATCTCCAAGTGGTTCAAGATTGCTCAAGAGTTGGACAGTCAAATCATCTCCTAAGGCAGTCAATCTCAAATTAGGGTTTTGTGTTGCATCAAGGTCCTTACATCAAAATGACCTCAAGTGTTCCCCAATGTCCTAATATGTTCTCAATATCATCCATGTCAAATTTCAAGCCTTGCAGAGGAAGTTTGCTCAATCAATTGCTCAAAGGGTCCAAAAATCGACTGTGCTAGGGCAAAAGTCAATTGTGACCCAAATACAGTCAAACTTCAAGATTTTTTGTCAACATTCTCATTTTGAAGGATATTTCATCATTTGATCAAGGGTTGATCATGATTCATCAAGGATTGCTCAACATTCATAAAGACTCAAAAGTTGCTAAATTAGGGTTTTGTGTAGGAAAAGTCAACTCAACTTTGACCAAGCATAACTTTCTCATACTTTATGATAAATGACCCATCCAAATCTCATTTTGAAGAGGATGCAATTTCCTACAATCCATCTTCACACCCTAAGATTATAAAATGCACTCACAAAAAGTTACAAATTTGGACATTATAGGTAATTTTTGAAAGTCAACAAAAACACCTTTTGTGCCAAAGCTTATAACTTGAGCATGGAATATCAAAATGAGATGATACCAAAAGGGTTGGTTATAGGACATCCAAAGATTTCTAAAAAGTCCAAGAACACTTCGAAAAGTTCAAAATTGAAGGAGTTATGCATTGTTGAAGTTGGGCATTTTTGTAAAATTTCCAAAAGTCAACTATCCCCAAAACTTCATATTTTGTCAAATGGGCCCATTCTTTTCCACTTGATTTGATATTGTCACACTACACACGTGTCCTAGATTCATCCTTGTGTCCATTTATCAATTTTTCTATTTGATTTGATTTTTATTTGAATTATTCCATTTTAAATCAATTTAAATCAAATAAAATCCAAATATTGATTACTTAGGATCTTTTTGGTTGTTATAGGTCTTGATTATCATCATGGTCAGCATAAAATTCGTATCTCACCATATTATGAACAAAAAGATGGATTTTGGACAAATTTGGCAAGTTTTCAAATGGGAATCAAATCAAATCTCCAAGCCATAATGCACAAGGATTCATTCCAAAATTGTTGACCTATTACAATGCAGCATACATATACAATGCAAAGGCACGAGTTTTATAGGTTGGAGGCTGCAAGAACATCAAAAGAAAACTTGAAAAAATTGGAAAAAAGCTTGAAACTGAAATCGTGCTTAGAGGCAGTTTCAACACCAAATCTCCACACTAATCAATTGCTGGACCATCCTTGAAGCGAAACCAATCCAAAACCAGTCTCCATACGCGCCCTAGAGCTCTGTAAGTGTCTCGAAAACATGCCTTTCAGTTGAAATCGTATCCTCATATTTTTGCACTTTTTTGACAAATCTTTGGTATATTCATGATGCTCATGCAATTTCTAAGCTTTCTACATTATTTGATTTCCTTTATATAGCCTGTAACCCCCTAGCCGAATCTAGGGTTCTTGGTTCGTGTTTTTTGGGCGTTTCGTTTGCAGGTGAAATTGATGCCATTGATGGACATAGGCGTGATCAGGAGGCCTAGACGAGTATGACCATGGTCTTGAAATCAATTTCCATGGCCTAGATTTGATTTTAGGACGCTCATACGGATTTAGCTGCGGATTTAAATCCGCAGGTAAATATCCAGGGTCCAACGAAGAAGATGAATACGTGCCCCCCTCCCATTGGTTGATTCAAACTTCGCGCTTTATTTTTCATATTTTCTGGCATTTAAATGTTTTCCCTTATATTAATTATTGTCCATTATAATAACAAGTGAAGCGTGTTGGTGCAGTGGTAGTGGCCTGTGTTTAGTGACTAACAGGACCTGGGTTCAAATCCCAGGTCCCCATATGCTTTGTATTATTTTTCCACAGATATTCCAGCGCGTTTCAAGAAGTGTGGCATACCATGGTCCTCAAATCTCAAAGCGCCAGATGGCCCCAGGCCAGATCTGGTGGTCCAGATGGGACGTGCATCATGCTCCCTAGTCAAAGTGCATGCATGGGAGTCCAGAAGTCAACCAGGCCTACACCTGTTGGGCCTTGAATTTGCTATTCAAACCTCCAAAAATCAGGCCCAAGCACTCTCTTATATATTTATTTTTTCATTCTTGTTTTTATTTAATTATTTTCATTATTATTTTTAACTAACCAATTAAAATTTTTCTTAATAAAATTAAAAACCCAAAAAAATATTTTCATTATTAAAATTAAATTCAACACTTTATTTTTGTTAATAAATATTAATTTAATTAATTTAGTTTAATTAGGAATAACTTTTAATATATTTTGCAATAATTAAAATTAATTTAGACAATTAGGTTTTATTAACATTAATCAAATTTATTTTTATTTCTTTAAATATCAAAAATCCAAAAATATTGTTTTTTATTAATTAATTAATTTGTTTATTAATTTAATAATTAAGTTAGTTTAATTTCTTTTAATTCAAAAATAAACCAAAAAAATGCTTTCTTTAAAAAAGGGTCAAAACCCTAGAATGCGCCCGATTCAATTTCTCGCACGCGTGCCATTTTATTCAATATTGTATCTGTTTCCCGGAATGTAATAGTTTAATTAGGACTTTAAATATTTTCATCGCTTTATTTATTTTCCGCATTTTAATTTCAAGGGTTGCTTTTGGCGATGTAAATACCCGACGCCTTGTAATAGTTAGTTTTAATTTCCGCAATTTAATTTCCGCAACTTATAAACTGTTAGATGTTTGATAAAAGGGAATGCATGACAAGATCAAATGTTTGAACCTAAAATCAACATAGATAAATGTTGACATGTACAAAGATAAAATTAACTGAAATAACACACTCACACATGCGCACTCTTAGGGTACACCTCACTTGGTTGCCTCCGAACGTGGTCATTGAGTATAGGAAGTTTTAGAGGTCGTCCTCTTGTCCAAAGATCATAGTTGCCTTGAAACAGTTGCCTCGGAAAAATGATCTAAGACATTAGGGTTACCGCTAAGGCGTCCTAACATTTCTTTAGTGACCACATGTCCCTTAATCAAATTGACCCTTGAAACTCCAACGACGATGCTGCCTACTCATCAATAGTGGGATAGCGTTGTCTAAAGGACATTAGTACAGATTGATTCCTTTTTCGAGTAGGTAGATGGTTCTTAAGTACTTGCTCTTTCAAAACAAAAATAAAAGTTTTCGCACTTACACTTTTCAAAAACTTCTTTCAAACCCACAAACACAAAGAAAAGCAATTTTTGAAAACACTTTGAGCAAGTACCTAAGAGCCCGTGGATAACCATGGATAGAAAGGGTGCTAACACCTTCCCTTTCTATAATCTACCCCCGGACCCGAGAAACATCTCAAAAAAGGAATTTTTCTGTGCTTTTTTCCTTTCCTTGTTGGATAAAATAAAAGACGGTGGCGACTTTTGCTTACCGCGACATTTTGCGAAAACAAACACAAAATGCGAACCAACATTCCAAAACAGTCAGTTCTCTCCCACCGTATCACAGAACTGGCGACTCTGCTGGGGATTCTTAATAAGTGAGGTGTACCTTAGGATTAGATCATTGTGTTTTCAATTGTTTGCTTTGCATGCTTTATATTTGTGTGCTTGTATCGGAGTTACTATAGATTCTAACCCGGATCTGGGGAATACCCTCTAGGTAAGTAGCAATAAACTGTGAGGGAACTGTACGGCAAGACCGATACAGTTGAAGCAGTAGCTACGTTGGTGTGACACTTTAGATTGTACTGATATCCCTTGTGTTGGAACGAGGAGAATATGGGTCATCTAAGGGGTCATTAAGCACCAACTGACCTTAGAACCTTTAAATTGACCAACTTGGCCATAGAACAGTAGCAGTATGCTACACTCATTGAGACTAAACTCTCGTGATGATTCCGGATGCAAGAAAAGGTTGCTAAACTGGAATTATGATCGATTGAGGGTAGTCAATGATATTGAGATTCTCTAGAACCCGGTTACTATTTTTAGGACAGGTTTAAACCAACTGAACTGAAATAGGGTAGTACCTAAGCTCCTTTCTAGCCTGAAACCTAAGGGCTCTCTGTGTGACTTGTGTGCCTTTACCATGTTTGCTATTTGTGGATACTTGAGGTGTGCTTTCTATCATGACATCATGACATCATAACATTGCATACATCGTGCATTGGACTAACCTATTTCAAAGACAAGAGGGATTCATCTTTGTTCTGTTTTGTAGGTCATGATGCCCATGCGGAGAAATACCATCCGGATCAACTTTGTCTAGGTTCCTACCTTGCTTAAAAAATTGGTTACAAAGATGCCTGATACTACCTCCTTCATCAGAAGACATGGGTATCTTCTCAGTCTGGTTACCTCCAAATTGGACGAGCAGATGATGAGTGTCCTGGTCCAATTCTATGATCTGCTGTACCATTGCTTTACTTTTCAGGACTACCAGTTGGTTCCCACCTTAGAGGAGTTTTCTGATCTGCTCGGTATCTCTATTCTGGAACATACCCCGTTTACTGGTTGGGAGAAGATCCTTAGGCCGGAAGAGATTGCTTCAGCCCTTCATTTGACCAAAGATGAGGTAATGGCTAATTGGGAGACTAGAAGTGGAGCAAAGGGCTTTCTGACTAAGTTCTTGGTTGGCAAGGCTAATTATTTATGGGATAGTCTAGACTTCAAGGCATTCGAAGATATTCTGGCTCTTCTGATATATGGCTTGGTATTTTTTCCGAATCCTGGCTCCTTTGTTGATGTGAATGCGGTGAAAATCTTCATCTCTCGTAATCCTGTACCCACTCTCTTGGGTGATATTCTTCATCAGCTTTATGCCCGTACTGCCCGAAAGTGGGGAACCTTGATGTGTTGTGCTCCCTTATTAGCGAGGTGGTTTATTTCGCACCTCCCCAAATCAGTGCTGAAGAACAAAGAAGGCATGGGCTGGGCCTATAAGGTTATGTCTCTCTCTCATAATGACATTATCTGGACTATCAAGGGTATGGACGAGGTGGCTATTATTGATCGTTGCGGGGAGTACCCCAATGTTCCACTGATAGGAACACATGGAGGAATTTCTTATAATCCGTGCTTGGCCTTACGTCAGTTTGGGAGAGCCAGAAGAGAAGGACCTCATGAGCTGCTAATGCCTAGTATCATCTTTGATTTTCAAGGGGATAGCGACGAGCAATGCCACAGATTCATAAGGGCTTGGGATAGAGTTCACAGATCTGATCCACACAAGCTGGGCCCAAAGACTTCTCTTCCAATGGAGCCATATCTCAGATGGGTCCGTATCCGTGCCCAGAATCTGGGTATGCCATATGAAGCCATCCTGCCTATCATTGTTGAAGTTGCTAATGAAGAGGGGGTTCTTCCTACCATCCTCCATCCTTACATGCCCACTGACATTGGGGCACTGAAAAGGTCTTGGATGCAGCTGAGAGAAGAACGAGATGCTTACCGAGAAAAGTTTAACGAGCAAGAGCAGAAGATCCAGAGGTTGACTAGGCAGCTGGAGAACAAGCGGATTCTTAATGACTATGTCCGTACCAACAAGAAGAGGCCATGGGAGCACTGATTGTCCTTTAATTATTTCCTTTCCAGTTTTTATTTACTTTTCAGTATTTCCTTTCTTGTAACGCCTTAAGGGAAATTTATTGAACAATTTGAATTTCAAAGTTATCTAATAAAAGTGTGTTTCCTTTCTGGTTTACGAATTTAAATCTCTCGATTGTCTTTGAAATCATGTCATATGCATTTCATCCCATGCACTTCATAACAGGTACCCATTACAGGTCTCTTATCTTCTTCGCTGTTTATTTCAGCACTCATCATGTCTGCTGAACCATCAACCGAGCAAGCAATCAAGGCCCTACAGCCCAGAATGCCCAATTCCAAGAGTTGTTCATGAATCTAGCTAAGGGTCAGCAAGATCTGAAGACCCTGATTCTGAAATAGAATAAAAAGAAGAAGAAGAGGACAATCCTGTTTAACACAGGTCACTGGTTTGGAAACAGGCTACGGGAAGAAGTTGATTTGACCACCTCATCTGGAGGGAAAGATAGTCAGGAAGAAAGGAGAGTCCCTAGCCCTGTGGTCTCAGACAATGAGACGAACTTCGACGAAGAGCAGTATCCTTCTACTGAGGATAGATACAAACAACTGGAAGATCGATTGAGTGCGATGGAAGTTCAGAAAGTGCCTGGTCTGGACTTTGGTGATTTGGGTCTATCATCTGGGGTGGTAATTCCCCACAAGTTCAAGGCACCAACCTTTGCTAAGTATGACGGAGTTTCTTGTCCGAAGCTACACCTCCGGTCATATGTAAGGAAGATTCAGCCGTACACCGCTAATAAGAACCTATGGATCCACTTCTTTCAAGATAGTCTCTCAGGGACTCAGCTTGAATGGTTTTACCAGTTGGACGAAGCCAGTATCCGCAGTTGGGAAGATTTGGCTACTGCTTTCTACAGGCAGTACCAATACAACTCTGACCTTGCTCCCACGCGTACCCAACTCCAGGGTATGTCAATGGGAACGGGTGAAGGATTCAAAGATTATGCTCAAAAGTGGAGGGACCTCTCCGGAAGAGTACAACCACCCTTGGCTGATCGAGAGCTTGTGAATATGTTTCTGGGGACCTTGTCTGGTCCATTTTTCAACCCCCTGATTGGAAGCTCTTCGTCTGGGTTTACAGAGCTAATTATGACCGGTGAAAGGATTGAAGCTGGTGTTAAGGCTGGTAAAATACAAAAGGGTGCTTCATCAAGCACCGAGAATAAGCCTTTTAAGAAAGAGTCCAGTGCTGTCTACAGTTCGAAAAGCCAGAATAGACCTGAACTTCATCAAGCTGTTAATGCGGTTGTTATTTCAAGACCTGCTGGTGCTCCTCAGTATAATAATCAGTCAAAGGACGAGAGACCTCGAAGGCAATTCACCCGTCTCAGCATGACTTTGTCTCAGATTCTTCCACAGTTGTTGAAAACATGTCTGGTGATTCCAAGGGAAGCCCCGAAGAATCCCAACACTACATCACCAAAGTATAACCCTAATGCCCGCTGTGCTTTTCACTCTGATAGCCTGGGGCATAATACAAATGATTATTGGTCTTTGAACAACAAGGTACATGACTTAATTGATGCTAAGGAGATCGAGTTCGGAGCACCAGAAAATCCTAAACAAGATGCAGGGGTGAATGCTATCGGGGATGACGATGATGAAGAGTTTGACATTGACAGTTGGATCCATCCTACTACCGATGGTGGACTAAGCAACTGGACAGTGAAAGATTCTATGCCCGTTTCTGTTATCACCCAGTAATGAAACTTTTTGTTTTGAATTTGTAACAGACAATGTTTTAAACTTTATGGCCCGGTGTCTTACCCGGGGCACCGTGGCTTCATTTGTGAGGACTTTATGTGTGTCATTTTCATATATCATTAATAAAAGCATTGGACGTTCTTGAATTTCAAATCTTGCGCTCCTTGTTTTTCTTTTATTATATATTGCAAAACAATTATTTTACACACACTCACATATACAGGTCCACATCCACTCTGGATCTCACTGGTAACGACTCTGCTACTGCCATTTATGACTTCGAAAATCCGATCAACTTAGCCTAAGACGAAGGTGAAGATGATTGCAGAGTGCCTGGTGAACTTGCAAGACTTCTACTTCAAGAAGAGAGGGCTATACAGCCACATGAAGAGCCGGTGGAATCAGTAAATCTGGGTACAGAAGAAGACAAGAAAGAAGTTAAGATCGGTGCAAATCTGGAGATTAGTGTGAAGCAACGGTTGATTCAGATGTTGCGTGACTATGTCGAGATCTTTGCCTGGTCTTACGAAGATATGCCTGGTTTGGATACTGATATTGTGGTTCATCGCCTACCTACCAAGGAAGACTGTCCTCCAGTGAAACAAAAGGTCCGCCGAATACGCCCAGAGATGTTTCAGAAAATCAAGGCTGAAGTGATGAAACAGTTTGATGCCGGTTTTCTAGCAGTTACTTCTTACCCTCAGTGGGTTGCCAATGTGGTTCCTGTGTCGAAGAAGGATGGTAAGGTTCGAATGTGTGTTGACTATAGGGATCTGAACAGGGCAAGCCCCAAGGATGATTTCCCTCTACCTCATATCGACGTCTTGGTTGATAACACTGCTCAGCACAAGGTATTCTCCTTTATGGATGGTTTCTCCGGTTATAATCAGATTAAAATGGCTCCCGAAGACATGGAGAAGACGACCTTTGTTACTCAGTGGGGTACCTTTTGCTACAAGGTCATGCCTTTTGGATTGAAGAACGCTGGGGCAACATATCAACGTGCCATGGTTGCTTTATTTCATGACATGATCCATCATGAAATTGAGGTATACGTCGACGATATGATTGCAAGGTCCCAGACTGAGGAGGAACATCTTGACCACCTTCAGAAGCTATTTTATAGGTTGAAGTTGTACAAGCTGAGATTAAACCCGAACAAGTGCACCTTCGGGGTGAGATCTGGTAAACTGCTGGGTTTCGTCATAAGCGATAAAGGTATTCAAATGGATCCTGCCAAAGTGAAGGCTATACAGGAAATTCCAGCTCCCAGAACAGAGAAAGAAGTCAGAGGCTTCCTGGGATGATTGAACTACATTACCCGATTCATCTCACACCTAACTGCTACTTGTGAGCCAATCTTCAAGCTACTGAAGAAAGATCAAGTGGTACGTTGGAACGATGAATGTCAGGCTGCTTTCGAAAGGATCAAAGAGTATCTCCAAGAGCCACATATTCTGATGCCTCCAGTTGAAGGGAGACCTCTGATCTTATACTTGACAATACTCGACAACTCAATGGGGTGTGTGCTGGGTCAGCATGACGAGTCTGGCCGAAAAGAGCATGCTATTTATTACCTTAGCAAAAATTTTACCGACTGTGAGACCCGATACTCGTTGCTCGAGAAAACTTGTTGCGCTTTGGCATGGACTGCTCGCCGACAGAGACAGTATATGCTGACTCACACTACTTTGTTGATATCAAAGATGGATCCAATCAAGTATATCTTCGAGAAGCCTGCCTTATCCGGAAGAATAGTAAGATGGCAGATGATCTTGACTGAGTATGACATCCAGTACACGACCCAAAAGGCAATCAAGGGAAGTGTGTTGGCAGACCATTTGGCACATCAGGCAGTGGATGATTACCAGTCTATGAACTTTGAATTCCCGGACGAGAATATCATGTTGGTAACTGATTGTGAGACACCTGGACCGGATGAAGGACCTGAGGAAGGATCCCGATGGCCTATGTACTTTGATGGAGCTTCAAACGCTTTAGGTAATGGCATCGGCGCCGTGATCATATCTCTTAAAGGCTCTCATACTCCGTTCACCGCCTGACTATGTTTCAACTGCACCAACAACATGGCGGAGTATGAAGCATGCATCATGGGTCTTCGAGCTGCTATTGACCTAAGGATTAATTTTCTAAGTGTTTTCGGAGATTCCTCTCTCGTGAGCAGTCAGATCAAAGACGAGTGGGATACGCAACACCCAAATCTTATTCCTTACAAGGAGTATATGTTGACATTGCTTCCCCACTTCGAAGAGATAACATTTGAACACTTCCCGAGAGAGGAGAATCAGTTGGTGGACGCGCTGGCTACGATGTCTTCTATGTTCAAAGTCAATTGGGACAACGAAGCTCCCCAGATTATCATTGAAAGATTGGATGAACCTGAACATTGTTGTGACATTGAGACTGAAGAGGTAGCAGATAAACCCTGGTTTCACGAAATAAAAAGGTATCTTGAGGCTCAGGAATACCCCGAGGGTGCATCTGTTAATGACAAGAAGTTTTTGAGGAGGTTCGCAGCAAAGTTCTTCATCAACAATGGTATCGTTTACAAGCGTAACCATGATTCGACCTTACTGCGTTGTGTGGATAAGAATGAAGCAGAAAGGATCATGGCGGAGTTACATGAAGGTACTTTCGGAACTCATTCCAGTGGACATACCATGGCAAAGAAGATCCTAGGGGCAGGATATTATTGGTCCACTATGGAAGCCGACTGTTATCAGCATTCTCGGATATGTCACAAGTGCCAAGTTTATGCTGATAAGGTGCACATACCTCTAGTTCCTCTGAACGTCTTGATAGCTCCTTGGCCTTTTGCAACGTGGGGCATTGATATGATCGGCGAGATCAGACCTACAACATCCAACGGGCATCATTTCATCCTGGTAGCCATTGATTACTTTACGAAATGGGTTGAAGCAGCTTCCTTTGCTACTGTAACCAAGAACGTCATGGCAAGGTTCATTTGGCACAATCTGATCTGCCGATACGGTGTACCAGAGAGGATCATTACAGACAATGGTACCAATCTCAACAACAAGATGATCACCGAGCTCTACAAACAATTCAAGATACAACATCATAACTCTTCTCCCTACCGACCGAAGATGAATGGGGCTGTCGAAGCAGCTAATAAGAACATTAAGAAGATTATGCAGAAGATGACGGTGACACATAAAGACTGGCACGAGATGTTACCATTTTCTCTTCATGGGTACCGTACCTCAGTGCAGACGTCAACATGGGCAACACCCTATTCCTTGGTATATGGCATGGAGGCAGTCTTGCCCATTAAAGTTCAGATACCCTCTCTTCGGATCATGAAGGATGCAGGTTTGAGTGAAGATGACTGGATTCAGACTCAGCTTGATCAGCTAAACCTAATCGACGAAAAGAGACTTACTGCTATTTGTCATGGTCAGACGTATCAAAAACGGATGATCAAGGCATTTAACAAGAAAGTTAGACGACAAGAGTATCAAGTTGGGGATCTGGTAATCAAGCGCATTATTCTACCTCAAGGTGATCCCAGGGGCAAATGGACCCCTACTTATGAAGGGCCATTTGTGGTTAAGAATATTTTCTCAGGAGGAGCTATGATTCTAACCACCATGGATGGTGACGACCTTCCTCACCCCGTCAATGCAGACATAGTGAAAAGATACTACACATAAACAAAGACCCGCTAGGTTGACTGGCCTAGGCAAAAATAAGGGCTTCCCGGCGAACCAAAAGGGTTCGGGCAAAAATAAGGGATGAAAATGAAAATCTGTACACCCGACAAGTCGAAAACCTGAAAAGGCAGCGTGGGCAAAAAAGGGTATCCCGGTGGACTGAAAACCTGAAAGGGCGGTCCAGGCAAAAATTAGGGATCAAAGCGTAACACTATGTCTTATTGGATCACCTTGCATCCAGACTTCGGTATCGACCATCAAGCTCGGACGACACTAATCAATCTGATCTACCTTCATCCAAGTAGCAAAGTGATGAGATGCTCGAGGATATAAAGGCAATAGCAGAGTTGGAACCCAGTGGGATCATTCACATAACTGTTTTGTTTAGTTTTTCACAAATTGTGTAAATTCCATTATTCGGCGGCGTTCTCTTACTAGGACGTCAACCTCTTGTACAAAAATGCCTATTTACAGGCCAAACTTCAAAATCAATACAATTCATTTTCAAAGAAATTTCAAACTGTTTTTCCTTTATCTGTTTTGTTTTGCAAAGAACGTCCAATGTTCATTTTTGATATATGCATTTGACATTAATTGCTGCTCATGAATATTTACATGCGAAACAAAAGACAATTACGGGTAATATCAGAAACAGGGGCAATAAGAATTGTCTGAACTGTATAGTTGCTTTGTCCACCAGGTACAGGGTAAATTCATCTGAAGAATATAACCAAAGTACTTTCACTCCCTGCAAAGTAAGACAGTAATGGTGGCTCTCCCCCAGTCGAGACTTGCAACTATGAACGAATCAGCAATGCTCTCCCCAAGCAGAGTTTATCTACCATCAACACTAAAAAGGCTTGATATCCTTGACAGTCTTAATATTCCCTAGCAGAGTATAAGAATGTTCCCCGGCAGAATACAAGATACCCCCAATGGAGTCAATATTTCCCCAGCACGGTCTGAAAAAGCTTTCCCAATGGAGTTGAAGCGTCATCCCCAGTAGACTCTGGAAGTTTATCCCCAGCGGAGTACAAAAATAAATCTCCCCAACCGAGTTCAAAGGATCGTTCCCAACAGAATTCAGAGGATTATCCCCACAAAAGTCTAACAGGGTTATCCCCAGCAAGTTGCAACTGAAAGATTATCCCTAGCGAAGTTCTTTCCTTTCACAAACAGGAATTCAATCCCCCAACAAGATTCAACATCACCAGCAATGATAATTCATCCTGACGGAATTTATCAGTGGAATCCTCCACAGAGCATCTTTTCCCCACAGAGTAATCTCCTCATCAGTTTATTCCCCAACAGAGTTATCTTCTCCTGAAGGTTTATTCTCACAATCATCTTCGTTCGTCACCCCCTGCGGAAACAAAGAATTCAACTCTACTCTCCAGTAGCTATCCAGGACTTATTTTCCCCAGCTAAAGCATTACATTTCCATACATCATGATACATGCATATACACATCATACCATACAATCTCATTTATTTTGAGAACATCATTGCTTGATTCATATCATGCATTGCATATAACTGACCTTTACCTTTCAGGAAAGATGCAGTTAAGTTCTCAAGCTATATCCAAGACCTCCTCTGGTTCAGTCAGATCGCCGATAAGATCTCCCTGATTCGTATTCCAATTGAAGTTATTCCAAGACCTTGTCTGGTCCAGTTAAATCGATTCGAAGATTTTTCTGATGTCGATCCAGTCAAAGTTAATCCAATACCTCCTATGGTTCAGTTAGATCGTCGATAAGATCTCCCTGATTCATATTCCAGTTGAAGTTATTCCAAGACCTTGTCTGGTCCAGTTAAATCAATTCCTAAAGATTTTTCTGATGCCGATCCATTCAAAGTTAATCCAAGACCTCCTCTGGTTCAGTAAGATCGCCGATAAGATCTCCCTGATTCGTATTCCAGTTGAAGTTATTCCAAGACCTTGTCTGGTCCAGTTAAATCGATTCCTAAAGATTTTTCTAATGCCGATCCAGTCAAAGTTATTCCAAGACCTTGTATGGTCCAGTTAAATCGATTCCTAAAGATTTTTCTGATGCCGATCCAGTCAAAGTTATTCCAAGACCTTGTCTGGTCCAAATAAATCGATTCCTAAAGATTTTTCTGATGCCGATCCAGTCAAAGTTAATCCAAGACCTCCTGTGGTTCAGTCAAATCGCCGATAAGATCTCCCTGATTCGTATTCCAGTTGAAGTTATTCCAAGACCTTGTTTGGTCCAGTTAAATCGATTCGAAGATTTTTTTGATGCCGATCCAGTCAAAGTTAATCTAAGACCTCCTCTGGTTCAGTTAGATCGCTGATAAGATCTCCCTGATTTGTATTCCAGTTGAAGTTATTCCAAGACCTTGTCTGGTCCAGTTAAATCGATTCCTAAAGATTTTTCTGATGCCGATCCAGTCAAAGTTAATCCAAGACCTCCTCTGGTTCAGCCAGATTGCCGATAAGATCTACCTGATTCGTTTTCCAGTCGAAGTTCAGACCACCTATCAACAATCTCCAAATGGCATCTGTAATCCCATTCCCGACATCACAATGCTGATACCATTTCATACGAGTGCAAATTTCTGGGCACTCTAGTGTTCAATCATCTTCCACCTTCGGATCACGAAAGGCCCGAAAGCCAATCTATATCCTCTGGTTTAAGAAAATTGAACAGGGGAAGCTGTTGTACCCCAAAATTTTCCCTCCCATATTTACCAAGACATGGCAAGAAAAATCTCCAAGTGGTTCAAGATTGCTCAAGAGTTGGACAGTCAAATCATCTCCTAAGGCAGTCAATCTCAAATTAGGGTTTTGTGTTGCATCAACGTCCTTACATCCAAATGACCTCAAGTGTTCCCCAATGTCCTAACATGTTCTCAATATCATCCATGTCAAATTTCAATCCTTGCAGAGGAAGTTTGCTCAATCAATTGCTCAAAGGGTCCAAAAATCGACTATGCTAGGGCAAAAGTCAACTGTGACCCAAATACAATCAAACTTCAATATTTTTTGTCAAAATTCTCATTTTGAAGGATATTTCATCATTTTATCAAGTTTTGATCATGATTCATCAAGGATTGCTCAAAATTCATCAAGACTCAAAAGTTGCTAAATTAGGGTTTTGTAGGAAAAGTCAACTCAACTTTGACCAAGCATAACTTTCTCATACTTTATGAGAAATGACCCATCCAAAGCTCATTTTGAATAGTATGCAATTTCCTACAATCCATATTCACACCCCAATATCAGAAAATTAACTCACAAAAAGTTACAAATTTGGACATTATAGGTCATTTTTGAAAGTCAACAAAAACACCTTTTTAGCCAAAGCTTATAACTTGAGCATGGAATATCAAAATGAGATGAGACCAAAAGGGTTGGTTAGAGGACATCACAATATTTCTAAAAAGTCCAAGAACACTTCCAAAAGTTCAAAATTGAAGGAGTTATGCATTATTGAAGTTGGGCATTTTTGCAAAATTGCCAAAAGTCAACTATCCCCAAAACTTCATATTTTGTCAAATGGCCCCATTATTTTCCACTTGATTTGATCTTGTCACACTACACAAGTGTCCTAGCTTCAGCCTTGTGTCCATTTATCAATTTTTCTATTTTATTTGATTTTTATTTGAATTATTCCATTTTAAATCAATTTAAATCAAATAAAATCCAAATATTGATTACTTAGGATCTTTTTGGTTGTTATAGGTCTTGATTATCATCACGGTCAGCATCAAATTCGTATCTCACCATATCATGAACAAAAAGATGGATTTTGGACAAATTTGGAAAGTTTTCAAATGGGAATCAAATCAAATCTCCAAGCCATAATGCACAAGGATTCAGTCCAAAATTGTTGACCTAATACAATGCAACATACATATACAATGAAAAGGCACGAGTTTTAGAGGTTGGAGGCTGCAAGAACATCAAAATCAAACTTGAAAAAATTGGAAAAAAGCTTGAAACTGAAATCGTGCTTAGAGGCAGTTTCAACACCAAATCTCCACACTAATCAATTGCTGGACCATCCTTGAAGCGAAACAATCCAAAACCAGTCTCCATACGCGCCCTAGAGCTCTGTAAGTGTCTCGAAAACATGCCTTTCAGTTGAAATCGTATCCTCATATTCTTGCACTTTTTTGACAAATCTTTGGTATATTCATGATGCTCATGCAATTTCTAAGCTTTCTGCATTATTTGATTGCCTTTATATAGCCTGTAACCCCCTAGCCGAATCTAGGGTTCTTGGTTCGTGTTTTTTGGGTGTTTCGTTTGCAGGTGAAATTGATGCCATTGATGGACATAGGCGTGATCAAGAGGCCTAGACGAGTATGACCATGGTCTTGGAATCAATTTCCATGGCCTAGATTTGATTTTAGGACGCTCATACGGATTTAGTTGCGGATATAAATCCGCAAGTAAATATCCAGGGTCCAGCGAAGAAGATGAATACGTGCCCCCCTCCCATTGGTTGATTCAAACTTCGCGCTTTATTTTTCATATTTTCTGGTATTTAAATGTTTTCCCTTATATTAATTGTTGTCCATTATAATAACAAATGAAGCGTGTTGGTGCAGTGCTAGTGGCGTGTGTTTAGTGACTAACAGGACCTGGGTTCGAATCCCAGGTCCCCATATGCTTTGTATTATTTTTCCACAGGTATTCCAGCGCGTTTCAGGAAGTGTGGCATACCATGATCCTCAAATCTCAAAGCGCCAGATGGCCCCAAGGTAGATCTGGTGGTCCAGATGGGACGTGCATCATGCTCCCTGGTCAAAGTGCATGCGTGGGAGTCCAGAAGTCAACCAGGCCTGCGCCTGTTGGGCCTTGAATTTGCTATTCAAACCTCCAAAAATCTGGCCCAAACACTCTCTTCTATATTTATTTTTTCATTCTTGTTTTTATTTAATTATTTTCATTATTATTTTTAACTAACCAATTAAAATTTTTCTTAATAAAATTAAAAACCCAAAAAAATATATTCATTATTAAAATTAAATTCAGCACTTTATTTTTGTTAATAAATATTAATTTAATTAATTTAGTTTAATTAGGAATAACTTTTAATATATTTTGCAATAATTAAAATTAATTTAGACAATTAGGTTTTATTAACATTAATCAAATTTATTTTTATTTCTTTAAATATCAAAAATCCAAAAATATCGTTTTTTATTAATTAACTAATTTGTTTATTAATTTAATAATTAAGTTAGTTTAATTTCTTTTAATTCAAAAATAAACCAAAAAAATGCTTTCTTTCAAAAAGGGTCAAAACCCTAGAATGCGCCCGATTCAATTTCTCGCACGCGTGCCATTTTATTCAATATTGTATCTGTCTCCCGGAATGTAATAGTTTAATTAGGACTTTAAATATTTTCATCGCTTTATTTATTTTCCGCATTTTAATTTCAAGGGTTGCTTTTGGCAATGTAAATACCCGACGCCTTGTAATAGTTAGTTTTAATTTCCGTAATTTAATTTCCGCAACTTATAAACTGTTAGATGTTTGATAATAGGGAATGCATGACAAGATCAAATGTTTGAACCTAAAATCAACATAGATAACCGTTGACATGTGTAAAGATAAAATTAACCGAAATAACACACTCGCACATGCGCACTCTTAGGGTACACCTCACTTGGTTGCCTTCGAACGTGGTCATTGAGTATAGGAAGTTTTAGAGGCCGTCCTCGTGTCCAAAGATCATAGTTGCCTCGAAACGGTTGCCTCATAAAAATGATCTAAGACATTAGGGTTACCGCTAAGGCGTCTTAACATTGCTTTAGTGACCACATGTCCCTTAATCGAATTGACCCTTGAAACTCCAACGACGATGCTACCTACTCATCAATAATGGGATAGTGTTGTCTAAAGGACATTAGTACAGATTGATTCCTTTTTCGAGTAGGTAGATGGTTCTTAAATACTTGCTCTTTCAAAACAAAAATAAAACTTTTCGCACTTACACTTTTCAAAAACTTCTTTCAAACCCACAAACACAAAGAAAAGAAATTTTTGAA
Source organism: Vicia faba (assembly GCA_948472305.1). Lineage (NCBI taxonomy): Eukaryota > Viridiplantae > Streptophyta > Magnoliopsida > Fabales > Fabaceae > Vicia > Vicia faba. The sequence continues at coordinate 508,276,309 of OX451736.1, read as the reverse complement.
AACACTTTGAGCAAGTACCTAAGAGCCCGTGGATAACCACGGATAGAAAGGGTGCTAACACCTTCCCTTTCTATAATATACCCCCCGGACCCGAGAAACATCTCAAAAAAGGAATTTTTCTGTGCTTTTTTCCTTTCCTTGTTGGATAAAATAAAAGACGGTGGCGACTCTTGCTTACCGCGACATTTTGCGAAAACAAACGCAAAACGCGAACCAGCGTTCAAAAACTGTCAGTTCTCTCCCACCATATCATAATATGTATATTTGTTGATCACGGTGTTGTATAAAGCTTGCTTTACAAATCAATCTTGATGTCTTCTTTGATCTTTTTGCTTTATGTTTGGATTTGAGTTATTATAGACATATACCTCAAGAATCTTGATTAGGGATGAATATCTATTAGATTCTAGATTCTAGAGATATATTTAGAGCTAATATTCACTTTGGGTGCTAAAGCTTAATGCCTCCGTGTTGTTGTAGCGCGCAAGACATTATCGATAGAGTAATACGGCTGGTCTCGCAACTTGGCTTTAGACATAGCCTTCATTGTGGGTACATCTCGTGATGTCCGTTATGATTTTGACGAGTACAATAGGTTGAGTGCAACTGATCAATAGATTTAAGTTTGTGACGAGTAGTGTAAATTCACGCCTGATAGGTTTCTCCTTTCTATTGAATGCATTTTGTGACACCCCAAATAATCCGATTATTAAATAATTAGAGTTTTTAATTATTAATTTAATTTGAAATTTAATTATTGGTATTTTTGGATTATTGGAATTAATTTAATTAATTAAAGGAAAGAAGTATTGGTGGTGTGAAGAGTGATTAGAGGGTGTGAGGGGTAAAATACTCTACTCTTACTAATTACTAATTTAATTATTTTATTGGAATAATAAAAGGAGTATTAAAAGGAAAAAGAAGAGAAAGAGAGTTATTTTGGAATATTCATCATACGTGCATTTGAAAGAGGAAAAAGAAGGAGAAAACCGGAAGCGTCAGAATTCGAAGAACCCACAAGGTAAGGGGTGATTTCGATTAGTTAATTCGTATTATCGGTTTAGATATTCAATAGTATGGATCATAGTATGTTAGGGAATCCCGGTTTGGAATTCTAGGGTTCCATAGAATTGTCCCTATTGCGTCGAATTGTAGGTTGAAAACCATTAGGGTGTCAGATGATAAAAAGGAATGATGAAATAATGTTGTTTGATGTTATAATGGTGCAGAATGAATGTGTTTTGGTGTTTCTCATGTTGCAATTCGTATGGGTATGTTTGGAATTGGTTTAGAATGAATAAATGCTGTCAAAAGTGCAGAATTTGACTCTACAGGTCGTGGGAACCGATTCCCAGTGGGGAGGAACCGGGTTCCACTGTGTGAATTTATAAAAATTGGCAAAAATGCACGTAGGAACAGGTTCCTGTATAGGTAAGAACCGGGTTCCCATACATTTTTCCAGAAGCGTGATTTTTGAACTTCGCAGGAACCGGTTCCTGCATATGTAGGAACCGGGTTCTGCTGTAACTTTTTGAAAAATATTAAACTTTGAAAATTCATAACTTTCAAACCGTAAGTCCGTTTTGAGTGCCGTTTTGGACGTTATTTCTTAAATTTAATGCTCTATTTTATAAAATGAAAAGATTTCCTAAAACCTGAAATTATTTTGAAAATGAGTCAAATCCCGGAATAAGTGATTATTGGATAACGCACACGGGTGTGTATGTAGCAGTGAACCTGTGATGGATGGATGTATTAGTATTGTGTGAATGAAAGGCATGTTTATGTTGCTAATGATGGTGTGCATGATCGTTGAGATATCATGTTTTTGGTTTTGGTTCAGTTATGATAAATTGATGTATTTCATAGACTGATTTGATGTTGCATGCTAGTGATGTGCGTGCATATGCATTGTTTTGGTGAAGTTAATTCCTATTGTGTGGAATTTGACTTGTATTGCCGTTAACTGATACCCGGGTGATGATGGGTGGTTAGGCTGGATTCGTGTCTGGGTGTTTATGGACGAATTGATGGTTACTGTATCCGGTTGATGATGGATCAGTGTTGGGTGACTTGATCACGTGTTGGTACCACATGCATTGTGTCTGCATTTGTGTTTGCATGGAATTATAACATGTTAGGATGTCTTCCAGTGTTTCAATTCTTTGGTTGATTATTGATTTGTGCATAATGACTTGTATGATTGGAACTGCGTGTTGAATATGAATTTATGCTAAAATGGGTGAAATAATATGCTTGTGATATAATGTTGATTGAGAAGCTTATAATGCATGTTAATTATGAGAAATCTCACCCTTACTTTAACAATTTCAGATTAAAGTTAGCAGCTCAGGAGTTGGTGAGGATGGCTCTAGAGCTATGTTACTTTAAGTCCGCGTGTCAGTGTCGTGCTCTGATAGGTTGTAACACTGGGGAACGTTTAGTTGAGGAATTAGTTATTATTCAATTGTTTCTTTGAATTTCATTGGGAAAATTTTTTTTTGGTTTATTCCGTTTTGGTTATGGTATTTTTCCGCTGTGTAAGACATGGTCTTAAGTTGATTGAATTATTTGAATAATGACCCTCAGTGTAGCATGACTACTGTTTTATTGGAAGTTTTATTTATTTCATAATTGTGACATCCCTTGTTCCGTGTTAACTCTGATGGAATATGTCTTTAATCATTGATATAATTAATATTATTTGGGGTATTTTAGAAGGGGTGTTACAATAGTGGTATCAGAGCATAGTCGGTCTTGTCTTGTGTCGTTATCCCTTTTGTATGCGACAAGTGTAAGATGACACTGTCGATACTTGTGTACTGATGAGGTTGTTTTGTAATGTTACAGAACAATGGCCGGAAGAGGTAACGGAAGAAACAACGATGCTATTGCTGAAGCATTGGGAATGTTGGCTGGAGTACTCGGAGGGAACTAGCATGGAGCTGTGATTGGTGCTGACCGACAATTGGGGAATTTTCAGAGGAATAATCCTCCGTTGTTCAAGGGTGCACATGATCCCGAAGGTTCTCAGAAGTGGTTGAAGGAGATCGAGAGGATCTTCAGAGTAATTGACTGTGCTGAAGGGCTGAAGGTGAGATACGGAACTCACATGTTAGTAGAGGAAGCTGATGACTGGTGGGTTGCTACCAGAACTGAAATGGAAGAAGATGGTATTTCGTTGACTTGGGCTGTGTTCAGGAGGGCTTTTCTGAGGAGGTACTTTCCTGAGGACATCAGAGGCAAGAAGGAGATTGAGTTTCTGGAACTCAAGCAGGGTAACAAGACTGTCAGTGAGTATGCTTTGAAGTTTACTGAGTTAGCGAAGTATTATGCTCATTATACTAACGATGCAAATGGAGAATTTTCCAAATGTATCAAGTTTGAGAATGGTCTTCGTGATGAGATTAATCAGGGTATTCGGTATCAGCGTATCCGAAGATTTCCTGATCTGATTGACTGTAGTGGGATTTTAGAGGAGGATCTTGCTAGCACTAAGTCGAATGCTCGAGGGCATGTTGATAGGAAGGGTAAGCAACAGATGGATCGTGGTAAGCCTTAAGATAGAAGTAATCAGAGACCCGGTGGTTGGAAGAAGTTTGGTGGAGGAGATTCTAGTTCTTCCATTAAGTGCTACAAGTGTGGTGAGACAGGACATCGTATGGTGGATTGCAAAAGTAATGATAAGAAGTGTTTCAAGTGTGGGAAACTCGGCCATGTGGCCAATGATTGCAGAGTAAGAGTGGTGACTTGTTACAACTATGGTGAAGAAGGTCATACTCGTCCTCAGTGTACAAAACCCAAGAAGGAGCAAGCTGGTGGTAAAGTGTTTGCATTGTCTGGGTCAGAGACTAAGCCAGATGATCGGCTGATTAAAGGTACATGTTTTATTAATGACATACCTTTGATTGCGATTATTGATACTGGAGCTACGCATTCTTTTATTGCTTTGGATTGTGCTAAAAGATTGAATTTGGAAATTTCTAATATGGATGGAAGTATGGTTATTGATACTCCTGCGTCGGGTTCAGTGACTACTTCGTATGTTTGTAGGAATTGTCCTGTTGTGATTTTTGGTAGGGGTTTTGGTATGGATTTAGTGTGCCTACCGTTAGAACAACTTGATATCATCCTTGGAATGAACTGGTTGGAATTCAACCAGGTTCATATCAACTGTTTTGCGAAGACGGTTATTTTTCCTGAAGAGGTTGGTGTCGAAGATGTGACTATGTCGGTTAAACAGATGAGCCTAGCTGTGAAAGATGGTGCTGTGGTATTTATGTTGTATTATGCAATAGAAGCGGAGGGAAAAGCAAAGAATGATGGATTGCCAGTGGTGAATGAATTTCCAGAGGTGTTTCCGGAAGACGTTAGTGAATTGCCACCTGAGAGGGAGGTAGAATTTACTATAGATTTGATTCCTGGAACTAGTCCGGTGTCGATGGCGCCTTACTGTATGTCGGCATCTGAATTAGTGGAGTTAAAGAAATAGTTGGAGGAGTTACTTGAGAAGAAGTTTATTCGTCCGAGTGTTTCTCCGTGGGGTGCTCCGATGTTATTGGTTAAGAAGAAAGAAGGTTCAATGAGATTATGTGTTGATTACAGACAGCTGAATAAAGTTACAATCAAGAATCGGTATCCTTTACCGAGGATCAATGATTTGATGGATCAACTAGTTGGAGCTTGTGTATTTAGTAAGATTGATCTGAGATCTGGATATCATCAGATTCGTGTGAAGTCGGAAGATATTCAGAAAACTGCATTTAGAACGAGGTATGGACATTACGAGTATTCTGTTATGCCGTTTGGAGTTACTAATGCACCTGGTGTTTTCATGGAGTATATGAACATGATATTTCATCCGTATCTTGATAAGTTTGTGGTGGTGTTCATTGATGATATTCTATTTATTCGAAGAGCAATGAAGAGCATGCAGAATATCTCAGAGTTGTGTTGGAATTGTTGAAAGAGAAGAAGCTTTATGCGAAGTTGTCCAAGTGTGAATTCTGGTTAAGTGAAGTAAGTTTTCTTGGCCATGTAATTTCCAAGAATGGAATTGTTGTGGATCCTACGAAGGTAGAAGCAGTATCTCAGTGGAAAGCTCCGAAGAATGCTTCTGAGATCCGTAGTTTTCTGGGTCTTGCAGGTTATTACAGGAAGTTTATAGAAGGATTTTCCAAATTAGCGTTACCGTTGACTAAGTTGACCAGGAAGGGTCAGATGTTTGTTTGGGATATTGAATGTGATAAAGGATTTCAAGAGCTGAAGAGGAGGTTGACAAGTGCTCCGATCTTGATTTTGCCAAATCCGACTAAGTCTTTTGTTGTGTATTGTGACGCATCATTAATGGGATTAGGTGGTGTGTTGATGCAAGATAAGCAGGTGGTGGCTTATGCTTCGAGACAATTGAAAGTACATGAAATGAATTATCCGACTCATGATTTGGAGTTGGGAGCTGTTGTGTTTGTTTTGAAGTTGTGGAGGCATTATTTATATGGTTCTCGGTTTGAGGTGTTCAGTGATCACAAAAGTCTGAGGTATCTCTTTGATCAGAAAGAGTTGAATATGAGGCAGAGGAGATGGTTAGAATTTCTAAAGGATTATGATTTCGGTTTGAATTACCATCCTGGTAAGGCAAACGTTGTTGCGGATGCCTTGAGTAGGAAGTCCTTGCATATGTCGATGTTAATGGTCTGTGAGTTAGATTTGGTTGAGCAGTTCAGAGATTTAAGTTTGGTATGTGAAACTACTCCGAATAGTGTGAAATTGGGTATGTTGAAACTGACTAGTGGTATTCTGGATGAAATTCGGAATGGACAGAAGTCCGATGTTGGGTTAGTTGATAAATTGACATTGATCAACCAAGGTCAAGGAGGCGAGTTCCGGATTGATGAGAATGGTGTTATGAGATTTGGTAATAGGGTGTGTGTTCCGGATGTTGTAGAGATTAGGAAGAGTATTTTGGAAGAAGGACATCGTAGTGGATTGAGTATTCATCCTGGTGCTACTAAAATGTACCATGATTTGAAGAAGTTATTTTGGTGGCCGGGAATGAAAAAGGAAATTGCTGAGTTTGTGTATGCTTGTTTGGTTTGTCAGAAGTCGAAGATTGAGCATCAGAAACCGTCAGGATTGATGGAACCGTTGTTTGTTCCGGAATGGAAATGGGATGGAATCTCTATGGATTTTGTGTCTGGTTTGCCAAGGACATCGAAGAATTGTGATTCTATCTGGGTTATTGTTGATCGGTTGACGAAATCTGCTCACTTTATTCCGATAAGAATGGATTATCCGATGGAAAGGTTGGCAGAATTGTATGTTGAGAAGATTGTGAGTTTGCACGGTATTCCTTCTAGTATTGTGTCGGATCGAGATCCGAGGTTTACATCTAAATTCTGGACGGGATTGCAAGAAGCTTTGGGTACCAAGTTGCGTTTGAGTTCTGCTTATCATCCACAGACAGATGGTCAAACGGAGAGAACAATTCAGTCGTTGGAAGATTTGTTAAGAGCTTGTGTGTTGGAGAAAGGTGGAGCTTGGGATAGTTATCTACCATTGATTGAGTTTACCTACAACAATAGTTTTCAATCGAGCATTGGTATGGCTCCGTTTGAGGCATTGTATGGTAGGAGGTGTCGGACACTGTTGTGTTGGTATGAATCTGGAGAGAGTGCTGTGATTGGACCGGAAATTGTCCAACAAACTTCGGAAAAGATTAAGATGATTCAGGAGAAGATGAGGACTTCTCAGAGTCTTCAGAAAAGTTATCACGATAAGAGGAGGAAAGATCTTGAGTTTAGCGAAGGAGAACATGTTTTTATGCGAGTTACTCCGATGACTGGTATTGGTCGAGTTTTGAAGTCAAAGAAGTTGACTCCACGTTTTATTGGTCCGTTTCAGATTACCAAGAGAGTTGGGAAAGTTGCTTATCAGATTGCTTTGCCTCTGTCACTTGCAAATTTGCATGATGTTTTTCATGTAACTCAGCTAAGGAAGTACATTGCTGATCCGTCTCATGAGATTCGGGTAGACGATATACAGGTACGAGAGAATTTGACTGTGGAAGCGGTACCTGCGAGAATTGAGGATCGGAAGTTGAAACAGTTGCGAGGCAAGGAGATCGCGTTGGTAAGAGTGGCTTGGGGAGGACCAGCAGATGGAAATGTCACTTAGGAGCTGGAGAGTCAGATGAAGGACTCGTATCCCGAACTGTTCGTCTAAGGTATGTTTTCGAGGATGAAAACTCTTTTAGTTGGGGAGAGTTGTGACACCCCAAATAATCCGATTATTAAATAATTAGAATTTTTAATTATTAATTTAATTGGAAATTTAATTATTGGTATTTTTGGATTATTGAATTTAATTTAATTAATTAAAGGAAAGAAGTATTGGTGGTGTGAAGAGTGATTAGAGGGTGTGAGGGGTAAAATACTCTACTCTTACTAATTACTAATTTAATTATTTTATTGGAATAATAAAAGGAGTATTAAAAGGAAAAAGAAGAGAAAGAGAGTTATTTTGGAATATTCATCATACGTGCATTTGAGAAGAGGAAAAAGAAGGAGAAAACCGGAAGCGTCATAATTCGAAGAACCCACAAGGTAAGGGGTGATTTCGATTAGTTAATTTGTATTATCGGTTTAGATATTCAATAGTATGGATCATAGTATGTTAGGGAATCCCGGTTTGGAATTCTAGGGTTCCGTAGAATTGTCCCTATTGCGTCGAATTGTAGGTTGAAAACCATTAGGGTGTCAGATGATAAAAAGGAATGATGAAATAATGTTGTTTGATGTTATAATGGTGCAGAATGGATGTGTTTTGGTGTTTCTCATGTTGCAATTCGTATGGGTATGTTTGGAATTGGTTTAGAATGAATAAATGCTGTCAAAAGTGCAGAATTTGACTCTGCAGGTCGTGGGAACCGGTTCCCAGTGGGGAGGAACCGGGTTCCACTGTGTGAATTTATAAAAATTGGCAAAAATGAACGTAGGAACCGGTTCCTGTATAGGTAGGAACCGGGTTCCCATACATTTTTCCAGAAGCGTGATTTTTGAACTTCGCAGGAACCGGTTCCTGCATATGTAGGAACCGGGTTCTGCTGTAACTTTTTGAAAAATATTAAACTTTGAAAATTCATAACTTTCAAATCGTAAGTCCGTTTTGAGTGCCGTTTTGGACGTTATTTCTTAAATTTAATGCTCTATTTTATAAAATGAAAAGATTTCCTAAAACCTGAAATTATTTTGAAAATGAGTCAAATCCCGGAATAAGTGATTATTGGATAACGCACATGGGTGTGTATGTAGCAGTGAACCTGTGATGGATGGATGTATTAGTATTGTGTGAATGAAAGGCATGTTTATGTTGCTAATGATGGTGTGCATGATCGTTGAGATATCATGTTTTTGGTTTTGGTTCAGTTATGATAAATTGATGTATTTCATAGACTGATTTGATGTTGCATGCTAGTGATGTGCGTGCATATGCATTGTTTTGGTGAAGTTAATTCCTATTGTGTGGAATTTGACTTGTATTACCGTTAACTGATACCCGGGTGATGATGGGTGGTTAGGCTGGATTCGTGTCTGGGTGTTTATGGACGAATCGATGGTTGCTGTATCCGGTTGATGATGGATCAGTGTTGGGTGACTTGGTCACGTGTTGGTACCACATGCATTGTGTCTGCATTTGTGTTTGCATGGAATTGTAACATGTTAGGATGTCTTCCAGTGTTTCAATTCTTTGGTTGATTATTGATTTATGCATAATGACTTGTATGATTGGAACTGCGTGTTGAATCTGAATTTATGCTAAAATGGGTGAAATAATATGCTTGTGATATAATGTTGATTGAGAAGCTTATAATGCATGTTAATTATGAGAAATCTCACCCTTACTTTAACAATTTCAGATTAAAGTTAGCAGCTCAGGAGTTGGTGAGGATGGCTCTAGAGCTATGTTACTTTAAGTCCGCGTGTCAGTGTCGTGCTCTGATAGGTTGTAACACTAGGGAACGTTTAGTTGAGGAATTAGTTATTATTCAATTGTTTCTTTGAATTTCATTGGGAATAATTATGTTTTGGTTTATTCCATTTTGGTTATGGTATTTTTCCGCTGTGTAAGACATGGTCTTAAGTTGATTGAATTATTTGAATAATGACCCTCAGTGTAGCATGACTACTGTTTTATTGGAAGTTTTATTTATTTCATAATTGTGACATCCCTTGTTCCGTGTTAACTCTGATGGAATATGTCTTTAATCATTGATATAATTAATATTATTCAGGGTATTTTAGAAGGGGTGTTACAATAGTGGTATCAGAGCATAGTCGGTCTTGTCTTGTGTCGTTATCCCTTTTGTATGCGACTAGTGTAAGATGACACTGTCGATACTTGTGTACTGATGAGGTTGTTTTGTAATGTTACAGAACAATGGTCGGAAGAGGTAACGGAAGAAACGAAGATGCTATTGCTGAAGCATTGGGAATGTTGGCTAGAGTACTAGGAGGGAACTAGCAGGGAGCTGTGATTGGTGCTGACCGACAATTGGGGAATTTTCAGAGGAATAATCCTCCGTTGTTCAAGGGTGCACATGATCCCAAAGGTGCTCAGAAGTTGTTGAAGGAGATCGAGAGGATCTTCAGAGTAATTGATTGTGCTAAAGGTGAGATACGGAACTCACATGTTAGCAGAGGAAGCTGATGACTGGTTGGTTGCTACCAGAACTGAAATGGAAGAAGATGGTATTTCGTTGACTTGGGCTGTGTTCAGGAGGGCTTTTCTGAGGAGGTACTTTCCTGAGGACATCAGAGGCAAGAAGGAGATTGAGTTTCTGGAACTCAAGCAGGGTAACAAGACTGTCAGTGAGTATGCTTCAAAGTTTACTGAGTTAGAGAAGTATTATGCTCATTATACTAACGATGCAGATGGATAATTTTCCAAATGTATCAAGTTTGAGAATGGTCTTCGTGATGAGATTAAGCAGGGTATTCGGTATCAGCGTATCCGAAGATTTCCTGATCTGATTGACTGTAGTAGGATTTTAGAGGAGGATCTTGCTAGCACTAAGTCGAATGCTCGAGGGCATGTTGATAGGAAGGGTAAGCAACAGATGGATCGTGGTAAGCCTTATGATGGAAGTAATCAGAGACCCGGTGGTTGAAAGAAGTTTGGTAGAGGAGATTCTAGTTCTTCCATTAAGTGCTACAAGTGTGGTGAGACAGGACATCGTATGGTGGATTGCAAAAGTAATGATAAGAAGTGTTTCAAGTGTGGGAAACTCGGCCATGTGGCCAATGATTGCAGAGTAAGAGTGGTGACTTGTTACAACTATGGTGAAGAAGGTCATACTCGTCCTCAGTGTACAAAACCCAAGAAGGAGCAAGCTGGTGGTAAAGTGTTTGCATTATCTGGGTCAGAGACTAAGCCAGATGATCGGCTGATTAAAGGTACATGTTTTATTAATGACATACCTTTGATTGCGATTATTGATACTGGAGCTACGCATTCTTTTATTGCTTTGGATTGTGCTAAAAGATTGAATTTGGAAATTTCTAATATGGATGGAAGTATGGTTATTGATACTCCTGCGTCGGGTTCAGTGACTACTTCGTATGTTTGTAGGAATTATCCTGTTGTGATTTTTGGTAGGGGTTTTGGTATGGATTTAGTGTGCCTACCGTTAGAACAACTTGATATCATCCTTGGAATGAACTGGTTGGAATTCAACCAGGTTCATATCAACTATTTTGGGAAGACGGTTATTTTTCCTGAAGAGGTTGGTGTCGAAGATGTGACTATGTCGGTTAAACAGATGAACCTAGCTGTGAAAGATGGTGCTGTGGTATTTATGTTGTATTCTGCAATAGAAGCGGAGGGAGAAGCAAAGAATGATAGATTGCCAGTGGTGAATGAATTTCCAGAGGTGTTTCCGGAAGACGTTAGTGAATTGCCACCTGAGAGGGAGGTAGAATTTACTATAGATTTGATTCCTGGAACTAGTCCGGTGTCGATGGCACCTTACCGTATGTTGGCATATGAATTAGTGGAGTTAAAGAAACAGTTGGAGGAGTTACTTGAGAAGAAGTTTATTCGTCTGAGTGTTTCGCCGTGGGGTGCTCCGGTGTTGTTGGTTAAGAAGAAAGAAGGTTTAATGAGATTATGTGTTGATTACAGACAGCTGAATAAAGTTATAATCAAGAATCGGTATCCTTTGCCGAGGATCGATGATTTGATGGATCAACTAGTTGGAGATTGTGTATTTAGTAAGATTGATCTGAGATCTGGATATCATCAGATTCGTGTGAAGTTGGAAGATATTCAGAAAACTGCATTTAGAACGAGGTATGGACATTACGAGTATTCTGTTATGCCGTTTGGAGTTACTAATGCACCTGGTGTTTTCATGGAGTATATGAACAGGATATTTCATCCGTATCTTGATAAGTTTGTGGTGGTGTTCATTGATGATATTCTAATTTATTCGAAGAGCGATGAAGAGCATGCAGAACATCTCAGAGTTGTGTTGGAATTGTTGAAAGAGAAGAAGCTTTATGCGAAGTTGTCCAAGTGTGAATTTCAGTTAAGTGAAGTAAGTTTTCTTGGCCATGTAATTTCCAAAAATTGAATTGCTGTGGATCCTACGAAGGTAGAAGCAGTATCTCAGTGGGAAGCGCCGAAGAATGCTTCTGAGATCCGTAGTTTTCTGGGTCTTGCAGGTTATTACAGGAAGTTTATAGAAGGATTTTCCAAATTAGCGTTACCGTTGACTAAGTTGACCGGGAAGGGTCAGATGTTTTTTTGGGATGTTGAATGTGAGAAAGGATTTCAAGAGCTGAAGAGGAGGTTGACAAGTGCTCCGATCTTGATTTTTCCAAATCCGACTAAGTCTTTTGTTGTGTATTGTGACGCATCATTAATGGGATTAGGTGGTGTGTTGATGCAAGATAAGCAGGTGGTGGCTTATGCTTCGAGACAATTGAAAGTACATGAAAGGAATTATCCGACTCATGATTTGGAGTTGACAGTTGTTGTGTTTGTTTTGAAGTTGTGGAGGCATTATTTATATGGTTCTCGGTTTGAGGTGTTCAGTGATCACAAAAGTCTGAGGTATCTCTTTGATCAGAAAGAGTTGAATATGAGGCAGAGGAGATGGTTAGAATTTCTAAAGGATTATGATTTCGGTTTGAATTACCATCCTGGTAAGGCAAACGTTGTTGCAGATGCCTTGAGTAGGAAGTCCTTGCATATGTCGATGTTAATGGTCCGTGAGTTAGATTTGGTTGAGCAGTTCAGAGATTTAAGTTTGGTATGTGAAACTACTCTGAATAGTGTGAAATTGGGTATGTTGAAACTGACTAGTGGTATTCTGGAAGAAATTTGGAATGGACTTAAGTCCGATGTTGGGTTAGTTGATAAATTGACATTGATCAACCAAGGTCAAGGAGGCGAGTTCCGGATTGATGAGAATGGTGTTATGAGATTTGGTAATAGGGTGTGTGTTTCGGATGTTGCAGAGATTAGGAAGAGTATTTTGGAAGAAGGACATCGTAGTGGATTGAGTATTCATCCTGGTGCTACTAAAATGTACCACGATTTGAAGAAGTTGTTTTGGTGGCCGGGAATGAAAAAGGAAATTGTTGAGTTTGTGTATGCTTGTTTGGTTTGTCAGAAGTCGAAGATTGAGCATCAGAAATCGTCTGGATTGATGGAACCATTGTTTGTTCCGGAATGGAAATGGGATGGAATCTCTATGGATTTTGTGTCTGGTTTGCCAAGGACATCGAAGAATTATGATTCTATCTGGGTTATTGTTGATCGGTTGACGAAATCTGCTCACTTTATTCCGATAAGAATGGATTATCCGATGGAAAGGTTGGCATAATTGTATGTTGAGAAGATTGTGAGTTTGCACGATATTCCTTGTAGTTGTTTAATTATTGGCTTGCATTTTTGGTAAAACCCAAGTGTATGTGTGAATGTCATGACTGATGTCATAACATTCTAGTTTAGTTTGTACTGATTCATTAGGTACCTTTGCAGAAAAATATTGTCATTCAGGTACTGATGTTTATAAGTGTGTATCTGAGCATTTTGCAAAATGATCACATTTTCCTAAATCAGTAGACAGGTTTTTCAGATGTCATAACAGATGTTAAGACATCCTGTTCTGAACTAACAGGTTTGCAGTTTGGTTAATTCTGAGTTTTTTCAGGAAAATGACTCAGTCTTTCCAGAACAGAATCCTGCGTTTTCTTTGGGTTAACCTAGCTCAACCCTAACCTGGTTGGTAAAAGACCTGTGACCTAGTCTTAAGGTCAAATGGAATTAACCCTAGCTTTTTGTGGAAACCCTAACTGAAGATGCAGCTGCTATATATTCAACAGAGCTGCTGTTTTGCAAGTAATCCCTTTTTTGGCCAGAAGATCATTTATAAACTGTATAGGTTTAATTATTGTACTTCAAGCAATTATCATTGTGATAAGTGACTTGGAATAGGTTTTTAATTGTAAGGGTTGTGTAGCACTCAAAGCTTTGAAGCAAGAGTGTTTGTATGTTTCTTGACTAAAGCTGTGAAGCAGAGTCAAGTTAGGTGTGTGTATCACTCAAAGCTGTGAAGCAAGAGTGGTTGTGTTGCTTGATTAAAAAGCTGTGAAGCTTAATCAAGTGTATGTTTTTGAAGAGTGTCTTCATCAATTCATTAGTCAAATTGTTTTATGTATCACTGCTGTGATTGAGGGGGAGTGAGTAGGAACTCAGGTTTAAGTTGTACTTAGATTGAAATTGCATTGGGTAGGTCTTAAGTGAAGGAGATATACTGGTTGGTTTATTCCTAAATTAACATCTCTTATAGTGGATTTTCTCCCTGGCTTGGTAGCCCCCAGAGTAGGTGTTGTTGCACACTGAACTGGGTAAACAATTGACTGTGTTCTTTACTGTTTTTGTATTTACTGTCTTATAGAAAGTCAGATACAGTGTCATAACATTAAACGTGACATTGAGTATCTGCAGCCAGAATTTCAATTGGCATCAGAGCAGGCACCCTGCCTGTATTACTGGGTGAGATCTAGGGATATCACTTTCTGGCACTATGGACAAAGAAGGAGTTTTTGGAAATAGACCACCCATTCTGGATGGAACTAATTATGACTACTGGAAACCTCGTATGATTGCCTTCTTAAAATCTCTGGACAAAAAGGCTTGGAGAGCTGCTGACAAAGGATGGATCCATCCCACCATAACTGAGAAAGATGGGACAATCAGTCTGAAGCCTGAGGAAGATTGGAGTAAAGAAGAAGATGAGTTAGCCCTGGGAAATTCCAAAGCTTTAAATGCCTTGTTCAATGGAATTGATAGAAACATTTTCAGACTAGTACATCAATATGAACTGGCCAAGGAAGTTTGGGACACTCTCAAAACTACTCATGAGGGCACTTCCAAAGTAAAAATGTCAAGGCTTCAGATGTTGACTACCAAGTATGAGAATCTAAAAATGATGGAAGATGAAACCATTCATGAGTTTCACATGAATATCTTGGAGATTGCCAACACCTCAGGAGCACTGGGAGAAAAGATGTCAGAAGAAAAACTGGTGAGAAAGATTCTCAGATCCTTGCCTAAAAGATTTGCAATGAAGGTAACTGCCATAGAGGAAGCCCAGGACATCAGCAAGTTGAAAGTGGATGAACTTATTGGGTCTCTTCAGACTTTTGATATGGGGATCACTGATAATGGTGACAAGAAGAACAAGAGCATAGCACTTGTGTCCAACACTGATGTTGAAGAAAATATTTCAGAAGCTATAGCCATGCTTGGAAGACAGTTCAACAAACTCATCAAAAGAATAGATCCAAAGTCAAGGTCTAATGTCCATAACATTCCCTCTGAAATTGACAGTTCCAGCAGAAGACCAAGGTCAGAAGAGAAGGGAAATTAAGGCAGAGGAATTCAATGCCATGGTTGTGAAGGATATGGGCATATTCGAGCTGAATGTCCTACCTTTCTTAAGAAACAAAAGAAAGGAATGACTGTTACTTGGTATGACTGTGATTCAGAAAGTAATTCTGAAGAAGAATCTGCCAAACTAGTTACTGCTTTAACTGGTGTTTGTACCTCTGAAAGTGACATCAGTGATGAAGAGGTGAATTTTGAAGAACTGGCTGATACTTACAAGAAATTGTGTATCAGAAGTACTGAAGTCTGTGTGCAGAATGAGAAACAATCAAAACTCATCATAAAGCTGGAGGCTAAAAAAAGGGCAAACCTTGAAACTATAAGTCATCTAGAAGGAAAAGTTCAATTGCTGAACTCACAACTGAATCAAATGACCAAATCTGTCAAGATGCTGACAAATGGAACTGACAAATTGGAAGAGATCCTTCAGGTTGGACAAAATGTGGGAAATAAATCTGGACTAGGATTTATGGAAGCAAAGAAATCTGATACAGATAAGAAGATCAGGCCTGATAAGCAAATGTCAAAACAGATGTCTCAACACAACTCTCAACATCAGGAACAGAGACATATGAAGAAAAGGTACCAAAGATGGAGATGTCATCATTGTGGGAGATATGGCCATATAAAGCCCTTCTGCTTCAGATTGCATGGATACCCTAATCAGAACTCAGGTGTCAAACCTAAGTCTAAAAAGGTACCACATGCTCCTAAATGGAAGAAAAAGGCTACTGCCCTGATAGCCCACACTTCCATGAGGGTCTCTGCAAAGGAAGACTGATACTTTGACAGTGGATGTTCCAGACACATGACTGGAATCAGGAACCTCCTCAATAATGTTAAGCCTCACACCACCAGTTTTGTGACCTTTGGAGATGGTGCTAAAGGTGAAATCAAAGGAGTTGGTGATTTGGACTGCCCTGAAGTTCCAAGTCTGAATGAAGTACTGCTGGTAAAAGGGCTGACTGCTAATCTCATTAGTATCAGTCAATTGTGTGATCTAGGATTCAAGGTTAATTTCTCAAAATCTGAATGTCTTGTAATCAATGACAAACAAGAAATTGTAATGAAAGGAGTCAGATCTAAAGATAACTGTTACTTGTGGGAGCCTGAGAACACTAATTTCTCCTCTGTGTGTTCCATTGTAAAAGAAGAAAAAGAGGTGAAACTGTGGCACCAAAAACTTGGCCATCTTCATCTAAGAGGTATGAAGAGGATTATCTCCTTGGAAGCAGTCAGAGGGATTCCAAGAATGCAAATTGATGAAGAAAGAGTTTGTGGTGAATGTCAGGTTGGTAAGCAGACTAGGATGTCACATCCAAAGTCAAGACATCTGACCACCTCTAAGGTTCTAGAACTTCTTCATATGGATCTGATGGGACCAATGCAAGTAGAGAGTCTTGGTGGAAAAAGATATGCCTATGTGGTTGTGGATGACTTTTCCAGATTCACCTGGATTAATTTCATCAGGGAAAAATCTGATGTATTTGAAGTTTTTAAAGAATTATGCAAAAGAATTCAAAGAGAAAAGGAAGGGTGTATTGTCAGAATCAGGAGTGATCATGGCAAGGAATTTGAAAACAACAAGTTTGATGATTTCTGTTCTTCAGAAGGAATTAGTCATGAATTTTATTCTCCTATAACACCTCAGCAAAATGGAGTTGTGGAAAGAAAAAACAGGACCATACAGGAATCTTCCAGAGCAATGTTACATGCCAAAAGACTTCCTATGTATTTTTGGGCTGAAGCTATGAATACAGCCTGCTATGTTCATAACAGGGTCACCTTAAGAAAGGGAACCTCATCCACCATATATGAACTCTGGAAAGGAAGAAAACTAATTGTGAAGTACTTCCATGTGTTTGGCAGCAAATGCTATATTCTGGCTGATCGTGAACAAAGAAGAAAACTGGACCCCAAAAGTGATGAAGGCATATTTCTAGGATACTCCTCAAACAGCAGAGCTTATAGAGTATTCAATTCCAGAACCAAAGCCATGATGGAATCAATAAATGTTATAATTGATGATTATCATGAAGAAATAGATGTTCCTTGTACTGTTGAGACATTCTTTGAGACTTCAACCCAACATAATGA
Source organism: Vicia faba (assembly GCA_948472305.1). Taxonomy (NCBI): domain Eukaryota; kingdom Viridiplantae; phylum Streptophyta; class Magnoliopsida; order Fabales; family Fabaceae; genus Vicia; species Vicia faba. Next base: position 508,259,257 of record OX451736.1, on the reverse strand, counting down.
TCTACCCAACTCCACCACAACAGAATCTGAATCAAAGGAAGCTAGCAAGATCCCTTCCATCAGAATTCAGAAGGATCATCCAAAAGATCCCATCATAGGATATCCCAACAGTGGAGTCATCACAAGATCTAGAGAAATCATCTCAAACTCTTGTTTTGTGTCCAAAATGGAACCAAGAAATGTCAAGGAAGCTTTAACTGATGAATACTGGATTGGTGCAATGCAAGATGAACTGAACCAATTCAAGCAACATGAAGTTTGGGAACTGGTTCCTAGACCTGAAGGAACTAACATCATTGGGACAAAATGGATTTTCAAGAACAAGTCAGATGCTGAAGGAGTTGTCACCAGAAATAAGGCAAGACTTGTTGCTCAAGGATACACCCAGGTTGAAGGGGTTGATTTTGATGAAACATTTGCACCTGTAGCCAGGCTGGAATCAATCAGACTCCTACTGTCAATTTCTTGTCTTCTGAAGTTCAAGTTATTTCAGATGGATGTGAAAAGTGCCTTTCTAAATGGGTACTTAAATGAGGAAGCTTATGTGGAACAACCTAAAGGCTTTGTGGATCCAACCCACCCTGATCATGTCTACAAATTGAGAAAAGCTCTATATAGCCTGAAACAAGCTCCTAGAGCATGGTATGACAGGTTAACAAAGTTTCTCTCAGACAAAGGCTACAGAAAAGGAGGCTTGGACAAAACTCTCTTTGTCAAAACTGAAGGAGGGAAGTTGATGGTTGCCCAAATATATGTTGATGACATAGTGTTTGGAGGAATGTCAGAACATACGGTTAAACACTTTGCTGACCAGATGCAGGCTGAATTCGAAATGAGTCTCATGGGAGAACTAACTTATTTTCTTGGACTGCAAGTCTCACAGATGGAGGACTCAATCTTCTTATCTCAAAGCAAGTATGCTAAGAACATTGTAAAGAAATTTGGTATGGAGAATGCAAGTCACAAAAGGACTCCTGCTCCTACTCATCTAAAGCTTTCCAAAGATTCAAGTGGGGTTAAGGTGGATCAAAGTCTGTACAGAAGCATGATAGGAAGCTTGTTGTACTTAACAGTTGGAGTTTGTGCAAGATATCAAGCTGATCCCAAAGTCAGTCATATCAATCAAGTGAAGAGAATTTTGAAGTATGTAAGTGGAACTTACAACTATGGGTTGATGTATTCTCATGGCTGTGAACCAGCTCTGACTGGCTACTGTGATGCTGATTGGGCTGGTAGTGCTGATGATAGAAAAAGCACCTCTGGAGGATGTTTCTTCTTGGGAAATAATCTGGTTTCCTGGTTCAGCAAGAAACAGAATTGTGTGTCTCTTTCTACTGCTGAAGCTGAATACATTGCAGCTGGTAGTAGCTGCTCTCAAATGATCTGGATTAAACAGATGCTCACTGAGTATAATGTCACACAAGATGTTATGACATTGTACAGTGACAATCTTAGTACAATCAACATTTCCAAGAATCCCATTCAGCATAGTAGGACCAAACATATTGACATACGACATCACTTTATCAGAGACCTTGTAGAAGAGAAGACAATCAAATTGGAACATGTTGCCACTGAGCTACAGCTGGATGACATTTTTACTAAGGCTCTTGATGCAAATCAATTTGAAAACTTGAGGGGTAAGTTGGGTATTTGCCAACATGAGGAACTGTAGCAATTAATTTTGCTTAAAACAAGGGTTAAAGGAGTTATGCTAGTTCTGATTGGGTTAAAATTATATTTTCCCATTTCCTTCAATTCTTTTAAGAAGTTGAATAGACACTCCTCTTCTTCCTTCCCCTCTCATCTCCTCATCAAAACCCAGTCTCTCAATCAGAATTTTCTCTTCAGTTGCTGTTGGTCCTCTAAGACTGTCAAAATGTCTCAAACACCATCATCATCCAATACGACTATTTCAACCTCTTCCTCTGATCAAGATTCTAGGACAATCTCTTCTTGTCTGGACTCTGAAGTCCTGGAGATCTCTTCTCGTAGAAAAGTGGGAACTAACCCCACCAAGGTCAAAGAGTTGAGAACAAGACATGCAGGAAAGTCCCAAGCTTCTGCCTCTGGTAATCCATCTCATCCTTCTTCTTCAGTTCCCCCTGAAATTGCAAATAGGGAAGGGTCAGCCTATGTTAGTCAAGCAATAGCTAAAATTGTTTCAAGAATTCTGAACGAGAACCACTCAGTTCCTGGCATTTCTGTTCCTTTGAATCAAGAAAGTTCAAATGCTGAAACAAATCCAGATGTCTCTAAGGATGTCGAGACATCAGGCAAAGAGAAGAATGCTGACATTGCTCACAAGAAAAGGAAGAAGCCCGAATCCTCTGAGCCTGATGACAGTGCTTAAAGGTTGGTTGCTGTTTGGTGGTGTTGCTGATTGGTGGTGGTGATACCTGGTGGAGTTTGAAAGTGTGTTCAGTTTTTAGCTGCTGCTCTTATTACTTTTTTCTGGATGACTGTATAATATTTATGAACATGTTTCTTTGGCCCATTTGTGGCTAAAGAGGGGGAGAATATTTTGGTACTTGCTTAATTAGAAATTCTATTTTTCTGCAGTCATTTCTTTCTGCTGCTATCTATCTCTGATTACTTAGGGTCTTTAGCCAAAAATCTGCCAAAGGGGGAGTTTGTAGTTGTTTAATTATTGGCTTGCATTTTTGGTAAAACCCAAGTGTATGTGTGAATGTCACGACTGATGTCATAACATTCTAGTTTAGTTTGTACTGATTCATTAGGTACCTTTGCAGAAAAATATTGTCATTCAAGTACTGATGTTTATAAGTGTGTATCTGAGCATTTTGCAAAATGATCACATTTTCCTAAATCAGTAGACAGGTTTTTCAGATGTCATAACAGATGTTAAGACATCCTGTTCTGAACTAACAGGTTTGCAGTTTGGTTAATTCTGAGTTTTTTCAGGAAAATGACTCAGTCTTTCCAGAACAGAATCCTGCGTTTTCTTTGGGTTAACCTAGCTCAACCCTAACCTGGTTGGTAAAAGACCCGTGACCTAGTCTTAAGGTCAAATGGAATTAACCCTAGCTTTTTGTGGAAACCCTAACTGAAGATGCAGCTGCTATATATTCAACAGAGCTGCTGTTTTGCAAGTAATCCCTTTTTTGGTCAGAAGATCATTTGTAAACTGTATAGGTTTAATTATTGTACTTCAAGCAATTATCATTGTGATAAGTGACTTGGAATAGGTTTTTAATTGTAAGGGTTATGTAGCACTCAAAGCTTTGAAGCAAGAGTGTTTGTATGTTTCTTGACTAAAGCTGTGAAGCAGAGTCAAGTTAGGTGTGTGTATCACTCAAAGCTGTGAAGCAAGAGTGGTTGTGTTGCTTGATTAAAAAGTTGTGAAGCTTAATCAAGTGTATGTTTTTGAAGAGTGTCTTCATCAATTCATTAGTCAAATTGTTTTATGTATCACTGCTGTGATTGAGGGGGAGTGAGTAGGAACTCAGGTTTAAGTTGTACTTAGATTGAAATTGCATTGGGTAGGTCTTAAGTGAAGGAGATAAACTGGTTAGTTTATTCCTGAATTAACATCTCTTATAGTGGATTTCCTCCCTGGCTTGGTAGCCCCCAGAGTAGGTGTTGTTGCACACTGAACTGGGTAAACAATTGACTGTGTTCTTTACTGTTTTTGTATTTACTGTCTTATAGAAAGTCAGATACGGTGTCATAACATTAAACGTGACATTGAGTATCTGCAGCCAGAATTTCATTCCTTCTAGTATTTTATTGGATCGAGATCCGAGGTTTACATCTAAATTCTGGACGGGATTGCAAGAAGCTTTGGGTACTAAGTTGCGTTTGAGTTCCGCTTATCATCCACAGACAGATGGTCAGACGGAGAGAACGATTCAGTCGTTGGAAGATTTGTTAAGAGCTTGTGTGTTGGAGAAAGGTGGAGCTTGGGATAATTATCTACCATTGATTGAGTTTACCTACAACAATAGTTTTCATTCGAGCATTGGTATGGCTCCGTTTGAGGCATTGTATGGTAGGAGGTGTCGGACACCGTTGTGTTGGTATGAATCTGGAGAGAGTGCTGTGATTGGACCGGAAATTGTCCAACAAACTTCGGAAAAGATTAAGATGATTCAGGAGAAGATGAAGACTTCTCAGAGTCGTCAGAAAAGTTATCACGATAAGAGGAGTAAAGATCTTGAGTTTAGCGAAGGAGAACATGTTTTTATGCGAGTTACTCTGATGACTGGTATTGGTCGAGCTTTGAAGTCAAAGAAGTTGACTCCATATTTTATTGGTCCGTATCAGATTACCAAGAGAGTTTGGGAAAGTTGCTTATCAGATTGCTTTGCCGCCGTCACTTGCAAATTTGCATGATGTTTTTCATGTATCTCAGCTAAGGAAGTACATTGCTGATCCGTCTCATGAGATTCAGGTAGACGATATACAGGTACGAGAGAATTTGACTATGGAAGCAGTACCTGCGAGAATTGAGGATCGGAAGTTGAAACAATTGCGAGGCAAGGAGATCGCGTTGGTAAGAGTGGCTTGGGGAGGACCAGCAGATGGAAATGTCACTTGGGAGCTGGAGAGTCAGATGAAGGACTCGTATCCCGAACTGTTCGTCTAAGGTATGTTTTCGAGGACGAAAACTCTTTTAGTTTGGAAGAGTTGTGACACCCCAAATAATCCGATTATTAAATAATTAGAATTTTTAATTATTAATTTAATTGGAAATTTAATTATTGGTATTTTTGGATTATTGGAATTAATTTAATTAATTAAAGGAAAGAAGTATTGGTGGTGTGAAGAGTGATTAGAGGGTGTGAGGGGTAAAATACTCTACTCTTACTAATTACTAATTTAATTATTTTATTGGAATAATAAAAGGAGTATTAAAAGGAAAAAGAAGAGAAAGAGAGTTATTTTGGAATATTCATCATACGTGCATTTGAGAAGAGGAAAAAGAAGGAGAAAACCGGAAGCGTCAGAATTCGAAGAACCCACAAGGTAAGGGGTGATTTCGATTAGTTAATTCGTATTATCGGTTTAGATATTCAATAGTATGGATCATAGTATGTTAGGGAATCCCGGTTTGGAATTCTAGGGTTCCGTAGAATTGTCCCTATTGCGTCGAATTGTAGGTTGAAAACCATTAGGGTGTCAGATGATAAAAAGGAATGATGAAATAATATTGTTTGATGTTATAATGGTGCAAAATGGATGTGTTTTGGTGTTTCTCATGTTGCAATTCGTATGGGTATGTTTGAAATTGGTTTAGAATGAATAAATGCTGTCAAAAGTGCAGAATTTGACTCTGCAGGTCGTGGGAACCGGTTCCCAGTGGGGAGGAACCGGGTTCCACTGTGTGAATTTATAAAAACTGGCAAAAATGCACGTAGGAACCGGTTCCTGTATAGGTAGGAACCTGGTTCCCATACATTTTTCCAGAAGCGTGATTTTTGAACTTTGCAGGAACCGGTTCCTGCATATGTAGGAACCGGGTTCTGCTGTAACTTTTTGAAAAATATTAAACTTTGAAAATTCATAACTTTCAAACCGTAAGTCCGTTTTGAGTGCCATTTTGGACGTTATTTCTTAAATTTAATACTCTATTTTATAAAATGAAAATATTTCCTAAAAACTGAAATTATTTTGAAAATGTGTCAAATCCCGGAATAAGTGATTATTGGCTAACACACATGAGTGTGTATGTAGCAGTGAACCTGTGATGGATGGATGTATTAGTATTGTGTGAATGAAATGAATGTTTATGTTGCTAATGATGGTGTGCATGATCGTTGAGATATCATGTTTTTGGTTTTGGTTCAGTTATGATAAATTGATGTATTTCATAGACTGATTTGATGTTGCATGCTAGTGATGTGCGTGCATATGCATTGTTTTGGTGAAGTTAATTCACATTGTGTGGAATTTGACTTGTATTGTCGTTAACCGATACACAGGTGATGATGTGTTGTTAGGCTGGATTCGTGTCCGGGTGTTTATGGACGAATCGATGGTTGCTGTATCCGGTTGATGATTGATCAGTGTTGGGTGACTTGGTCACGTGTTGGTACCACTTGCATTGTGTCTGAATTTGTGTTTGCATGGAATTGTAACATGTTAGGATGTCTTCCAGTGTTACAATTCTTTGGTTGATTATTGATTTGTGCATAATGACTTGTATGATTGGAACTGCGTGTTGAATATGAATTTATGCTAAAATGGGTGAAATAATATGCTTGTGATATAATGTTGATTGAGAAGCTTATAATGCATGTTAATTATGAGAAATCTCACCTTTACTTTAACAATTTCAGATTAAAGTTAGCAGCTCAGGAGTTGGTGAGGATGGCTCTAGAGCTATGTTACTTTAAGTCCGCGTGTCAGTGTCGTGCTCTGATAGGTTGTAACACTGGGGAACGTTTAATTGAGGAATTAGTTATTATTCAATTGTTTATTTGAATTTCATTGGGAATAATTATGTTTTGGTTTATTCCGTTTTGGTTATGGTATTTTTCCGCTGTGTAAGACATGGTCTTAAGTTGATTGAATTATTTGAATAATGACCCTCAGTGTAGCATGACTACTGTTTTATTGGAAGTTTTATTTATTTCATAATTGTGACATCCCTTGTTCCGTGTTAACTCTGATGGAATATGTCTTTAACCATTGATATAATTAATATTATTCGGGGTATTTTAGAAGGGGTGTTACACATTTATTTTTTGTTGATACTTTTCTTTTCAACCCATTTATCCCCAAACTCATTTACGAGAGATTTGTCGAACGTCAATTCAATAACCAATCTCTGTGGACACAATACAATATAACCTATATCACCTGGTAAATTAAGAACTTACTTTATGCTTGCCACTTTACCGCTTCAGCTAAATGGTGCCATTGTCGGGAATTGGTTCTATTGTTTTCGCATTGCGATAATTCTTTTGTTTTTGAGTTTTGTAGTTAATGTATATGTTGTATAGAAATTGTATATTAATTTGTATATGATATTTATGCATATATGTGTTTTCACGTATTATTGTAAATTGTCTCGTTTTCGTAACATTTGTTGTGTGATTGTTAGGAAACTTTATTTAGGTTTGCACGGTGTGACAATACCATGGCATGACGAGAGGAGGTTACTAGCTCACACAATAAAGGCGTCGAGCTTACGACGTGAAACAAACATGTTATATTATTTTTATTTGTGTTAATTTAGGTAGTGTGGTGACTTGTGTTTTAACAAGTTGAACTCAGATTAGTTTTTAAATTTCAAATCTTCACTTTTCAACTTGTTAGTTCACTTTCACCCGTTTGTTTCGTTATGTCAGTTGAGTTTTTCTGAAAGCTTATCGTGTTTAGCTTGAGAAAATTTGTTAAAAGTTTATAAATATTGTATGTTTTGTATAGTTATATAGTAATTAGCTTTATTATTATTTTTCTAATTCTTTTGTTGTTGTTTGGACTCAAGTTTTGGTTCGGTAACTTGTAGAATATTGAGGCGATTTGTCATGTTTGATCATTTCGATTTGCGAATGCGTGGTAATGATTTTTGCTAAAGTTTTGTACGTGTTCGAGGTATGTGTTTATCGCTTTCTATATTTTAGCATATTCATGATACTTAGAATTTTCATAATTTTTATTCCATTCATTCTTTTGTATACTTGTTCATTTATGAATCACTTTAGTTCTCACCCTTTTTGTGAGGTAGCTTTCCATTGTTCATATATGCTGGAAGCCACAATTCTTGTTTTAACTGGACTTTATTATGCTTAATTTTTTGTGTGTGTTGATTGTATGAATGTAAGAAAAGGATCAAAGCATTTTTGTTTCATTTTGAGCACAACTACCTATCCAAATAGTCAATTCACCTTGTGAGTGTGTGATCATTAGTAACCTCTTTGAGCTTTTTGTCGATATCCATGCATATTTGCTAAATGCTTGTCTATGCGTGTTTAACTTCCCTTTTTGTATGGATGTTGATTCGTTGTTTTCTTGAACCCTCAACCATTGTTTTGGTTTGAATTTTTATCTTGCCTTAAAAAGTAGGGAGTATTCACTTTAATGTATGGTTGAATTCAAGTTGGGGAGAAAAATTATTGTGTATTTATTGGTCGATTGCTATGAGGTTGAAAAGAAAAGAATAGAAAGAAAAAGAATAGAAAGAAAAAAATGTGAAAAATAAGTGATAGAAAAAGAAAGAAAAAAAATTGAAAAAGTTTTGAAAAAGAAAAACAAAAAGAGTTCGAACAATTGTGTTAATAAGTGATGTGTGTTGGTGTGAAACTTGTGGTAAAGAAGAAGTTTGATTGAAATTCTATTGTTTGAAACTTTGTGGAAGTAATTACTCCCTAAGGTTTAAGCAATTTTTTGTTTCGATTGGCTTTAGGACTTATCACTTGTTTGTTAACCAAACCATATTACAGCCTTGAAAAGCCCTTGAGATTCTTGCTTTTATATTTTCAATGTAAATTTTTGGATGAATGCATAATTTAGTTTATTGTTTGCAAGATTGTTAGATGAGTGAAAATACCTCATTTTTGTGTATTTTTCATCTACCGATGATTCTATTTGCTAGGTGTGGTTCATTTGTGAACTAGGATTGCTTTAGAATGTTTGGCATAATTTTTATATTTGACATTTGTTTCGTGTTTATGTTATAGTCGTAGTTTAGTGGTAAATGTTTACTTTGTGTATACTGTTTTTCATTTGAAGCATTGCATTTGTTTTCTGTTTTCAAAACTTATTGATTCGTGATTCTTTAATTTATCATTCTTTGTTCTTTGAGTTATTTGATTTTGTTTGAGGACAAACAATGATTCAAGTTGGAGAGAGTTTGATAAGTGCAAATTATAGTTATTTTTTAATATACTTTTTGTTGCACTTATCGACTCTTAGTTGCTCATATCAGTTGAAGAACTCAACTTTGTGTATAAATACGTTTAGTTTGTGTATAATATGTTTTCGTGTATTAATTGTATTGTTTGATAGTTTTGTATTCATTTTGTATTAATTGTATTGTTTGATAGTTTTCAAGGATAGATCGTACTTTTCTTCTTTTACCTTCTCTTTCTTTTTAGACTTTACTTCTCTTTCAGCGAGTCGTTTCAATTTAGTCTCATGTTCACTAAGTTTTCCAAACATCTTTGTGATATCTAAAGCATCAAGATCATTTGATTCATTTATAGTTGTTACCTTTAGTTGTCATTTCCTACGCATATATCTCAAATCATGTTCGCACAATCTTTGTTAGAAAAAATCTTTCCCAAGTTGTCTAGCTTAATGATTAAATTGAGAAAATAAATCTGCATGGATTCCACAAGTTCTTCGGGTTCCACACAGAAAAATTCATATTTCTTTATCAACATATTGATTTTAGAATCGTTAACGTCTTAAGTTCCTCCATAAAGGACTTGAAGTGAGTTCCACATAATTTGTGCACTATTATGATATAAGATAAAGTAATATACTTTAAGCGTTTAACGCAAAAATAAGTATATTCTTCACCTTCAGATCATATAAAATTTTTTTAGATTTATAATTGGTTGAATTTTTTAGAAGTTTAATAGCATTATCGACTTCGTTTTCAAAGGATAAAATGTCCGTCGGTAATTGCTACCCATAGATTCTTGTCAATTGACATTATGTGTACATACATGTTTTCCTTCTGATAAGTATAACTCCCGCCTTTAAAAAATGATACTCTATTAGAAGCTTCTTTCGGATTTCCGTCACCTATATTTCAAACTTGTGAGTCACTTAGACCTCATCAAATACCTGCTTTGAGGCTAATTGTTGGGTACGAATATGGACAATAAATAATCTAGAAGGTGGAATGGGGGAGTGGGGGGTTGAATAAACCTCTCAATTAAAATATCGTTTGAGAAGAATTTTTAAAAGTTTGATCAGAATTTCAAAAACAAAGTTTATTTTGCATAGTAGAAATGATTTTGGCGAATAGAGCAATACTGCTTATTGATTATAATTGATTATAATTAACACGAAGAAACTTAAACTAAGTTATAATGCAATCAAGATTGACAATTGAATCAAACAGAAGAGACGTATTGAATAATATCTAAATTACACAAGGAGAGGAGTGTTATTATACAATTACCAATACAGATAAGAATATAAGATTTCTATAACCAAAGTGCTTATCTATTTAATAAATTTTTTGAACTACATAATTGAAGAAATAAAAGTACCTATATTCATTTAAGAGTTCAGGGTTGGATTTATACCCGTGTAAAATTCTTAATGGTTATAGAAGTTTTTTTGTTTTTTCACGAGATACTTCTTAGATTGAATGGGCCCTACCTGTGATTCAGAAGGAAAAAAATCTTTGTATTAACGAATCAACTTCCCATGCAAATTTATATGTACCACATTCAGCTTATCCTTTTATTAGCTTTAGTTTCTGAGAACCATTAATTAACCAGAAATGGAGAGTGAGTTGGTGAAACGCAGAATTGATATAATTGCAGCACACTTTGCTTCCACTGATGAGAATGAGATTTCTCCAACTCATCTTCTTCCTATGGTAATCTAATCTATAACTCTTACCTTGTATTGGTTATTTTTTTATTAAGTTGTTATAATAACTTATAAGTATGAATAATAGTACTAAAAATTATGCATGAATTCTAAAAACCCTTTTCTATCAGAATTGCAGTGGTAGTCTTAATTCTGTGTTACGGAGACATGGCAATAACATATATTTTGCACCCCAAACATCACTTAAAAAGGTACTTTCATTGTTCTTATTCATCAAATACTGTATTAGTGGTTGTTTAATTAAATTCAGTGTTTTATATTCTGATTCCATGCACTTTTCTTTTGTAATGATTTATTTTGTGCAACAAATTTTCAGGGTGACTCAACATCTTTTGTCGCTCCAAAAACCAATGGTGCAAAATGTGAAGCTCCTTCTAATTATAAAAGAGCACCATGTTTTGCAAGACCTGCAATGAAGGAATCAATAATTTCAAATTCAGTTGCGCAAATTACTAAGACACAAGTCTATGATTTTGATGCATTTGGGCCACCTACATATGCTAGGCCAAGCAAACAGATTAAACAAGGAGAACAGTTCAATAATGAAAAAAGAATACACCAATCTGAAATTGGTGATTACCATTTTGAACTATAAATATTATCTGTTACAAAAGTTATACATATATAGTACTATATAAGTAGCTATGGTTATACAAGTATATTTGTGTAACCTTTTTCCTTCTTTTTTTTTCTTTTGCAGGTATTGAGTGGTCACCTAGAATGGATGTTGCAAATTCAAAAGGTAAATATGTTATCAGGGTGGAAGTTCCTGGTGCGAGTGTTGATGACATAAGAGTCGAGATTGATGATCAAAAGTAAGCATTTCATTTTTTTTTTTCCTTCATATTTTATGAATTATTATACTCTTTGTCTATGTTGCTAATACACTTCAGAAGAAAGGCATGTTTGTTGTTCGACGCCAATGCATATGATTACATTCAAATATTGTGTCTCATCTCGGTGTCAATGTGTCATAGCTCTTTGCAATTTATGGGATCTAATTTCTTTATATTAAAATAGTCTAATTTGTGAGTTTCTACAGATTATCTATCAAAGGTAGACGGTTAAGTAGTTCCGGGAAAGTAGCAGGTTGTCCAAATGGTTGTGCAGTTTCTTCATACCTCAAAAGAGAGATACCATATGGACCATTTGAGGTTGTGTGGCCACTTCCTACTGGTGTGAACAAGGACAATATCTCAGCTGAATTTTTGTAAGTTTTATTTTACTCTTACTTACATGGTTCTTGAATATAACCTCTTTGTTTTAATTGACAATCTTGAAACTAGAATAGTGAACCTATTTGTTTTAATTGACAATCTTGAAACTTGAAAAGTGATGATGGTAATCATAATATTCTAAATAGTGAGATATTATTGGATGTTATGATTAACTCAAATGCTGTTTGGAAGTTTCTGGAAGTTGTTTTGGCAAACTAGCTTATTTGAAAAGTTATTCTAGCCTTTTGTTGAAACTGGAAATTTCAAAGAGGAAATCGGTTTTCTCATTTCTAGAAACCGACTTCTGCCGCGTTTTTTGCTTTTCCAGTTTGTTGTTTGTAACAACTTTTTTTGAGTTTGTTATATTTTCAGCACACTATAAATACTCGCTTGTAATATTGTTTTAATAAGAGTTAATATCAATTTATGAGTCTCTCTCTCTCTCTCTCTCTCTCTCTCTCTCTCTCTCTATTAATCTCTATTTTTCTCTCTAAACTTCATCTTCTCCAATTAACCACTTTCACCATTAATTCATCAACTTCATTTTGTATATGCTCTAATATTTGACATCAAGAGCATTGGTTCTGATCCATTAACCCGTTGCAAATTATGTCTATCATTTCTAGTGATTGAATCCCTACCAATCTTCCAATTCTTGATTCCAAAAACTATGACAAATGGTGCAAACAAATGAAAGTTTTATTTGGGTATCAAGAAGTTCTCGAAGTCGTTAACAATGACATTACACCTCTTGGGGCAGAAGCTACAGGTGCACAATAAACTACATTCAAGGAAGAGAAGAAGAAAGACTACAAATCACTCTTCTTGATACATTCTTACGTAGACAACGATAACTTTGAAAAGGTTAGAGATTGCACGTCGGCGAAGCAAGCTTGGGAGATCTTGAAGAAAACTTATGAAGGGGCCGAGGGGCCGATAAAGTAAAGGTTGTAAAGTTACAAACTCACAAGAGACAGTTCAAATTAGTGCAAATAGAAGAGAAGGAATCAGTAAATGATTACATTACGCGTATAACGCGTTTGATGAATCAAATGAAGTCTTGCGGTGAAACTGTAACGGTGCAAAATATGGTAGGAAAGATCTTGCGTTCTTTAATGTCAAGATTTGACAACATAATGGTTGCAATAGAAGAATCAAAGGATATTCTCACAATGAGCAAGGAGGAGCTTCAAAACTCATTAGAGGCTCATGAACAAAGGATGGATGAAAGAGGAAATGACAAGGCAAAAGCGGAGATTACGTTACAAGCACGGTTCAATGAGAAGAACAAGAGATCGAAAGGAAAATGATTTTCAAAAGGGAAGACAAATTCTTAGAATTTTGGTGGCAAAGAGTCACAAATTCAAAGGCTTCGATGGTACAAAGGGGATAGAGCATCTCCAAAGGTGGTGGTCAAGGTAACTACACCAAAAAAATTGACAAGAGTGGTGTAAAGTGTTACAATTGTCACAAACTTGGGCATTTCGCAAGAGAATATAATGCAAAATCGAAGAAAAACCAAGGTGATGAAGCTAAGGTAGCTACATAAGAGGTAGATGATGATAACACACTTCTATTCATGATCACGGAGGAGAATTATGGCTTGAAAAAGTTGCTGGACAGTAGCAGTAGCAGTTGTCAGAAGCTGGGCAGTAGTGTCTGCAGTCTAGAAAATTATGCAAAAACGCGTTTGGAGCGAAGCACAATGGTAACCATTCGAGATGGAGTCTAAGGCAGTGATGAGTGGTACTTAAATTCTGATTGTTCAACGCATATGACTGGTAGAAAGAATTGGTTTGTCAAAATCAATCAAGCTACGAAGAACAAAGTAAGATTTGCTGATGACACAACTTTAACGGCCAATAGTGTGGCTGATGTTTTGATCATGAAGAAGGATGAGAGTCACTCCTTGATCAAATATGTGTTATAAATTCCTAGAATTAAATATAATCTCTTGAGCATTGGCTAATTGCTTGATAATAATTACATAATTCGCATGGAAAATAAGATTTTACGCGTTTTGGACTTAAACAGAGACTTAAGAGCATCCATGGCTGTAAATCATACTTTCAAGATAGAGTTAAAAGTGATGGAGCACAAGTGTCTTGCTACAGCGACAAGTCGTGATGAGTGGTTGTGGCATTAACGTCTTGGATATCTCAATTTTCGAGACCTCGATGAGTTACAAAGTAATGGTATGGTGATCGGGCTACCCAAGATCAATATTTCAACTAAGATTTATAAAGAGTGTGTTCAAGGAAAGCAACACAAGAATAGTCTCAGTTAGGATGTAGGTCATAGGACCAAACATCATCTTGAGGTGGTGTACTCCGATGTTTATGGTCCAATGCAAGTCGACTCGTATGGTGGAAAAATGTACTTTATCACTTTTATTGATGATTTTAGTAGAAAGCTATGGATTTATCTAATCAAGAGGAAAGATGAGGTGTTTGATGTGTTCAAGCGTTTTAAATCCATGGCGGAGCGGCAAAGTGGTCACAAGTTGAAAATTCTCAAAGCCGCTGGTGGAGGCGAGTATATCTCGAGTGAGTTTGGGAATTATTATGATGTTGAGAGTATAGTGCGTGAGGTTGAACCACCTTATACGCCTCAGCAAAATGGTGTTGCCGAGAGACGAAATCATTCGATAATGAATATGGTTCGTAGCATGCTGAAGGAAAAAAACTTATCGAAGGAACTATGGGGCGAAGCCGTATCTACATCCGTCTATTTGTTGAATAGGTGCCCTACTAAGAATCTGGACAAAGTGACACCAGAAGAGGTATGGTCTGGTCATAAACCAAGTTTGATTCATTTGAAGGTTTTCGGTTTGGTAGCATTTCGACATATTCTGGGTCAGCTTCGAAAGAAATTGGATGACAAAGGAGAGATAATGTTGATAGTTGGTTATCATCCTACCTGAGGCTACAAGTTGTTTGATGTGAGTAGCAAGAAGATTGTGATTAGTCGAGATGTGGTCGTGGATGAGTTGAAGTTGTTTGACAGTAGAAAAATTCACATGATAGCAGCAGAAACCGATTTCCCAACAGAAGAAAACTGGTTTCCTTTGCGATTGCTGCATACTGAAGCTGCTGGAAGTGAATTTTTGGAAGAAAAAATCGGTTTCCCTATTTCTAGAAACCGGTTTCCACAGGAAAATACAGAAAATCAGCATTCTACATAAATAGTTCAGTAGTCGGTCTAAGTTGAAAATGGTGAATCAAGTAGACGTCCAACAAGGCATAGAGGTCTACCTCAACGACTCTGAGATTGTGAAGTATTCCATGATAATAAGATCAACAATGATGGTGATCTTATTCACTTTGTGCTTATGGCCAAATCTGAGCCCGTGAGCACGAAGGAGGCATTAAGCAATTCAAAGTGGATGTGTGTAATGAAAGAGGAGCTGGAATCGATTGAGAAAAACAGTACTTGGGAGCTGGTCGATTTACCGAATTGGAAAAAGCCAATAGGAGTGAAATGGGTTTATAAAATAAAGACAAATCCGAAAGGCGAAGTTGTCAAGCATAACGCTCAACTAGTAGCGAAGGGATTTTTGCAAGGAGAAGATACATACTATGATGAGGTGTTTGCACATGTGGCTAGATTGGAAACTATATGGTTGATTGTTGGTATTGCGAATAGCAATAATTGCCAATGTATTAAATGGATGTAAAATATGCATTTTTGAATGGTCCACTTGAGGAGGAAGTTTATGTAGAGAAGTCCCCTGGTTTTGTGGTTAAGAATCAAGAGTGAAGAGTATACATATTGAAGAAGGCACTCTATGGTTTGAAACAAGCACCTAGATCTTGGAACAAACGCATATAAGCATTTCTAGTTGAAGTTGGCTTCAAGAAGCGTGTATCCGAACATGGTGTTTATGTGAAGACGGGTGCAAGCAAAGAAGTGATTATACTTTGCTTATATATGGACGACTTATTAATTACAGGCAAAAATGAAGTGAATATTTCTAAGTTCAAGAGTGAGCTTATGGAAGAGTTTGAAATTAGAGACCTTAGAATCATGACTTACTTTCTTTGCATAGAGTTCAACAAGTCAAAATTGGGGCTGCTTATGCATCAAAGAAAGTATACTCTTGAGATTTTGAAAAAGTGTGACATGGAGCATTGTAATGCTGCCATAACACCGACTGAAGCTAGGTTGCAGTTGTCTAAAAGTGAAGATAAACAAGGTGTGGATCCAACTCAATATAGGAGGTTGATTGGATCATTGTGTTACTTGTGCAATACGCAGCCAGATTTAGTATTTAGTGTCGGTATTGTAAATATATTCATAGAGAAACTAAAGGTTTCTCATTTGGCAGCAGTTAAGAGGATCCTAAGATACATCAGAGAAAATCTTGGTTGTGGAATTCTCTTTCCCACAGCGGACACGAGCAGAAATTGCGAGTTACTCAATTATATGGATTCCAATTGGTGCAGAGATAAGAATGATCGAAAGTCTATGACTGGTTATATCTTTATGTTCGGCGGAGCTCCAATCTTTTAGTGCTCTAAAAAGGAATCTGTCGTTGCACTCTCTTCTTGGGAGGCCGAGTATATCATTGCATCGATGTGTGCGTGGCAGGCTGTATGGCTTATGAGTCTGCTAAGGGAGATGGACAGCAATGAAGAAAAGGTTGTTACGCTCTTGGTTGATAAATATTCCAACTACTAACCTTGCAAGGAATCTGATTGCACATCGGAGGAGCAAGCATATAGAGATGAGATTTCATTAATTGAGGGAATTGGTATGTGAAGGACAACTGAAGTTAGGATACTATCGAAGCGAAGAACAACTTGCGAATTTATTGACGAAAGGTGTGACAAATGATGTGTTCAAGAAGCTTGTGAGGAGTTTAAGCACGAGGAATATTGAGAACTTGACTTAAGGTGGTGTATTAGATGTTATGTTTAAGTCAAATGCTGCTTGGAAGCTTCTGGAAGCTATTTTGGCAAAACAACTTATTTGAAACACTATTCTAGCCTTTTGCTGAAACTGAAAGGAAACCGGTTTCCTCATTTCTGGAAACCGGTTTCTGCCACATTTTTTGCTTTTCCAGTTTGCTGTTTGTAACAATTTTTTTTGAGTTTGTTTTGTTTGTTATATTTTTAGCATACTATAAATACTCTCTTGTAATACTATTTTAGTGTGAGTTAATGTCAATTTATGAGTTTCTCCTCTCTCTCTCTCTCTCTCTCTCTCTCTCTCTCTCTCTCTCTCTAATAATCTCTATTTTTCTCTCTAAACTTCACACTACAAGAAAATATTGAATTTGTCATGTAAGTTTGCCAGGTGAAAAGTACCTCACAAAATAATGTACTTGCGGGGTGTTTTTCACCTCGCAACATAGTTTAAAAAAAAGAAAAAGATTTTCCCTCTCGTAACTGAAGCTCGAAGTTTGAAATTTTTTGAAAATAACGTTGCGAAGTGTTATTCACCCTGCAACTAAGTTTTAAAAAAATGGGGGAAATTAAATATTAGAATTATTGAGTGTCAGATGTGGTAGGTGATTGTTTGGGACTTTTTCATAGTCAGACGTTGCAAGGTGAAAGTCACGCCGCAAGTC
This sequence comes from Vicia faba, assembly GCA_948472305.1. Classification (NCBI taxonomy): domain Eukaryota; kingdom Viridiplantae; phylum Streptophyta; class Magnoliopsida; order Fabales; family Fabaceae; genus Vicia; species Vicia faba. The sequence goes on along the minus strand of OX451736.1, from coordinate 508,241,926 downwards.
CCAACGTCTCTTAACGCTGCGAGGTGAAAAACACTTCTCAAGTGTTTTTTCAAAAAATTGATGTGACAATCTCTGGCATTTTCTGATGGTACAGAGCACAAAGTACTGTTTGACTGACACAAAGTTTACAGGATGGATATCATGTCGCAAGTCTCAACAACATTAAATGTTGCGGGGTGGTTTTCACGTCGCAACATTGTTATAAATACCAGCTTTTCACTTTCCTTCTCCACACTCCAGATTTATATCATATCATTCCAAACATTTTTTCTCTCTTCCACAAGCCTTTTGCGGTTCATCTACCCCAAACATCCAAAATCTCTCAAAATTTTCATTTTTATCACAGATCAAAACCATCAAGCATCAAATATGTAGTTGGTTTCAAAGTTTTTTTCATCAAACCCATTATTAAGATACACATAAAAACTAAATTATTTTTTATTTAGAAATATTATGATGAAATTTGTATGATTTTGTGTATGAAATTTATATGTTTGATTGAAATATTAGAGTTTATATTTTTAGGGTTTATGTCAGGGTGTAAAAAATTGTTATAATGTATATAGTATCAATGTTGAAATTGTTGAAATATTTTTAAGTTTTTTAGGTTTTATGTTTTTAGGTTTATATTATACTGTATCAATGTATACATATATTTATGTTATAGTTGATAAAAACATAAACATAAATAAACATAGTAAAACATTTAAAACATTTTTATTGTCAAAACATTTAAAATAAACATAGTGAAACATTTTTCAGAATATCTTTATAGTTGATAGAAATATGTTTTTGTTTATTATTAGTATTATATTTAAAAAACAGAGTAAGATATTTTTCAAAACAGAATATTTTTATTTATAAAAAAAACTTATTATTAATATTTTAAAAAATGGATTATTATTATTATTAATATTTAAAAAAACAGATTATTATTAATATTTTAAATAATAGAATATTATTAATATTTATATAAATTACATATTATTATTTTTAAAAAATAGAATAATATACTTTAGGGTATTATTTTTTATAAACAGAATAATATATTTTTCAGGTGAAATTCACTCAGCAAGTTTCTGTATATTTAAATTTGTCAAGTGAATTTCACTCCGCAACTTTCTGCCAAATCTATTCTGCAACCGCCTGCTCTGTTCTGCTCTGACATCTGCGTGTGTTTTGTTCTGAACTCTGAAAAGTGGGTTGGAGGATGAATTTCACCTGACAATGTTGCAAAGTGTTATTCACCTGACAACGTTTCGAAGTGTTTTTCACCTGAGAAAATGTTGCGGCGACTAATATTTTTGCGGGGTGATTAGTCTATCCCGCAGTAATGACATTGCAGGGTGATTTTTCCTTCTGCGAGGTGTAATTCATCTGGCAAACTGCTGTTTTTTTTATAGTGTTATCTTTTCTAATTAACTATTTTTTACCATTAATTCATCAACTTTATTTTGTGTATGTTCTAACAAATATTGTATCTCTGATGATGTTAATCCTTCAAAAATCCATGTAACTGTATCTTTGATGATGTTAATCCTTCAAAAATCCATGTAACAATTTCTTTCATTTTTTTTCCTAGAATTGTAGTGTGAAAGTATTGATGCTGAAGTAAGATCTCATTTCTAAAATGATTGATTACATTTATTTTGCACCTCTATATATATTGGAAGCTGATAATTTGTTTTTGTTTCTTTTTCTATTTTCAGGGATGGATTTCTCCAAATTATAATCCCTAAAGTTTGAAGCTCAATAATATTATGATATATATATAGAATGCTTTTGCCGATCAAAGATGTAGCAGCAGTGGCAATATTCTGCATATAAATATGCTATTTCTTCTTTATGAACAATATGACCAATCATGTATACATATATAGTATATAATGTAAATGATAAGTACTAATCCTCCATGTATATATAGTACAAAGTGAGTTAAATAATAATGAAGGTTTAAAATAAACCAACCAAACATCTAAACTATTGATCCGTGGCTTGTATGTGTTTATCAAAGTTCTTTCTAAAACATTACATAACCAGTATTTTAGCATTTATAGATAGATCTGCAAATGAGTTGAATGAGTCTCTTCTTGACACGGAGATATAGGATGCAACACTAGTATCTAATTTGAGTCGGTTGTGAAATCGATGTCGGAATAATAAAGTATGATTGATTTTTTATCGGCAAGAAACCCACAAAGGTAGGAATGAGGGAAGCAAAAACAACACACTGAATTTAATTAAAACGTTATTATTTACTTTCTTAATAAATTATGATTACAAGTACATAATAACAACTAACCTGTCTCATTCTTTAATTAAGATTGATTTTTTTTACAAAGATGAGAGACTAGTATGTTATTTATAAGAAACTAAACTTTAGTTTTTTAACTAACATACTAAACTAATGGGCTTTACTAAACATACCCATTATATAAGATAACTTAAGAAACAAGCTAACTCAATCCTAGTTCGACTACTGCATGTGCACAGGATTCGACTGTATGCTTCATCTCTGTCGAACCCAGAAGCCACTGTTGTCGACACACATGTAGACACTAGAGTTCGATCCAAAGTTTCCATAAATCTCCACCTTTGAACAAACTCTACAACATCATCAAACTAGATTTCTTCATGTCGCTTTATCAACTGCATACAGTGGAAAAACTTGCAATTTGACAATGTCTTGGTGATCATATCAACACCATTGTCTTTATTCAAAACCTTCAATACTTGGACTTCTCCACGCTAAATTATATGTCTGATGAAATACAACATCGCATCGATGTGCTTGGTTCTCTTATGATAGACTGAATTCTTTGAAGGTGTATTGCACGTTGGCTGTCACATTTAACAGTGATTGCTCGACGTTGAAGTTTTAGCTTCTTAGCAAAACCTTCAAGCCACAATGCTTCTTTCCCAGCTTCAATGAGGGCCATATACTCTTCTTCAGTGGTTGATAAGGCAACAACCTTATAAAGTGTCGTTTTCCAACTAATTTTTGTGTCAAACATAGTGAAAACATATTGAAAAATGGATTTTCTAGAATCCATACAACCTGCATAGTCAGAGTCGACATATCCTTCAATTTCAATTTTGCAATCATCACCACGGTTCCACCATAAATCAAAACTCTGTCCAAAAAAGTTTACGTCTGACTTTGGAATGAGACTACGTTCGACTTTGTCCAAAAAAGTTTCAGAAGGAATCTACGCTTGATTTCATCTGAATGATGTACTAGAATGAGTCTACGTCTGACTTTGTCTAGAAGAGGTATTGGAAGGAGTTTATGCCTTACTTTTTTTCCAAGAGAGTATCAGAAGGAAATCTACGCCTGACCTCATCTAAATGATGCACTAGAAGATGTCTATGCCCGACTTCATCTAGAAGAGGTATTGGAAGGAGTTTACGCCTGACTTTTTTCCCAACAGAGTATCAGAAGGAAATCTACGCCTGAGCTCATCTGAATGATGCACTAGAAGATGTCTACGCCCGACTTCATCTAGAAGAGGTATTAGAAGGAGTCTACGTCTGACTTTTTTCCAACAGAGTATCAGAAGGAAATCTATGCCTGACTTCATCTGAATGATATACTAGAATGAGTCTACGCCCGACTTTGTCTAGAAGAGATATTGGAAGGAGTCTACGCCTGACTTTTTTCCAAAAGAGTTTCAGAAGGAAATCTATGCTTGACTTCATCTGAATGTCGCACTAGAATGAGTCTACACTCGACTTTGTCTAGTAGATACGTTTGGAATGAGTCTACACCCGAATTTGTCCAAAAGAATATCAGAACGAAATCTACGCTTGATTTCATCTAGAAGATGTCTACGCCTGACTTTATCTAGAAGAGATATTGGAAGGAGTCTACGCCTGACTTTTTTTCCAAAAGAATATCAGAATGGATCTACGCTTGATTTCATATGAATGATGCACTAGAAGATGCCTACGCCCGACTTCATCTAGAAGAGGTATTGGAAGGAGTCTACGCCTGACTTTTTTTCCAAAAGAGTATCAGAAGGAAATCTACGCCTGATTTTACCTGAATGATATACTAGAATGAGTCTACGCCCGATTTGTCTAGAAGAGATATTGGAAGTTGTCTATGCTTGATTTTTTTTTCTAAAAGAGTTTCAGAAGGAAATCTACGCTTGACTTCATCTGAATGATGCACTAGAATGAGTCTACGCCTGACTTTGTCTAGCAGATGCATTTGGAATAAGTCTAAGCCCGACTTTATCCAAAAGAATATCATAAGGAAATCTACGCCTCACCTCATCTGAATGATATACTAGAACGAGTCTACGTCCGAATTTGTCTAGAAGATATGTTTGGAATGAGTCTATGTCCGACTTTTTCCAAAAGAATATCAGAAGGAATCTACGCCTGATTCTATGAAAGTGCTGATTATGTAGATAGTCTCCCCTTCCAGTTTCTGGAATTGATCTACATCATGTCTATAAATTGTTGATAATATTTGTTTGTTTGCAGATTTAACCTGAAAAGACAAAGTTATCTTTATGCAATGTCATGATGTATGCATTACGTAATGATGCTCTCAAGATAAATGATAATGTTGCATGCATTTTGTATGTATATGTTATGATATTGTAAATGATATATGGATGCAACATGTTGTTGGAGAGCATTGGTAGCTTCTTATAACGACGTCTTGTTGGGGGAAATAAATCCTTGACTGACGCTGGATATGAAGAAAGTGATTCTTCAATTTCTTCTGAGAATAATTTTTCTAGAGATTTCTGTCTTCTGTTTAAGGATACTTTGTTGGGGATCTTCGACTTCTGCTTGAGGATAATCAAAGAGAGTCGGTTGCTCGCTGTTCGTTGAAGGAATTGATTTTTGCATATCCTGACTGGGGAAAAGAGAGATGGATGCTATCGGACCAAGTTTTAGGCATTGTAGAAATTTCTATGGGGATAACAACTTTGGTCATACCCTGCTAGAGGGAAGGAGAGGATTTCATGGTGTTGGAGAAATAAACTCTGCTAGAGAATGAAATTCCTATAAACCGTGTTAAGGAAATAATTTATGTCGGGAATTAGTATTTCATAGGCTGTGTTGAAGAAGTTTTCACTGTGTACTAGGGGAAATGATTAGATCTTCCTATCTACTGGGGAACCTCTTGGGGAAGATGGTCCTGTCAAGTTGTCGATTGGAGATATGGAAATGAATTGCTGGAAGATGACCTAGTTTCGGTATGACTTACATATTTAGGCTTGCTAGGGAATGTATCTCTGTTGAAGACGAGCTTGTGCAGATAGCTCTGTAGAGATAATTCCGTGAAAACTGTTATGTGGGGATTTATGGATGACTTGAATGTTATCTCAAATTCTAGAGCCCTCGGCAAATGCTGATCAAGGTGATAAGTCTTCTACTAATAGACAAGTGATGAGATAACGGGACATAGTCTTACGCTTTAATCCTTCACTTTTTCCTAGACCACCTTTTCAGATTTTCAGTCCACCGGGATACCCATTTTTGCCCAAGCCATCTTTTTAGGTTTTCGACTTGCTGGGTGTACAATTTTTTATATATCCCTAATTTTTTCCCGAACCCTTTTGGTTCGTCGGGATGCCCTTATTTTATTCTAGACCTGTCGACCTAGCAGGTCTCTTTTACGCGTAGTATTTTTTTGACTATGTCTGTATTTACAGGGTGTAGAGAATTTTCACTATAAGTGTTGTAGCATGCCAGAGAATGTTTTCTTGATCGTATTTGGCCCTTTGCTGAAACTCATGTTCAATGCCCCAAGTGATTCAGATGGAGGTCTGCCCCTGGCTATTCAACACTTTTGAGAGATTCCTTAAATCTTGACTTGACTGCCGCCAGATCATTTAGACACCATGTCATGCCCCTTGATTATGAAAGGCCTACTACTGGAAATGTCTTTCCATCTGAGGTGATTATGTTCATTGAGAGGATTTCCGTTCATTGAATATTTGTTGTGCGAATTTCTCTGTTGTCGAACAATTAGTCATATGCAAACAGTGGTATTAAAAATGCAAAGCTTATGTCTATCTTGAACTTTTGAAAAATCATTTTTAGTAAATTTTTTTTTGTAAGAATATGAATTCAACTCAGGTTTTATAGTAAGTCTTTTAGGAGTCAGGATACCTTTTGTAATAGTATGCTTTCGAACTAACATATGCTTCAGTTAGGACTTTTAAGGGTTGTAATGTGGCCTGGTTCACGGTTTAAGAAGCAAAGTAAAAAAGGCTAAAAATTTATTTGTTCCCAAGCCGTTCTCCGTGATGTTCTTCAGCCCTATACTCAGTCAATTGTGCGTTTAGATTCCAATTTAGTCTGGAATGATATTTTGGTGATGGTTCGAATACTGGAAGCAACCATTTTTTGTAACATTTTTTCTTTTGTTGAGGATTTGTAGCAACCTCTTTTGACTTGATTATCCCTAAGTTTTACCTGAACTGTTTCTTCTGTGATTACAGTCAGCGGGATGCCCCCGCTTTTTCCTAAGTCTCCTTCATAGGTTTTGACTTAGCGAGCTTTTCTTTTGAGAGATAATGACTGCCTATTTTACGGGGAACCATCACCGTCTTTTGATTTGGAAGGACATCTTCGATATTATTTGTTGTGTACGAAGTGAAAGCTTGCGACTGAATGCGAATTTGAATTAACTGAGAAACTACCCTGCCCCAGGTTATGATTAAAGGTTTCAATTTTTGTGAAAAAGAAATCTCCTACTTTTTAGTCTCAAAGGGGTTGACTAGGGATTATCTTCCTTATAACTCCAATGTTTAGGATTTGAAACAACGCTTGTACATCGTCAACAAGGTCTGTTCAAAAGCATACTGTAGAGATTATGGCATCGTTTTCATCATCCTCTCTCTAAAGGATTATAACTTTTAATCAGAGTTGAATATCACAAAACGAAGTAAGAAAGCATTTTAAATATAGTGAAAACGAATTAATTCAAGACAAACACGTGCAATGCATTAATGGGAAAACCAAAGTTTGACATGACAGTAATTGTTTGAACAAACAAAGAAAATTACAAATAAAAATTCAAATGAAGAAGCTTTCATTGTTGGAAGTAGGGGAAATCTAGTTATTCAGGCCGTTGCTACTATCGACATCTTCCACAACATTAATATGATCCTAATTATGATTCGGCATGGGAACAGTGATCACGTTGGGAGTCTCAGGAGGATCGAATTTAATCTCCTTGGCGTATATTTTAAATCTTGTATTTCAGTGCCCAACAATCGTTAGTATCATGCACAGGACTGCCAGAATGATAGGTGTGATACGGTGGCCAGAACCGGGACTGTTTTTGAAATGCTGTTTTGCATTTTGCGTTTGTGTTTGCAAAATGTCGCGGTAAGCAAGAGTCGCCACCGACTTTTATTTTATCCAACAAGGAAAGGAAAAAAACACAAAAAAATTCCTTTTTTGAGATATTTCTGAGTACGGGGGGTAGATTATAGAAAGGGAAGGTATTAGCACCCTTTCTATCCGTAGTTATCTACGGGCTCTTAGGTACTTGCTCATCATTTTCAAAATTGTTTTCTTTGTGTTTGTGGGTTTTGAAAAGTTTTTGTTTTAACTTCGATTTAACTCTTGCTTCTGTCTTCAAGAGTGTAATGAAGTGTTTTTTGAAAACTTGTTTGTCAAAGAGTGTAAGTGTGAAAAAAGTTTTGTTTTGATTGAGCAAGTACTTAAGAACTAATCTACCTACTCGAAAAAAAAGAATCGTTCTATGTTTGTTTCCTTTAGACAGTGCTATCCCACTATTAGTGAGTAGGTAGCACCGTCGTTGAAGTTTGAGGGTCAATTCGAAGAGGGACGTACGGTCACTAAAGCAATGTTAGGACGTATTAGTAGTAACCCTAATGTCTTAGATCACTTATCCGAGGCAACAATATTCGAGGCAACCTTTCCGAGGCAACTTTGATCTTTGGACAAAAGGGCGACCACTAAAACATCCTATACTCAATGACCGTTTACCGAAGGCAACCAAGTGGGAGTGTACCCTAGAAGTGCGCATGTGCGAATGATTCAGTTTCAGTTTATTTTATCTTTGCACATTTAGGGTGATCTAACTATTTAAAATTAGTCATACATTCTTGTCATGCAAACCCTAATTCTTCACATATCTAGCAGTTAAATATTTGTAGAAATTAGAATGCGGGATTTAAACTAAGCTATTACAAGACTTCGGGTATTTAAATAGCCAAAAACAAACCCTTCGAAATTAAAAGCGGTAAAAATAAATAAATGTCCTAATTTAAATTATTACAAACCGGGAGCAGATACAATAATTGGATAAAAAATAAAAATAAAGCGCGCAATGAAAATTAGATCGACGAGAAATTAGGGTTTTGACCCTTCTATCCTAATTAAAAAGATAATGCTTTTTTTGTTGTTTTTTTAATATTTCAAGAAGAAATTAGTTTTAAAATTAAATACTAAATTAATTGGTTATTAAATAAATTAATGAACAATAATTAAATAACATATTTTTGGTTTTTGTTATTTTAGGAAAAAATAAGATAATTAAGTTAGTATAAATCCTATTTATTCTAATGGATTTTAATTATTTACAAAAATAAATTAAAGTTATCTAATTAATCAACCTAATTAAATTAATTAATTTATTGCTAAAAATAATATTCTAATTTTAATTGGACATCAAAATATTTTTTTTGTGATTTTTTGATAAAAAGAAAATAATTTCTGGTTAATAAAATAAATAGTAAATAAATTAAATAGAATAAAAAAAAATATAAAAGGATAGAGATGGGCCTGATTAAAGGGGGTGCCAATAGCAGGAATTTGGGCCCATTAGTGATGATCCGTTTTGACTTTTTGGATCCAGTACATAGGCGTTTGACTTGGCCTATGGTGCACCCTCAGTGGTGGCCATCAGATTTGGCCATCTGGCCATCTGGCACGCTTGATGATGAAGGCATATGGTGGTCTCCTGGCTCATGCACGCATTGAATCTCCTGAAAGAAAATAAGAAAATGGCAAATGCTGGAGGCAGGGATCGAACCCCTGACCTCCAGCCTCTAACGCCTTAAGTATTCACGTGGCCACCACTACGCCACTTGGTTTTGATTGTTATCATATTACAAAATAATAAACAAATAATAAACAAATGCAATAATGGGATTTTTGTGCGAAATCCAAATGAACGAATACAGGTTGGCCACGTATTCGTCTTCTTCCCTGTACCAGGGCTAAAAGCTGGAACACCTATACCTACGGACAAAGTCCGTTGCTACAGGTCTGTACGTTTCCAAAATCTTCCATGGCCCATGTAAATAACATCTAACACCATGGTTAGACTCGTCTTGTCCTCCTGATCACAATGGTATCACTCACGAAGGCCAATTGTCCCTGCATTCAAAAACCCTAAAACCAAGCTCGAAAACCTAGCAATGGTGATTAACGCTACATGCCATACAAACACAATTGAATGATGCATAATGCTTGCAAATACCTCATAGATCAAGAATATATAATTACTTCAACCTAATAATGCATAAATCGTGAGATTTGAATTCAAGAACAGGGGTGTATCATGAACGACTTACAGAGGGATTCGGGGCTTGAATGACTTAGTTCTTGATTGCTTTAGGTTGCTGAGAGTGCCAAGAAGCGATTGGGATCGTTCAATGGTCTTGAGAATGCCTCTAAGTGGGATTTCGATCTCACACTTTTCTTGACTTTTTTCAGATTTGGTTCTCTCTCTCTCTCTCTCTCTCTCTCTCTCTCTCTCTCTCTCGCCTCTTTCTAACCTGTTTTTAGGTCTGGCCTCGTTCCTTATGTATGAGTGAAGGGATTAGGGTTGCAAAACTGGCCCAAATCTTTCTTCTTCAATGCTTTTGATATTTGATTTGATTTACTTTGAAAACCTTCCAAATTTGGCTTATTTCCAATCTTTTTATGCACACATGCCTTGATACGAGTTTGATTGATGCTAGCTTCGTAATAAGATCTGAAATAATCACAAAATCCTTGGTTTCAATGTTTTTGTATTTTATTTGATTTATTTTGATTTAAGTTGAATTAATTCAAATAAAAACCAAAATAAATAATAAAAATAAAATATGGACAAGTGACAAAGACTAGAGCACATGGGCTATGTTGCCAACTCAAAACAAGTGAAAAAGATTGGGCCCATTTGGCAAAATTTGAAGCTTTAGGGATAGTTGACTTTTGGCAATTTTGCAAAAAAAGTCAACTTCACCAATGCATAACTTCCTCAATTTTGAACCTTTGGAGGTGTTCTTGGACTTTTTAGAAATCTTGATATGTCCTCTAATCAACCTTTTTGGTCTCATCTCATTTTGATATTCCGTTATCATGTATGAAGCTTTGACAAAAAAGGTGTTTTTGTTGACGTTTCAAAATGACCTATAATGTCCAAATTCATAACTTCTTGTGAGTGCATATTTTGATCTTGGGAGCTGAAGATGGATTGTAGAGAATTGCATCCTATTCAAAATGAGCTTTGGATGGGTCATTTATCATAAAGTATGAGAAAGTTATTCTTGGTCAAAGTTGAGTTGGCTTTTCCTACAAAACCCTAATTTAGCAACTTTTGAATCTTGATGAATTATGAGCAATCCTTGATGAATCATGATCAACCCTTTATCAAATGATGAAATATACTTAAAAATTAGGATGTTGACCAAAAATCTTGAAGTTTCATTGTATGTGGGTCACAGTTGACTTTTGCCCTAGCAGAGTCGATTTTTAGACCTTTGAGCAATTGACTGAGCAAACTTCCTCTGCAAGGCTTGAAACATAACATGGATGATCTTGAGAACATATTAGGACAATGTTTGAGAATTTGGGACCACTTGGACTCAAGTATCTTGATGAAACATGAAACCCTAGTTTGGGGTAGACTGCCTTAGGAGAGAGCTTGTCTAGCCAACCCTTGGACTACCTTGAGAAACTTGAGGATCTTTCTTGCAATGTTTTGAGAAATATGGGAGGGCAAATTTTGGGGTACAACAATAGGCACACCTTGCATTGGGATTGTAGTTAGGAGAAGAAGTTTTGGGGTTTGGATGAGATTCTATCAATGTAATCAGATTCATCCTTAACATGTGTTGCAATGCTTGAGACAACGCGATGTTAATTTTGGTAAACTGTCTCTTGGGCTCGTCTTTCCTTCGCTGATTACCCCATTGTTATTGTCACACTGGTGCTTTGATTAGAGATCAAAACCGGTCCCACAAATTGGTTGTGGTTACTCTTATTACGACCCTTTTGGCCGTACACGGAATTGGACTCTTTCTTCCCATTGTATGGCTTCTTCTGAGTATCGGAAGATGTAGCCACTTGGATTTTACCACTTCTGATTCCATTCTCAACATGTTCCCCCATCAATATTAGTTCAGTGAAACCGGCTGAAGAACTTCCAAGTAGGTGGTTATAGAAAGGACTTTTCAGCGTGCTCATGAACATGTCAACTGATTCCCTTTCACCTAGAGGAGGTTGAACCCTGCCTGCAAGGTCTCTCCATTTCTGGGAGTACTCTTTGAAGTTTTCATCAGAACCCATGGACATACTTTTAGTTGCATGCGGGTTGGTGCGAAATCAGCATTATACTGGTACTGCTTGTAGAAAGCAGCAGCCAAATGTTCCCAGGTATGAATATTTGTCCCTTCCAGTTGATAGAACCTTTCCAACTGTGTTCCCGACAAGCTTCTTGAAAGAAGTGTTCCCATAACTTTCTGTCAGCGGTATGGGGTTGGATCTCCCGAACATAAGACCTCAAATGAAGTTTTGGATAGGAAACACTGTCATACTTTGCAAAACTAGGGACCTTAAACTTGCGGGGGATAACAACACCTGAGACTAATCCCAGCTCTTCAAAATCCAACCCAGGCACTCTCCGGATCTCCATAGCGTTGAGACGACCTTCCAGTTGTTTGTACCTTTCATAAGTGGGAGGATATTGTTCCATAAAATAGTCTTCTTGCTCTTCATCAGAACCCTGGTTGTTATTCTTCTCAGCCTCCATACTTTTATCATCTTCCTCTTGGTCATCATTTTCATCTTCAAACTCCAAAGCTCGCTTGACCGGACCTTTGATCCTCCTACCCTTGTTGAGGATGCCAGCTGGTTTTTTGATTTTCTCCTCCCTCTCTTTAGTGATGAGGGCCTTCAGCTCTTCCTCCCCCTTGGCTATATTCAAGAAAATTTTCTGAAATTGAGCGTTATGAGCTTGAAGTTCTTTCACAGTCTGTTCGAGAGCCATCTTTTACTAAAATAAATAGTAAGAAGATGAGAAAACTTGTTCGTGAGGAAAACTTATAATGTATGACATCCATGATATGTAAATGCAATGTTTTCAAGGACCTTATGAGATTTAAATCGGTTAACCAAAAGGAAACAGAAACAAGATTTTTATTAGTAAGTTCATGTGAATACAAAAGATTATAAAGGAATAAATTAAAACTCCTAAAGCTTTAAGTATCTCATGGATGCCTCCTCTTTGTGTTGGCATATGCGTTAAGACTCTGCTCCTCGTGAAGTTGCTTCGTCAGCTCCAACACTTTCTTCTCACTTGCATAGAATTGAGTCTCAAAGGTGTCCTGTTCTTCCTTGAGTTTAATCCAGGACTTCTGCAATTCTTTAAGGTCAGTAGGCATGTCTGGATGAAGGATGGTGTGAGGAACGTCTCCTTCGACAACAGGCTCCATGATTACTGGTAGGACAATAAGATATGGCATCATAAGGTTTTGAGCACGAGCTCGTACCCATTTGAGATAAGGCTCCAGAGGGATAGAGTTCTTATGCCCTAGAATCTTACTATCAATCTTATTGACCATACCCCAAGCAGAGATAAATATTTGTTGGTAACCTTGAAGATCATTGTCATAGTCGAATATCACACCCCAGATAAGCATATCATGAGGACCATCTCTTCTAGCATAACCTAATTGACGTAAAGCTAGAGAAGGGTTGTAAGTAATGCCCCCTTATGCCCAGGAGTGGCACATTAAAGAACACTTCACAACAGTCAATAATAATGATGTCTTCCTAGGATCGGGAACACCAATAAATTTCTGAATGAGAGAGTCACATTATCATTTGAGACCACATCAAACCTTGTTCATTCTTCATTATTGAGCGGGAAAGGTGCGAAATAAACCACCTGGATAGCAAAGGTATACAACACATGAGATTTCCTCGCTTCCTTATAGTACGAGTGTGAAGAGAATGCATAATATCTACAAGCAAAGTAGGCACAAGATTATGAGTGAAGAATATCTTGATGGCGTTTACATCTATAAGTTGGTTTGGATTGGGGAATAGTACCAAACCATAGATTAGTAAAGCCAAAACATCTTCGAAATCATGAAAACTCATGGCATCTAGAAACAACTGAGCTTTCTCCATCAAAATTTTTGCAAGGAGACCTTTAACCCCACTCTTGGTTTCCTAATTAGATACAATGGCGGACGGTTTCAGGTGCAAGGCTGTGGCAATATCTTTAGGTCTTGGATCTTTATCTAAACTAGTCAAGGGTATATGATCCAGTATAGGCACCCCAAGTAACTTAGAGAACTCTTCCATTGTGGGCACTGTTGTACCCCAAAATTTGCCCTCTCATTTCATCAACATTTTCTCAATCACAAGACTCTTGGAACTCAAGATCAAACTAGGGTTTGCCCTACTCAAGACACCTCCTTGCACTGTTGACCTAAATTAGGGTTTGAGTTTGCACAAGGATGTTTTGACCTACAATGCCCAAAGTGAATTTCATACTTCATGTTGGACTCACAAGTTTATCTATACCAAGTTTCAAGCCTTGATTCAAATTTGTGCCCAGTCAATTGGACAGTTGACCTAGAAATCAACTGTATTGGGGAAAAAGTCAAATATGGCCAATTGACAGTCAAACCTCATGAAATTTGACCCACATCAATATTATGAACTCATATGAGCCATTTGATCAAGTTTGGATCACAATTCCACAAGAAATTTGATCAGATCACCAAAAGGGCAAAATGGTCATTTTTAGGGTTTTGACTGCACAAAGGCAATTTTTGACTGTTTGACCTAGACAATGGCAAATCAAGCTCACACATGGGCTTAAGGACTCAATGAAATTGTCTTTACCCATTCAACAAGTTCAAAAGATCTCAAATGCATAGGATTGACAGATGAATTTTTCAGTCAACTGATCAAAATTTGATTGTGCACTGAAAAGTCAAACTTTGACTTTTTGGTCAAAATCAAGTGCCAAGAGTTATTTTTCATCAAGACATGTCAAATTATGAAACTTTTTCATCAAGAAACCCAAAAATGCAAATTAGGGTTTAAGATGGAAAAGTTTCATAACTTAGAAATTTTCTAAGTTATGAAATTTTCTTATTTTTCCTAACTTTGTCCCATTTTTTCACCAAGATGAAAATGGATTCAAAGAAAATTTGCAAAATTAAAGTTGTAGTTCATCACAAAGTCTACAAGTTTGATTCACAAAGTTTTCTCAAAAGAAGCTTGTATCTCAAGTTATGATTTTTGGAACAAGGGTACCTAAAACTTTTAACTTAGAGAAAATTTGCCCTAATCTAGGCAGGATTTTGACCCATCTTCTTGGCCATTTTTTACATAGTTCCACTTGGAGTTTCAAGTTACATTTCAAAGATGGATTATATTACATGTTCTAAGCTTTACAAATTGTCCAATAACTCCTCAAACACCCTTGTGGTTAGAGAGAATCGAATGCTTGAAGTTGGCAAAAACTCACTTTTGCCCATGGCCAATACATGTTCACACAAACTTGCATTTTCAAATCAGCATGTTTGGTGCTAGCTTGCAGGCCTCAAAACCAGTTTTTATTCCATAATTTAATGCATAACCATTGAGTTAAGGTGTTATCTTGGTCATTTGGATATTGCATACAAGATTAATCCTTAAGTGGTAAAAGGTAAAATGCCATTTTTGTAAAGTTTCACTTTATGTCAAACCAAAATCCTTGAGGCATGGGGCCATATCTCTGAAGCAAGATTCAATCAAACAATTCCAAGAACCAAGAGAAAAGTATGCAGCATGATATAGGTCTTGTACAGGCCTGCATTGGAAGGACACACACTCTTGCTTGAAAAAGAAGAAAAGTTGCAAAACATATACCATATCTCACATCTGTTGAAACCAGCTTACACAAACATTGTAAACCAGTTTCATACCTTCCAACAAGCCAAAAACACGACCCTTCTGCCTCCCAAACCCCCTTGTACACAAAATCCCTGTTTTGCTGCAAAACAGGGCAAGTTCTGCAAACTTGAAGCCATAACCAATTTCCATCGTGCGTTTTGTCCCAAGATACTTCAAACACCTTCCAATCAACTCACCTGAACTATCCCAGGCCTTCATTGCAAGCTGTAACACCATTAACACCCTTTGCCATTTTTGTTTCAAAGCTTTGCAGGTTGAGTTCTGTGGCACGATTCAAGTTGTTTCAAAACAAGTCAAGCATTGGAAAAGCTTCCTTGGACCGTAGGCAAGCTCAAAAGAAGCTCAAACACCATTAAAGGTTGCTACATTGTCCAGCTCGAAGTCAACTGAAATAGGTATTTCATGGACTTCTATCTCTCTATCTAGGAATGGTTAGGCTTAGGTTTGTGAATGAAATATGTCGTACTCATAGCCCTGAAGCCATACATATGCTTAGTTTTCATTTACATTAATCGTGCTAAGAGAATTTCACTCATGAACTTTCTGAAAAAACTAGGTTAAAAATTAGGGCCAGAGAAATTCTCTCTAGTCTTTGAGAGTTAATCCAAGTTTTTTATATGGTTGGATTCGTTGTTTAATGCTCTACAATGTTCATGTTATGAGTTTTGTCAAAAAATCAAAGAATCAGGAGATGGCATTTGTGTACAGAAGCACGCGTGTTTTGTTCAAAGGAAGAAGAAGAAGTGGATTCTGGGTTGGGCCTGGTTTCCTTTACTTTTGACACCCCTTTATTCAGTTTGCACCCCCATGGCCCATTTATTTGAATATTTATCATTTTGACATTTTTATTTTTTATTCTGACTTTATTATTTTTTGTATAAATATAAAAAATGCCAAAAATTTATTTTCTATATTTTTCATATTTATTTCATATTTATTTTTATTTTACTAGTATAAATATGTAAATAAACTATTTTCTTTTTTATTAAAACACAAAAATAATACAAAAAATATACTTATCTTCATTTATTATTTTTATTTATACTTGAAAATATTTTCTAGAATATACACATTTTTTTTATAAATAATTAATTTTTTATTTTTATATATTCAATATATTTAATATATATACTTTATTTTATTAAATAATTAAGGCACAAATACAAAAATATTACATTTTCATTTTTATTAATATTTTGCACTAAAAGTATGATTTTTACAATATATTTTTTTTTTTGTGTAAATTAATATATTATTGTATATAATTAATAAATAATACTATTTATTAAGAATTAGGGTTTTTGCCCTAAATAGAAAAATAATTAAAATTGACTTTTTCTTTATTTATTTTTACTTCACATTTAAAAATACTTTTTACATACATAAAAATCATTTTTGTATAATACATTTTATTTGATATTTATTTAATTGTATTCATTTAAATATTATGCCTTGTACATTCAATTTGGTTGTAATAACTTAGAATTTAATTTCTTGTCAAATACCCCCCAATTCAAATTTGTACCCCCCTCCCTATATCATGTTGTAATAGTGTAGCATTTAAATTCTCGCACATTTAAAAGCTTCCAATTATGCCATGCTTAGACTTAGGGTTTGTATGCCAAATGAAATCAACAATTAGCTTGACCTAATTCTAAGATAAACATGCATAAAAAACAAATACAATGCACACTTGCACCCCTAGGGTTTCAATCCACTTGTTGCCTTCAAAAATGGGCCATGGTTGCATGTCAATTACTTTGGCAAAACAAAAACAAAATAAAAGATCATAGTCCCTCGATGACACTATCTGAGTTGCCTAAACAAAATGATCAAGTCCCTTAAGAAAATTGCCAAAAATACTTGACACAATTGCTATCATGGTCTATACGATGACCCGCGCCTGTCCCGTTTAACATCCTAACACAAGGTTGTTCACCAAATACAATGGTGAAGCAACACTGTTAAAAGGGTTAAAAACATAAGAAAGGTCTTTGAGTAAATAGGGTATACAACTCTTAGTTACTTGATCAAAACTTGCAAAAAACATCCTTGCTATTTTCAAAATACACTTCATTACACAAATTTCAAAAACTCTACTTTCAAACATTGAAAACTTTTCAAAAGACAAAAACACCTTTGTATACATTCAAACAAGAATCATTACAAAGGTTGCCACAACGATGGCCTCTTTTCAAAACATCTTTCAAAATCACACACAAAGCACCATTTCAAACAATTGAAGAGCACCATTTCAAACAATTGAAAAGCAAAAGCAAGTGATCTAAGTAAGTAACTAAGAGTCCATGGATAACCATGGATAGAAAGGGTGCTAATACCTTCCCTTTCTATAATCTACTCCCCGAACTCAAGAAAACATCTCAAAGGTCTTTCCTGTGCTTTTTGACCTTTCCTTAGGATAAAATAAAAGTCGGTGGCGACTCTTACTAAACCGAAACATTTGCAAACACAAACGCAAAAAACCCAAGTCAGTTCTCCCACCGTATCACAGAACTGGCGACTCTGCTGGGGATTGATTTTTAAAGTGGAGTAACCTTAGGGCTTAGATCACCCTTTGTATGATTATTGTTTGCTTTGATTGCTTTACATTTTGGTTCTCTTGTTTGGGCTTGAAATCTTCCACCCGGATTTGGGAAACATTCATAAGTAAATAGCAATCCGTTGTGGAAACTGTGCGGGGTATACCGACACGGTTGAAGCAATAGCTATATTAGTGCGACATATTTGTGAGTATCGGTAGCCTTTGAGTCAATCAAAGAGAATACGGGGCCGCTGAGTGATGTCATGAAGCACTAATGAACTCTTAGGACCTTACTTGACCATCTTGGCCTTTGTTAGGGGTAGTGAGATGACCGGCTTTGGTGCAGTCCGAAGTTGGTAGATACTCGATACTACACTCATCGAGGGTTGTTTTCTTGGAATATTTTGGTCGCTAGTTAAGTGGCTAAACCAAAACAATGAACATAGAAAACAATCCAATGATATTGAGCTCCTTAACCCGGTTACTATTTATAGGACAGGTTTTTGAGCCAACTAAACTCAAGAGGGTACTTACCTATGAAACCTCATGCAAGCCTGAAACTAGGGTTTTGTGTGACTTGCTTGTACATGTGCTTGTGCATACATCATGAACATCATAAAGAATCATATGCATCCACTAACCATTTCAAGGGTTTGGATCTTCATCTTTGTTCTTGTTTTGTAGGTCATGGAATCACTTCGCAGAAAAACAATCCAGGTCAACCTTGTGAGAATCCCTCCTCAACTCAAGGAGCTCACCTCTAGGATTCCAGAGAATTCTCTCTTCAGTGAAAGACATGGTAGAATCCTCAACTTGGTCAACACCAACATTGAAGAGGACATGGTGAAAGTCCTCTTCCAGTTCTTTGACCCTCTACACCACTGTTTCACATTCCCTGACTACCAATTGGTGCCTACTTTGGAGGAATTTTCTCAACTCCTGAGAATTCCTATTCTTCATCAACTACCCTACAACGGTGCGGAAAAAGAACCAAAGCCTGAAGATGTTGCTCAAGCATTACACTTGCAACCATCTGATATCAAAGGGCATTGGGAAACCAGAAGTGGTGTCAAGGGCTTCTTGGAAAAGTTTCTGTTCGAGAAGGCACAAGACTGTTGGAATTCTCTTGATCTATAAGCCTTTGAAGAGATTGTGGCACTCCTCATATATGGGTTGGTCTTGTTCCCAAACCCTGATCAACTTATAGATGTGAATGCTGTCAAGATTTTCATATCCAGGAATCCAATACCTACATTGCTTGGGGACATCCTACACTCATTTTACACACGAACAATGAGGAAAAGAGGTGTTCTCATGTGCTGTACTCCTCTCCTAGCAAGGTGGTTTATTTCTCACCTTCCACAATCAGTTTTGAAGAATGAGCAGGGTTTAAGGTGGTTACAACGATTGATGACCCTCACACATTCTGATGTACATTGGTGTTCTCGGTCCAGAGAAAATGTCATCATCATTGATCGTTGTGGGAAATTCCCTAATGTCCCACTACTTGGCATTATGGGATGCATCACCTACAACCCCTGTCTAGCTTTGAGACAATTTGGATATGCTCGGAGGGATGGCCCTCATGATATGCTGATTACGGACCTAGTTTTTGACTTCAACAATGATGCGCAAGGACTTCGACAAAGGTTCATCAGAGCTTGTAGGATGCCTAACAAGGTGGATAGTAAGACACCAGAGCACAAGAATTCCATCCCCCTTGAGCCTTACCTCAAGTGGGTACGAACCCGCTCCCAGAATCTTATGATGCCATACCCTCACATTTTCCCCTTTATCAAAGAGCCTGTTACAGAAGGAGAGGTTCCATACACCATCCTACATCCTGACATGCCAACATCATGGGAAGAAATGCAGAAGAGTTGGATCCAACTCAAGGAAGAACGGAATACCTTTGAAGCCAACTTCTATGCCAGCGAGAAGAAGGTTTTGGAGCTTACCCGCCGACTTCATGAGGAGGAGACTCTCAACGCTTACATTGCACCAAAGAGGATGCGCAATGTCTTTTTACATTAAGAAGTTTGTAATATTTCGCCCATGGGACACTTATGTACTAACAAATTTCTTCTTAATATGACGTGCGTTCTTTTTGTTTGCAACAAATTTGAATTTTTGAACCCTTGAATGCATTACATGAATAACATACCATTCATCATATGCATAAACAGGTCTTCACGCCAGGTTTCCTTATCTTTCTGTTGTTTATTTCAGCAAGATGGATTTGGAGTAAACGGTAAAGGATCTACAGGCACAAAATTCACAGTTCCAGCAACTCCTCGTGACCTTGGTAAAGGGTCAGGAGGACCTTAAAGTTTTATTGGAGAAGAATAAAGAGAAAAAGAAAAAAAAAGAGAACTGGAGTAGCCACTTTGGGAAGAAGATTTGAGCATCAAGCCAGGAGAGTTCTTGAGTTCCCCTCAACGTCTGACGAAGGGGCCGGTAAAGGGAAAAGGACTATTGTACCTTCTAAATCCGAGGTTGAAGAGGAGGAAGAAGAAGAAGACGAAGACTACTCCGAACAACAGTATCCACCAGCGGATGATAAATATAAGAACCTTGAAGATAAATTGGCAGCTATGGAGTTGCAGAGGGTGCCTGAATTGGATTTTGAAGAACTAGGGCTAGTAGCTGGGATTGTGATCCCTCCCAAGTTCAAGGTGCCAACATTTGACAAGTACGACGGTCTGTCTTACCCTAAGATGCACCTGAGGTTGTATGTTAGAAAAATCCAACCCCATTCATCCGATAAAGACCTCTGGGTACACTTTTTCCAAGACAGCTTGTCTGGCACTCAGTTAGATTGGTTTTATCAACTCGAGAGATCAGAGGTCCACAATTGGGAAGACTTGGCAGCTGCTTTTTATCGTCAGTATCAATATAATGCTGATTTGGCGCCCACTCGTACTCAGTCACAAAGTATGGGGATGGCTTCCAATGAATGGTTTAAAGAGTACGCGCATAAGTGACGTGATCTGGCGGGAAGGGTGCAGCCACCGCTATCAGATAGGGAGTTAGTTGACATGTTTTTGGGGACCCTGTCTGGCCCCTTCTTCAACCATCTAATCGGAAGTTCTTCCGCGGGATTTACTGAACTAATTTTGATCGGCGAAAGGGTTAAGGCCGGTATTAAAAGTGGAAAGATCCAAAAAGATGCCTCCGCTTCCACCGCAATAAAGAAGACCTTCCCGAAAAAGAAGGAGAGTTCTGCTGTTTACACCCAGAAAAATCGGGAAAGAGAGGAGCGTCGGCCAACAGTGGGGGCCATATTGATTCAGAAGTCCGCACCAGACCAGCCTAGAAATAGTCAACCAAGGAATGATCAGCCCAGAACTTATCAGCAAAGGCCACCACGGCAATTTACCCCAGTAAACATGACACCCGCTCAGATCCTTCTGCATCTCCTGAAATTGAACCTTACTAATTTAAAAGAGGCACCAAAGAATGTAAATACCACCTCTCCATCCTACAACTCAAATGCCAAATGTGCCTACCATTCCGATAGTGCTGGGCACAATACCAATAATTGCTGGGCGCTTAAGAACAAAATCCAGGACTTGATTGACGCCAAAGAGGTTGAGTTTGATGCTCCTGAGAAGCCCAATGTTATATCTGCTCCGATGCCCAAGCACGAACACAATGTGCATGCCATTTTGGAAAACTTCCATGTTACTGATGTTGCCGATCTGATGACTCCATTATTAGTGATTAAAGAGAAGTTGATGAGAGCCGGGATTTTCCCAGGCTGCGGGAAAGGCTGTTATTTTTGTTTGAACATACAAGGTGATTGTCCAATGTTGAAGTCAGGTGTCCAACGCCTGATAGATACCCAAGAGATACTTTTCCAGAAAACCCCTGTTGATACTTTCAATCCTATTACTCCTGATACTTGTGATACTTTAACCAACAATATTGCAATTATAACCATTTCCGACAATCCTCCTAAGGCTTGCAAAAGGCCTGTCAGGATTACACCCAACTCTGAATATATACCATTAAAGATCACCATGCCGGGACCTGTCCCGTACCAATCCAGCAAAACGATACCATGGAACTATGGGGGAGAAATATTCTACCATGGTATCAAACAAATTGAGACAGTCCAAGAGATTTCTGAAGAAGGAAGCCCTGATATAGGGAACATCGCGGGTACAAGCAATATAACCCGCAATGGCCGGATCTTTTCTTCGGAGATTGCTCCCCCTCGAGCAGTTTTCGGACCCTTGAAGGCTTCTGCACCTGTTGGACCATCTGTGCAAGGCCCAGTGATTGAAGAACTGGATACTCCTGAAGTAAGACCATCTGCTGAAACTACCGAAAAGGGTAAGGGGATACTGGAAGTGCCTGTCAGGATGAAGGCCCATGCTGTGGTTATCCCCGAAACCACTCAGAAAGAAATGGATGAAATCTTGAAAATAATCAGAAAAAGTGACTACGACGTTGTGGAAAAGTTAGGGCAGAGCCCTTCTAAAATTTCAATGTTGGCTCTTCTGCTCTGTTCTGAGGCCCACGCTAAGGCCCTGATCAAATTCTTGAAGGCGACACATGTTCCCCAAGAGACTTCGGCTGACCAGTTTCAGGAATGTGTGGCCAGTCTTACTGCTGATAATGGTCTTGGCTTTTCTGATGCTGACTTAACTCCCAAAGGAAGGAAACACAACGATGCATTACATGTTTCAGTTGAATGTCGGGGAACCATTCTCGCCCATGTCTTAGTTGATACTGGTTCTTCCTTAAATGTGCTGCCAAAAAAAGCCTTAGACCGCTTGGACTGCGAAGGACTGACTCTCAAGCCTAGTAACATCGTTGTTAGGGCTTTTGATGGTTCCAAGAGAATGGTTCATGGAGAGGTTGATATTCCTATCAAAGTAGGCACAAAAGTCTTCAACTCAACCTTTTACGTGATCGACATCCGTCCGTCATATTCATGTTTGCTAGGAAGACCGTGGATCCATTATGCCGGGGCAGTTACCTCCTCTTTACACCAGATGCTGAAATATCCTGTTAAGGGTAAAATTATAACGGTGCACGGCGAGGAAGAATACATGATAAGCCACCTTAACTCCTTCCGTTATGTGGAGCTGGATGGCAAGTTCATCGAAACGCCTTTCCAGCATTTTGAGGAAGTTCCTCCCGAGGTAGCAGTTGCGAAGACAATGGTTGAGGTGCCTCTCGTTCCCAAGCATGTATCTAGGATGGCATCTCTCAAGGACGCGGAGGCGGTGATCAAAGAAGGGAAGAGTACAACATGAGGGCAATTACTTGACTTTCCCCATAAGACAGACAAGTTTGGGTTAGGATTTACTGCTGCAGGACAGAAGGCTATGCGTCGTTCCAAGACTGGAGGGCCACCCATAAGGATCACTCATCACGAAATTAATGCTGTTGAGGATGAAGATGAAGAGAGCCACTTTGAAGATTGGATCTTTCCGACCGTCGAAGGGGGTTTGAGCAACTGGGAAGAAAAGGATTTTGTTCCCATCACCTTTATCAACCAGTAATTTTATCTTTGAACAATTTCCCATTTTTATGGTCTGTAATAACTAAAACAATTCGCACACTATTTTCAGCTCATGCCTTTCCCGGGGCATGTAGGTCAATTTGTAAGGGTTTGATTTTCTTCATAATCATATGCCATGTTTTAATGAATCATTGGACGTTTTTTATCTATAAACTGTTGTGTTCATTTTATTTCCTTTTGCATTTTTGTTTGTTTAAGGATGGCTATCCCTTACACACACCCGCACTCACAAATGCAGGTACCCATCCACTCCGGATTCCATGGGTGACTATTCTGTTTTAGCCTTCGATAACTCTGAAGATTTGGTCAATCATGCTGAGTACGAAGTTGACGAAGATTGTGAAGTGCCGGGAGAGTTAGCCAGACTTCTACAATAAGAAGAGAGGGCCATTCTGCCTCATGAAGAGTTGCTAGAAACCATCAACTTGGGAACATAGGAAGACAAGAAGGAAGTAAAAGTGGGTGCCAACCTGGAACCAAGTGTCAAGGAGCGCTTAGTGCAATTGTTGAATGAATATGTTGAAATATTCGCCTGGTCTTATGAAGACATGCCAGGGTTGGACACAGATATCGTGGTTCACCATCTCCCTACAAGAGAAGACTGTCCACCGATCAAGCAAAAGGTTCGCCGAATGAGGCCTGACATGTCTGAGAAGATTAAGGCTGAAGTAATGAAGCAATTCAACACTGGATTTCTGGCTGTTACCTCCTATCCACAATGGGTTGCTAACATCGTGCCCGTGCCTAAGAAGGACGGCAAAGACAGAATGTGTGTGGACTATCGGGATTTGAACAGGGCTAGCCCTAAAGACGATTTTCCGCTGCCACATATCGACATCTTGGTTGACAACACAACTCAACAAAAGGTTTTTTCCTTCATGGGCGGATTCTCGGGATATAACCAGATCAAAATGGCCCCCGAGGACATGGAGAAAACTACTTTTGTCACGCAATGGGGTACCTTCTGCTACAAAGTGATGCCGTTCGGACTGAAGAACGTAGGGGAAACCTATCAACGCGCCATGGTAGCTTTATTTCATGATATGATACATCATGAGATCGAAGTTTACGTAGACGACATGATAGCTCGATCACAAACAGAAGAAGAACACCTTGGTCATTTGCAAAAGCTGTTTGCCAGGTTGAAAGAGTATAAGCTCAGACTGAACCCAAGCAAGTGCACTTTTGGAGTTAGGTCTGGTAAACTTTTGGGATTTATTGTCAGCAACAAAGGCATTGAGGTTGATCCAGCTAAAGTAAAGGCTATACAAGAAATGCCTGCTCCCCCGTACTGAAAAGGAGGTTAGAGGATTCTTGGGACGCTTGAACTATATCGCCAGGTTCATCTCTCACCTGACGTCTACCTGTGAGCCAATTTTCAAACTGTTGAAGAAAGATCAGGTAGTTGAATGGAATAATGATTGTCAAGTTGATTTTGATAAAATCAAGGAGTATTTACTAGAACGTCCTATTCTGATGCCACCCGTCGAAGGAAGGCCGTTAATCATGTATCTGACCGTTCTGGATAACTCAATGGGGTGTGTGCTGGGCCAACATGACGAGTCTGGCCGAAAAGAGCATGCCATTTATTACCTTAGCAAAAAGTTTATCGACTGTGAGACTCACTACTCACTGCTCGAGAAAAATTGCTGCGTTTTGGTATGGGCTGCTCGCCAGCTAAGGCAGTATATGTTGACTCACACCACTTTGCTGATTTCCAAAATGGATCCGATCAAGTATATCTTCGAGAAGCCTGCTTTATCTGGAAGAATCGCTAGATGGAAAATGATCCTGACTGAGTATGATATCCAGTATACTACCCAAAAAGCTATAAAGGGGAGTGTACTAGCTGACCATCTAGCTCATCAAGCTGTCGAAGATTACCAATCCATGAGATTCGACTTCCCCGACGAGGATATCATGACTTTAGACAACATCGAAGGTAACGGACCGTATGACGAACCTGAACAGGGATCCCGATGGACCCTGTACTTTGATGGTGCTTCAAATGCACTTGGTAACGGTATCGGTGCGGTACTCATTTCTCTGGAAGGTTGCCATACACCCTTCACTGCCCGACTGTGCTTCAGCTGTACCAACAACATGGCTGAATATGAAGCTTGCATCTTTGGTCTCAAGGCTGCTATAGACTTGGGAATCAAATCTTTGGTCGTATTTGGGGACTCGGCTTTGGTTATCAGTCAAGTCAAAGGAGAGTGGGACACCAAGCATCCTAACCTTATCCCATACAAGGAACATGTCTTGACATTGTTGCCTCATTTCGAGCAGATTACTTTCGAGCACTTCCCGCGAGAAGAAAATCAGCTAGCAGATGCTCTGGCTACAATGTCTTCCATGTTTAAACTCAACTAGGATAACGAGGCTCCCCAAATTACCATCGAGCGAATGGACGAACCTGCGCACTGTCATGAGATTAATACCGAAGAAGTAGTGGAACAACCCTGGTTTCATGAAATCAAAAGGTATCTCCAGACTAGAGAATACCCTGAAGGAGCTTCCGTCAATGACAAAAAGTTCTTAAGGAGATTTGCTGCCAGGTTCTTCCTAAGCAATGGCATCCTTTATAAGCGCAACCATGATTGTGTTTTACTTCGTTGTGTGGACAAAGCTGAAGCAGAGTTGATCATGACCGAGATACACAGTGGCACATTTGGCACCCACTTGAGCGGACATATGATGGCTAAGAAGATTCTAAGGGAAGGCTACTACTGGTCTACCATGGGAGCTGATTGTCATCAACATTCTCGTACCTGCCACAAGTGCCAAGTCTACGCCGACAAGGTACATATTCCTCTTGTTCCTCTCAACGTTCTGACAGCTCCTTGGCCATTCGCGATGTGGGGCATTGACATGATTGGAGAGATCAAGCCCACATCATCCAATGGACATCGCTTTATCTTGGTGGCTATTGATTACTTCACCAAATGGGTCGAGGCAACTTCCTTTGCCTCCATTACAAAGAATGTGGTTGCCTGTTTCATCAAGCAGAATCTCATATGCCGGTGCGGTGTCCCTGACAGGATCATCACGGACAACGGTACGAATTTAAACAATACTATGATCACCGCTCTATGCGAACAGTTCAAGATTTATCATCACAATTCATCTCCCTATCGGCCGAAGATGAACGATGCTGTTGAATCCGCGAACAAAAATATCAAGAAAATCATTCAAAAGATGACAGTCACCTACAAGGACTGGCATGAGATATTACCGTTTGCTCTGCACGGGTATCATACCACGACGCGTACTTCAACAGGGGCGACCCCCTTTTCTTGGGTATATGGCATGGAAGCTGTTTTACCTATGGAAGTTCAGATCCCCTCCTTGAGGATTATGAAGGATACTGGTTTGAGTGAAGACGATTGGATTCAGACCCGGCTTGACCAACTTAATTTGATCGACGAGAAGAGACTTACTGCTGTTTGTCATGGTCAGACGTATCAAAAACGCATGATCAAGGCTTTCAACAAGAAAGTTAGACGTCATGTATATCAAGTCGGAGATCTTGTAATCAAGCGGATCATCTTGCCGCAAAGTGATCCTAGGGGAAAGTGGACTCCTACTTACGAAGGACCATTTGTGATTAAGAGCCTCTTTTCTGGTGGGACAATGATTCTGACCACCATGGACGGTGACGACTTGCCACACCCTGCGAACGCAGACATAGTCAAAAGATACTACGCATAAAACAACCTGGCAAGTTGAAAACCCGAAAGGGCGACTTGGACAAAAATGGGCATCCCGGTGAATCGAAAACCCGAAACGGCGGTTTAGGAAAAAATTAGGGATAAAACAAAAAAAATCTGTACACCCGGCAAGTTGAAAACCCGAAAGGGCGACTTGGGCAAAAAGGGGTTTCCCGGTGGATCGAAAACCCGAAAGGGCGGTCCAGGAAAAAGTTAGGGAATTAAAGCGTATGACTATGTCTCGTCGGGTCACTTTAAGAACAATCTCTTCACCAACAAACTCCAAGCTTCTGATCAATCCAGTCATCGACAGACGAAGCAGCGAATGGACAAGATACTCAGAGATGTGGAGGCTATAGCAGAATGGGAACCCCATGGAATTATTGCACATAGCCATCTTTCTTTTGTATAGATTTTTCTCAATTTTTACGACAACATTCTCTTACTAGAATGACTGTCTCCTTTGTACAAAAATACTCACAAAAGTTAATACAAAAAAATACTTCAAAATTGCAGAAATTTGCTTGCCTTTTTTTTTACACTTATGTTTTATTTGAAAACGTCCAATGTTTTGTTAAAAAGGCATATGCATTTGAATATAATCACTGCTTACAAATAAAATGAAATTAAGAAAGGATGATTACTGGTAGATTGAAGAAGTAGGAAGAAATCTTTGTGTCATTCCAGAAGAAATCCCCCACGATACATCATTCAGATCCTCAATAAGGTAAAATTTGGAGTATATTTCCCCAACTGAGTTAAGCTTCAAAATTCCCATTAGAATTAAAACCCGATCCCCCGGTGGAGCCCGAAAACCCTGAAATACATATCCCTAGCGGAACTAGAATATTCTAAACCTTCTTCCCCAGCAAAGTCAAAATTTCCAACTATCAATCCCTAGTGGGGACCATTCAGCTTTCCCCAACTTCCCCAGTAGATTGGCGTACAACCCAAGCCCCTGATTTCCCCGGAAGAGTAAACATTCTCCCCACAGAGTTATTTCTCAGCAGATTGAAGATTCTCAGCCTCATTTCTCCAGCAGAAGTCTCCCAGGTTTCAAATTCCCCAGTAGAGGTCATCAGAGTTTTCCTTATTCCCCAGGAAAGTCATGAAGAATTCTCATTCCCCGCAGAAGTTGGTAAAGCTCTTGTTAAAATCCCCACAAGTCACTAAGGATTTTCAATCCCCAGCAGTGGTCCTAGGTGAAATTCTGGCAACAGATACTTAATGTCACAGTGAATGTTATGACACCGTATCTGACACACTTCAAGACAGTAAATTTAAAAGCAATAAAAAACACAATCAATTATTTACCCAGTTCAATGTGTAACAACACCTACTCTGGGGGCTACCAAGCCAGGGAGGAAATTCACTATAAGAGATATTAATTCAGGAATAAACCAACCAGTTTATCTCCTTCACTTAAGACCTACCCAATGCAATTTCAATATAAGTTCAACTTAAACCTGAGTTCCTACTCACCCCCCCTCAATCACAGCAGTGATACTAAACTATTGATTAATGAGATTATGAAGACACTCTTCAGTACACACACTAGATTTTGCTTTACAACTTTAATCAAGTGACAAACACTCGTGCTTCAAAGCTTTGAGTGATAAACAACCCTAACTTGATTTTGCTTCAAAGCTTTAATCAAGTAACACAAACACTTGTGCTTCAAAGCTTTGAGTGATACACAACCCTAACTTGATTTTGCTTCAAAGCTTTAATCAAGTAACACAAACACTCGTGCTTCAAAGCTTTGAGTGATACACAACCCTTACAATCAAATCCTACTCCAAGTCACTTATCACAATGATAATTGCTTGGCTCACAGTAGTTACAACTATACAATCCCTTATTGATCTTCTGTCAAAAAGTATATTTCACCATTAATCTTCATGAGGAATATATAGGCCGACTATTCTTCAGTTAGGGCTTCCATGAAAATAGCTAGGGTTAACTAAAGTTAACCTAAAGACATGGTCTTAGGATTTCATCATACCAGATTAGGGTTAAGCAAGGTTAACCTAATGTCCACGTGAGCATCTGATCTGGACTGTAAACACCAGCTCAGAGAAGCATATCACATTCCTGAAAAATCTCAAGAATAACAAATCTGCACAAATGTTAGATTAGTACAGGATGTCTTAACATTGGTTATGACAACAAGAATCATGTTCACTGATTTTGGTAGAATGCAATAAATATGATCATTGCTTAATGATCATGCCAAACACTCATATTGAGTAGCTCCTGTATGACATTCTTTTTCTGCAGAATGTGCCTTTATCCCAGAATGTTATGACATCAGTCATGACATTCACAAAACTGGTTTTACCAAAAAAAATGCCAACCAAAAAACACTTACAAACTCCCCCTTTGGCAAATTTTTGGCTAAAACCCCTAAACAATCCTAAACAATCAGAGATTAGAATGCAGCAAATCAGAGATTAGAATGCAGTAGAATTTTTAATAACAGCTGCCAAGTCTAATTCTACCAAAATTACCACAAAATCTTCTCCCCATTTTTAGCCATAAAGAGGCCAAAGATACTTGTCTTTTAAGTTATATAGTCATCCAAAAGGAATAAAAAAAACACATAAATAATAAGAGGTCATTTGGCAGCAACAAGTTCCAACAGCAAATTTTTCAACAACACTGATCTTCAGGCACTGTCATCTTCCGAGGAAGCACTATCTTCAGCATTATGCTGGTCTTCATCAGCATCCTCTTCCCTTCTTTGTCCTTCATTCTCCTTCTGTTCTAGTCTAGCAATCAGGTCCTCAAGAGTCCTTTTTCTTGTATCAAGCTCTCTGCAGGTTTCTTTTAGCACGGCTATAACATCAGTTTTCTTGGAATGAGATTTGACAGTTGATGTCTCAGCAGATGTCATAACAATGTCAGGGACATGTGTTCCCTGAAACAGCTTATAGTGCAAACCAAGAGCAGGGGCTCTTTTGCATACAGAGTCTTTTTCAACCAGAATATCAGGATACTGAGCAATGATTATACCACACAGAAGAGAGGGAAAAGCAATAGGGCCTTTAATAGCACAGCTTCCAGCATGTTTCAATGTTTGATCAAAGATGTACTTGCCATAGTCAAAGTTTGTCCTGGTTCCAACAACATAGATAAATCTTCCCAAACCTGTGGAAATGGTGGATTTATGGTTGGTGGGAACCTAGTTAGTTGCACCAATTTTATGCAGTATGGAAAAATTCA
The DNA here is from genome assembly GCA_948472305.1 of Vicia faba. Taxonomy (NCBI): domain Eukaryota; kingdom Viridiplantae; phylum Streptophyta; class Magnoliopsida; order Fabales; family Fabaceae; genus Vicia; species Vicia faba. Next base: position 508,211,727 of record OX451736.1, on the reverse strand, counting down.
TGCTCAGCTTGCTTGCATTTAGCTTCCCTTTCAAGGGCCAGTTCTTGACTTGCTTTGCAGTGATGGTTTGACAAACTTGGTTGTCAGTAACTTCAAGCTCAGGACAAGCATCATCAGGCATTCCTAGGAATTTGTTTATTACAGAAGGAGAGAAATTTACCTTCCTTCCTCTCACATACACACACTTAAAATCAGCTGACTTTCCATCAGCACAACCATCAGATAAATTTACTATGAATTCTTTGACAAGAATCTCATAGCAGTTGGTAAACTTGACCACAGTTTTCATTAGACCAGCAGTCTTGATTAGATCCATGATTTCCTTACACTCAATAGCACTGTTGTTCAGCTCTCTCTCCAAGGCAATCCTTTTCAGAAACACATACTTCCACCTGTTTGCATTTTCTGGATTGTGAAAGGAGATGTTGTCAATGGCAACTTCAGGGACTTTAGGCATTGTGCTAGAAGAGAGTTTCTTCCTGAGAGGAATGTCTAAAACATTGCTCTCAACATCAAACTCAAAGTCTGATTCCTCATCAGATTCAGAGGGTTCAGGGTCCTTCCTTTTCTTAGCTATTGGTTGTCTCAAAGGTTTTGAGAGACTACCAACAGGTACTCTAGTTTTCACCTTCCCCTTCCCTTTTGACAATCCAGCTTTTCGATCCTTCTCAGCTTCTACTCTAGTCTTGTTCTCAGACCTGGTTTTCTTATGACCAACTTCAGTAGCCTTCTCTTTGGAGGGGCTTTTGGCAGTATCCTGCTTTTCTTTTTTGCTCATCATCCTTCTAGATATGCTAGGGTTGATATTAGCAATTAAATCATTGTCAGAGTATTCTTCATCAACATCAATAACCCGGGGTTCAACAGCTTTGTCAGTAGGGTTCTGGTGGTCATCATGTTTTTCTGGAGATTTCCTAATGTTGTCATTAGGTGTATCAACATTCTGAGTGACATCTGGATCCATTTCTACATTAGGACTAGCAGTTTCTTGGTTCAAAGGTACATAAATGCCAGGTACAGAGTGATTCTCATTAAGAATCCTAGTGACTAGTCTAGCAATAACTTGATGAACATAAGCAGAACCTTCCCTATTTGCTATTTCTGGAGGAACAGAAGATGATGGATGAGAAGATTTACCAGATGGAGAGGCTTGTGATCTTCTTGCATGTATGGTTCGCAGCTTCTTGACCTTAGTGGGATCAGCTGCCAGTTCACGAAGAGGAGTTATCTCAAGAACATCAGTATCCATGCAGTTTGTGATTGCCCTAGGTTCACTGTCAGATGATGCGGAAGAAGCAGTCGCCTTTGAAGAGGATGATGACATGGATTGTTGAGACATTTTGAGTGATTTAGAAAACAAGTAACATCGAGAGTGAAATCTTTGTTTGAGAGAATGGAGATTGTTGCAGAAACGCGAGAGGAGGGAGATATATGAATGTCTATTCAACTTCTTAAAATTTTGGAAAGAAATAGGGAAACAGATGATTAGCCCAATCAGAATAGACTTAACTAAAATATCTCTTTCATCCCTTGTTTTAAGCAAAATTAATTTCTACATCTCTTCATATTGGCAAATACCCAGCTTGCCCCTCAAATTTTCAAATTGACTAGCATCAAGTGCCTTGGTAAAAATGTCAGCCAGTTGTAGTTCAGTGGCAACATGTTCCAGTTTAATCACCTTTTCTTCCACAAGATCTCTGATGAAGTGATGTCTAATGTCAATATGCTTGGTCCTGTTGTGCTGTATAGGATTCTTGGAAATGTTGATGGTACTCAGATTGTCACAGTACAATGTCATGACATCTTATGTGACATTATACTCAGTAAGCATCTGTTTCATCCAGATCATTTGAGAACAGCTGCTACCAGCTGTTATGTATTCAGCTTCAGCAGTAGATAGAGACACACAGTTCTGTTTCTTGCTGAACCAAGAGACAAATTTCCCAAAAAGAAGCATCCTCCAGAGGTGCTCTTTCTATCATCAGCACTTCCAGCCCAATCAGCATCACAGTAACTAGACAGAATTGGTTCACATCCATGAGAGTACAACAAGCCATAGTTGTAAGTTCCACTCACATACTTCAGAATTCTTTTCACTTGGTTGATGTGACTTACTTTGGGTTCAGCCTGGTATCTTGCACATACTCCAACTGCAAAAGCAATGTCAGGTCTGCTGGATGTTAAGTATAGCAGACTTCCTATCATGCTTCTGTACAAGCTTTAATCCACATTAGCCACACTTGTGTCTTTGACCAACTTTAAATGAGTAGGTGCAGGAGTCCTTTTGTGAATGGCATTCTCCATTCCAAACTTCTTGACAATATTCTTTGCATACTTGCTTTGAGACAGAAAAATTGAGTCTTCCATCTGTGTGACTTGTAGTCCAAGAAAGTAGGTCAATTCTCCCATGAGGCTCATTTCAAATTCAGCTTGCATTTGGTCAGCAAAATGTTTAACCATTTTATCTGACATTCCTCCAAATACTATGTCATCAACATAAATTTGAGCTACCATTATCTTTCCTCCTTCATTTTTGACAAAAAGGGTTTTATCCAAGCCTCCTTTCCTGTATCCTTTGTCAGTGAGGAATTTTGTCAATCTGTCATACCAGGCTCTAGGAGCTTGTTTCAGGCCATATAGAGCTTTCCTCAATTTGTAGACATGATCAGGACAGTTTGGATCCACAAATCCTTTAGGCTGTTCCACATATACTTCCTCATTTAAGTACCCATTTAAGAAGACACTCTTTACATCCATCTGAAATAGCTTAAACTTAAGGACACAAGCAACTCCCAAAAGAAGTCTGATTGATTCCAGTCTGGCTACAGGAGCAAAAGTTTCATCAAAATCAACCCCTTCAACTTGAGTGTAGCCTTGAGCAACAAGCCTTGCCTTATTCCTGGTGACAACTCCTTCAGCATCTGATTTATTCTTGTAGATCCATTTTGTGCCAATAATGTTTGTTCCTTCTGGTCTAGGAACTAACTCCCATACTTCATGTTGCTTGAATTGGTTCAATTCATCTTGCATTGCTCCAATCCAGTATTCATCAGTCAAAGCCTCCTTAACATTTTTTGGTTCAATCTTAGAGACAAAGCAAGAGTTTGAGATGATTTCTCTAGATCTTGTAATGACTCCACTATTTGGGTCTCCTATGATGAGTTCCTTAGGATGATCTTTCTGAATTCTGATGGAAGGATCTTTGTTAGCTTCCTTTGATTCAGATTCTGATGAAGTAGTTTTAGGTACATCATCCTTTTTAGACACTTGAGTTGAAGTCTCAAAGAATGTCTCAACATCATATGGGACATCTGTTTCCTCATGATAATCATCAACTATGACATTTATAGATTCCATCATAGCTTGGTCCTGGAATTGAATACCCTATATGCTCTGCTGTTGGTAGAGTATCCTAGGAATATTCCTTCATCACTTTTAGGATCCGTCTTTCTCCTTTGTTCACGATCTGTCAAAATATAGCATTTGCTTCCAAAGACATGGAAGTACTTTACTGTAGGTTTTCTTCCTTTCCATAGTTCATAAATGGTGGATGATGTTCCCTTTCTCAAGGTGACCCTGTTATGGACATAACATGCTGTATTCATAGCTTCAGCCCAAAAATGAATAGGAAGTCCTTTGGCATGTATCATTGCTCTGGCAGATTCCTGTATAGTCCTGTTTTTCCTTTACACAACTCCATTTTGTTGAGGAGTTATGGGTGAAGAGAATTCATGATTGATTCCTTCTGAGGAACAGAACTCATCAAACTTACTGTTTTCAAACTCCTTGCCATGATCACTTCTGATTCTGACAATGCATCCTTCTTTTTCTCTTTGAATTCTTTTGCACAGTTCCTTAAATACATCAAATACATCAGACTTTTCCCTAATGAAGTTAATCCAGGTGAATCTGGAAAAGTCATCCACAACAACATACACATATCTCTTTCCTCCAAGACTTTCCACCTGCATTAGACCCATCAGATCCATATGTAGGAGTTCTAGTACCTTAGAGATGGTCAGATGTCTTGTCTTTGGATGTGACATTCTAGTTTGCTTTCTAACCTGACATTCACCACAAACTCTCCCTTCATCAATTTCAAGCCTTGGAATCCCTCTGACTGCCTCCATGGATATGATCCTTTTCATCCCTCTTAGATGTAAATGACCAAGTTTTTGGTGCCACAGTTTCACTTCCTTTTCTTCTTAGGCTATAGAGCACACAGAAGAATAATTAGTGTTCTCAGACTCCCATAAGTAACAGTTGTCTTTTGATCTGACTCCTCTCATTACAACTTCTTGTTTTTTATTAGTTACAAGACATTCAAATTTGGTGAAGTTGACCTTGAATCCTAGATCACATAATTGACTGATACTTATGAGATTAGCAGTCAAGCCTTTTACCAGCAATACTTCATTTAGGTTTGGAACTCCAGTGCAGTCCAAGTTTCCAACTCCTTTGATTTCTCCTCTAGCACCATCTCCAAAAGTTACATAACTAGTAGTATGAGGTTTAACATTATTCAGAAGATTCTTGATTCCAGTCATGTGTTTAGAGCATCCACTGTCAAAGTACCAGTCTTCCTTTGCAGAGACTCTAAGGGAGGTGTGAGCTATCAGGGCTGCAGACTTTTTCTTCCACTGTTGAGTATATGGTGCCTTGTTAGAATTAGGTTTGACAACTGGGATCTGATTAGGATATCCATACAATCTGAAGCAGAATGGCTTTATGTGACCAAACCTTCCACAATGATGACATCTCCATCTTTGATACTTTTTCTTCATATTTCTCTGTTCTCGATGTTGAGTGCTATGTTGTGACATCTTCTTTGACATTTGTTTATCAGGCATGATCTTCTTCTTGTCTACAGTAGATTTCTTTGCTACCACAAATCCTAGACCAGACTTGTTTCCCACATTTTGTCCAGCCTGAAGGATTTCTTCTAATTTGTCAGTTCCATTTGTCAGCATCTTGACAGACTTGGTCATCTGATCAAGTTTTGAGTTTAGTATTTGAACTTCACCTTCGAGATGACTTATAGTATCAGTGTCTGCCTTCTTCTCAGCCTCCAACTTTACTATGAGTTTTTTTTGTCTCTCATTTTGCTGACAGACTTCAACACTTCTGATACACAGCTTCTTGTAGGAGTCAACCAGTTCTTCAAATGTCACTTCCTCATCACTAGAGTCACTATCAGAGTTACAAATACCAGCTAGTGCAGTAACTAGTTTGGCAGATTCTTCTTCAGAATTACTTTGAGTCACAATCAGACCAAGTAACAGACATTCCTTTCTTTTGTTTCTTAAGAAAGGTAGGACATTCAGCTCGAATGTGCCCATATCCTTCACATCCATGGCATTGGATTCCTTTGCTTTGATTTCCCTTTTCTTTAGACTTTGGTCTTCTGCTGGAGTCATAGGATCTGTTACTGTCAGAGGGAAAGTTCTTGACATTTGACCTTGACTTTGGGTCCATCTCTTGATGAGTTTGTTGAACTGCCTTCCAAGCATGGCTATAGCTTCTGAAATATTCTCTTCATCCTCCTCCTTGTTTTCATCTTCAGTATTAGATACAAGTGCTATGATCTTGTTTTTCTTGTCAACATTGTCACTGATCCCCATCTCAAAAGTCTGAAGTGACCCAATGAGTTCATCAACCTTAAAGTTGCATATATCCTGAGCTTCCTCTATAGCAGTCACCTTCATTGCAAATCTTTTAGGCAAGGATCTGAGAATTTTTCTCACCAGCTTTTCTTCTGACATCTTTTCTCCTAATGCTCCTGAGGTGTTGGCAATTTCCAAGATGTTAATGTGAAACTCATGAATGGTCTCATCTTCCATCATCCTTAGGTTCTCAAATTTGGTAGTCAGCATCTGAAGCCTTGACATTTTTACTTTGGATGTACCCTCATGGGTAGTTTTGAGAGTGTCCCAAACATCCTTGGCCAGTTCACATTGATGTACTAGTCTGAATATGTTTCTATCAATTCCATTGAACAAGGAATTTAATGCTTTGGAGTTACCCAGGGCTAACTCATCTTCTTCTTTGCTCCATTCTTCCTCAGGTTTCAGACTGCTTGTCCCATCTTTCCCAGTTATGGTGGGATGGTTCCATCCTTTGTCAACAGCTCTCCAAGCCTTTTTGTCCAGTGATTTTAGGAAGGCAATCATACGAGGTTTCCAGTAGTCATAATTTGATCCATCCAGAATGGGTGGTCTGTTCCCAAATCCTCCTTCTTTGTCCACAGCGCCAGAAAATAATACCCCTAGATCTCACCCAGTAAGACAGGCAGGGTGCCCGCTCTGATGCCAATTGAAATTCTGGTAACAGATACTTAATGTCACAGTGAATGTTATGACACCATATCTGATACACTTCAAGACAGTAAATTTAAAAGCAGTAAAGAACACAATCAATTGTTTACCCAGTTCAGTGTGTAACAACACCTACTCTGGGGGCTACCAAGCCAGGGGGGAAATTCATTATAAGAGATATTAATTCAGGAATAAACCAACCAGTTTATCTCCTTCACTTAAGACCTACCCAATGCAATTTCAATCTAAGTTCAACTTAAACCCGAGTTCCTACTCACTCCCCCTCAATCACAGCAGTGATACTAAACTATTGATTAATGAGATTATGAAGACACTCTTCAGTACACACACTAGATTTTGCTTTACAGCTTTAATCAAGTGACAAACACTTGTGCTTCAAAGCTTTGAGTGATAAACAACCCTAACTTGATTTTGCTTCAAAGCTTTAATCAAGTAACACAAACACTCGTGCTTCAAAGCTTTGAGTGATACACAACCCTAACTTGATTTTGCTTCAAAGCTTTAATCAAGTAACACAAACACTCATGCTTCAAAGCTTTGAGTGATACACAACCCTTACAATCAAATCCTACTCCAAGTCACTTATCACAATGATAATTGCTTGGCTCACAGTAGTTACAACTATACAATCCCTTATTGATCTTCTGTCAAAAAGTATCTTTCACCATTAATCTTCATGAGGAATATATAGGCCGACTATTCTTCAGTTAGGGATTCCATGAAAATAGCTAGGGTTAACTAAAGTTAACCTAAAGACTTGGTCTTAGGCTTTCATCATACCAGATTAGGGTTAAGCAAGGTTAACCTAATGTCCACGTGAGCATCTGATCTGGACTGTAAACACCAGCTCAGAGAAGCATATCAGATTCCTGAAAAATCTCAGGAATAACAAATCTGCACAAATGTTAGATCAGTACAGGATGTCTTAACATTGGTTATGACAACAAGAATCCTGTTCACTGATTTTGGTAGAATGCAATAAATATGATCATTGCTTAATGATCATGCCAAACACTCATATTGAGTAGCTCCTGCATGACATTATTTTTCTGCAGAATGTACCTTTATCCCAGAATGTTATGACATCAGTTATGACATTTACAAAACTGGTTTTACCAAAAAAAATGCCAACCAACAAACACTTACACTAGGATTTCTCATTCTCAACAATCAAAGATCTTTAATCCCCAGGCAGTCAGCAAGGATTTCTCATCTTCAACAATCAAAGATTTTTGAATCCTCAGCACCAGTCAGGAATTTACTTCCTCCAACAGCAATCAAAGATTTCATTATCTCCAATTATCAAGGATTTATTTTCCTCAGCAAGACAGCTACTCAGCTTATATGCACATCCATTACATTCATATATCATAAACATTGATGAAACACAATTCATTGCATCATACATATCATGCAACATAACTTTGTGTTTTAGCTAACATTTTACCCTTTCAGGATAAGATTAAAAGGCTATCGTAAACAAGTATTTAGATACAGTATAGATACACCCCAGACACGGCGGTCATTCTATTACTCATTCAGAATTTCAAGTCAAATACAGTACATATACACCCCAGACACGGCGGTCATTCTACTACTCATTCAGACTTCAGCAATCAGATACAGACTAGATACACTCCAGACACGACATCCATTCTATCTCTCGTTCAGATTCTCAACTCAAAGTTCAGATGTGCTCCAAACACGGATGCCATTCTGGCCTTCACACCAGCAGTTTGATTCTCCCCAGTGCAGTCGCCACGGAAGTCATCTTGTCACCTATTCAGATCCCAGTTACAGTTCCAGATACACTCCAAACACGGAAGTCATTCTGCTAATCATACAGATCTCAAACTTCAGATACAACCCAGATACGCACCAGACACGGTTGCCATTCTGTCACTCATTCAGAATTTATCCTCAGCACACAGTTGCTCCGTATACAGATGTTTCTCTGATACCCATTCAGAATACAGATACACTCCAGACACGGCAGTCATTCTGATATTCATTCAAAGTTTCAAATACAGTTACAACTCAGATACGCTCTAAACACGGACGCCATTCCTTTGCTCATACAGACTCAGTCTCCAAGATACAATTAAGGTGCATTCCAGACGCGGATACCATTTGATGCTCATTCTTCTGACCTACAACATTGCACTTCAACAAACATTCTTGGATGGAATATTTAAGCCCGTTTCCAGCAATATTCCACCAACACCAAATGGCATCTTTAAGCCCATTCCCTCAACATTATTTTGACGAGTGCAAATTTACGGGCACTCTAGTGTCCAATCCTCATTTACCTTCGAATCGCGAAAGGAAAACTTGCCAATCTAACTCTTCAGGTTCAAGAAGATTGAACATGGGCAACAGTTGTACCCCAAAATTTGCCCTCTCATTTCATCAACATTTTCTCAATCACAAGACTCTTGGAACTCAAGATCAAACTAGGGTTTGCCCTACTCAAGACACCTCCTTGCACTGTTGACCTAAATTAGGGTTTGAGTTTGCACAAGGATGTTTTGACCTACAATGCCCAAAGTGACTTTCATACTTCATGTTGGACTCACAAGTTTATCCATACCAAGTTTCAAGCCTTGATTCAAATTTTTGCCCAGTCAATTGGACAGTCGACCTAGAAATCAACTGTATTGGGGAAAAAGTCAACTGTGACCAATTGACAGTCAAACCTCATGAAATTTGACCCACATCAATATTATGAACTCATATGAGCCATTTGATCAAGTTTGGATCACAATTCCACAAGAAATTTGATCAGATCACCAAAAGGGCAAAATGGTCATTTTTAGGGTTTTGACTGCACAAAAGCAATTTTTGACTGTTTCACATAGCCAATGGCAAATCAAGCTCACACATGGGCTCAAGGACTCAATGACATTGTATTGACCCATTCAACAAGTTCAAAAGATCTCAAATGCATAGGATTGACAAATGAATTTTTCAGTCAACTGATCAAAATTTGACTGTACACTGAAAAGTCAAACTTTGACTTTTTGGTCAAAATCAAGTGCCAAGAGTTATTTTTCATCAAGACATATCAAATTATGAAACTTGTTCATCAAGAAACCCAAAAATGCAAATTAGGGTTTAAGATGGAAAATTTTCATAACTTAGAAATTTTCTAAGATGAAATTTTCTTATTTTTTCCTAACTTTGTCCCATTTTTCACCAAGATGAAAATGGATTCAAAGAAAACATGAAACATGAAAGTTGTAGTCCATCACAAAGTCTAAAACTTTGATTCACAAAGTTTTCTCAAAAGAAGCTTGTATCTCAAGTTATGATTTTTGGAACAAGGGTACCTAAAACTTTTAACTTAGAGAAAATTTGCCCTAATCTAGGCAGGATTTTGACCCATCTTCTTGGCCATTTTTTACATAGTTCCACTTGGAGTTTCAAGTTACATTTCAAATATGGATTATAGTACATGTTCTAAGATTTCCAAATTGTCCAATAACTCCTCAAACACCCTTGTGGTTAGAGAGAATCGAATGCTTGAAGTTGGCAAAAACTCACTTTTGCCCATGGCCAATACATGTTCATACAAACTTGCATTTTCAAATCAGCATGTTTGGTGCTAGCTTGCAGGCCTCAAAACCAGTTTTTATTCCATAATTTAATGCATAACCATTGAGTTAAGGTGTTATCTTGGTCATTTGGATATTGCATATAAGATTAATCCTTAAGTGGTAAAAGGTAAAATGCCATTTTTGTAAAGTTTCACTTTATGTCAAACCAAAATCCTTGAGGCATGGGGCCATATCTCTGAAGCAAGATTCAATCAAACAATTCCAAGAACCAAGAGAAAAGTATGCAGCATGATATAGGTCTTGTACAGGCCTGCATTGGAAGGACACACACTCTTGCTTAAAAAAGAAGAAAAGTTGCAAAACATATACCATCTCTCACATCTGTTGAAACCAGCTTACACAAACATTGTAAACCAGTTTCACACCTTCCAACAAGCCAAAAACACGACCCTTCTGCCTCCCAAACCCCCTTGTACACAAAATCCCTGTTTTGCTGCAAAACAGGGCAAGTTCTGCAAACTTGAAGCCATAACCAATTTCCATCGTGCGTTTTGTCCCAAGATACTTCAAACACCTTCTAATCAACTCACCTGAACTATCCCAGGCCTCCATTGCAAGCTATAACACCATTAACACCCTTTGCCATTTTTGTTTCAAAGCTTTGCAGGTTGAGTTCTGTGGCACGATTCAAGTTGTTTCAAAACAAGCCAAGCATTGGAAAAGCTTCCTTGGACCTTAGGCAAGCTCAAAAGAAGCTCAAACACCATTAAAGGTTGCTACATTGTCCAGCTCGAAGTCAACTGAAACAGGTATTTCATGGACTTCTATCTCTCTATCTAGGAATGGTTAGGCTTAGGTTTGTGAATGAAATATGTCGTACTCATAGCCCTGAAGCCATACATATGCTTAGTTTTCATTTACATTAATCGTGCTAAGAGAATTTCACTCATGAACTTTCTGAAAAAACTAGGTTAGAAATTAGGGCCAGAGAAATTCTCTCTGGTCTTTGAGAGTTAATCCAAGTTTTTTATATGGTTGGATTCGTTGTTTAATGCTCTACAATGTTCATGTTATGAGTTTTGTCAAAAAATCAAAGAATCAGGAGATGGCATTTGTGTAAAGAAGCGCGCGTGTTTTGTTCAAAGGAAGAAGAAGAAGTGGATTCTGGGCTGGGCCTGGTTTCGTTTACTTTTGACACCCCTTTATTCAGTTTGCACCCCCCTGGCCCATTTATTTGAATATTTATCATTTTGACATTTTTATTTTTTATTCTGACTTTATTATTTTTTGTCTAAATATAAAAAATACCAAAAAATTATTTTCTATATTTTTCATATTTATTTTTATTTTACTAGTATAAATATGTAAATAAACTATTTTCTTTTTTATTAAAACACAAAAATAATACAAAAAATATACTTATCTTCATTTATTATTTATATATATATATATATATATATATATATATATATATATATATATATATATATATATATATATATATATATATATATATATATATATATATATATATATATATATATATATATATATATATATATATATATATATATATATATATATATATATATATATATATATATATATATATATATATATATATATATATATATATATATATATATATATATATATATATATATATATATATATATATATATATATATAAGGCACAAATACAAAAATATTATATTTTCATTTTTATTAATATTTTGCACTAAAAATATGATTTTTACAATATACTTTTATTTTTTTTGTATAAATTAATATATTATTGTATATAATTAATAAATAATACTATTTATTAAGAATTAGGGTTTTTGCCCTAAATAGAAAAATAATTAAAATTGACTTTTTCTTTATTTATTTTTACTTCACATTTAAAAATACTTTTTACATACATAAAAATCATTTTTGCATAATACATTTTATTTGATATTTATTTAATTGTATTCATTTAAATATTATGCCTTGTACATTCAATTTGGTTGTAATAACTTAGATTTTAATTTCTTGTCAAATACCCCCCAATTCAAATTTGTACCCCCTCTCTATATCACGTTGTAATAGTGTAGCATTTAAATTCTCGCACATTTAAAAGCTTCCAATTATGCCATTCTTAGACTTAGGGTTTGTATGCCAAATGAAATCAACAATTAGCTTGACCTAATTCCAAGATAAACATGCATGAAAAACAAACACAATGCACACTTGTACCCCTAGGGTTTCAATCCACTTGTTGCCTTCAAAAATGGGCCATGGTTGCATGTCAAGTACTTTGGCAAAACAAAAACAAAACAAAAGATCATAGTCCCTCGATGACGCTATCTGAGTTGCCTAAACAAAATGATCAAGTCCCTCAAGAAAATTGCCAAAAATACTTGACACAATTGCTATCATGGTCTATACGATGACCCGCGCCTGTCCCGTTTAACATCCTAACACAAGGTTGTTCATAAAATACAATGGTGAAGAAACACTGTTAAAAGGGTTAAAAATATAAGAAAGGTCTTTGAGTAAATAGGGTAGACAACTCTTAGTTACTTGATCAAAACTTGCAAAAAACATCCTTGCTATTTTTAAAATACACTTCACTACACAAATTTCAAAAACCCTACTTTCAAACATTGAAAACTTTTCAAAAGACAAAAACACCTTTGTATACATTCAAACAAGAATCATTACAAAGGTTGCCACAACGATGGCCTCTTTTCAAAACATCTTTCAAAATCACACACAAAGCACCATTTCAAACAATTGAAGTGCACCATTTCAAACAATTGAAAAGCAAAAGCAAGTGATCTAAGTAAGTAACTAAGAGCCCATGGATAACCATGGATAGAAAGGGTGCTAATACCTTCCCTTTCTATAATCTACTCCCCGAACTCAAGAAAACATCTCAAAGGTCTTTCCTGTGCTTTTTGACCTTTCCTTAGGATAAAATAAAAGTCGGTGGCGACTCTTGCTAAACCGAATTATTTGCGAACACAAACGCAAAAAACCCAAGTCAGTTCTCCCACCGTATCACAGGCACCAATTGATAATTGGGGAACGTAAGACAATGGTGTTTGGGATTAAAGAAATAGAATAAAACGCTCATCATGCCTTCCTCAAAACCGGAGATAACCAAGCTGAGTAAATGACCATGTCTTTTGTTGAACTGAGAGCTTTCGGGAACCTTTGAGACCAATTCTTTAAGTTTGGAAGGTATTCCCATGAAGTTGATTCAGATAGTATTTCTACAAGCAGAGGCTATAGCCTGCAAAACAGAACAAAGATAAATCTCTTGGTCCTTGAAATGGTCAGTGAAAATGCTATGTTATAATGTTATGATGTTATGTTTGAACAAGATAGAAAGCACAATAAAATCACACAAAATACCTTAGGTTTAAAGGCTTGCATGAGGTTCATAGGTAAGTACCCTCTTGAAGTTTAGTTGGCTCAACTTGTCCTAAGAATAGTAACCAGGTTCTAGGAGTCTCATATCATCGATCTTTCTCTCAGGCATTGTTTCAGCAGAGCAACTGACTTGCCACCAAAATATCCCGAGAGTCGAATCTCAATGAGCGTAGCATCGAGTATCAACTAACTTTAGACTGCACCAAAGTCAACCATCTCACTACTTTCTAATGGCTAAGTTGGGTCAATTAAGGTTATAAAGGTCAGTTAGTGCTTACGACACCACGCGGCAGCCTAGTGTTATCCTCGGCTAACTCAAGGAACACCAGTACATGCCAATGTATCGCACTAACATAGCTATCACTTCAACCATATTAGTCTACACCGTACGTATTCCATGATTTATTTCTACTTACCTAAAATATCCCCGGATTCGGGTATAGGATCTTTGAAAGAAATTAAACCTGAGAAAAACCCAAAATATAAAGCAAACAAACAAAGCAAGTAAAAGTGATTTATCCCTAAGGCAACCCCTCTTTTTATAGGTATCTCCCCAGTAGAGTCGCCAGTTCTGTAATACAGTGGGAAAACTGACTTTTGGTTTTGGTTTCATTGCAAATGTTGCAGTTAGCAAGAGTCACCACCGACTTTTATTTTATCTAATAAGGAAAGGTGAAAAGAATAGGAAATACCTTTTAAGATTTTGAGTTTGGGGGGTAAGTTATGAAAATGGGAGGTGTTAGCACTTTTTTCATCCATAATTATCTACGGGCTCTTAATTGCTTAGCTCACTTTAATTTGCTTTGTGTGTGCTTTTTGAAAATGTTTTGAAAATGCAAATGTAAGGTAGTCTGCTTTATAATAACCCTTGTATTAGTCCTCAAGAGTGTTTATAAAGCGTTTGAAAGTAGTTTTTTTTTAAAGTTTGAGGTGTGAAAATTATTTTAGTTTGTGAAGCAATTAAGGGTATCTTACCCACTGAAAGGTCTTTCATTATCGTTTTCCTTCTCCGTTATGGATGGTGATGTCCATACCATTAGTTGGTAGGTAGCCCCGTCTATTGGATGTGAAGGGATAGACGTAGGGTCATTGTTATGGTCATTGAAGGCAACATATAAGGATACCTTAGAAATTCGAAGGGACTGCCATCATATATTCATAAGAAAAATCGAGGGCAAAATTATTTCTCGTAGGCAACTTCGAGGGACATTGCAGGACTATGATCTTTATGATGACTTTAATCAAGGGTCTTTACTAATGGTATCCCTATGTTAGAGGGACATGACCACTGTCTCTGAAGGCAACAAGGGAGGCTACCCTAGAGGTGCATGTGTGCAAGAGCGACTCAGTTTAGTTATTTATCTTGATTAGGGTTATCTAACGATTGATTTTAAATCTTACCATACAAGCCTATTACTAACAGTTAAATATATACAGACAAGCAAGCATAATATAGGTGCAGAAAGTAAACCCTAATTAAGGTATTACAAGGCTTTGGGGGCAGATACAATAGTATAAATTTGCGAGAAATAAAACTACAACTATTACAAAAAACTGTGCAACCTATACAATTTCTCTAAGAAAGTAAAGAGGCAAATAAATAAGAAAATGTTAGAAAAGATGTTTTAAAGTCCTAAAATCTAAAACGTTAGAAATTAATTTTTTTGTGTATTTTTGTAGAAAATAATTTAAGTTAATAATTAATAAAAACCTAATTATTCTAATTAATTTTACAAATTAAAAAACAAGACCTAAAATCTAATTAAATGAAAAAGGTTAATTTAAGAAAACCTAAAAGACTATATTTTTTTTTATTTTATGTAATATTCTGATTTTTATATGTTTTGATTTTAATTACAAAAACAAAAATAAATTAGTGGAAATGGATTTTCAAAGAGAGAATTCGATCGTGCCCTAGCCATGGTAACTCATCATCCATGCGTTAAAGCTTGCATTTTCTTATTCAAACATGTTTTAAACACCATGATGAACTCATCTGTGCACACAGAATTAGTTAAATATGCATAGATTAAAAGATTCAAATACAAGAAAATTACCAAAACCAGTGGGCTTATGTAAGCTATTCCAGACGTGAATAGATTTGTTTCTAGACTTGGTGGGATTCCTGGGAGCTTTAGGAATACAATTTTAGGCTTGGATTTGATTGACAGTGGCTAGAAATTCTTATACGAGTTTGCACCTTTCTTTGAAAATTTTTGATTTTGAAACTTTGCTTCTATGGCAGCCCCTTTGTGTTTTTCTTTCACTTGAGTGTTGCATCTATTTATAGAGGAATAAAATAGATCAAAACAAGGCAAGAATCTTGTATGATTATGTCACAATTCATTGCAAAGAAAACAAATTGAAATCTTTCCAAAATTGTTTTAAAAACCTTCCAAACTTAAAGATTTTTGTTCCCAACATATTTTCACGGTTTTGTCAAGCTCTTAAAAGGCCTTGGGCCTTCTAGAAGATACCCAAATGAAGTCCACATGCCCTTTGGTCCATCAACTCATATTTTTATTTGATTTATTTTGAATTAATTTGAATAAAATCAAAATAAATAAAATAAAAAATCAAAGTAATGTATAAATGTACTTAGAGGTCCTCTAACATGTTATAAACATGTTTAAACCTCAAAAGTTAGGCCTATTAGTCCAAAAGTTCAAAATTGTTCAAATGAAGTTTTATGCATTTTCTCAAAAATTGCATAACTTGAACAAACCATATATCACTCAATTTATACCTTTTAAAGGTTATATTGAACTTTTTGCAAAGCTCAAGATGTCCTCTACAATATCTATGTTGGTCATATTTGCATTTGAAGAATTTATCTTGATGTAAGTTGCCTTGACAAAAAGTGTCTTTTTGTTGACTTTTGAAATGACCTGTAATATATTGGCTCATATCTCTCAAATGATGTACTTTTGGATTTGAGCTTAGAGAGATAAAGTTGTAGAGAATTGGATTTCCTTGAAAGTGATATTTTGTTGGGGAAAAACTAATGAAGCATGTGAGAGTTATGCTTGGTCAAAGTTCAGTTGACTTCTCCTAAGGAAACCCTAATTTGGCAACTTTTGACTTTTGATAATTTGAGGGATTTTCTTGAGGAATCATGATCAACCCTTGATCAAATGATGTATATCACTTCAAAATGTTTATTTTGACCAAAAATATTGAAGTTTGACTACATGTTGGCCACAAGTGACTTTTTACCCTATACAATTGATTTTCCATCATCTGAGCAATTGACTGAGCAAACTTATGGTGCAAGGCTTGAAACTTGACATGAGTATTATTAGGGACATATGAAGAGTCATGAAAACCATTTGGGGGCATTATAAGTCCAATTTCCTTTGAGAAAAGTAAAACCCTAGTTGTTGGCTAATTTCTTAGAAGAAGACTTGTCTGATCAATTCATTGAGTAATCTTGAGCAATTAAGAACCCTAGGAAGATGAGGAGACCTCTTGAAATAATTTGATTTGAAAATGAGAGGGAAAATTTCAAGGTACAACAACACCCCATTGAATTCTCTAGCATTATTAGATACATGATTAGAGGTCTTCCTTCAACTGGTGGCATCAATATTAGAGGTTCTTGTAGGTACTCCTTAATCTTGTCAAAAGCCGTCTGGCAATCGTCACTCAATTTCACTACTTGACCTTTCTTCAACAACTTAAAGATCGGCTCAGAAGTAGCGGTAAAATGAGAAATAAATCTAGAAATATAGTTCAGTCATCCCAAGAAACCTCTGACTTCCTTCTCAGTAAGGGGAGCAGGCATTTCTTGAATAACTTTAAATTTAGTGGGATCAACCTCAATTCCTTTACCATTGACAATAAAACCTAGGAGTTTACCGGACCTCACCCCAAAGGTGCACTTGTTCGAATTCAGCCTCAGCTTATACTTTTTCAGTCTCTCAAACAACTTATATAGATGGTCCAGATGCTCTTCTTCAGTCTGTGATCTAGCTATCATATCATCGACATGGACCTCTATCTTGTGATAAATCATGTCATGGAGAAAAGCTACCATAGCGCACTGATATGTTGCGTCGATGTTCTCCAACCCAAAAGGCATAACCTTATAGCAGAACATGCCCCATTGTGTAGCAAAAGTAGTATTCTCCATGTCTTCAGGTGCCATCTTGATCTGATTATATCCCGAGAAACCATCCATGAAGGAGAATAAATTATGCTGAGCGGTGTTGTCGACCAAAACATCAATATATGGAAGCGAGAAGTCATCTTTAGGGCTCACCCTGTTCAGATCCTTGTAGTCTACACACATACGTACCATGCCGTCTTTCTTTGGTACCAAAATCTAATTCGCAACCCATTGAGGATAGGATGTCACTGCTAAGAACCATGCGTTGAATTGTTTCATAACCTCGGCTTTAATCTTTTCTGACATCTCGGGGCGCATGCGACGAACTTTTTGCTTTATCAGAGCACAACCCTCTTTCATCATCAGATGGTGAACCAAAATATCGGTATCAAGCCCTGGAATGTATTCGCATGATCAAGCAAAGATCTCAGCATATTCATGCAACATCTGTATCAACCTGTTCTTGACATTGTCCTCTAAGTTGGCGCTTATCTTGACTTCTTTTCTATCTATTTTAGAACCCAAGTTTACCACTTCAACTGGATCTTCATGCAGTCGTATAGCCTTTTCTTCTTGTATTAACAGTCTGGCTAGTTCTCCAGGTATTTCACAATCTTCCTCACCTTTGTCCTTGGCTTGGTAGATCAGATTTTCAAATTCATAAGTGGCAATAGCAGAACCATTATCAACGGGATCCAGAGTGGATGTGGATCTGCAATGTATTGTATGGGTGTGTGTAAGAACACTAGCTATTTGAAAGTGATAAAAGTAAAAAGAAAGACAGAGAGTGCAAAATTTGAATGCAAAACATCCAATGCTTTATTAAATGAAAATATCTTTATGAAATGACAACCATTAACAAATGCACCATTGTGCCCCGGGTAAGGCACGAGGCTTAAAGTCATTGTTCAAATATTACAGTGCTAAAACTTCAAAGAAATAAAAAACAGAAATGTAGCCATTACTCCTGACTAAAGGAGATAGAGATAATGTTCTCGGCCTTCCAGTTGCTAAGCTCGTTGCCAATGGTAGGAAAGATCCAATTGTCCAGGTCATAATCATTGTCTTCTATAGTAGAAACAACATCAATAGCACTTACACCCTTGTCGTGCTTAGGCATGGGCGCAATAATCACATTGGAAGTCTGTTGTACCCCAAAATTTGCCCTCCCATTTTTCTTTAAGACATTCTTCTAAGATCTCATGTATTCCAAGCTACTCAAGAGTTGACTGGTTAAACCCTTTCCTAAACATTGGCCTATAACTAGGGTTTTGGTTTTATAAAGGAAAATTGTACTTCCAATGCATCACAAATTTGCTCAGTCAATTGCTTAGATGACTGAAAATCAACTATATTGGGTAAAAAGTAAATTGTGGTCAACATAAAGTCAAACTTCAAGATTTTTGGTCAACATCAACATTTTGAAGTCATATTCATGATTTGATCAAGGGTTGATCATAAATCATCAAGGAAAACCCTCAAATCATCAGAGGTCAAAAATTGCCCAAATTAGGGTTTTGATTGAGGATGATTGATCATTGACTTTGACCTAGTGCATGACCTAATGGATTGAAGCATGATCTCAAGGATTAAAATATAACATCTTGACCTAATTACTTGGATCAAGACATTTCCAAAGATACAAATGACTGATAGTTGGAAAATTGAATTGATTGATGAAAAAGTCAATTGTCACACAAAAGTCAAACTTTGACTTTTTGGTCAACATTGAACTTCAAAAATCAAGAATCATCAAGACATTCAAAATTATCAAACTTGATCATAAAGAATCAACAAAGTCAACAAAAGTCAAGAATAGAAAATTTTCCAACACTTAGAAAATTTTCTAAGTGTTAGTGCTTTATTCTTAACAAATTCACAACTTCATGGCCATTTTTCACTAAGATGAAAATTGATTCAAGGGAAACTTTAAACATGAAAGTTGTAGGGATTGATGAATTATACAACTTGGTCCTTGAGGGTTGGTGTCCAAAAAATGCTTGATTAGGATAAATAGGCCCATGAAGTCATGACATTTTTATCTAACACTTAGTAAAATTTTCAACAAGTTTTGGTTTGTTTTTCATCACAACTTCTTGGCCAATTTTCACCAACTTCCTTGTTGATTTAGCCAAAGTGGTCAACATGAAAGTTGTATATAATGTTTCAAGCTTTCCAAAACATCCAAGATCATGAATTTATCATACTTGAGCTAGGAGATTCGAAGAGATGAAGTTGGGCACCCATTCTAGAATGATAGGTCACATTTGTGAAGAATACAAAACCAAATCCTCATGCCATACTGCATAATCTTGCTTTGCAGACCTCTTAACTTGTGAATTTACCTCTAATCAGAAGATTACACAAACTTTTGAGCCATTATCCACTTGATTCAAGCTTTGTCCAAGACAATTTTCCATTAATGGCACAAAGTTCACACTTCCATTTTGGAAAAGTTTGCTTTAATCACTTTGTCAACTCTCCTTAAGCCTCTCACTTGCTCCCTCTTCACACGCTCCACACAAAATCCATAAGCAACATGTTTAAAGTGCCTAACCACTTTAGATTTCCCTGTACTTCATATTTAAATCATGTGTTTCAAAGTTTGCTTCATTTACAATCCAACCAAACCATAACTTGTGATCTTGACAATCTGATCAGCTCCTTCCCCCCAACTTTTTTCTATCAATAGAGAGGTCGATTTGCAAGCTAGGACATGAGTTAAGAAGCCCTAAAACACCCTCATACTCTCTGAAATTAGAATTTGCATCCAAAACTACATTTATTGCAATTTCTGACCTTGAACTCCAAACACCCAATCCACTCGTGTGTTTTCATTCTAAATCATTCACAAAGCTTCTATAACTCATATAGAACCTATCCAAAGTCCTGTTTCATCAATGTAACATCATCTTCATCATCTTCCATTTTCAAAAACATAGCCTTGCAACTTGACTTGTCCAGAAGAATTCAGACACTTTTAGCACAAAGTAAGCATTGCAAAAGCTTCTTGGAAGTTCAGTGAAGTTATCCAGATCATCCTAACACCTCCAGAAGTGCTCAAACTCCAGACTCAGTTCTCACTTCAGAGGCAAGTTTTTCTAACTTTGAAATCCTTATTCAAGCATCATTCACACTTGCTTTCTAAAGAAAAAATGTAGATATCATTTCCCTGAAGCTAACCATGTGCTTACTTTTCATTTATATTGCATGTGTGGTGAGAATTTTGAAACTGAAGTTTCTGAAATTTTAGGGTTCAGTTTGGTACCAAGTAAAATTCCCACTCATCTTTGATCTGTAGCTTTTGAAATTTATATGGTTGGACTCGTGGTTAAACTTCAAGCAAGTTTGATGTTTACATTTTCTAATTTGGTTGAGAAATGAGCATTTTACAAAATTCAAAAATATGTTCATGGCTATTGGCGCGAGGAAGAAGATGAAGTTACATTTAAAAATGAGTTTGTAATATATTTAATAGTTTTTGTTTTATGAACGGATGAAACAGCCACCCCAGTGATAAAGGAAGCGCGCGTATGACTATAGGGACCTGGGTTCGAGCCCCAGCGATACCCTTTTATTTGTTTCATATTTTCTTGTTTTAGATTCAATACAAGCAAGTTCAACAAGCGCATCGTATACCTCTCTCCATCACCCTCTGATCATCACAAGGACACCATCCAGCGCCCAACATTACTTCTCCACAGTACACTTCAAGGAACATTCCACACTTAACCACAACAGGCGCCTGGACCTTCTTGTTTTGTGCCTTGTACATTTCTTTCCATACCCTTTTTTTACTTCACACCACATGCCTATTTTTTTTCCTGATTCAAACAAATTGTTTTGGACCTAACATCTTTTTTCCTTTTCACCCCCTAATTTCTTTTTACAGCACCAAGCCCAATATTTTATTTCTTTTCTTTCTCACTCTTATTTATTTATTTAATTTAATAAAAATATAAAAAAATATTTTTATTCTAAAAAAAATCATAAAAAGAATTAGGTTTAGGTTTTAATCAATTAATTAAATTTTCACAAATAAAATTAATTTAATTTAAATCACTTTTATTTTTATTAAATTATTAGAATTAGATTTTATTATTTATTTTACACTATGAAATATTTTTCCAAATTGACATTAACATCCAAATTATTTTCTAAACACTTAAAAAATCATAGACTTAGGTTTCATTTTAATTTCCTTAATTTCAATTAACTTAGATTATTATGTTTTGTTTAAAAATTAGTTAACTTCTCTTTTAATTAAAACAAATTAGTTTTCTTAGTTTATTGATCAAACTTTGTTTTCTATCAAAAAATCACAAACAAAACATTTTCTTTTCTTTTTTATTTATTTTTCATCTTTGCGTATTTTTTAATACTTCGCATTATTGTAACTATTCAATAGTCTGTAATAGATAATCAGGATTTATTGCTTTTCATCCCCATTCATAAACTTGTACCACAACCCTGAAGCGTTGTATTAGCGTAGGACATTTAATTTCGGCAACTCACATTTTTACTTATTAGTATTAGTAATTAGGGTTTGTGTGACAAGATTTAAAATCAAACATTAGACAACCATCAATCCAAGATAAATTAATTGAAATCAAAACACTTTGCACACACACCTTTAGGATAACGTCACTTGTTGCCTCAGATAAAATGCAGTCATATCCCTTGAACGTGAGATACTTTAGTGAAGACCCTCAGTTAAAAGATCGTAGTCCCTCGATGACCCTTTGATGTTGCCTTCGATAAATGATATTAGTCCCTTACGCCAATTTCTAAAGCGTCTTACAAGTTGCCTTCTATGACTGTACGATGGCCCACGTCTGTCCCTCACATCCAATGATATGGCTTCCTACTAACTAATTATAGGATAACACTATCTTAAGGAGGAGGAAAAGAATAAAGACTTTTTGAGTAGGTAGATTGCTCGTAATCGCTTGCTCACAAACTAAAACAATCTTCACACCTCACGCTTTCAAAACAACTACTTTCGAAATGCTTTATAAACACTCTTGAGGACTGATACAAGGGTTATTATAAATAAAATTGCCTTACTTTGGCATTTTCAAACATATTTCCACAAAACAACATTTTCTCCCAAAATATCTTTTGAAAACAAAAATTGTGTATACATTCTCAATGATACGAGAATCATTACAAAATTGCCGCACTAAGGCATTTTCAAAATACTTTCAAACGTACACAAACACAAAGCATTTCAAAAAGTGATCAAGCAATTAAGAGCACATAGATAACTACAGATGAAAAGGGTGATAACACCTTCCCTTTTCATAACCTACCCCCTTACTCAGAAAATTCTCAAAAGGTCTTTCCTGTTCTTTTCACCCTTTCCTTTATTGGATAAAAGAAAATTCGGTGGCGACTCTTGCTATCTGCAACATTTACGATAAAATGCAAAAACCTAAAGTCAGTCCTCCCACCATATTATAGAACTGACGACTCTACTGGGGAGATACTAAAAGTGGGGTTACCTTAGAGTTAGATCACATTTAAAAATTCTTTACTTGCTTGATTTGTATGCTTTACATTTTAGGGTTATGCTTGGATTTATTTCTTGTATAAATCCTATACCTGGATCTGGGGTATTTTAGGTAAGTAGCAATAGATCGTGAAGATTGTATGACATAGACTGATATGGTTGAAGCGATGGCTATGTTAGTGCACCACATTTGTTGGTACCGTTGTCCCTTGAGTCAAGTCAAGGAGAATACGGGGCTGATTTGTGGTGCCATAAAGCACTAACTAACCATAGAACCTTATTTAACACAACTTTTCCATTAGAAAGTAGTTAAATATTTGGCTTTGGTGCAGACTGAAGTTGGTTGATACTCGATACTACACTCATTGAGATTGGACTTTTGGGATATTTCGGTCGCAGTTTAGATGCTTATGCTGAAACAATGTCTGAGAGAAAAATCAGTGATATTGAGGCTCCTAGAACCCGGTTACTTCTTTTAGGACAGGTTGATCCAACTAAAGCTTCAAGAGGGTACTTACCTATAAATTGAATGCGAGCTTAAACCTAAGGCCTTGTGTGTTTTGTTTGTGTATGATTAATTGTTAGAACATGATATCATAACATCATCACATCATGCCATATCATTTTCACTAACCATTTCAAGGACCTAGGGATTTATCTTTGTTCTATTTTATAGGTTATGGCTTCCGCTAGCAGAAACACTATCTGAATCAGTTTTGTGAGGATACCTTCTCAACTTAAGGAGTTAGTCTCAAGAGTTCCTGAAAGCTCCCCGTTCATCAAAAGGCATGGTCGACTATTCAGTTTGGGCACCTCGGGTTTTGAAGAAGACATGATGAGCATTCTATTCCATTTCTTTGACCTGGTGCATCACTACTTCACCTTTCCGATTATCAGTTGGTACCCATAATAGAGGAGTTTTCTTAATTACTGGGAGTGCATGTTCTCAATCGAATACCCTTCACCGGTTTAGAGAAAGAGCCACAACCTAAAGAAATTGCGTCAGCCTTACATTTGAAGCGGTCTAACATTGTAGCTAATTGGGAAACAAGGAGTGGAGTCAAGGGTTTCCTTGCTAAATTTCTGTTAGAGAAGGCTCAACTGTTTTTGTATGCTATGAATTTTCAAGCTTTCGAAGAAATTTTGGCTCTTCTAATCTATGGTTTGGTGCTATTCCCTAATCCGGACCAACTCATAGATGTGAACACCATCAAAATATTTCTTTCTCGTAACCCTGTGCCTACTTTGCTCGGAGACATTTTTGCATTCTCTTCACATTCATACTATGAGGAAGCGAGGGAATCTTATGTGTTACATACCTCTTATATCTAGGTAGTTTATTTCACACCTTCCTCGATCAGTATTGAAGAATGAACAAGGTTTGAGGTGGTCGCAAAGGATGCTGTCGCTCTCTCATTCAAATATCTTTTGGTGTTCCCGGTCCCTGGAAGATGTTACTCTCACTGAGTGCTGCGTGGAATTCCCTAATGTTCCACTCCTTTGCATTAGGGGAGGTATTACTTACAACCCTTCTCTGGATCTACGAAAATTTGGTTATGCTCGAAGAGATGGTCCTCATGACACACTTATCCAGGGTATTATGTTCGACTACAAGAATGATTTTCAAGGTTATCGTCAAAGGTTTATACGAGCTTGGGGCATGGTAAATAAGATTGATAGCAAGAATTTGGGACATCAGAGTTCTATCCCTTTGGAGCCATACCTCAAGTGGGTACAATCTCGTGCTCAAAATCTTATGATGCCATATCCCACTGTCTTACCGGTGATTGTGGAGCCTGTGGCTGAGGGGGATATTCCTTATACCATTCTTCATTTGGACATGCCTACTGACCTCAAAGAATTGCAGAAGTCATGGATTCAACTTAAAGAAGAATGAGGCACCTTTGAAGCTCAGTTCTATGCAAGTGAGAAGAAAGTGTTAGAGCTTACAAAGCTACTTCATAAAAAGTGGAGTCTTAATGCATACCTCAACACGAAGAGGAAGCGTCTGTGGGATACTTGAGTGTTAGGTTTTAGGAGTTCATATTGTTGTCTCCTTGAGACCCTTTTGCTTTTCATTGTAAACCTAGAAGGCAATTTGTAACTTTGAACTTATTAATGAATTTTTTTTTCTATTTCCCTTTTGGCTAGAAAATTTGAATCTCCTAAGGTCCTTGAAAACATTACATCCGCATATCATGCATCATTTCATAAGCAGGTTTTTTGATACAGGTTTCCTCATCTATTTACTGTTTATTTCAGTATAAGATGGCTTTCGAACAAACCGTCAAGGATCTCCAAAATCAACATGCATAATTTCAAGAGACTCTCCTAAATCTGGCCAAAGGGAAACAAGAGATGATAATGCTCCTCACCACAAAAAAGAAGACTAAGAAGCGGGCTGTTATCCTCAACATGGGAAGAAGATTCAAAGGTCCTGCTCAACCAGTTCGAGTGAATGATGCTTCCTCTGAGGAAGACAAAAACCAAGAAGAGGAAGATAAAAGTGCCAGGGGTGAGGGTAAAAACAATCATGGTTCCGAATATGAAGACTACTCTAACGAACAGTACCCTCCTACAGATGACAAGTACAAGCAGTTAGAAGATCGTCTCAAAGCTGTGGAAATCTAGAAAGTGCCTGGATTAGATTTTGGAGATCTAGGTCTAATACCGAGGGTGGTCATCCCTCACAAATTCAAGGTCCCTATCTTTTCTAAATATGACGGGGTCTCTTGTCACAAACATCATCTGAGGTCGTATGTCCCAAAAATCCAACCTCAGACTACTGACTAGAAATTATGGGTCCACTTATTTCAAGAAATCTTGATCGGTACTCAACTTGAATGGTTCTATCAACTGGAGGGAACCAACATCCACACATGGAAAGATTTGGCTGCTGCTTTCTACAAGTAGTATCAATATAATGCTGACCTAACGCTGACTCGTGTACAATTGCAAAACATGTCCATGGGCTCAATTGAAAGGTTCAAGGAGTATGCTAAAAAATGGAGGGATCTAGCTGGAAGGGTGTAACCTCCTTTGACTGACTGGGAATTGGTGGATATATCCATGGGCACTCTAACGGGTCCATTCTTTAATTTGCTGATTGGGAGTTCTTCATCAGGGTTTACTGAGCTGATTTTGACTGGAGAGAGAGTTGAAAGTGGTATCAAGAGCGGGGAGATTCCAATGGTTGCATCCTCTAGTACCGTGAAGAAACCATTCATTGGAAAGAAAGAAACCAACACCGTTTATAGCTAGAAGATCCATAGTAATAATGATCGTCATCAATCTGTAGGGGCGGTGTTGATCTCTAATGCGACACCTGTTCAAAAACAATAACAAAAACAACAACAACAAGGAAATCGGTGTAGGTCAGACGCTCCGAGGAGGTAGTTTACCAGGATTAATATTCCATTGGTTCAACCATTGCAACATTTGTTAAAGGCTAACCTCATAACACTATGAGATCCTCCTCCTAATCCCAATACATCCTCTCTGAAGTACAATCCAAATGCAAGATGTGCCTATCATTCGAACAGTCTTGGGCACGAGTCTAACAATTGTTGGGCTCCAAAAAACAAAGTTCAAGACATGATTGATAACAAGGAAATTGAGTTCGACCCTCCTGAGACTCCGAACGTGATTATTGCTCTTATGCTGAAGCATGACAAAGGAATAAGTGCTATTGAAGACGTTCTATATGTTACCTCCGTAAATGATGTGATTACTCCTCTCTCTACAATCAAGAAGAATTTGTTACAAGCCGATTTATTTCCGAGTTATGTTGAAAATTGTTATTGTTGTGCGGTTCAACCCAATGGTTGTGGGTTATTGAAGGAAGGTGTTCAACGCCTAATGGATGAACATGAAATTTTGATTGAGAAAATCCCATCCACTAAAAATTTGTGTCAAGATTTGTCTGTCATAACTGGTACTCCTTTCAGGATCACTTCCAAAGGTTTTGTAAGGATTACTGCCAATCCAAAAGCTTCTCCCTTAATCATTACAAAACCTGGGCCCATCCCATATTCCTCGGAGAAGGATATTTCATGGAATTATGGGTACGAAGTCTATTACCATGGCGTTAAACAAGAATTGTCTGACGAAGATGATGAAGAGGTTGATCCCAACATTGAAAATATTACAGGGACCAGTAAAATTTATAGAAGTGGAAGGATTTTCTCTCCGGAAATCTCTCCACTTGTTCAAGTTACAGTTACCAAGACAACTGCTGAATCTCGAGGTAAAGAGCCAATATAGAGCCTACCCGGACGGAGGCACCAAAAGAAGTTACAACCAAGGATACCTCTGGACAAGAAATGGAAGAGGTTTTAAAGATCATTCGTAGAAGCGATTATAAAATTGTTGAATAGTTGGGGCAGACCCCATCCAAGATTTCTATGTTATCCCTACTATTGTGTTCTGAAGCTCATGCACAAGATTTAATGAAATTTTTGAAGACTGCTCATGTACCACATGAGATTTCTGCTGATCAATTTGGAGGTCATGTTGCTAGCTTAACGATTGATAACAAATTAGGTTTCTCTGATGATGACCTGAATCCGGATGGGAGAAATGATAATAGAGCCCTGTATGTCTCCACTGAATACAGGGGCACTACTTTGGCTCATGTGTTAGTTGATACTGGCTCTTCCCTGAATGTTCTGCCAAAGGGCGCTCTCGTTAGGCTGGATTGTGAAGGGGGCATGCTGAAATCTAGCGACACCGTAGTTCGAGCCTTTGATGGATCCAAAAGAATGGTACATGGAGAAGTGGACCTCCTGATCAAAGTGGGTTCATAGATCTTTGGATCCACCTTCTATGTAGTGGACATCCGGCCAACTTATTCTTTCCTGTTAGGACGCCCTTGGGTCCATGGGGAAGGTGTTATTTCCTCCACCTTGCACCATAAACTAAAGTATCATGTGAAAGGGAAGATTGTTACTGTTTGCGGAGAGGAAAAGTACATGGTCAGCCACCTGAATTCATTCCGGTATGTAGAAATGGACGGAGAATTCATTCAGACTCCCTGCTAAGCTTTTGAAGTAATTTCCCCTACTGTTGTTGAAGATGATTCTGCCATTCCAAAGATTACCAGGGTTCCTCACAAGATGGCTTCCTTGAAAGATGCCAAAGAAACAATAGAGGAAGGTGGTTGTACAATTTGGGGACAACTTCTGGATATCCCCTAAAAATCTGATAAGTTTGGTCTAGGCTTTATTGCAGAGGGTCAAAAGGTTGTTCGTCGCGCTCGAGATGGAAGACCTTTGTTTCGTATTAGTAAAAATGTAATCAATGCTATAGAAGATACTGATAGTGATGGTGATTTCGAAAACCGGATCTTTCCCACCATTGGAAACAGACTCAACAATTGGGAAGCATAAGACATTTTCCCTATCTCCTTTGTAAGTGTTTGTTGCCAGCAATTTTGGTAAAACACTGACTTGATAATGTTTTGCTCAATGCCTTGACATTTGAAGCAAACTGGTTTTGAATGATGTCAAAGCAGATGTCTTGACATCTTCCTCTTGATCTGAACATGACTTCATATTTGTTTTCAGTATTATGTTTCATGTTTTTATGCGCGCCATTATTCAGGATTTGTGACTCATAGCTTGCAAAAAATATGGAGGAATATTTTTCGATCTGTATTATCCTTTTCAATTATATCTTGACCTATTTTCATGGAAATATTCAAGGGATTGGAATATTTGTTTTTCAGCCCAAGTCCACTGATGCGCCTTTATAAGGAATTGCATCCTTATTCGTTTAACAACAACTTTTGAAGAAGAATATATTCTTTCTGTTTTAGAAGTCTAAGTCTTGTTAATTGTAATACACTCTAAGTATTGGTTTAATACTTGAGTTGTAATTTGAGTTTTTAATTGTGGATCATTCATAAGCTTTTAAGTATTGAATGATTGAAGTCTTTAAAACTTAATATTTTTATTGTTCTTCACTGTTAGTAATTGAAGGGATTTGAGGAGGGCATCATACCTAGGTGTGTATTATGTAGAAGTATAGCACGGGTAGTAATTAAGTGATTAGATCGTAAACTGGTTGTTTACCAAGGGTCTATGAATTGATACTATTTAGTGGACTTGTCCCTGGCTTGGTAGCCCCCAGAGTAGGTGTTGTTGTACATCGAACTGGGTTAACAATCTCTTGTGTTTTTACTGCTTTTATTATTGTTGCATTTTATATTATCCTCAGATATTTGTGTCGTAACATCTTCTTCTACATCACATATCTGATACCTGAATTTTAATTGGTATCAGAGCAGGCATCCTGCTCTATATCTAGGTGATATCTAGGGAAGATACTTTCTGGTACTATGGACAGGGAAGGAGGATTTGTGAGCAGACCACCCATTCTAGATGGAAGAAATTACGACTATTGGAAACCACATATGGTGGCCTTTCTAAAGTCTCTGGACAACAGGGCCTGGAAAATTGTCTTAAAAGGATGGAAACACCCTGTCAAATTAGGAGAAAATAGAGAACCTACTTCTGAGCTAAATCCAGAAGAAGATTGGTCTAAAGAAGATGATGAAACTGCTCTTGGAAATTTTAAAGCCTTTAATTCCATATTAAATGGAATTGACAAGAACATTTTTAGACTAGTGAACACATGTGAAGTAGCTAATGATTCCTGAGGGATTCATCAATCTACCCATGAAGGCACATCCAAAGTGAAGATGTCAAGACTTCAGTTGCTCACCACCAGATTTGAAAATCTGAGAATGAAGGATGATGAAAGAATTAATGATTTCCATATGAACATTCTTGAGATTGCTAATGCTGCCAGTGCTTTAGGAGAAAAAAATTCCAGAAGGAAAATTGGTGAGAAAGATGCTCAGGTCTCTTCCCAAGAGATTTGATATGAAAGTGACTGCCATAGAAGAAGCACAAGACATGGACAATATGAAAGTGGATGAACTTGTTGGATCACTTCAGACATTTGAATTAAGCATCAATGAAAGATCTATAAAAGAAGAACAAAAGCATAACTTTTGTAACCAATACTGAAGATGAAGAAGAGGATTGTGATCTGGATATAGATGAAGGAATATATAATGCATTAGTTATGCTTGGAAGACAATTTAACAAAGTGATACAAAGGATGGATAGGAACCCAAGATCAAATGTCAAGAACATCTAATCTGACATCCTTAAGTCAAATGAGTTTGGAAGAAAAAGGGCTGAAGAAAAATACACTCAAGGGAAGGGAATACAGTGTCATGAATGTGAAGGCTTTGGTCACATTAGAGCTGAATATCCTACATATCTTAAGAAACAGAAGAAGAATCTTCCTGTTACTTGGTCTGAAGAGGAATCTACAAAGTATGTTAAAACATTGACAGGCAAATATGTGTCTGATGAAGATTCTAGTGATGGTGAACTAACCTTTGATGATCTAGCTGCCATGTACAAAGAACTGTGTCTCAGAAGTCCAAAAGTTTGCTTAGAAGGGGAGAAATAGAAAGCACTCATAACTCAGCTAAAGGCAGAAATGAAGGAGCATCTGAAAACTATTTCTAATCTGGAAAGTGAAGTGACCTCTCTGAACTCAAATCTTGATAGAATGGTCAAAACTCTCAAGATGCTGAATAATGGTTCTGACACATTAGATGAAATTCTTCAAGTGAGAAGAGTGACAAGAGACAAGAGTGGTCTAAGGTTTAATGAGAAAAAGGAACCTATTTCAGAATAACTTTCATCAAATTCCACTCATGCCAAGTCTAAACCAAAGATGTAAAATCAAATGTCTGAACATCATGGAAAGAAAAGAAATAATGGAAAACATCATGATAAGAAAAAATTTACTCACACCATAGAGAAATCCCAGCCCTGGAGGTGTCATCACATTGGAAGGTTTGGTCACATAAGACCTTTTTGTTTCAAATTGTATGGGTATCCTAAAACTACTCCTCTTCCTAAGACTGATCAGACCCCTCAAAATAGCAAAAAGAAGAAACACTGGGTTCCCAAGTCTAATGTTGCTAGTTTCATAGCTCATACCTCTCTCAGAGTATCAACCAAAGATGACTTGTGCTTTGATAGTGGCTGTTCTAGACAAATGGCAAGTGTCAAGAATCTATTGGTAGATATCAAATCTCACTCCACCAGTTATATGACTTTTGGTGATGGAGCCAAAGGTGAAATCAAAGGAGTTGGAAAACTGGAATGTCCAGGAGTCCTAAAACTTGACAATGTGTTACTTGTTAAAGGGTTAACAGTTAACCTAATAAGCATAGCCAATTATGTGATCAAGGATTCAAAGTTAACTTCACCAAGGAAGAATGAATTGTTTTCAATGAGAAGAATGAAGTTATTATGAAAGGAATCAGATATAAAGACAACTGTTATTTATGGGTTACCCAAGAGTTGAGCCTCTCCTCAACATGTGCTTTAGCCAAAGAAAATGAAGTTAAATTATGGCATCAAAAACTGGGACACTTGCATCTGAAAGGAATGAAAAGAATCATATCTATTGAAGCCGTGAGAGGGATTCCTAAGCTCAAGATAGAAGAAGGGAGAGTATGTGATGAATGCTAGATTGTAAAGCAAACTAAGATGTCACATTAGAAGATCCAATATCTCACTGCATTAAAAGTTTTGGAACTTCTTCACATGGACTTGATGTGACCTATCCAGGTTGAAAGTCTTGGTGGAAATTAGTATGCCTATGTTGTTGTAGATAACTTCTCTGGGTACATATGGATAAGTTTTATCAGAGAAAAATCAGAAAATTTTGAAGTCTTTAAAGATCTCTGTCAAAAAATTCAAAGGGAAAAAGATAGTCATGTCATCAGAATCAGAAGTGATCATGGAAAGGAATTTGAGAACAATAAATTTGCTGATTTTTGCTCTTCTGAAGGAACCAGTCATGAATTTTCCTCTCCCATTACTCCTCAGCAAAACGGGATTGTGGAACGCAAAAATAGAACTCTTCAAGAATCTGCCAGAGCTATGATTCATGCTAAGAAGTTACCTACCACTTTTGGGCTGAAGCTATGAATACTGCATACTATATCCATAACAGAGTAAATCTAAGAAAAGGCACCTCAACCACCTTGTATGAAATATGGAAGGAAAGAAAACCTACTGTCAAATACTTTCATGTTTTTGGAAGTAAATGTTACATCTTTACAGACCGTGAACATAGAAGGAAGATGGATCCCAAGAGTGATGAAGGAATATTCCTGGGTTACTCTATAAATAGAAGAGCTTACAGAGTCTTTAACTCTAAAACCAAAGTTATGATGGAATCCATAAATGTTATTATTGATGATAGAGGATGGAATGATGAAGAATATGTCTTAGAAGATGTTGGAACATCTTTGTCTGATATTCCAATAGAATCCAATGACAAAGTATTGATTTTAATCCACCTCAAGAAGATCCTGAGCCTAGTCATCTCAATAAAGGGCCTTCAATTAGAACTCAGAGAGATCATCCTAAGGAGCTTATCATAAGAGATCTAAATAAAGGAGTTACTACTATATCAAGAGAAGGGATATCAAACTCTTGATTTGTTTCAAAAATTGAGCCTAAGAATGTCAAAAAGGCCTTAACTGATGAGTTCTGGATTAATGCTATGCAAGAAGAGCTAGAACAATTCAGTAGAAATGAAGTTTGGGATCTGGTTCCAAGGCCTGAAGGGACAAATATGATTGGCACTAAATGGGTGTACAAGAATAAATCTGATGAAAAAGGGGTGGTTACTAGAAATAAAGCAAGGTTAGTTGCACATGGATATACTCAAATTGAAGGAGTTGATTTTGATGAAACCTTTGCTCCCGTGGCCGGACTTGAATCAATCAGACTACTTTTAGAGGTTGCCTGCATTCTAAGATTTAAGTTGTTTTAAATGGATGTAAAGAGTGCATTTTTAAATGGCTATCTGAATGAGGAAGTTTATGTAGAACAACCTAAAGGATTTGTTAATCCAAGCTTTCCTAACCATGTGTACAAACTGAAGAAAGCTCTGTATGGATTAAAGCAGGCTCCAAGAGCTTGGTATGAGAGATTGACATAATTTCTTGGTGAGAATGGATATAGGAAAGGTGGCATAGACAAAACTCTTTTTGTCAAGGAAGAAGAAGGGAAGATCATGATTGAACAAATTTATGTTGATGATATTGTGTTTGGTGGGATGTAAAATGAGATGGTTCAACATTTTGTCAAGTAAATGCAGTCAAAATTTGAGACGAGCCTTGTTGGTGAGTTAACCTACTTTCTTGGTCTGCAAGTTAAACAAATGGAAGATTCCATATTTTTATCTCAGAGCAAGTATGCTAAGAATATAGTAAAGAAATTTGGGATGGAAAATGCTAGTCACAAAAGAACACTTGCTCCCACACATCTGAAGTTATCTAAAGATGAAAAAGGAATAAGTGTGGATCAAAGTATTTACAAAAGTATGATAGGCAGTCTTCTATACCTCACAACTAGCAGACTTGACATTTCCTTTGCTATAGGGGTATATGCTAGATATCAAGCTGATCCTAAAGTTAGCCATGACAACCATATGAAGAGAATTCTTAAATATGTGAATGGTATAAATGACTATATTCTCATGGATCTAGCTCTGCCTTAATTGGTTATTGTGATGCTGATTAGGCAGGAAGTGCTGAAGATAGAAAAGTACATCAAGAGGATGTTTCTTTCTGGGAAATAATCTCATATCTTGGTTCAGTAAGAAGCAAACTTGTGTGTCTCTGTCCACTGCTAAGGGTGAGAATATTTTTGTAGGAAGCAGTTGTTCTTAGTTGGTTTGGATGAAACAAATGTTAATAGAATATAATGTCAAACAAGATGTCATGACATTATTCTGTGACAATCTAAGTGCCATAAATATATCAAAAAATCCTATTCAACACAGAAGGACCAAACACATTGATATTCGTCATCACTTTATAAGAGAGCTTATTGAAGAAAAGATTGTTGCCTTAGAACATGTAACTACTGAATTACAATTGATTGAGATTTTCACTAAGGCTTCAGATGCAAACCAGCTTGAGAACTTAAGAGGAAAACTAGGGATCTGCATATATGAGGGTTTGTAGCAATTAAGGGCGTGCTGGAATAATATTAAAGTAATATTATATTATTTATGTTTCTAACAAATCAAATTTCATAAGCAATCATTTCAAGACTATCTCAAATACTCTCCCAGACGCTACGACATTACCTCATTCTATTTTCACAAACTCTTCATTCTCCTTTACAGAAAAAGAACCCTTGGTATTCTTCATCTCTTTGCTCAAAAATCTTCAAAGATGTCTCAACATCATGCACCGTCTCCCTCAAAATATGTCAACCATCCGGAGGAACTCTCGCTTGACAAAGTACTCGATGTTACTCCTCTAACAACTATTCCACCTCTTATCAAGAAACCCAGATCGTCCCATGCAAAGAAATCCAAAGATGAGTTTGACACTACTAAAGGTAATGCTCCTACTACTAATGATGATAAGTCAGAAGAAGACATTTTTAATGTTGATAGGAGTATTAGAAGGCTGGTAGATAGGGTGTTAAATGAAGGTTTTGTTGTGCCTGGGGATTCTACTCCTCTTGCTCGTTTGTTTGCTCCGACTGACAAAGGAAATGATCCTAAAAGTGTTTTTGAATCATCCATATTCAAGAAAGATGCTGCTGAAAGCAAACTTGGCAAGCTTGCTACTTCTGCTCTAGAAGAAGTGGAAGCCGATGTTGAACAAGATGTTGAGAGATCATCTGTTGAGAAGGACTCTCTTGCTAAGGAAGATGCTGGTGGCTCCAAACTTGCAGAGAATGTGGTTAATGTTGATGAGCTGTTTGACAATGAGCTCATTTCTAATGTGGTGCCTGGAATTGCTAAAAGGCTCAGAATAGAAAAAGAAAGATTATGGATGTCACACCCCTGCCAAGAGCATCAAGAAGAAGACTATGTATGGTCCTCCAAAGCCCTGGAGTAAAATGGTTTCTACCTCTAACAAAATAAAAGTTAGACCCGATGGCTCTCAGATGATGATGAGGATAATGTCCAGAACATTTCCCTTGTGAAGAAGTCTGCAAGCAAGAGGTTTCTATTAGGTTACCTGATGCTCCTCTTGACAACATTTCCTTCCATTCTGTTGGGAATGCTAAAAAGTGGAAATATGTATTTCAAAGAAGAATTGCCCTTGAAAGAGAGTTGGGAGCTGGTGCACTGCAGTGCAAAGAGATTATGGAGCTGATTTCTTTGGTTGGCTTGGTGAAGACTGTCACCAGGTTAGCAAAATGTTATGAGACTTGTTAAGGAATTTATTGTTAATATTCCTATTGATTGTGCTGATCATAAAAGTAAGGAGTATATGAAGGTGTTTGTTAGAGGTAGATGTGTATAATTTTTCCCTGCTGTCATCAATAGATATCTGGATAGGTCTGAATATGATTATTGTGAGTTGGAAGTGACTGATAATCAAGTGTGCAAAGCCATCACTACAAATCAAGTGAGTGAGTGGCCCATGAAGAATAAGCTCCATGTTAGTAAGCTAAGTGTAAAATATGCTATCTTGCATAGAATTGGAGATGCTAACTGGGTTCCTACCAATCATACCTCAACCATTACAATTATCTTAGGAAAGTTTATCTATGTTATTGGAAATAAGAAACTGTTTGATTATGGTGCTTAAATTTTTTATCAGACTATTAAGCATGCAGGAACCTGTGCTATCAAGATGCCGATTTCCTTTCCATCTCTTATTTGTGGAATTATTCTTAATCAATA
Source organism: Vicia faba (assembly GCA_948472305.1). Classification (NCBI taxonomy): domain Eukaryota; kingdom Viridiplantae; phylum Streptophyta; class Magnoliopsida; order Fabales; family Fabaceae; genus Vicia; species Vicia faba. The sequence goes on along the minus strand of OX451736.1, from coordinate 508,176,036 downwards.
TCCTGGAATTCTGAGTGGTAATGATGTAGTTTGCAAGAGGGAGTCAGCTCTGACCCTTCACTTCAAGTTATTTTCAGGAAAATATGTCCCATACATTGTTTTGATATCTGCATCTTCTGAAAATAAGACCTCAACCAAGGATGACATGATTACTGAATTATGGAAGCCTGCAAAGAACGTGATTATGTGATCAGAGTTAGCTCAGCAAGAAAGCTAATCCTTGAAAAGATGATCAAGGAGCTGCAGAAGGACAATAGTTTTGATGATAGAGTGAGCACTGAAGGAGAAGATTCTGATGATGAAGGAAGTTCTGAAGCTGCCAAGTCTACTGGTCCTGAAGATAGTTAGACTATTTTTTGTTTTTTTATGACCCATTTGTTCTTATTTGGCACTTTCATGTGCTTGACTCTTGGATTCTATGGTCTGTACTTATACTCTCTTGAATGCATGTTTTTTATTTGGCATATTATGTCTAAAAAGGGGGAGAGAAACTGACCGACCTCTGACTGACTGACCACTGACTGAGGGGGAGCTTAATATTTGAGGGAGGGAGAGCTTAATGTTTGAAGGGGAGCCTCATGTCTCAGAAGATGTTCTGACATCTTCCTCTGCTAACAACTAATTGAGTTACTTTTTCTAACTGCTAACTGAGTTTTGTTTTGCTTGTGCTGCTACTCTGATAATGTGCTCAAATAATGTTTTATCCAAAATTTGCCAAAGGGGGAGTTTGTAAGTGTTTGTTGGCAGCAATTTTGGTAAAACCCTGACTTGATAATGTTTTGCTCAATGCCTTGACATTTGAAGCAAACTGGTTTTGAATGATGTCAAAGAAGATGTCTTGACATCTGCCTCCTGATCTGAACATGACTTCATATTTGTTTTCAATATTCTGTTTCCTGTTTTTATGCGCGCCATTATTCAGGATTTGTGACTCATAACTTATGAAAAATATGGAGGAATAATTTTCGATATGTATTATCCTTTTGAATTATATCTTGGCCTGTTTTCATGGAAATATTCAAGGGGTTGGAATATTTTTTTCCAGCCTAAGCCCACTGATGTGCCTTTATAAGGACTTGCATCCTTATTTGTTTAACAACAACTTTTGAAGAAGAATATATTATTTCTGTTTTAGAAGTCTAAGTCTTTTTAATTGTAATATACTATAAGTATTGGTTTAATACTTGAGTTGTAACTTGAGTTGTTAATTGTGGATCATTCATAAGCTTTTAAGTATTGAATGATTGAAGTATTTAAAACTTAATATTTCTACTATTCTTCAATGTTAGTGATTGAAGGGATTTGAGGAGGGCCTCATACCTAGGCGTGTCTTAGGTAGAAGTATAGAACGAGTAGTAATTAAGTGATTAGATCATAAACTGGTTGTTTACTGAGGATCTATGAATTGATACTATTTAGTGGACTTGTTCCTGGCTTGGTAGCCCCCAGAGTAGGTGTTGTTGTACACCGAACTAGGTTAACAATCTCTTGTGTTTTTATTACTTTTATTATTGTTGAATTTTATATTGTCCACAAATGTTTGTGTCATGACATCTCCTTCGAAATCACATATATGATACCAAAATTTCATCCTTCATCCAGGAGTAATAACTATTTTTGTTTTTATTACTTTAAGAAGTTTGGTTATGTAATTTCTTTTAAAACAATGACTTTAAACCTTGTGTCTTGCCCGGGGCACAATGGTCCATTTGTTAAGGGTTGTCATTTCATATGTCATATTATCATTTAGTGAAAACATTAGACACTTTGCATTCAAATTTTATGTTCTCTGTCTTTCTTTTACTTTATTTGCACTTTCAAATAGCTATGTGTTCTTACATATACCCACACACTACATTGCAGATCCCCATCCACTCTGGATCTCATTGGTAACAATTATGCTATTTCCGCTTATGACTTTGAAAATCCAATCTACCAATCCGAAGAAGAAAGTGAGAAGACTGTGAAATACCTGGAGAACTTGCCAGACTCTTAGTACAAGAAGAAAAGGCTATCCAACCACATGAAGAGTCAGTCGAAGTGGTAAACTTGGGTTCTGAGACAGATGATAAAGAAGTCAATATAGGCATCAACTTAGAAGACAGTTTCAAGAACAAGTTGATTCAGATGTTGCACGACTATGTCGATGTATTTTCTTGGTCATACGAAGACATGCTAGGGCTCGATACAAATATTGTAGTTCACCGCCTTCCAATGAAAGAGGGTTATTCTCTGATTAAGCAGAAGGTTCGTTGCATGCATATCTAGATGTCAGAGAAGATCAAAGCCGAGGTTATGAAACAATTCAATGAAGGGTTCTTAGAAATGATGTCATATCCTTAATGGGTTGCTAATGTTGTTTTGGTACCAAAGAAAGATGGAAAGGTACATATGTGTATAGATTACATGGATCTGAACAGGGTAAGCCCCAAAGATGACTCCCCACTTCCACATATTGATGTTCTGGTCGACAACACTGCTCAACACAAGGTATTATCCTTCATGTATGGTTTTTTGGGTTATAATCAAATCAAGATAGCGCCTGAATACATGGAGAAAACTACCTTCGTCACACAGTGGGGGACATTCTGTTACAAGGTCATGCCTTTTAGTTTGAAGAATGCAATGGCAACTTATCAACGTGCCATGGTAGCTTTATTTCATGACATGTTTCATCATGAGATATAAGTCTATGTCGATGATATGATAGCCAGGTCAAAAACTGAAGAAGAACATCTTGATCATCTGCACAAGTTATTTGAAAGGCTGAAGAAGTACAAACAGAGGCTAAATCCGAACAAATGCACTTTTGGGGTGAGGTCTGGAAAACTCTTAGGTTTCATCGTTAAAGGAAAAGGTATTGAAGTTGATCCCCAAAAAGTCAAAGATATTCAAGAAATGTCGGCTCCCCATAACGAGAAGGAGGTCAAAGGTTTCTTAGGATGACTGAATTACATTGCCCGATTCATTTCTCATTTGACCGCTACCTGTGAGCCAATCTTCAAGCTGCTGAAGAAAGATCAAGTAGTGAAGTGGAATGACGACTGTCAAATAGCCTTTGATAAGATCAAGGAGTACTTACAAGAACCTCTAATCCTGATGCCACCAGTTGAAGGAAGACCTCTAATCATGTACCTAGCTGTGTTAGAGAATTCAATGGGATGTGTGTTGGGGAAACATGACGAGTCTGGTCGAAAAGAGCATGCAATATACTACCTTAGAAAAATGTTTATCGACTGTGAAATAAGATATTCACTGCTCGAGAAAACTTATTGCGCTTTGACATGGGCTGCTCGCCGATTAAGACAGTATATGTTAACTCATACTATTCTATTAATCTCTTAAATGGATCCCATCAAGTACATATTCGAGAAGCCAACTCTCTCCGGAAGAATATCCCGATGGAAAATGATCTTGACAGAATACGACATTCAGTACACCACTCAAAAATCAATCAAGGTAAGTGTACTGGAAGATCATTTGGCGCATCAAGCTGTAACGACTATCAATCTATGAACTTCGAATTCCCGGATGAGAACATCATGTTGATTACAAGATGTAAAGAACCTGAACCGTATGACCTGATCTAGGATCCCGATGGACTATGGTTTTCGATGGAGCTTCTAACGCACTTGGAAATGGAATTGGTGCTGTAGTTATCTCTCCTCAAGGTTGCCATACACCCTTCACTTCCAGACTTTGCTTTGACTGTACCAACAATATGGCTGAGTACGAAGCATGCATCTTGGGTCTTAAAGCTGCTATTGACCTAAGAATCAAGTTCTTGAGAGTATATGGGGACTCAGTCTTACTAATCAGTCAAGTCAAAGGAGAATGGGATACGAAGCATCCGAATCTTATCCCTTACCGAGAACATGTGCTAACGTTGATTCTGTATTTCGAAGAGATTACTTTTGAGCATATCCCAAGAGAAGAGAATCAGTTGGCGGGCGCCTTAGCTACCATGTCATCAATGTTCAAGGTCAGATGGGACAATGAGGCTCCCATAATTACCATCGAAAGATTCGACGAACCGACACATTGCTATGAAATTGATATTGATGGAGTAGAAGATAAACCTTGGTTTCATGAAGTGAAAAGGTACCTTGAAGCTCAAGAATACTCTGAAGGGGCATCAATCAATGACAAGAAATTCCTACGGAGGTTCTCGGCTAAGTTCTTCTTGAGCAATGGAATTTTATACAAGTGTAATCATGATTCAACCTTGCTTCGATGTATGGACAAGAAAGAAGCAGAGAAAATTATGGAGGATATGCACGAAGGTATATTTGATACTCACTCCAGTGGGAATACCATGGCTAAGAAGATTCTGAGAGCGGGTTACTATTGGTCGACTATGGAAACCGACTGTCACCACCACTCGAGAACTTGTCATAAGTGCCAGGTTTATACTGATAAAGCTCACGTGCCTCCAGTTCCTTTGAACATCATGACTGCTCCTTGGCCATTCACAATGTGGGGCATTGACATGATTGGAGAAATCAAGCCTACTACATCTAACAGACATCGCTTCATTCTCGTTGCCATTGACTACTTCACAAAATGGGTTGAAGCAACTTCGTTCGCCTATGTTACCAAGAATGTGGTTACCCGATTCATCAAACATAACCTAATTTGTAGGTATGGCATCCCCGAGAGGATTATCACATACAATGGTACCAATATCAACAACACAATGATCACTCAGCTCTGCATGCAGTTCAAGATCAAGCATCACAACTATTCTCCGTATCGACCAAAGATGAATGGCACAATGGAAACTGCCAACAAGAACATAAATAAGATTGTGAAAAAGATGGTTGTGACTTACAAAGTGTGATACTGTGGGAGAACTAACTTGATGTTTTGCGTTTGTGTTCGCAAATGTTTCGGTTTAGCAAGAGTCGCCACCGACTTTTATTTTATCTAAAAGGAAAGGTCAAAAAGCACAGTAAAGACCTTTGAGATGTTTTCTTGAGTTCGGGGGGTAGATTATAAAAAGGGAAGGTTCTAGCACCCTTTTCATCCATGGTTTTCCATGGGATCTTAGTTACTTGTTTAGATCACTTTCTTTTCTTTTCCAATTGTTTGAAATGGTGATTTGTGTGGTTTTGAAAGTATTTTGAAAAGAGGCCATCGTTTTGGCAATCTTTGTAATGATTCTCGTTCGTAAGAATGTATACAAAGATGTTTGTCTTTTGAAAAATGTTTCAATGTTTTGAAAGTTGTTTGAAAATGTTTTGAAATTGTGTGTGTGTTTGAAATTAGCAAGGATGGTTTGCAAATTGATCAAGTAACTAGAAGCATCTACCTACTCAAAAGTCTTTCCTACACATTTTATTCCTTTAACATTGTTGTTTTACCATTGCATTTGGTAAACAACCCTATCTTTGGATGTTAAACGGGACGGGCATGGGTCATCGTATGACCATGATAACAATGGTGCCAAGTATCTTAGCAAGTTTTAGGGACTAAGATCATTTTTTTAGGAAACCAAGATAGCGTCATCGAGGGACTATGATCTTTTGTTTTGTTTGATTTTGCCAAGATACCTAGCATGCATACCATGGCCATGTTTTAAGGCAACAAAGTGGATGAAACCCTAGGGGTGCTTGTGTGCAATGTGTTGTCTTTTTTCATGCATTTTGTTTGTCTTGAATTAGGTCATTCTATTTGTTCGATCTTGTCTTATCATACAAACCCTAATTTACTAAACATGTATATATTGCGATAAATTGCGTAAAGTAAATCTAAACTATTACAACAATATTATGGGAAGGGGGATACAAGTTTTGAATGGGGATATTTGCACAAAATAAAACCCTAATTTACTATTACAACCCAATTGAGTTTATTGTACAATAAATAAATAAACAATTATTTAAATATGCAATAAAATGTAAATATGCAAAAATGTTTTTGTATTTATTTTATGTATGAGAAAATAAAATTATCTAAGTCCTAAAAATAAGAAAAATAATGTTATTATTTTTGAAAGGGGAAACCCTAGTTTTTTTTATTTAATAAAAAATATGTTTTATATTATTCATTTATTTTTATGTACAAGAAAAATAATAATAATATATACAAAATGTTAAAAAATTGAAATATGTATGAAAATATTATTTTAAGTGTATAAATAATAAAAATAAAAATGTATGATATTTTTATATTATTTACAAGTTTATTTAAGAAAATAAATTCTATTAAACCTAACAAACTATTTTTATGCCAAAAAAAAATGCAAAAAATAAGAAAATATTTTTATGATTTTATAATGTTCAGAAAATAAATAAATGTAAGTCAAAATAAAATATATGCAAAAAATATAAAAAATAAAAGAAAATGCAAAGGGGGGTGCAGAAGCAAAAAGGGGGGTGCCAAAAGTAGCAAGTCCAAGGCCCTGGCCCAGGACAGCTTCGTCCCTGACCTTCAGACAACAACACGCGCGCCCTGTGCTTCAATCTGTAACTCTTGCATACGTGCATAAAAACAAAATCTTGCAACATGAAACTTGTAGCATGTTAACTCACGACTCCAATGATATAAAAATCATGACCTAACTCTCAAAGATCAAGGGGAATTTTATCACCCCTAATTTCTGACCTAAAATTTTCATGAACTTCAAGCTTCAAATTCGCACTACTCAATTAATATAAATAAGAACTATGCATATGTACAGTTCAAGCATGTTATGGACTACATCTTTGCTTCACAAACCTAAGCTTAAGGATGCCTAAATAGAGAGATAGAAACTTGACAAATACCTTGTTCAGTTGAGTTTGGATATGGCAATGTGGGCACTTTGAGTGAGGCCTGAAGTTCTTGTGAGCTTGCTTGAAGTTCCCTCAAGCTTTCTCAATGCTCAGCTTGCGTTGAAGTTGCTTGAATCTCCTTGTAGAAGTCAACCTGCAAACTTGCAAAGTGAAAATGGTGAAGTGTGAAACTGAGCTCACAGTTGCTGGACAGGGGCCTGGATATTTTAGGTGTGTTGTAGGGAAGATGTTTGAAGGGTTGAAAGGCAAAACGCACAAGCCAATTTCAAAATGGCTTGAGTTCTGTAGATGATGCCCTGTTTCGGCAGAAAATCGTGTTTTTTGTGTTTGAGGGTGTTTGAGATGTTAGGCAATTGTGTTTAGGCTTGCAACAAAGTTCTGAAGTTGTTTGAAATGATACCAAGGCTTGGTTTTATCAGATACACAAGCTTGCTTGACTTTTGTAAGTTTGCTTGCTTTTGAAGAAAAGGTGAAGTGACAAAGCCAAAGGCATGTACAGGCTTGCTTGCTTGCTGCACATAGTTGGTAAACTTTGCCTGATAACTGCGGATTTTGTTTGCAAAAAAAGATTATGTCCATGGCTCAAGATAAACAAAGTTGCAAAAAGCAAGCTTTATGAAAATGGTATCATGCACTTTATGCCATAAATGGATTAATTCAATGTACAATGCTCCAAAGACCAGAACAAGACCATTATACAATGTGTTTGCATTAAATTATGGAGTTTAGAAAGGATTAGGACCTATAATACCAAGTACAAGCATGTTAGGACAGATTTGCAACTTGAACCATTGTGAAAAATGCCTTGCACAAAAGTGATAAATTGTCATTTTCATTTCTTCGATTCTCCCTAACCATAAATGATCTTGGAGAGTTCTTGGACATTTTAGAAATCTTGTAACATGATCTACAATACATATTTGAAATGGATTTTGATATTCCCCTTGGAACTAGGTGAAAAGTTGCCATGAAGTTAGGTCAAAAATCTGCCTAAACTAGGGCAAATTTTCACTAAGTTAAAAAGTTTATGGACCCTTATTCACAAAATCATAACTTGAGATTCAAGCATATTTTTGGAAAACTTTGTGAATAAAAGTTGTGGATTTTGTGGAGGACTACAACTTTCATGTTGAAAGTTTTGTTTGAATCCAATTGCATCATGGTAAAAAAGTTGGGAAAAATTAAGAAATTTTCAACACTTAGAAAATTTCTAAGTTATGAAATTTTTTCAATTTAAACTCTAATTTTGAAATTTAAGTTTCTTGGTGAACAAGTTTCATGTTTTGACACATCTTGATGAAATATGACCATTGGCACTTGATTTTGACCAAAAAGTCAAAGTTTGACTTTTCAGTGTACAATTGATTTTTGATCAGTTGACTGGAAAATTCATCTGTCAATCCTATGCATTTGAGATCTTTTGAACCTTGTGATTAGGTAAAGATGATGCCATTGAGTCCTTGAAACCATACTTGAACCAAATTTGCCATTGGCTAGATGAAAAATTAGAAATTGCCTTTCTCCAGTCAAAACCCTAATTTTGACCATTTTGCCCTTTTGATGATTTTATCAAATTTCTTGAGGAGTTGTGGTCCAAACTTGATCAAATGGTTAATATGAGTCTATAGTGTTGATGTGGATAAAAAATTATAAAGTTTGATTGTGAATTGGCCATGGTTGACTTTTCCCCCAATACAACTGATTTTTAGGTCAACTGTCCAATTGACTGGGCAAAAAAGTGATTCAAGGCTTAAAACTTGGTATGAGCAATCTTAGAGGTCCAACATGAAATATGAAAGTCACATGAGGCATTGAAAGTCCAAAAATCCCTGTGCAAACTCAAACCCTAATTTCAGGTCATTAGTGCAAGATGAGGTCTTGAGCTGAGCAAACCCTAATCTTGTCTGGAGTCCAAGAAGTTTTGTGAGGAGAATCTTGATAAAATGAGAGGGAAAATTTTGGGGTACAACACAAAGACTGACATGAGATGTTACCATTTACTTTTCATGGCTATCGTACTTCGGCACGAACATTAACTGGGGCAACCCCATTCTCTCTGTTCTATGGTATGGAAGCTGTCCTGCCTGTCAAAGTTCAGATTCCTTCTTGAGAATTATGAAAGATGAAAACTTAGACGAAGAGGAATGGGTTCAGACCAGGTTGGATCAGTTAAATTTGATTGATGAAAAGAGGCTTGCAGCTGTCTGTAATGGTCATATGTATCAGAAACGTATGATCAAGGCATTCAATAAGAAGATCAAACATTGGGTATATCAGGTTGATGACTTGGTAATAAAGTGCACCATTCTACCGGAAGGTGATCCTAGGGGCAAATGGATTCCCACCTACGAAGGGACATTTGTTGTCAAGAAAGTATTTTCGGGAGGTGATATGATACTAACCACCATGGACGGTGAAGATTTCCCACAACTTGTGAACGCGGACATATTCAAAAGATACTATGCATGAAAAATGACCCGCTAGGTTGACTAGCCTAGGAAAAAATAAGGGCATCCTGGTGAACTAAAAGGGTTCGGACAAAAGTTAGGGATATATATATAAAAGATTGTACACCCAGCAAGTCGAAAACCTGAAAGGACGGCTTGGGCAAAAAAGGGTATCCTGGTGGACTGAATACTCGAAACGGCGGTCCAGGAAAAAGTTAGGGATTAAAAGCGTACGACTATGTACCGTTGGATCACTTACTGCAAGATTTATTAACAACGTCAAGTTCGAATGGTGCTGATCAATTCAATCAACTTCTTTCAACAACAAGGGATGAGATGCTCAAAGACATATGAGAAATAGCAGAGTTGAAACCTGATGGGATCACTTACACATAGCTATATGTTTTATTTCACTTTGTACTCTTTTCATTTCACGGTGATTTCCTCTTACTAGGATTCCGACCTCTTTGTACAAACCACCTGTTTATAGGCAAACTATCAATATAAACACAGTTTCAAAATTCAATTTTTAAAATTTTCTATTTTGTTTGCAAAAACGTCTAATGATTAAAATTGAATGAAGATATGCATATGAACATGATTTAATGTTAATAAATATATGCATAAGAGCAGGAATAAGCATTTACTCAAGATTCTAGGAGTTGGGATGACGTTCAAGTTGTCCATAAATCCCCACAGAGCCACTTCTATGAGATTATCCCCACAAAATAATCTTCACAAATTCATCCCCAATAAGGATACATTCCCCATGATTTCCCCCCAACCTACGAAGTTTCAATCAGTACAATTCATGGAAACTCCCTTCCCCAGCTGAGTTTATTCCTCCAAATCTGAAAAACCCCTACAGCGTTCTTCTCTCTAGTGAAATTCAATTTCCCTAGGAGATTTTGTTTCCTCAGCAGAATAATTCTCTGTCAATAGGGTTTATTTCCCCAACAGGGTTTATTTCCCCAACAGATTACAATCTCCTCATCTCGAGTCTATTCCCCAGACTGCTACGAATCACCGGTAAAATTCCTTTCCCCAGTGAAGTCGCCATTATTCCCAAAGAGTTGCCACGAAAGCTAGACCAAATATCAGTCAATTTTAAACTCTCCAGACGAATTAGAAGCTTATCCATCTCTTTTATCCCCAATCAGGGTATATAAGAATTAAACTCCCTAGATGAGTCAGAAGGTTATCAATCTCTTTTATCCCCAGTTAGGGTATATAAGAATTAAACTCTCCAGTAGAACGATGAACGACTGATGTTCCTAAACTCTTCACCCCAAACAGAAGTCAACATTCCCCAATGGAGTTTCCTCAAACAGTAAACAGGAATCCACAACGAAAGCATTATAGACAAGGTTGAGGATTACATATGTTCTTCATCCCCAACACCAGTCTGGGATTCACTTTCCCTAGCAAGATGCCATACGAAACTGTTGATACATTTCAACAACATATCACATTCATACACCATTTACAAACATCATAGAAGATGCATACGAAACACATATAGCACCGTCTCAATTATTTTGAGAACATCATTACACAGTCCATTTCATACATCATGACATTGCATACAACTAACTCTTTACCTTTTCAGGAAAGACTAATCAACAAACGAATATCATCAATAACTCTTAAACAGGTCTAAGATTAATTCCCGAAACAAGACGGGGAACCTATCCACGTGACCAGGTCAGAGATTAATTTCCTAAACAAGATGGGGCAACTATCTCTACGGCCAACAAAAGCAGGTTCTAGATTAATTCCCGAAACAAGACGAGGCGACTATCTACATGAACAGGTTGAAGATTAATACTCGAAACAGGACGGGGAAACTATCTTTCTTCCTTTATGGGCAGATAAAGATCAATTCCAAAAATATGACGGGGCGACTATCTTTATCACCATTGGTATGAACTCCCGAAATAGGACGAGTTTACCAACAAAAACTAATTGTAGATCAATTCCCGAAATAGGACGGGGCGACTATCTACATGACGAACACTTCCTTCAAATATATTCTAGCTCAGGTTAAATCGACCAAAGATTTATTCTAATACTTCTTCCAGTTAAAGACAGACGTAGACATCTTCTGGCTCAGATTAAATCGACTAAAGATTTATTCTGATACTTCTTCCAGTAGATATTTTTTGGCTCAGATTAAATCGACCAAAGATTTATTCTGATACTTCTTCCAGTCAAATCGAAGCATATACGTAGTCTAAGTTCTATCAACAGTTACTTTGGGTTGCATCTATAAGCCCATCTCTGACAATTCTCTATCACTTCTCCAAATGGCATCTTTAAGCTCATTCCCAGTATTACATCAACTAACAATATTCCTTCGGGAACATGCGAGTGCAAATTCCTGGGCACTTAAGTGTTCAATCATCTTTTATCTTCAACTCACGAATGACGGACATGCCAATCTAACTCTTCAGATTTAAGAAGATTGAACATGGGAAACTGTTGTACATTTCTTTCCATACCCTTTTTTTACTTCACACCACATGCCCATTTTTTATTTTCCTGATTCAAACAAATTGTTTTGGGCCCAACATCTTTTTTCCTTTTCACCCCCTAATTTCTTTTTACAGCACCAGACCCAATCTTTTATCTCTTTTCTTTCTCATTCTTATTTATTTATTTCATTTAATAAAAATACAAAAAAAATATATTTTTATTCTAAGAAAAATCATAAAAAGAATTAGGTTTAGGTTTTAAACAATTAATTTAATTTTCACAAATAAATTTAATTTAACTTAAATCACCTTGATTTTTATTAAATTATTAGAATTAGATTTTATTATTTATTTTACACTATAAAATATTTTCTCCAAATTGACATTAACATCCAAATTATTTTCTAAATAATTAAAAAATCATTAGACTTAGGTTTTATTTTAATTTCCTTAATTTCAATTAACTTAGATTTTTATGTTTTGTTTAAAAAATAGTTAACTTCTCTTTTTAATTAAAACTAATTTGTTTTCTTAGGTTAATGATCAAACTTTGTTTTCTATCAAAGAATCACAAACAAAACATTTTCTTTTCTCTTTTATTTATTTTTCATCTTTGTGTATTTTTTATTACTTCACATTATTATAACTATTCAATGGTCTGTAATAGATAATTATGGTTTATTGTTTTTCATCCCCATTCATAAACTTGTACCCCCATCCCCGAAGTGTTGTAATAGTGTAGGACATTTAATTTCCGCAACTTACAATTTTCCTTATTACTGTTAGTAATTAGGGTTTGTGTGGCAAGATTTAAAATCAAACATTAGACAACCATCAATCCAAGATAAATTAAGTGAAATCAAAACAGTTTGCATACACACATCTCTAGGGTAACCTCACTGGTTGCCTCTGATAAAAAGCAATCATGTCCCTCAAACGTGAGATGCTTTAGCAAAGACCCTCGGTTAAAAGATCGTACTACCTTGATGACCCTTCGGTAAACAATCTTAGTCCCTTATGGAAATTGCTAAAGTGTCTTACAAGTTGCCTTCTATGACTGTAAGATGACCCACGCCTGTCCCTCACATCTAATGATAGGGCTTCCAACTAACTAATGATAGAATAACACTATCTAAAGGAGGAGGAAATGAACAAAGACTTTTTGAGTAGGTAGATCGCTCGTAATTGCTTGATCACAAACTAAAACAATCTTCACACCTCACACTTTTAAAACAACTACTTTCAAAATGCTTTATAAACACTCTTGAGGACTGATACAAGGGTTATTATAAAGTAAATTGCCTTACATTGGCATTTTCAAACATCTTTCCATAAAACAACATTTTCTCCCAAAATATCTTTTGAAAACAAACATTTTGTATACATTCTCAACGATACGAGAATCATTACAAAATTGCCGCATTAGGTCATTTTCAAAATATTTTCAAACGTACACAAACACAAAGCATTTCAAAAAGTGATCAAGCAATTAAGAGCCCGTAAATAACTACGGATGAAAAGGGTACTAACACCTTCCCATTTCATAACCTACCCCCCTTACTTATAAAATTCTCAAAAGGTATTTCCTGTTCTTTTCACTCTTTCCTTTATTGGATAAAAGAAAAGTCGACGACGACTCTTGCTATCCGCAACATTTGCGATAAAACGCAAAAACCTAAAGTCAGTTCTCCCACCGTATTACAGAGTCTCTGGAGGATCGAAATCAATCTCTTTGTTGTCAATCATGTTCTAAATTTTGTTTTTCAAGGCTCAGCAGTTGTTGGTATCGTACCCAGGACTGTTGGAATGCTAGGCACGCCTCGCATTCAGATTGTATATAAGAGAGAAGGTGTTGGGGTTCTGAGGAGGATCCCTTAGCGTAATCAGTTCCGATTTTAGTAAATGTTGTAACGCCTGAGACAATGGAATATTAATCTTGGTAAACTGTCTTCCCGGAGCGTCCGACCTACGCCTATTGCCCTGTTATTATTGTTGAACATGCACAGGATTAGAAATCAATACCGCTCCCACAGACTGATTGCAGTCATTTTTACCACGGCCCTTCTGGACATAAACAACATTGGCCTCCTTATTACCATTGAATTTCTTCTTCACAACATTTGAAGACGCAGTCATTGTAATCTTTCCACTCTTGATACCACTTTCAACTTGTTCCCCAGTTAGAATTAGCTCAGTAAAACCAGATAAAGAACTCCCAATTAGAAGATTAAATAATGGACCTGTCAGAGGACCATGAACATATCAACTAGCTCCCGATCATACAAGGGAGGTTTCACCCTTCCAACTAAGTCTCTCCATCTCTGGGCATATTCTTTGAATCCTTCATTCGAACCCATACTCATGTTTTGTAATTGCACGTGAGTTAGTGCAAGGTCAGCATTGTATTGATACTGTTTGTAAAAATTGGCAGCCAAGTCTTCCCAAGTATGAATATTGGTTCCTTCTAGATGATAGAACCACTCGAGTTGTGTACCAGACAAGCTTTCTTGAAAGAAGTGAACCCATAACTTTTTGTCAGCAGTATGGGGTTAGATCTTCCGAATATAGGACCTCAGATGAAGTTTCGGACAAGACACACCATCATACTTAGCAAAATCAGGGACTTTGAACTTGTGAGGGATAACTAACCCCGGAATAAGACCCAGCTCCCTGAAATCCAATCCAGGAACTTTCTAGATTTCTATGGCCTTGAGGCGATCTTCCAGCTGTTTATATCTATCATCTGCAGGAGGATACTATTCAGCGGAATAGTATTCATCAGAACCTTGGCCAGAACCAAGGTTGTCATTCTCCTCAGCTTTCACACTTTCGTCATCTTTCTTTTGGTTATCTTCTTCATTCAGGGGAGCCTCAAAATCTAAATCCCTTATGACTGGACCTTTGAATCTTCTGCACAATTTAAGAAAGAATGTTGGCTTTTTAGCCTTCTTCTTATTACATTTTGTGATGAGGGTATTCAACTTATCTTGACCCTTAGCTAAGTCTAAGAACATATGTTGAAACTGAGCGCTCTGAGCTTGAAGTTCTTTCACAGTTTGCTCAAGTGCCATCTTTTACTGAAATAAACAGCAAGAAGATGCGAAAACCTACTTAGAAAGTACATTTTATGTGATGATAGGCATGATATGGAAATGCAAGTAAAATTTTTTCAAGGACCTTTGCGGGATTTAAATTTGTTTAAACAAAAGGAAACAAAAGAAATTTTAGTAACAAGCTCAAATTATAATTGCCTTCCAGGCTTATAATGATAACTAGAAGAACTACAAAGAAACAAAATATGAATTCAAGTCTCCCATGGACGTTTCCTCTTTGTGTTGACATATGCATTAAGGCTTTATTCTTCGTGGAGTCATTTTGTCAACTACAATACTTTCTTCTCACTAGCTAGAACTGAGCTTCGAAGGTATCTTTTTCTTCCTTGAGCTGAACCCAAGACTTTTATAGCTCTTCGAAGTAGGTAGGCATATTGGGATGGAAAACAGTATGAGAAACATCCCCTTCAACATCAGGCTCTACGATCACTGATAAGATAGAAGGATATGACATTTTAAGATTCTGAGCACGAGACCGCACCCCTTCGAGGTAAGGCTTTAGAGGAATGGAATTCTTGTGTCCCAAAGTCTTGTTATCAATCTTATTGTCTGTTCCCCAAGCACGTATAAACCTTTGATGGTAATTTTGAGGATCGTTCTCATAGTCGAATTCAATACCCTGGATGAGCATATCATGAGGACCGTCCCTTCGAGCATAACCGAACTGACGCAAAGCTAGAGAAGGGTTTTAAGTGATGCCCCTCTTATACCAAGGAGTGTACATTAGGGAACTCCCCACAATGATCAACAATAATGACATCTGCTTGAGATCGAGAACACCAATGGATATCTGCATGAGTGAGTGACATTAACCTTTGAGACCACCTTAAACCTTGTTCGTTCTTTATCACTGATCGGGGCAGGTGCGATATAAACCACCTGGATAATAGAGGTATGCAACACATGAAAGTTCCTATCTTCTTCATAGTACGAGTGTGGAGGGAATGCAGGACATCTCCGAGCAAAGTAGGTACCAGATTATGAGTGAGAAATATTTTGATGTCATTCATATCTATGAATTGTTCTGGATTTGGGAATAGTACCAAACCATAGACCAGCAAGGCCAAAATATCCTCAAAAGCACGAAGATTCAAGGCATCTATAAACCACTGAGCCTTCTCTAGAAGAAATTTAGGAGAAAAACCCTTGACTTCATTCCTTGTCTCCCAATTAGTTATAATGTCCGATTGTTTCAGATGCAAGGCTACTGCAACATCTTCAGGTTTCAAAACTTGCTATAAACCGGTGAATGGTATCTGATCAAGAATAGGCACTTCGAGCAATTTAGAGAATTCTTCCATTGTGGGTACCCATTGATAATCCAGGAAGGTAAAATAGTGATGCTTTGGATCAAAGAACTGGAAAAAACGCTCATCATGTCTTCCTGAAAGCAAGTAGAAACTAAACTGAGTAGGTGACCATGTCTCTTGGTGAATTGAAAATTGTCGGGAACCTTTGAGACTAATTCCTCAAGCTTGGAAGGTATCCTGACGAAGTTGATTCGAATGGTATTCCTACGACTGGAAGCCATGACCCTGCAACACAGAACAAAGATAAATCCCCTAGATCCTTGAAATGGTTAGTCATGATGTTATGATGTTATGATGTCATGATATCATGTTCAAATAGATAATCAAACACAAGCAAAGCATGCAAAGGACTTAGGTTTAAGGCTTGCGTGAGGTTTGTAGGTAAGTATCCTCTTGAAATTTAGTTAGCTCAACTTGTTCTAAAGAAGTAACAGGGTTCTAAGGATCTCAATATCCCTGATTTTTCCCACAAGTTTCGTCTAGCACGATAGCTGGCTTGCCACCAAATAAAACTCGAGAGTCGAATCTCAACGAGTGTAGTATCAAGTATCAACCAACTTTGGACTGCACCAAATTCGTCTATCTCACTACCTTCTAATGGCTAAGATGGGTCTATTACGGTTCTAAGGTCAGTTAATGCTTATGACACCACGCGACAGCCTAGTATGCTCCCCGACTGACTCGAAGGATACCAGTACAAACCAATTTGTCTCACTAACGTAGCTATCACTTCAACCATATAGGTATACGCTGTATAGTTTCCATGATCTATTGCTACTTACCTAAAAATGTTCCCCAGATTCGGTTATAGGATCTTTGCAAGAAATAAAACCCAAACAACCCTTTAAAAACAAAGAAGACAAATCAAACAAGGAAAGAATTTAAAAGTGATCTAACTCTAAGGTAACCCCATTTTTAGTTTTCCCCAGCAGAGTCACCAGTTTTGTAATATGGTGGGAGAACTGACTTGATTTGTGTTTTATCGCAAATGTTGTGGATAGCAAGAGTCGCCACCGACTTTTCTTTTATCCAATAAGGAAAGGGTGAAAATAATAGGAAAGACCTTCGATATTTTTCTGAGTTCGGGGGTATATTATGAAAAGGGAAGGTGTTATAACCCTTTTCATCCGTAGTTATCTACGGGCTCTTAATCACTAGCTCACTTTGTTTGAAAATGCTTTCTGAATGTGTTTGAAAATATTTTGAAAATGCCTAAGTGCGGAAACTTTGTAATGATTTTTGTATAAGTTAAGAATGCATACAAAGTGTTTGTTTTTGAAAATATTTTAGAAAAGTGTTTTGTGTGAAAAAGATGTTTTGAAATGTTCGCGAGCAAGCGATTTAGAACTATCTACCTACCCAAAGTCTTTCATATTATTTTCCTCCTCCTTTAGATAGTGCTATCCTACCATTAGTTATTAGGAAGCCCTATCGTTGGATGTGAAGGGACAAGAGAGGGTCATTGTACATTCATCGAAGGCAACTCGTAAATACGCTTAAGCAATTTTATTGTAAGGGACTAGATCGTTTACCGAAGGTAGCATCGAAAGGGTCATCGAGGGACTATGATATTTTTAACCGAGGGTCTTTGCTAAAGCGTCCCCACGTTCGAGGGACATGATTGATTTTATTCGAAGGAAATAAGTGGGGTTACCCTAGAGGTGAGTGTGTGAAAAGTGATTCAATTCAGTTATTTTATCTTGATTAGGGTTATCTAGCATTTTGTTTTAGATCTTGCCATACATGTCCTAATTACTACACAATAATAAGAAAAGCACTAAATTACAGAAAGTAAAGGTGTAGAAAGTAAACTTAAACTATTACAGGGCTTCAGGAGTGGGGATACAAAACCATAAAATCGGGGGGAAAAGAAAGTAAACCCTAATTAACTATTACATACTGTAGCAAATACACAATTGGGAAAAACTAATACGAAAGTAAATACGCAAAGATTGTAAAAGAGAAAAATAGAAAAATTATTTTGGAAATTTCATGCAAAAAGTTTTGATAATCATCCTAAAGTCTAATTGATTTTAATTAATAAAAAAAGTTAGGTGATTTAAATTAATCGAAAATCTAAAATCTAAGTTGATTTTAATTAATTAAAAAAAGTTAGGTAATCGAAACCCTAAAATCTAAGTTTATTTTAATTTAATCGAGAAAACCTAAAAAATAAAATTAGGGTTAATTAATTAAAACATAAAATTAAATTAAAAGCCTAAAATTAAATTAAGGTTTTGTTAAAAAATGTTTTTTTTTTGAAAAAAAAAAGGTTTTAAAGAAAAAGAGTGAGAAATATAGAATGACCAAAAGAGTAGGGGTGGGTGTTGAACCCACACCCTTAAGCATTCTCCATGCCTAGCATACCACCAGGCCAACGTGCTGGTTGTGTCAAGGTAACTGGTTCAACGCATCATTTACTAAACCTGCAAAAATAATGAAAACATGAAAAAAAAGGAAAAATCGGGGATCGAACCCGTGACCTGGGAGAGGAGTGACTTAGCGTGTGAGTTTCTACCACTTGGATAGCTATACATCCGTTCATATAATTGAATCAAACATATATAATATGTAAACAAATCTATTGGTCGGAGAAGGGCCGGAGCCCTAGCTCTGGTCATTTTCTCCGGCAAGCCAATTCTTGCACCTGCGACAATAACAAATGTTAGCGAATAAAGAGGACCCTAATCCCTCTAAATCAAGCCTTATGAATCCCATGGTGGTGGTTATTTATCCTGAATGTGTCTGTATTAAAAGATACAAAGCAAACAACTCCTTATGCCCTAGTAATGGTGTGGTCTTATTCCTGCGTTGAAACTCATATACTATGCATCAAAATTATTCTAGATATCAATATAAACATGTATGGGTGCACTAAATCAATCAATAATGCATGAATCAGAGGCTTGGAATTTGAGAAAACTACCAACACCGTGATGCTTGGTGGCACGATTCTGTGATGTCTTTCGCTTGATGAACGTTTGGAATCAGTCCCTGGGACCTTCAGGGTGATAATAGGACACTTGGTTTGGCTTGAGAGTGGTTGGATCGTGTGATACAACTTTGCACTTTTCTTGAGAATTTTGAGAAAACTTTTTAGGGGTTGTTATGGCAGGTTGCGTGTCTTGTTAGTCTAGTATTGCTTGTGTATATATAGAGAGGAAGATATTAGGTCAATATTTGTGGTACAAATCTTTGTGGTTTATGATGAAAATATATGATTTGCAATTATGTGAAAACTTAGTATTTTTGATCAATCTTGCACCACTCTTCCTTGCACTAATTTTCCAGCTTCTACATGCAATCTTGTTCCTCCTATATGATTCATAGCAAAGCCCACATGCCTTGGTCCATTGGCCTTACATTTATTTAATTTATTTTTGATTTAATTGAATAAAAATCAAAATAAATAAAATCAATATAAATAAAATAAAAATAAAAGATAATGCATGAATGGAATTATGGGTCTTTAAACATGTCATGAACACGTTTGGACCTGAAAACTTAGACCCAATAGTCCAAAATTACAAATTCGCTCACTTTGAACTTCATGCATTTGCTCAAAATTTCCCAACTTGCAATGGTCATAACTCACTCAATTTTTATCTTTTGAAGGTGATCTTTGACTTTTTGGAAAGCTTGAGACGTCCTATACAATCTTTATGCTTATCATTTTTGCTTTTGAAGATTTTTATTGATGTAAGTTTTACTAGACAAAAAGTGTCTTTTTGTTGACTTTTGAAATGACCTGTAATGTATTGGCTTATATCTCTCAAATGATGCATTTTTTGGACTTGAGCTTAGAGAGACCAAGATGTACAAAATTGGATTACCTTCAAAATGAGCTTTGGTTGGGGAAAATATGATGAAGCATGTGAAAGTTATGCTTGGTCAAAGTTGAGTTGACTTCTCATAGGGAAACCCTAATTTGACAACTTTTGACTTTTGATGATTTAAGAGCTTTTCTTGAGGAATCATGATCAACCTTTGATAAAATGATGGATATGACTTAAAAATGTTTATGTTGACCACAAATATAGAAGTTTGACTGTATGTTGACCATAGTTGACTTTTTATCCAATACAAATGATTTTCAGTCATCTGAGCAAACTTATGATGCAAAACTTGAAACTTGATATGAGCATCCTTGAATACATATGAGGACCCATAAAAAAAAGTTGAGACCTTGGAAACCCAATCTTCCTTGAGAAATACCAAACCCTAATTATGGACCCATTTCTTAGGAGGAGAATTTTTCTGATCAACTCTTGAGCCACCTTGAACATTTGAGGACCTTTTGAGAATGTCTTGAAGAAAAATGGGAGGGAAAATTTTAGGGTACAAAACTATCCTCAGAATAGTTGCTACGTCATCTGAGACCGGGGCAGATAGCACACCAGAGGAATACCCATCTCTTTTATCCCCAGTCAGGGTGCGTAAGAACCAGATCCTTTAACAAAAAAGAACGGCGAACGACCGACTCTCCTTGAATGCCTTTATTCCTAAGCAGAAGTCGAAGGTCCCTACCGAAGTATCCTCAAATAGAAAGAAGGAATCCCTAGAAAAATTATTCCCAACAAAAGTTGAAGAATCACTTTCTACATTCCTAGCAAAAATCTAGGATTTATTTTCCCTAGCTAGACATTGTCACAAAGAGCTACCGATACGCTTCAACAACATATTGCATCCATACATCATTTCACAATACATCATAGCATTTGCATACCAAAACGCATATAACATCCTTATTTATCTTGAGAGCATCATTAATTCATTGCATACATCACGACATTACATAAAGCAAATTTTATATTTTCAGGTAAAATTCACAAACAGGCGAATATCATCAGCAATTTTCAAATAGGTCACATATTAATTCCTGAAACAAGACGGGGCAACTATCTATACGACCAAGCGGTATGAATCCCCGAAACAGGACGTGTTTACACAAAAAAAGCGGGTCAGAGATTAATTCCAGAAACAGGACGGGGCAACTATCTATACGACCAAGCGATATGAATTCCCGAAATAAGACGGGTCTACCAACGGGAAAGCGGGTCATAAGTTAATTTCTAAGACAGGACGGGGCAACTATCTATATGACCAGGTGGTATGAATTCCAAAAACAGGACGAGTTTACCAATGAAAAATAGATTGCAGATCAATTCCCGAAATATGACGAGGCGGCTATCTGCATGACCAAATGATTTCCCTCAGAGACTGAATTCTGAAAAGCATCTCCCTTCAGAGACCGAATTCTGAGAAGCATCTCATTCAGGGCCTTTATTCTAAAAAGCATTTTTCTTCAGAAATTTTCATTCCATCAGATCAAGTCAAGCATGGACTCATTCTGATACTCTTATCAACAATTACTTTGGATGGCATCTTTAAGCCCATCCCCGGAAAAATTCTATCATCTCTCTGAATGGCATCTTTAAGCTCATTCAAGAAATACTATCAACCAATAACGTTACTTCATGCACTGGCGAGTGCAAATTTATGGGCACTTAAGTGTTTAATCCTCTTCCACCTTTAGATCACGAATGGCAGACATGTCAATCTAACTCTTAAGGTTTAAGAAGATTGAACATGGGAAGCTATTGTACCCCAAAATTTTCCCTTCCATTTTATCCAAGATATCACCTTATGCTCTTAGGATTTTCAATTGCTTAAGGCTACTCAAGGTTTGATCAGACAAATTCCCCTCCTAAGCAGTGGCCTACAATTAGGGTTTTGGTTTTCTCAAGGAAATTTGAGATTCTAATGCCTCAAGTGGATTTAATGGTTCCTCATATGTCTCAAGGAATGCTCATGCCAAATTTCAAGCCTTGCAGTACAAGTTTGCTCAGTCAATTGCTCAGATGACTGAAAATCATCCATATTGGACAAAAAGTCAATTGTGGTCAACATATAGTCAAAATTCAAGATTATTGGTAAACATCAAGATTTTTAAGTCATATTCATCATTTGATCAAGGGTTTATCACGACTCATCAAGAAAACACAAGATTCATCAAAATTCAAAAGTTATCAAAAAAGGGTTTTCTTAAGGAGAAGTCAACTAAACTTTGACCAAGCATAACTTTCACATGCTTCATTAGATTTTGCTCAACCAAAGCTCATGATGAAAAAAATTCAATTCTCTACAACTTTTTCTCTCTAAGATCAAGTCCAAAAAAATGCTTCATTTGAGAGATATTAATCAATACATTATAGGCCATTTCAAAAGTCAACAAAAAGACAGTTTTTTTCAAGGCAACTTACATCAAGATAAAGTCTTTAAATAAAAAATGATCAACATAGAGATTATAGAGAACATCTTGAGATTTCCAAAAATTCTAAGATCACCTTCATATGTTAAAAATTGAGAGAGTTATGATTGGTTCAAGTTGGGCAATTTTGAGAAAATGCATGAAACCTAAATTGATCAAACTTGAATTTTTGGTCTATTGGGCTTATATTTCAAGGTCCAGGCGTGTTTTGTAACTCATAGTGAACCTCTTAATACATTCATATACCCCTTTTGATTTTTATTCCATTTTTTATTTATTTATTTAAATTCAAAATTAAATTAGAATAAAATCAAGGCTTTCATGACAAGGTCCAAGCCCATTTTTTAACCTAATTTCTCTCTCTCTCTCTCTATATATATATATATATATATATATATAGATGTAAACAGTTTCAGTATTTTCTAATTCTCCACCACCAAATTTTAGGTTACTTCATCACTAAGAAACTACTGAAAATACTGAAAATGTTTACATCTATTATACAATAATACAATATGAACATGGTGAATAAATATACTATCGAGACTTATTAGATAATTTGAATTATTTCAAATGTTTATGGAATATGTGTCATTAAGTAATAGTCTTTTAACTTAGTTTCATAGTGATGAAGTAACCTAAGATTTGGTGATGGATAATTAGAAAATACTGAAATTGTTTACATCTATTATACCATAATACAATATGAATATGGTGGATAAATATACTATCGAGACTCATTAGATAATTTGAATTATTTCAAATCTATATGGAATATGTGTCATTAAGTAATAGTCTTTTAACTTAGTTTAATATGTTGTTAACAATACTACTGTCAGCACCAATACTAAGGACAATGTCAATATTTTGCATCATAGATTAGGTCACGATAATTTTAAGGTTGTTCATCATATTCTTAGATTGTGTAATATTATCTTCAATAATGAAAAATATGATTTGGTTTGTCATGCTTGTTGTCTAAGTAAATCTCATAAATTTCATGCACCCCTAACTCATACTGCATATAATTTTCCATTTTAACTGGTCCATACTAATCTTTGGGGGCCATCACCTGCTCCTTTAATAGAAGGCTACTCATATTACATATCATTTGTTGATGCTTGTATAAGGGCTACCTGGATCTATATGTTGAAATAAAAGAAGTGATGAACTCAATGCCTTTTAAATTGTTTCATTGTTATGTAACAACATAATTCAATGCAAGTGTCAAGGAAATCCAATCAGATTTTGGAGCAGAGTTCAAATATTTCACAAGGTTTCTAAATGATTTAGGCATCAAACACAAGTTAACTAGTCCATACACTTCTCATCAAAATGGAACAGTTGAAAGAAAACATCAACAAATTGCTAAACTGGGTCTGACTCTTCTTGCACATGCTTTCTTGCCTATGAACTTGTGGGATCACAATTTTACAACTACAGTGCACCTCATCAATATGCTCCATACCTTAGGTTTATCACGCGGTAATACTTCACTCAATTCCTTACACAAGAATCATCCTGACTATAAGAATATCAATATCTTTGGATATATATGTTATCCTCACTTGAGGCCATACAATCAATATAAGCTTGATTTCAGAAGCACCAAGTGAATTTACTTGGGCATGTCTCCAACACACAAAGGACACACATGCATAGAAAAAAATTGTAGAATTTATGTGTCTAAGGACATTGTATTCAATGAGGTTGAATTTCCTTATCTGACATTACAAAGTGATTATTCCTCAAATTTCAACTCAACACAACACCCTTATTATGCACCTCTTCCCTTAATCTCTAATATGCAGCCACTTAACCTTATCCAACCAAATCAAGTTGCTTCTAATGAGGTAGGTCCTGAGTCCCATAACTTAGATGTCAACTCACACCATGATGTATCTATATTCATGACTCCTAACCAAACTGGTCAAGGAAAGTTAACTAACTTCCCCAGGATAATCACAAATATACATATTGAGCCCACTGAGAATTCTCAAATTCAAATTGTTAACTCTGAAGTTAGTCCTCTTACTTACTACTATGCACAAAATATAATTCAATGAGAAGGTACCTTGTGTTCTAAGTCAATCTTAGTACAAACAAGTTCACCAGAGAAATATGTGTCTAACTCCACTAATTATACTTTTACCTCTTTTTATGATCCTCCCTTAACTCTTCCACTATTAGTTAACAACCAACATGCAGACAATGGCTAAAACTGGAAAGGCTAAACCTAAGGATTTCCTGGTGCATTTAGAGCCCACCATAACGAAACAAGCTTTATCACACCCCGATTGGTTCAAAGCTATGCATACATAGTTTCAATCACTTTTGAAAGATTACACTTGGACTTTGACCACCCTACCACCTCAAAGGCAAGCAATTGGTTGAAATTGGGTATTTAAACTCAAAGAGAATACATACGACACTATTAATAAACATTAAGCTCGACTAGTAGCCAAACGATTTCACCAACAAGAATGATTTGATTTTCATGATACATTATCTTCTTTAGTGAAACGTACTACTATGAGAGTTATTCTTACTCTTGTTGTGACATACATGTGGGATGTAACACCCCACTTTCCATTTTTCAATTAAATTGATAAATGATTAGATTTTTTAAATAAGTTAGTTTTGTAGACAAATCAGAGTACTCGTTAGTGGGATGTTACATCCTTAAATAAACAAAATCATAGAAGTATTATTTCACTTCATAGCATAGTATCTCAATCGATTGGATTAAAACAACAGAAAATATTTTCAAATAATCCAGATAACGCCCCCAGGCTCCAAATCAAATAAAACTCCCACTCCTTCGTGGTCCAACATAATTTTGAAAATAAAGATACATAACAACAATTCAAAAGAAACAACATAGAACTAAATTCCCATCTCCGTCTTACGTATCAGAGCGACTCAATCAAAAACAACCACAAGAATTCAAAAACTACTCAAGTACCTGATTATCTGTACTCTCCAAAGAGCACAGATGCAACAACAGAAAAGGGGTGAGAATCACATCAATAATTTAAACGGTGAGAAATCGTACGCTAAGGAGTAGTAAAAAAATACACATACAATTACATGGTTACAATGCACAATCGATTATTACAGATACAAACCAACACTATCATTATGCATTGCTCATCACAGTATGAAATATGACTCCATGGACTCTACACCATGCATGTGGTACCAACACAATCAATACAACTCATTCATATGAACCCGATTCCCGTTGGAATCTGGATAAACTATCATGTTCCCCTTGAACATGACTTATCTCCATTCGACTCTCTTCAAGAGTTCGGACGAGACTAGGCACCCAACAAGGATTCTCACCTAGGTTCATCTCATCACAACATGACACAATGAATGCATGATATATAACAAATATTATTTCATAACATACAATCCTCATGATCACCTGTGAGTCACACACTCACCACAATTCCTTCTAAATCACCGACATTCCTCATGAATACAATCACAAGCCATTACAAAGGCATCAAAAGAATTCACAACAAAGAATAGTTCACCATTATCATCAAAGCATCATTGGAAGCATACATCATTATCATAATGACACCATATCATCATAAATAAAACACCAATGAAGCTGCATCAAGACATGGTTACATCAATTCATAGCAAAGAGCATACTCCCTATGTGTACACTACATAGTTCATCACTTAATCTTAATACAATCAATATAAAACTACATCCTATGAATCATTTTATTCTTCCAAGGTATAGTTCTTTTCATTAGATATCCAACGCTTTGAACGACGCATCAAACGGAGTCTGGAAACTCAAGTTATGGCATTTAGAAAAATCTATCATAAAATTGGATGTCACTTGGGACTGCTTAGGTCGACCCCCCCCCCCCCCCCCCCCCCCCCCCCCCCCCACATATGCTCAGACCGACGCATCAGTAAAATTTGAGGAATTCTGTCTGCCTCGGGTGTGCTCAGGTCGACCCCTCCCCCATGTGCTCAGGTTGACTCATGTTGTTTTGCGCTGAATTTTTCAGCTACATTGTATTTCTCATGGTTGCGAATTTATACACTAACACCGACCTTATTCCACTCGAATCTAATACAGTATAGCCTCAAAATCCTAATTTTAAGCATTCTAACATAGGTCTTTACTATTGCTATTAATAATACATCATATTACAAATTTCATTATCAATTCGAAGGGTTATAACTCAATACCTAAGGGAAACCTATGTTCTATAATCTATTCTTTTTAAGGTTTTTCCCCGTAGCAACCCACAATGATGAAGAATCCCATATCACAATTATACCAACACAATTCAATGCAAATGAAATCAAAACATTCATCTTCACAATCAAACAAAACACACAAGGAATACAAAATTAAGAAAACCTTGGAGGAAAAGGAACCCTCACTACCCTCTCATGCTATAATCACCAAATTAGAAAACTCATCCCCCTTACCTTGATTTTACAAATCTTGCCTCTAACAATGGTAAAACCTCTCTTTTACCTAGCCTTTCCTTGCTTCTTCCCTTCCTCTATTTCTCCAAAATTTCATGATTGATAGAATGATCCCGATTCTCTTCCCTTCTTTGTTTTTATCACTGGACCAAATTAGGACTTCCGTTTATGCCCCTACTTAGCCCAACTACACTTACTATAACACTCTTACTCTAATTCTTATTAATAATTGTATTTAAAAATAATATAATTATTATCCTAATAATAATAATAATAATAATAAAATAATATTCTTCATACACCCATGTTTCTACACTTTTACTCACACCCCTCTTCAATACTACATATTCCCTTAGTTTAAGGCAATTATCCTTCCTAAGGACTCCAAACCCCCAACTCACTAATAAGGCATTACAAGCATAATGCAACACAGAAATCAATTATTAAAAATAAATATAAAAAAATACTTTGGGGCGTTACAACTCTCCCCCACTTAGAATATTTTCGTCCCTGAAAATGTACCTGGTGCGAACAACTCTGGATACGATTCGTGCATCTTGCTTTCCAATTCCTAGGTCACACTCCCTCCGGCATCTCCTCCCCAAGTTACCTTCACCAAGGGAATATCCTCGTCCTTAAATTTCTTAATTTTATGTTCTTTAATCCTTATCAGCATTGTATCTACCGCAAGGTTATCACGAATCTGCACTTTATCTCTCAGAATTACAAGAGACGGATCAGAAATATACTTTTGAAGTTGTAACACATGAAACACATCATGCAAGTTCGAAATATGTGGTGGAAATTCCACCCTGTATGCAATTGTTCCAATCCTCTCCATGATCTGATATGGCCCAATAAACTTAGGATCTAGCTTCTTCGATTTCAATGCTCGACCTACACCGGTCACAGGATTGACCCGCAAAAACACATGGTCATCCTTGTTAAATTCTAAATCTTTTCTTCTCTTATCATTATAGCTTTTCTTCCTACTCTATGATTCCTGCATCTTCTCTCTAATCACCTTGATTTTCTCAGTGGTCTATTGTACAATTTTTGGGCCAAGCACTGTGCTTTCACCCGACTCGTACCAACATAGAGGCGTCTTTCACCTCCTACCATAAAATGCTTCAAAAGGTTCCATCCCAATACTAGAATGATAACTATTATTATAAGTGAACTCAATCAACGACAAATGATTATCCAAAGACCCACCATGTTCAAGTACGTAAGCTCTCAACAAATGTTCTAAGGATTGGATGGTCCTCTCTATCTGTCTGTCTGTCTATGGATTATAAGCAGAACTCAACTTTAGATCTATGCCCAATGCTTCTTGCAAACTCTTCCAAAATCCAGAAGTAAAGCTCAGATCTCTATCTTACACTATGCTCAAAGGAACACCATGCAACTTTATTATTACTTTGATATAAATTTCTGCCAGCTTCAATAATAGAAAACTGATATTGAACGGTATAAAGTGTGCCAATTTCGTCAGCCTATCCACAATCACCCAAATAGTATCGAAACCTCACGCGGTATTTGGAAATTTGGTTACAAAGTCCACCGAGATACTATCCCACTTCCATTATAAAATCTCTAAAGGTTGCATCAAACCTGAAGGCCTCTGATGTTCAACTTTTGACTTTTGGCAAGTCAAACAAGCATACACGAAACGAACCATATCCTTCTTCATACCCGAACACTAGAATAATTTCTTAAGGTCTTGATACATCGTCACCGCACCTAAATGAATACTCAAGCTACTCTGGTGACTCTCTTTTAAAATCATTTTCTTTAACTCAAAATTATCCAGTACACAAAATTTTCCTCAAAATCTCAACACGCCGAAGTCATCCAATTTAAAGTCACTATTGACATTCAATTCTTCTGTAGGCATTAAATCTACCAACTTCAAATCAAGTTTCTTATTCTCCTTAACATTATTGAGGAAATCATTATTAATTTTCAGCATACCCAACATCACACTATTCAGAGTTACTTCGCACACCATACTTAAGTCTCAAAATTGTTCGATTAAATCCAACTCCCTACTCATTAAAGTTGACATATGAATCGTCCTTTGGCTAAAAGCATCTGCCACAACATTATCTTTACCAGGACGGTAACTTAAGCTGAAGTCGTAGTCTTTCAAGAATTCCAACCATCTCCTCTGCCGCATATTCAGCTCTTTCCGGTCAAACAAATATTTCAGACTCTTATGGTCATTGAACACCTCAAACCTCGACCCATACAGATAGTGCCTCCAAATCTTCAATACAAAAACCACCGCTGCTAACTCAAGATCATGAGTAGGATAATTCCTTTCATGCACCTTCAATTATCGTGAGGCATAGGCCACGACTTTACCATCTTTCATCAAAACTCCTCCTAATCACATCTTGGACGCATCACAATATACTACAAATGGTTCATGCGGATTCGGTAGAACTAACATCGACGCTGTAGTTAGTATCTTCTTTAATTCTCTAAAACTATCTTCACACAAGATATCCCATACAAAGGCTTGTCCCTTTCTAGTCAACTGAGTCAATGGAAGAGCCAGGTTAGTAAACCTGTAATGCGGTGGCAGAATCGACTGCTGTACTGGTTTTGCATTTGTATTCGTAAATGTTGCGGTAAGTAAGAGTCGCCACCGAATTTTCTTTTATCGAACAAAGGAAAGGGTGAAAAGAACAGAAAAAAACCTTTCCAGAGTTTTCTGAGTAAGGGGGTAGATTATGGAAAGGGAAGGTGTTATCACCCTTTCCATCCGTAGTTTATCTACGGGCTCTTAGATGCTTAGCTCATTTTGAAATACCTTGTGCTTTGTGTGTTTTTGAAAAGTATTTTTGAAAGCACCTTAATACGGAGAACTTTGTAATGTTTCTCGGAATGGTAGACAACATATACAAAGTGTTTGAAAATGTTTTTGAAAGAAGTTTTATGTAAGTGTAAAAATCGTTTGAGCAAGCATCTAACAGCTATCTGCTTTACTCGAAAGGTTATTCTTTTCCTCTTTTACTTTAGACGGTGCTATCCTACTATTAGTGAGTAGGTAGCTCTAGTCGTTGGATGTTTGAGGGACATTCGAAGGGACGTCGTATAGTCACAAAGGCAACTGGGTAAGAAACCTTAGTAACTATCCTAGGGTTTTAAGATCATACCGAGGCAACATCGAGAGAGTCATTTTTTATCTTTTAAACAAGAGGGTAGCCACTAAAGTCTCCCACGTTTCGAGAGTTGTGATTGTTTTCCTAAGGAAACCAAAGTAGGGATACCCTAGAGGTGTATATGTGAGAGTGTGTTGTATTTAGTTATTTTTGTCTTGTGTTAGGTTTGCTAGCGTTTGATTATTATGCTCTTGCCATACAATCCTATTAGTCATGCATCTAGACAGTTAATAGTGTGTAGAAATTTAAAGTGCGGAAGTGTAAATCCTAAACTATTACAAGGCTTCGGGGAGGGGGATTATTACAAGTCCAAAAATGGGGGAAATAAAAGCAGTAAATGTAAAGTCCTAGTTTAATTCTATTACATTCCATAAGCAAGTACATTAATATGAAAATAAAGTAGAAATATCAAACGCGCGCGAAATGGAAAAAACGTCTAAACCCTAAAAAGGAAAATCTCTTTGTTTATTTGTGTTTTATGTAAGAAAATGTTTAATTGATAATTAATTAAATAATCTAGATCTAAAGAAAAAATGTTAATTATTAAAGAAAATTGAAATTTAAAAAGAAATTAATTCTAAGTTTTTTTATATTTTTGTTATGAATAAAAGAAATTAAATGAATTAAATCCTAGGTCTATTTATTTTTAAATTAAATAAAAAGTTAAAGTTATTATTTAATAATTTACCAAGTTAATTTAATTAAAAAAAAGACTAATCTAATATTTTTATGATTTTTTTGATTTTAATCTTGTAATGAAATAAAATTGATTAAAAAAGTAATGTTAATTAAAACAAAATAAAGAAAATTGAAATGGACCTGCGAACAAAATTAAGTGGGGGTGTGCTTCAAAGAACTATCAGGCCTATCAACAAGAGGGCCCAGGCGTTGCAAAAATAGTTAGGGGGTTGAGAATAAACAGAAACCCCAGACCCAATGACAAGAGGGCCCAGGCGCCTGTGGGATATGCAAAACAAAGGTTAGAAAAAATAAATTTTTTTCCTGCCTGGGTCGAACCCAAGACCTGGAAGAGGAGTGCCCTAAGAATGGTGTTTTTGGATTCAGGTACCTAAGCTCGCATGTAACATGTTAGATCTACTCAAAACATCAATAGTAATATGAATGCATGCATAAAACTGATTTAAATTACATAATTTAGAGGATTTGAGATTAAAAAATTTACCAAAACTGTAGGATGGTTATGAGGAGGATCTGGGATGTGTAAGGCTTGAACCTGAGCTCTAGAGGACTCCTGGGAAACTCAGGAGAGGGTTGATGATTTTGGTTTGGGTTGATAGCGCTTGGAAGTGAAGTTACAGATTTTGCAACTTTTTGATTTTTTTAGAGAATTTTGATAAGGCTTTTGGAGAGCTTTTTGAAGAGGAATTTTGTGATCCTTTTGGCTTGCATTGTTGTGTATTTATATAGGGATGATAGGAGTGAACAAACATGGTAAACAATCGACGTATTCATGGCCTTGGAGACAAGGATAAAACACATTGAAAAATGTACATATTTATGAAATCTTTGCCTCTTTGGTCACTTGCATTAACCTGGTCCCTTTGGATGTGTCTTGCACGAAAATATGGGCCTTCTAATAGATCAAATTAAACCTAAATGTCATGGCCCATTATTCTTTGTATTTTATTTGATTTAATTCACATTTATATGAATAAAAATTCAAATAAATAAAAACAAAAATAAAAAAATGCACGGATAGATTTATAGTTCCTTGGACACATCATGAACATATTTGAACTCCAAAAAGTTAGGCCCAATAACTTAAAATCACAAATTTTCTCAATTGAGATTTCATGCATTTCCTTTGAAAATTGCCCAACTTGTGCAATCCATAACTAGCTCAATTTTTGTCCAACGGGGATGATCTTGGATTTTTTGGAAAGCCCAAGATGTTCGCTACAATATATTTTTAATCAACTTTGCATTTGAAGATTCTATATTTATGTAAATGGTCTTGGAAAAAAGTGACTTTTGTTGACCTTTTGAAAAAACATGTAATGTATGAGCTTCTATCTTCCAAATGATGCATTTCTTGAACTTGAGGATAAAAGATAAGTTGTAGGGAATTGGAGTCTCTTCAATATGGGATTTGGTTGGGGCAAAATGGATGAAGTATGTAAAAGTTATGCTTGGTCAAAGTTCAGTTGACTTTCTCTAGGAAACCCTAATTTTACAATTCTTGACTCTTGATGAATTAAGAGCATTTCTTGATGAATCATGATCAAACCTTGATAAAATGATGATTATCACTTCAAAATGTTAATATTGACAAAAAATATTGAAGTTTTACTATATATTAGCCACAATTGACTTTTGACCTAGTAAAGTTGATTTTCAAACACGTGGGCAATTGACTAAGCAAGTTTGTAGTGCAAGGCATGAAACTTGTCATGGACATTCTTGGAGACATATTAGGGACCATGAAAATAACTTGAGGTCTTTGCAACCTAAAATTATTTATGAAAACCTGAAACCCTAGTTGGAGGTTCATTGCTTAGGAGAAGAATCTGTCAGATTAATTCTTGGCCACCCTTGAGCAATTGAAGACCTCAATGAGCATGTCTTGAGTAAAAATGGGAGGGAAAATTTTAGGGTACAACAGCTTCCCCTGTTCAATCTTCTTAAACCCGATGATTTAGATTGGCTTGTCTTCCTTTCATAATATGAAGGTGGAAGATGATTTAACACTAGAGTGCCCAAAAATTTGCACTCGCATAAAGCAACGCTGTTGGTTGATGATATCAGGAATGGGCTTACATATGCCATTTGGAGAAGATAACGAAGATTCGTCGGAGATGGGCATATATATGCCATCCAAAGTAAGTGTTGATAGGAGTATCAGAATGAACCTGCGTCTAGTTTTATCTGAATGAAATTCTGGAAAGAGCCCGTGTCAAGTTGCATCCAGAAATGTATTAGAAGGAAATCGTGTAAGGCTGCTTCAGGATGAGCCTGTGTTAGACTACACCAGAAAATGTCTTAGTAGGAACTTGTGTAAGATTTATTCAGGATGAGCCCGTATTAGACTATAACTGGAAATGTCATTGTAGGAACTTGTGTAAGATCGCTTCAGGATGAGTCCGTGTGAAGCTGCATCTGAGAGGTTATTAGAGGGAACCCGTGTAAGATTGCTTCAAGAAGAGCCCGTGTAAAGCTAAATTTCAGGAGGAGAAGGAATCCGTGTAAGATTGCTTCAGGATGAGCCCATGTAAAGCTGCATCTGAAAGGTTATTAGAGGGAACCCGTGTAAGATTGCTTCAGGAAGAGCCCGTGTAAAGCTGCATTTCAAGAGCAGAAGGAATCCGTGTAAGATTGCTTCAGGATGAGCCCGTGCGAAGCTGCATCTGAAATATTATTAGAGGGAACCCGTGTAAGATTGCTCCAGGAAGAGCCCGTGTAAAGCTGCATTTCAGAAGGAGAAGGAATCCGTGTAAGATTGCTTCAGGATAAGCCCGTGTAAAGCTGCATTTGGAAATTGTGAGAAGGAACCTGTGTAAGATTATTTCAGGATGAGCCCGTGTAAAGCTGCATCTGGAGATTATGAGAAGGAACCCGTGTAAGATTGCTTCAAGATGAGCCCGTGTAAAGCTGCATTTGGAGATCATGAGAAGGAACCCGTGTAAGATTGTTTCAGGATGAGCCCGTGTGAAGCTGCATCTGAAAACTACAAGAAGGAATCCGTGTAAGATTGCTTCAGAATGAGCCCGTGTAAAGCTGCATCTGGAGATTATGAGAAGGAAGTCGTGTAAGATTGCTTTAGGATGATCCCGTGTAAAGATGCATCTGAAAATTGTGAGAAGGAATCCGTGTAAGATTGTTTCAGGATGAGCCTGTGTAAAACTGCATCTGGAAATATATTAGAAGGAGCCTGGGTAGGGCTGCTTCATCTGGTCGTGTAGATAGTTGCCCCGTCTTGTTTCAGGAAATGATCCACAATCATTTGTTTGCATATAGTTGCCCTGTCTGGTTTCTGGAATTAATATGGAATTGTTTTTGTTAGTTGTTGAGATAGTTTCCCTGTCTGGTTTCGAGCATTAATCTGTGGCCTGTTTTTGGCTAGTCATATAGATAGTTTCCTCGTTTGGTTTCAGGAATTAATCTGTGGCCTTCTGTATTTGTTGGTAAACCTATCCTGCTCTGGGAGTTCATACCACTTGGTCGTGTAGATAGTTTCCCTGTCTGGTTTCGGGAATTAATCTTTGACCTGCTATGCATAAGTTGATAGTATTGTCTGTCTGCGAATTCAACCTGAAAAGGTAAAGTCAGTTTCATGTGATGTCATGATGTATGAATTGCATGATTCTGTCAAAATAAATGAGAATGTTATATGCGTTTCAGTTATGCATGTGCTACGATGTATTGTAAATGTTGTATGACTGTAATATGTGAGCGTATCAGTTGCTCTTTGTGGTGTCGTTGTACTAATAGAAGATAAATCCCTGACTGTTGCTGGGGATGAGGAATGTGATTCTTCAATATTAGTTGAAGTTGAATTGCTGGGATATGAACTTCTGTGGCTAGAGAAATAAACTCTACTAGGGAAAGAAAACTTTGTAAACTGCTTGAGGATTTTTATGAAGCTCTGTTGGGGAACCCAAGAAGTTTATGAACCAAGTCTAAGAAATCTCCAAGATGTTAGGGAGATGATTGAAGTTTTTGATCTATTAACAAGATGTCGGAATGTCTGAAATTGTTAGGTTATATGCTAAACACATGACAATGGCTTTGCGGTAGGACGTCTCTGTCTCCATACCTACTGGGGAACGTATCCTTACTGATGACAAACTCTGCGAAGATAGTCCCTTAGGGGTGATTACTCTGTGGGGATTTTATGGATGGTTTAAATGTTATCCCAGCTCATGGAGTCTTGAGTAAATGTTAAGCAGGGTGATAAGCCATCTATTGATAGACAAGTGACGATATGACAAGACATAGTCGTACACTTTAATCCCTAACATTTTCCTGGACTGTCCTTTTAGATTTTCAGTCCACCGGGATACCCTTTTTTTCCCAAGCCACCTTTTCAGGTTTTCGACTTGCCGGGTGTACAATTTTATTTATATATCCCTAATTTTTGTCCGAACTCCTTTGGTTCGTCGGGATGCCCTTACTTTTGCCTAGGCCAGTCAACCTAGCCGGTCTTTTTTCATGCGTAGTATTTTCCGACTATGTCCATGTTCACAGGGTGCGGAAAATTATCACTGTTCATATTAGTAAGTGTTGCAGCACTGCCATAAAATGTTTTCTTGATCCCACGTGGCCCTTCCTGTTCAATGCCCCAAGTGATTCAGATGGAGGTTTGCCTCTGGCTATTCGGCGCTTTTGAGAAATTCCTTGAATCTTGACTCGAATGCCCCCCAGATCAGTTTAGACACCATGCCATGTCTCTTAATTATGAAAAGCCTGTTATTGGAAATGTCTTTCCATCTGAGGTGATTTTTTTCATTGAGAGGATTTTCGTTCATTGAATATTCATCGTGCGAATTTCTCTGTTGTTAAACAATTAGTTATATGCAAATGGTGGTAATAAAAATGCAAAGCTTATGTCAGTCTTGAAATTTTTGAAAATTCATTTTTTAGTAAAATAAAATTTGCAAGAATGTGATATCAACTCAGGATTTATAGCAAACCTTACAGGAGTCAGGATACCTTTTTGTAACAACATGCTTTCAAACTAACCCATGCTTCAGCTAGGAATTTTAGGGGTTGTGACGTATCCTGGTTCACGGTTTAAGAAACAAAGGATAAAGGCTCGACATTTATTTGTACCCAACCCGTTCTTCGTGATGTTCTTCATTCCTATACTCAGTTAACTGTGCGTTTAGATCCCAATTAAGTTTTGGAATCTTGGCTCTGATATTCCAGTGATGGTTCAGATACTGAAAGTTTATTTGAGAAGGCAGTCATTTTTGTAACCTTTTCTTTTTATTGAGGATTTATAGCAACTCTTCTTGTTATTTTATTTTATCATCCATACTTTTTGCCTGTACTGTTTCTTTTGTGATTACAGTCAGCGAGATGCCCCAGTTTTTTTCTTAAGTCTCCTTCATAGGTTTTGACTTAGCGGGCTTTTCTTTTGAGAGATAATGACTGTCTGTTTTAATGATTATGCGGAACCATCACCATATTTTGTTTTGGAATGATACCTCTGACACTACTTGTCGTGTACGAGGGGAAAGCTTGCGATTGAGTGCACT
This sequence comes from Vicia faba, assembly GCA_948472305.1. Classification (NCBI taxonomy): domain Eukaryota; kingdom Viridiplantae; phylum Streptophyta; class Magnoliopsida; order Fabales; family Fabaceae; genus Vicia; species Vicia faba. The sequence continues at coordinate 508,139,787 of OX451736.1, read as the reverse complement.
ATTGAATTAACTGAGAAACTACCCTGCCCCAGTTATGATTACAGGTTTCAATTTGCATGAAAAAGAAAACTCATACTTCTTAGGCTTAAAGGGGTTGACTAGGGATTATCTTCCTTATAACTCCACTGTTTAGGATTTGAAATAACACTTGTACATCGTCAGTAAGGTCTATTCAAAAGAACACTGTATGAGATTGTGGTATCATTTTTGTAATCCTCCCTCTAAAGGCTTACAACTTTCAATCGAGAGTCAAATATCACAAAAAGGAATTAAAAGCATAGTTTCGGTATAGTGAAAATGAATGGATTAATTGAAGACAAACATATGCAATGAATTAATAGAATAACAAAGTTTGACATAAAATAAGTCTTCGAACAATCAAAATAAATTACAATTTGAGAATTCAAATGAAATAAATGCTCTCAATCTTGGCCATGGTTCGGCATGGGAGCAGTGATCATGTTGGGAATCTCAGGAGGGTCGAATTCAATCTCCTTGGCGTCAATCATATTTTGAATCTTGTATTTCAGTGCCCAACAATCATTAGTATCATGTCCAAGACTGCCAGAATGATAGGCATACCTTGCATTAGTATTGTAGTTAGGAGAAGAAGTTTTGGGGTTTGGATGAGGTTCTATAAACATAATCAGATTCATCCTCAACATGTGTTACAATGCTTGAGACAATGACTTGTTGATTTTCGTAAACTGTCTTTTGGGCTCGTCTTTCCTTCGCTGATTACCCCGTTGTTGTAGTCGCACTAGTGTAGGATTAGAAATCATAACTGCTCCCACAACTTGATGACGATCTTCTTTACCATGACCCTTCTGGCCGTACATAGCATTAGCCTCTTTCTACCTGTTGAAAGGCTTCTTCACAGCATTTGAAGACACAACCACCTGAATTTTCCCACTTATAATTCCAGCTTCTACTCTTTCACCTGTCAATATTAGCTCGGTGAACCCAGCCAAAGAGCTTCCGATCAAGTGGTTGAAAAATGGACCAAACAATGTACCCAAGAACATATCTACCAGCTCTCTATCAGACTAGAGGAGGCTGGACTCTTCCTGCAAGATCTCTCCATTTCTGGGCATAATCTTTGAAGCCCTCGCTAGAACCCATAGACATGCTTTTAAGTTGAGTACGAGTTAGAGCGAGGTCAACATTGTATTGGTACTGCTTGTAGAAAGCAACAGCCAGATCCTCCCAAGTGTGGATGTTGGTTCCCTCCAGCAGATAGAACCATTCCAATTGAGTCCTCGATAAACTTTCTTGGAAGAAATGCACCCATAAATTCCTACCAGTGGTGTGAGGTTGGATCTTCCTGACATAAAACCTCAGATGCAGTTTAAGACATGAAACCCCATCATATTTAGCAAACGCATGAACCTTGAACTTTGGTGGGATGGCCACTCTAGAAACCAGCCCTAATTCTTCAAAATCCAGACCAGGTACCCTCTGAATTTCCATGGGGTTGAGACGATCCTCCAGCTGCATGTATTTGTCATCAACACGAGGATATTGTTCTTCCGTGTAATCAGCCTCTTCTTCATCGGTCTCTAGGTTGTGGTCTTCTTCTTTTGGCTTCTCTTTGTGATTGTCTCCCTCGTTTGACAGAGTTGCGAATTCTAGAGCTCGCTTGGTCGGTCCTCTGAGTCTCCTTCCCATATTCAGGACACCAACTTGTTTCTTGGCCTTTTTCTTCTTGTCTTTGAGAATGAGAGCCTTCAGGTCCTCTTGTCCCTTAGCCAGAGCTAGGAACATCTGCTGGAATTGAGCATTCTGGGTTTGAAGGTCTTTAATATTCAGTTCGAGAGCCATTTCTTTTTGCTGAAATAAACAGCGAAAATATAAGAAACTTGTACTTGAAATACCTGTAATTATATGTATGCCATGTTTATGCGATGTTTTCAAGAATCTCACAGGGTAAACACAAGAAAATATTTGAATTTTGATTGCAACTTTGATCGAAGAACTTCGTATCGTTGAATGTCCTTCTACGAGAATCAAGCTCACTATGTCGAGTGGGTCATAGCCTCTGACTCAAGTTATCGTGTTTTGGTCTTTTGATAGCATTGGTTAGAGGAAAATAAACCCCCTTGCCCCTTGCTAGATATTTGGTTCATCATAACCTGCATCACAGGCCCTTGAGATCCTTGAAATGGTATGATGTTATGATGTGTATGTTATGTACCAAGAAAAAGTGTAAGGTGACGTAAACAAGTAAATCTTGCAAGAAATCCAAGTTATTGGATTATGGATACAAATAGGTCCTGCAAAGAAGTCACATATTTAGGTAATGAAAACAAACAAGCCCTGCAAGGAGTTCAAGTTGTTAGATAATGAAAGCAAACAAGTCACACAAGTAGCCTTAGGTTCAGGCTTGCATGGAGTTTGTAGGTAAGTACCCTCTTGAAGTTTCAGTTGGCTCAACCTGTCCTAGTAATAGTAACATGGTTCTAAGGAGTCTCATTTCACTGACCTTTCTTTTAGGCATTGTTTTAGCTCAAGCACCAAAGTATTACAGCCAAAATATCCCAAAATTATGTTCTCAATGAGTGTATCATCGAGTATCAACCAATATTCGGTCGGAACCAAAGCCGACCATATCACTACTTTCTAATGGCTTAGGATGAGTCAATTAAAGGTTCTAAAGGCCGGTTAGCGCTTAATGACACTATAAGGAAGACTAATGTTATCCTTGACTGAATCAAGGAACATTAGTACAAGCCTGAGTATCACGCTAACGTAGCTATCACTTCATCCATATCGGTATACGCTGTACAACCTCCATGGTTTATTACTACTTACCTAAAAAGGTGCCCCAGATTCGGGTGTAGGATCTTTTAGTAACAACCCAAACAAGCCCTCAAAAGTAAAGCATACAAAACACACAAGGTAAAGCAAATTTAGAATGATCTAACTCTAAGGTAACCCCACTTTTTATAAGTCCCCAGCAGAGTCGGCAGTTCTATAATGCGATGGAAGAACTGACTGTTGTACTGGTTTTGCATTTGTATTCGCAAATGTTGCCGTAAGAAAGAGTCGCCATCGAGTTTTCTTTTATCCAACAAAGGAAAGGGTGAAAAGAACAGAAAAAGACATTTCAAGAGTTTTCTGAGTAAGGGGGGTAGATTATGGAAAGGAAAGGTGTTAGAACCCTTTCCATCCAGAGTTTATCTATGGGCTCTTAGATGCTTAGCTCATTTTGAAATACCTTGTGCTTTGTGTGTTTTTGAAAAGTATTTTTTAAAGCACCTTAATACGGAGAACTTTGTAATGTTTCTCGGAATGGTAGAGAACGTACACAAAGTGTTTGAAAATGTTTTTGAAAGAAGTTTTGTGTAAGTGAAAAAATCGTTTGAGCAAGCATCTAATGGCTATCTACTTTACTCGAAAGGTTGTTCTTTTTCTCTTTTCCTTTAGACATTGCTATCCTACTATTAGTGAGTAGGTAGCCCTAGTCGTTGGATGTTTGAGGGACATTCAAAGGAATGTCGTATAGTCACAAAGGCAACTGGGCAAGAAACCTTAGTAACTACCCTAGGATTTTAAGATCATACCGAGGCAACGTCGAGAGGGTCATTTTTTATCTTTTAAACCAGAGGGTAGCCACTAAAGTCTCTCACGTTTCGAGAGTTGTGATTGTTTTCCGAAGGCAACCAAAGTAGGGATACCCTAGAGGTGTATATGTGAGAGTGTGTTATATTCAGTTATTTTTTTTCTTGTGTTAGGTCTGCTAGCGTTTGATTTTTATGTTCTTGCCATACAATCCTATTAGTCATGCATCTAGACAGTTAATAGTGTGTGGGAACTTAAAGTGCGGAAGTGTAAATCCTATACTATTGCAAGGCTTCGGGGAGGGGGATTATTACAAGTCCAAAAATGGGGGAAATAAAAGCAGTAAATGTAAAGTCCTAGTTTAATTCTACTACATCCTATGATACAGTGGGAGAACTGACTTATAGGTTTTGCGATTGATCGCAAATGTTGCGGTTAGCAAGAGTCGCCACCGACTTTTCTTTTATCCAAAAGGAAAGGTGAAAAAGCACAAGAAAGACCTTTGAGATTATTTCTTGAGTTCGGGGGGGTAGATTATGAAAAAGGAAGGTATTAGCACCCTTTTCATCCATGGTTTTCCATGGGCTCTTAGTTACTTGCTAGATCACTTGCTTTTGTTTGAAAATGTGCTTTGTATGGTTTTTGAAAGTATTTTGTAAATATGTCATTGTTTAGGCAATCTTTGTAATGATTATTGTTTGTAAGAATGTATACAAAGATGTCAATCTTTTGAAAATGTCTTCAATATTTGTAAGATGTTTGGTGTTTGTTTTGAAAATAGCAAGGATATTTGTTTTAAAATGGAGAAGGTAATTAGGCGCATTCTACGTACCCAAAAGTCTTTCTTGTTCATTTTCTTTTCCTTTGACATTGTTATCTTACCATTGATTTCGTAAGCAACCCTATCTTTGGATGTAAACGGGACGGGCGTGGGTCATCGTATAACCATGATTAGCAATATTGCAAGGTATCTTAGCATTCTTTTTGAGGGACTAAGATCATTTGAAAGGCAACTTAGATAGCGTCATCGAGGGACTATGATCTTGTATTTGCTTGTTTTTGCTAAGACACCTCACATGCATAATATGGCTATTTTGTATAAGGCAACCAAGTCGACTAACCCTAGGGGTGCTTGTGTGCAAAATGCATTGTTTTCATGCTTGATTTAGTCTTGAATTAGGGTTTGCTATTTATTGGTTTTAAGTCTTTCCATACAAACCCTAATTACTAGCAATTGTATATAAAGCGATAAATTGCGGAATTTAAAGTTACTACGCTATTACAACATTTGTGGGAAGGGGGTATATAATTTGTAAATGGGGATTGCAAGAATGTAAATCTAATTAGTCTATTACAACCATATTGAATTTATACAAGAATCGAAATAAATAATGTACAAGATGATTAAATATGCATGAAGGTAAATATGGAGAAAATGGATATCTTGTTTGATGTTTTATAAAAAAAGGAATTTTACCTTAACCTAATAAAATAAAAAATAATTTATTAAGTTTGAAATTGTCGAGAAAAGATTTTAGATGAAAACCCTAATTCTATTAATTAATAAAAAGAAAGTAAAGCTTAAGAAAAGTATTTTTTTGGCATTTTTTTATCTTGAAAATATTTATAGTATTATGGAATATTTTTAGTCTTTTTCATATTAAAATAATGTATTTTAAATGGTGTGAAGAAAAATAAATAAATAATATTAATTAAGTTTGTAAGGTTTACTTAATAAAATAAATAAAGTATAATAAATAAAAATATTTTTTTTGTGAGAAAAATAAAATAAACCAAGTCAAAATATAAATACATCATTTTTTGTATTTTATGATTTTTTATTATTTAGAAAATATATTAAAGAAAAAAAAAATAAAAAATGAAGAAATAAAATAAAATTGGGCCAGGATGCAAATATGAAACAGGGGGGAGGAATGTTAGAAAAAAAAGTCAGGCCCAGGAGGGGAAGGCCCATGCGCGCTGGAAGGATAAAAAATGTAAAAAAATGAGAGAAAGAGCAAAAGGCAGCGCGCTGGGGCTCGAAACCATGACCTCCTAATTACCAGCGCACTGCCTTACCACTGGGGTGGCTATACATCCATTAATATAACTGAAACAATTATTACATAACACAAAACGCACCCTGATTATACTTCATCTTCAACCTTCATCCAAAGGACCTGTATCTTCTTCATCTCTCAACATAAATGAAAAGTTCAAACATGAAAGTTGGGGCATTTTTTCCCACGAATCTAACCATATAAACAACTTAAGCTAACAATCAAAGATGAATGAGAATTTTTCTAGCCCTAATTCAAAACCTAAAAATTTCAGAAAACTTCAACCCTAAAATTCTCTAAGCTCATGCCATATAAATGTAAACTATGGATATGTACAGCTTCGTGGCAATGGTGTCTACCTTTTATTTTCACAAATCAAACTCAAATGATGCCTGTATGAAGAGATAGAAGTTTGAAAAGTTACCTCTTGCAGCTGGAATCGTGTACTGAGTTTGAGCAACCTTGGAGGTGTAAGGATGATCTGGTTAGCTTGCCAGGACTTCCCTGAGTGTGTTGCAAGCCTTACTTTGTTTTTAAACCAGCTAGAACTCTCTACTCAAGTCCAACTGTAATGGAGGTTTTTAAAAATGACGGATGATGAAGATGAAGTTACAGAAGTTTAACAGGTGTTGAGATGAGTTCTATATGATGTATGTGAAGTGTTTATATAGTTAAAAGTGAAAACGCACGAGTGAAAATGGAGATGGGTGTTTGAAGTTTAAAAAATGGAGTTTTTGGCCAGTTCTGACTTATGAATGCTTGAGAGTCTTTGAGGGCTTCTGAAAAACGTGTGTTGTGTTGCAATTGACTTGTTAATATGTATGGAAATGATTAGAGCACAAAATCACTCAAGGTTTCTGAGTTATAGGGTTATGGATCTATAACTTGCTTTTTAAGAAAAGTGAAGTGACAAATCTCAAGTATTATACAAGCATGTTCTGAGCTTCTTGAGACCTTAGACACATTGTTTTTGGTTTATAGGGGCTGTGTGTGCAGAAAGAACAAGTTAGAAGCTCAAGACAGGTTGACTTTGTGATTAAAGAAACTTTTCAAGAATGGAATGGTAACTTTCTTCCTAAAATGGCAAATTGGCTTGGACAATGCTTGTAACACTTGGATAATAGCTAAAAAACAAGTGTAATCTTCTTATTATGGAGAGATCTTGAGGTTTAGAGGCCTGAAAAACAAGATTGTGCAGTATAGGTTTGAAATTGAATTCTTGTTCATCACAAAATGCCTTGTAATTCAAGTGACAAAACACCAACTTCATCTCTTCGATTCTCCCTACTCAAGAATGATCTCAAGGAGTTATTGGAAATTTTGGAAAGCTTGAAATGTGCTATATAAACCATATTTGAATTGCTTTTAAAGTTTCACCTTGGAACTATATGAAAAAGTTCCATGAAGTTGAGTCAAAATCCTGACCAAATTAGGGCAAAATTTCACCAAGTGTTTAGTTTCATGATCCTATGTTCTTGAAATTATAACTTGAGATCCAAGCACTTTTGGAAGAAGTTGTGTGAAGAAAAGTTGTAGATTTCATGGAGACCTACATATTTCATGTTGGAAGTTTCTTTTGAATCATCTTGTATCATGGTGAAAATTTGGCTCAAAGTTATGAAAAAAACATGAATTTTCAACACTTAGAAAATTTTCTAAGTTTAGAAATTTTGAATTTTCAAAATGAAATCTTGACTTTTTGATTTCTTGATGAATAAGTTTCATATTTTGACATGTTTTGATGAATGTGATCTTTGGCACTTGAATTTGATCAAAAAGTCAAAGTTTGACTTTTCAGTATACACTTGACTTTTGATTAGTTGACTGCAAAATTCATCTGTCAATCCAATGGACTTGCAATGTTTTGAATCATGTCAATAGGTCAAAATGATGCAATTGGACTCTTGAGATCATTCCTTAAACCAATTTACCATTTGCTAGGTTAAAAATCAGATATTGTCTGTTCCCAGTCAAAACCCTAATTTTGCCCATTTTGTCGTATTGGAGATTTAATCAAAATTTTGAGGAATTATGGTACAAACTTGTTAAAATGATACATATGAGTTTAAAATGTTGATGTGGATCAAAAATTATGAAGTTTGACTGTAAATTGGCTATAGTTGGCTTTTTCCCCAATACAAATGATTTTTAGGTCAACTACTCAATTGACTGAGCAAAAATGTGATCCAAGGGTTGAAACTTGACATGAGTAATCTTGGGGGTCCATAATGATACATGAATGTAATATGAATTATTTAAAGTTCAAAAATCCTTGTGCAATCTCAAACCCTAATTTTGGTTATCAGTGCATAAAGAGGTGTCTTGAGTTGATCAAACCCTAATGCAGTCTTGAGTCAATGGAGATCTTGTGAGAACATTTTTGATAAGTGAGAGAGAAAATTTTGGGGTACAACATCTGCTCCTGTTCAATCTTCTTAAACCTGAAGAGTTAGATTAGCAAGATTTGTCATTCGTGACTCGAAGGTGGAAGATGATTGGACACTAGAGTGCCTAGAAATTTGCACTCGATGATGTGATGGTTGAGGGAATGGGCTTAAAGATGCCGTTTAGAGAGGTGATAAAAAGTTGTAGGAGATGGGCTTGTAGATGCCATCCAAGAGTAATTGTTGAATTGCAATTTGTAAGCTGAAATAATGAGTATCAGAATGGCGTCCGTGTCTGGAGCGTATCTGAACTGTATCTGGGAGCTGATTTTGAATGAGTATCAGAATGGCATCCGTGTCTGGAGCGTATCTGAACTGTATCTAAAAGCTGGTATTGAATGAGTATTAGAATGGCATCCGTGTCTGGAGCGTATCTGAACTGTATCTGAAAGTCGAATCTGAATGAGTATCAGAATGGCATCTGTGTCTAGAGCGTATCTGTACTGTATCTGAAAGTTGAATTTGAATGAGTATCAGAATGGTGTCCGTGTCTGGAGCGTATCTGTATTGTATCTGAAAGTTGAATTTGAATGAGTATCAGAATGGCGTCCGTGTATGGAGCGTATTTGTACTATTTCTAGAAGTTGACTCTAAATAAGTTATCAGAATGGCATCTGCGTCTGGAGCGTATCTGAACTGTATCTGAAAGCCGACTTTGAATGAGTATTACAATGGCGTCCGTGTCTGGAGCGTATCTGAACTGTATCTGAAAAATTTGATCATTGTTAATGGTAGTTGTTAACCTTATCTTGAAAAGGGTAAAATGTTAGCTAAAATGCAAAGTCATGTTGTATGAAATGCATGGTATGATGCATTTGTGTAACCAATGGTTATAATATATGGGTGTGATGTATGCGCATGTGAGCTAATTCTACTGTACTACTATTGGAATGGGGAAAATAAATCCTTGTCTGCTGCTGAGGATTATAAGTCTTCGTGTTGTGAAGTTTGAAGTGCTGATGAATTTCCCTTAGAGAAATAAACTCTGTTGTAAGGGAAATGCCATGTACTGTTTGAAAAATTCTGGTTGGGGAATTCTGAGAAATCTGGATGACTTCTACTGGGGATTCATAATTGGAAGCATTGTTCTGTTAGGGATTAAACTGCTCACTGTGGGGAATTTTATGGAGATAAACTTAGAGAGATTTCCCTATCCCTTAAAGCCATCAGGGATTGTCTTTTATTTTGTTTATTTGTAAACAGTAATTATGTTCAAATGCATATGTTCAACAATGAATCATTGGACGTTTTTGTAAACAAAACACAAGCGAAAAGAAAAAAATAGATAGTTTTTGTACTTTCAAAGGGATATCTTCGTATTGACTTTGAGTAAGTATTTTTGTACAATGAGACAAACATTCTAGTAAGAGAATGCCGTCGTAAAAAATGAAAATTTTAATACAAAGAAAAGATAGCTATGTGCAATAATCCCATGGGGTTCCTATTCTGCTATAGCCTTTGTATCTCTGAGCATCTTGTCCATTTGTTGCCTTGTCCGAAGATGATTGAATTGGTCAGAAATGTCGAGTTTGCAAGTTGTCCGTAAGGTGATCCAACGGGACATAGTCATACACTTTAATTCCCTAAATTTTTTCTGGACCGCCCTTTCGGGTTTTCAGTCCACCGGGATACCCTTTTTTGCCCAAGTCGCCCTTTCGGGTTTTCAACTTGCCGGGTGTACAGATTTTTTTTGTTTTTATCCCTATTTTTTACTCGAACCTTTTTTGGTTCGCCAGGATGCCCTTGTTTTTCCTAGGTGTGTCAACCTAACGGGTCTCTTATGCGTAGTATCTTTTGACTATGTCTACATTCGCATGGTGTAGAAGGTCGTCGCCATCCATGGTGGTCAAGATCATTGCTCCACCAGAGAAAATGTTTTTGATTATAAGTGGTCCTTTGTATGTAGGAGTCCATTTTCCCCTGGGATCACCTTGCGGCAGTATGATGCGCTTGATCACCAGATCCCCGACTTGGTACACTTGGCGTCTGACCTTTTTGTTGAAAGCCTTGATCATTCGTTTTTGATACATCCGTTCTGGATCTAATCTTCTTCATTCAGCCATGTATCCTTCATAATTCTTAGAGAGGGGATTTGGACCTCAATAGGCAAGACAGCCTCCATGCCGTATACCAGAGAATAGGGTGTTGCCCCGGTTGATGTGCGAGTTGTGGTACGATATCCATGGAGAGCGAATGGTAGCATCTCATGCCAGTCTTTGTATGTGACTGCCATTTTCTGTATGATCTTTTTTATGTTCTTATTCACGGCTTCGACAACACCATTCATCTTTGGCCGATAAGGGGAACAATTGTGATGCTGAATCTTGTATTGCTTGCACAAGACAGTGATCATAGTATTGTTCAGGTTTGTACCATTATTAGTAATGATCCTCTCCGGGATACCGTGCTGGAAAATGAGATTCTGCCTGATGAACCGAGCGACAACATTCTTGGTAACAAAAGCAAAGGAAGCTTCCTCCACCCACTTTGTAAAATAATCAATGGCCACTAAGATGAAGTGGTGTCCATTAGAGGCTGTCGGCTTGATTTCCCCAATCATATCTATTTCCCACATAGAAAAGGGCCAAGGAGCCGTCAAGACATTCAGAGGAACCAGAGGTACGTGCACCTTGTCAGCATAGATCTGACACTTATGGCAAGTTCGAGAGTGTTGATAGCAATCTGCTTCCATGGTAGACCAGTAATAGCCTGCCCGTAGGATTTTCTTTGCCATCGTATGCCCACTACTAGAATGGGTGCCAAAAGTGCCTTCATGTAATTCAACCATGATCCTTTCAGCTTCAACCTTATCTATGCACCGAAGTAATACAGAGTCATGGTTGCGTTTGTAAAGAATCTCATTACTAAAGAAGAATTTAGCAGAGAATCTCCTTAAGAACTTCTTATCATTGACTGAAACTCCTTCTGGGTATTCTTGAGCCTCGAGATACCTCTTGACATCGTGAAACCAAGGTTGGTCCACTACTTCTTCAGTATTAATCTCGTGATAGTGTGCTGGTTCATCCCTTCGTTCAACAGTGATCTGGGGAGCCTCAGTATTCCATTTAAGTTTAAAAATAGATGACATTGTGGCTAGTGCGTTGACTAACTGATTTTCTTCTCGTGGGAAGTGCTCGAAGGTAATATTCTCAAAATGTGGGAGCAACGTTAAAACATGTTCTTTGTAAGGGATAAGGTTAGGGTGTTTGGTGTCCCATTCCCCTTTGATCTGGCTAATAACCAAAGCTGAATCTCCGAATACATTCAAAGATTAGATCCCCAAATCTATGGCAGCTTTGAGACCAAAGATGTACGCTTCGTATTCCGCCATGTTATTTGTACAATTGAAGCAGAGTCTTGCCGTAAATGGAGTATGACATCCTTCCGGAGATATGAGTACAACACCAATACCATTGCCGAGTGCGTTAGATTCCCCATCAAAAACCAGGGTCCATCGGGATCCTTGTGAGGCTGAATGGTTCTCTCTTCTTGCAGTAGTAATCTGGCAAGTTCCCCCGGTACTTCACAATCTTCCTCACCCTCGTCTTTGGATTGGTAGATTATATTTTCAGAGTCACAAAAATCCATAGCAGAACCGTTATCCATGGGATCCCGAATGGATGTAGACCTGCATTGTGAGTGTGAGTGTGTGTAAGGGTATAGCTATCTTTGAAAGAAAAAATGTAAAAAGAAAAACAATGAGCGCAAAGTTTGTATGCAAAACTTCCATGATTCATTGATGTCATATGTAAATGAGATAATAACCCTTACAAATGGAACATTTTGCCTCAGGTAAGACACAAGGTTTTAAGAGTTTGAATTGTTTTAATATTACAGATCCAACAAAATGTAAAGACAAATTACTGAGGGATAAAAGTGATCGGGAAAAAATCTATAGCCTCCCAATTGCTGAGCCTTCCATTGACAGTTGAGAAGATCCAATCTTCCAGGTTGCAAACATCTTTATCATCCTCTACTACGTTGACTTCATGGTTTCTGATCTTCAGGGGTGGTCCTCCAGCACGAGCACGGCGTACGGCCTTCTGAGTACTTGAAGCGAAACCCAAGCCAAACTTGTATGACTTGTATGGGATATCCGGAAGTTGTCCCCATATAGTGCACCCGCTTTCTTCTACTACGTCCTTGGCATCCTTCAAAGATGACATCCTGAGTGGAGGCCTTGTGATCTTGGGAACCTGAGATACAACCTTCGTTACTGCCACATCTTGCGAGACTTCTTCAAAGTGTTGGAATGGAGTTTCAATAAATTCACTGTCTAATTCTACATATCTGAAGGAACTGAAATGGATGATCATATACTCTTCTTCTCCATGAATGGTGATAATTTTCCCTTGGATCAGATACTTCAGCATTTGGTGCAACGTAGAAGTGACAGCGCCAGCATTGTGAATCCACGGTCTGCCTAGCAAGCAGGAATATGAAGGACGGATATCCATTACATAAAAAGTTGAATCAAATGTTTGGGTTCCAACCTTTATGGGGATATCCACTTCCCCATGCACCATCCTTTTTGAGCCGTCAAAGGCCCTCCCTACTTTGTTACTTGGTTTTAATGTCAATCCCTTACAATCAAGCTATCAAGAGCCTTTTTAGGCAATACATTCAGAGATGAGCCAGTGTCCACCAAAACATGAGCCAAGGTTGTGCCCCTACATTCAACTGAGACGTGCAATGCCTCATTATGCTTCCTTTCTCTTGTCGTTAAATCAACATCTGAAAAGCCTAGACCATTATCTGCAGTCAAGCTGGCTACACAGTCTTGGAACTGATCGGCAGATGTTTCTTGGGGTACATGGGCAGTTTTCAGGAATTTTACCAAGGATTTTGCATGTGCCTAGGAACATAGTAGTAAATCCAGCATGGAAATTTTGGATGGAGTTTGCCCTAGTTGCTCAACTACATCGTAGTCGCTTCTTTTTACGATCTTTAGAATTTCTTTTATCTCTTTCCGGGAGGTCTCAGGGATAGCCAATGATTGTGCCTTCATCTGGACATGCTCAATCAGAATACTTTTACCTTGAGTCTCGGTTAACTTGGCAGCAGGAGTTTCAGTAGGAGTGATAACAGGAGTTGTAACAGTTTTTTCAGTTGGAGTATTAGTGGAGATGATTGTAGGACTGAGAATAACCTTCGGAGGAGCGACAACGACAGGAATGATTACAGGTCCAGAAACTGCTTTTGGGGGAGCAATTTCTAGAGAGAATATCCTTCCGCTTCAGGTAATCTTGCTAGTCCCCGCAATATTACTGATATCGTAGTTAACTTTCTCGGAACTTGAATCTTCGGTAGCTGGCCAATCTTGCTTGACACCGTGGTAGTAGACATCCCCTCCATAATTCCATGGTATGGTTTTGTCTGATGAATACGGGACTGTTCGAGGCATTATAATTATCAAAGGAGCTTCTTTTGGAACTAATGTAATTCTAACGGGTCTTTTGGTGGAGACCCTAGAAGAATTGGCGGAAATGGTAATGATAGACACATCATTAAGAGGAACAAATGGAACATAAGTCTTTTCAAACAAAATTTCCTTGTTATCCATTAGGCAATGAACGCCTGCTTTCAACAAAGGACAACTAGTTGGTGAGGAAAAACAGAAATGGAAGCTTTCGTCACAGCCTGGGAATACACTGGCATTGAAAAAGTTCTCTTTGATAGTCCGGAGTGGAGTCATAAGTTCATTAACTGAAGTAACAAACATATCTTCCTCAATGGCGTTGGTATTATGGCCATGTTTGGGCATAGGGGCAGAAATGACATTTGGCTTTTCTGGCGTATCGAATTCAATCTCTTTGGCTTCAATGAGGTCTTGTACTATGTTCTTTAGCTCCCAACAATTGTTAGTGTCATGGCTGGGACTCTCAGAGTGGTATGCACAACGGGTATTAGGATGATAGTGAGGAGATGTTGTGTTAGGATTCTTAGGAGCTTCTTTCAAGGTCGCTAGGTTGGATCTCAATAGATGTGGCAATACTTGAGATAAGGCCATGTTAATTCTGGTGAATTGTCTGAATGGTCTTTCCATCCTTAGTTGGTTGTTTCTTTGCTGATCAGGCGCAGATTCTGGAATCATAACAGCCCCCACCATTGGACGACGTTCGGTCCTATCTTGATTTCTCTGAGGATAAACATCAACCACTTATTTCTTTCCGATAAATGGCTTCCTTATAGCAGCAGAGGATGTATCTCTTTGAATCTTTCCACTCTTTATCCCGGCTTCTATTATCTCTCCGGTCAATATTAGTTCAGTAAAACCTGCCGATGAACTCCCAATTAGGTGATTGAAGAAGGGAGCAGACAAGGTGCCCAAAAACATGTCTACTAATTCTCTTTCAGATAGAGGAGGTTGGACTCTTCCAGCCAAGTCTCTCCATTTTTGCGCATAGTATTTGAAACCTTTATTGGAAATTATGGCCATACTCTAGAGTTGGGTACAGGTAGGCGCAAGATCAGCATTGTATTGGTATTGTTTGTAAAAGGCTGCAGCGAGATCTTCCCAGTCATGAACATTGGCTGTTTCTAACTGGTAAAACCAATCAAGTTGAGTTCCAGACAGGCTATCTTAGAAGAAGTGTACCCATAAGTCTTTGTCAGCGGTATGGGGCTGGATTTTCCTCACATAGGACCGGAGATGCATTTTAGTGCATGAAACTCCGTCATATTTGGCGAACACGGGTGCTTTGAATTTTGGAGGAATGTCAATCCCCGATACTAGACCCAATTCCTCAAAGTCCAATCCAAGCACTTTTTGGATTTCCATTGCGCTCAATCACTCTTCGAGATGTTTATACTTGTCACCAGCTGGAGGGTATTGTTCTTCAGAATAGTCTTCTTCTTCCTCTTCCTCTTCTGATTTTGACGGGACAACTGTTTCCTTGCCTTTCCCATATTGATTGTCTCTCTCACCGGATGTAGTTGCAAAGTCTAGGGTCCTTCTTGTCTGCCCATGAAATCTTCTTCCCATGTTCAGAATTCCGGTTATCTTCTTTGTCTTCTTTTTCTTTTCCTCAGCCAGTAAAGTCTTCAACTCTTCTTGTCCTTTGGCCAGAGTTAAGAACAACTGTTGAAACTGTGCATTCTGAGCTTGGAGATCCTTCACTATTTGCTCGAGATCCATCTTACTGAAATAAACAGTAGAGAGATGATGAGACTTGTTGCAAGAAACCTGCTTATATTATGATGAATGATAAATGCGTATGCAATGATTTCAAGGATTTTAAGATTCAAATTCGTTTTGGACAAAAAGGAAACACACGTTATATTAATAGATTAAAGCTTGAGTACAATAATGCCTTCTTGGGCAAAACAAATACAAGAAAATCTAAGGTAAAAAGGTAGTGCGCATCCTCTTTGGTGCAATGTAGGCATTCAGAGTTTGCTCCTCATGAAGCAGCCTAGTGAGCTCCAAAACCTTCTTCTCGCTTGCGTAGAATTGGGCTTCGAAAGTATTTCGTTCCACCTTGAGTTGTATCCAATCTCTTTGTAGGTCTTTAAGAGAGATGGGCATGTCAGGATGTATGATAGTGTATGGAACACCTCCTTCCATGACAGGCTCAATGATTACCGGAAGAATGGAGGGGTAAGGCATCATAAGACTCTGAGCACGAGTTCGTACCCATTTGAGGTAAGGCTCAAGAGGGATGGAATTTTTATGCCCCAAAGTCTTGATATCTACCTTGTTTAACATCCTCCAAGCTCGGTTAAATCTCTAGAGGAAACCTTGATCGTTGTTGTCGTAGTCAAATACCAAACCTTAAATCAGCATCTCGTGCGGGCCATCCCTTTGGGCGTAACCAAACTGTCTTAAGGCTAAGCAGGGGTTGTAGGTGATACCTCCCCTAATTCCAAGTAAAGGGACATTAGGAAATTCTCCATAAGGATCGACAATAGTAACATTCTCTATGGATCAGGAGCACCAATGAATGTCTGAATGTTTGAGCGTCATCAATCTTTGTGACCACCTTGAACCTTGCCCATTCTTTAATACAGATCAGGGAAAATGTGAAATAAACCATCTTGCCAAGAGAGGAGTGCAATGCATAAGGACGCCTCTTTTCCTCATTGTGCGAGTGTGAAAAGAGTGTAGGATATCCCCTAGAAATGTAGGCACCGGGTTGCAGGATATGAAGATTTTGACGGTGTTCACGTCTATGAGTTGGTCAGGATTTGGAAACAAAACTATCCCATAGATGAGGAGAGCAACAATTTCCTCAAAGGCTTGAAGATCCAAAGAATTCTAACAGCTTTGGGCTTTCTCAAACATGAACTTTGCTAGGAAACCTTTAACACCACTCCTTGTTTCCCAATGAGTTGTGACATCAGACGAGTTCAAGTGTAGAGCTTGAGCAATCTCTTCTGGCTTTGGGTCTCTTTCCGTACCTTTGAAAGGTAGTTGATTGAGAATGGGAATCCTCAAGAGTCATGAGAATTCTTCCAAAGTAGGCACAAGTTGATAGTCGGGAAATGTGAAGCAATGGTGTAAAAGATCAAAGAACTGAAAAAGCACCTTCGTCATGTCCTCATCTATGTTGGAGGTGACCAAGTTCAGTAGGCGACCATGTCTCTCGATGAACGGAGAGTTTTCTGGAATCCTTGAAGCTAGCTCCTTAAGTTGTGGAGGGATCCTTACAAGATTGACTTGAATAGTTTTCCTGCGAAGTGAATCCATATCCTATAAAACAAGAAAAAAGATAGATCCCAAAAATCCTTGAAATGGTTAGTGAATGTATATGATGTTCATGATGTTCATGATGTTATGTACAAGTATGTATATACAAACAAAACAAACAAATCCTTAGGTTTAGGCTTGCATGGAGTTTTATAGGTAAGCAACCTCTTGAAGTTTAGTTGGCTTAAACCTTTCCTAGTAATAGTAACCGGGTTATAAGGAGATCAATATCATTGTTTTGTTTCCTTGGTTATTTTCTCAGCACAAGCCTCTTTAATGTCGACCGAAATATCCCAAGAAACCAAACCTCAATGAGTGTAGTATCGAGTATCTACCAACTTCGGACTGCACCAAAGCCAGACATCTCACTACATCCTAAAGGCCAAGTTGGTCAAGTAAAGGTTCTAGAAGTTCATTAGTGTTTTATGACATCACTCAGCGGCCCCGTATTCTCCTTTATTAACTCAAGGGCTACCGGTACCCACAAATATGTCACGCTAAAGTAGCTATTGCTTAGACCATGTCGGTATACACCGCACAGTTTCCACAATGTATTGCTACTTAACTATAAGGTATCCCAAATCCGGGTAGAGGATTCAAACCCAAACAAAGAACCATAATGTAAAGCACATAAGTCAAACAAAGAAAGTAAGTAAATGTGATCTAACCCTAAGGTAACCCCACTTTTAGAATTTTCCCCAGCAGAGTCGCCAATTCTGTGATACGATGGGAGAACTGACTTATAAGTTTTGCATTTGATCGCAAATGTTGCGGTTAACAAGAGTCGCCACCGACTTTTCTTTTATCCAAAAGGAAAGGTGAAAAAGTACAGGAAAGACCTTTGAGATTATTTCTTGAGTTCGGGGGGTAGATTATGAAAAGGGAAGGTATTAGCACCCTTTTCATCCATGGTTTTCCATGGGCTATTAGTTACTTGCTAGATCACTTTCTTTTGTTTGAAAATGTGCTTTATGTGGTTTTTGAAAGTATTTTGTAAATATGCCATTGTTTAGGCAATTTTTGTAATGATTCTTGTTTGTAAGAATGTATACAAAGATGTCAATCTTTTGAAAATATCTTCAATGTTTGTGAGATGTTTGGTGTTTGTTTTGAAAATAGAAAGGATATTTGTTTTGAAATGAAGCAAGTAATTAGGAGCATTCTACCTACTCAAAAGTCTTTCTTGTTCATTTTCTTTTCCTTTGACATTGTTATCTTACCATTGATTTGGTAAGTAACCCTATCTTTGAATGTAAACGGGACGGGCATGGGTCATCGTATAACCATGATTAGAAAAATGCAAGGTAGCTTAGCATTCTTTTTGAGGGACTAAGATCATTTGAAAGGCAACTTAGATAGTGTCATCGAGGGACTATGATCTTGTATTTGCTAAGACACCTCACATGCATAATATGGCTATTTTGTATAAGGCAACCAAGTGGACTAACCCTAGGGGTGATTATGTGAAAAATGTATTGTTTTCATGCTTGATTTAGTCTTGAATTAGGGTTTGCTATTTATTAGTTTTAAGTCTTTCCATACAAACTCTAATTACTAGCAATTGTATATAAAGCGATAAATTGCGGAATTTAAAGTTACTACGCTATTACAACATTTGTGGGAAGAGTGGTATACAATTTGTAAATGGAGATTGCAAGAATTTAAACCTAATTAATCTATTACAACCATATTGAATTTATACAAGAATCAAAATAAATAATGTACAAGATGAATTAAATATGCAAGAAGGTAAATGTGGAGAAAATGAATATTTTGTTTGATGTTTTATAAAAAAAGGAATTTTACCTTAACCTAATAAAATAAAAAATAATTTATTAAGTTTGAAATTGTTGAGAAAAGATTTTAGATGAAAACTCTAATTCTATTAATTAATCAAAAGAAAGTAAAGCTTAAGAAAAGTATTTTTTTTGGCATTTTTTTATCTTGAAAATATTTATAGTATTATGGAATATTTTTAGTCTTTTTCATATTAAAATAATGTATTTTAAATGATGTAAATAAAAATAAATAAATAATATTAATTAAGTTTGTAAGGTTTACTTAATAAAATAAATAAAGTATAATAAATAAAAATATTTTTTTTTGTGAGAAAAATAAAATAAACCAAGTCAAAATATAAATACATCATTTTTTGTATTTTATGATTTTTTAGTATTTAGAAAATATATTTAAGAAAAAAAAATGAAGAAATAAAATAAAATTGGGCCAGGGTGCAAATATGAAACAGGGGGGAAGAATGTTAGGAAAAAAAAGTCAGGCCCAGGAGGGGAAGGCCCATGCGCGCTGGAAGGATAAAAAATGATTAAAAAAGAGAGAAAAAGCAAAAGGCAGTGCGCTGGGGCTCGAACCCATGACCTCCTGATTACCAGCACACTGCCTTACCACTGAGGTGGCTATACATCCGTTAATATAACTGAAACAATAATTACATAACACAAAATGCGCCCTGATTATACTTCATCTTCAACCTCCATCCAAAGGACCTGTATCTTCTTCATCTCTCAACAAAAATGAAAAGTTCAAACATGAAAGTTGTGGCATTTTTCCCCACGAATCTAACCATATAAACAACTTAAGCTAACAATCAAAGATGAATGAGAATTCTTCTAGCCCTAATTCAAAACCTAAAAATTTCAGAAAACTTCAATCCTAAAATTCTCTAAGCTCAGGCCATATAAATGTAAACTATGGATATGTACAACTTCGTGGCAATGGTATCTACCTTTTATTTTCACAAATCAAACTCAAATGATGCATGTATGAAGAGATAGAAGTTTGAAAACTCACCTCTTGCAGCTGGAATTGTGTATGGAGTTTGAGCAACCTTGGAGGTGTAAGGATGATCTGGTTAGCTTGCCAGGACCTCCCTGAGTGTGTTGCAAGCCTTACTTTTTTTTGAAACCAGCTAGAACTCTCTACTCAAGTCCAACTGTAATGGAGGTTTTTAAAAATGGCGGATGATGAAGATGAAGTTACAGAAGTTTAACAGGTGTTGAGATGAGTTCTATATGATGTATGTGAAGTGCTTAGATAGTTAAAAGTGAAAACGCACGAGTAAAACTGGAGATGGGTGTTTGAAGTTCCAAAAATGGAGTTTTTGGCCAGTTCTGACTTATGAATGCTTGAGAGTCTTTGAGGGCTTCTGAAAAATGTGTGTTGTGTTTCAATTTACTTTTTAATATGTACGGAAAATATTAGAGCACAAAATCACTCAAGGTTTCTGAGTTATAGGGTTATGGCTCTATAGCTTGCTTTTTAAGAAAAGTGAAGTGACAAATCTCAAGTATTATATAAGCATGTTCTGAGCTTCTTGAGACCTTAGCCACATTGATTTTGGTTTATAGGGGTTGTGTGTGTAGAAAGAACAAGTTAGAAGCTCAAGACAAGTTGACTTTGTGATTAAAGCAACTTTTCAAGAATGGAATGGTAACTTTCTTCCTAAAATGGCAAATTGGCTTGGACAATGCTTGGAACACTTGGATAATAGCTAACACGAAAGTGTAATCTTATGATTATGGAAAGATATTGAGGTTTAGAGTCCTTCAAAACAAGATTGTGCAGCAAAGGTTTGAAATTGAATTCTTGTTCATCACAAAATGCCTTGTAATTCAAGTGACAAAACACCAACTTCATCTCTTCGATTATCCGTACTCAAGAATGATCTCAAGGAGTTCTTGGACATTTTGGAAAGCTTGCAATGTTCTCTACAACCCATATTTATATTTCTTTTGAAGATTACCCTTGGAACTATATGAAAAAGTGCCATGAAGTTGAGTCAAAATTCTGACCAAATTAGGGCAAAATTTTACTAAGTGTTTAGTTTCATGATCGTATGTTCTTGAAATTATAAATTGAGATCCAAGCACTTTTGGAAGAAGTTATATGAAGAAAATTTGTAGATTTCATGGAGATCTACAACTTTCATGTTGGAAGTTTCTTTTGAATCATCTTGTATCATGGTGAAAATTTGGCTCAAAGTTATGAAAAAAACATGATTTTTCAACACTTAGAAAATTTTCTAAGTTTAGAAATTTTGACTT
Source organism: Vicia faba (assembly GCA_948472305.1). Classification (NCBI taxonomy): domain Eukaryota; kingdom Viridiplantae; phylum Streptophyta; class Magnoliopsida; order Fabales; family Fabaceae; genus Vicia; species Vicia faba. Next base: position 508,118,972 of record OX451736.1, on the reverse strand, counting down.
TTCAAAGTGAAATCTTGACTTTTTGATTTCTTGATGAATAAGTTTCATATTTTTAAATTTTTTGATGAATTATGATCTTTGGCACTTGAATTTGATCAAAAAGTCAAAGTTTGACTTTTTAGTATACAATTGACTTTTGATCAGTTGACTGCAAAATTCATCTGTCAATCCAATGGACTTGCAATGTTTTGAACCATGTCATTAGGTCAAAATGATGCAATTGGACTCTTGATATCATTCCTTAAACAAATTGACCATTTGCTAGGTTAAAAATCAGAAATTGCCCTTTCCCAGTCAAAACCTTAATTTTGACCATTTTGCCCTTTTGGAGATTTGATCCAATTTCTTGAGGAATTATGGTCCAAACTTGTTCAAATGATACATATGAGTTTAAAATGTTGATGTGGATACAAAATTATGAAGTTTGACTGTAAATTGGCTATAGTTGACTTTTTTCCCAATACATATGATTTTTAGGTCAACTGCTCAATTGACTGAGTAAAAATGTGATCCAAGGGTTGAAACATGACTTGAGTAATATTGGGGGTCCATAATGATACATGAATGTCATATGAATTATTGAAAGTTCAAAAATCCTTGTGCAATCTCAAACCCTAATTTTGTTTATTAGTGCATAAAGAGGTGTCTTAAGCTGATCAAACCCTAATGCAGTCTTGAGTCAATGGAGATCTTGTGAGAAATTTTTTGATAAGAGAGAGCAAATTTTGGGGTACAACACATCCCATAAGCAAGTACATTAATATGAAAATAAAGTAGAAATATCAAACGCGCACGAAATGGAAAAATCGTCTAAACCCTAAAAAGGAAAATCTTTTTGTTTGTTTTTGTTTTATGTAAGAAAATGTTTAATTGATAATTAATTAAATAATTTATATCTAAAGAAAAAAATTTAATTATTAAATAAAATTTAAATTTAAAAAGAAATTAATTCTAAGTTTTTAAATATTTTTGTTATGAATAAAAGAAATTAAATGAATTAAATCCTAGGTCTATTTATTTTTAAATTAAATAAAAAGTTAAAGTTATTATTTAATAACTTACCAAGTTAATTTAATTAAAAAGAGACTAATCTAATATTTTTATGATTTTTTTTATTTTAATCTTGTAATGAAATACAATTGATTAAAAAAGAAATGTTAATTAAAACAAAATATAGAAAGTTGAAATGGACCTGCAAACAAAATGGAGTGGGGTTGCGCTTCAAAGAAGTACCAGGCCTATCAGCAAGAGGGCCCAGGTGCTGCAAAAATTGTCAGTGGGAGAGAATAAACAGAAACCCCATGCCCAATGACAAGAGGGCCCAGGCACCCGTGGGATACGCAAACAAAGGTTAGGAAAAATAAAAATTGTTTCCTGCCTGGGTCGAACCTAGGACATGGAAGATGAGTGCCCTAAGAATGGTGTTCTTGGATTCAGGTACCTAAGCTCGTATGTAACATGTTAGATCTACTCAAAACATCAATAGTAATATGAATGCATGCATAAAACTGATTTAAATCACATAATTTAGAGGATTTGAGATTCAAAATTTTACCAAAACCGTATGATGGTTATGAGGAGGGTCTGGGACGTGTAAGGCTTAAACTTGGGCTGTAGAGGACTCCTGGGAAACTCAGGAGAGGGTTGATGATTTTGGTTTGGGTTGATAGCGCCTGGAAGTGAAGTTACAGATTTTGCAACTTTTTTATTTTTTAGAGAATTTTAAGAAGGATTTTGGAGAGCTTTTTAAAGAGGAATTTCATGCTCTTTTTGGCTTGCATTATTGTATATTTATAGAGAGAAGATAGGAGTGAACAAACATGGTAAAGAATCAACGCATTCATGGCCTTGGAGATAAGAATAAAACACATTGAAAATTGTCCATATTTGTGATACCTTTCCCTCTTTGGTCACTTGCATGAACCTGGTCCCTTTGGATGTGTCTTGCACAAAAATATGGGCCTTCTAATAGATAAAATCAAACCCAATTGTCATGGCCCATTGTTCTTTGTATTTGATTTGATTTAATTCACATTTAAATGAATATAAATTCAAATAAAAAAATGTATGGATATATTTAGAGGTCCTTGTGCACATCATGAACATATTTTAACTCCAAAAGTTAGGCCCAATAACTTAAAATCACAAATTTGCTCAATTGAGATTTCATGCATTTCCTATGAAAATTGCCCAACTTGTGCAATCCATAACTTGCTCAATTTATCCAATGGAGATGATCTTGGACTTTTTGGAAATCCCAAGATGTCCTCTACAATCTCTCTTTAATCAACTTTGAATTTGAAGACTTTATCTTGATGTAAATGGTCTTGGCAAAAAGTGACTTTTGTTGACCTTTTGAAAAAGACTTGTAATGTATGAGCTTGTATCTTCCAAATGATGAATTTATTTAACTTGAGGATAAAATAGAAGTTGTAGGGAATTGGATTATCTTCAAGGTGAGCTTTGGTTGGGGTAAAATGGATGAAGTATGTGAAAGTTATGCCTTGTCAAAGTTTAGTTGACTTTTTCTAGGAAACCCTAACTTTGCAATTCTTGACTCTTGATGAATTAAGAGCATTCCTTGAGGAATCATGATCAACCCTTTATAAAATTATGATTATAACTTAAAAATGTTGATGTTGACCAAAAATCTTGAAGTTTGACTGTATATTGGCCACAATTGACTTTTGACCTAATACAGTTAATTTTCAAACACTCGAGCAATTGACTGAGCAAGTTTATAGTGCAAGGCATGAAACTTGTCATGGAAATTCTTGGAGACATATTAGGGACCATGGAAATCACTTGAGGTCTTTGAAACCCAAAATTCTTTGTGAAAAGTGAAACCCTAGTTGGAGGTTCATTGCTTAGGAAAAGAATTTGTGTGATCAATTCTTGGTCACCCTTGAGCAATTGAAGACCTCAATGAGAATGCCTTGAGTAAAAATGGGAGGGGAAATTTTGGGGTACAACAGCTGCCCCTGTTCAATCTTCTTAAACCTGAGGATTTAGATTGGCTTGTCTGCCTTTCATAATCTGAAGGTGAAAGATGATTGAACACTATAGTGTCTAAAATTTGCACTCACAAGCAGCAACGCTGTTGGTTAATAATATCGGGAATGGGCTTACAGGTGCCATTTGGAGAAGATAACGGAGATTCTTTGGAGATGGGCTTATAGATGCCATACAAATTAATTGTATATAGGAGTATCAGAATGAACCTGCGTCTAGTTTTATCATAATGAAATGCTGGAAAGAGCCTGTGTCAAGCTGCGTCCAGAAATATATTAGAAGGCAATCGTGTAAGGCTGCTTCAGGATGAGCCTGTGTTAGACTACACCTGGAAATATCTTAGTAGGAACTTGTGTAAGATTTCTTCAGGATGAGCCCGTATTAGACTACAACTGGAAATGTCATAGTAGGAACTTGTGTAAGATCGCTTCTGGATGAGCCTGTGTGAAGCTGCATCTAAGAGGTTATTAGAGGGAACCCGTGTAAGATTGATTCAGGAAGGGCCCGTGTAAAGCTGCATCTAAAAGGTTATTAGAGGGAACCTGTGTAAGATTGCTTCAGGAAGAGCCTGTGTAAAGCTGCATTTCAAGAGGAGAAGGAATTCGTGTAAGATTGCTTCAGGATGAGCCCATATAAAGCTGCATCTGAAATGTTATTAGAGGGAACCCGTGTAATAATTCTTCAGGAAGTTCCAGTGTAAAGCTGCATTTCAGAAGGAGAATGAATCTGTGTAAGATTGCTTCAGGACGAGCCCGTGTAAAGCTGCATTTGGAAATTGTGAGAAGGAATCCGTGTAAGATTGTTTCAGGATGAGCCAGTGTAAAGCTGCATCTGGAGATTATGGAAGGAATCCGTGTAAGATTTCTTCAGGATGAGCCCATGTAAAGCTACATCTAGAGATCACGAGAAGGAACCCGTGTAAGATTGCTTCAGGATGAGCCCGTGTGAAGATGCATATGAAAATTGCGAGAAGGAATCTGTGTAAGATTTCTTCAAGATGAGCCCGTGTAAAGCTGCATCTGGAGATCATAAGAAGGAACCAGTTTAAGATTGCTTCAAGATGAGCCCGTGTGAAGCTACATCTGAAAATTGTGAGAAGAAATCCATGTAAGGTTGTTTCAGGATGAGCCAGTGTAAAGCTGCATATGGAAATATATTAGAAGGAGCCTGGGTAGGGCTGCTTCATTTGGTCGTGTAGATAGTTGCCCCGTCTTATTTCGGAAATTGACCCATAATCATTTGTTCGCATATAGTTGCCCTGTCTGGTTTCTGGAATTAATCTGGAACTGTTTTTGTTGGTTGTTGAGATAGTTTCCCTGTCTGGTTTTGGGCATTAATCTATGGCCTGTTTTTGGCTAGTCACATAGATAGTTTCCCATCTAATTTTGGGCATTAATCTGTGGCCTGCTGTATTTGTTGGTAAACTCGTCCAACTCTGGGAGTTCATACCACTTGGTCATGTAGATAGTTTCCCCGTCTGGTTTCGAGCATTAATCTTTGACCTTCTATGCATAAGTTAATAATATTCGTCTATCTGCGAATTCAACCTGAAAAGGTAAAGTCAGTTTCATGCAATGTCATGATGTATGAATTGCATGATGCTCTCAAAATAAATGAGAATTCCATATGCGTTTTAGTTATGCATATGCTACAATGTATTATAAATGTTGTATGACTTTAATATGTGAGCGTATCAATTTCTCTTTGTGGTGTTGTTGTACTAAGAGAAGATAAATCCCTGACTGCTGCTAGGGATGAAGAATGTGATTCTTCAATATTTATTGAAGTTGAATTGCTGGGAGATGAACTTCTGTGGCTAGAGAAATAAACTCTACCGGGGAAAGAAAACTCCACAAACTGCTTGGGGATTTTTATGAAGCCCTGTTGGGGAACCCAAGAAGTTTATGAACCAAGTCGAAGAAATCTCCAAGATGTTAGGGAGATGATTGAAGTTTTTGATCTATTAAGAAGATGCCGGAATGTCTGAAATTGTTAGGTTATATACTGAAGACATGACAGTGACTTTGCTGGAGGAAGTCTCTGTCTCCATACCTATTGGGGAACGTATCCTTACTGATGATGAAATTTGCGAAGATAGTCCCATAGGGGGTGGTTACTCTATGGGGATTTTGTGGATGGTTTGAATGTTATCCTAACTCTTGGAGTCTTGAGTAAATGTTGATCATGGTATTAAGCCGTCTACTGATATAAAAGTGATGAGATGACGGGACATAGTTGTACGCTTTAATCCCTAACTTTTTCCTGGACTGTCCTTTCAGATTTTCACTCCACCGGGATACCCTTTTTTGCCCAAGCCGCCTTTTCAGGTTTTTGACTTGCCGGGTGTACAATTTTATTTATATATACCTAATTTTAGCCTGAACTTCTTTAGTTCGTCGGGATGCCCTTAATTTTTCCTAGGCCAGTCAACCTAGCGAGTCATTTTTCATGCGTAGTATTTTCCGACATGTCCACGTTTACAGGGTGCAGAAAATTATCACTGTTCATATTAGTAAGTGTTGCAGCACTTCCAGAGAATTTTTTCTTGATCGCATGTGGCCCTTCCTGTATAATGCCCCAAGTGATTCAGATAGAGGTCTGCCTCTGGATATTCGGCGCTTTTGAGGGATTCCTTGAATCTTGACTCGACTACCCCCAGATCAGTTTAGCCACCATGTCATGTCTCTTGATTATGAAAGTCCTGTTATTGGAAATGTCTTTCCATCTGAGGCGATTTTATTCATTGAAAGGATTTTCGTTCATTGAATATTCATCGTGCGAATTTCTCTATTGTTGAACAATTAGTTATATGCAAACAGTGGTATTAAAAATGCAAAGCGTATGTCTGTCTTGAAGTTTTTGAAAATTCATTTTTTAGTAAACCAAAATTTGCAAGAATGTGATATTAACTCATGATTTATAGCCAACCTTACAAGATTTAGGATACCTTTTTGTAACAATATACTTTCGAACTAACCCGTGCTTCAGCTAGGACTTTTAGGGGTTGTAACATGGTCTGGTTCACGGTTTAAGAAACAAAGGATAAAGGCTCGAAATTTATTTGTACCAAACCCGTTCTTCGTGATGTTCTTCTGTCCTATACTCAGTTAAATGTGCGTTTAGATCCCAATTGAGTTATGGAATCTTGGCCCTGATATTCCAGTGATGGTTCAGATACTGAAAGTTTATTTGAGAAGGCAGTCATTTTTTTAACCTTTTCTTTTTGTTGAGGATTTGTAGCGACCTCTTCTTTTTATTTTATTTTATTATCCTTACTTTTTTCCTGAATTGTTTCTTTTGTGATTACAGTCAGCGAGATGCCTCTGTTTTTTCTTAAGTCTCCTTCATAGGTTTTGACTTAGCGAGCTTTTCTTTTGAGAGATAATGATTGTCTGTTTTAATGATTATGCTGAATCATCACCATCTTTTGCTTTGGAATGATACCTCGACACTACTTGTCGTGTACGAGGGGAAAGTTTGCCATTGAGTGCACTATTGAATTAACTGAGAAACTACCCTGCCCTAGGTTATGATTACAGGTTTTAATTCTCGTGAAAAAGAAAACTCCTACTTCTTAGGGTCAAAGGGGTTGACTAGGGATTATTTTCCTTATAACTCCACTGTTTAGGATTTGAAACAACGCATGTACATCGTCAGGAAGGTCTGTTCAAAAGCACACTGTATGAGATTATGGTATCGTTTTTGTCATCCTCCCTCTAAAGGCTTACAACTTTCAATCAAGAGTCGAATATCACAAAAAGGAAGTAAAAAAGCATAGTTTCAGTATTGTGAAAACAAATGGATTAATTCAAGACAAACATATGCAATGCATTAATGGAATAACAAAGTTTGACATAAAATAAGTGTTTGAACAATCAAAAGAAATTACAATTTGAGAATTCAAATGAAATAAATGCTCTCAATCTTGGCCATGATTTGGCATGGGAGCAGTTATCACGTTGGGAGTCTTAGGAGGGTCGAATTAAATCTCCTTTGCATCAATCATATTTTGAATCTTGTATTTCAGCACCCAACAATCGTTAGTATCATGTCCAGGACTGCCAAAATGATAGGCACACCTTGCATCGGGATTGTAGTCAGGAGAAGAAGTTCATGTGTATTAATTTCATTCGTTCATGATTCTAGATTCATTTGATCTTATTTCACAAAGTCTAATTTCAAACTCAAGTGTTCAAGGCATACTTTCGTAATTCAAAATCCATACATCACCATGATTCATCAATTTTTTTCTACCATTTATAAGTCCACTCAAGTTTGGTTCAAATAGTGTCATCATCCAAAAACCATTATAATTCATGGAGGCATTTTATCAAAATTATTCAAATTCTGCGAGTTCACAAAAAGTTGCAAAGATCTTATGCTTTCAAATACACATTTTCTTTAAAAGTTTCTTTTACAAGAGCTTTAAAATTTGTAAGTCCTAAGTTTTTAGGATAAAAGACTCAAATGGATCCTAATATAAGTCCTAAGATTTCTAATGAGGTCTTCATCTTCAATTCTCCAAGTTCCCTCCAAGACTCATTCTTCTTCAATCTTCAAGCTCTCCATAGCAATTGCCTCAACTTTATCTTCAGATTTTTCTCTCATCCTTCTTCAAGCATTCTTCCTTGCTTTTTCAAGCTCATCCATCAAGTTCATGAGACAAGAAAGAGAATGGGTTAACAATTATCAAAATCATTAAACATAAACAAGGAATTTTCACAAAAAAGGTTTCAACTTCATCATGAGGGTTTGCATAGGAATGAAAATTTGAGGGTTGGTTTTTCAATCATAATCCAACAATAAAAGCCTCATACATTTGATTCACAAAAAATCAGAATTTTAATTCAATCATGGGCCTAAGTCTATTGCAAATCACAAACAAAATGGGTTCACAAAAGACAAATTCAAAAGAGGTTCAAATCAGAATTTCAAACTCAATTGAGGCCACAAAAATCAAAAGTCAGAATCATGTTTCCAAGCCCAACAAACATAATCATCTCAGTAAGCAAAAATGAAGGAACATTTCAAAAGTCAGATCAGACAAATATCACTAAAAAGCCCAAGAACGAGTAGTTCTACTAGGCCTGATAACAAAGAGAATTCATAAGAAGCCAAGTACAAAAATATCCTGAAAATTCACGTCTTAGCAAACAAGTGATAACAGATCGCTAATTCCCAACACGATATCAGGAAACAGATCAAACAAATATCAATTTGCTAAGCCCAAACACAAAACAATTCAGCAAGCTTATTATCACAACAAATCAGAGAGTCCAGCCAATCACAAACACCCTAATTTTCATTGGACTATATAAAAAATCATTGGCACAAGTTTCAAGGGGGGATTCTACTGTTCACGAAACCAGAAGTTGCATTGTCAGGTGAAAACCACAAACCCTAAATTATTCTCATTTTCCATCACCAAATCCTTCATATCTTGAAAATAAATTAGAGACAATCGTTCTCCGATCACAAAAATCACAAGTTCTCAAAAACACAGAAAACCAGAAAGCTATCAAGCTAATGAAAAACCCTAAGTTCATCATTTTCCCTAACACTAACCCTTCAGATCGAGAAAGATAAAGAAGAAGTGAGTTCAAAAGAAAATATAGAGCAGTCTCACCCGAAAAGCAACAAAGGAATCGCGAATCTGAGCTCTAGGGTTTCTAAAACCCTTTCAAGATCCCGACCAAATCCTTCAGGATCTGGGAAATCCAGCCAGAGATTAGTAATCAGAGAATAAAGACCAAGAGATCAGTGTAAGAAAAAGTGAGATCGAAGCAAGTCACGATGTTTCCGCTGTCCACCACCGTGAATCTTCATAGGCACCACCGTGATACTCATAATCACCGTTGTCTGGTCCTTAAAGGACCACCACGCCAGATCTTGCATCGGTGACTTAGAATGTTTATGTTTTGTTATAACGAAATCTCTTTTATTTTAATTTTTGTTTAACTTTCAGTTTTGTTAATTATTGGTAATTACATAACTAATCCGGTGGTGACACTTGTCACCACCCTTGAGGTCAATATCTGTTGAGTCTATGCAGGTTCCTTTTCGTACATACCATGCACCCTCACTCAACATCATTTGATCATCATCAGACGCCCCAGATCTATTGCCCACGATATACCTTCCCAGGATAGACCATACAGAACTTCTGGTTTGCCCCTCATAATAATATGGTACATCTCACGCCACATCACCATCAAATCTTTATCAGGCACTCATCATCAGCATCCAACATCCCAGATTTGTTTGCTCACAATGCAGCCTCATGGAGTGGCCACACCAGATCACACAGACCTCCTCTTTGGGCTTTGGACTCAAATTGTTATTCACCACCCCCCTACTTGCTAGTTCAGGCCCATTTTACTCTTTTCTTTTATATATTTTTGTGTTATTTGGTTTATTTATTATTAATATCAAAATAAAATAAAATACAAAATATTTTCTTACTTTAAATAAATAATTATATTAAAAAGTTATATTTAATATTAAAAATTATTTCGTTAAATAATTTTATTAAATAAAATGATTTAATTTAATTAGTTATTTAAATCAATTTAATTTCGAATGGGCTGTATTGTTTGTTTATATAGAATTTTAATCGTATTGTCGATTCGATACATCCTCATTCATAAACTTGTACCCCCATTCTCATATGGTTTGTAATAGCTTAGAATTTTATTTTCTTTATTATTTCTTTATATGTTTTAATTATTGTTATGATGCATATTTTGTTCATTTAAAACACATGGCCTCATGTTGGGCTCATCATCAATGAAAAGGTATCCACCTACAAATGCACACTTACACACATTCATAGTTTGGTCCTGGGATTTTCTACAGTGAACATTATTCGGTCTGTTGTACCAATTGGTCATTTAGAATACTAGCGCCATGCTAGTCCCACTTTCTAGGAGCATACATATAGCCATCTTGTATGGGCTTTTGATTTTTATCTTATGCATTGAAGCAACTCTCTTCTCTCCCCTTGGTCCACATACCAAGCATTTTCTTAAAGGGTCTCATAGTTGAGTTTGGGCATGGCCATTCTCACGAGATTAATCAAGTTTTGCCCTTGATTAATCATAATCCAAATCAATCACTTTGGTCCATATACCAAGTATTTCCATGCACCAAAAGGGTCTCATATTTGAGTTTGGGCATGGCCATTATCACAATATTAATAAAGTTTCTCCCTTGGTTAATCATAACCCGAACCAATCACTTTGGTCTGTATACCAAGTGCTCCATGCAAAAAGGGTCTCATGGTTGACGGTAGGAGCACCTACTCTCATGAGATTAATCAAATACACCCATTGGTTAATCATAACCCTATTCAACTCCCATACATAAATCATTTCATTTATCTTGTGGACACCTATGCTATGATCTTGCGATCGATCGTTGACGCAACCTGGGTATGCCTAATTGATGGTTTATTGAGGAGGTTCAATGAGGTGTTCGGTAGAGTTTTCTTATATCATGTGTATTAAATAGGCAACAGGCCTTCTCTATTAGGTATCATCATACCTCTCTTTATTTCTTATTCCTACATATTGATGCATGATTGGAAGTCTTACCTTTGTAAGCATGCTTTGATTGTTTAAATGTTATCTCCTCTTCTACTTGACTACTTGTCTAGGTGTCTACCTACATGCATGATCTTCTTTACTTTCTTATCTAAGCATGTTTTATTTAGGTATCTTATCTAAGTACCTTACATCTTGAGTAAGCCTCTACTTCTCCCGTGTGATGTGTGATTGTCTAATCTCCATCTCATATCTTTTATCCTACTTTGATTCTTAATATCATTGTTAGGTGTGATGTTTTACCATCTCTTATTTTTCATCCTACTATGATTTTTGATATCATTGTTAGGTGTATGTTTTTCCATACGATGTTTCATCACCATTTCTTATCCTACTTTGATCGTTGATATCATTGATAGGTGTTAATGTTTTATCATTCTTCTCTCTTTAAGATATGATGTTTTGTCATCCTAACATGTTTGTGCTTAAGGTCTTATCTTTTATGTGTTGATGTTTTGTCATCTATTGTGTGATGTTTTACCATCTCTTATTTTTCATCCTACTTTGATTTTCGATATCATTGTTAGGTGTACATATTTCCATACGATGTTTCATCATCATTTCTTATCCTACTTTGATCCTCGATATCATTGTTAGGTCTTAATGTTTTATCATTATTCTCTATTTAAGATGTGATGTTTTGTCATCCTAACATGTGTGTGCTTAAGGTCTTATCTTTTATGTGTTGATGTTTTTTCATCTATTGTGTGATATTTTACCATCTCACCTCTCATTGATTTAGGTTTCTACCTATGTGTTCGTGTTTAATGTTTTTCCATCTTTAATCATGTTGTTTTATCATTTTCTTATCTTGATGCTTTATCATCTCATTTTTTTCATATTATTTCTCCAGCTTCTTTGATCCTTGGTCAAGTACTTCATTACTAACCAATATGGTGATATATGAGAAGCTATATTCCATTTGTGTTTTGAGCATCACTGTCTAGTGATTGTCTCACGAGATTTTGTGCCATGTCCCATGTATGTATCTTGATGTTGGCGACTACCCATAACATCTAAGAACATTCACCTTTGATTTATTTAAATCACACTGCTTTTACGCATCAAGGGACTATATTCTGCCATATATCATGACACTTGAGTATGTTATTTTGTTGACATTACTCGAGTCTTTAAGTTCATGATTGATGTCTTGTGAGGGTATCATCATCACCCCGTGATATACAATATATCATTTCACTTTTACTTGAGTGTTATCAATTTCATTTGATTTAATACAAGTATTATCTGTCTTAGATGGTTTTTGTTCATCAATTAGGCGACTTTTCTTGTGTAGTAAGTTTCGTCTTCTTACTTGGTTTCTCTTAAGTCTCATCTCGAGTTAACTTACTATACAAGTAACACATGGCATAATTCTTCAATTATGCTCTCTCTTTTTTTTATCTTTGCTTTTTGATTTGGACTATGTGTCTTGTCTCCTTTGGCTATCCCTTTTGTATGCTTTGTATGTTCCCTTTTCCCCATGCCTTGTATGTTGGTTGACGTGTTGACATTTATTCTCGATATGTTGAGGTTTTTCCATCTCTTATATGTGTTATATACTACTTTGATCCTTGATATCATTGTTAGATGTTGATGCTTTTCCATCTCTTTTCTATTCCTGATTAGTGTTTAGGTATCTATCTTGTATGTTTGCTTCTCTGATGTTTTATCATCTTTATGATGTTTTGTCATCATGCTTGATGTTTTATCATCTTTGTGATGTTTTGTCTTCCATTCCTGATGTTTTATCATCTTTTACACGATGTTTTGTGATCTCTCACTTGATGTTTTATCATCTTCACTTGATGCTTCATCATTCATACCCGATGTTTGGCTATCTTGTACATGATGTTTTGTCATCTCTTATCTAATATTTTATCATATTTTACATGTTATTTTATCATATCACCTTTGCATGATGTTTTGACCATCCATGATTTAGATGTTTTGTCATCTATACTTGATACATGTTTCTTGATGTTTTATCATCTTTGTGTGTGATGTTTTGTCCCTCTCCCTTCTTTATTATATTCTCCTCTTGTATGCTCCCCATAGGATCTTTACCTCACTCTTCTCTAAGTTTGAACTAAATAAACCTTAGGATCTTTATCCATGCATGACAACATTAGGTAGACGTTTCCCCTTCTTATCCTCAACTATAGGATCAACATTGCATGATAACTTTAGGACTATTACACTAGTCTCCCCTTAGACTTTTTCTTCCCTTTTGCATCTCATTAAAACTAAAAGTTCTTCCAACTTTCAAAATACTCTAACTTCACTTAAATCCTTTTCTAAGGTAAAAAACACCAACTAATTCACACTTCTTTTTTCCGTTTCTGGCTTTTCTTTTAGACTTTGTTTTTCGTTTGTGGCTTTTCTTTTAAAACTTCTTTTTGTCGTTTGTGACTTTTTCTTTTAAAAAATTTTCAAAAAGGACATGCTTTATCAACATTGTTCATAAAAAAACATTGTAACCAGTGGATACTTTTGAGCTAAACTACGGCTCTCTGATTCCTTAAAAGGGATACATAAGCATCTGGTCACGGGGCTCATCCGAGCGACCTTTGTATTATTTCCTTCTTTTCCTCGTGTGTTTTTTTTGCATGCATTTCCTATTTCTTTTTCTTTTAAGCCTTGTATTTAGATTAACACACCTATTAGATAGATAACAGGAGTGGATACCATAGAGTACTACGAACGTGAGGGGTGCTAATACCTTCCCCTCGTGTAACCTACTCCCTTACCCGATCTCTCGGTTGAAAGACCGTGATTTCTCCCTCTTCAAGTTTTCTCGATGTTTACCTTTCCCTTTCGGCGGGATAAAATACATTTGATGGTGACTTTATTGATTTTATTATCAGATGATGGTTCAGCCGGTTGTTTCAGTTGGCGACTTTACTGGGGATACGATTGACCAATTGATGGTCTATCCTGGAGTCAGTCCTAGCTCTTGTTTGATTTATCTTTTGGGTGTTTTTATTGCTTTATAGCTTGCTCTTGTGTATATGTGTTTGTCTGTTTACATGTATATATGTTTGCATTACATTGCATTTTAGTGCTTTCCACATTTGGTGATCTGTTGTGATGGCTCTGTTTCCACTTTGGGTGGGTGTTATAAGAGGTAAAAGGCCTAATACCCCAGATAAATGGAAACCATAGGAAACCTAGGAATAGAGTGGAACATGAACGGCTAGTCGACTTTGGTTTTCTAGTATGGTCATGTTGTCCATGCTCATATGAGATTACAAATGAGGTGATATCGTTTCACGTAGGTGTTTCGATGATAGTGACTTCAGGCGTACCCATGATTCTGAGTTACCCTTGCCTTACCCTGACCTAGTTTTTCCTGTGAGTGGGGAGGGATGATTGATTCTTACAGGTACTGTTAGTGACTCTAGTATGTTGTTGACTTGAGTTCTATTGGTGACCATGTTCTCATAGTTACTGTGTGTTTTTTACGGTGACTTGATACTGTCGATGATTATGTGTTCTCTCTATTTTGTTTTGGACTTCTCACCTTGTGATGGCCTATTATTTCAGCAGTTCAGCAGTTATCTTTTATGATAGGGAGATTTTGGTCTCATGCAGTTTATAATCCACTTGGTACATGGTTCTTCTGTGTTCCAAGGTGGCGTCAGACCTTTGATCTGGTGATATTCATCATTCAGTTTAGAGACAGTGCAACCATTTTCCATGTTTATGGAACCTTGATCATGTGTTATTGCACACATAATATGTTAACATCATTTTGACACATATGTTCTTCCCATTTCCAAGGAATCATGCTTATGAGCTTGGCGTTGCATTTTCTTCATCTCTTACTTACAAAAAAGTCAAAGCTGGATGGTTCCTTGGAAATGATAAAATATGGCATTGCATCCACTCACACACCTCATGCATATTCATGCATTCATAACAAGTACTCAGAGTTGGAAATTTATATTCAGACCTGGTACTCTCTTCAGAGTTACAGACTTGAACTCTTGATGTCACATGTTTAGAGATCATTTATGGAACAACTTCATACGGTATTGGTCGGGATGAAGATTCAGATGTGGTTGTTTGTGGTAAACATACAATCCTTGTCCCATCATCGGGAACTCTTGAATAAGGAAGATATCCAGTTGAATACCCAATTGAGTTGGGTCATGGAAGTCTTAATGATAGTGTCAGCAATCCTACACCGACTTTTGCAACATGAGTTATTCTTTTCTCCTCATCTTTTGGGATTTCTTTTAAACCATGGAGTGCCTTGTGGGTCTCATCCACTATCTTGAGTGCTTGGAACTTCTTCTCAATAGATGGTTCCCATTTACTAGTTGAATTCAAGAGGTTTGTTTTATCAGCAAGAACAGAAGAAGCCTGGAGAAAGGTTTTGATCCCATCTCAGTGCTTTATTCTCATTTGTTTCCACACTTGTTTGAGCTTCAGCGGGTTAGGCTTCAAACTTCAGCATCGTCTATAAATCCCCTTCAAAATCCTGTTATTAACTCCATATGTGGTTACAATGCCGAGGGTAACCGATTATTCAATCAGGGGCACTCTCCACAGCTTTGGGCTACCTGATCTTCTCGTCAGCAATCAATGTTTGTTTCCCCAAGTGAATTCATAGGGAAAAGCTTTTTAGAAGAGGAAGAATAAGCCTGAGAAGTACGCTAATACCATTTCAATGCTTTACATCCTGTTACTTCCTCATCATTTGGAAATTTAGTTGATCAGTCTTTGTGCTTTGGGTTTTCCTCTCATAAATATCTCTCCTGATTTCGATGCAAATGATATATGTGTCTCCCATTCCGGGGCACCTGGCTGTGATGTTGATGATTTCAAGGGTTGAAGTATTAAATCTAGCACCTTCCTGACATCTTTCTCAAAGTCCAATTTCTCTTGTGGCAGACAGTTTCGAACTTTTCACTTGGTACAACATTCACCCTCTCTTTTGAAATAATCTTCTGTGAACATCATCCTGAGGCACTCAGATATTCAGTTAAAGATGGTTTGTCATCAAGAGATAAAGTCCAATATTATATCAATTCAGAGACTGTTATGTCCACGTCAAATGGGTAATCTCTTATCCAAGTGAGCCTCAAGGTTGCTGAAGATCGTTTGAAGAAATCAGTCTATATGGAGTCTTGTCTCCTCAACATGAATTTCAAATTTCATTTGCAATCTTAATTGTTTTATTCAGTACTTTCTTGTATGCAAACCTATTCATCTTTTTGATAATTAAATCATAAAGCATTGTATATTTTATCTTGAATTAATCCATTTGTTATCACTCTTATTTGTTTTACTATGTTTTTGATATCCAACTCTTGTTAATAAAGCAATGACTCTGAAGGGAAGATAATACAAATTTACCTGGAATCCCAAATGATATGCTTTCGAGTAAAAACCTTGTTGACGATGTACAAGCCTTGTTTCAACCCCCAAACACTGGAGATATAAGGGTGATAGACCCTCGTTAACCCATCTAAGGCTTCAAAGTAGGAGTTTCTTTTATGTTCAGAAAAAACCCTTATTTTTAACCCGGGGCAGGGTAGATGTGCAGTTAATGTGATCGAGCATTCAAATTTCAGAAGGATTATCCCATCTGAGGATTACCACACCTTATCCCTCGCATTATAAGGTCGGGAAAAGATCAACCACAATGGTTATTTCCTCACAAAATCCTGAGGTCCAGATTGAATCGATACAACAATGGTTATCCCTCACCGACCAAGGAATGAAGCAGTCACTTTCTTCCAAAAAGTTCAAAAACTTAGGTTCACACAACTTGTTCAAAAGGGAAAGTATGACTAAGAAAGAAACAAAAAAGCCTTGCTAAGTCGAAACTTGAAAATAAGTCGCTTAGGCAAAAGTTAGAGCATCCTGCTGGACTTCTAAATTGAAATTCAAAAGAATTTATCCAAGAAAAATTTAGGGAAATCGAAAAGAAATTTGAAAAGCCTGAAAGGCAGAAAATGGTTATCCAATAAAAATCCTCATCAAAAGAAAAGTCGTGTGACTGAACACCCAAAAACCAAAGGTTAAGTGACTGTCGTGTCCAAGAAATCGTTGTGGTTCCACAACCATCATAAACTCTTTTGAGAGATGATTGCTCGTATCGAGTTAACTGAATGTAGGACTAGATAACGTCATGGATAATAGGTTGGCACCAAATAATTTTGAGTCTTAAAAACTTTTTTTCTAAAAAGCCATGAACCAGGCCACATTACAACCCTTAAAAGTTCTAATTGAAGCATGGGTTAATTCGAAAGCAAAACTGTTACGAGAAGTACGGTAACCTGACTCCTATGAGACTTGCTAAAAACTTTTTGAGTTGGTATCACTCACTCTTTTACTTTCTTTGTACAGAAAAATTTCGATGTTTCGACATCTTTTTAATAAAAGTTTTCTAACTTCAAGACAAGCATATGATTTGCATTAGAATTATCATTCTTAGGATAAAACGTTTTTTGCATATGAAAAAATGCTTAAACACCAAGTGAGCTTGCATAGTAGGCATCATATGAAGATTTTAATTATCTCGAGGAACGAATTGCTTCAGGAATCTGTTGAAAATAATGATCTTAATCAGGGGCATGCTTTCTAGCTACTCCTTTAAATTGAAGAAGACCAGTTTGAGAAATTGATCAAGAATTATTTGTTTGATGATTGTGTGGAAGTTTTGTCTACCCACAAGTCTTTGTTGAGAAAGGGAAAGTTATTTCTCAATGTTCGTACTCTGTTAAGTAAGAGTTTAGTTAATTTGAGGCTGTTATGTCAAGATTCGAATAAAATCTCAAATGATGAATAATCAGGGGCATTGTTAAAGTTTATAATACCGGGGAAGGTTATCTCAATGGTACAAATCTCAGAAGTCCTCTCGATGCGAGCTTTTTCAAAATTCCAACGTACTTGATCAAGATATAATGCAGGGGCATTCCTCCATTTCAGAGTTGATCGGTTTAAATCTGGTGTAGGATAAACAACTTGTGAATGTAAAAGGCATGTCGAGAAGTCAGGATTTTTATCCTCAACTCATCAGAATTTTAATTAAGTGTATTATTGTTCCTTCATCAAAAGCCGGGATCTTTATCTCCAACTGAATTCAGGAGTGCTATCCTCAGCATAGATCTCAGGAAGTTCTCTCAAGGAGGATCTCTTCAAAGGTTAGTCAACCTGGAGCAGTTACGTCGAGATTCAATGAATCTCTCCATGGACCTATTGTGTCAGAGAATTATTCAGAGCTCGAATAATCTGGGGAAGATTATCTCAAGTTAAAATGGTGCCATGTTTCTACAAGGACTTTATCCAGTGAATTTGTCACACAATGCCTGGGGCATGTTCAATGATTTGTTTCGCAGAAGTTATCACTTGTTTTATTTATCTCTGTAATTCGCCATTACCAGAGCAACATCTTTCAAGATGATTAAAGTACCCTTAACTTGGGTCGTTTCCTCCGAGCAGCATTGAAGTTTCTACTTCTCCTCAGTAAGTCTCTCATAATAAGGAATTTTAAGCATTGACCAAACTGGAATTTTGGATTAAGAGAGTCTTATTCTCCAAGTTCTTTAAGTATTGTCTCCCAAGGATCACCTAGCAAAAGTTATTTTGTTCGAAAGTTTTGATCTTTTGGTATAGAATCTCCATTTCCCAGTAAATGACATGTGTTATGTTGTGCTCATCGGAGAATGTCTATTCCTTGAAAGGAAGTGTTCTCATCCCTAATTGAAGTCGAGATTTCCTTTGTAAATTTCTCCTATTCCTCGGCGAAGTCACTTCATAAAGATTTATTGTTCAAGAATTCTCTAATCTCCATAGCAGAAGCATGGTTTAAAGTTCTTTTTGTTGAGAATATTTTATTATCCCCATTAAATACTGTTCAAGTTTGTTTTGTTTCTTAGCGAAGTCATGTGAGCATCATCTCACTTCCTCAAATGAGGCTATTTATGAGGATCTCTTGTCCAAGATTTCCCATTCCACAATGGAGCTGCCTTATTTGAGATCTCGCTCCTAGGAATTTTCATTCCCCCAGCTAAGTTGTGTTGAGGTTTATTTCATCTCTCCAGTAAAGACTATTGTCTGAGATCTCTTATTCAGAATTTCTCCTTTCCCCAGCGGAGTTGCCTTCAGAAATCTATTATTCAGAAATCCTCATTTCCCATGTGATGTTGCCTTATCAAGAAATCTCCTATTCAAGAATTCTCATTCTCCAATGGATTCGTTTCATTGAAAGTACTTATTCACAAATTCTCTCTTTTCCCATTAGATCTCAATCCTGGATGTTGATAAGTGTTACTTCCCCAAAGGAGTACCCTATTGTGGTTTCTAGTCCCAGGATATAGCATCATAGCAGAATTTTGTTCTTGTTGAAACTCACCATTGTTCCACACTGGAGTTGAAGATTCTCGTATCTTCAGTAGTAGCATATGTTGTTGAGTTTTTTTCGTGAAGATTGTCCCATCAAGAGTTATGTTCGTAAGTTCTCTTATCTCTAGATAGGATCTTCATATCCCCAATAATACATGTTTTTTGTTATCCCCGACGAGAGGTTAAAAATTTATTTCCCAAGCAGTCTGAGGTGATTTTTGATTTCCCGCAGGCCCCATTTTGTTGTTGCTCTCTCCAGCAACGTCCAATCTTCATTGGGCGTCCCTTCTTAGAGATTACAGTTTCACCCAGATCTTCTCTTGCAACGTCAAATCTTCATTGGGCATCCTTTCTTAGAGATTAAAGTTTCACCCTGATTTTCTCCCGCAACATCCAATCTCTATTTTGCGTTCCACTTCAGAATTCATAATTTCTCCCCGATCTTCTCCCGCAAAAACCAATCTCTATTTTGCGTCCCACTTTAAAATTTACAGTTTCGCCCTAACCTTCTCCTGCAATGTCCAATCTCTATTTGTTGTTCCCCTTCGGAAGTTATAGTTTCTCCCTAATTTTCCCCAGAAAGGCCCAATCTTCATTTGGTGTCCATAATCAGATTTGACAGTTTCGATCTGATCTTCTCCAACAGAGTTTGCAATTTATTGTTGCAACTCCCATCAGAGTTTGTAGCCCGTTTATACAAGTTACTCCCCATAAAGTTTTAAATCTTCAAGGGTTTCTCTCCAGCGGTTTCTTAAATCTTCTCTTATATTTTGTATTTTTCAATTCATTTTTGCAAGTCCTATCAGGTTTCGTCCTGTTGGTTGTTGGCTTCTTGATTGGACATTCCCCGGTGAAACATGTAATCATGCATCATTGCATTGCATCCTCGAAGTGTATTATTTCCATTCTCTTTTGGGACATCACTACAAAAAAATATAATAATTCAAATATGCATTGGAACATAAGCCATTGTTGTTTTTGTTTTCCCTAGTGAGTTTGCTAAACTTAGTGTGATATCCCCAACGACGTCTCTATCCTTATTATCCCGCTTTTCGCCCCATACAAGTATCCATTTTTGGCATTACCTTTAAGTGGTTGATTGTCTACTAACTATCTTTGATTGTAGTCCAGTCCCTACCTGGCGCAAATTTCTCGGGTTTAGTCTTTACTACCCTTGATTGGTTCATTTCAATGCTTATTGGTATACCTTTTGAATACCAGTTCCGTCCTGATATTCACTTTCAGCCTAGTTTTATCTAGTTGTTCTTAGGTCGAGTTTCTATCTCGATACCTGTGTGTGGAATCCATGTTTTATCCTGGTACTCATTACTAGTTTTCACTACTAGTCCTCCTGATTTGAGTCCTCCACTTGTCTCTTAAGTTTCGTCTTTGGTTCGATGTTGTTGAATCTTTACTCGTTATTTTCCCCTCTGACACCTTGGGTTCGTTCATCTCTGTTTTACTATCTACCTTTGGTTGAAATCTATAGGTGTTTTAGAAGTACGCTATAATCACTTTGCTTTGGGTCGAGTTTTATTTTGTTACCTGCGCATGAAATCCAATTGTCATTCTGGTACTCATATAGTTTATTTTGTTCTAACTAGTCTTTATGAGTCGAGTGTTATCTCGTTTTGTTTCTCACTTCTAGGATTCTATCAGTTCCTTCATACTATCTATCTTGGGTTGAAACCTGTCTCATTTGCGCCTTGGGTTCTTTCAGTTCTATCATACTGTCTATCCTTGATTGAGATGTCTCTTTTATAACTTTTGGGTTCTTTCAGTTCTGTCTTACTTCCTACCCGTTAGTTTGAGACTAGCGAGTGCTCTGAGAAACATGCGCTCTCATCACTTTGCTTTGGGTCGAGATTTGATCTCGTCTCCTGTACATGAAATTTAGTTAGTTTTTCTCTGCTACTCATTTCTAGTTAGGTTTCATCCGACTAGTGTTCATGAGTCGAGTATTGTCTTATTTTGTTTCTTACTCTTGGGATTCTTTTAGTTCCTTCATATTGTCTATCTTGGGTTGAAACTAGTCTCCTTTACACCTTGGGTTCTTTCAGTTTCTTCTTACTGTCTATCCTTGGTTGAGACGTCCCTTTTATAACTTTTGGGTTCTTTCAATTTCGTCTTACTGTCTACCCTTAGTTTGAGACCAGCAAGTGTTATGAGAAACATGCACTCTCACCATTTTGTTATGGGTCGAGTTTTGCCTCGTTACCCATGAGTGAAATCATGTTTTTGTCCTGGTACTCGTTTCTAGAAAGTTTTGATCTTCTAGTATTATCGAGTCAAGTGTTGTCTCATTTATGTTTCCTACTCCTTGGATTCTTTCAGTTCCATCAGACTGTCTTCCCTTGGTTTGATACTAGCAGGTGCTCCTAGAATCACGCACTCTATCCACTTTTCCCCGCGTACTTTTTCAGAGTTTAGTTTTTCCTTTTCTCTTTGGTTTGAGTTTTATCTCGCCCATTTTGTGATCTAGTTTTATCCTAACACATTCTTTCCAGAGTTTAGCTTTGTCTATGCTCCTTGGGTTTGAGTTTTATCTCATATTTGTTGAAGTTTGCGTTACAGTTTCGTCCTGAGGCATGTCCTTGGGAGAATAATTTTCATTAGAACTTCCATTTGTTAAGTCCAATGTAATTTGACATCTTCTTTTGGACCAATTTCGTTCGGTATCTTCTAGGTCTTGTGTCCACTGGAACCTTTTCTTTGGAGAGTTTCACTTTTCTTTTCAACAGTGTAATTTTTCGGGTTCTTTTTGTATTCAATCCTCTTCCACCGTGAACGTTCAAAAGTTGTCACTTTTCTCACTTATCAGGTTTAGGGAGATTGAATAGGGGCAGCTGTTTCACCCCTAAATTTACCCTCTTGATTTAGGCTTATGTTGCATCATAATCATCATGTTGCATTGCATTCATGCATTTGAGATGAGATCAAGGTATTATTAAGATCTTTATGGTCTTCTTCAAGCTAAAGGATTGGTTGTTTTGTCAATCAGTGCAAAAAGGGTTTCATGCCCTCCATTTGTGATGTATTTAGGCTACCCAGGATTTCTAGGCCTCAGAATATCTCACTGATTCGTTGTTTCATTAGAGAATTTAGAACCGCAAGTATTTTGATCTTGAATAATGTTTCTGCCATCTATTGGATCTTGTACTAAGGTTGTTGATTATTGAACATGTAACTTCTTTCTTGAAAAAATCTCGGATGCATTATCATCCTGAGTTTTATCTCAGTGCATGCTCAATCCTCAACAGGGGTTCATTGGACTTAAGATTTTTATGGTCACTTTTATTTCCACATTTTTAGGCTTGTTTCATTTTTTGGATTGATGTTTCGTGGACCATTGAGGTAATGGCAGAAGAGATGATGTATGGATTCATTTTGATCGAGGCAATCTCATCATTGTAAGTTGAAAGGAATTGATTTAGGGGTTTATTAAAGTGGAACATGTATTCAATTTTGTTCATTTCAAGATTAAGTTCATGTGTATTAATTTCATTCGTTCATGATTCAAGATTCATTTGATCTTATTTCACAAAGTCTAATTTCAAACTAAAGTGTTCAAGGCATACTTTCGTAATTCAAAATCCATACATCACCATGATTCAACACATTTTTTCTACCATTTATAAGTCCACTCAAGTTTGGTTCAAATAGTGTCATCATCCAAAAACCATTATAATTCATGGAGGCATTTTATCAAAATTATTCAAATTCTTCAAGTTCACAAAATGTTGCAAAGATCTTATGCTTTCAAATACACATTTTCTTTAAAAGTTTCCTTTACAAGAGCTTTAAAATTCGTAAGTCCTAAGTTTTTAGGATACAAGACTCAAATGGATCCTAATATAAGTCCTAATATTGCTAATGAGGTCTTCATCTTCACTTCTCCAAGTTCCCTCCAAGACTCATTCCTTTTCAATCTTCAAGCTCTCCATATCCATTTCCTAATCTTCATCTTCAAATTGTTATCTCATCCTTCTTCAAGCATTCCTCCTTGTTTTTCAAGCTCATCCATCAAGTTCATGAGACAATAAAGAGAATGGGTTAGCAATCATCAAAAGCATTAAACATATACAAGGAATTTTCACAAAAAACTTTTCAACTTCATCATGAGGGTTTGCATAGGAATTAGAATTTGAGGGTTGGTTTTTCAATCATAATCCAACAATAAAAGCCTCATACATTTGATTCACAACAAATCAGAATTTTAATTCAATCATTGGCCTAAGTCTATTGCAAACCACAAACAAAATTTGTTCACAAAAGAGAAATTCAAAAGAGGTTAAAATCATAATTGCAAACTCAGTTGAGGCCACAAAAATTACAAGTCAGAATCATGTTTCCAAGCCCAACAAACATAATCATCTCAACAAGAAAAAATGAAGTAACATTTCAAAATTCAGATCATACAAATATCACTGAAAAGCCCAATACTGAGAAGTTCTACTAGGTCTGATAACAAAGATATTTCACAATAAGCCAAGTACAGAAATATCATGAAAATTCACATCTCAACAAACAAGTGATAACAGATCGCTAATTACCAACACAATATTTGGAAACAGACCAAACAAATATCAATTTGCTAAGCCCAAATGCAAAACAATTCAGCAAGCCTGTTATCACAACAAATCAGAGAGTCTAGCCAATCATAGAAACCCTAATTTTCATCATACTATATAAACAATCACTGGCACAAGTTTCAATGGGGGATTCTACAATTCACGAAACCAGAAGCTGCACTATCAGGCGAAAACCATAAACCCTAAATTGTTCTCATTTTCCATCACCAAATACTTCATATCTTGAAAATAAACCAGAGACAATCATTCTCAGATCTCAAAAACTGTAAGCTCTCACATCATTTTCTCTAACACTAACACTTTAGATCAAGAAATATAAAGAAGAAGTGAGTTCAGAAGAAGATATAGAGCGGTCTCACCCAAAAAGAAACAAAGGAATCACGAATCTGAGCTCTAGGGTTTCCAAACCCCTTTTAAGATCCCGGCCAAATCCTTCAGGATATGCGAAATCCAGCCAGGGATTAGTAATCATAGAAGAAAGACAAACAGATCAGTGTAAGAAAAGGTGAGATCGGAGCAAGTCACGGCGTTGCCTCCATCCTCCACCGTGAATCTTCATAGGTGTCTCTGTGATACTCATCATCACCGCCGTCTGGTTCTTGAAGGACCACCGTGCCAGATCTTGCGATGGTGACTTAGAATTTTTATGTTTTGTTATAACAAAGAGAGAACTGAGAGAGCAAAGGGAAGATAAAGAGATTGTCTAATCTCTTTTGTTTTAAGTTTTGTTTCAACTTTCATTTTTGTTAATTAATGTTAATTACATAATTAATCTGGTGGTGACACTTGTCACCGCCCTTATGGTTAATATCTGTTGATTTTATGCAGGTGTCCCTTCGTGCATACCATGAACCCTCACTCAACATCATTTAATCATCATCGGACGCCCCGTATTTGTTATCCATTATATACCTTCACATGATAGACCATACAAAACTTCTAGTTTGCCCCTCATCAATCATATGGTGCACCTCACACCTCATCACCATCAGATTGTTATCAGGCACTCATCATCATCATCCAACGTCCCATATTCGTATTGTTGTACCCCAAAATTTTCCCTCCTATTTTCTTCAAGACATTCTTCTAAGATTCTCAAATAGTCAAGGATTCTCAAGAGTTGATCAGACAAACCACCTCCTAAGCAAGAGTCTTCAACTAGGGTTTTGTGCTTCACAAGGAAGGTTGGGTTGAAAAGGTCTCAAATGACTTTCATATTTCATCATAGGTCCTCAATAATGCTTATGTGAAGTTTAAAGTCTTGCATCACAAATTTGCCCAGTCAATTGCTCAGATGATTGAAAATCAACTACATTGTGTAAAAAGTCAACTGTGGTAAAACATACAGTCAAACTTCTAGATTTTTTGTCAACATCAATATTTTGAGGTTATATTCATCATTTGATCAAGTTTTTTCCATGATTCCTAAAGGAAAGCCCTCAAATCATCAAAGGTAAAAAATTGCCAAAATTAGGGTTTTGACTGAAGATGACTGATCATTGACTTTTGGCCTAGTACATGACCTAATGGTTTGAAGCATGATCTCAAGAGCTCAAATAAAACATATTGACCTAATTAAATGTCTCAAGACATTTCCAAAGATGCAAGTGATTGATAGTGGAAGAAATTGAATCAATTGATGAAAAGTCAACAATCACTGAAAAAGTTAAACTTTGACTTTTTGGTCAACATTGGAATTCAAAAGTCAAGAATCATCAAGATATTCAAAACTATAAAACTTGATTCAAGAATAAAAAATTCAACAAATGTAAAATTTGGAAAATTTTCTAACACTTAGAAAAATTCTAAGTGTTTTTGTTCTTAACAAAAGTCCTAACCTCATAGCCATTTTTCACTAAGATCTAAGTTGTTTCAAAGAAAACTTTCAACATGAAAGTTGTAGGGATTGATGAATTCTACAACTTTGTCATTGAGTTTTTATTTCCAAAAAGTGCTTGGATTAAGAGATATAAGCTCATGAAGTTATGATGTTTTTATCCAACACTTAGAAAAGTTTTAACAAGTTTTGATCAGTTTTTTGTCCCAACTTCATGTCCATTTTTCACCAAGATCCCAATTGATTTAGCCAAAACTCACAACATGAAAGTTGTAGACAATGTTTCAAGCTTTCCAAAATTTCACATAAAACAATTTTATCATTCTTAAGCTAGGAGATACGAAGACATGATTTTGGCATTCCATTCTTGAATTATAGGTCATTTTTGTGACAAGTTCATAACCAAATCTTCAAGCCATGCTACATAATCTCACTTTTCAGGCCCATTATCTTGCAAATCTCCCTATGATTAAATGTTTACACAATTGATTAAACCATTATCCATGTTTTTGAGCCATTGTCCAAATGATTTTTCCATTTATAGCATAAAGGCACCATTGCCATTTACATAAACAATGCTTTATGCAATTGTCAACTCTCCTTCAGCCTCTCAGTTCCATCTACACACACTCAACCTAAAAAATCATAAGAACATGCTTAAAGTATTCAACAACTCTAGAAGGCATGGTACTATGCATTGAAACATGGATTTCAAGAAATCACAAGTTGCATCTCAACCAAGCCAAAACTTGATAACTTGTAAACCAAGTCCCCTCATCCTCTGAACCCTTTCCCTACAAATATAAGGTCCATTTGTAATCCAATACACGAATCTGCAAGCCCTAAAACCATCTCAAACTCTCTCAAATCAGAATTGGCCAAAAAACCTCCATTTTAAAGCTTTTGAAACCTTAATTTCGAAACTCATCACCCTTGCAACTTTTTTCCAAAACAAATCATCCAAATACTTCACATATATCATATAGAAGTTGTTCAAACACAAGAATAACTTTTTTAACATCATCATCACCATCTTCCAAACTTAAAAACAGTGAATTACAAGTTAACTTGGCTGGGGAGATTCAAACACTTTCATCACAAAGTAATCATTGGAGCATATTCATGGAGGATCAAGGAAGCTTTTGCATCATTTATTTGTACCTGGGAGCATCCACACGTGTTTTGAGTTTTCACTTCAAGAGGTAAGTTCTCCAAACTTTGGTATATTGATTTAAGCATCATTTGCAAATACATTCTAAAGCAAAAATGTA
Source organism: Vicia faba (assembly GCA_948472305.1). Classification (NCBI taxonomy): domain Eukaryota; kingdom Viridiplantae; phylum Streptophyta; class Magnoliopsida; order Fabales; family Fabaceae; genus Vicia; species Vicia faba. The sequence continues at coordinate 508,092,301 of OX451736.1, read as the reverse complement.
GATATCATGCCTCTAAAGCTAACCATGTCCTTAGTTTTCATTTATATTGCTTGTGTGTTGAGAATTTTAGCCCTGACCAATTAGGGTTTGTTTTTGGTATTGAGTAAAATTCTTGATAATCTTTGAGTGTTAGTAAAAATAAGTGGCATGGTTGAATTCGTGTTCAAATTTCAAGTAAGTTTGGTTTTAGAAGTTTTCAAAATGGTTGAGAAATAAGAGTTTTACAAAATCAAATAATGGAAGTTGTTTGTTGTCGTTGCAAGAAAGAAGAAGAAGAAGGTTAGCGCGAAATAGGAATTTAAAATTTGAGTTTATAATATATTTATTGGTGGTTATTTCATAACCAGATGAAACAACCACTCCAGTGACAAGCGTGTGTGTGTGTGTAAGACGTTAGTGTGTTAGGGAAGGGGTTCGATCCTTGCCTCTGATATTTTATTTTTCAACATTTTTTTTGTTGATCAGGTGCAAGCAACTCCAACGCGCAGTGATACACTCCCTCATCAACACCATCAGATCTCATCAAGCCAGATCTGGATGCTTCAAGCGCGCCTTTCCACCATGAACCATCAAAGGTTAGCCACACTGGATTACAATCAGGCGCCCGAGCTTAGTTGTTTTGGGCCTTTTTATTTTTACTTTCTCAACCCCCCCCCCCCCCCCCCCCAATTGCTTTTACAATTGAGGCCCATTTTATTTCTCTTTTTTTTTATTATTTTAATTAAATTTTTCTTTTTTTCTAAATCATTTTATTTAATTAGAAAAAATCATACAAATCATAAAAAATTATATTTAAGTTTTTTTTAATTAGTTAATTTAATTTTTGACAAATAAAAATTATTTTAATTTAATCACTTTGATTATATTAGAATTAGGTTTTATACTTCAAATATATTTTTTAAATAAAACACCAAGAAAATTTTCTAAATACTTAGAATTCTTTAGATTTTAATTAATTAATTTTTTTTATAATAAATATTAATTAGTTTAGTTAAACTTTGTTTTATTTTAAATAATTAATTTGTAAATTAAATTAGAATTAATTCTAATTTTTATTTCACATTTCAAATATTTTCTAAGCAAAGAAACAATAAAATATTTTCTTAAAATACTTAGAATTTTTAGGGTTTTTGCATCTTTCCCCTTTCTATCTCTGCACATTTGTTTATTTTTAGCATTAATACAATTATGTAACTATCAAAAGTTTGTAATATATAATTAGGGTTTATTTATTTCCCCCCCCCCCCCCCCCATTCATAAGCTTGTACCCATATCCCCGAAGCGTTGTAATAGCGTAAGACATTTAATTTCCACAATTTACTGCTTTCCTTATTATTGTTAGTTTAATAGGATTATATGGCAAAAGTTTACAAACAAACATTAGAAAACCTAATTTCAAGACAAAAATAATTGAAATCAAAATACTTCCCACACACATACACACACACCTCTAGGGCACCCTCACTTGTTACCTCAGATATAAATAGTCACCTCCCTCGAACGTGGGATGCTTTAGCAAAGACCCTCGGTTAAAAGATCGTAGTCCCTTGATGACCCTTTTATGTTGCCTTCGGTAAACGATCTTAGTCCCTTACGATAATTGCTAAAACATCCTACAAGTTGCCTTTTATGACTGTATGATGACTCACGCCTGTCCCTCATATTCAATGATAGAGCCTCTTACTAACTAATGGTAGGGTAGCACTATCTAAAGGAAGAGGAAAAGAACATATACCATTGAGTAGGTAGATCGCTCGTAATCGCTTGCTCACATACTAAAACAATTTTTACACCTCACACTTTCAAAACAACAACTTTCAAAGCACTTTATAAACACTCTTAAGGACTGATACAAGGGTTATTATAAAGAAAATTACAATACATTGTCATTTTCAAAACATCTTTTCACAAATCAAACATTCTCTTTCAAAATATTTTCAAAACAAACATTTTGTATACATTCTCAATGATATGAGAATCATTAAAAAATTGCCACACTTAGGCATTTTTTTTCAAAATATTTTCAAACATACACAAACACAAAGCATTTCAAAGTAAACTAGCAATTAGGAGCCCGTAGATAACTACATATGAAAAGGGTGCTAACACATTCCCTTTTCATAACCTACCCCCCTTACTCAGAAAATTCTCAAAAGGTCTTTCATGTTCTTTTCACCCTTTCCTTTATTGGATAAAAGAAAAGTTGGTGGTGACTCTTGTTATCCATAACATTTGCGATAAAACGCAAACCCAAAAGTCAATTCTTCCACCGTATTACACGTATGCTCATGATGCAACCTCATGGAGTGGCCACACCAGATCACACAGACCTCCTCTTTGGGCTTTGTACTCAAATTGCTATTCAGCACCCCCCTTCTTTGCTATTTTCAGGCCCATTTTACTCTTTTCTTATATATATTTTTGTGTTATTTGGTTTGTTTATTATTACTATCAAAATAAAACAAAACACAAAATATTTTCTTACTTTAAATAAATAATTATATTAAAAATTTATATTTAATATTATTAATTATTTTGTTATTTAATTTTATTAAATAAAATGATTTAATTTAATTAGTTATTTAAATCAATTTAATTTTGATTGGATTGTATTGTTTGTTTATTTAGACTATTAATCGAATTATCGATTCGATACATCTTCATTCATAAACTTGTACCCTCATTCCCATATGGTTTGTAATAGCTTAGAATTTTATTTTCTTTGTTATTTCTTTATATGTTTTAATTATTGTTATTATGCATATTTTGTTCAATTAAAACACATGGCTTCCTCTTGGGCTCATCATCAATGAAAAAGTATCCACCTACAAATGCACACTTACACACATTCATAGTTTAGTCCTGAGATTTTCTATAGTGACAACTATTCGACCTGTTGTACCAATTGGTCGTTTAGAATACTAGCACCACGCTAGTACCACTTTCAAAGAGAATGCATATAGTCATCTTGTATGGACTTTTGATTTTTATCTTATGCATTAAAGTAACACTCTTCTCTCCCCTTGGTCCACATACCAAACATTTTCTTAAAGGGTCTCATAGTTGAGTTTGGGCATGCCCATTCTCACGAGATTAATCAAGTTTTGCCCTTGATTAATCATAATCTGAATCAATCACTATGGTACATATACCAAGTGTTTCCATGCACCAAAAAGGTCTCATAGTTGAGTTTGGGCATGGTCATTCTCACGAGATTAATCAAGTTTCGCCCTTGGTTAATCATAACCGGAATTAATCACTTTTGTGTGTAAACCAAGTGCTCCATGCAAAAAATGTTAGAACAATGTTTGAATCTACTACCCTATATTTAAGTTTTGATGATAACAAAGTGAAAAGATATAGTATCTATAAGTGTCATGTTTGAACTATCTGCTGCCTAAAATTATTATGCTCTGACTTGCAGATACTCTGATTGAAATAAGCAAGATCACGTTTATTCAGCATCAGAATTTGACTTCATACACCAGCATCAGAAGTTGCTACATCAGAACGTCAAGATCAGATGATCAACTCACGTACATGCTGAAGCTTGATGAACAGAACTGCGCTCAAACACTCTGATACAGAAACACATAGTTCATCAGCAGCGAAGCAGAATCAGAATGAGCCAAGCCAGAACTTGCGTTAAAGAAGCAACGGTACTGTGCATTGAAAGCTAATTAATTCCAACGGCCTCACTCTAGACAAGATCTGCTCAAAAAGGAAAGCTTGTTATTAGCATTGAATCAAGAATATTGCATTCAACGTTCATCTTCTCAAGTGCTATATAAACAAGGCTTTGAAGATTATAATGGCTAATGCTCTCCAAATCTCTACACGCACAAAGCTGAACCATAATCTTCGTTCTACCAGTTTTGCTAAACCACATACTCTGATACTCCATTACTGTTTAGCAATCTAGTTTCTAAGCTTCAATTTGTGTATACATCACAGTTGTGATAAAGTTTTGTAGAAAACATCCACACACATTATTTTATCTCTTTGTAAGAAAGTGTTACCTTGACAAACCGGGTTGTGGTTTGAATCAAGAAGGCTTTAGCAGTTGTTAAAGCAGTCTGTAATATTCAGTTGAATATAGTGAATTAAGACCTCGTTGGAGAGAGGCGAAATCACCTTGACGGGTGGACTGGAGTAGTTTGAGATCAAACGAACCAGGATTAAAATATCTTGTCAATTGCTTTAGATTTCAATTTTACAATTCAACCCCCCCTTCTTGTGTTTTTCACCCCTTCAATTGGCATCAGAGCGCCTGGTTCTGAGCTAAAACACTTAACCGTGTCAGTACAAGATCCAGCGTCAGAAAAACACAATGGCAGGAAACAATTCTCACTTCAGCAATGACAATAACGAGGACAGAGACAGATTCAGTGGCAAACCTCCAGTTTTTGATGGAGAAAACTTTGATTACTGGAAAGACAGAATTGAAAGCTTCTTTCTAGCACATGATGCTGATCTGTGGGATATGGTGACAGATGGATACACGCACCCTGTGAATGCAAGTGGTCAGAAGATTGATAGAAAATCAATGACTGATCAACAAAAGCGTGACTTCAAGAATCACCATAAGGCCAGAACCATCCTCCTCAGTGCCATCTCCTATACTGAGTATGAAAAGATCTCCAACAGAGACACAACAAAGAATATCTTTGATTCTCTCAGAATGATGCATGAGGGCAACGTTCAGGTCAAAGAAACAAAAGCTCTGGCGCTCATTCAGAAGTATGAGGCGTTCAAAATGGAAGAATCTGAATCCATTGAAGCTATGTTCTCTAGATTCCAGATTCTGGTAGCTGGTCTCAAAGTTCTGGACAAAGGATACTCTACTGCTGACCATGTCAAGAAAATAATCAGAAGTTTACCCAAGCAGTGGAGGCCTATGGTTACTGCTCTGAAGCTAGCTAAAGATCTCAACAAAATCACTCTGGAGGAACTTATAAGCTCCCTCAGAAGTCATGAGATAGAGCTAGAAGCTGATGAGCCTCAGAAGCAAGGTAAGCCTTTAGCATTAAAATCTAACAAAAAATTTGAGTCTAAAGTTTTGCAGGCAGTTGAAGAAACATCTGATGGATCCTCATCAGAAGAAGACGAACTTTCCCTTCTCTCCAGAAGAGTAAATCAACTGTGGAAGCAAAGACAAAGGAAGTTCAGGAATCCCAGAAGATCTGATCAGAACGAGTCTTCTTCCAGATACAGAAGGACAGATTCTTCCTCTGGATACAGAAGATCTGAAGGCTCCTCCAGTAGCAAGAAGCCAAACACCAAAGACATCATCTGCTACGAGTGCAATGAGCAAGGACACTACAAGAGTGACTGCCCAAAGCTTCAGAGGGAAAAGCCCAAAAAGAAGTTTGGAAGAGAGAAGAAGAAAAGTCTCATGGCCACATGGGATGACTCTGACTCGTCTGAAGCTGACTCAGAATCAGATGATGAAAGGGCAAACATAGCTCTCATGGCAAACATTTTAGAAGATAGTGAAGCTTCTGAATCAGACTCAGAATCAGACACAGAAGAGGTATTTCCTAACTTCGCTGTTAACTTTACAAAGGCTGAACTTGCTGAAAGCCTTAATGAGATTCTGGAACGTTATCAGCAGATTAGAGTCAAATTCAGAGACTTGAAAAGGAATCTTGAATCTGACTCTAATAAGTCTGAGAGTCTCAAATTGGAAAATTCTGAGCTGAGAGATAAAATTTCAAAATTAGAAAACACTTTACAAAACTCTCAGAAGGAACCAATTTCTGAAACTCCCAGCAACGCTGATGAGATCATCAAGGAGTATGATCACAATTTCCAGAAGTTCCTAGCTAAAAGCATAGATAGAAGCAGAATGGCTTCAATGATCTATGGAGTTAGCAGAAACGGCAGGAAAGGAATAGGATACCAAGGTAAGGTTCCTACACCAAAAAATGTCATGGACTTAACCATTAAACACACTCCTTTAAATTCACACTTTGTGTATGGTCACACACATGATATCAAATATACTAGCAGTAAGCACTCTGTGAAACCAAAATTCAACCAGAGTTTTGGTAAAACTAACAAATCAGGACCCAAGAAAATCTGGGTACCTAAGGACAAAATAATACATGTTGCAGATATCTTTAGCAGCAAATCAGAAACACCAGTCATGGTACCTGGACTCTGGCTGCTCACGACACATGACGGGAAGAAGGCATATGTTCCAAAGCCTGGAACTTAAGCCTGGAGGCCACGTTGGCTTTGGAGGCAATCAGAGGGGAAAGATAATTGGCTCTGGAACTGTAGGTAATGGAAATCTTCCCTCTATTAATAATGTTCTGCTAGTAGATGGATTGATGCATAATCTGTTATCCATAAGTCAATTAAGTGATAACGGTTATGATATAATCTTTAATCAAAAATCATGTAAAGCTGTTAGTCAGAAAGATGGGACTATCCTGTTTAATGGTAAGAGGAAAAACAACATTTACAAAATCAAACTTTCTGAACTAAAGAGTCAGAATGTAAAATGTCTTCTGTCTGTTAACAACGAGCAGTGGATCTGGCACAGAAGATTGGGGCATGTTAGTATGAGAAGAATATCTCAGATTAACAAACTCAATCTGGTCAGAGGACTTCCTAATCTGAAGTTCAATTCAGATGCTCTGTGTGAAGCATGTCAGAAAGGCAAATTTGCAAAACCTTCTTTTAAATCCAAAAATGTTGTTTCCACCTCTAAGCCATTAGAACTTCTGCACATTGACTTATTTGGACCAGTTAAAACTGCTTCAGTCAGTGGTAAGAAGTATGGGTTAGTAATCGTAGATGACTATAGCAGATGGACATGGGTAAAGTTCTTAAGACACAAGGACGAGTCACACTCTGTGTTTGTTACCTTCTGTAACCAAGTTCAGAATGAAAAAGATCTTAGAATCGTTAAAGTCAGAAGTGATCATGGTGGAGAATTTGAAAATAAAGATTTTGAGTCATTCTTTAATGTCAGAGGCATTCTGAATGATTTATCTTGTCCTAAAACTCCCCAACAAAATGGAGTTGTAGAACGAAAGAACAGAACATTGCAAGAAATGGCCAGAACCATGATCAATGAGACAAACGTTTCTAAGACTTTCTGGGCAGAGGCAATAAACACAGCGTGTTACATTCAGAATAGAATCTCAATAAGACCTATTCTGGAAAAGACTCCATATGAATTGTGGAAGAACAGAAAGCCCAACATTTCATATTTTCATCCATTTGGATGTACTTGCTTTATATTAAATACAAAGAATTATTTGAACAAGTTTGATTCTAAGGCACATAAGTGTATTATGTTAGGATACTCTGAACGCTCAAGAGGGTACAGAGTATACAATACAGAAACACAGATTGTGGAAGAATCAATCAGTGTTCGTTTTGATGATAAGCTTGACTCTGAAAGGTCAAAGCAGAATGAAACTTTTGCAGGTATAGAAATTGAATTTGCAGGTTCTGAAGACAAGTCATCAGAAGCTCTCAACACAGACATTCCTTCAACATCTGAAAGGAGCACTGCTAGAAATCCTACAACAGCTGCTGATCAACCTCAGAAGAGATTTCCCAGAAGCAGCTTGGATCACCCAGAAGAGACTATCCTAGGAAGAAAGGAAGATCCAATCAGAACAAGAGCAAGCTTCAGAAACTCTGAAGAAACTCTTATGGGACTTGTGTCTCTGATTGAACCTTCTTCTATTGATGAAGCACTTCTGGATAATGACTGGATTCTGGCAATGCAAGAAGAGCTGAATCAATTCACCAGAAACGACGTATGGGATCTCGTTCCCAGACCAAAAGGATTCAACGTCATTGGAACAAGATGGGTGTTCAGAAACAAGCTAAATGAACAAGGTGAAGTCATCAGAAACAAGGCACGACTGGTTGCACAAGGTTATAGTCAGCAAGAGGGGATAGACTATACAGAAACCTTTGCCCCAGTCGCCAGGTTAGAATCTATCAGACTTTTAATTTCATTTGCTGTTAATAGAGGCATCACTCTGTATCAGATGGATGTCAAAAGTGCATTCTTAAATGGTTATATAGAAGAAGAAGTTTATGTTCACCAACCCCCAGGTTTTGAAAATACAAAACATCCAGAACATGTTTTCAAACTAAAGAAGTCACTGTATGGTCTGAAACAAGCTCCCAGAGCTTGGTATGAAAGGCTAAGTAACTTTCTGCTTGAAAACGAATTCACCAGAGGGAAAGTGGACACTACTCTATTCTGTAAAACAGTTAAGAGTGACATCTTAGTCTGTCAAATTTATGTTGATGATATTATTTTTGGTTCTACTAATCCTTCTCTTGGAAGAAAATTTGCTAAGTGTATGCAGGCAGAATTTGAGATGAGCCTCATGGGGGAACTGAAATTCTTTCTAGGAATTCAGATCAATCAAACTCCAGAAGGAACTTACATTCATCAGAGCAAATACATCAGAGATCTTCTGAAGAAATTTGACCTCTCAGAATGTAAGCCATCAAAGATTCCAATGCATCCCACGTGCATTCTGGAAAGAGAAGAGGTAAGCAAAAGTGTAGAACAGAAAGTCTACAGAGGTATGATTGGTTCTCTCCTCTATCTAACTGCTTCAAGACCTGACATATTATTCAGTGTTTGTATCTGTGCTAGATTCCAATTAGATCCTAGAGAATCTCACTTAACAGCTGTTAAGCGAATTTTCAAGTATCTGAAAGGTACTACTAATCTGGGTTTGTTTTATAGAAAATCTAGTGATTACAGCTTAGTAGGCTACTGTGATGCTGATTTTGCTGGAGACAGAGTGGAACGTAAAAGTACTTCTGGAAGCTGCCAGTTTCTGGGAGAAAATCTGATCTCTTGGTCCAGCAAAAGGCAATCAACAATTGCTCTGTCAATAGCAGAAGCTGAGTACATAGCAGCAGCAGGATGTAGCACACAAATGCTCTGGATGAAAAGTCAGCTTGAAGACTTCCAGATTTTTGAGAGTAACATTCCTATACTTTGTGATAATACTTCTGCAATTTGCTTAAGTAAGAATCCTATTTTACATTCTAGAGCTAAGCATATAGAAATAAAACATCACTTCATTAGGGACTATATTCAGAAAGGTATTTTGAACTTAAAATTTATAGATACAGACCATCAATGGGCTGATATCTTTACTAAACCCCTTTCAGAAGATAGGTTTAATTTCATTCTGAAACATCTCAGCATGAAAGTATGCCCAGAGTGAAAATGTTTTAATTCCATATATTTACCTTCAGAATGTAATTATTTTACTGTGAACTTCTGATCAATCTCCTTTCAGAAAGATAGAACATGCAGATTGCATCAGATGCAAGTCTAAAGATCTGAGATTCTAATCTCAAAGGCAGACGTGCTGATCACTACATCAAACAAGTGTCATCCAATCATCAGCATATCTCTGAAGCAGAACACGTGCACGCTTCTGAGAAGGCAAAGCGCTGATTGGGTGCATTGAGACACATGTCTGGTAACCGTTTTTAAGTATCTTTCTCAAATCCCCCAAAATCAGCAAGCATTTAATGAAAAGTAATCATTCTTTTAAATGGCAATCATGATTTTTTTTCTCTCTCTTAAAAACGTTTAACTTTTCAAAATAATTTTGAAAACTCTATTTAAGCACATTAATCTCTCATTTATTCTTTACGCTTTCTCACTATCACTCAAGCATTTTCTGCATATTTCTGAGTTCATCTCCTACAAACCTTTTTTTTCTCTCAATTCATTCTCAAAGCTTCTTTAGTGTGAACAATGGCATCCTCCAGCATTTCTGCAGGCAATCAGAAGAAAACAACTTCTGAGCAATATCAGGTGCCACTCAGAACTCTCCTCACTCCGGTAAAGAACCTTGAAGTGCTCTCTGAGTTAATCATTGACTTTGAAAGCTTGAAGGAAAATGGTTTTGACCTAACTGAAGAAATTAGGGCTCAAAAGTGGGAGAGGTACTTCGATAGGTTGGTTGGACCAACATTCCCAGCGCTAGTCAAGGAATTTTGGATTCACGCCAAGGTTTCAAAACATCTAGTCATCTCCTCTGTCATGGGGAAGAAGATTGTGATTTCTGAAGATCTCATTGCAAGGCTAATCGGTCAAAGTGGTGGTGGAGTCCGTTGTGTGGACATGGCTGAAAGATGCGCTGATGTAGGTGTGGTAGCCAACAGGATTTTCACTCTTGGAATGCCCAGCAACAAGATTAAGGATCTGAAGGATCACTGAAGAGTATGGGCTAAGATTGTTCTGGGATGCTTCAACCACAGGAAACCAACAAGTTCTCCTGATTATATAAATGTGGATCAGCAGTTTCTGATCTACTTTATTGATCAGAAGATAAAGATATATTTGGCTCACTTCCTGTTCAACCATCTCAAAACCAGTGTGAAAGAAACAAGAGAAGAAGAAAGAACCAAGAGGGACTGGATACCGTTTGGAAGGCTTATATCAGATATTCTGACAGAGAATAGGCTGATTGAACATCTGATAGAAGCTCAGGAGCTGAGCACTATTGAACCAACAATTGGGAAACCTCTGAACGCAAAGAACCTGAAGAAGATGAAGCTGATAGAAAATATTCAGAAGGAACCCAGAGCTACTTCCACTGCTGATATCTCCAGCAGAAGAGTGCCTCTGAGTGATTTTCCGGTATTTTCTGAAATGGAATCCAAACCAGAGATGTTTCTCAGGTACCCAGATGCGTACAAGGCAGAAGATACAGGTTCAAAGCTGAAGATCAAAGATCTGAGTCAACCCCAACCAGAAGTGACTCTGAAGAAGACAAAGAAGAGGAAAGCGCCATCAGAAGGATCATCTCATCAGACTCCAAAGAAAAGAGGTATTTCATCTGCTGCCCCTATTTCAAAATCTTTTACTATTCCAGCATCTGCTGCTCCTCAAACCTCCCATAGAATATCAATCCCAATCCCTACCATTGATGAAACCATACCAGAAGACCCTTCTGAGGCCTTACTACTCAGAAGACCTAGAACCAAACTCCCCAAACAACCAACAATTTCAACAACAACAGCACTTGACCAAGTGCTGGCTGATATTGAGCGTGAACATGCTTCTGCTCAACCACACTCTGAACCACAAAATGTTCCTCCTCCACAACCAGAACAACAACAACAACCAGAACCAGAACCACAACAACAACAACCACTCACAGAAGAACCTCTGATACCTGAGCAATCAGAGATTCCACCTCCCTCTCCCCAACCAGAAATAAATCCACCTTCACCACAAACAGAGTTTCACCATTCTGAAACCCCTTCTCCTCATCAATCTGACCCTCACTCACCTCAACCATCACCGTTGGCAATGCAGTTGCCATGTGGAACCACTGTTTTCATGCCCCAGTTACCATCCTCATTAGAATCGACACCTCCAAAAACTCCCAAAACACCACCCACTCCAATAGAAATATCTGATTCTGATACCCCTCCTCCAAAACAAACAGCCTCTCAGAAAACCGCTGAAAACCCCAGCAGGACTTTCATTGACTTAACCAGTCTTGACCGTCTTGCTGATCTAAGACACAAAATAGCCATCCCAAAACCAAAGCAACCAGATGTTGGCTCTGGTATTTTGAATTTTGAAACAGGTGTGCTGCAATGGATTGCTTCTTTGAAGCAAGTTTGTCCTGGGATGATTGACCCAGCTGCTTCTGATCAGCTCTGGTCACAGTTCAGACTATGGGTACGTGCTGAAGCCCTCAAGTTGCAGGATATCAACTATGAGCAGGCACAACAGAACTTCAGCAAACTGCTGAAGGAAGTTGAAAGTCAGCTGCCTCAGGAAGTTGTGCTCCCTCTGGACTCTGAACCTTGGTCTGAGAAACAACAAGCTGCAAAGGTGCAACCATCAGAAGAAGACAAGACCATTCAGGCTGAAGAAAATCAAGCAGAAGATGTCGCTGAAAGTTCTGAGAAGCCTCCTGCTTCTGATGCTTCTCAAGCTGCCTTGGACAGGCAGACTCTGGAAGAACTATTGCTGAATGACTTGCGTCTACAGCTGCGGATGGAAGAAAATGATCAGAAGATGAAAGCAAGAATGGATGTGCAAGACAGCAAGATTGACTCTGTTGTCAGCATGGTGCAGAAGCAAAATGAAACTTCTGAAAAGATTCAAGCGATGCTGGAGAGCCTGTTCACACGCTTGCCTCCTCAACCTTAAATCTTTTTCATGCATGACCTTTCTTTCATGTTTTCCTGATTTTCTGATGTACTGTTTTGACTATGTTTTGTAATATTTTCTTGCTCTGATTCTGAACTATTAATATGATTAGTTTTTCTGATCTTAAATTGTTTTAGCACATCACCAACACTTTTTGATTGCTGACAAAAAGGGGGAGAACAAGAATGATATTTAAATCAATAACGGCTAACCAGACAGAAATTCTCAAACATTCTAACTTTATTAAGACAGAAATTCTCAAACATTCTAACTTTATTACTTGAAATGTTTTTTTTCTGTTTTGTTTAAAGTCTACAGGCACAAGGAAGCTCCTGGACACTCTGAAGACTAGAAACTCTGATCAATGTTGCTCTGATCAATATGAAGTTCTGATCGTCCTAATACTCTGATCCAAAGCAAAACTCTGACAAGAAAAGCTCTGAAGCTCTGCTCTCTGATAAGTCAAAGACTCTGATAATCTGATGTTCAAAGAAAGAAAAAGATCTGATCCTGAAGAACACGTATAATCAAAGGGAAGTAATCAACTCAGGGGGAGTATCTCTTAACTCTGACTTCTCCGTACTTCTTAACTCTGATACCTTTTCACGTTATTTTTCATTTAAAATATCTAGTTTTTGTCATCATCAAAAAGGGGGAGATTGTTAGAACAATGTTTGAATCTACTACCCTATATTTAAGTTTTGATTATAACAAAGTGAAAAGATATAGTATCTATAAGTGTCATGTTTGAACTATCTGCTGCCTAAAATTATTATGCTCTGACTTGCAAACACTCTGATACAGAAACACATAGTTCATCAGCAGCGAAGCAGAATCAGAATGAGCCAAGCCAGAACTTGCGTTAAAGAAGCAACGGTACTGTGCATTGAAAGCTAATTAATTCCAACGGCCTCACTCTAGACAAGATCTGCTAAAAAAGGAAAGCTTGTTATTAGCATTGAATCAAGAATATTGCATTCAACGTTCATCTTCTCAAGTGCTATATAAACAAGGCTTTGAAGATTATAATGGCTAATGCTCTCCAAATCTCTACACGCACAAAGCTGAACCATAATCTTCGTTCTACCAGTTTTGCTAAACCACATACTCTGATACTCCATTACTGTTTAGCAATCTAGTTTCTAAGCTTCAATTTGTGTATACATCACAGTTGTGATAAAGTTTTGTAGAAAACATCCACACACATTATTTTATCTCTTTGTAAGAAAGTGTTACCTTGACAAACCGGGTTGTGGTTTGAATCAAGAAGGCTTTAGCAGTTGTTAAAGCAGTCTGTAATATTCAGTTGAATATAGTGAATTAAGACCTCGTTGGAGAGAGGAGAAATCACCTTGACGGGTGGACTGGATTAGTTTGAGATCAAACGAACCAGGATAAAAATATCTTGTCAATTGCTTTAGATTTCAGTTTTACAATTCAACCCCCCCTTCTTGTGTTTTTCACCCCTTCAAAAAAGGTCTCATGGTTGAGGGTAGGAGCACCTACTCTCACGAGATTAATCAAGTACACCCCTTGGTTAATCATAACCCGATTCAACTCCCATACACCAAGCATTCCATTTATCTTGTGGGCACTTGTGCTATGATCTTGTGATTGATCATTGATGCAACTCGGGTATGCCTAATTGATGGATGATTGAGGAGGTTCAATGATTCTTCAATATGCTATCTCTTCTTTTGATATTTACTTTTTAATTTGGACAATGATTCTTGCCTCCTTTGGCTATCCCCTCTGTATGCTTTGTATGTTCCCTTTGCCCCATGTCTTGTATGTTGGTTGACGTGTTGACATTTATTCTCGATATGTTGATATTTTTCCATCTATTATATGTGTTCTATCCTACTTTGATCCTTGATATCATTCTTAGATGTTGATGCTTTTCCATCTCTTTTCTATTCCTGATTAGTGTTTAGGTATCTATCTTGTATGTTTGCTTCTCTGATGTTTTATCATCTTTGTGATGTTTTGTCATCATGCTTGATGTTTTAACATCTTTGTGATGTTTTATCATCCATGCATGATGTTTTATCATCTTTTACACAATGTTTTGTCATATCTCACATGATGTTTTATCATCTTCACTTGATGCTTCGTCATTCATACCTGATGTTTGGCCATCTTGTACATGATGTTTTGTTATCTGTTGTCTAATATTTTATCATCTTTTACGTTTTGTTTTGTCATCTCTCCTTTGCATGATGTTTTGACCATCCATGATTTAGATTTTTTGTCATCTATACTTGATACATGTTTCTTGATGTTTTGTCATCTTTGTGTGTGATGTTTTGTCATCCCTCTCCCTTCTTTATTAGATTCTCCTCTTGTATACTCCCCATAGGATCTTTAGCTCACTCTTCTCTAAGTTTGAACTAAATAAACCTTAGGATTTTTATCCATGCATGATAACATTAGGTAGACTTTCCCCCTATTATCCTCAACTATAGGATGAACATTGCATGATAACTTTAGGACTATTACACTATTGTCCCCTTAGACTTTTTCTTCCCTTTTGCATCTCATTAAAACTAAAACTTCTTTCAAATTTCAAAATACTCTAACTTCACTTAAATCCTTTTCTAAGGTAAAAAACACCAACCATTTCACACTTCTTTTTGCCGTTTGTGGCTTTTCTTTTAGACTTCGTTTGTCGTTTGTGGCTTTTCTTTTAAAACTTATGTTCGTCATTTGTGGCTTTTTCTTTTAAAACCTTTTCAAAAAGGACATGATTCATCAGAGTTTTTCATAAAAAATATTGCAATCATTGGAGACTTTTAATCCGAATTGCGACACTCTGATTCCTTAAAAGGGACACGCAGGCAGCTGGTTACGGGGCTCAGCCGAACAACCTTTGTAATATTTCCTTCTTTTCCCCATGTTTTCTCTTTTTCATGCATTCCCTCTTTCTTTTTCTTTTAAGCTTTAGATTTAGATTAACACACCTATTAGATAGATCACAAGAATGGATACCATAGAGTACTACGGACGTGTATTGGACCATTGCGCCATTGTTTAAAAGTCCAAACGTGTATTACACTCTTCATACACCTCAAACCTTGTTCTTACACCCTTTGACCTTTTTTATTTTAATTATTTTCATTATTTTTATTTATTCATTAATAATGCAAAATAAATAAAAATAAAATACAAGGCCTTTCTTACAAAGACCAAGCCCATTCCTTTTGCCTTAATTTTCACTATATAATCTCACCAATTCTCATACAAGGCCACACGAAAAACCTTGCCTCAAACTTGTCAAAAATATATCAAACTTTTTTTCAAGAACCCTAGAATTTCAAAACTCTTGCCACAAACCCTTTCACCATAAAACCTCCATTCCATTCACTTCCATTAAGCCTATAGAGTAAGTTTGGACCAAATTGGATGGTCCAAACGCATGAAAACACCATACCATGCATCTCCAATTTCATAACTTTGCAAATTTCATATTTTAATTTCTGTATTGTTTTAAATCATATTGGTGTTACTAACATGCTTCTGAGTTATATCTCAACAGGTTTGGACCATCGTGATGGTCCCATGCATGCTAAATCGTGAACCACCATGCTAGCACTGATCCCACACGTTTTCGCCATAGCTCTTGATCTCTTGCATTTTATCCCACAAAAATAATTCCATTAGATTCGCAACCCTTGATTTAGGGGGGTAAAGTCCTCTTTATTCGCCAATCTTTTCTATTTTCGCATGTGTAAGAATCGTCTCGCCGGAGAAGACGACTGAAGCTAGGGTTCCGCCACCTCTCCGGTCAATACATTCGTTTATATATTATATATGTTTTTATTCATTTAGGTTAATGGATGTATAGCCACCCAAGTGGCAGAAACATGCGCTAAGGCATTGGTCTCCCAGGTCACGGGTTCGATCCCGGATTTTGCCAAAATTCTCATATTTCTCATATTTTTTGCAGGTTTATTATATAATGAGTTGATCCTGTTATCCATCCCCAACCAGCACTTGGCCTGGTGGTAAGCTATGCGTGGAGAATGCTTGAGGGCGTGGATTCAACACCCGTCCCTACCCTTTGGTTTATTTTCTATGTTTCTCACTCTTTTTTCACCTTTTCTTCTTTAAAACCTTTTTGCAAAACCTTATTTTCCAAAACATTTTTTAATTAACCCTAATTTAGGTTTTAGGTTTTTTTTAATTAACCCTAATTAAATTTTTTAGTTTTTTCACTAATCAATCATTTTTTTAAATTAAAATAAACTTAGATTTTAGTTTTTCATTTTAATTTAATTAACAAATTTATTTTTTAATTAAAATCAATTAGTATTTTAGGTTAACCATCAAATTTCTTTTCTATCAAAATCATAAAACAATTTTCTTCTTCCCTTTATTTCATAATCTTCGCGTACTTTATTATTTTCGCATTATTTTCTGATTATGTAACTGCTACGGTTTGTAATAGTTTTAATTAGGGTTTACTACTTTTTCCCTTGATTTTATGATTTGTACCCCCTTTCTCGAAGCTTTGTAATAGCATAGGACCCTTTAATTTCTGCCATTACTTTCTATAATTTACCGCTTTCATTATTACTGTATAGTAACTAGGCATGTATGGAAAGATCTAAAATCAATCATAGAAAACCCTAATCAAGATAAAATAACTTAATTGAATCACTTTTCACACACTCACCTATAGGGTAACCTCACTTGTTTGTTGCCTTCAAATAACGATGGTCATGTCCCTCAAACATAGGGATACCCTTAACAAAGACCCTCAGTTAAAATCATCATAAATATCATAGTTCCACGATGTCCCTCGAGTTTCCTATGAGAAATGATATTGTCCCTCGATGTTGCCTACGAATATATGATGGCAGTCCCTTCGAATCGCTAAGGTATCCCTACAAGTTGCCTTCTATAACCATAACGATGATCCTACGCATGTCTCTCACACATCCAACGATAGGGCATCCTACTAACTAATGGTAGGGTAGCATTATTTAAAGGAGGTGGAAAATAACACGAAAACATTTTTTTCAAAAACACTCTTTTGGAATATTTTCAAAAATAGACACTTTGTACGCATTCTTAAGTGATACAAGAATCATTACAAAGTTGTCGTACTTAGGCATTTTTTCAAAATATATCAAACACACAAACACAACATTTTAAAACAAAGTGAGCTAGCGATTAAGAGCCCGTAGGTAACTATAGATGAAAAGGGTGCTAACACCTTCCCTTTTCATAACCTACCCCCCGAACTCAAAAATATCTAAGGACTTTCCCGTTCTTTTCACCTTTTCTTATTGGATAAAAGAAAAGTCGGTGGCGACTCTTGCTATTCGCAACATTTGCAATAAAATGCAAAACAAGTTAGTTCTCCCACCGTATTACAGAACTGGCGACTCTGCTAGGGAGAACTAAAAGTGGGGTTACCTTTAGAGTTAGATCACTTTTAATGCTTTAGTTGCTTTCTTTGATTGATTTATATTTCGAGTTTTTCTCGGGTTTAGTTTCTTGCAAAGATCCTAAACCCGGATCTGGGGGCATTTTAGGTAAGTAGCAATAGATCATGGAAACTATACGGCGTATACCGATATGGTTAAAGTGATATCCATGTTAGTGCGACACATTGGTTTGTGCTGGTGTCCCTTGAGTCAGTCAGGGAGAATACCAGGTTGTCGCATGGTGTCATAAGCACTAACTGACCGTAGAACCTTGATTGAACCAACTTAGCCATTATAAGGTAGTGAGATAGTCGCCTTTGGTGCAGTCCGAAGTTGGTTGATACTTGATGCGACGCTTATTGAGATTCAACTCTCAGGTTTTGTTTTGTGGCAAGTCATTTATCGTGCTAGACAAGATTTGTGGGAAAAATCAGTGATATTGAGATCCCTAGAACCCAATTACTTCTTTAGGACAGGTTGAGCCAACTAAAACTCAAGAGGGTACTTACCTACAAACTCCATGCAAGTCTAAACCTAAGGCCTTGTGTGATTTTCTTGTGTTTGATTATTTGCTCGAACATGACATTATAACATTACAACATCATAACATTATATCATGACTAACCATTTCAAGGATCTAGGGGATTTATCTTTGTTCTGTGTTGTAGGGTCATGACTTTCACTCGTAGGAATACCATCTGAATCAACTTCGTAAGGACACCTTCCAAGATCGAGGAATTAGTCTCAAAGGTTCCCGACAATTCTCAACTCACCAAGAAACATGGTCACCTACTCAGTTTGGTTACTACTGGCTTTCAGGAAGACATGGTGAGCATTATTTTCCAGTTCTTTAATATGAAGCATCACAATTTTACCTTCCCGGATTATCAGTTGGTGCCCATAATGGAAGAATTCTCTAAGTTGCTCGAAGTTCCTATTCTTGATCAGATACCCTTCACCGATCTAGAGCAAGTTTCGAAACCTGAAGATGTTGCAATAGCCCTGCATCTAAAATGATCGGACATTGTATCTAATTAGGAAATAAGGATTGGAGTCAAGGGTTTTTATCCTAAATTTCTAATAGAGAAGGCTCAGTGGTTTCTAGATGCCATGAATTTTCGTACTTTTGAGGATATTTTGGCTTTACTGATCTATGGTTTGGTATTATTCCCTAATCCGGACCAATTCATAGACATGAATGCCATCAAAATATTTCTCACTCATAATTCGATACCTACTTATCTCGGAGATGTCCTGCATTCCCTCCATACTCTTACTATGAATAAGCAAGGAACTCTTATATGTTGCATACCTCTACTGTCCAAGTGGTTTATTTCGCACCTTCCCCAATCAGTGATAAAGAACAAACAAGGTTTGAGGTGGTCTCAAAGGCTGATGTCACTCACTCATGCAAATATCCATTGGTGTTCTTGATCTCAGGAAGATGTCACTATTATTGATCGTTGTGGGGAATTCCCTAATGTACCACTCCTTGGTATAAGAGGGGGAATCACTTATAACCCTTCTCTAGCTCCACGACAATTTAGTTATGCTCGAAGGGGCAGTTCTCATGATATGCTCATCCAGGGTATTGTGTTCGACTATGAGAACGACCCTTAAAATTGCCATCAAAGGTTTATTCGTGCTTAAGGTACGGCCAACAAGATTGATAGCGAGACTTTGGGACATAAGAATTCCATCCCTCTAGAGCCTTACCTCATATGGGTGCGGTCTCGTGCTCAGAATCTTAAAATTCCATATCCTGCTATCCTATCAGTGATCATAGAGCCTGTTGTTGAATGAGATATTTCTCATACCGGTCTTCATCCTGATATGCCTACTGACTTTGAAGAACTACAGAAGTCCTGGATTCAACTTAAGGAGGAAAGAGATACCTTTGAGGCTCAGTTCTATGCTAGTGAGAAGAAAGTACTGGAGCTGACGAAACGACTCCACGAAGAACAAAGCCTTAATGCATATGTCAACACAAAGAGAAAACATCCATGGGAGATTTTAATTAAAATTTTTGCTATTTTGTAACTCATTTTATTAAAAGCAATTGTAATTTGAGTTTGTTACTAAAATTTCTTTTGTTTCCTTTTGTTTAAACAAATTTAAATCCCACAAAGGTCCTTGAAAATATTGCACTTGCATACGCATATTATGCATATCATCACATAACAGGTACCTTCTAGATAGGTTTTCTCATCTTCTTACTCTTTATTTCAGTAAAAGATTGCACTCAAGCAAATTGTGAAAGAACTTCAAGCTCAGAACGCTTAGTTTCAACAGATGTTCATGGACTTAAGGGTCAAGATGAGTTGAAGACCCTCATCACAAAGGGGAATAACAAAAAGACAAAAAAACCAACAGTCTTACTTAATATATGCAGAAGATTCAAGGGTCCATTCAGAAGGGCTCTAGATTTTGAGGTTCCCCTGAATGAAGAAGACAACCAAGAGAAAGATGAAGAAAGTGTGAAAGCTGGAGAGAATAATAGCCTTGGTTCTAGCCAAGATTCTGATGAAGACTATTCCACTGAACAATATCCTCCTACTGACGATAAATACATGCAGCTGGAAGATTGCCCCAAGTCCATGGAAATCCAGAAAGTGCCTGGATTGGATTTTGAAGAGCTGAGTCTTATTCCGGGGGTAGTCATCATTCACAAGTTCAAGGTCCCAGCTTTTGCTAAATATGATGTGTTTCTTGTCCCAAACTTCATCTGAGATGTTATGTTTGAAAGATCCAACCCCATACTTCTGATAGAAAGTTATGGGTTCACTTCTTTCAGGAAAGTTTGTTTGGTACACAACTTGAGTGACTCTATCAGCTGGAAGGAACCAACATTCTCACTTGGAAAGACTTGGTTGCTTCTTTTTATAAGAAGTATCAATACAATGCTGATCTTGCACTGACTAGTGTGTAATTACAAAATATGACTATGGGCTCAAATGAAGGGTTCAAATAATATGCCCAGAAGTGGAGAGACCTGGTTGGAAGGGTGCAACCTCCCTTATCTGACCGGGAGCTAGTTGATATATTCATGGACACTTTGACAGGTCCATTCTTTAACCATCTGATTGGGAGTTCCTCATCTGGTTTCACTGAGTTGATTCTAACAGGAGAACATGTCGAAAGTGGTATCAAGAGTTGAAATATTCAAGTGGTTGTATCTTCAAGTGTCGTGAAGAAGAAATTTAGTGGTAAGAAGGAGATCAATTTTGTCTATGGCCAGAAGGGCTGTGTTAAAAATGATCGCAATCAGTCTGTGGGAGCGGTATTAATTTTTAATCATGCGCCTGTTCAACAACAACAGGGCAATCATCGTAGGTCAGACGCTCCAAAAATACAGTTTAAGAAGATCAGTATGCCATTGTCTCAGGCATTACAACATCTTTTAAAAGCAGAACTGATAACAATGAGGGAGCCTACTAAGAATTCCAACTCCTCCTCTCCTCGTTATAATCCAAATGCGAAGTGTGCCTATCATTCCAACAATCCTGGGCACGATACCAATAACTGTTGGGCCCTAAAGGGTTTTCTCCCCGAAAATCTCTCCAAAGATTGTCACTACACCTGTTAGAGTTACTGCTGTCGAGTCAGCTGTTGAGGCTTGTAATGCCCATTAATTTAATTAATTATTTAATTAAATTATTTTTGGATTATTTGTTGAAGTTGTGAGATGCTGAGAGTTATTGGTATAAATTGTTAGATCATTATTAATTAATTAATTAGTTGATTAATGATAATAATAATAATGTTGGAATTAATGGAATAATTATGTTGGGCCTATTTTATTGGTTGGAAGTAGTAAAGTGGGGGTGTGAAAGTTAATCCCAATAGGTTAATGATATAAGGTTAAGCTGGCACAAAGATTTGATTTAGTTGGTGATTAAGGGTTTGTGCATTGACCGGAAGAGCTGCAAGGTTGCGCGATTGTCGAGCGGAGCAAAACAAGGTTGTCGACTAGAATTTTGGTAGAGCGACCTTCAATCCAGGTAAGGGTGGGGTTCTGACCTTATAATAGGATTTATGATGTGTATTATGTGGGAATTGTTTGCTTGTATAACTATGTGCGTTGATGTTTTTGGATTTTTTATCGAAGTTGCCCATTTCTCTATGTTGTGGTAATTAGGGACTCACTGTATGACTGTATTGCATGATTAGTGAACCTATTATTGAAGTTGGAAGCTAGTCGTGTTGTGGACGTTTTGAGTTGTCTGTATGATTACCCGGTATAACCGATGGATAGGTTAGGGTAGTTTATCACTCGTTGTTATGGTCGTTATGAAGTTGTGGTATTCCGAGCAGTTGGTATGAAAATTAGTAAATTGTTGTTGTGGTTGTTTAGGAAGGTTTCTGCATGACTGTCTCGTTCAATTAATGAATCTGTTGATAGGAAATATAGTTTCCCGTTGCTGTGGTATTCCGAGCGCTTGGCCGGAAATTATGGGTTGTATTGATGTGGCAGTTTTGGCATTGTATTGTTCCATGCTATGGGCAAGATCGAGTGGTCGAGAAGGATACTGATGGTGTTAGGTGTCGAGTGGCATTTAGACTGCGATGTGTGTTGGGGAATATATGTGTTGGATGTCGAGCAACATTAGGCTGCGAGGCGTGCCGAGGAGCACGATACTGTTGTCGAGCGGCACGAAGTTGTAGGTTGTGCCGAGGAACATAAGTTAGTTGTTATTCTTCTTTGTTTCTGTGTGTATCGAGGAGTATGAGTTAGTTATTATTGTCTTGGTTGCTGTTTATGTTGAGGGGCACGTAGTTTCCCTAGTCTTATTGCCCGTGTGTGTCTATTTGGTCATTACAGTGTGTTGTGTAGTCGTGCTTAATTGAGAATTTGAAGGTTGATGAATTATGTTGAGATGCCTCTAATTTGGAAGATATTAAGTTGTAGGCTTATGGCCAATGTTGATTTATGTTGAGTTGTTGTTTGTTGTTGTTGTTGCTACAATCATGTTGTGTCGCATACATCGTATATAAAGTTAGAGCTGATGCTCGTTAAGTTGGCATGGATTGGAAAATATAAAGTCGAACGCTTATTGCTTGTTAATGCCTCTATTTATTGGCATATTTTTAAGTTAGGAGTTCTTCTCCATTGGTACGACATGCATTTGCATAAATACAAGTTGCATTCTGATTCGTTGTGTGGTTGATCTGATTATGCTTATGTTGTTAAAAATCTGAGAAGTGGTGAATAAGTATGAACTGATTCTAATGTTTTACTTATCATACATTCTATTATATTTTTTTGATATCTCACCCCTTCTATTTGAATGTTACCCCGATGTAGGTAATGTGCAGGTAATCCATAGTGAAGGCGGTTTACCTTTAGTAGTTCGAGTCGGTGTCATTACTCTGATACGTAACACTCGGGGGAATGAACGCTTATTGTTTTATTATCGATTTTACTTTTGTTTCTGAATTTTAAGTTGATTTTTGGTAAGTACTGGTCGTTTTAAAGTTGTTTCCAGTTGGACAAGATGTTATGTCCTTTAAGTTGGATATTATGATTTTCCACTGTATAGTTATGATAAGTTGTTGTTTTCAAAAGATTAAATTATGTTGTCGTTGGTTCATCCAAGTTTAATGTGTTATGTATCTGTAATGAATGTCGTTATTTTAAAGTTGTAATTGTAGCATCCTGACTCGGTTGTCGGAATTTTATAACTCTGATTTTATAATAATTTTCGGGTAGAATTGGGGTGTTACAAAGTTGGTATCAGAGCAAGTTGGTCCGTCTGACCAAGTTGTCGAGTTGTAGTTTTGTCTAACAATTGAGTTTTGTTAGATTGAGTTCTAACCGTTGTTTATGTTGTAGTGATAAGTTGAGAAGGTTGGAAGGAATGATGTTGCACTTGTTGCTTCTTTAGAAGCAATGGGTCATGCTATAGAGAATCAGTCGAATGTTGACGGGAATGCTGGATCTCGTAGTTTGGCGACTTTTCAGAGGGAGAATCCACCTACCTTCAAGGGTAAGTATGATCCTAACAGAGCGTTGGATTGGTTGAAAGAGATTGAGAGAATCTTCTGTGTGATGGACTGCACTCCAATGTAGAAGGTTCGTTATGGTACTCATATGCTAGCAGTCGAAGCTGATGACTGGTGGCTAGAAACGTGTCAGAGGTTGGAAGCTGTAGATGAAAATGTCACTTGGGCTGTGTTCCGTAGGGAATTTCTAAGGAAGTATTTCCCTGAAGACGTTCGTGGTAAGAAGGAAATTGAGTTTCTTGAGCTGAAGCAAGGGAGTATGTCAGTTATGGAGTATGCTGCAAAGTTTGCTGAGTTGGCTATGTTTTATCTGCACTATAGTGAGGCAATTGCTGAGTTTTTAAAGTGCATCAAGTTTGAGAACAGGTTGTGCCCAGAGATCAAGAAGGCAATTGGATACTAGAAGATTCGTGTCTTTTTTTGATTTAGTTGATAGTTACATGATCTATGAAGAGGATAATAATGTTCATTATAACATTATCAATGAGAAAAGGGGTAAGCACCAACAGAATTGTGGTAAGTCGTATGATGCCCCAGCTGGTAAAGGTAAACAGAAATTTGCTTAGGGTTAGAGGACTAGTGGAGGAGATGCTCATGCTGGTGTGGTTTGTTTCAAATGTGGAAAACCTGGTCATAAGAGAAATGTGTGTACTACCGAGGTGAAGAGTTATTTTCGTTGTGTTAAGACTGGACATGTTGTATCTGAGTGCAAGCATAAGGAGATGATTTGCTTTAATTATGGTGAAGAAGGACACATTGGTAGTCAGTGTCAGAAACCAAAGAAGGCGTAAACCAGTGGAGAAGTGTTCGTGTTAGCTGAGAATCATACGGCTAATGAGGACAAACTCACCAGAGGTATATGTTTCATTAATAATAGTCCTTTAATTACTATTATTGATACTGGTGCTACTCATTGCTTTATTGCTGTTGATTGTGTTGAAAGATTGGGTTTTATGTTGTTTTCTATGTATGGAGAGATGGTCATTGATACTCCAGCCAAGGGATCGGTGACTACTTCTCTTGTGAGTTTAAAGTGTCCTTTGTCGATCTTCGATAGAGACTTTTCCTTTGATTTTGTTTGTTTGCCTTTAAGAGGGTTGAATGTGATCCTAGGTATGAACTGGTTAGAGCATAACTATGTTCATATTAACTGTTATAACAAGTTGGTGAGGTTTTCTACTCTTGAAGAAGAGGAAGTTCGTTTGTTGTCTGCTAGACAATTGCGGTAGTTGATGCAAGAAGAGACTGAGATGTTCTTGTTGATGGAGACACCATATGTCGAGAATCAAGCTGTAATTGAGGAATTGCAGGTGGTGCATGAATTTCCTAAAGTTTTCCCTGATGAAATTCCCGCTGTACCGCCAGAGAGAGAAGTTGAATTTGCTATTGATCTTATACCTGGTACCAGACCTGTTTCTATGGCACCATACATGATGTTTGCATCTGAATTGTCAGAATTAAAGAAGCAATTAGAAGAGTTACTTGAAAAGAAATTTGTAATACCAAGTGTATCACCGTGGGGAGCTCCAGTGTTGCTAGTAAAGAAGAAATATGGAAGTATGAGACTTTGTGTTGATTATAAACAATTGAATAAAGTGACAATTAAGAACAAGTATCCACTTCCAAGAATAGACGACTTGATGGATCCATTGGTGGGTGCTCGAGTGTTTAGTAAGATTGATTTGAGGTCGGGTTATCATCAGATTAAAGTAAAGGATGAAGATATCTAGAAGACGGCTTTCAAAATACGTTATGGACACTATGAGTATTCGGTGATGCCTTTCGGTGTTACTAATGCGCCGGGAGTATTCATGGAGTACATGAACCGTATCTTTTATACTTATTTGGATCAATTTGTGGTGGTGTTCATTGATGACATTTTGATTTACTCTAAATCAAAGGAAGAAAATGCTGAACACTTACGAATAGTGTTGCAAGTTTTGAAAGAGAAGAAGTTGTACACAAAGCTGTCTAAGTGTGAATTTTGGTTAAAGAAGATTAGCTTTCTTGGTCATGTTATCTCAGGTAGTGGCATTGTCGTAGATCCATCTAAGTTAGATGTTGTGTTGCAGTGGGAAACTCCAAAGTCAGCTACCGAGATTAGAAGCTTTTTGGGATTAGATGGTTATTATAGAAGGTTTATCAAAGGTTTATCTAAGTTGGCACTTTCATTGACTAAGTTGACTTGTAAAGGTAGAGCTTTTGTGTGGGACGTTCAGTGTGAAGAAATTTTTACAGAGTTAAAGAAAAGATTAACGTCGGATCCGATTTTGACATTACCTAATCCAGGAGAACCTTTTGTGGTATATTGTGATGCTTCCAAGATAGTTTTAGGAGGTCTACTTATGCAGAATGATAAGCTAGTTCCTTATGCGTCAAGGCAGTTGAGGACTCATGAAAAGAACTATCCTACGCATGATTTAGAGCTTGCATCAGTTGTTTTTGTGTCGAAAATTTGGAGTCATTATCTTTATGGTTCTAGATTTGAAGTATTTAGCGACCATAAGAGTTTAAAGTATCTATTTGATCAGAAGGAATTGAACATGAGACAACAAAGATGGTTAGAGTTGTTAAAGGCTTACAATTTCAGTTTGAATTATCATCCAGGAAAAGCAAATGTGGTGGTTGATGCATTAAGTTAGAAGTCTTTACATATGTCAGTGTGATACGGTGGCAGAACCGACTGTTAATATTGGTTTGCGTTTTGCATTTTTTGTTCGCAAAATTTCGCGGTAAGCAAGAGTCCCCACCGACTTTTATTTCATCCAATCAGGAAAAGGAAAAAGAACAGAAAAACCTTTTTCAAGAATATTTCTGAGTACGGGGGGTAGGTTATAGAAAGGGAAGGTGTTAGAACCCTTTCTATCCATGGTTTTCCATGGGCTCTAAGGTACTTTCTCATTTTAAAATTTCTTGTGCGTGCTTGTTTTTTGAAAAAGTTTTACTTCGTGATGACCCTTGTATCAGTCCTCAAGGATGTGACGAAGTTATTTTGAAAATTATTTTGAAAGGTGTTTGTGTGAAAAATTTATTTGTTTGAGCAAGTATTTAAGAGTTAATCTACCTACTCAAAAAAAGACTGTCTTTTTTCCTTTAGACAATGTTATCCCATTATTAAGGAATAGGTAGCACCATCGTTGGAGTTTTAAGGGACGTTCGAAGGGACAGATACGGTCACAAAAGCAATGTTAGGAGGTGTTAGTAATCATCCTAAAGCCTTAATGATCTATTTCCGAGGCAACATCTGAATGGGTCATTTGAGATCTTTCGAGGCTAGAGGACGACCACTAACAAACCCTATACTTCAGGACCACTTAACTGAAGGAAACCGAAGTGGAGTAAACCCTAGGAGTGAGCATGTGCAAGTGAGCTTTTTTCAGTTAATTTGTCTTTACACATTTTAGGTTATCTACCGTTTTAATTTTCGAATATTCTTGCCATACAATCCTATTAGCATACATCTAACAGTTAATAATTGTGGAAATTTAAAATGCGGAAATAGAAATCCTAACTATTACATGGCTTTCGCAGATACAGAATTATTTAACTTAAAATAAAATGCGGAAATTAAAACCCTAATTGAAATCTATTACAACCTCGAAACAGTTACATAAATAATAATAAGAACGGTAGTTAAAAATACGCGCGACGAGTTAAATGCAAGGAAGATTAGAAAAAAACTAAAAAATCTAATTTGAGGAAAAAACAATATTTAAGTTATTTTGAAGCAAAATTAATTATTTAGAAAACCCTCATTTCTAATTGATTTTAATTATGAAAAAGCATTAAATTAACCTAATTTAAACTAAATTAATTAATTAAAGAAAATAACTATTTTATGAAAAAAAAATGATTTTTGTGATTTTATGTTTTTTGTAGTTAATAAAAAAAATTAATTCGTGAAAGTAAATAATTAAATAAAACAAAATAAATGAAAGAAATAAAAAAACATTAGATTGGGCCTGTTTGCTGAAGAAATTAGGGGGTGCGTTACTGAATTGTTGAGCCCAAGATGTGCTGAGCCCAAAGCCTTGCGCTGATCAAGTGAGGAGTCTTCCTGATGGTACACCATGGTCCCTGGAAAGTGGAGTCATTGGATATGTTGATCATGAACGTGCTTAGATCTTGTAGTTGGATGGTGGAGGTGTGAGGTGAACATTGGAGATAGCAACGCGTAGGATCCTGTAAAGAAGAATAAAAACAAGGAACTTGCTGGGACCTGGGATCGAACGCAGGTCCTCTACCCTTTCCAACATGCATGCTTGCCATCTGTGCTACGTGATTTATTTGTTAATAACATAACAAAAATTCATAATATGTGTTAAAACGTGAGTTAGTGGACAAAACAGAAAAAGCGCGCGCCAGTTTGAATGGCCCAATGATTGGCTGCCATGTTATCACCTTCTTCCTCAGTCCATCGTTTTAGATATAATACTTATATCTACCGACATCTTCCATAGCTACAAACCTGCAACCTTCAAAAGTCAACACAACACCTGATAAATGAATTCCAGTTACATGGATCAAACCGTCTTGACGCCACGAGCATCCTAGTACTCTTTTCTATGGCCAATTTTACTTGTATGAGAAAACCCTAAAACGCCCAAAGAAAACCTAACAATGGCAAACCTCAGTATGTGCACTAAAACTTCAATTAAACCAATCCAATACGTTGCAAACATGATAACAAACACATACATACCATTAAAACATGTTTATGATGCAAGAATCATATCAATCAAATTTTTAAAGAGAAGCAAACCGTGACGGTCGTGCAGCGCGTTTCTGGGCTTGTAGAGGCTTGGTGATACTTGCAATCACTTCAGAGGATGTCCAGGAGTGGATTGGTGTCTTTGAATCACCTTGAATCATCCTCTAAATTGAAATCTGATCCACACTTTTTCTTCAAAAAATTTGAGTTTGCTTGATGACTTTCATGACCTTAATCCTTGCTTTATCCTTGGTTCTTGTTCATTATATATGCTAGAGCGAATTAGGGTTGCAAAAACAGATGATATCTTTGGAACTTTGGAAGATTTGATTTGATTTTTCATCCATATGCAAACCTTCTATATTGAGCCAAATTATCCCATTTTTGTACCAATCATGCTTGATTCGATTTGGTCTAGATATCTCCGTATAATTTGATTGAGATCTTGTCCAAAAATCATATCAAAACATATATTTGATATTATATACCAATTATTTGATTTTATTCAATTTTTAATTAATAAAAAGTCAAAATAAAATGGACAATGAAGCAAATGGAATGTGAGTGGATATTTGGGTCGTGAACCATGTTATGAGTGAGGTGCAAGCATAAAAAGTTAGGCCCATTTGGCAAAAAAATGCATTTTTGAGCACATTTGACTTTTGACAATTTTGCAAAAAAGGTCAACTTTGACAAGGCATATATCTTCCTTTTAACCATAGAGATGTGTTCTTGGACTTTTTAGAAAGCTTAGGATGTCCCCTAAGCAACCCTTTTGGTATCATCTCAATTGAGTCTTCCATGTTCATATAAGAAGCTTTGACCCAAAAAGTGTTTTTGTTGACTTTTCAAAAGGACCTATAATGTAGAAATTCATATCTTTTTGTGAGTGCACAATTTGAACTTGGGGGATGAGGATTAATTGTAGGGAATTACATCCTCTTCAAAATGAGCTTTGGATGGAAAATTTTTGATGAAGTATGAGGAAGTTATGCTTGGTCAAAGTTTGGTTGACTTTTCTTAAGACACCCTAATTTAGCAAGTTTTGGTTTTGATGAACTTAGGGCCTTCCTTGAAGAATCATGATCAACCCTTGATAAAATGATGAAAGTCACTTCAAAATGTTAATGTTGGCCACAATTAACTTTTGACCTAATACAGTCGATTCTCAAGCATTTGAGCTGTTGACGGAGCAAACTTCTTGTGCAAGGCATGAAACTTGACATGGATGATATTAGGACAATATTAGGACCATGGTGAGCATATGAAGTCTTTGGACAACCATCTTAATGAAAATGGAAACCTTAATTTTAGGTATACTGCCTTAGGAGAGAGTTTGTCTGGTCAACTATTAGGCTTCCTTGAGCAAATTGGGGACCTCAATTGACATGTGTTGAGTAAATGAGAGGGAAAATTTTGGGGTATAACAGCTGCCCCTGTTCAATTTTCTTAAACCTAAAGATGTAGATTGACTATTCTGCCTTTCGTGATCTGAAGGTGGAAGATGATTGAACACTAGAGTGCCCAGAAATTTGCACTCGCATGAATTAACGCCGATAACAGATATCATGAATGGGCTTACAGATGGCATTTGGTAGTTGATGTAGACTCGTCAGAGATGGGCTTAAAGATGCCATCCGGAAAAGATATCGATCGCGTAAGAGATTCCTTTGCGAGGATCCATGTACCTGTTGTTGAGGAGAACTTCACCGGGAATGCTAATAGAGTTTAGGAGCTTCAGTTGTCCGTTACTCTACTGGTAAATAATTGAAGAGGTGGAAGTGAGTGGTATATATGGTCACGGTCCAGGTTGCACATCGACTTACTGAGGGAATGCGAAATCGACTGTATTTAATCAGGTCTAGGTCTTACAGTGTTATGGACTGTTGTGTGGAGATAAGAGAGAAGAAACCCGAATGGTAAGGTTATGAGAAGGAACCTGGATAGTAGGGTTACTCTGAAATGAAATCCTGGATAGTAGGGCTGTGAGAAGGAACCTGGATAGTAGGGTTACTTCGAAATAAAAGCCTGAATAGTAGGTCTGTGAGAAGGAACCTGGATAGTAGGGTTACTTTGAAATGAAAGCATGGATAGTAGGGCTACGAGAAGGAACCTGGGTTGTAAGGTTACTTCGAAATGAAAGCCTAGATAGTAGGGCTGCGAGAAGGAACCTGGATCGTAGGGTTACTTCGAAATGAAAGCCTGGATAGTAGAGTTGTGAGAAGGAACCTGGATAGTAGGGTTACTTTGAAATGAAAGCATGGATAGTAGGGTTGTGAGAAGGAACCTGGGTCGTAGGGTTACTTCGAAATGAAAGCCTGGATAGTAGGGCTGTGAGAAGGAACTTGGGTCGTAGGGTTACTTCAAAATGAAAGCCTGGATAGTAGGGCTATGAGAAGGAACCTGGGTCGTAGGATTACTTCGAAATGAAATCCTGGATAGTAGGGTTGTGAGAAGGAACCTGGGTCGTAGGGTTACTTCGAAATGAAAGCCTGGATAGGAGGGTTGTGAGAAGGAACCTAGATAGTAGGGTTACTTCGAAATGAAAGCCTGGATAGTAGGGCTACGAGAAGGAACCTGGGTCATAGGGTTACTTCGAAATGAAAGCCTGGATAGTAGGGTTGTGAGAAGGAACCCGGATCGTAGGGTTACTTCGAAATGAAAGCCTGGATAGTAGGGCTGCGAGAAGGAACCTGGATCGTAGGGTTACTTCGAAATGAAAGCCTGGATAGTAGAGTTATGAGAAGGAACCAGGATAGTAGGGTTACTTTGAAATGAAAGCATGGATAGTAGGGTTGTGAGAAGGAACCTGGGTCATAGGGTTACTTCGAAATGAAAGCCTGGATAGTAGGGCTGTGAGAAGGAACTTGGGTCGTAGGGTTACTTCAAAATGAAAGCCTGGATAGTAGGGCTATGAGAAGGAACCTGGGTCGTAGGATTACTTCGAAATGAAATCCTGGATAGTAGGGTTGTGAGAATGAACCTGGGTCGTAGGGTTACTTCGAAATGAAAGCCTGGATAATAGGGTTGTGAGAAGGAACCTAGATAGTAGGGTTACTTCGAAATGAAAGCCTGGATAGTAGGGCTACGAGAAGGAACCTGGGTCATAGGGTTACTTCGAAATGAAAGCCTGGATAGTAGGGATATTAGAAGGAACCTGGGTCGTAGGGTTACTTCGAAATGAAAGCCTGGATAGTAGGGCTATGAGAAGGAACCTGGGTCGTAGGATTACTTCCAAATGAAATCCTGGATAGTAGGGTTGTGAGAAGGAACCTGGGTCATAGGGTTACTTCGAAATGAATGCTTGGATAGTAGGGTTGTGAGAAGGAACCTGGATAGTAGGGTTACTTCGAAATGAAAGCCTGGATAGTAGGGCTATGAGAAGGAACCTGGGTCATAGGGTTACTTCGAAATGAAAGCCTGGATAGTAGGTCTATTAGAAGGAACCTGGGTCGTAGGGTTACTTCGAAATGAAAGCCTGGATAGTAGGGTTGTGAGAAGGAACATGGGTTGTAGGGTTACTTCGAAATGAAAGCCTTGATAGTAGGGTTGTGAGAAGGGACTTGGATCGTAGGGTTACTTCGAAATGAAAGCCTGGATAGTAGGGCTGTGAGAAGAAAACTGGATAGCAGGGTTACTTCGAAATGAAAGCCTAAATAGTAAGACTATGAGAAGGAGCCTGGGTCGTATGGTTACTTCGAAATGAAAGCCTAGATAGTAGGGCTGTGAGAAGGAACCTGGGTCGTAGGGTTACTTCGAAATGAAAGCCTGGATAGTAGGGCTGTGAAAAGGAACCTGGGTCGTAGGGTTACTTCATAATGAAAGCCTGGATAGTAGGGCTGTGAGAAGGAACCTGGATAGTAGGGTTACTTCAAAATGAAATCATGGATAGTAGGGCTTTGAGAAGGAACCTGGATCGTAGGGTTACTTCAAAATGAAAGCCTGGATAGTAGGGCTGTGAGAAGGAACCTGGATAGTAGGGTTACTTCGAAATGAAAGCTAGGACAGTAGGGCTGTGAGAAGGAACCTAGGTCGTAGGGTTACCTCGAAATGAAAGCCTGGATATAGGGCAGTGAGAAGGAACCTGGGTCGTAGGATTACTTCGAAGCGATAGTGCAGATTAGTTGACCCGTTTGGTTTCGAGAACTGAGTTTCCATTAGTCGTCTGCAGATGTGACTTGCATAACTGCTGGATTTGTTGAAGCTAAACGTCTTTTCCTGAAAAGATATCAGGGTTAGTTATATGCGATGCATGAAATGCAGGGTGAGATTATGTTCTCAAATAAATGAGATTATGCTGTATATGATATGTATGCGTATGTCATGATGTATGTTCATGAAATGCTATCGGAGTATGCCCGCGTCTGGGAAAATAAATCCATGACGGTTGCTGGAGATTTGTAAATATTCTGTCGGGAAGAAATGCTGCTTGAGAATATTCTTTGCGGGGAACGAACTTAGAAAATATATTCTTATAGCTGATGCGATGAA
Source organism: Vicia faba (assembly GCA_948472305.1). NCBI lineage: Eukaryota > Viridiplantae > Streptophyta > Magnoliopsida > Fabales > Fabaceae > Vicia > Vicia faba. Next base: position 508,059,480 of record OX451736.1, on the reverse strand, counting down.
CTATGTCGGGGATTGAGCCTCTGTGTCCAGAGAAATAAACTCTGCTTGGGGGATGAAATTTACTGAACCGCCCGTGATTATGGAATTTGGCTGGAGGATATAGCTGTCAGGTTTCAGAAGGACCCTGGTTGGGGAGGTTACGTCCTGTTTCGGGAAAGCTGACATCAATGCTCTTGGCTACTTTTACTCTGTGGGGAGCGTATGTGCTTGGGATTATGTTCCACAACTGACTCTATCCCGATACCTGCTGGGCGGAGTAGCTGTCGGGTTTGGCACTTCTTATTCTTTTCTGTTTCTGGAATTACGAGTAATTGTTTTTTTGTTTCTTATGTAAGTATTTATGAGCAGTAATCATTTTCAAATGCATATATCAAAAATAAGTCGTTAGACGTTCTTGCAAAATAAAACAGAAAAAGAAAAACAGATCGAAGCCTTTTGTGAAAATGATTTGTATTGATTTTTGGAGTCGGCCTGTAATATGCGTTTTTGTACAAGGAGGTTGACGCTCTAGTAAGAGAACGCCACCGAAATATAGAAATTATACAATTTGTGTAAAAGAAAGAAAAAACAGCTATGTGAAACAACTCCATTGGGTTCCAACTCTGCTATTGCCTTTATATCTTCAAGCATCTCATTACTTTGCTTCTTGGCCGAAAGTTGATCAGATTGGTTGGTGCAATCCGAGCTTGATAGTCGATACCGAAGTCTGGTCGCAAGATGACCCAATGAGACATAGTGGTATTCTTCATATCCCTAACTTTTTCCTGGACCTCCCTTTCGGGTTTTCAGTCCACCGGGATACCCTTTTTTGCCCACGCCGCCCTTTCGGGTTTTCGACTTGCCGAGTGTACAGATTTTTCATTTTCATCCCTTACTTTTTCCCGAACCCTTTTGGTTCACTGGGAAGCCCTTATTTTTTCCTAGGCCAATCAACCTAGCGGGTCTTTTGATTAGGCGTAATATCTTTTCACTATGTATGCATTGACAGGGTGAGGAAGGTCGTCACCGTCCATGGTGGTTAGAATCATAGCTCCACCCGAGAAAATGTTCTTAACCACAAATGGCCATTCGTACGTGGGGGTCCATTTGCCCCTGGGATCACCTTGCGGCAGTATGATGCATTTGATCACTAGATCCACGACTTGATATTCTTGACGCCTGGATTTCTTGTTAAAAGCCTTGATCATTCGCTTTAGATACGTCTGACCATGGCAGATAGCAATAAGTCTCTTTTCATCGATTAGATTTAACTGGTCAAGTCGGGTTCGGATCCAGTCGTCCTCGTTCAACCCTGCATCCTTCATAATCCTGAGAGAAGGTATCTGGACTTCGATGGGTAGGACTGCCTCCATGCCATATACCAGAGAGTAGGGTGTTGCCCCTGTCGACGTCTGTGATGAGGTACGATACCCATGAAGAGTGAATGGTAACATCTCATGCCAGTATTTATATGTCACCGTCATCTTATGTACAATCTTCTTGATGTTCTTGTTAGCTGCTTCAACAGTGCCATTCATCTTCGGCCGATAGGGAGAAGAGTTATGATGTTGTATCTTGAAAGGTTTACAGAGCTCGATGATCATTGTATTGTTGATATTCGTACCATTGTCAGTAATAATTCTCTCTGGCACACCATATCGACAGATCAGATTATGTCCGATAAACTGCGCCACAACGTTCTTAGTAATTGTGGCAAAGGAGGCTGCCTCAACCCACTTCGTGAAGTAATCAATGGATACTAGGATGAAGCGATTTCCATTGGAGGTGGTGGGCCTGATTTCTCCGATCATGTTGATGCCCCACATTGCAAAGGGCCACGAAGTTGTCAAGGCGTTTAAGGAGACCGGAGGCACATGCACCTTATCAGCATAGATTTGGCATTTATGACAAGTTTGAGAGTGCTGATAACAATCAGCTTCCATAGTGGACCAGTAATATCCTGCCCGTAGGATCTTCTTAGTCATGGTATGTCCACTAGAATGGGTTCTGAAGGTGCCTTCATGTAGATCTGTCATGATCATCTCTGCTTCGCTCTTGTTTACACACCGTAGTAGTGTGGAGTCATGGTTGCGCTTATGGAAGATTCCATTACTGAGGAAGAACTTTGCAGTGAGCCTTCTCAGAAACTTCTTATCGTTGACAGATGCCCCTTCAGGATACTCTTGAGCCTCGAGATACCTTTTGACTTTGGGAAACCAGGGTTTGTCTGCCACTTCTTCGGTATCGATTTCACAGCAGTGTGCTGGTTCATCTAATCTCTCAATGGTGATTTGGGGAACTTCATTGTCCCACCTAACCTTGAACATAGAAGACATGGTAGCTAGCGCGTCCGCTAATTGGTTCTCCTCTCGTGGGAAATGTTCAAAGGTTACCTCCTCAAAGTTTGGGAGCAATGTCAGTACATACTCTTTGTAAGGAATGAGATTCGGGTGCTTCATATCCCACTCGCCTTTGATCTGACTTATCACCAAAGCCGAATCCTCGAATACACTCAAGAACTTGATCCTTAGGTCGATAGCAACCCTAAGACCCATGATGCACGCTTCATACTCCGCCATGTTGTTGGTGCAGTTGAAACATAATCGGGCAGTGAACGGAGTATGACATCCCTCGAGAGATATGATTACGGCGCCGATTCCATTACCCAGTGCGTTTGAAGCTCCGTCAAAATACATAGACCATCGGGATCCCTCATCAGGTCCTTCATCCGGTCCAGGTTCTTCGTAGTCAGTCACCAGCATAATATTCTCATCCAGGAACTCGAAATTCATAGATTGGTAGTCATCCACGGCCTGATGAGCCAAATGATCAGCTAATACACTCCCCTTTATTGCTTTTTGGGTTGTATATTGCATGTCGTACTCAGTTAAGATCATTTGCCACCTTGCTATCCTTTCGGAGAGTGCAGGCTTCTCAAAAATATACTTGATTGGATCCATCTTTGATATCAACAAGGTAGTGTGTGTCAGCATATACTGTCTCAGTCGGCAAGCAGCCCATGCCAAAGCGCAACAAGTTTTCTCGAGCAATGAGTATCGTGTCTCACAGTCGGTAAACTTTTTGCTAAGGTAGTATATTGCATGCTCTTTTCGACCAGACTCGTGATGCTGCCCCAGCACACACCCCATTAAATTGTCTAGCACTGTCAAGTATAATATCAAAGGTCTTCCTTCAACTGGAGGCATCAGAATTGGTGGTTCTTGAAGATATTCCTTGATTCTTTCGAAAGCGGTCTGGCATTCAGCATTCCATTTTACCACTTGATCTTTCTTCAGAAGCTTGAAGATTGGCTCACATGTAGCAGTCAGATGTGAAATGAACCTGGCGATATAATTCAGGCTTCCCAAGAAACCTCTAACTTCCTTCTCCGTACGGGGAACTGGAATTTCTTGTATGGCCTTTACCTTTGCAGGATCTACTTGGATTCCTTTGTTGCTGACAATGAAACCCAGAAGCTTACCAGACCTTACCCCGAAGGTGCACTTGTTCGGATTCAACCATAGCTTATATACCTTCAACCTGTCGAATAACTTTTGTAGATGATCCAGGTGCTCTTCCTCGGTTTGAGACCTGGCTATCATGTCATCAATGTAAACTTCGATCTCATGGTGAATCCTATCATGGAACAAAGTGACCATGGCGCGCTGATAAGTTTCCCCAGCATTCTTCAACCCAAAAGGCATCACCTTGTAGCAGAAGGTGCCCCGCTGTGTAACAAAGGTCGTCTTCTCCATGTCTTCGGGAGCCATCTTGATCTGGTTGTAGCCAGAGAAACCATCCATGAAGGAGAAGATTTTGTGTTGCACGGTGTTGTCAACCATAACGTCAATGTGAGGAAGTGGGAAGTCATCCTTGGGGCTTGCCCTATTCAGATCTCTGTAATCTACACACATCCGTACCTTATCGTCCTTCTTAGGTACCGGGACGAAGTTGGCAACCCACTGCGGATAAGAAGTGACAGCCAAGAATCCTGCATCGAACTGTTTCATGACCTCTGCCTTGATCTTCTCTGAAATTTCAGGGCGCATACGATGGACCTTCTGTTTAACCGGAGGACAATCCTCTTTAGTCGGCAGGCGATGTACCACAATATCAGTGTCTAAACCAGGCATGTCTTCATAGGACCAGGTGAAGATCTCAACATAGTCGTGCAACATCTGTATCAACCTCTGTTTGTCGCTAAGCTCCATATTTGCACCTATTTTAACCTCTTTTCTGTCTTCCTCAGTACCTAAATCCACTGTCTCAACTGGCTCTTCATGAGGTTGTATGGCCCTCTCTTCCTGCTGTAGTAGTCTAGCAAGTTCTCCAGGCACCTCACAATCATCCTCACCTCCGTCTTCGGCTTGGTTGATCGGATTTTTGAAGTCATAACTGGAAATAGCAGAGCTGTTATTAATGTGATCCATAGTGGATATGGATCTGCATTATGATATGTGAGTGTGTGTAAGAGAATAGTTGTTTTGATAAAGTGAAAACAGAAAAGAAAAACAGAGAGTGCAAAATTTGTATGCAAGAAACGTCCAATGCTTTATTAATGATATATGAAATGACAAATAATATCCCTCACAAACAAAACCAGTGTGCCTCGGGCAAGGCACAAGGCCGTAATGTTTTAAATTGTTTATTACAAATCTCAAAACAAGTAAGTCAATTACTGCGGAATAAAATAAACTGGCATAAAGTCCCTAGCCATCCAGTTACTCGGTCCACCGTTGGTAGTTGGGTAGATCCAGCTGTCAATATCTGAGTCCTCATTGTTGTCTTCAATGGTATTAATCCCCCGATTACTGATGTGCAGGGGAGGTCTTCCAGCCCAAGCGCGTCGAACATCCCTTTGAGCCCCTGTAGTAAAGCCCAAACCAAATTTGTCAGTTTTGTGAGTGAAATCAGGAAGCTGACCCCAATTGGCACACCCACCTTCTTCAACCACGGCCCTGGCGTCCTTGAGGGAAGCCATCTTCAGAGGAGGTTTGTTGTTGGTATTAGTTTCAGTTGATGCCAAGATTTGAGGGACCTCTTTGAAGTTCTGACAAGGAGTTTCTACGAATTCCCCGTCCATCTCTATGTACCGGAAGGAATTGAGGTGGCTCACCATATACTCCTCTTCACCTCGCATAGTGACAATCTTCCCTTTTACTGGATACTTCAGCACTTGGTGGAGTGTGGAAGTAACTACCCCAGCCTCGTGGATCCAAGGACGACCCAACAAACAAGAATACGACGGCCTGATGTCCATCACATAGAAGGTGGACCCAAAAGTCTGAGAACCTATTTTGACAGGGATGTCCACCTCCCCGTGCACCATTCTCTTCGACCTGTCAAAAGCCTTTACCACAATGTTACTAGGCTTTAACGTCAAACCCTCGCAATCTAGCCAATCCAACGCCTTCTTAGGCAAGACATTTAGCGAAGACCCGGTATCTACTAGCACATGAGCCAAAGTGGTGCCCCTGCATTAAATCGAGACATGAAGAGCATCATTATGCTTCCTTCCCTTCGGTGTCAAGTCTGCATCTGAAAAACCCATCCCATTATCAGCAGTTAAGCTGGCTACACAATCTTTGAACTGATCAGCTGAAGTTCCCTGCAGCACATGTGGAGTCTTGAGGAATAATCAAAGCCTTCGCATGGGCTTCGGAACACAACATCAAAGACAACATGGATATCTTTGATGGGGTCTTCCCCAGATGCTCGACCACATTGCAGTCGCTCTTCTTAATTATTTTCAGTATTTCCTCTATCTCTTTCTTAGAGGCTTCCACAACAATTTTCCTAGGCGCCTCCGTCCAGGAAGGCTCACCTATAATTTCTTTGTCGCGGGTATCAGACGATTCGCCGACAGGGGTAATAACTGGAGTAAGAATAGGAGCAGTAGTTGATGTACCAACAGGAACAACAGATGGAATGACAATAGGCTTGTTGAAAGTCTTAGGGGAAATCTTGGGAGAGAAGACCCTTCCACTTTGGGTAACTTTGCTGGTTCCGACAATGTTACCAATATCAGGATCAGCCTCTTCATCTTTCAAACCTTGTTTGATGCCATGATAGTACACATCGGCACCATAACGCCAGGGGACAGCTTTATCCGAGACATATGGGACAGGACCGGGAATAATGATTATCAGCGGAGCAATTCTTAGAGCAGATGTAATCCTAACAGATCTTCTCGAGGAGACCTTGGAAGGATTGGCGGAAATGGTTATAATGGAAATGTCTTCAGATGGAACAACGGGAACCAAAGTTTTCTTGAACAAAATTTCTTTGCTGTCCATCAGGCGTTGAACACCTAACTTCAGCAAACGGCAACCAGAAGGTAGAAATGAACACATGTGGCAACCTTCACCATAACCCGGAAATAAACCGGCCAATAGCAAATTCTTCTTCACAGTCATGAGAGGAGTAGAAACTTCATCCACAAAGGTCACAAACAAGTCGGTATCAACAACATTAATTCCACGATCGTGCTTAGGCATGGGAGCAGTTATGACATTGGGCTTCTCCGGAGCATCGAACTCAATTTCCTTGGCTTCAATCAGATCTTGTACCTTATTCCTTAGAGCCCAGCAGACATTGGTATCATGTCCAGGACTCTCAGAATGATAGGCACACCGAGCATTTGGATTATATCGGGGAGATGTAGTATTTGGATTCTTGGGAGCCTCTTTCAAGGTTTCCAAGTTGGAACTTAATATATGAGGTAGAACTTCAGCCAATGTCATGTTGATTCAGGTAAACTTTCATTGTGGTATTTCCACTCTTTGTTGATTGTTGCATTGTGGAGCAACTGCAAGCCTAGGTATCATTACATCACTTACTGTATGACGATGTTCAACCCTATTTTGGCCCCTCGGGCTATAGATGGCATTAGCTTCCTTCTTACCAGCAAAAGGCTTCTTTACTGAACTCGAAGAGGCATCCTTCTGTATCTTACCGCTCTGAATCCCAGCTTCTACTCTTTCTCCAGTTAAAATCAGCTCGGTGAAACCAGCTGACGAGTTGCTGATCAAATGATTAAAGAATGGACCAAATAGCGTCCCCAGAAACATATCAGCCAACTCCCTATCAGACAACGGGGGTTGAACTCTTCCAGCCAAGTCTCTCCATTTCCGTGCATAGTCTTTAAAACCTTCACTTGCACCCATGGACATACTCTGGAGTTGAGTATGAGTAGGAGAAAGGTCGGTGTTATATTGATACTGCTTATAGAATGCAGCAGCCAAATCTTCCCAATTTAGGACATTGGCTCCCTCCAGTTGATAGAACCATTCAAGCTGAGTCCCTGACAGACCATCTTGAAAGAAATGAACCCACAAATTTCTATCAGCAGTGTGGGGCTAGATCTTTCTGACATAAGAGCAGAGATGGAGTTTTGGGCAGGACACCCCATCATACTTAGCAAAAACTGGAGCTTTGAACTTCTATGGGATGACCACTCTCGATACCAATCCCAATTCTTCGAAATCCAACCCAGGTATCCTCTGAACTTCCATGGCACTCAAGCGATCTTCCAACTGCTTGTATTTATCCTCAGCAGGAGGATATTGTTCATCATTGTAGTCAGTATCATTGTCAGAAACATTAGGAGTGGGATCCTTCTCTTCTTCTTGATTCTCCCCTTCCTTGGATGAAGAGGTCAGATCGACTTGTCGCTTCAACCACTCTCCAAACCTTCTGCCCATATTCAGAATATCGGCAACCTTCTTCTTTTTCTTTTTCTCTTTCAGGACGAGTGCTTTCAGATCCTCCTGCCCTTTTTCCAGACTTATGAACATTTGTTGGAACTGAGCGTTCTGTGCCTGAAGGTCCTTGATGCTTTATTCGGAAGACATTTCTGCTAAAATAAATAGCGAAGAAGATGAGAAACCTGTAATGGTACCTGTAAAAGCAATGCTATGAATGGGATGCGTATGCAATGATTTCAAAGACTTTGGGGAATTTAAATTTGCAAACCAAAATAAACAAAGATTTTATTAGTTGAATTCAAAGTTCAAATGCCTTTTAGGCGTTACAATTAAAAACAAAGCTAAAACTAAAAAAGAAATCAAAATTCCCATGGATGCTTCCTCTTCGTGCCGAGATAAGCATTGAGTCCTCTTTCTTCATGGAGTTGCTTTGTGAGCTCTAGAACCTTCCTCTCCTGAGCATGAAACTGATCCCTGTAAGTATCCCTCTCCTTCTTCAACTGAATCCAAGACCTCTGTAACTCTCTAACATCAGTGGGCATATAAGGATAGAGAACCGTGTAAGGAATACCCTCTTCAGTAGTAGGTTCCACAACCACTGGTAAAACGGCCACATAGGGCATCATAAGCTTCTGGGCACGAGCTCGTACCCATTGGAGGTAAGGTTCCATAGGAATGGAAGCCTTTGGCCCCAAATCCCTGTCGCCAGATCGGTTTACCATGCCGCAAGCTCGCATGAACCTTCGGCGATACTCGTGAACATCATCCTCATAGTTGAATATAATGCCCTCAATAAGTAACTCGTGGGGACCATCTCTTCGACCGTAACCAAATTGTCGTAGAGCTAAACAAAGGTTGTAGGTTATGCCCCCTCTGATGCCAAGTAACGGGACATTAGGGTACTCCCCGCAGCGGTCAATAATAGCAATGTTTTCCATAGCTCGGGAACACCAGAGAATATTCGTATGAGCGAGTGACATTATCCTTTGCGACCAACCCAAACCTTCTTCATTCTTCAGTATGGACTTAGGGAGGTGAGAAATAAACCACCTCGACAACAATGGCATGCAACACATAAGAACCACTCTTCTCTTCATGGTACGAGCATGGAGAGTGTGCAAAATATCTCCGAGCAAGGTAGGCATAGGGTTGCGAGAGAGGAAGATCTTGATAGAATTCACATCTATGAATAAGTCTGGATTAGGGAATAGGACTAACCCATAGATTAGAAGAGCCAAGACCTCCTCAAAAGCCTGAAAATCCATATCATCCCAAAACAGCTGGGCCTTTTCTATCAAAAACTTGGCTAGAAAACTCTTGACTCCACTTCTTGTTTCCCAATTGGATAATACGTAGGCCCGTTTCAGATGCAAAGATGAGGCAATAACTTCTGGCTTAGGAACTTCTTCCATACCTGTAAAAGGCAACTGTTCAAGAATGGGTACATCCAACAGCTGAGAGAATTCTTCCATGGTAGGCACCAACTGATAGTCTGGAAAGGTGAAGCAGTGGTGCTTAGGATCAAAGAATTGAAAGAGTACACTCATCATCCTTTCATCAAAGTTTGAAGTAACCAAATTGAGAAGTCGACCATGTCTCTTAGTGAACACGGAAGTTTCGGAAACCTTTGATACTAGCTCTTTGAGTTGGGAAGGTATCTTCACAAAGCTGATTCAGATAGTGTTTCTACGAACAGAAGCCATGATCTGCAAAATAGAACAAAGATAAATTCCCTTGGTCTTTGAAATGGTTAGTGCAATAAGAATGGATGTTATGTTATGATGCATGATGTCATAATAAACCACAGGTATAGCAAACACAGATAAATCACACCAAGTTCTTAGGTTTAAGGCTTGCATGAGGTTAAAGGTCATACCCTCTTGAAGTTTAGTTGGTTTCAAACCTGTCTTAAAAATTAACCGGGTTCTAAGGGATCTCAATATCACTGACCATCCTTTATCGGGCATTGTCTCAGCTTAAGCAATCTTTTCTTGCGGCCGAAATATCCCGAAAGTCTGATCTCAATGAGTGTAACATCGAGTATCAACCAATCCTCAGCTCTATACCGAGGCCGGCTATCTCACTATTTTCTAATGTCCAAGTTTTTTCAACTAAGGTTCTAAGGTCTGTTAGTGCTTCACGACACCACGCGGTGGCCCCGTATTATCCTCGTTTCCCCATGAAGGATATCAGTACCAACCAAAGTGCCACACCAACACAGCCATCGCTTAAACCATATTGGTCTACGCCGTACAGTCTCCACGATCTATTGTTGTTTACCTAAAAGTGCCCCCAGATCTAGGTGTAGGATCTATAGTAACCCAAATAAAAACCCTTTAAGAATAAAGCAAACAAACAAGAAAGAAAATTTTAACATGACCTAGATCTTAAGGTAAACCCCACTTTATTTCTTTCCCCAGTAGAGTCGCCAGTTCTGTGATACGGTGGCAGAACTGACTGTTAATACTGGTTTGCATTTTGCATTTTTTGTTTGCAAAATGTCACGGTAAGCAAGAGTCACCACCGACTTTTATTTCATCCAATCAGGAAAAGGAAAAAGAACAGAAAAACCTTTTTGGAGAATATTTCTGAGTACGGGGGGGTAGATTATAGAAAGGGAAGGTGTTAGCACCCTTTCTATCCATTGTTTTCCATGGGCTCTTAGGTACTTGCTCATTTTAAAATTGCTTGTGTGTGCTTGTTTTTTGAAAAAGTTTTACTTTGTGATAACCCTTGTATCAGTCCTCAAGGATGTGACGAAGTTGTTTTGAAAATTGTTTTGAAAGGTGTTTGTGTGAAAAGTTTATCTGTTTGAGCAAGTACTTAAGAGTTAATCTACCTACTCGAAAAAAGACTGTTTGTTTTCCTTTAGACAATGCTATCCAATTATTAAGGAATAGGTAGCACCGTCGTTGGAGTTTTAAGGGACGTTCGAAGGGACAGATACGGTCACAAAAGCAATGTTAGGAGGTGTTAGTAATCACCCTAAAGCCTTAAAGATCTATTTCTGAGGCAACATCTGAATGGGTCATTTGAGATCTTCCGGGGCTAGAGGACGACCTCTAACAAACCCTATACTTCAGGATCGCTTAACCGAAGGCAACCGAAGTGGAGTAAACCCTAGGAGTGAGCATGTGCGAGTGAGCTTTTTTCAGTTAATTTGTCTTTGCACATTTTAGGTTATCTACCATTTTAATTTTCGAATATTCTTGCCATACAATCCTATTAGCATACATCTAACAGTTAATAATTGCGAAAATTTAAAACGCGGATATAGAAATCCTAACTATTACATGGCTTTCGTAGATACAAAATTATTTAACTGAAAATAAAATGCGGAAATTAAAACCCTAATTGAAATCTATTACAACCTCGAAACAGTTACATAAAAAATAATTTAAACGGTAGTTAAAAATACGCGCGACGAGTTAAATGCGAGGACGATTAGAAAAAAACTAAAAATTCTAATTTGAGGAAAAAACAATATTTAAGTTATTTTGAAGCAAAATTAATCATTTATAAACCCTAATTTCTAATTGATTTTAATTATAAAAAGGCATTAAATTAACCTAATTTAGACTAAATTAATTAATTAAAGAAAATAACTGTTTTATGAAAAAATGATTTTTGTGATTTTATGTTTTTTGTAGTTAATAAAAAAAATTAATTTGTGAAAGTAAATAATTAAATAAAACAAAATAAATGAAAGAAATAAAAAAAAAGTTAGATTTGGCTTGTTTGCTAAAGAAATTAGGGGGGTGCGTTACTGAATTGTTGAGCCCAAGATGTGCTGAGCCCAAAGCCTTGCGCTGATCCAGTGAGGAGTCTTCCTGATGGTACACCATGGTCCCTAGAAAGTGGAGTCATTGGATCTGTTGATCATGAAGATGCTTAGATCTTGTAGTTGGATGGTGGAGGTGTATGGTGAACATTGGAGATAGCAACGCGTAGGATCCTGTAAAGAAGAATAAAAACAAGGAAATTGTTGGGACCTGGGATCGAACCCAATTCCTCTACCCTTTCCAACATGCCTGCTTGCCATCTGTGCTACGTGATTTATTTCTTAATAAAATAACAACAATTCATAATATGTGTTAAACCGTGAGTTAGTGGACAAAACAGAAAAAGCGCGCGCCAGTTTGAATGGCCCAGTGATTGGCTACCACGTTATCACCTTCTTCCTCAGTCCTTCGTTTTAGATTTAATATTTATACCTATAGAAATCTTCCATAGCTACAAACCTACAACCTTCAAAAATCAACACAACACATGATAAATGAGTTCCAGTTACATGGATCAAACCGTCTTGACGCCACGAGCATCCTAGTACTCTTTTCTATGGCCAATTTTACCTGTATGAGAAAACCCTAAAACGACCAAAGAAAACCTAACAATGGAAAGCCTCAATATATGCGCTAAAATTCAATTAAACCAATCCAATATGTTGCAAACATGATAACAAACACATACATACCATTAAAACATGTTTATGATGAAAGAATCATAACAATCAAATTTTGAAAGAGAAGTAAATTGTGACAGTCGTGCAGCGCGTTTCTGGGCTTGTGGAGGCTTGGGGATGCTTGCAATCGCTTCAGAGAATGTCCAGGAGTGGATTGGTGGCTTTGAATCACCTTGAATCGTCCTCTAAATTGAAATCCGATCCACACTTTTTCTTCAAAAAATTTGAGTTTGCTTGATGACTTTCACGACCTTAATCCTTGTTTTATCCTTGGTTCTTGTTCATTATATATGCTAGAGCGAATTAGGGTTACAAAAACATATGATATATTTTGAATTTTGGAAGATTTGATTTGATTTTTCATCCATATGCAAACCTTCTATATTTAGCCAAATTATCCCATTTTTGTGCCAATCATGCTTGATTCAATTTGGTCTTGATATCTCCGCATAATTTGATTGAGATCCTGTCCAAAAATCATATCAAAACATATCTTTGATATTATTTACCAATTATTTGATTTTATTCCATTTTTAATTAATAAAAAGTCAAAATAAAATGGACAATGAAGAAAAATGACATGTGGGTGGATATTTGGGTCGTGGACCATGTTATGAGTGAGGTGCAAGCATAAAAAGTTAGGCCCATTTGGCAATAAATGCATTTTTGAGAACATTTGACTTTTGGCAATTTTGAAAAAAATGTCAACTTTGACAAGGCATATCTCTTCCAATTTTAACCCTAGAGAGGTGTTCTTAGACTTTTTAGAAATCTTAGGATGTCCCCTAAGTAACCCTTTTGGTATCATCTCAATTGAGTCTTCCATGTTCATGTAATAAGCTTTGACCCAAAAAGTGTTTTTGTTGACTTTTCAATAAGACCTATAATATATAAATTCATATCTTTTTGTGAGTGCACAATTTGAACTTTGGGTATGAAGTTGAATTGTAGGTAATTGCATCCTCTTCAAAATGAGCTTTGGATGGAAAATATCTGATGAAGTATGAGGAAGTTATGCTTGGCCAAAGTTTGGTTGACTTTTCCTAAGACACCCTAATTTAGCAACTTTTGGGAATTGATGAATTTAGCGCCTTCCTTGAAGAATCATGATCAACCATTGATCAAATGATGAAAGCCACTTCAAAATGTTTATGTTGACCAAAAATCATGAGTTTTGACTATATGTGGGCCACAATTGACTTTTGACCTAATACAGTCGATTCTCAAGCATCTGAGCAGTTAACTGAGCAAACTTCTTGTGCAAGGCATGAAACTTGACATGGATGATATTAGGAACATATTAGGACCATGGTGAGCATATTAGGTCTTTGGAGTTCATCCATCTTGATGAAAATGGAAACCCTAATTTGAGGTATACTGCTTTAGAAGAGAGTTTGTCTGGTCAACTCTTGGGCTTCCTTGAGCAAATTGGGGACCTCAATTGACATGTGTTGAGTAAAATGAGAGGGCACATTTTGGGGTACAATAGTCAGCAATAATGGTGAAAGAGTTGGAGTTAATTGAGCACTTCATAGATATGAGCTTAGTTTGCAAGGTGACACTGCAGAGTGTTATGTTGGGGATGTTGAAGATTAACAATGATTTTCTAGACAGAGTCAAAGAAGCTCAGAAGTTAGACGTGAAACCGGTAGATTCAGTGGTTGGGATTGATCAGTATGAGAATAGTGGTTTTAAGTTAGATGTGCAAGGTGTGTTGAGATTCCGTAATCGAATTTGTATTCCTGATGATGCAGAGATGAAGAAAGTGATTCTCGAGGAAAGTCATAGAAGCAAGTTGAGTATTCATCTGTGAGCTACAAAGATGTATAAGAATTTGATGATTTTGTTTTGGTGGATGTTTTACCCAAAAAATTCCCCTCTCATTTTACTCAATACATGCTCATTGAGGTCCTCAATTGCTCAAGGTTGACCAAGAATTGGCTAGACAAATTCTCCTTCTAAGCAATGGACTTCCAACTAGGGTTTCACTTCTCACAAAGAGTTTTGGGTTGAAAAGGATTTAGTTGATTTCCATGGTCCCTAATATTTCCTCAAGAATGTCCATGACAAGTTTCATGCCTTGCACTACAAGCTTGCTCAGTCAATTACTCAAATGCTTGAAAATCAACTATATTAGGTCAAAAGTCAACTGTGACCAATATACAGTCAAACTTCAAGATTTTTTGACAACATAAACATTTTGAATTTATATCCATCATTTGATCAAGGGTTGATCATGATTCCCCAAGGATTGCTCTCAAATCATCAAGAAACCAAAAATGCAAAATTAGGGTTTTCCTAGAGAAAGTCAACTGAACTTTGACTAGGCATAACTTTCACATGCTTCATCCATTTTTCCCCAACCAAAGCTCATTGTGAATAAAATTAAATTCCCTACAACTTTACTTTTTCCCTCAAGTTCAAGAAATGCATCATTTGGAAGATATAAGCTTATATGTTACAGGTCACTTTCAGAAAGTCAACAAAAGACACTTTTTCCAAGACCATTTACATCAAGATAATTTATCCATATGCTAACATGGTAAACATAGATATTGTAGGGGTCATCTTAAGATTTCTAAAAATTCAAAGATCATCTCCAAAATATGAAAATTGAGCAAGTTATGGTTTGCACAAGTCATGAAAGTTTGGTCAAAATTCATGAAATGCAAAGCATGCAAATTTGAAAATTTAAGGCAATGGCCTAACTTTTTTGAGCTTAAAACATCTTCATGACCTTATGAAGGACCTCTAAACCCATTTTGTAATAGCCATGATTTTTCTTATATTTTATGTTGATTTTATTTGGTTAAAATTAAATAAATTAAGTAAAAATGCTAAAAAATATGGGCCATGACATTTAGGCCTGACTTGGCCCATCAAGAGGACCCAAATTTCGGGCAAGATACAAAAAATAAGTCCAGGTTCATGCAAGGATAAGAATGGCAAGAGAATAACTCAAAATGGCATGTTTTTAAATTTTTTGATTTTGCTTTCAAAACCATGTTTAATGGCTAATCCTTGCCATGTTTATCAGGCCATTATACTCCTCTATCAATACATATCCAAAATGCAAGCAAAGGACACACACAAGTTGCCTCACGAAGCTCTCAAAAATTCTAAAAAAATTTCAAAGCTACAAGAATTCTCATCTCACAGTCCTAGTGCTTTCAATCCAAACCAAGCGCTTAGATTAGTTCCTAAGCATTCATAGGGTAAGTAATGGTAGGTTTTATTGATCCTTTGAGGCTGGATCGCGTGGATCCATATCTCCATTTGCATTATTTTTCCATCATCTGTATTTTTCAATTCGTGCATTTTTGTTTGCTTATAACCCTGTAGATCTTCATACACGCATATTTAGAACATGTCTATAAAAAAAATGGAAGTTTTAACGTGAGAATAAGTTGCTACCATGGTTAGGGAAGCATAGATCTTTCTTTGTGTATCTTTGTCTACATGCACTTTCAGGGGAAACTAACCTCAAAAATGGAATCAGGAGGTCCAACTTAGGGGGACATGACCTTTCTTTTGTTTTTATTCGTGTTGTTTTGCATATCGGCGTTGAAGATCGCCGGAGAAGACAGTGGTTTCCACCATCTCCGGTCGGTCTGACTATTGCAGGTGACTGGCAAAGGTTTGTGGGCCAAACGGCCATCTATGATTGGTTCATTCAAATTGCTGGGGACCCACTAGAGCGCGCGCATTTGACAACTCAACAGCTTGACTTGTTTTGTATTATATATGTATCGTTGTGCTTACACTCCCGGGTGTAAAGTCGTTCCAACTGTTGGGTGTTTATGTGTTAAGGCATTGTGTGTATGCAAGGGCAGGGGTTCGATCCCTGCCTCTTGCACATTATTTTTCATAATTATTCTTGCAGATCAGGTGTCAAACAGGCTCACGTACGTACCATGTGCTTCACGTCCGAGCCATTGGATTCTAATCGAAGAGGATCTAGCCTTCCAAGAGCGCATCCTCACCATGGACCTCCAACAATGATACGCACCAATTCCATACATGACCTTGGGCTCGTTGATTTTTGGGCCTAACAGGATTCAAAACTCCACCCCCTCTTTTCACTTTGAACACCAGGCCCAACTCTTTTCTAATCTTTATTCTTTTTTTTTAGTTTAATTATTTATTTGTTTTATATTTATTAGTTTTCAAAACCTTCTTTATATTATTTAATCATAAAATTAAAAAAAAACATAAAAAACTTAGATTTAGGTTTTATTTTATTTAAATTTAATTTTAATAATTTAGTTGATTATTTTTTACTTTTATTTCACTAATTAAAAACAATTAGAACTATGTTAAATTTTAAATATTCCTCAAACAAAATGCCAAAAATATTAGATTTGTTTAGAATTAATTTTAATTAATAATTGTTCTTTTCTTTTAATTAATTGAATTTTGATTTAATTTAATATTTTCCCTAATAAATAAAACAACAAAAAGAATTTTCTTTTACTTAGAACTTTTTAGGGTTTGAGACGTCCTTTCTAATTTGCACTCATTTATCATTTTAACATTATCATTTTCATATTATTGTACCTGCTTTCCGGTTTGTAATAGTTGGAATTAGGACTTTATTTACTGCCTTTTTATTTCCCCAATTTTGGACTTGTAAAACCCCCTCCCCGAAGCCATGTAATAGTTAGGTTTTAAATTCCGCACTTTAAATTCTTGTACATATATTAACTGTTTAGATGTATGGTAATAGGATTGCATGGCAAGAAAATTATAAAACAAAATGTTAGAAAACTTAACGCAAAGATAAATAACTGAAACACAACGCACTTGCACATGCGCACCTCTAGGATACCCCCACTTCGGTTGCCTTCGGATTAAAACAGTCACAACTCTCGAAACGTGACAAATTTTAGTGGCTACCCTCTAGTTTAAAGATCTAAAAAACGACTCTCTCGATGTTGCCTCTATATGATCTTAAAACCCTAGGGTGGTTACTAAAGTATCTTGCCCAGTTGCCTTTGTGACTGTAACGATGACCCTTCGAATGTCCCTCAAACATCCAACGATAGGGCTACCTACTCACTAATAGTAGGATAACACTGTCTAAAGGAAAAGAGGAAAAGAACAAACTCTTTCGAGTAAAGTAGATAGTTCTTAGATGCTTGCTCAAAAAGAATTTATCCCATACACAAAACTCTTTCCAAAAACATTTTTAAAACACTTTGTATATGTTCTCAACTATACGAGAAACATTACGAAGTTCGCCGCACTAAAGCGTCTTTTTCAAAATATTTTCAAACACAAGGTATTTTTAAAAGCTCGCATATAAGAGCCTGTAGATAACTACATATGGAAAGGGTGCTAACAACTTCCCTTTCCATAATACACCCCCTTACTCATAAATAAATCTTGAAAGGTCTTTTTCTGTTCTTTTCACCCTTTCCTTTGTTGGATAAAAGAAAATCCGATCGCGACTCTTGCTTACCACAACATTTGCAAATACAAACGAAAAACCAGTATAACAGTCAGTTCTCCCACTATTACAGTGTCCTAGAATAAAGAGTGATGTGGCTCGGTTTGTGTATGCATGTTTGACTTGTCAGAAGTCGAAAGTTGAACATCGGAAGCCTGCAGGGTTGATGCAACCGTTAGAAGTTCCATAATTGAAATGGGGTAGCATTTCGATGGACTTTGTGACGGGATTACCTAATACTTCGAGAGGACATGATTCTATTTTGGTGATTGTTGATACGCATACAAAGTCGACTCATTTTATTCCTATTAATATTGGTTTTCTAGTGTCGAAACTGGCAGAGATTTATACCAGTGTAATCGTGAAGCTGCATGGTGTTCCTTTGTGAATTGTGTCGGATAGAGATCTGAGGTTTACTTCATATTTTTGGAAGAGTTTGCAATAGGCGTTGGGTTCTAATTTGAGGCTGAGTTTGGCGTATCATCCTCAAACGGATGGTCAGACTGAAAGAACTATTCAGTCGTTAGAGGATTTTTTGAGAGCATGTGTTCTTGAGCATGGGGGTTCATGGGATACTTATCTTCCGCTGATAGAGTTCACTTATAATAATAGTTACCATTCTAGTCTTGTAATGGCACCTTTTGAAGTGTTGTATGGTCGAAGATGTAGAACTCCTTTATGTTAGCATGGATATGGAGAAAGTGTAGTGCTTGGACCTGAACTTGTTTGAGAAACTACTGAGAATATGAAGTTGATTCGAGAAAATATGAAAGCTTCCCAAAGTAGACAGAAGAGTTATCATGATTGTAATATGGTGGCAGAACTGACTGTTATACTGGTTTTGCATTTGTCTTTGCAAATGTTGCGGTAAGCAAGAGTCGCCACTGACTTTTCTTTTAACCAACAAAGGAAAGGGTGAAAAGAACAGAAAATAACTTTTCGAGATTATTTTTTAGTAAGGGGGGTAGATTATGGAAAGGGAAGGTGTTAGCACCCTTTCCATCTGTAGTTACCTACGGGCTCTTAGTTTCTAGCTCATTTGTAAATGCCTTGTGTTTGTGTGTTTGAAAAATTATTTTGAAAAGACACCTTAGTGCGGCGAACTTCGTAATGTTTCTCGTGTCATGGAGAACGTATACAAAGTGTCGAAAATATTTTTTAGAAAAGAGTGTATGTGTGGAATTTTTTTTTATTTAAGCAAGCATCTAAGATCTATCTACCTACTCGAAAAGGTTTGCTCTCTTCCTCTTTTCCTTTAGACAGTGATATCCTATTATTAGTGAGTAGGTAGCCCTATCATTGGATGTTTGAGGGACAATCAAGGGTCGTCGTACAATCAAAAGACAACTTAGTAAGATACTTTAGTAACACCCCTAAAGTTTTAAGATCATGTACCGAGGCAACATCGAAAAGTTCATTTTTATTATCTTTGAACCAGAGGGTTTCCACTAAAACCCCTTATGTTCGAGAGTTGTGACTATTTTATTCCGAAGGCAACTAAAGTGGGAGTACTCTAGAGGTGCACATGTGCGAGTGTGTTATGTTTCAATTATTTGTTTTTGGTGTTAGGTTTGCTAACGTTTTGTTTTTAATTCTTGTCATGCAATCCTATTAGGTATACATCTAACAGTTCAATATCAGCGCAATAAATTAAAGTGCGAAAATTAAACCTAACTATTACATGGCTTCGGGTAAGGAGAAATTACAAGTCCAAAATTGGGGATAAAGACAGTAAAGAAACCCTAATTAGTCTATTACAATCCATGGGCAGATACAATATTAAAAAGTAATAATGCGAAAGTACTAAATGTGCGCGGATTAAAAAGAACGTTTAAAACCCTAAAAAGGTTCTAAGTAAATAAGAAATCCTTTTTTTATTGTTTTTTTGCTTATTTTAAAAGAAATTTTTAAATTAAAAATAATAAAAAAAGTGATTAGAAATAAACCTAAAAAGAAATTAATTCAAATATATTTTTGTATTTTTATTATTGAGAAAAGATTTGAAATTAATTAATCCTAAGTCTGTTGATTTTAAATTAAATAAAAAAAAGGTTAAGATAATTATAAATTAATTTACAAAATTAAATTTAATTGGAAAAAAAACCTAAATCTATTTTTGTGACCTTTTTCTGATTTTATCATAAAATAAAAACGATTTTAAAAAGTAAATATAAAACAAATAATTAAAGCAATCTAAAATAAAGAAAAGTGGAACATGGGCCTGATGTGAAGCCTGAAAGAGGGGGTGCACGCTTGGAATTGATTAGGCCCAGACATGGCAAGCCCATTCATGCATCTGATTCAACATTGCTGGCCCTTGTGAGGTCTACCATAGGTGTCTAGGTCTGGATCGTTGATCTGATGCTTGTGATAGATCTGATGGTGATGACAATGGAGCACATGTGCACACGCTAGATCCCTGGTACACAGGATCTAAAATCAGAAAATTGAAAAATAATATGGCAAGAGGAAGGGATCGAACCCCTGCCTATAGTAACGCCTTAACACACAATGCCACTACCATTGGGATGACTGTACTTCTGTTTATAAAATCACAATAATAAATAAATAACACAAATCCAGTCCTGATGCTGACTGTGCAAGATACGCGTGCCAAGTGGGTCCCCTACAACATGAACGCACCAATCATTTTATCCCATCCGTCCATGCAAGCGTCAACGTCGGTCAAGCCACTTGGAGTGGTGGCTCTGGTCGTCCCTTCTGGTTGGTCAAAATCCCTAACATGCGAAAATCAAACACAACAAGAACAAAAACGACCATACCCCCTAATTTTGGCTCTACAAATTAAATGGTGATATTCATTTTCCTGAAAGTTCCTAGGTTATGAGTTACGAAGTTTTCAGTTCATGATGCCCTAACAATGGCAACACACGATTCAAGCCTCAAAGTTCTCATGCGACACGTCTAACTTGCTCTAATAGATATCCTGAATACATATCAAACCATAAAACACATCAACAATGCATGAATTTTAGTTTCAAATATAACAAACCTTGCTTGACCGGTGATGCACGATCACACTAATTCAGGGTGTTATGAGCTTCAAAAATGGCAGGGATAAACATTGAGACTCTCGTGAGAGTGATGGAACACTTGAATCCGTCTAAGAATGGCTGAAACTCACAATCTCTAGTTGCATTATTCTTTGAATTTTTTGGAGAAATTGTTAGAGCATTTGGGAGGCAGTTGCGCGTGAACCTGAGGCATGGCTTTGTTGTGTATATATAATGAAGTGTAGAGGGTAGGAATAAGGCAAGAAATCATGGTGTTATGGCATGGTTTAAAAAGAAAATCATTATTTGAAAAGGTTCCAAAATTGCATTATTCTTGCCACTTTGGTCCTTTCATGAACCTAGACATGTTTGCACAAAATCTTGGGCCTAAAACTAAACCAAACCATCAGCCTATATGTCATAATCCATCACTTATTATTTTATGCAATTTACTTTGTATTCATTTGAATAAAAACAAAATAAATATGAATAAAATAAATAGAAATTGCAAGGCAAGATAATAATGAGTTTATAGGTCTTCCATAAGGTTATGAATATGTTTGAATCTCAAAACGTTAGGCCACTAACTTAAAATTTCAAATTTGCATGCTTTGCACTTCATGAATTTCTCCGAAATTTCCCAACTTGTACCACTCATAACTTGCTCAATTTTTGTCTTTTGGAGATGATATTTGAATTTTTGGTAAGCCCAATATGTCCTCTTCAATCTCTCTTTTTACCATTTTTACATTTGGAGAAATTATTTTGATGTAACTTGCCTTGACAAAGAATGCCTTTTTGTTGACTTTAAAAAAGATCTGTAATGTATTGGCTCATATATTTCTAATGATGCATTTTTTGAACTTGATGGCAAAAGAAAAGTTGTAGGGAATTGAATTTTCTTCACAATGAGCTTTGGTTGGGTAAAAATGGATGAATCATGTGAAAGTTATGTCTGGTCAAAGTTTAGATGACTTTCTCTAGGAAACCCTAATTTAGCAAATTTTGATTCTTGATGATTTGAGAGCATTCCTTGAGTAATCAAGATAAAATATTGATCAAATGATGGATATCACTTCAAAATGTTGATGTTGACCAAAAATATTGAAGTTTCACTGTATATTCACCATAGTTGACTTTTGACCTAATACAGTTGGTTTCCAGTCATCTGAGCAATTGACTGAGCAAACTTGTAATGCAAGGCATGAAAATTGGCATGAGAATTCTTGAGGACATATTAGGAACCATGGAAATCAGTTGAGGCCTTTGAAACCCAAAATTCTTTGTGAAAAGTGAAACTCTAGTTGGAAGTCCATTGTTTAGGAGGAGAAGTTGTCTGGTCAATTCTTGGTCAACCTTGAGCACTTTAGGACCTCTAGGGGTATGTTTTGAATAAAATGAGAGGGAACATTTTGGGGGTTTATATCGTCTTAAACCTGAGGTTTTATATTGGCTTGTCTGTCTTTCGTGATATAAAGGTGGAAGATGATTGAACACTAGAGTGCCCAAAAATTTGCGCTTGCCAGTGCACAGAGTAACGTTGTCAACTGATAGTATGCTTGAATAGGATTAGAAGATACCGTTTGGAGAGATGAATGAGAGTCGTCGGAGATGGGCTTATAGATTCCATCCAAAGTAAATATTAACTTCAAATTGGAAGAAACATCAGAATAAATCATTGGTCGATTTTATCTGAGCCAATAAATATTTATGCTTGTTATTATTTGGAAGGAGTATCAGAATTAATTTTTGGTTGATTTATCTGAGCCAGAAAATGTCTACGACTGTCTTCAACTGGAAGTTGTATCACAATAAATCATTGGTAGATTTAATCTGAGCTAGGAGAGGTTTTTGTTGTCTTTTACTAGAGGAAGTATCAGAATAAATCATTGGTTGATTTAAACTGAGCCAGAAAAAGATCAACTGGAAGATGTATCAGAATAAATCATTGGTCGATTTAATCTGAGCCAGCAAATATTTATGCTTATTTTTATCTGGAAGAAGTATCATAATAAATCTTTGGTTGATTTATCTAAGCCAGAAAATGTCTACGATCGTCTTCAACTGGAAGAAGTATCAGAATAAATCATTGGTCGATTTAATCTGAGCCAGAAGAGGTCTCTGTTGTCTTTTACTGGAGGAAGTATCAGAATAAATCATTGGTTGATTTAAACTGATCAAGAAAAATATCTACTGGAAGATGTATCAGAATAAATCATTGGTCGATTTAATCTGAGCCAGCAGATATTTATGCTTATTTTTATCTGGAAGAAGTATCAGAGTTAATCTTTTATTTATTTATCTGAGCTAGAAAATTTCTACGACCGTCTTCAACTGGAAGAAGTATCAGAATAAATTATTGGTTGATTTAATTTGAGCCAGAAGAGGTCTCTGTTGTCTTTTACTGGAGGAAGTATCATAATAAATCATTGGTCTATTTAAATTGAGCCAGAAAAAGATCTACTGGAAGATGTATCCGAATAAATCATTGGTCGATTTCATTTGAGCCAGCATATTTTTATGCTTGCTTTTACTTGGAAGGAGTATCACAATAAATCTTTGGTTGATTTATCTGAGCTAGAAAATGCCTACGACTGGAAGAAGTGTTAGAATAAATCATTGGTCGATTTACTCTGATCTAGAAGATATTTATGTATGACTTCAACTGGAAGAAGTATCAGAATAAATCATCGGTCAATTTACTCTGAGCTAGAAGATATTTATGTACGACTTCAACTGGAAGAAGTATCAGAATAAATCATTGGTCGATTTAATCTAAGCCATAAGAAGATCTACTGGAAGATGTATCAGAATAAATCATTGGTCGATTTAATCTGAGCCAAAAGATGTCTCTTTTGTCTTTTACTAGAGGAAGTATCAGAATAAATCATTGGTCAATTTAATCTGAGCCAGAAAAAGGTCTACTGGAAGAAGTATCAGAATAAATCAATGGTCGACTTAATCTGAGCTAGCAACTATGTACGATGTCTTTAACTGGAAGAATTATCAGAATAAATCATTGGTTGATTTAATCTGATCCAGAATATGTATTTGTTGTCTTTAACTTGGAGAAGTATCAGAGTAAATCATTGGTCGATTTAATTTGAGCCAGAAAAATGGTCTACTGGAAGAAGTGTCAGAATAAATCAATGGTCGATTTAATCTAAGCCAGCGACTATGTACGACCGTCTTCAATTGGAAGAAGTATTGGATTAAATCATTGGTTGATTTAATTTGAGCCATAAGAGGTATTTGTTGTCTTTAACTGGAAGAAGTATCAGAATAAATCATTGTTCGATTTAATCTGAGCCATAAAAAAGGTCTACTGGAAGAAGTATGAGAATAAATCAATGGTCGTTTAATCTGAGCCAACGACTATGCACGATCGTCTTCAATTGGAAAAAGTATCAGAATAAATCATTGGTTGATTTAATCTGAGCCAGAAGAGGTCTTTGTTGTCTTTAACTGGAGGAAGTATCAGAATAAATCATTGGTCGATTTAAACTGAGCCAGAAAAAGATCTACTGGAAGATGTATCAAAATAAATCATTGGTCGATTTAATCTGAGCCAACAGATATTTATGCTTATTTTTATTTGGAAGAAGTATCAGAATAAATCTTTGGTTGATTTATCTAGCTAGAAAATATTTATGTCCGTCTTCAACTAGAAGAAGTATCAGAATAAATCATTGGTTGATTTAATCTGAGCCAGCAGATGTCATTTCTGATAAGATTGCATGGTCGTACCAGTAATTGATGATGTTGGTCTATTGATATATCTTTTCCTGAAAAGGTGGGTGTAATACGGTGGCAGAAACGACTGTTATACTGGTTTTGTATTTGTGTTTTCAAATGTTGTGGTAAGCAAGAGTCTCCACCGACTTTTCTTTTATACAACAAAGGAAAGGGTGAAAAGAACAGAAAAAGACCTTTTCGAGAGTTTTTTGAGTAAGGGGAGTAGATTATGGAAAGGGAAGGTGTTAGCACCATTTCCATCTGTATTTTTCTACGGGCTCTTAGATTCTTAGCTCATTTTGAAATACCTTGTGCTTTTGTGTGTTTTTAAAAAGTATTTTGAGATGCCTTAGTTCGGCGTTTTGCTTTATGATAACTCTTGTATCAGTCCTCAAGAGTGTTCAATAAAGCATTTTTGAAAATGTTTTGAAATTTTTTGTGTAAGTGCAAAAGTTTGTTTTTGATCAAACATCTAGGAACTACCTACTTATACTCGAAAGGTTCGTTCTTTTCCTCCTTTCCTTTAGACAGCGCTATCCTACTATTAGTTAGTAGGTAGCCCTATCGCTGTATGTTTGAGGGACATTCGAAGGGACATTTTATGGTCACAAAGGCAACTTGGCAAGAAGTTTTAGTAACTACCCTAGGGTTCTAAGATCAATTTTACCGAGGCAACTTCGAGAGGGTCATCGAGGGACTTATGATCTTTGGAACTGGAGGGTAGCCACTAAAATTTCTCACGTTTCGAGAGTTGTGACTATTTCCGAACGCAACCAAAGTGGGATTACCCTAGAGGTGTATATGTGCAAGTGTGTTTTTTTTTAGTTATTTTTGTCTTTGATGTTAGGTTTGCTAACGTTTTGTTTTATTCTTGCCATATAATCCTAGTTAGCCATGCATCTAAGCAGTTAATATTTTGCAGAAATTTAAAGTACGGGAACTTTAAATCCTACGCTATTACAAAGCTTCGGGGAGGGGATATTTACATGTTCAAAAACTAGGGGGAAAATAAATAAAACAGTAAAAAGTCCTAATTAATTCTATTACATCCTGTGAGCAGGTACATTAATAATAAAATAAAAGTAACAATGCTAGAATAATTGGAAAGGACATTAGAACTCTAACATAATTCTAAGTAAAAGAAAATCCTTTTGTTGTTTTTTAGCATTAAAAAGAATTAAGTTTAATTAGTCCTGATTCTAATTGATTTTTAAATTAAGTAAAAATAGTTAAATTAATTACATTAATTAATTTACAGAAAATTTTAATTTAATTAAAAAAACTAAACCTGTTTATTTTTGTGATTTTATTTTGAGAAAAGGAATAAAAAAAGATTAATTAAATTAAACTAAAAGAAGAAAAATAATAATAAAAAAAGGAAATTGAATGGGCCTGATGTGTGAAGCTAAAAAAAGGGGGTGTGAGACCTAGGATTTCTTTGTCCCAAATCCAGGAGAAGTCCATGTTACGCCTGACTTCAGTGTTGTTGGCCTTCAGAGGGTACATCCTGGGCTGCATGTTAAGTTGCGCACCTGGGGCCTTCAGATCTGACTTAACGAGATCTAATGGTGGCAATCTATTGACGCATGATGCGCGTGTATGACCCGGTTAAACTGGATCTGCATAGAAATAAGTCAGAAAAATTATGCAAGAGGCAGGGATCGAACCCCTGCCCTTGCAGACACGCAATGCCTTAAGCTTTTAGATTTTGCCGCTGGGACAACTTTACTTCCATTCGAATAAACATAAAACACTTCCTGTAAAATAAAAAAACATTAAAGGTCCAGGGGGACTTTACCCCCTTCTAACTCGAACCCCTTAATTCGATTCTGAGGTTTGTTTGGCCTGGACATCCTAGGCTTTGAGTTTCGAAGGAAATCTCAGATCGTTCCCTAACAATGGCACGATATCATCCTTGCGCCTACACCTACATGTAGCTCGTTAAACCTGCACTAATGATAGTCCTGAACACAAGTTAAATGATTAAAACAATAATATGTGACAAAAATGTGGCTTCGATTTTACCACCCTTACCAATTGGAGATTCGTGGATTTTGTGGCTTCAGGCGTGGAAACACTTGCTTAAGGACTGGTGTGGATTCCCGGATGTCTCAGGGACATGAATCTAGTATTCATTTAGACTGAGGGTACCTGCAAAACTAGTTTCGAACTATGAGTTTTTTAGAGTTTGGTATGCTTTCTGAGGCAGCGTATGTATGTCTTTTTTTGTGGTCTGATTACTTACACTTATATAGTGTGAATTAGGTTAGCCAAAACCTATAAAAAATCTTAGTCACTTATGACAAAATATGGGACTTTCAATTTGTATCAAAAGTTTCCATTTTAATCATTTTCTTGCCATCTTCGAAACACAATGCACCTAGACATGTTATGGTTTTGGTGTCTTGCTCGAATTTGGGCCTCAAGTTAACCAGTACAAACCCAACAAACTTAATCCTATTAGGCCTCTTCTATTTTCCTGATTCTTTATGTTTTACCCAAAAATTTCCCTCTCACTTATCAAGAATTTGCTCACAAGATCTCCTTGGGCTCAAGACTGCACTAGGGTTTGATCAGCTCAAGACATCTCCTCAAACACTGATGACCAAAATTAGGGTTTGAGTTTTCACAAGGATTTTTGAGCTTCCAATGTCCCGTGTGACTTTCATGGATCATCATGGACCCCCAAGATTAATCATTCCAAGTTTCAAGCCTTGAATCACATTTTTGCTCAGTCAATTGAGCAGTTGACCTAAACATCAGTTGTATTGGGGAAAAAGTTAACTATGGCCAATTTACAGTCAAAATTCATAATTTTTTATCCACATCAATATTTTAAAGTCATATGTATCATTTGATTAATTTTGGATCACAATTCCTCAACAAATTTGATCAAATCCCCAAAAAGGCAAAATGGTCAAAATTAGGGTTTTGACTGGAAAACGACAATTCCTGATTTTTGACCTAGCAAATGGTCAATTGGTTTAAGGCATAATATCAAGAGTCCAATTGCATCATTTTTACCTAATTACATGGTTCAAAACATTGCAAGTTCATTGGATTGACAGATGAATTTTGCAGTCAACTGATCAAAAGTCAACTGTATACTGAAAAGTCAAACTTTGACTTTTTGGTCAAATTCAAGTGCCAAGGATCACAATTCATCAAAACATGTCAAAATATGAAACTTATTCATCAAGAAATTAAAAAGTCAAGATTTCATTTTGAAAAGTCAAAATTTCTAAACTTAGAAATTTTTCAAGTGTTGGAAATTTCATGTTTTTTCATAACTTTGAACAAAATTTTCACCATGATGCAAGATGATTCAAGAGAAACTTCCAACATGAGAGTTATAGATATCCATGAAATATACAACTTTTATTTAAACAACTCCTTCCAAAAATGCTTGGATCTCAAGTTATAATTTTATGAACATGTGGTCATGAAACTAAACTCTTAGTGAAATTTTGCCCTAATTTGGTCAAGATTTTGACCTAACTTCATGGCACTTTTTCATATAGCTCCAAGGGAAATATTAAAAAGCAATTCAAAGATGGGTTGTATAGCACATTTCAAGCTTTCCAAAATGTCCAAGAACTCCTTGAGATCATTCTTGAAGAGGGAGAATCGAAGAGATGAAGTTAGGGTTTTGTCACTTGAATTACAAGGCATTTTGTGATGAACAAGAATTCAATTTCAAACCTATGCTGCACAATATTGTTTTGAAGGCCTCTAAACCTCAATATCTCTCCATAATCATAAGATTACACTTGCTTTTGAGCTATTATCCACTTGATTCAAGCTTTATCCAAGTTGCATTTCCATTAATGGCACAAAGTAACATTGACATTCTAGTAAAGTGGCATTAATCACAAAGTCAACTTCTCTTGAGCTTTGCATTTGTTCTTTCTGCACAAGAATCCTATACACAATCAGATAAGCATGTTTAAAGTTCCTAACAACTTTAGATAGCCTTGTACCTTGCCTTGGAACAATGCTTGTCAAGCTTGCTTCAAAAACAAGCCAAAAGCCATAACATGTGAACTTGTACTTCTGATCACCCAAGGTCTCAAAACATTTTTCCTATACATTGAGACACTATTATGCAACTTAGGACACTATTTTTGCAAGCCTGAAACTCTCTCAAATTCCCTCTAGCCAGAAATTGCACACAAACTCCATTTTTGTGCAGGTTCTGACCTTGAATTTGTATCTTCTATTTCCCTCGTGCGTTCTTTGGCCTTTTAGTTCCTAAAGCTCATATACATCAAATATAACTTGTCCCTGTTTCATTTTTGTAACATCATTTACCCCATATTCCATAATAAAAAAACAGAGCATTGCACATTGACTTCTCCAAGTCATTTCAACAACTCTCAACTCAAGCAAATCATTGCATTAACTTCCTAGGACCTCAAGGAAGCTAACCTGATCATCACCATCACTTAAAACAAGCTCAAACTCCAAACACGATTTCCAGTTTTGAGGTAAGTTTTCTCAACTTGGAACTCTTCATACATGCATCATCAATAGTTTATTTGTGAATAAAACATGTAGATATCATTGCCCTGAAGCTAACCATGTGTTGTACCCCAAAATTTGCCCTCGCATTTTTCCCCAAGAAATCTCAGCTTCAAGCCTTTCCTGATTTTTTAAACTGGCTCAAGAATCGGACAAACGGACTTTTCTTGTCAGTCAAGTGAAATTAGGGTTTTTACTGATTTTTAGGACTCTAGATTGTTTCACAGTTGGCGTAGGGTTTTGGATGATTTTTGGCTCAATTTTGATCGGGCGAGCGTTATCTGGCATTTAATCAAGAATTAAGGTTTTATGGGCATATTCTCAGAAGGATTTAAATTCCACGGCACTTTGCAGTTTATTCCGGGATTCGGGTTAAAATTCGCGTGGTTTTGGTTTAATCAGTAAAAAAGGACAGTTGGTTTGAATTCACGTTGTTTGAGCCCGTCAAAAGAAATGTGCAGTTTGGAATTACAGTGCTTGGCAAAGAATCAGTGAAAAAAAAAGGAATGCGCTTGATCAGTTTATTTTGGTTAACTGCTGCTTTGCTTTGGATATTGGAGGAGACAGGTTTAATTGATCAATATTACTAAGACATTGTTTTATTTAAGTTATTTATTATTCTAAATTGGACGATTGAAATTTATTTTTCAATTGTTTTAATTCAAAGAGTTTTAAATAAATAAATAAACAATAAAGAGAAAATAGATTTAATTGGATAACAAAGACTTTTATTGATATTTGAATTATTTGTACAAATATTGTTTATAATTTAAATTACAAACAATAGTTTACATTAATTTAAGTATTACATAAAAAGAAAAACTATCCTATTTATTTCTAATTCTTCATGCTTCATTTTATTCCTCTCCATCCAATTATTCACCTGCAAAAGAAAAGAGAAAGCCAGAAAGCAGTTAAATTGGAAAAGACAGATAAAATTAGACTCATCATTAGGGGCCACTGACTGGGATCAGTTGACCCTCTCTGCAAATCACGGGATTTCTCCCGGTTCACAAAGAGGGAAGAACTTTATTCATAAATGCAAAATGTCAAATGCATAAATTCCAA
The DNA here is from genome assembly GCA_948472305.1 of Vicia faba. Lineage (NCBI taxonomy): Eukaryota > Viridiplantae > Streptophyta > Magnoliopsida > Fabales > Fabaceae > Vicia > Vicia faba. The sequence continues at coordinate 508,029,546 of OX451736.1, read as the reverse complement.
AGTTCAAACTGCATAGTTCAAGTTCAACCAAACTGGAAAAATCAAAGAAAAGTACAGTTTGCTGTCAAAAGCCAAAGTCTACTCAAAGATATCAAAGAAGATAAAAAAAAGTACAGTTTGCTGTCAAATGCCAAAGTCTACTCAAAAGATGTCAAGAGAAGATTTTGGAAAGATATCAATAAAAGCACACAAACTGTCAAAGAAGGAAAAAGATGCAGAAGTAATGTGTTATGCAAGCGAAATCTTTATCATCATTTCCCAACAAGAAGGGGCCCCTTCAGAACAAAAAAGGTACAGCATAAATCATATTAAATTCTTTAAACTGTACTAAGAAAGGAAGAAGAAGAGAGATAAGAGGCAAGGGTTCAGGTTTTATGCAGAGGCAGGATAAAGAAAAGAGAGAAATATACAAACTCAAAAAGAGCTTGAAGCCTCACATGACTGTGAAAGCCAAACATACATCAAAAAAAACACCAAACCTGTAACTATGCCTTAAAAAACCTCCAACCCATAAACCAGTTGAAGGCCAAGCCTCACAAAATCACCCAAAGACAAAAAACAGCATATGCCAAACCTGCAGAAGAAATAACCACAAACCTGTCCAGTTCAAACTAAAACCATCCAACCTCATAAACCTGCTAAAACCCTTACCTGTCCAGTTAAAAACCTTAAACAACTTCACCAAGCCATCAATAACAAAACCTACATTGACTCAATACCAAGCCTGTACCATTAAGGCCTCACAACAAACCAGACCTCATAACCACACAAGCAAAAACAACAGCCTGCTACTGCATTCTTGCAACACAAGATTCAAAACTTCATGAATATACAAAACAACCATTAACCTGTCAAAGAGCCTCAAGAACCCAACCTACTGTCATAACCTCAAAGCATTCAAAAACCAACTCCTAAGCCTCAGAAATTTTTCATCATAGGCGATAAGCATATTCAAAGGCAACACGAGAGAAGAAGAGAGAAATTTCGTTCAGGAGCAACAAACATCAAAGCATGCTAGTTCCCAACCCCACAAGTCCTTCAGAAATTTTTCATCATTAGGCAATAAAGAAAATACAGAAGCAAGTATATTCGGGCATACTCAGAAGCAAATGTTCGAGGCAACAAGCAGACAGTAAAGGTATCAATCTCAGAAACACATTTCAACAGGCATCAAACAAGGCGTCAATCCCAGTATAGTCAAACATATTCAAAGGCAACACTCAACTCAACATAATCAATATAAGCATTCAAAACATACTGATACCAAGGCATCCAGAAGTGCGTGTACAAGGCCCTCATACCTCTGAGATCATCACAGGGCAACATAAACAAGCGTAGTGGCAAAAAGGGACAGAAGAAGAAGAGGAAAGAAGGATGTAACAGGTTTTCAGTACAAAGAACATCATCATAAAACCTTCACATGGTAAGAAGTAAGAACGAAATACCAGGGACCTCAAGAAAGCTTCATCGCGCAAATCTCCCTCCGCTCGTTCCGGCCTCCTGAGCGCCACATTCCCCGTCTCTCCTCCTTCTCCAAAGTCAGGTAGTACAATCTTCTCCCTCTTCTCTTCTCCTTCATCTCATAATAAAAGATTAAAGTTAAGATTCAAATCAAAAACGCACGCAAATTCGTAAAAAAGGAAAACATAAACATTGAAAACGAACCTTGTATCAAGTCCACTGAGCTCATGCTATGGAGGGAAGAGAGACTTTGGGGGTGACACTGGTGGCCGGATGGAGGAAGCGCTCAGGAAGACGAAGATGAAGAAGAACGATGAACGAACACGAGCGGCGCCGTCCCAAACCCTAATGCGTTACCAAACTGAATAACAATTCCCTAACCCTAAACGTTGTTTCAAGATCAATGGGCCTGACCCGTTTCTAAGTCCCTCTGAAGCCCAACAAAATCACTAACATTTTTTATAACAAACACTTGATTAATACTAACCTTTTTCTTTTTACAAACCATATATTCTTTTTAACTTATCATATCATATTAATACTAATACAAAAAAAAAACATATTTTATCTAATTAAAACTTTCTTTTCTATACTTAATTTAATTAATTTCAAAACACTTTCGAATATATATTGAACACACATAAATAATAATAAATACATTTTTCATATCATATACTTAAAATTGAAAATGACTTTCTATTCTTTTAATTGAAATATACTTTGTACATAACAATTTAAAAATACTTTTTTTTTAACATACATAATTTAATTTTGGACATTTATTACTTTTTGTATATAATAATAAAAATACATTTTTACACCATGTAATTAAAATTGAAAACTTTTTCCATTCTTTTAATCTTAAAACATTTTGTACATAACAATTTAAAAATACTTTTTTAACATACCTAATTCAATTTTTTGACATTTAATACATTTTTTATATATAATGTGATTAAATTAAAAACATTTCCTTTCACTTACTTTTTGTACATAACACATGAAAATATACTTTTTATACATAATATTTTCTTTCCTTGAAATATCATTTTCATAATTTAATTAGAGCTTGAACATACGATTTAATTAAAAACATTTTCTTTTGTGCATATTAAAAATATACAAATCAAAGATTCATTAAAACACATATCTAGGTCAAATACCCTAATCTCGCCTTAATTCCATATTGTCGCACTTGTAAATATCCACATACACATATACTTGTACACTTACAATATATTTCACATCATACACTTACAAAATGCAAATCCATTCACATTGCCTTATACACATTTGATTATCTTATATTTGTATATTCGATATTTACATTTGATCGCAAATTCGATTTGGTTGTAACTTATTGGATACTATAAGTCTCATCCCCTTTTGTACATTTATACCCCCACTCCCGGACACTATTTTGTAATAGCGTAGATTTTACATTTCCGCAATTTACAGTTTTCCAATTATACCATGGTTAGACCTAGGGTTTGCATGTACATAAAATCAAACGCTAGATAACCTAATACAAGACAAATACATGTAATCAATACACAATCACACTTGCACCCCCTAGGGTAATCCCACATGTTGCCTTCCAAAATGGGCCATGCTTGCACGTCGAGTTTCTTTGGCAAAACAAAATCAAATGATCATAAGTCTCAAAGTGTTGCCTAAAAGGAATGATCATAGTCCCTTCAAAGCAAATTGCCAAAGACACTTGGCATCATTGCATTCATGGTCCATACGATGACCCGTGCCCGTCCCGAATAAACTTCCTAAACGCAAGATTGTCCATCAAATTCAATGGTGGAACAAAATTGTTAAAAAGGGTTAAAACATAACAAAAACCTTTGAGTACAATAGGGTAGAAAAAACTCTTAGTTGCTTGAGATCAATTTGCCAAAAAAACACTTGCCTTCTTTTCAAAAATCACAATCCACAACACTTTCAAACAAACTCTCAAAAACATTTGAAAACATCTTTTCGAAAAGATCCACACTTTTGTAAAACACTCAATCACGAGTCAAATACATTAGTTGCCTAAAACAAGGCATCTTTTTCCAAAACATTTTCAAAAGCACCCACACACACACCATTTTCAAGCAATCGAAAAACAAGGCAAGTGATCTAAAAAACCAAGTAACTAAGAGCCCATGGATAACCATGGATGAAAAGGGTGCTAATACCTTCCCTTTTCATAATCTACTCCCCGAACCCACGAAATATCTCAAAAAGGTTTTTGCTGTGCTTTTTTAACCTTTCCTTTAGGATAAAATAAAAAGTCGGTGGCGACTCTTGCTCAACCGCACAAGTGCGAATACGACCGCAAAACACTAGTCAGTTCTCCCACTGTATCACAGAACTGGCGACTCTGCTGGGGAGATACTTAAAAGTGGGGTTACCTTAGGGTTTAGATCACCTTTGTTTTCAATTGATTGCTTTGTTTGCTTTTATATTTGTGGGCTTTGTATCGAAGTTTCATAGATCCTAACCCGGATCTGGGGATACCTTCTTAGAAAGTAGCAACAAGGCTGTGAGGGAACTGTGCGGGGTATACCGACATGGTTGAAACAGTTTGCTACGTTGATGTGGCACTTTGGTGTGTACCGGTAACCCTTGAGTTCAGTCAAGGAGAGTACGGGGCCGCCGCATGGTGTCGTGAAGCATCAACTGACCTTAGGAACCTTAATTGAACCATCTTGGCCTCTTTAGGGTAGTGAGATAACTGACTTTGGTGCAGTCCGAGGTTGGTTGATACTCGATACTACACTCAATTGAGGGTTGCTTTCCTGGAATATTTCGGTCGCCAGTTCAGTGGCTAAATCGAAACGATGAACAATGAAAGCAATTCAGTGATATTGGGATCCTTAGAACCCGGTTACTTCTAATAGGACAGGTTGAGCCCACCAACTTCAAGAGGGTAATACCCAGACCCCATGCAAGCCTAAACCTAAGGACTTGTGTGCTTTATGTGAATGTGTTTGTCTGTATATACACTCACTTGCTTTTTGCATACATGTACATAACATCATCATACCATAGCATTTTCAATAACCATTTCAAGGATCTCGAGGGTTCTTTTGATGCAGGATTACGTTGAACCAGACGTCTATCAAGGGGCAAGGGGTTTCTCCTCTAACTAATCCAGTCAAAGTTCAAGTACAACAACTTGAATCAGTGGCTATGACCCACTCGACATGGCGAGCTTGATTCTCGTGGAAGGACGTCCACCGGTGCTGAAATCTCCAATCCAAGAGCAGAGTTCAACCTCTAACATTTTCTTGTGTTTACCCCAAGAGATCCTTGAAAGCATGCATCCACATATCATGCATTGCATTTTGACAATCTTTCCTTTTTCAGGTTTCCTTACTCTCCTGCTGTTTATTTCAGCAAGAGATGGCTCTAGAAAGGTCTGTCAAAGACATCCAAGACCAGACTGCTCAGCTGCAGGAGATGTTCCTGAACTTGTCTCTGGGGCAAGAAGAGATGAAAGCCCTCCTCACCAAGGGCTTGGGGAACTCCTACAATGCCAGGAGTGATCAGCTTGTGGAGCTGCAGTTTGATCTGACAACACTGAGGACCCAGGTGATGGGACAATTGGTGGGCCAGATGGCTCACATCCAAGACCTATCTCAAAGACAAGAGGAACTCAGAGTTCTTGTCCGCCAACTGCTTCCAAACAACCAACTGGGGCAAACATCTGAGGTTGAAGAGCAAGTCACCGCTCAGCCTCCATCCACTCAAGAAGACAAAGGGAAAACTCCTTTGCTTGCTTCAGGGTCACAAACCCATCAACAACCTCACCAACGTCAACGGGGTAATCGGCGTAAGCAAGAAAAGTCGGGAAGACAATTTACGGAGACTGAAATACCGTCGTTTTTCATATTGAAACGCCTGATGGAGGTCAACTTGCTTACCTTAAAGGATCCTCCTCAGAAGCTCAATACCTCCTCTCCTAACTATCATCCCGACGCATTCTGTGTTTACCACTCCTACAGCCCGGGACACGACACCAACGACTGTTGGGCCTTGAAGAACAAGATTCAAGATCTGATCGACATTGGGGTGCTGGAATTCATGCCAGACGGCGAGATGAAGATCTTCCGTTAAAGGGTTCTCCACTTGAAGCGACGAAACTCGAACTGAAAGACTTTTGCTTCTTTTCGAATTTTCAAAGTTGTAATTTCTTTTGCTGTCAAACAATTATCTGTTGATGTTAAACTCTGTTTTCATTAATGCATTGCATATGTTTGTCTTGAATTCATCCATTCGTTTCACTACTCTTATGCTTTTCTTTATGATATTTGACTCTTGATAAAAAGCTGCGAGCCTTTAGAGGGAGGATGACGAAACAATACCGTGATCTTATACAGTATGCTTTTGAACAGACCTTGCTGATGATGTACAGGCATTTCTTTCAATTCCCAAACACTGGAGTTATAAGGAAGTTAATCCCTAGTCAACCCCTTCGAGCCAAAGAAGTAGGAGTTTTCTGTTCTAAACAATCGAAACCTTTGATATAAACCCGGGGCAGGGTAGTATCTCAGTTAATTCAAAAGAAAATGCGCATTGAAGTCGCAAACTCTCAGTTCGTAATACAAAGAACGACGTCAAAAAAGAAAGCATTCCTTCGGAATCAAAAGACAAGGGTGGTTCCCTATCACATAGACAGTCAATCTCTCAAAAGAGAAAAGCCCACTAAGCCAAAACCTATAAAGGAGGCTTGAGAAAGCTGGGGCATCCCGCTGACAGTAATCTCGGAAAACGGTAACAGTCAGGCAAAAGTTAGGGATAACAAATCAAAATCAAAATAGTGAGGTCATTACAAAATCCTCACCAACACGAAAAATGTTGAAAAAGAAAAAGGAGATGATGACTGTCTCCCCAAATTCAAACTGGTGAACCATCGCCCGAAAATCGTTCCAAACTCAAAACAGAGTGTGACGCATAATTAACTGAGCTTAGGTTGGAGAACATCACGAAGAGCGGGTGGGTACAAATATACTTTGAGCCTTTATCCTTTGTTTCTTAAACCGTGAACCAAGCCACGTTACAACCCTTCAAAAGTCCTAATTGAAGCATGGGTTAGTTCGAAAGCATACTGTTACAAAAGGTATCCTGACTCCTGTAGGGCTTTGCTCTAAATCTTGTGTTGATCTGTCTTGTGAAAAGTTTTCTGCTAAAAAACGCATTTTTCAAAACTTCGAGACAAACATGAACTTTGCATTATTCGAATATCACTGTCTGCATTTGACCTTTTTGTTTGACAGCGAAGAAATTCATACAGCGAATGTTCGGAGGAACGAAAACTCTCTCAGTAAGTCAAAATCACTTCAAGAGGATAACACTTCCATCAAACCCCCTATCAACAAGGGGCATGACATGTCACAATTCCATTAACCTGGGGCAGTCCAGTCAAGGTCCAACAGATCTTTCAAAATTCAATTAACCTGGGGCAGTCCAGTCAAGATTTCAAGAAATCTCTCAATATGCAGAGTAATCTGATTCAAGACTCCTTCACAACCACTTGGGGCATTCGAATGTCAAAAGTGTTCAACAAATCAACTACAATATTTCCAGACTCGATTCCTATACCTAGCCAGGGCACGTCTGAAGAGTTGAAGATTCGATTCCTGTATCCAGCCAGGGCATATCTGTCAACCATTACAATTCCATATTCGACTCCTGTATCCAGCCAGGGCATATCTGTTGACGACTATTTCCAGATTCGACTCCTGTATCCAGCCAGGGCATATCTGTTGACCACCTTTCCAAATTCGATTCCTGTATCTAGCCAGGGCACGTCTGAAGAGTTTGAAGATTCGATTCCTGTATCCAGCCAGGGCATGTCTATCAACTATCACATTTCCAGATTCGACTCCTATATCCAGCCAGGGCATATCTGTTGACCACCTTTCCAGATTCGATTCCTGTATCTAGCCAGGGCACGTCTGAAGAGTTTGAAGATTCGATTCCTGTATCCAGCCAGGGCATGTCTATCAACTATCACATTTCCAGATTCGATTCTTGTATCTAGCCAGGGCACGTCTGAAGAGTTTGAAGATTCGATTCCTGTATCCAGCCAGGGCATGTCTATCAACTATCACATTTCCAGATTCGATTCCTGTATCTAGCCAGGGCACGTCTGAAGAGTTTGAAGATTCGATTCCTGTATCCAGCCAGGGCATATCTGTCAACTATCACAATTCCAGATTCGACTCCTGTATCCGGCCAGGGCATATCTGTTGACTACATTTCCAGACTCGATTCCTGTATCTAGCCAGGGCACGTCTGAAGAGTTTGAAGATTCGATTCCTGTATCCAGCCAGGGCATGTCTATCAACTATCACCTTTCTAGATTCGATTCCTGTATCCAGCCAGGGCATGTCTGAAGAATTCCAGATCAACATCTGTAACAACCCAGGAAAACATCTGTGAACGACCGATTGCAGACCAACACCTGTAATAAGCCAGGAATTTATCTACATCACCACTTGGGGCATTCGAATGTCAAAAGTGTTCAAAGCCGATGCAGTTTTACACAAGCTCATCATCAGGAAGCCCTACACCGGTTCCTCTTCAAGACTTCTGAAACAAGTTTACGGATTCTTCCCAACAACGGATGTTAATCTACCAACTTGTTCAGACTCTTCTCAACCTTTGAAGTCAGTTTACGGACGCTTCCCAACAACGGATATGGCTCTATTGCTGATTCAACTTCAAGACTTCTGAAAACAGTTATGGATTCTTCCCAACAACGGATGTTAATCTATCAGCTTGTTCAGATGCAACCTTTGAAATTAGTTTACGGACGCTCCCCAACAACGGGTGTGGTTCTATTGCTGATTCAACTTCAAGATTTCTGAAAATAGTTCACGGGTTCTCCAAGTAACGGATGTTAACCTATCGCTTGTTCAGATTCTTCTCAAGCTAACCACCACGGAAGATCGTGCTCGCCAAAATTATCCCTACCCCCAGCGGAGTTCATCAAAATTCCCCAGCAGCAACTTATCTTTGCAAATCCCCAGCCAGAGAATCCTCCGGAATTCAATTCCCCTCAGAGTTTAAGCTTCAGTATCCCCAGCGGAGCCAGACCATTGAACCTTCTCCCCACAGAGTTTTGGGAGGACAAATCTTGAGTTCCCCAGTGAAGTCGCCAGAGTTACTTCCCATCAAGCTGAAGATTCTCAATCTGGCCTCCCCAGCATGAGTCTACTAGTTTGGAACTCCCCAGTAGAGGTCATCAGGAATTCTCCTCCCCAGCTGCAGCCAAGGACTTATTTTCCCCGGAAGCAATCAAGATGCTTTTATCTTCAGCCATCTCGGATTCATGTATCCTCGGCAAGATTAGCTCATCAGCTTACATGCACATTCATCGCATTCATATCATAAATATTGATGTCACGTACATTGCATCATGCATCATGACATTGCATACAACTAACCCTTTACCTTTTCAGGTAAGATCAGTCGACAGACACAGATCATCTCCCAAGATTCATTCAGAAATAGTTCAGATGTGACCCAGACACGGCGACATTCTGATACCTATTCCAGATTCATTCAGACGCATCAGCAGGAAACCCTACACCGGTTCCTCTTCAACTTCAAGACTTCTGAAAACAGCTTACGGATTCTTCCCAACAACGGATGTCAATCTACCAACTGTTTCAGACTCTTCTCAATTTTGAAAACAGTTTACGGATTCTTCCCCACAACGGATGTCAATCTACCAACTTGTTCAGACTTCTGAAAATAGTTTACGGACGCTTCCCAACAATGGATGCTGCTCCATTGCTTATTCAATCCCAACTCCTGAAAATAGTTTACAGATTCTCCAGACATGGACGTCAATCTGTTGCTTGTTCGGACCCCGATTCAGAGATATTCTGAAATATGGAGGCCCTTCTGATACTTATCCACTCATCATTGACATACAGTTCAACATTTCCAGATGGCATCTATAAGCCCATCCTCCTACCAGCAGTCACCAGATGGCATCTTTAAGCCCATCACCAAATGGCATCTTTAAGCCCATTCACCTCCACCATCATATCGCCGAGTGCAAATTTTCTGGGCACTTTAGTGTCCAATCTTCTTTTACCTTCAAGTCGCGAAAGGCAGACTTGCCAATCTAACTCTTCAGGTCCAAGAAGATTGAACAGGGGCAACTGTTGTACCCCAAAATTTGCCCTCGCATTTTTCCCCAAGAAATCTCAGCTTCAAGCCTTTCCTGATTTTTTAAACTGGCTCAAGAATCGGACAAACGGACTTTTCTTGTCAGTCAAGTGAAATTAGGGTTTTTACTGATTTTTAGGACTCTAGATTGTTTCACAGTTGGCGTAGGGTTTTGGATGATTTTTGGCTCAATTTTGATCGGGCGAGCGTTATCTGGCATTTAATCAAGAATTAAGGTTTTATGGGCATATTCTCAGAAGGATTTAAATTCCACGGCACTTTGCAGTTTATTCCGGGATTCGGGTTAAAATTCGCGTGGTTTTGGTTTAATCAGTAAAAAAGGACAGTTGGTTTGAATTCACGTTGTTTGAGCCCGTCAAAAGAAATGTGCAGTTTGGAATTACAGTGCTTGGCAAAGAATCAGTGAAAAAAAAGGAATGCGCTTGATCAGTTTATTTTGGTTAACTGCTGCTTTGCTTTGGATATTGGAGGAGACAGGTTTAATTGATCAATATTACTAAGACATTGTTTTATTTAAGTTATTTATTATTCTAAATTGGACGATTGAAATTTATTTTTCAATTGTTTTAATTCAAAGAGTTTTAAATAAATAAATAAACAATAAAGAGAAAATAGATTTAATTGGATAACAAAGACTTTTATTGATATTTGAATTATTTGTACAAATATTGTTTATAATTTAAATTACAAACAATAGTTTACATTAATTTAAGTATTACATAAAAAGAAAAACTATCCTATTTATTTCTAATTCTTCATGCTTCATTTTATTCCTCTCCATCCAATTATTCACCTGCAAAAGAAAAGAGAAAGCCAGAAAGCAGTTAAATTGGAAAAGACAGATAAAATTATACTCATCATTAGGGGCCACTGACTGGGATCAGTTGACCCTCTCTGCAAATCACGGGATTTCTCCCGGTTCACAAAGAGGGAAGAACTTTATTCATAAATGCAAAATGTCAAATGCATAAATTCCAAAGTTCAAACTGCATAGTTCAAGTTCAACCAAACTGGAAAAATCAAAGAAAAGTACAGTTTGCTGTCAAAAGCCAAAGTCTACTCAAAGATATCAAAGAAGATAAAAAAAAGTACAGTTTGCTGTCAAATGCCAAAGTCTACTCAAAAGCTGTCAAGAGAAGATTTTGGAAAGATATCAATAAAAGCACACAAACTGTCAAAGAAGGAAAAAGATGCAGAAGTAATGTGTTATGCAAGCGAAATCTTTATCATCATTTCCCAACAAGAAGGGGCCCCTTCAGAACAAAAAAGGTACAGCATAAATCATATTAAATTCTTTAAACTGTACTAAGAAAGGAAGAAGAAGAGAGATAAGAGGCAAGGGTTCAGGTTTTATGCAGAGGCAGGATAAAGAAAAGAGAGAAATATACAAACTCAAAAAGAGCCTGAAGCCTCACATGACTGTGAAAGCCAAACATACATAAAAAAAAACACCAAACCTGTAACTATGCCTTAAAAAACCTCCAGCCCATAAACCAGTTGAAGGCCAAGCCTCACAAAATCACCCAAAGACAAAAAACAGCATATGCCAAACCTGCAGAAGAAATAACCACAAACCTGTCCAGTTCAAACTAAAACCATCCAACCTCATAAACCTGCTAAAACCCTTACCTGTCCAGTTAAAAACCTTAAACAACTTCACCAAGCCATCAATAACAAAACCTACATTGACTCAATACCAAGCCTGTACCATTAAGGCCTCACAACAAACCAGACCTCATAACCACACAAGCAAAAACAACAGCCTGCTACTGCATTCTTGCAACACAAGCTTCAAAACATCATGAATATACAAAACAACCATTAACCTGTCAAAGAGCCTCAAGAACCCAACCTACTGTCATAACCTCAAAGGATTCAAAAACCAACTCCTAAGCCTCAGAAATTTTTCATCATAGGCGATAAGCATATTCAAAGGCAACACGAGAGAAGAAGAGAGAAATTTCGTTCAAGAGCAACAAACATCAAAGCATGCTAGTTCCCAACGCCACAAGTCCTTCAGAAATTTTTCATTATTAGGCAATAAAGAAAATACATAAGCAAGTATATTCGGGCATACTCAGAAGCAAATGTTCGAGGCAACAAGCAGACAATAAAGGTATCAATCTCAGAAACACATTTCAACAGGCATCAAACAAGGCGTCAATCCCAGTATAGTCAAACATATTCAAAGGCAACACTCAACTCAACATAATCAATATAAGCATTCAAAACATACTGATACCAAGGCATCCAGAAGTGCGTGTACAAGGCCCTCAGACCTCTGAGATCATCACAGGGCAACATAAACAAGCGTACAGTGGCAAAAAGGGACAGAAGAAGAAGAGGAAAGAAGGATGTAACAGGTTTTCAGTACAAAGAACATCATCATAAAACCTTCACATGGTAAGAAGTAAGAACGAAATACCAGGGACCTCAAGAAAGCTTCATCGCGCAAATCTCCCTCCGCTCGTTCCGGCCTCCTGAGCGCCACATTCCCCGTCTCTCCTCCTTCTCCAAAGTCAGGTAGTACAATCTTCTCCCTCTTCTCTTCTCCTTCATCTCATAATAAAAGATTAAAGTTAAGATTCAAATCAAAAACGCACGCAAATTCGTAAAAAAGGGAAACATAAACATTGAAAACAAACCTTGTATCAAGTCCACTGAGCTCATGCTATGGAGGGAAGAGAGACTTTGGGGGTGACACTGGTGGCCGGATGGAGGAAGCGCTCAGGAAGACGAAGATGAAGAAGAACGATGAACGAACACGAGCGGCGCCGTCCCAAACCCTAATGCGTTACCAAACTGAATAACAATTCCCTAACCCTAAACGTTGTTTCAAGATCAATGGGCCTGACCCGTTTCTAAGTCCCTCTGAAGCCCAACAAAATCACTAACATTTTTTATAACAAACACTTGATTAATACTAACCTTTTTCTTTTTACAAACCATATATTCTTTTTAACTTATCATATCATATTAATACTAATACAAAAAAAAAACATATTTTATCTAATTAAAACTTTCTTTTCTATACTTAATTTAATTAATTTCAAAACACTTTCGAATATATATTGAACACACATAAATAATAATAAATACATTTTTCATATCATATACTTAAAATTGAAAATGACTTTCTATTCTTTTAATTGAAATATACTTTGTACATAACAATTTAAAAATACTTTTTTTTTAACATACATAATTTAATTTTGGACATTTATTACTTTTTGTATATAATAATAAAAATACATTTTTACACCATGTAATTAAAATTGAAAACTTTTTCCATTCTTTTAATCTTAAAACATTTTGTACATAACAATTTAAAAATACTTTTTTAACATACCTAATTCAATTTTTTGACATTTAATACATTTTTTATATATAATGTGATTAAATTAAAAACATTTCCTTTCACTTACTTTTTGTACATAACACATGAAAATATACTTTTTATACATAATATTTTCTTTCCTTGAAATATCATTTTCATAATTTAATTAGAGCTTGAACATACGATTTAATTAAAAACATTTTCTTTTGTGCATATTAAAAATATACAAATCAAAGATTCATTAAAACACATATCTAGGTCAAATACCCTAATCTCGCCTTAATTCCATATTGTCGCACTTGTAAATATCCACATACACATATACTTGTACACTTACAATATATTTCACATCATACACTTACACAATGCAAATCCATTCACATTGCCTTATACACATTTGATTATCTTATATTTGTATATTCGATATTTACATTTGATCGCAAATTCGATTTGGTTGTAACTTATTGGATACTATAAGACTCATCCCCTTTTGTACATTTATACCCCCACTCCCGGACACTATTTTGTAATAGCGTAGATTTTACATTTCCGCAATTTACAGTTTTCCAATTATACCATGGTTAGACCTAGGGTTTGCATGTACATAAAATCAAACGCTAGATAACCTAATACAAGATAAATACATGTAATCAATACACAATCACACTTGCACCCCCTAGGGTAATCCCACATGTTGCCTTCCAAAATGGGCCATGCTTGCACGTCGAGTTTCTTTGGCAAAACAAAATCAAATGATCATAAGTCTCAAAGTGTTGCCTAAACGGAATGATCATAGTCCCTTCAAAGCAAATTGCCAAAGACACTTGGCATCATTGCATTCATGGTCCATACGATGACCCGTGCCCGTCCCGAATAAACTTCCTAAACGCAAGATTGTCCATCAAATTCAATGGTGGAACAAAATTGTTAAAAAGGGTTAAAACATAACAAAAACCTTTGAGTACAATAGGGTAGACAAAACTCTTAGTTGCTTGAGATCAATTTGCAAAAAAAACACTTGCCTTCTTTTCAAAAATCACAATCCACAACACTTTCAAACAAACTCTCAAAAACATTTGAAAACATCTTTTCGAAAAGATCCACACTTTTGTAAAACACTCAATCACGAGTCAAATACATTAGTTGCCTAAAACAAGGCATCTTTTTCCAAAACATTTTCAAAAGCACCCACACACACACCATTTTCAAGCAATCGAAAAACAAGGCAAGTGATCTAAAAAACCAAGTAACTAAGAGCCCATGGATAACCATGGATGAAAAGGGTGCTAATACCTTCCCTTTTCATAATCTACCCCCCGAACCCACGAAATATCTCAAAAAGGTTTTTGCTGTGCTTTTTTAACCTTTCCTTTAGGATAAAATAAAAAGTCGGTGGCGACTCTTGCTCAACCGCACAAGTGCGAATACGAACGCAAAACACTAGTCAGTTCTCCCACCGTATCACACCATGTCCTTAGTTTCCATTAATTTTGCTTGAGCTTAGAGAATTTTGAAACTGAAATTTCTAAAAATTTTAGGGTTCAGATTAGGGCCTTTAAAATTCTTGCTTATATTTGATCTATAGTTTTAATACTTTACATTTCTAGAATCGTGTGAAAATTTGCTACAAGTTTCATGTTTACAGTTTTCATTTTTGATGAGAAATAAGAAGTTACAGTTGGTCTGGCTAGAGGTTGAAGATGAAGTCTTCAGAACACGTTTTCCCTTACATATTTATTATTTCATTTGTATTAACGGATGTATAGCCACCCCAGTGATAGAAGCGCGCGCCTGTAACCTATGGGACCTGGCTTGTTATTGTTTTTGCTTACTAACCTCCCTATTGACTAATTACACCCTGGCCCAAGTTTTTTTTTTATTTCATTTTTATTTTCTTAAATATCTTTTTTAAATACTAAAAAAATCATAAAATACAAAAAATGATATATTTATATTTTGACTTAGTTTATTTTATTTTTCCCACAAAAATATTTTTATTAATTATACTTTATTTATTTTTTTACTTATTATCTTGTAAATATAAATAAAATTAGGTTATTAGTTATTTTATTTCATAATAATTTAAATGCATTATTTTTAATATTAAAAAAGAACTAAAAATATTTTATAATGCTTTAAATATTTTTTAAGATGAATATACCAAAATACTTTTCTTAAAATTATTTTCTTTTGATTAATTAATAGAACTAGGTTTTCATTTAAGATCTTTTCTTATTAAATTTAAATTCAATTAATTATGTTCTTTATTTAATTAGGTTAAGACAAAATCTTTTTTTATGAAAAACAAACAAAATTCATTTTCTTTACATTTTGCATCCTTGTACATTCATTTTTATACTTTGTATTTATTTTATTCCTTGTATATTTCGTACCAATTCGATATAGTTGTAATAGACTAATTAGGTTTAAATTCTTATAATCCCCATTTACAAATTGTACACCCCCTCCCCTAATGATGTAATAGTGTAGTAATTTTACTTTCTGCAATTTATCCCTTTTATATAAATGTTAGTAATTAGGGTTTGTATGAAAAGACAAAACCAACAAGTAGATAACCCTAATTCAAGATAAACAAACATGAAAACAATACATTTACACACAAGCACCCCTAGGGTTATTCCACTTGGTTGCCTTATACAAAATGGCCATATTACGCATGTGAGGTACCATAGCAAAAACAAGCAAAAACAAGATCATAGACCCTCGATGATGCTATCTAAGTTGCCTTTCAAATGATCTTAGTCCCTCAAAAAGAATGCTAAGATACTTTGCAACATTGCTAATCATGGTTATACGATGACCCGCCCGTCCCATTTACATCCAAAGATAGGGTTGCTTACCAAATCAATGGTAAGACAACAATGTAAAAGGAAAAGAAAAATAAACAAAAAATACATTTGAGTAGGTAGATTGCTCGTAATTACTTGCTCCATTTCAAGACAAACATCCTTGCTATTTTCAAAAACAAACACCAACACTTTCAAAACATTTTACAAAACTCGAAAACATTTTCAAAAGATTAACATCTTTGTATACATTCTTACGAACGAGGATCATTACAAAGATTGCCTAAACAATGGCCTCTTTACAAAATACTTTCAAAAACCACGCAAAGCACAATTTCAAACAAAAGCAAGTGATCTAGCAAGTAACTAAGAGCCCATGGAAAACCATGAATGAAAAGGATTCTAATCCCTTCCCTTTCCATAATCTACCCCCCGAACTCAAGAAACAATCTCAAAGGTCTTTCCTGTGCTTTTTCACCTTTCCTTTTGGATAAAAGAAAAGTCGGTGGCGACTCTTGCTAAACCGCAACATTTGCAAACACAAATGCAAAACAATCAAGTCAGTTCTCCCACCGTATCACAAAACTGGCGACTCTGCTGGGGAGATTATGAAAAGTGGGGTTACCTTAGGGTTAGATCATATTTACTTGCTTTTTTTGTTTGATTTGTATGCTTTACATTATGGTTCTCTGTTTGGGCTTGCTTTGATCCTCCACCCGGATCTGGGACACCTTTTTAGGTAAGTAGCAATAGATTGTGGAAACTGTACGGCGTAGACTGATATGGTTGAAACAATGGCTACGTTAGTGTGACACATTTGTTGGTACCGGTATCCCTTGTGTTGAAACAAGGAGAATACGGGGTCGCTGAGTGGCGTCATGAAGCACTAACTGACTTTAGAATCCTAATTGAAAAACTTGGCCATTAGGACGTAGTGAGATAACCGGTTTTGGTGTAGAGCTGAAAATTGGTTGATACTCGATACTACACTCATTGAGGTTGCACTTTTGGGATATCTCGGCCGCAAGAAAATATTGATTATGCTGAGACAATGCCTAAGAGAAAGGTCGGTGATATTGAGATCCCTTAGAACCCGATTACTATTAACTAGGACAGGTTGAGCCAACTAAACTTCAAGAGGGTACTCACCTACAAACTCCATGCAAGCCTAAACCTAAGGACTTGTCTACTTTGTGTGAATATGATTATTTGTATATAAACTTGCTTACCTCGCATATTAGTACATAACATCATAACATCATACCATAACATTTCCTTAACCATTTCAAGGATCTCAAGGGCCTGTGGTGCAGGTTATGATGAACCAAACGTCTAGCAAGGGGCAGGGGGATTTATTTTCCTCTAGCCAATGTCGTCAAAGGATCAAAACGTGATAACTTGAGTCAGGGGCTATGACCCACTTGATATGGTGAGCTTGACTCTCGTAGAAGGACATTCGATGATACAAAGTTTTTCAATCAAAGCTGTAAATCTCAACTTCTGACATTTTCTTGTTTACCCCGCGAAATCCTTGAAAACATTGCATACATATATCATACATATCATTGCATAAACAGGTTTCAAAGTAGGTCTCTCATGTTCTCGCTTTTTATTTCAGCAATGGCTCTCAAACAAGACAACAGAGATCTCCAAATTCAAGAGGCTCAGTTCATGGAAATGATCCTAAGCCTATACAAGGGGCAGGAAGAGTTGAAAGCACTCCTCGCTGGGAACCTGGCCAAGAAAAATCCTGAAGACAATAAGGACGAATGGTTGGAACAACTGCAAGCTGAGGTTGAAGCTATGAGAACCCAGATGCTAGGGAAGATGGCTCTTATCCAAAACTTGGCTCAAGGACAGGAAGAAATGAGAGCCCTTGTCAATAGGCTTCATCAATACAGATGCAACCAAATGGGGAAAACAACCACAATTGGAGATTGAGTCATTGATCAGCCTTCGATAAAGAGTGTACCTTTCCAAATTGCTTCCACGTCACGAGCCCAACAACAATCTCGCCAACAAAAACAGGGTAATCGGCGTAGGCAAAATACATCTGAAAGATGCTTCACCAAACCAACATGTCATTGGCTCAAGTACTGCAAAACATGTTGGAGGCCAAGCTGGTTACGTTAAAAGACCCCCCCTCAGAATCCCAACACAGCCTCCCCAAGGTACAATCCAAATGAAAGATGTGCGTACCACTCCAACAGTCCTGGACATGACACAAATAGTTGTTGGACACTGAGAAATAAAATTCAAGATCTGATTGGAGAAGGAACGCTAGAATTCGCACCAGATGGTCAACTGGAATTCTTATGTCGTCCCTCAAAAGCTCTCCACCTAAAATGACAAGTTCAGACAAAGAGGCTCCTGATCATTTGAATTTTCAATTGTAATCTCTTATGTTGTTTAAACAATTATCTATTAATGTCAAACTCTGTTTCATTAATTCATTGCATAAGTTTGTCTTGAGTTCATCCATTTGTTTTTCACTATATTTAAAACTATGCTTTTGCTCTCTTTATGACATTCAACTCTTGCTAAAAGTTACAAACCTTTAGAGGGTGGATGACAAAAACAATGCCATAATCTCATACAGTATGCTTTTGAACGGACCTTGATGACGATGTACATGCATTCTTTCAAATCCTAAACACTGGAGTTATAAGAAAGATAATCCCTAGTCAACCCCTTCGAGCCAAAGAAGCATAAGTTTTCTTTCTTACACAAATTGAAACCTTTAATCAAAACCCGAGGCAGGGTAGTCTTTCAGTTAATTCATACGCGCGTTAAGCCGCAAACTCTCATCTCGTAATACAACGAATGACGTCAAGAAACATTCCTCTAGAAACAAAAGACGGTGATGGTTCTCTATCACATAGGCAGTCATTATCTCTAAAAAACGAAAGGCCCACCAAGTCAAAACCTACAAAGGAGACTTAAGAAAACTGGGGCATCCCGCTGACTGTAATCTTAAAACAAGAACAATCAGGCAAAAATAAGGGATAACAAATCAAAAAGAGGTCACTACAAATCCTCAACAACATGAAAAAGGTTGCAAAAAAAATGACTACCTTCCGACAAACTTAACTTATCCAAACCATCACCAATATGTCATTCCAGACCCAATTGGAGTTCGAACGCACAATTAACTGAGTTTAGGACTGAAGAACATCACAAAGAGCGGGTGGGTACAAATATAATTTGAGACTTTATCCTTTGTTTCTTAAACTGTGAACCAAGCCACGTTACAACCCTTCAAAAGTCCTAATTGAAGCATGGCTTAGTTCGAAAGCATACTATTACAAAAGGTATCCTGACTCCTGTAAGGCTTTACTCAAAATCCAGAGTTGAATTACAAACTTGTTTACTTGCTAAAAACGCATTTTATCAAAACTTTAAGACAAACATAAACTTTGCATTACTTGAATATCATTGTTTGCATACGGCTATTTATTTAACAGCAGAGAAATTCACACAACGAATATCTAGTGAACGAAATCTCTCCTAGTGAACAAAATCACTTCAAGTGGGATGACATTTCCAATGACAAATCTCCTATCGACAAGGGGGTATGACATGTCACTATCCAGCACACTTGGGGCAATCCAGTCAACATTCCAAGAAATCTCTCAAGAAGTACAGAATAACCAGGGGCAGGTCTCCATCTCCGTCATTTGGGGCATTGAACGTCAATCTCAGCAAAGGGTTATGTACAATCAAACATTTTTGGCAATACCACAAACATTTGCTGCTAGGGGCAATGACAAGTTTCCCCATAATCCTTCTCATAGGATAATTCCCCAACCAGATTTTCGATCTCTGAAAACCTCTCCCCAACTGAGTCGACTTCAAGAATCCTCGAGGACTTTCCCCCAACGAAGTCGTCACCTCTCAAGCAGACCGGCAACAGGGTTTATTTCCCCAACAAACGGTAGGATTCCCCAGCTTGAGTTTGCCTCTCCAACTACTATAAATCAAAGGACCACAACTCCTCTTCCCCAATAGACTACTCTACAATCCCCGACAAGTTACTGTAAAACCTGGACCCGACCAGATATTAGTTCAACTTCGACTCCCCAGTAGAGCAACGGACAACAGAGACTCCTGAACTTTTTCCCCCAAGCAGGAATCAATACTCTCCACAAATTTCTCAACTTTCCCCGACGGAGTTCTCCTCAACAAAACAGGAATCCTTGGTGGAAATATTCTAAGAAAAGTTTGAAGACTCGCCTACTCTTCAACAGCATTCTGGGATTTAATGACTCTCCAGCATTTGTCAAGGATTTATTTTTCGGACAAAGATACATTCAAATAAACATCTCACATTTCATATATCATATTACATACATGACAAGTGCACACGATGCAATCTCATTTTTTTTTAGAACATCATTACGCAATGCATACATCATGACATTGCATACAACTAACTCTTTACCTTTTCAGGAAAGATCAGTCAACAGATAAAGGTCATCATCCTTTTGGAGTAGTAATTATCCAAGATTCCTTCATCATCCTGTTGAGGTAGTAATCATCCAAGATTCCTTTATCATACTGCTGAGGTAGTAATCGTCCAAGATTCCTTCATCATCTTGCTGAGCATTCAGATACAGTTCAGATACGCTCCAGATACAGATGCCATCCCGATACTCATTCAAATTCAGCTTTTAGATACAGTTCAGATATGCTCCAGATACGGATGCCATTCTGATACTCATTCAGATTCAGCTTTCAAATACAGTCCAGATACGATCGAGATTCAGATGTAATTTTGTCACTCATTTAAATATAGTCCAGATACGGTCTAGATTCGGATGTCATTTTGTCACTCATTCAAATACAGTCCATATACGATCCAGATTCAGATGTCATTCTGTCACTCATTCAAAGACAGTACAGATACGATCCAGATTCGGATGTCATTCTGTCACTCATTCAAATACAGTCCAGATACGATCCATATTCGGATGTAATTCTGTCACTCATTCAAATACAATCCAGATACGATCCAAATTCGGATGTAATTCTATCACTCATTCAAATACAGTCCAGATACGATCCAGATTCAGATGTCATTCTGTCACTCATTCAAATACAGTCCAGATACGATCTAGATTCAGATGTCATTCTGTCACTCATTCAAATACAGTCTAGATACAATCCAAATTCGGATGTCATTCTGTCACCCATTCAAATACAATTCAGATATGATCCAGATTCGGATGTCATTTTGTCACTCATTCAAATACAGTCCAGATACGATCCAGATTCGGATGTCATTCTGTCACTAATTCAAATATAGTCCAGATACGATCTAGATTCAGATGTCATTCTGTCACTCATTCAAATACAGTCTAGATACGATCCAGATTCGGATGTCATTCTGTCACTCATTCAAATACAATTCAGATATGATCCAGATTCGGATGTCATTTTGTCACTCATTCAAATACAATCCAGATACGATCCAGATTCGGATGTAATTCTGTCACTCATTCAAATACAGTCCAGATACAATCCAGATTCGGATGTCATTTTGTCACTCATTCAAATACAGTCCAGATATGATCCAGATTCAGATGTAATTTTGTCACTCATTCAAATACAGTCCATATACGATCCAGATTCGGATGTCATTTTGTCACTCATTTAAATACAGTCCAGATACGATCCAGATTCGGATGTCATTTTATTACTCATTCAAATACAGTCCAGATACGATCCAGATTCGGATGTCATTCTGTCACTCATTCAAATACAGTCCAGATATGGTCCAGATTCAGATGTCATTCTGTCACTCATTCAAATACAAGCCAGATACGATCCAGATTCGGATGTCATTCTATCACTCATTCAAATACGATCTAGATACGCTCCAGATACGAATGCCATCCTAATACTCATTCAAAGACAACTTTCAAATACAGTTCAGATACGCCCCAGACACGGATGCCATTCTGATAATCATTTAGTTCCAGCTTACAGATACAGTCCAGCAATCATTTATGGATGGCATCTTTAAGCCCATCTCCAACAACTATTCATTATCTCTCCAAATGGCATATTTAAGCCCATTCCCCACATAATCAACTAACACATCTTCGAGTGCAAATTTTCTAGGCACTCTAGTGTTCAATCACCTTCCACCTTCAAGTCACGAATGGCGGAATTACCAATCTAACTCTTCAGGTTTAAGAAGATTGAACAGGGGCAACTGTTGTACCCCAAAATTTTCCCTCTCATTTATCAAGGATTCACCCTTGATCCTCAAGTTTGCTTCCATCCAATTCCAAGCCTTGAACTGCAATTTTTCAAGAAAAGTCATTCGCAAGGGGAAAATGGTCATTTGCACACTGAGAAGTCTAACTTTGAATTTTGATCAAAATCAAATCTCAAAAATCATATTTCATCAAGACATGTTAGAATATGAAGTTTGTTTCATCAAGGAATCCAAAAGTCAAATTTTACTTTGGAAAAGTCAAATTCTAAATACTTAAGTGTTTAAGAATTATGAAAATTTCAGAACTTCTGACCAGATTATCACCATAACACTCAGCAAATTCTGGACACTCTCAAAGCAGAGTTTGGTTAGAACTTCTGGACCAGTTTTCACAAAGGCTCAGTCAGAGCTTGCAAGAGCAGTTCAAAGAAGGTTTACAAAGTGTGTTACAAACTTCCTGGAGAGCCTGGAAACTCCTTCAGAACATGCTGGAGCCAGAAGATACAAAGATCAGAGGTCAGATGCTACGCTGAAGCAGAAATTTTGATCCAGAACTAAGCCTTGGTGTAGAATCTCACGTTGCAGGATTTCTAGTTATGATAAGTCTCATTGTCATTAATGCTCACAACCACTTTCTGAGTCTTTATCCAAAGGATTTTCACCACGTGTACCTCTAGTGTCTTGGGATAGAAAACTTTGGTACTAGGCCCATGCTTTGTTTTTATTTTCCTTAAATCATGCTGACAACTCCAGCTTAAGCATGGTTAAAAGCTGCTAATCAGCAGCTAGTTCAGCCTATGCCTGCATCCCATAATTGCACCAAACTAGCATACAAAAATAGTGATGAAAAAGCAAGGGAACAGGTTGCCAAAAAAGGTTCAAATCCCATTTGTTTTCCCCCCAAAATCACAACAAATTCACCTATAAATAAGTTTCTCCATCACACTTTCAAGGGGTTGGCTTTTGGAAGGAGAGAACTATCAAAAGAGAAAAAGAAACCTGTGAAACCCTTCATAAAAATCCATATTTCCAAAACAGAAAACCAAACCTTTGTTCTTCCCTTTGAATCAAAGAACTTGGCATTTTCTCTTCCTTTACTCTTGCTGATTCCAGAACATCTAAAGGCAGCAACTCAAAGCTCCAAGCACGCTCCAGGTTCAAGGTAAGTCTTTCTGACTTTGCTTGTTTTTCATTCTAAACATCATTAAACATGTAAATATCATAGTATTTATGTTGTTCATATCATTACATAAGTAGAAAAAACTGTGGATCAGAGTTTCTTGATTAGGGCTAGACTCAGATTTAAGATTAGAACTTCTATAAGTTGTTGTGCTGTTATCCTTATGATTTGTTGTCTAATAAGAAATGAATGAATTGCTGGTATGCTGATTAAAAGTCAAAATGTAACACAACTTCTGTTTTTCACTCACCATTTTAACACACAGAACTTCTGAGATTTACTCACTGTTTAAGTACGCAGAACTTTTGAGTTCTCTTCACTGTTTTAACACACAGAACTTCTATGATTTTTTCTCACTGTTAACACACACTGAACTTCTGATTCTTACATGCTGATGACGCACTGAACTGCTAATGTTCACCCACTGGCTCAGCATAATACAGAACTTCTGATGATTCATTCATTGTTCTAACACATACAGAACTTCTGAGTTCTCCTTACATGTCAAATACACTGAACTTCTGATGTTTCCATTCGCTGTTTTCAAACACTCAGAGGTTTCTGATTTTCACATGCTGACAATACACTGAACTTCTGAAGTTTACTCACTGTTTTAGTGTAATACAAAACTTCTGACTTGTGGCCCACTGTCTGAATACCACCCAGAACTTCTGTGTTTTCCCTCTAACGTGTCTTGTAGGACCTCAGAGTTTACCAACTCAAAACTTCTGACACCCACTGACGCCTCCTGCTGAGTCACAGTGCTCTTGGCTTCAGAACTTCTGATTCCGTTTATTTTGCTTGTTGCAGCACGCTGGTCTTGTATCTCATTTATTTTCCCTTTTTATCACTTTCAAGATTAAAACTCTTTTCATCAATATAAAATGGCATAAAAATATTTTTCTTTTAATTCATTTCCTTTTTTTATTAAGATAAAAAACCATTTTCTAAATAAGTCCTTTTTCTTTCTTATATACTGTACATTTCGATATGGTTGTAATAGTAACTTAGGATTTAATTTTATTTGCAACCCCCATTCATAAATATATATAACCCCATCCCTAAAATATTGTAATAGCGTAGGACTTTACATTTCTACAACTTATCGCTTTAAATTGTAGATGCTAGTAATTAGGGTGTGTGTGACAAGATATGAAAATCAACAAATAGATCACCCTAATCAAGACTAAATGCATGCAATCAAACACACTTGCACACTAGCACCCCTAGGGTAATCTCACTTTGTGGCCTATCGAAAAAATAGTCATGTCCCTCAAACATGGGTGTTTTAGCAAAAGACCCTTGATAAAAGATCGTAGTCCCTCGATGACCCTCGATGTTGCCTTTGATAAACGATCTAGTCCCTAAAACGACATTGCTAAAACGTCCCATGGGTTTCCTTCTATGACTATACAAACTTCCCAACATCCGTCCCTTCACATCCAACGATGAGGCTTCTTACCAAATCAATGGTAAGATAGAAACATCTAAAGGAGGAGGAAAAGAACATCTAAGACCTTTTGAGTAGGAAGATTCGGTCCTAGTTGCTCGCTTGCTCACAACAAAAACATTTTATACACCAACACTCTCACTTTGAAACATCTTCAAAAGACAACACTTTGTACGCGTTCTTATAGAAACGAGAGCCATTATAAAGGAAACCCTTTTCGAAATCACTTTCAAAAAACACATTTCACAAACATCTTTTTGAACTATTTTCGAAACAAACACTTTGTATGCATTCTTATAGAAACGAGAATCATTACAAAGTTACATTTTCAAAAATACTTTCAAAACCCATATCACAAGCACACATTCAAACAAAAGCAAGTGATCTAGCAAGTAACTAAGAGCCCATGGAAAACCATGGATGGAAAGGGTGCTAATACCTTCCCTTTCCATAATCTACCCCTCGAACTCAAGAAACAATCTCAAAGGTCTTTCCTGTGCTTTTTCACCTTTCCTTTTGGATAAAAGAAAAGTCGATGGCGACTCTTGCTAAACCGCAACATTTGCGAACACAAACACAAAACAATCAAGTCAGTTCTCCCACTGTATCACACCAGGCTTTTCATATCGAAGCAACCCTACTATCCAGGTTCCTTCTCACAGCCCTACTATGAAGGTTTTCATATTGAAGTAACCCTACTACCCAGGTTCCTTCACACAGCCCTACTATCCAGGAATTTCATATCGAAGTAACCCTACTATCTAGGTTCCTTCTCACAGCCCTCCTATCCAGGCTTTTATATCGAAGTAACCCTACTACCCAGGTTCCTTCTCACATCCCTACTATCCAGGCTTTCATATCGAAGTAACCCTACTACCCGGGTTCCTTCTCATAGCCCTACTATCCAGGCTTTTCATATCGAAGTAACCCTACTATCCAGGTTCCTTCTCACAGCCCTACTATCTAAGATTTCATATCAAAGTAACCCTACTATCCAGTTTCCTTATCATAACCTTACTTTCCAGGTTCTTTCTCTCTTATCTCTAGACGGCAGTCCACAACACTATAAGATCTGGACCTAATCAAACACGATTGGTTTCGCATTTCCCAAGTAGAGTAATGGACAACTGAAGCTCCTAAAACTCTATTTCTCCCAAGAAAGAGACCAACATTCCTCAACAGATTCCTCATCAACAACAGTAACAGGAACTCTCATCGAAGGAATATCTCAGGAAATCTACATCCTCTAGATGGCATCTTTAAGCCCATCTCCTACAATTCTCCGTCACATCCAGGATGGCATATTTAAGCCCATATCCGACAGTTCTTCAGCAACTTCCAAATGGAATCTATAAGCCCATTCCCGATATCAAAATCAAGTTCCACTTCATGCGAGTGCAAATTTCTGGTCACTTTAGTGTTCAATCATCTTCCACCTTCAGGTTACGAAAGGCAAAGCAGCCAATCTACATCCTCAGGTTTAAGAAGATTGAACAGGGGAAGTTGTTGTGCCCAAAAAATTTCCCTCCCATTTTACTCAATCAATGGCAATTGAGGTCCCCAAGTTATTCAAGGAAGTCCAAGAGTTGACCAGGCAAGCTCTCTCCTAAGGCAATGTATCTCAAATTAGGGTTTCTATTTTCCTCAAGATGGGTGGACCACAAAGGTCTCATATTCTCTCCATGGTCTCAATATGTTCTCAAGACCATACATGTCAAGTTTCATGCCTTGCACAAGAAGTTTGATCAGTCAACTGCTCAAATGCTTGAGAATCGACTATATTAGGTCAAAAGTCAACGGTGGCCCACATACAGTCAAACCTCAAGATTTTTGGTCAACATCAACATTTTGAAGTGACTTTCATCATTTGATCAAGGGTTGATCATGATTTCTCGAGGAATGCTCTAAATTTATCAAAACCCAAAAGTTGCTAAATTAGGGTTTCTTAGTAAAAGTCAACCCAACTTTGACCAAGCATAACTTCTTCATACTTTATCAGAAATTTTCCATACAAAGTTCATTTTGAAGAGGATACAATTTCCTACAAATAATATTCATCTCACAAGTTCAAAATATGCACCCACAAAAAGATATGAATTTTACATTATAGGTCATTTTGAAAAGTCAACAAAGACACCTTTTGGGTCAAAGCTTCATACATGAACATGGAAGATCCAATTGAGATGAAACCAAAAAGGTTGGTTACGGGACATCCTAAGATTCTTAAAAAGTCCAAGAAAACCCTCCTAGGGTCAAAATTGAGAGAGTTGTGCATTGTCAAAGTTGGCAATTTTTGGAAAATTGTCAAAAGTCAATATTGATCAAATTTTTTTCAAAGGGGCCCATGTTTTCTTGCTTGAAATATGTTTCTAATAGGACCCACGACCCCTGAGATTTCCCACCTATTATTTTATTACTTTTATCATTTATTTTGATTTTTTATTCATTTAAATCAAAATAAATAAAATTAAATGGTAAAATAATGAAAACAAATCAAATCTTGAGATTTTTGTGCACATTTGGAGTCCATATACATCTACCGTGATGATTAATTTGTGCAAGGCTCATTAGGGTTGAAAAAGATTGGATTGAAGCTTGTTTTAGAAAGATATCATACATGAAGCAAATCAAATCCAATTTTCATAATTCTCAAAGATATGATACAATTTTGTTGACCTAATTCAGTCTACTATAAGTGCATAATAATTCCATATCAAAAACCCAAGGATTGGAGGAGTGAAACAGCAAGAAGAAAACTCAAAAATTTGGACAAAAGTGTGAGATCAAAATCCATCTTAGAGCCATCCTCAAGGAGTTTCAAGGCTAGCAATATGTTCCTATACATCTCAGGAAGCTTCTCCATTCATTTGAAAGCCTCAAAGCATCAAGAATCATCATATTACAGTATCACAGTTTGCACTAAGAACTCAAATTCGATTTCTATGATTTACGCATTATAAATGTATTTTACCCATATATTTTGTTCATCATCATGTTTGCAATGTTTCTGGATAGTTTGATTTAAGTTACAGTGCAGGAACAAGCTTTTGCCATTGTTAAGGTTTCGTGCTCCAATTTGGGGTTGTGATTTAAGCAAAATTAAGCCTAATGATGGATATCATGGTTGTCAGGGCTTCACACCCAGTTGATCCATGGTCTCCATTGGAATTTATATTGCGTGTATGTGATTTTTGAATGTAACAGGGTTATACCTACAAACAAATGTCTGTAGGTAAAAGTTGCAGGCCTAAGGCGACAGAGAAAGGGAAGAAGACAATGCGTGTCGCCAACCATTCATCCGTTTGAATTTCGCGCGTTTGGAATCAGCTTCTTTTATTTTCCTTATATTATATTTTGTTTTTATTATAATAACAACTAACAACAACAGCTCAGTTGGCAGCGTAGCATTGGTACAAGGCGTGAGGACCTGGGTTCGATCCCAGGTTCCAGCATTTTATTTATTTCCTTTTCTTGCAGCAAATCCAGCAAGTCAATGCTACACCAGATCCAAAGGTTGACTGGGCTTGGAAGCTTAATGGGCTGGGAAATTCAGATTCCCACCCCCCAGAATTGCTAACAGCACAGGCCCATTTGGTTATTTTTACTATTTTCTTTAATTTTTTTCTTTAATTTTTTTGTTTTTTTAATCAATACAAAAATTATTTTATTAAATTAATAAATCACAAAATCATAAAAAGATTTTTTTAATAATAAATATTTTAATTAATTAGTTTAATTAACTTAGGGTAATCTAATCCTTTTTTACAATTAATTGAAAATAATTAGACTTAGGATTTTATTTGTACATAATTTAATTAATTTTTCTCAAAAAATACACAAAAAACATTTTTCTCATAAAATACTTTTTTAATTTAATTAGTAAATTAGGTTAATTAACTTCTTTCATAATTAAAAACAATTATAAATTAGGTTTAATTAATTTGTAATTTAATTGTTTTCTCAAATAAAAATCCACAAAAATTTCTTTCTCTCAATTAGGGTTTTAATTTATTAACTACCGTCCCCGCATTTAATTCGCCGCGAGCTTGTTAATTATTTTTCCATTATTTTGTAACTGTTCAGGGTTTGTAATAGTTAATCTAGGGTTTTTATTTATTGTTTAAATCCCCAATTTTTGGTTATGTAATTAATCCCCCTCCCCGAAGCCTTGTAATAGCTAGGTTTTATTTCCTCACACTTTTAATTTCTGCAATCTTTAACTGTTTAGATGCATGGCTAATAGGATTGTATGGTAAGAATGTCTGGAAAATTAAAATGGTAGATCACCTAATGTGCAAAGATTAAATAACTGAAACAAATCATATGCACATATTCACTCCTAGGGTTTATCTCACTTCGGTTGCCTTCGGTAAACAATCATTAAGCATAGGAGATTTTAGTGGTTTCTCTCCAGTCTAAAGAGATCAAAGTGTCCCCTTTGAATGTTGCCTCGGAAATGTTGCCTCGCAAAGATCTTAAGACTCTAGGGTTATTACTAAAGTTTTCTTACTATTGCTTTAGTTATTGTATTTGTCCCTTTCAAACGTCCCTTACAACTTCAACGACGGTGCTACCTAATCCTTAATAGTAGGATAGCGTTGTCTAAAGTAAATAGAACAAACAATCTTTTTTCGAGTAGGTAGAATCTTAAGTACTTGCTCAATGAAATTTTTTCACACAAACACATTTTCAAAACAAATTTTCAAAACAAACTTCGTCACATCCTTGAGGATTAATACAAGGATTATCACGAAGTAAAAACATTTTCAAGACAAACACACACAAGAAATTTGAAAAATGAGCAAGTACCTAAGAGCCCATAGATAACTACGGATAGAAAGGGTGCTAACACCTTCCCTTTCTATAATCTACCTCCCGTACTCAGAATATCTCGAAAAAAAAGGTTTTTTCCTGTTCTTTTTCCTTTTCCATGATTGGATGAAATAAAAGTCGGTGGCGACTCTTGCTTATCGCGATATTTTGGGAACACAAAATGCAAAATGCAAACCAGTATTAATAGTCGGTTCTGCCACCGTATCACACATGTGTTGACACATAATGTTAAAAAATTGTTTTTTCCTCTCTTATACATTGTTTTTACATATTTCACATATTTTCTTCATAGCTATTAAATATGGTTGTAATATTTAAGCTCCTATTTCATCCCCATTTGTAAATTGTACCCCCATCCCCTAAACAATGTAATAGCGTGGGATTTTTATTTCCGCAAATTTATCGTTTTCATATAATTGTTAGTAATTAGAGTGTGTATGGCAAGATAAAAATTGATGCTTAGAAAACCCTAATCTCAAGACAAAAATGCATATAATAAAACACACTTTTCACACTTGCACTTCTAGGGTTAACTCCACTTGTTGCCTTAAAAATGGTCATGATATGCATGTGAGACATCTTAGCCAAAACAAATCAAAAATACAAGATCAAAGTACCTCGATGACGCTAAGAATGTTGCCTTATGAATGATCTCAGTCCCTTAAGATAAATGCTAAGATATCTCACAACATTGCTACCTATGACTATATGATAACCCACGCCCGTCCCTTCACATCCAAAGATAGGGCTACTTACCAATCAATAGTGAGATAACAATATCAAAGGAAGAGAGAAATGAACAAAAGAATTTTGAGTAGGTAGAACGTTCTTAGTTGCTTGCTCACAATCCATCTTCAAAAACAAACATCTTTTCAAAACACACCAAACTCTTTCAAAACATTAAATATTTTGAAAAAGTCTAACACTTTGTATGCATTCTTATAGAGACATGAATCATTACAAAGTTTTCCTAAACGTATGGGGCTTTTTAAAAATACTTTCAAAACACACCAAACACTTTCAAAACATGAAATATTTTCAAAAAGTCCAACACTTTGTATGCATTCTTATAGAGACGAGAATAATTACAAAGTTTACCTAAACAAAGACGCTTTTTTCAAAAATATTTTCAACACCCACCACCAACACATTTCAAACAAAGCAATTTCAAAAGTGATCTAGCAAGCAACTAAGAGCCCATAGATAACTATGGATGAAAAGGGTGTTAACACCTTCCCTTTTCATAACCTACCCCCTGAACTCAAGAAAATATCCCAAAAGTTCTTTCCTGTTCTTTTCACCCTTTCCTTATTGGATAAAAGAAAATTCTGTGGCGACTCTTGCTATCCGATACAACTGCGATAAAACGAAAAACAACCAAGTCAGTTCTCCCACCGTATTACAGAACTGGTGACTCTGTTGGGGACCATTAAACTTAAAAGTGGGGTTACCTTAGAGACTAGATCACCTTTAAATGCTTTCATTATTTGATTTGTTTGCTTTACATTTTGGGTCCTTGTTTGGGTTTGTATTGATCCTCTACCCGGATCTAGGAACACCATTAGGTAAATAGCAAAGATTGTAGAGATTTTACGGTGTAGACAGATATGGTTGAAACAATAGCTATATTAGTGTGACATATTTGTGGGTACAAGTATCTCTTATGGCGAATTAAGGATAATACGGGGCCGCTTAGTGATGTCATGAAGCACTAACGAACCTGGAACCTTTAATTGAACAACTTGGCCATTAGAAAGTAGTGAGATAGTCGGCTTTTGTGCAGCCCAAAGTTGGTTGATACTCGATGCTGCGCTCATTGAGATCGGAATTTTGGGATATTCTGGTCGCCAATAAAGAGGCTTGCGCTGAAACAATTCCCGATGAAGAAATATCAATGATATTGAGATTCCCTAGAACCCGATTACTTTCTAGGACAAGTTGAACCAACTAAACTTCAAGAGGGTACTTACCTATGAACTCCATGCAAGCCTAAACCTAAGGACTTGTTTGCTTTGCTTGTATATGTTATTTGCACATAACCTCATGACATCATACCATAGCATTTTCAATAACCATTTCAAGGATCTCAAGGATCTCAAGGGTCTGTTATGTAGGGTTATATTGAACCAGACGTCTATCTAGGGGAAAGAGGATTTATTTTCCTCTAACCAAATGATGTCAAAAACCAAAACACGATAACTTGAGTCGAGGGCTATGACCCACTTGATATGGTGAGCTTGATTCTCGTGGAAGGACATTCAACGATACGAATTTATTCAACCAAAGCTGTAGTCAAAGTTCAACTTCTAACATCTTCTTGTGTTTACCCCGCGAGATCCTTGAAAACATCGCATCCACATAACATCATGTCATCATAACGTGTTTTCCCCATACAGGTTTCCTCATCCGCTTATTGTTTATTTCAGTAAAAATGGCTCTAGAGCAAATAGTTAAAGATCTCCAAGCTCAGAATGCCCAGTTCCAACAAATGTTCCTGAACTTAGCCAAGGGGCAGGAAGATCTGAAAGCACTCTTCACCAAAGGGAGCAAGAAGAAGGCAAAGAAACGAGTTGGCATCCTAAACATGGGGAAGAAGTTCAAGGGGCCCATTCAACAAGTCCAAGTTGAAGAGGATTCCTCCAAAGAGGATGAAAGTTAAGATGAAGATGCTAGAAGCACCCGTGCTGGGGTGGAAACAATCAAATCTCTGAAGACGAGGATTATTCTGATGAGCAATACCCGCCGGCCGACGATAGATATAAGCAGATAGAAGACAGACTAAAGGTTATGGAGATCCAAGTTGTGCCTAGTTTGGACTTTGAAGATTTGGGTTTGGTGCATGGGGTAGTTATTCCCCACAAATTCAAGATTTCACTCTTTGCCAAGTACGATGGTGTCTCATGCCCAAAACTTTATTTGAGGTCCTATGTCTGTAAAATACAATCGCATACCACAGACAAGAAGCTTTGGGTACACTTCTTTCAAGAGAGTCTATCTGGGACTCAGTTAGAATGGTTTTACCAGTTGGAGGGTTCTAACATTCATACCTGGGAAGATCTGGCCACTGCTTTCTACCGTCAATATCAGTACAACACTGATTTGGCACCGACTAGAGTTCAAATTCAAGGAATGACAATGGGTTCCAATGAAGGTTTTAAAGAATATGCCAAAAAGTGAAGAGACCTGGCTGGAAGGGTGCAGCTACCCCTTGTAAGTATAAGAGTGCCTAAGAGGGGGGGTGAATTAGGTATATAAAAATTTATTCGGTTTTATGAGAATACTTGTAGTAATTTGTGGTTAAGTGTTTGAAGGTTTTTGACTATATCTTATCTTTTCTTGATTATGCTGATGAAAACGATAAAAGCGGAAAAGTAAAGAACACGGCGATATATCCTGGTTCCCCTCACAATCCGAGAGTACTTCAGTCCCCTTTCCAACACGAAAGAGATTTCACTATAGTTTAGAATGATTGTACAGCATATGCTTACTATCTAACCTATAGGGTGACCAAAGGTTCTTAACACCTTTAAGGTCAAACAAACACTAATGTGAATGAAAAACAATCCTCTTCAAATCACAACACTTACTTCCAACAATCCTGGATAGTAAGGGAATACTTTCTTTTTGTAATACAATGATTTATTTGAAAGAGATGGAGCGCACTATCAATCTTTGATTGATCTTTTTCTTCAAGAAAGAAACAATTCTCAAGTAATGATTATAAATGTTCACAATGAATGTATGAAACTTGTAATGATTTCTTAATGAAAATGTATATCGCAAGTTTCACAAAATTTATGATTTGTAAGAACACTTGAAAGTTTGTAAGAATATGCAAATTTGAATGATGAAAATTGTTAATTGAAGAAGGTTATTTGAATTTGAAAATCTGCACAATTTATAATGTCACAAATACCTCTTCATTCATGCCATTTGATATGAAAAGATGCAATGCAATCATGAAAGAATACCATTTGAATTATGTTCAAAAAACAAAAGAAAATATGTACTGGTTCGCTGGGAACCGGTTCCGACCCAGGCAGAACCCGGTTCCTAGTTAACGTTATAACCCAGAATTCAAAAAATAACACGCAGGAATCGGTTCCCCTATAGGTACAACCCGGTTCCTGGTACAAATTCCAGGGAAGTGATTTTTGAACAAGTTTGGAACCCGGTTCCCTGTTAGGTAGGAACCGGTTCCTGAAAGTTTATTTTCAAAAAATCCTTTTGAAAAAGATCTCAAACATAGTTTTTCTTATTGTTAAAAATGTGGGATATGTATATGATTATGAATGCATATTTGTGAACATCTATATTCAAGTTTAAGAATTATTTATACCTTTTGACATTTGTTGTTTCTTTAATAATTCTTCTTCTAATCTTCAAGACTTGTAACAAGGTTTTATATGATATTGATAAACTTTTTGCACATCCTTTGAATGTTGATATCCATGTTGTCTTCATCAAAACCAATGCTTTAAACATGACTTGAGAAGCTTGCAATTACACCCCTGACTGACAGGGAGTTGGTTGATATCTTTCTAGGAACTTTGACAGGGCCTTTCTTCAATCACCTAATTGGAAGCTCTTCAGTTGGATTCACCGAGCTGATTCTAACTGGGGAACAAGTTGAAGGCAGAATTAAAAGTGGAAAAATCCATATGGCTGCATCTTCAAGTACTGAAAAGAAGCCATACAATGGGAAGAAAGAATCCAATGTTGTATTCGGCCAAAAGGGTCGTAACAAGAGTAACCACGACCAATCTGTGAGGGCAGTCCTGATCTCTAATCCTGCATCAGTGCGACAACAATAATGGGGAAATCAGTGATGGCAAGAAGAGCCCAAGAGACGGTTTACCAACATCAACATGAGACTGTCTCATGCATTGCAACACATGTTGAGGATGAATCTGATTACGTTGATAGGACCTCATCCAAACTCCAAAACTTCTTCTCCTAACTACAATCCCGATGAAATATGTGCCTATCATTCTGACAGTCCTGGGCATGATACTAACGATTGTTGGGCGCTGAAATACAAGATTCAAAATATGATCGATGCCAAGGAGATTGAATTCGGCCTTCCTGAGACTCCCAACGTGATCACTGCTCACATGCCAAATCATTGAGAGTGACCATTTCATTTTGAATTTTCAATTGTACTCTATTTTGTTTGTTCAAACACTTATCTATTAATGTTAAAATTTGTTTCATTAATGCATTGCATATGTTTGTCTTGAATTAACTCAGTCATTTTCACTATATTTAAACTATGATTTTATCCCCTCTTTGTGATATTCAACTCTCGTTAAAAGTTGTAAGCCTTTAGAAGGAGGATGATGAAAACAATACCATAATCTCATACAGTATGTTTTTGGACAGACCTTGCTGACGATGTACAGGTATTCTTTCAATTCCTAAACAGTGGAGTAATAAGGAAGATAATCTCAATTCAAACCCTTTGAGCCAAAGAGCACTTCCAATGACGAATCTCCCATAATCAAGGGGGCATGACATGTTATTGTCCAACTCATCTGTGGCAGTCAAGTCAAGATTCCAAGAAATCTCTCATAAAGTCCTGAATAGCCAGAAGCAGGTCTCCATCGGAATCACTTAGGGAATTGAACGTGAATTCCAGTAAAGGGTTATGTATGACCAAGAAAACATTTTCTGGCAGTGCTATAACACTTACTGCTGTGGACAGTGATAAATCCCTACAAAGTCCCTTTCATAAGGTGATCCCCAATGAAGTTGTCAGAGCCACCTCTATAAGGCTATCCCCGACAAACACAGAAGCATCTTTAAACAAAAGTGGGTCATCCTCCAGCCGATGACATAGTCAAACTCACTAGCGGATAGAGGAGTTTATTTTCTCCCAACGAACGCAGACATCATGCCAGTTCCCAAACAAATTGAAATTGTCGGTTGTTTATCATATTCTAGATACAATGCAGATGCAGTCTAAATACAGATTTATTCTGACATTCATTCCCGAATCCCCTACAGATGCAGTTCAGATATGATCCATATATGGATGTCATTTTGATATTCGTTCAATATCTCCTCAGATACAATCAAGGCTCGGATTCATTCTGACATTCCCCAGCTGAGTTGGTCTTAACTGAAAAAAGAAACCTTGCGGAGCTCTCCCCAAAAGAATTCATCTCCCCAATAGGTCGTCAAAATATTCTCTTCAACAGGGTTTATTTCCCCAAGAAGAAATCAACACTCCCCATAGAGTTTCCTCAAGCAAAGTCAATGTTCCCCATCAGAATTCTCCTTAAATAACAAACCAGGAATCCCCAGCGGAAACACTCTAAATAAGGTTTGAAGATGCACATACTCTTCATCCTCAATAGAGATCTGGGATTTAACTTCCCAAAACTCCCCAATATTTGTCAAGGATTTATTTTCCCGGACAAAGATGCACTTCAATAACATTTCACGTTCATACATCATATCATATACATATGAAGTGCATATATCACAATCTCATTTATTTTGAGAATATCATTACGCAATGCATTCCATACATCATGACATTGCATATAGCTAACTCATTACCTTTTCAGGAAAGATCAATCAACAGATAATTATCATCAACAATTTTCAACAGGTCCAAGAATAGTTCCTGAAACAAGACAGAGAAACTACCTACGCGGCCAGATGATGCTTCACACGAGCTCATCCTGAAGCAATCTTACACAGATTCCTTCTCATGAATTTCCAAATATAGCTTCACACGGGCTCATTATGAAGCAATATTACACAGGTTCCTTCTAATTTCCAGATGAAGTTTCACACGGACTCACCCGAAGCAGCCCTATCCAGGCTCCTTCTCATGTATTTCCAGATGAAATTTCACACGAACTCATCCCGAAGCAGCCCTACCCAGGCTCCTTCTGATATATTTCCAAATGAAGTTCACACGGACTCATCCCAAAGAAGCCATACCCATGCTCCTTCTCATGTATTTCCAGACGAAGTTTCATACGGACTCATCTTGAAACAGCTCTACCCAGGCTCCTTCTCATATATCTCTAGATGCAGTTTCACACTAACTCATCCCGAAGCATCCCTACACAGGCTCCTTCTCATAAATTTCAGATGCAGTTCCACACAGACTCATCCTGAAGCAGCCATACTCAGGCTCCTTCTCATATATCTCCAGATGAAGTTTCACACAGACGCATCCCGAAACAGCCCTACCCAGGCACCTTCTCATATATTTCCAGATGAAGTTTCACACGAACTTATCCCGAAGCAGCCCTACCCAGGCTCCTTCTCATGTATTTCCAAATGCAGTTTCACACGGACTCATTCCGAAGTAGCCCTACCCAGGCTCCTTCTCATAAATTTCTAGATGCAGTTTCACACAGACTCATCTTGAAGCAGCCCTACCCAGGCTCCTCTTCATATATTTCCAGACGAAGTTTCACATGGACTCATCCTGAAGAAGCCCTACCCATGCTCCTTCTCATATATTTCCAAATGAAGTTTCACATGGACTCATCCCGAAGAAGCCCTACCCAAGCTCCTTCTCATATATTTCTAGATGAAGTTTCACACTAACTCATCCCGAAGCATCCCTGCCCAGGCTCCTTCTCATATATTTCCCGATGAAGTTTCATACGAACTCATCCCGAAGCAGCCCTACCTAGGCTCCTTCTCATATATTTCCAGATGCAGTTCCACACGGACTCATCCCGAAGCAGCCCTACCCAGGCTCCTTCTCATATAATTCCAAATGCAACTTCACACAGGCTCATCACGGGTTCCTTCTAATACATATCCGGACATGGCTTAACACGGGTTCATTCCAGCATATCATTCAAATTCAATCGACCAAAGAATTATTCTGATACTTCTCCGACACCTGCTGTGTCAGTATAAATCGACCAAAGATTTATCCTATCTCGATCAATAATCACTTTGGATGGCATCTATAAGCCCATCTTCGACAAATTATTTATCACTTCTCGAAATGGCATCTTTAATTCCATTCCCGACACAATCAACTAACACATTATAAAGTGCAAATTTCTGAGCACTCTAGTGTTCAATCATCTTCCACCTTCAAGTCATGAATGGCGAACCCGCCAATCTAACTCTCCAGGTTTAAGAAGATTGAACAGGGGAAGCTGTTGTACCCTAAAATTTGCCCTCTCTTTTCTCAAAACATTTTACAAAAGATCTTCAATGCTCAAGTATTCTCAAGGAATTGACCAAACAAAATAACCTTCGAAACACTAAGACCACAAATTAGGGTTTTGACTAAGAACGACATATCACTAACCTTTGACCTAATACATGACTTAATGGCTTAAAGCATAATCTCAAAGACTCAAATATAATATTTTTACCTAATTACATGGCTCAAAACATCTCTCAAGATCATTGGATTGACAGATTAAATTTGGTAAACTGATGAAAAAGTCAACCGATACACCAAAAGTAAAACTTTGACTTTTCGGTCAAAATTTGATTTCAAAGATCACAATTCATCAAGACAATCAAAAATACAAATCTTGATCATCAAAGAAATCAAGAAATTCAGAAGTCAATGAGAAAAGTCAAACTTTTCAAGACTTATAAATTTTTTCTAAGTTGTTTTTGTACATGATAATTTCATTACATCATGCCATTCTTTGACCAAGATACAAGATGATTCAAGGAAAACTTCCAACATAAAAGATGTAGATCTCAATGAGATATAAAACATTGTAGGGCAAGACCTTTCTAGAAATGCTTGGATTTTAAGTTATAAATTCATGAAGTCATGGCATTTTTGAATAAACACTTAGAGAAATTTTCATCAGGTTTGGTCAGGTTTTTATCCCAACTTCTTGGCCAGTTTTCATTAAGTTAAAATTGGATTCTTCAAAAATGGAAAATATGAAAGTTGTAGAGGATATTTCAAGCTTTCCAAAACATCAAAGAGAATGAATTTATCATACTTGAGCTAGGAGATTCAAGGACCTGATGTTGGGCATTCATTCTTGATTTACAAGACAGATTTGTGATGAACAAGGAACCAAAATCTTAGCTATGCTGCAAAATATTCACTTTGCAAGCCTCTTGACTTGCAAATCTATCCATAATAATATGTTTACACAATTTATTGAACCATTATCCAAGTGATTCAAGTATTGTCCACTGCATCTTTCCATTTTTGGCACAAAGGCACCATTGCAATTCTTGCAAAGTTCACTTTAATCACAAAGTCAATTTCTTGAGCCTCTAACTTGTTGTTCTGATCACACTCAACTGCTACAAGTCAGAACAAACATGTTTAAACTGATCAACCACTTTAGATATCTTGGTACAAGCATTGGAAACATGTTCTTCATGCTTGCTTCAAAAACAAGCAAGAATGCATAACATGTGATTTTCAAAAATCAGAGTTGTTTCAAATCTCAAACCTTCTCTATAAATAGAGAGAGGCTAATTGCAAGAGAAAGAAGACAGAAAAAATAGAGAGAAAGGCTAAAAGTTTTGTTGCGTAGAAACCCTCAAAATCTCACACTTTCAAAAAATCCATAAATGTCCACAAAACCTCCATTCTTGAGCTTTAAAGTCCAAATCTTTTGAACTCTCACACCTTGCAAGCTCTGTCCAAAAAAATTATCTGAACACTCCACATACATCATATAGAAGTTGTTCAAACTCAATAACAAGTTTCTGTAACACCTATTTTTTTCCA
This sequence comes from Vicia faba, assembly GCA_948472305.1. Lineage (NCBI taxonomy): Eukaryota > Viridiplantae > Streptophyta > Magnoliopsida > Fabales > Fabaceae > Vicia > Vicia faba. Next base: position 507,990,350 of record OX451736.1, on the reverse strand, counting down.
AGTTCCTGAGCAGTCGAGACAACAACTCAAACTCAACGCCCAAATTCCAGATTCAAGGTAAGTCTTCTTAACTTTAAACCCTTCATTCAAGCATCATTAATGATTCATCTTTGAAGATAAAATGTAGTAATAATTTCCCTTGAAGCTAACCTTTTGTTTGTCTTCCATTCTTGTCAATTATATGTTAAGAACTGACTTATACATACCATAAAACAATGTTGGAGTGAAAAAATTGCAGCATGAGTCGACACAAAGTCTTATGCGTCGACACTTACTGCTATACAGGCCCAAAACAAAAGGAAAAAAGGGTGTATGAGTCGACACAAAGCACGAATGTGTCGACACGGTCAAGGTGTGAGTCAACATATACCATTATGTATCGACTCATACTGAGTTTATTTGGTATTACAGGGGCAAGGGATGGCTATTTATCGATGCATATAAGCATGTGTCGACCAATAATGTCAAAAAAAATGATTTTTCCTCTCTTTTACACTGTTTTTACACATTTCACATATTTTCTTCATAGCTATTAAATATCTTTGTAATATTTAAGCTCCTATTTCATCCTCATTTGTAAATTGTACCCCCATCCCCTAAACGATGTAATAGCGTAGGATTTTAATTTCTGCAAATTAATCGTTTTCATATAATTGTTAGTAATTAGGGTGTGTATGACAAGATAAAAACCGATGCTTAGAAAACCCTAATATCAAGACAAAAATGCATTCAATTAAACACACTTTTCACACTTTCACCTCTTGGGTTAACTCCACTTGTTGCCTTAAAAATGGTCATGATATGCATGTGAGACATCTTAGCCAAAACAAATCAAAAATACAAGACCAAAGTCCCTCTATGACGCTAAGAATGTTGCCGTATAAATGATCTTAGTCCCTTAAGAGAAACGCTAAGATATCTCACAACATTGCTACCTATGACTATATGATGACCCACACATGTCCCTTCACATCCAAAGATAGGGTTAGTTACTAATCAATGGTGAGATAACAATATCAAAGGAAGAGAGAAATGAACAAAAGACTTTTGAGTAGGTAGAACATTCTTTGTTGCTTGCTCAAAATCCATCTTCAAAAACAAACATCTTTTCAAAACACACCAAACTCTTTCAAAACATGAAATATTTTGAAAAAGTCCAACACTTTATATGCATTCTTATAGAGACGGGAATCATTACAAAGTTTGCCTAAACGAAGGCGCTTTTCAAAAATACTTTCACAACTCACCAAACACTTTTAAAACATGAAATATTTTCAAAAAGTCCAACACTTTGTATGCATTCTTATAGAGACGAGAATCATTAAAAAGTTTGCCTAAATGAAGGCGCTTTTTTCAAAAATATTTTCAACACCCACCACCAACACATTTCAAACAAAGAAATTTCAAAAGTGATCTAGCAAGCAACTAAGAGCCCATAGATAACTATGGATGAAAAGGGTGCTAACACATTCCCTTTTCATAACCTACCCCCTGAACTCAATAAAATATCTCAAAAGGCATTTCCTGTTCTTTTTACCCTTTCCTTATTGGATAAAAGAAAAGTCGGTGGCGACTCTTGCTATCCATAACAATTGCGATAAAATGAAAAACAACCAAGTCAGTTCTCTCACCGTATTACAATATGTTATAATGTTCATGATGTTATGATTATGCTTTAAAACAGAGATAACAAACACAAACAAGTCATACAAATACCTTTGGTTTAAAGGCTTGCATGAGGTTTTAAAGGTAAGTACCCTCTTGAAGTTTCAGTTGGCTCAACCTGTCCTAGTAATAGTAACCGGGTTCTAAGGAGTTTCATATCATTGACCTTTCCGTTAGGCATTGTTTCAGCTCAAGCATCAAAGTATTGCGGCTGAGATATCCCAAAAGTCCAATCTCAATGAGTGTAGCATCGAGTATCAACCAATCTTTGGTCGAAACCAAAGCCGGCTATCTCACTACTTTCTAATGGCTAGGTTGAGTCAATTAAAGGTTCTAAAGGTCAGTTAGTGTTTAATGACACTATAAGGAAGCCTAATGTTATCCTTGACTGACTCAAGGAACATTAGTACAAGTCAGAGTATCACGCTAACATAGCCATCACATTATCTGTATCGGACTACGCCGTACACCTTCCATGATTTATTGCTACTTACCTAAAAGGTGCCCCGGATCGGGCTGTAGTATCTTTAATAATAACCCAAGCAACCCTTTAAAAATAAAGCATACGAAACACGCAATGAAAGCAATTAAAACGATTTAACTCTAAGGTAACCCCACAATTCTTATCCCCAGCAGAGTCGCCAATTCTGTAATACAGTGGTAGAATCGACTGTTATACTAGTTTTGAGTTTGTATTCACAAATGTTGCGGTAAGAAAGAGTCGCCGCCGACTTTTCTATTATCCAACAATGGAAAGGGTGAAAAGAATAGAAAAATACCTTTTGAGGTTATTTCTGAGTAAGGGGGTAGATTACGGAAAGGGAAGGTGTTAGCACCCTTTCCATCTGTAGTTACCTACAGGCTCTTAGTTGCTAGCTCATTTGGAAATGCCTTGTGTTTGTGTGTTTGAAAAAGTATTTTGAAAAAATGCCTTAGTGTGGAGAACTTCGTAATGTTTCTTGTGTCGTGGAGAACGTATACAAAGTGTCTTTGAAAATATTTTTTAGAAAAGAGTGTATGTGTGGAAAATTGTTTTATTTGAGCAAGCATCTAAGAACTATCTACCTACTCGAAAAGGTTTTTTCTCTTCCTCTTTTCCTTTAAGCAGTGCTATCCTACTATTAGTGAGTAGGTAGCCCTATCATTGGATGTTTGAGGGACAATCAATGGTCATCGTACAGTCACAAAGACAACTTTGCAAGATACTTTAGTAACACCCCTAAGGTTTTAAGATCATGTACCGAGGCAACATCGAAAGGGTCATTTTTATGATCTTTGAACCAGAGGGTTGCCACTAAAACCCCTTACGTTCGAGAGTTGTGACTATTTTATTTCGAAGGCAACCGAAGTGGGAGTACTCTAGAGGTGTGCATGTGCGAGTGCGTTGTGTTTCAGTTATTTATCTTTGGTGTTAGGTTTGCTAACGTTTTGTTTTAAATTTTTTTCATGCAATCCTATTAGGCATACATCTAACAATTCAATATCAGTGCAGGAACTTAAAGTGCAAAAATTAAACCTAACTATTACTTGGCTTCAGGGAAGGGGAAATTACAAGTCTAAAATTGGGGATAAAGACAGTAAAAAAACCCTAATTATTCTATTACAATCCATGGGCAGATACAATATTAAAAAGCAATAATTCGAAAGTACTAAACGCACGCGGATTAAAAAGAATGTTTAAAACCCTAAAAAGGTTCTAAGTAAATAAGAAATCCTTTTTATTGTTTTTTTTCTTATTTTAAAAGAAATGTTTAAATTAAAAATATAAAAAGAAAGTGATTAGAAATAAACCTTAAAAGAAATTAATTCTATTATATTTTTGTATTTTTATTATTGAGAAAAGATTTAAAATTAATTAATCCTAAGTCTATTGATTTTAAATTATATAAAAAAAGGTTAAGATAATTATAAATTAATTTATAAAATTAAATTTAATTGGAAAAAAAAACCTAAATCTATTTTTGTGACCTTTTTCTAATTTTATCATAAAATAAAAATGATTTTAAAGAGTAAATATAAAACAAATAATTAAAACAATCTAAAATAAAGAAAAGTGAAACATGGGCCTGATGTGAAGCCTTAAAGAGGGGGTGCACACTTGGAATTGATTAGGCCCAGACATGGCAAGCCCATTCATGCGCCTGATTCAACATTGTTGGCCCTTGTGAGGTCTACCGTGGATGTTTAGGCCTGGATCGTTGATTTGATGCTTGTGATAGATCCGATGGTGATGACAATGGAGTACATATGCACACGCTAGATCCCTGGTACACTGGATCTGAAATCAGAAAATTGAAAAATAATATGGTAAGAGGCAGGGATCGAACCCCTGCCCTTGCATATATTAACGCCTTAACATACAATGCCACTACCGTTGGGACGCCTATACTTCCGTTTATATAATCACAATGATAAATAAATAACACAAATCCAGGCCTGACGCTGACTGTGCAATACACACATGCCAAGTGGGTCCCCTACAACATGAACGCACCAATAATTTAATCTCGTCTGTCCATGAAAGCGTCAACACCGGTCAAGCCACCAGGAGCGGTGGCTCCGGTAATCCCTTTCGATTGGTCAAAATCCCTAACCTGCGAAAATCAAACACAACAAGAACAAAAATGACCATACCCCCCTAATTTGAAGTCTACAAATTTAATGGTTATATTCATTTAGCCTGAAAGTTCCTAGGTTATGAGTTGCGAAGTTTTCAGTTCGTGATTCCCTAACAATGGAATCACACGATTCAGGCCTCAAAGTTCTCATGCGACACGTCCAACCTGCTCTAATAGACATCCTGAATACATATCAAACCATCAAACACATCAATAATGCATATATTTTAGTTTCAAATATAACAAACCTTGCTTGACTGGTGATGCACGATCATGCTAATTCAGGGTGCTATAAACTTCGAAAATGGCAGGGATAAACTCCAAAGACTCTCAGGAGAGTGATGAAACACTTGAATTCGTCTAAGAATGGATGAAACTCACAATCTCTAGTTTCACTATTCTTTGAATTTTTTGGAAAAATTGTTAGAGCATTTGGGAGGCAGTTGCGCGTGTACATGAGGCTTGGCTTTGTTGTGTATATATACTGAAGTGTAGAGGGTAGTAATAAGGCCAGAAATCATGGTGTTATGGCATGGTTTAAAAAGAAAATCAATATTTGAAAAGTTTCCAAAATTGAATTATTCTTGCCATTTTGGTCCTTGCATGAACCTAGACATGTTTGCACGAAATCTTGGGCCCAAAACTAATCCAAATCACCAGCCCATATGTCATAATCCATCACTTATTATTTTATGCAATTTACTTTGTATTTATTTGAATAAAAATAAAATAAATATGAATAAAATAGATATAAATTGCAAGGCAAGGTAAGAATGAGTTTAGAGGTCTTTCATAAGGTCATGAATATTTTTCAAGCTCAAAAAGTTAGGCCAATAACTTAAAATTTCAAATTTGCATGCTTTGCACTTCATGAATTTCACCAAAATTTCTCAACTCATACCACTCATAACTTGCTCAATTTTTATTTTTTGAAGATGATATTGGACTTTTTGGAAAGCCCAATATGTCATCTTCAATCTATATTTTTACCCTTTTTGAATTTGGAGAAATCATCTTGATGTAACTTGCCTTTACAAAGAATGCCTTTTTGTTGACTTTCAAAAAGACCTGTAATGTATTGACTTATATCTTACCAATGATGTCATTTTTGAACTTGAGGACAAAAGAAAAGTTGTTGGGAATTTAATTTTATTCACAATGATATTTTTGTGGTGAAAAATGGATGAAGCATGTGAAAGTTATGCCTGGTCAAAGTTTAGTTGACTTTCTCTAGGAAACCCTAATTTAGCAAATTTTGATTCTTGGTGATTTGAGAGCATTCCTTGAGGAATCATGATTAAATCTTGATCAAATGATGTATATCACTTCAAAATGTTTATGTTGACCAAAATTTTTTAAGTTTGACTGTATATTGACCACAATTAACTTTTGACCTAATACAGTTGGTTTCCAGTCATGTGAGCAATTGATTGAGCAAACTTCTAATGCAAGGCATGAAAATTGGCATGAGAATTCTTGAGGACATATTAGGAACCATGGAAATCACTTGAGGCCTTTGAAACCCAAACTTCTTTGTGAAAAGTGAAACCCTAGTTGGAAGTCCATTGCTTAGGAGGAGAAGTTGTCTGGTAAATTCTTGGTCAACCTTGAGCACTTGAGGACCTCTAAGGGTATGTTTTAAATAAAATGAGAGGGAAAATTTTGGGGTAAAACAATGACAAACGAAGGAAAGATTTGGAATTTCAAGCAGGTGACCATGTGTTTGAGAGTTACACCTGTGACTGGTGTTGGGCGAGAATTGAAGTCTAAGAAGCTCACTTCTCATTTTATTGGTCCGTATCAGATTTCAGAAAGAGATGGAAATGTTGCTTATAGAGTGGCTTTACCGCCTAATATTTCGAATTTGCATGATGTGTTGCATGTGTCACAACTCCAGAAGTATATTTCAGATTTATCTCATGTGATTCATATGGATGATGTGCAAGTACGAGATAATCTTACTGTGGAGACGATGCTTGTACGAATCATGGATCGCGAAATGAAGACTCTAAGAGGCAAAGAGATTTCTTTGTTGAAAGTAGTCTGGCTAGGAGCTGCCGGAGAAAGTATGACTTGGGAGTTGGAAAGCAAGATGTGAGACTCCTATCCTGAGTTGTTTGAATAAGGTAAATTTTCGAGGACGAAAATATTCTAAGTGGGGGAGAGTTGTAACGCCCATTAATTTAATTAATTATTTAATTAAATTATTTTTGGATTATTTGTTAAAGTTGTGAGATGTTCAAAATTATTGATATAAGTTGTTAGATTATTATTAATTAATTAATTAGTTGATTAATGATAATAATAATGTTGGAATTAATGGAATAATTATGTTAGGCCTATTTTATTGGTTGGAAGTATTAAAGTGGGGGTGTGAAAGTTAAGCCCAATAGGTTAATGATATAAGGTTAAGCTGACACCAGGATTTGATTTAGTTGGTGATTAAGGGTTTGTGCATTGATCGGAACAGCTGCACGGTCGTCAAGCAAGGTTGCACAGTTGTCGAGTGGAGCAAAACAAGGCTGTCGACTGGAATTTTGGTAGAGCAACCTTTAATCCAGGTAAGGGTGGGGTTATGACCTTATAATGGGATTTATGATGTGTATTATATGGGAATTGGTCGTTTGCATGACTGTGTGCGTTGATGTTTCTGGATTTGTTATCGAAGTTTCCAGTTTCTCTATGTTGTGGTCGTTAGGGAGTCACCGTAGGACTGTATCGCGTGATTAGTGAACCTATTATAGAAGTTGGACGTTAGTCGTGTTATGGATTTTTTGAGTTGTCTGTATGATTTCCCAATATAATCGATGTATAGGTTAGTGTAGTTTATCACTCGTTGTTATGGTCTTTATGAAGTTGTGGTATTTCAAGCGGTTGGTAGGAAAATTAGTAAATTGTTGTTGTGGTCGTTTATGAAGGTTTCTGCGCGACTGTCTCGTTCAATTTATGAATCTATTGATAGGAAATATATTTGCCCGTTGTTGTGGTATTCCGAGCGGTTGGCCTGAAATTATGGGTTGTATTGATGTGGTCGTTTTGACATTGTATTGTTCCATGATGTTGGCCGGAATAAGTGGTCAAGAAATATGCTGATGGTGTTAGGTGACGAGCAGCATTTGGGCTGTGAGGTGTGTCAGGGAATATATGTGTTGGATGTCGAGCGGCATTAGGCTGCGAGGCGTGCCGAGGAGCACGGTACTGTTGTTGAGCGGCACGAAGTTGCAGGTTGTGCCGAGGAACATAAGTTAGTTGTTATTCTGCTTTGTTTCTGTGCGTGTCCAGGAGTATGAGTTAGTTATTATTGTCTTGGTTGCTGTGTATGTCGAGGGCCACATAGTTTCCCTAGTCCTATTACCCGTGTGTGTCGATTTGGTCGTTACAGTGTGTTGTGTAGTCGTGCTTAATTAAGAATTTGCAGGATGATGAATTATGTTTAGATGCCTCTAATTTGGCAGATATTTACTTGTAGGCTTATGGCCAACGTTGATTTATGTTGAGTTGTTGTTTGTTTTTTTGTTGCTACAATCATGTTGTGTCGCATACATCGCATATCAAGTTGGAGTTGATGCTTGTTAAGTTGGCCTGGATTGGAAAATATAAAGTTGAAGGCTTATGCCTTGTTTATGCCTCTATTTATTGGCCGATTTTTAAGTTGGGAGTTCTGCTCCGTTGGTACCACATGAATTTGCATAAAGACAAGTTGCATTGAGTCGTTGTGTGGTTAATCTGATTATACTTATGTTGTTAAAAATTTGAGAAGTGGTGAATATGTATGCACTGATTCTAATGTTTTACTTATCATACGTTCTATTATATTGTTTGATATCTCACCCCTTATGTTTGAATGTTACCCCAATGTTGGTAACGTGCAGGTAATCCAGAGTGAAGGTGGTTTACCTTCAGTAGTTCGAGTGGGTGTCATTACTCTGATACGTAACACTCAGAGGGATGAATGCGTATTTATTTATTGTTGAATTTTAAAATGATTTTTGTTAAGTACTTGCCATTTTAAAGTTGTTTCCAGTTGGACAAGATGTTATGTCCTTTAAGTTAGATATTATGATTTTCCGCTGCGTAGTTATGATAAGTTGTTGTTTTCAAAAGATTAAATTATGTTGTCGTTGGCTCATCCAAGTTTAATGTGTTATGTATCTGTAATGAATGGCATTTTTTTTTAAGTTATAATTGTAGCATCCTGATTTGGTTGTCGGAATTTTATAACTCTAATTTTATAATAATTGTCGGGTAGAATTGGGGTGTTATAAGGCTCGGGGCAAAGAATAAACAATGAAAACTGCCCAGATGGAGGTGCCTTAAGAAATTGCAGCTGAGGACACCTCTAATCAAGAGTTGGAAGAGGTACTGAAGATCATCGGCAAGAGAGACTACAAGATTGTTGAACAGCTGGGGCAGACCCCATCCAAGATCTCTATGTTATCCCTGTTACTGTGTTCTGAATCCCATGCACAAGCTTTAGTGAAATTTTTGAAAACTGCTCACGTACCACAAGATATTTTTACCAATCAACTTAGAAGTTATGTTTCTAGCTTGACGACCGACAATGGACTAGGTTTCTCTGATGCTGATCTGACTCTAGAAGGAAGAAACCACAACAAGGCCATGTATGTCTCCATTGAATGCATGGGCACTACTTTGGCTCATGTATTGGTTGATACGGGTTCCTCATTAAATTTTCTACCTAAAGGCGCTCTGGGCAGGGTTGATTGCGAAGGGGTTATACTGAAACCCAATGATATTATAGTTCGAGCCTTTGACGGGTCAAAAAGGATGGTACATGGAGAAGTGGATCTCCGGATCAAAGTGGGTTCGCATATCTTTGAATCCACATTCTATGTAATGGATATACGACCAGTTTAATCTTGTTTATTAGGGAGTCCATGGATCCATGGGGGAAGGCGCTATCACATCGACCCTACATCAGAAGTTAAAATATCCTGTGAACAGAAAGATTGTCACAGACTACGGTGAAGAAGAGTATATGGTCAACCATTTGAACTAATTTCGGTATGTACAGATGGATGGCAAATTCATTGAGACTCCCTGTCAGACTTTTAAAGTTATCCCTCCAGCGGCTTTTGAAGATGTTTCTGCCATTCCCAAGATTACCAGGGTTCCTCCCAGGATGGCTTTGTTGAAATATGCTAGAGATGTTGTAGAAGAAGAGGGTCAGAGGGTTGTTCGTCGCGCTCGTGCTGAAAGACCACCATTCCGCATCAGCAACAATGGATTTAATGCTATAGAAGATGCTGACAGTGATTATCACCTTGACAACTGGATCTTTCCTACCATTGGCAAAGGGCTCAACAAATGGAAGGCGGAAGACATTATCTCTATCTCCTTTAGTCATGGTTAATAGCTACATTTCTGTTTTTATTGCTTTCAAAGTTTCGGTTATGTAATTTTTGAACAATGACTTTAAGCCTAGTGTCTTACCCGGGGCATAACGGTTCATTTGTTAAGGGTTGTCATTTCATAAACATGTTTTTATTTAATAAATCATTAGATGTTTTGCATTAAAATTTTGTGCTCTTTGTCTTTCTTATTACTTGTATCACTTTGAAATAGCTATGTGTTCTTACACACACACACAATAAATTATAGATTCGCATCCACTCTAGATCCCATTGATAACGACTCTACTATTGCCACTTATGACTTTGAAAATCAAATCTACCAAGCCGAGGAGGAAGGTTAGTAAGATTGTGAAGTACCTGGAGAACTTGCTAGACTGTTAATGCAAGAGGAAAATGCTATTCAACCGCATGAAGAGCCAGTTGAGGTTGTAAACTTGGGTACCGAAACAGACAAGAAAGAAGTCAAGATAGGTGCCAACTTAGAGGACAGTGTCAAGAACAAGTTAATATAGATGTTGCATGAATATGTTGAGATATTTTCTTGGTCGTACGAAGATATGTCAGGTCTCGATATTGATATTGTGGTTCACCAGCTGCCGATGAAAGAGGGTTGCTCTCCAATAAAGCAGAAGGTTCGTTGCATGCGTCCAGAAATGTCATGGAAGATCAAGGTTGAGGTTATGAAGCAATTCAATGCAGGTTTCTTGGTTGTTACATCATATCCTCAATGGGTTGCAAATGTGGTTCTGGTACCAAAGAAAGACGGCAAGGTACGTATGTGTGTGGACTACAGGGATCTGAACAGGGCGAGCCCCGAAGATGACTTCCCACTTCCATATATTAATGTTTTGGTCGACAACACTGCTCAGCACAAGGTATTATCTTTCATGGACGGCTTCTCAGAATATAATCAGATCAAGATGGCACCTGAAGACATGGAGAAAATTACCTTTGTCACACAGTGGGGCACTTTTTTCTACAAGTTTATGCCTTTTGGGTTGAAGAATGCTGGTGCAACATACCAGCATGCTATGGTGGCTTTGTTCCATGACATGATTCATCGTGAGATAGAGGTCTATGTCGATGATATGATAGCCAGATCTCATACTGAAGAAGAACATCTTGACCATCTACACAAGCTATTTGAGAGACTGAAGAAATATAAGCTGAGATTGAATCTGAATAAATCCACCTTTGAGGTGAGATCTGGTAAGCTCCTGGGTTTTGTTGTCAGCGGTAAAGGTATTGAAGTTAACCCCGCCAAAGTAAAAGCTATTCAAGAAATGCCCACTCCCCATATTGAGAAGGAATTCATAAGTTTCTTAGGACGACTGAATTATATTTCCAGATTTATTTCTCATTTGACCGCTACTAGTGAACCGATATTCAAGTTGCTGAAGAAAGATCAGGTAGTGAAGTGTAACGAGGATTTCCAGACATCCTTTGACAAAATCAAGGAGTACCTACAAGAACCTCTGATTCTGATGCCACCAGCTGAAGGAAGACATCTAATCATGTATCTAATAGTGCTAGAGAATTCAATGGGGGTGTGTACTGAGTCAGCATGATGAGTATGGTCGAAAAGAGCACGCAATATACTACCTTAGCAAAAAGTTTATCGATTATGAAACAAGATACTCACTGCTCGAGAAAACTTGATGCGCTTTGGCATGGGCTGCTCGCCGACTAAGACAATATATGTTGACTCATACTACCTTGTTGATCTCTAAAATGGATCCCATCAAGTACATATTCGAGAAGCCATCTCTCTCCGGAAGGATAACTAGATGGCAAATGGTCTTGACAGAATATGACATTTAGTACACCACTTAGAAAGCAATCAAAGGAAGTGTAATGGCAGATCATTTGGCTCATCAAGCTGTAGACGACTACCAATATATGAACTTCGAGTTTCTGGATGAGAACATTATGCTAATTATAGATTGTGAAGAACCTGAGCCGTATGAAGGACCTGAGCCAGGATCCCGATAGACTATGGTTTTAGACGGAGCTTCTAATGCACTTGGAAAGGCAATTGGTGATGTAATTGTCTCTCCTCAGGGTTTCCATACGCCTTTCACCACCAGATTATGCTTTGACTATACCAATAACATGGATGAATACGAAGCGTGCATCATGGGTATTAAAGCTGCTATTGACCTGAGAATCAAGTTCTTGAGCGTATACGAGGAATCAACCCTGGTAATCATCCAGATTAAGGGAGAATTAGATATGAAGCATCTGAACCTCATTCCTTATAGAGAACATGTGCTTACCTTAATCCCATGCTTCGATGAGATCACTTTTGAGCACATCCCACGAGAAGAGAATCAGACGACAGACGTGTTAGCTACCATGTAATCTATGTTCAAGGTCTGTTGGGACGTTGAGGCTCCCAGAATTACCATTGAAAGGCTAGACGAACTGGCACACTGCTATGAAGTTGGAACTGACGGAGTAGAAGAGAAGCCTTGGTTTCATGAAGTTAAAAGATACCTTGAGGCTCAAGAGTACCCTGAGGGAGCATCTATCAATGACAAGAAATTCCTACAGAGGTTCTCTGCTAAGTTCTTTTTGAGTAACAGAATTATATACAGGCGTGTGATACAGTGGCAGAACCGACTGTTTGATGTTGGTTTGCATTTTGCATTTTTTGTTTGCAAAGTGTCGCGGTAAACAAGAGTCGCCACCGACTTTTATTTCATCCAATTGGAAAGGAAAAAATTACAGAAAAAATCCTTTTTCGAGATATTCTAAGTACGGGGGGTAGATTATAGAAAGGGAAGGTGTTAGCACCCTTTCTATCCATGGTTTTCCATGGGCTCTTAGGTACTTGCTCATTTTTTAAATTGTTTGTGTTTGTGTGCTTGTTTTGTTGAAAAGTTTAACTTCGTGATAACCCTTGTATCAGTCCTCAAGGATGTGACAAAGTTGTTTTGAAAATTTGTTTGAAAATGTGTAAGTGTGGAAAGCTTTGATTTGAGAAAGTACCTACTAGCATCTACTTACTCGAAAAAAGATTGTTTCTATTCTCGTTTCCTTTAGACAGCGCTATGCTACTATTGAGAAATAGGTGGCACCGTCGTTGGAATTTGTAAGGGTCAATTCGAAAGGGACGTACAATCACTAAAGCAATGTTAGGATACCTTAGTAGTAACCCTAGAGTCTTAAGATCATATTCGAGGCAACATTTCCGAGGCAACAATTCCGAGGCAATATTTCCGAGGCAACATTCGAATGGGACGTTTGATCTTTTTTAGACAGGAGGGCAACCACTAAGACACCCTATGCTTAATGATTGTTTACCGAAGGCAACCGAAGTGAGAGTATACCCTAGGAGTGATATGTGCGAGTGATTTGTTTCAGTTTACTTATCTTTTCACATTAGGGTTTTCTAACCGTATTAATTTATCATGCATTCTTGTCATACAATCCTATTAGCATACATCTAGACAGTTAAATATTTGCGGGAATTAAAAATGCGAGAAAGTAAATCTACGCTATTACAAGGCTTCGGGGAGGGGGATTAATTACATAGCCAAAAACCCGGGGGGAAAGCGATAAGTAAAAGCCCTAAATTAACTATTATAAACCAGTGAGCAGTTACAAAAGTATTGGCAAAAGTAATAAACGCGCGGAGAATTAAATACGAGGCTATTAGGGTTTTGACCCTTGACTAAACCTATTCGCAATTGATTAAAAAAATGTTTTTGTCATGTTTTAAGAAAATAATGAAATAGTTAAATTAAAAAGAAAATCCTAAGCTCTAATTAATTTTAAATTAAGAAAAAATAAATTAATTCAATCTAAAAAACCTATTTTTTGTATTTTATTTATTTGAGAAAGAAAACAAAATAATTAAATAAAAAATTTAACCTAATTTCTATTTGGTTTTATTTATGAAAATAAATTAAAATTTCCCTAAGTTAAACTAAATTAAATTAAATTTGATAATAAAACCTAATTCTAATTTTTATGATTTCTTGATTTTATGATTTTTTTTAAAAGTGATTAATTTTCAATTAAAATAAATAAAATAAATATTAAAGAATTAAAAAAAAATAAGAAAGAAAAGATAGAAGTGGGCCTGGTTGCTTGCAAATGTGGGGGTATGCTGTTGAAATTATTGGCCTAAACCAATCTCAGCCCGTTTGACTTTTCCTGATTCGGTATGGCTGTTGACTTGAGGAGCGTGGTAAGCCTCTTGCTACCTGAGCGTTGGATCCAGCTTGCTGATGGATCTGATGGTGGAATTTGGATAGCCTATGGTGGACGCTTGAGGCTGCAGTGTACCTAATCACATGAAACAAAATAATGCAAAGAAAGGTTGGGACCTAGGGATCGAACCCAGACCCTTAGGCTCGCTCCCAATACCACGCTGCCAACTGAGCTGCTTTGCTTGTTTGTACATATAATAGAAATAAACAATATAATCAAATCACATGGTGCAATCAGAAAAAAGCGCAAAAATTCAAATGGACGAGTCACATGTTGCCACCCAAGCTTCTTCTTCCCTAGACCGTTGTTTTAGCCAACAACACTTTTACCCACAGACACCTTGCTGTAGATACAAACCTGTGCCATTCAAAAATTCTCTACAAGCAATATAAATGAAATTTAAAGGTACCAATCAACTCGTTTCATCCTCACGAGTATCATGGTACCAGAATCCAAGCCTAATTTATCCTATACTGCAAAGCCCTAAAACGAGCCAAGAAACCCTAACAATGGCGTATCATGATTCCTGTACTGAAAACGTAATTAAATGATACCAATAGCTTGCAAACTCAATTATGAACAAGAATATATAATTCAAATATGTTAATGATACGTAAATCAATGAAATCGAAATCAAGTTTTTGGGACAAACCGTGGCGTCTGTACTTACGATTCCAGGTGTGAAGAGGCTTGCAATTGATTGAGATCCCTTCTGGAGAGGTCCAGGAGTCTGTTGGTAATGTTAGAATGGCTTGGATTGGCCTCTAGGATGGAAATTGAATCACCACTTTTCTTTGAAATTTTCAATTTTGTTCTTAACTATGCACGACCTCCAACCCCTTGTTCTTGCCATGGATACGTTCAATATATATCATAGAGTGCATTAGGGTTGTAAAAACTGATCACATCTTTGGAAGTTTTCAAGATTTGATTTGATTTTCATGGCACATGTAAACTTGCTATATTGATCCAAATTATGCCTTTCTTGTCCCAAACAGCCTTGACTCAAATTGATCATGATATCCTTGCATTATTTGATTGAGATCATGTCCGAAAATCATATCACAACATATCTTTTTCATTGTTCATCAATTATTTGATTTAATTGAAATTGTAATTAAAAAAATCAAAATAAATTGAAAAGTGAAGAAAATAACGTGAGGTTGGATATTTGGGTCGTGGATCATATTATAAGTGAGGTGCAAGTATAAAAAGTTAGGCCCATTTAGCAAAAAAATGCAAATTGAGCACATTTGACTTTTGGCAATTTTGCAAAAATGGTCAACTTGGCCAATGCATAACTCTCTCAATTTTGACCCTAGAGAGGTGTTCTTGGACTTTTTAAAAAGCTTATGATGTCCTCTAAGCAACCCTTTTGGTCTCATCTCAATTGAGTCTTCCATGTTCATGTATGAAGCTTTGAACCAAAAGGTGTTTTTGTTGACCTTCCAAAATGACCTATAATGTCAAAATTCATATCTTTTTGTGAGTATATATTTTGAACTTGGGAGCTGAAGATGAATTGTAGGGAATTGTATCTCTTCAAAATGATATTTGGATGGGTCATTTCTGATAAAGTATGAGAAAGTTATGCTTGGTCAAAGTTGAGTTGACTTTTCCTACAAAACCCTAATTTAGCAACTTTTAGGTTTTGATGAATTGTGGGAAATCCTTGAGGAATCATGATCAACCATTGATCAAATGATGAATAATAGTTAAAAATGAGGATGTTGACCAAAAATCTTGAAGTTTGACTGTATGTGGGTCACAATTTACTTTTGACCTAACACAGTTGATTTTCAGGTATTTGAGAAATTGACTGAGCAAACTTCTTCTGCAAGGCTTGAAACTTGCCATGGATGATCTTGAGGACATATTAGGACAATGGTGAGCATTTGAGTCCTTTGTGGTCCACACATCTTGATGAAAATAGAAACCCTAATTTGAGGTATACTGCCTTAGGAGAGAGTTTGTCTGGTCAACTCTTGGACTTCCTTGAGCCATTTGGGGACCTCACTTCCCATGTGTTGAGAAATATGGGAGGGAAAATTTTGGGGTACAACAAGGCGCAACCATGATTCTACTATGTTTATTTGTATGGACAAGAAATAGGTGGAGAAGATTATGGAAGATATGCACGAAGGTATCTTTGGTACTCATTCCAGTGGGAATATTATGGCTAAGAAGATTCTGAGAGCGGGTTACTATTGGTCGACTATGGAAACCGATTGTCATCACCCCTCGAGAACTTGTCATAAGTGCCATATTTATGCTGATAAAGTACATGTGCCTCCAGTACCTCTGAATGTCTTGACTGCTCCTTGGTCGTTCGTAATGTGGGGCATTGTTATGATTTTAGCGATCAAACATATTGCCTCTAATGGACACCGCTTTATCCTTGTAGCCATCGATTACTTCACAAAGTGGGCTGAAGAAGCCCCGTTTGCCTCTGTTACTAAGAATGTTGTCGCCCTATTCATTAAGCATAACCTTATTTGTTGGTATGGCATCCCCGAGAGGATTATCACATACAATGGCACCAATCTCAACAACACTATGATCACAAAAATTTGCATGGAGTTCAAGATCAAGCACCACAACTCTTCTCTGTATCGACAAAAGATGAATGGCGCAATGGAAGCCGCCAATAAGAATATTAATAAGATTATACAGAAGATGATGGTGACGTATAAAGAATGGAATGAGATGTTACCATTTTCTCTCCATGGTTATCGCAATTCAGCTCGGACATCAACTGGGGCAACCCCATTCTTTCTAGTCTACGGTATGGAAGCTGTCCTACCTGTCGAGGTCCAGATTCCTTCTCTGAGAATTATGAAAGATGAAAACTTAGACGAAGATGAATGGATTCAGACTAGGCTAGACCAATTGAATTTGATTAACGAGAAGAGGCTTGCGGCTATTTGTCACGGTCAGATGTATCAGAAATGTATGATCAAAGCATTTAATAAGAAAATCAAGCATCGGGTATATCAGGCTGGTGACTTGGTAATAAAGTGTACTATCCTACCACAAGGTGATCCTATGGGAAAATAAACTCCTACTTACGAAGAGCCATTCATGATCAAGAAGATATTTTCGAGCGGCGCTATGATACTTACCACCATGGACGGTGAAGATTTTCTGCACCCTGTGAACACGGACATAGTCAAAAGATACTACGCATGAAAATGACCTGCTAGGTTGACTGGCCTAGGCAAATATAAGAGCATCCCGGCAAACCAAAAGGGTTCGGGAAAAAATCAGATATATATATATAAAAGACTGTACACCCGAAAAGTCAAAAAACTAAAAAGGCGGCTTGGGCAAAAAAGGGTATCCCGATGGACTGAAAACCAGAAAGGGCGGTCTAGGAAAAAATTAAGGATTAAAGCGTACGACTATGTCCCGTTGGATCACTTACAACCAGCTTTATTACCATAGCCAAGTTCAAATGGTACATATCGATTCAGTCAACTTCTTCCGACAACAAGGGATGAGATGCTCGAAGATATAGGGGAAATAGTAGAATTGAAACCTGACGAGATCATTTACACATAGCTATATGTTTTGTTTTACTTTGTACTCCTTTCATTTCACGGAGATTTCCTCTTACTAGGATTTATGTCTCTTTGTACAACAATCGCCTGTTTATAGGTAAACTATCAATATAAACACAATTTCACATTCAAATTTTGTTTTACTTTTTCTGTTTTGATTGCAAAAATGTTTAATGACTAAATTGAATGAACATATGCATATGAATATGATTAATGTTAACAAATATATGTATAAAAAGAATAATAAGTATTTACTCAGAACTCTAGGAGTGGGGATAACGTTCAAGTCATCAAAAAATCTCCACAGAACAACCTCCATGGAATAATCCCCACAGAGCAATTCCCATAAGATTATCCCCCGTGGAGTCATCTTCACAAACTTGACATGTTCCCCGCAATTCTGAAATACCCTAGTCATACTCACCAACAGATCCCCCTAGCACACAAAGGAGTGTGATCTTTTCACCGATAATACCGCCAACGTACAAAGTCTCAATCCTCGTCATAGAATATGTCACCAGCATAGTTCACAGAAATTCTCTTCCCCAACTGAGTTTAGTTCTTTAATACTATAAAAACCCCTACAGAATTCTCTTCTCCAGCATGGCTCAGTTTCTCAGCAGAATATATTCCTCCAACATGGTTTATTTCCCCAACAGGGTTTATCTCCCCAACAGGATACAGTCTCCCCAGCTTGAGTCTATCACTTTGACTACTACAAATCACCGGTAAAATTTCTCTCTCCAATAAAGGGTAGTCCAGATTTCCATCCCCAAAGAGTCGCTACGGAATATGAAATTAGACCAGATATCAGTTAATCTTATCCTCCCCAGACGAGTCAGCATCCATATCAAAAACTCGATCAGGAAGCACCTTGAAAGGTTATCCATCTCGTTTATCCCCAGTCAGGGTATATAAGAATTAAATTCCCCAGTAGAGCGATGAACGACCAATGTTCTTGAACTCTTCTCCCCAAACAGAAGTCAAATTCCCCAGCGGAGTTTCCTCAAACAGAAAGAAGGAATTCCCAGCGAAAACATTTTAGACAAGATTGAAGATTACACATATTGTTCATCCCCAGCAACAGTCAGGGATTTATTTTCCTCAGTCAGAAACGTTATACGGAGCTACCAATACGCTTCAACAACATCTTGCATCCATACATCATTTATAGATATCATAGCATATGCATACAAAATGCATATAGCACACTCTCATTTACTTTGAGAATATAATTAAGAAATGCATTTCATACATCATGACATTGCATACAACTAACTCTTTATCTTTTCAGGTAGAATCTACAAACAGAAGAATATCATCAACAATTTTCAAACAGGTCCAAGATTAGTTCCCGAAACAAGACGGGGAAAATATCTGTATGGACAACAAAAAGCGGGACCCGAGTTAATTCCTGAAACAAGACGGGGAAACTATCTGGATGACCAGACACATATTAATTCCTGAAACAAGATAAGGAAACTATATGTGAAAGCAAATTGTAGATCAATTCCCGAAACAGGACGGGGTGACTATCTACATGAACAGTGTTGTACCCAAAAATTTGCCCTCTCATTTTACTCAAGACATGTCTATTGATATCCCCAACTTGCCATAAGATGACTAAGAATTGACCAGACAAATTCTCCTCCTAAGGCAATAAACCTCTAACTAGGGTTTCAGTTTTCATAAAGATGTGTGAGCTCCAAGGATCTAAAATGTTTTCCATGGCCCTAATATGTCCTCAAGTTTATCCATGCCAAATTTCATTCCCTACACCACAAGTTTGCTCAATCAACTGCTCAAATGCTTGAAAATCTACTGCTTAAATGCTTGAAAATCAACTGTACTAGGTCAAAAGTCAATTTTGGCCTATATACAGTCAAACTTCAAGATTTTTGATCAACATCAACATTTTTAAGTAATATACATCATTTTATCAAGGGTTGATCATGATTCCTCAAGAAATGCCCCTAACTCATCAAAAGTCAAAAGTGGCAAATTAGGGTTTCTATAGGAAAAGTCAACCAAACTTTGACCATGCATAACTTTCTCATATTTTATCATAAATTTTTCCACCAAATCTCATTTTGAATAGGATCAAATTCCCTATAACTTATCTTCATCCATCAAGTTCAAGAAATGCCCCAGTTAAAATATACAAGCTCAGACATTATAGGTCCTTTCAAAAAGTCAACAAAAACACCTTTTGGGTCAAAGCTCCTTACATGAACATGGAAGATCCAATTGAAATTAAACTAAAAGGGTTGTTTAGAGGACATCTTAAGCTCTATAAAAAGTCCAAGAACACCCTATTAGGGTTAAAAATGAGAGAGATGTGCATTGCTAAAGTTGACCAATTTTTGGAAAAGTTCATGAAGCCAATATTGACCAAACATGAATTTTTTTCCAAATGGGCCCATCTTCTCATGCTTGAAACTTGTTTCTAACATGGACCACGACCTCTGAGCTCATTCATACATTATTTTATTATTTATACTATTTATTTTGATATTTTATTCATTAAAATACAAAATTAAATAAATAAATAAATAAAAGAGATAAGTGAAGATATGATTTGGAATCTTTTCTCATCAAATAATGGGCAAGATGTGTTGGCATATCAAGGTAAAAATGCACAAGGCAAGAGGAGGGAAATATTCTCTTATTTTCGAAATTTTGTATCAAATTTTCATGACATTAAAAACATGATTATATTTGATCTCATCATAAGGAACATGACTCATATTTTCATATTTTTTCTGTCTCTCGTATTTTTCATTATAGCCCGTTTCAATTCGTTCTAACTCCATTAACATGATTACAAGATGATAAGGAACAGGTATGGAAAATGGTTGATAAGCTTTGATGTCTAAATAGCCATTGTTAGGGCATGTTAAACTGCAAACTTCATATCTCCCTGTACAGGGACTTTCAGACCAAACGGACACCACCACTAGATTCACAGCCCTCAAATTAGGGGGTAGGGTCCTTCTTTTGCGTTTAATGTGGCTATTTTGTAGGTTTGGTGATTAAGGTCCATCAGAGAAGACGATCAGAGTGTTGACTTCGGCGTCTCTAGGGTTCTTGACTCAGGTGAGGCATGCGTAGCACGATCCCTTCTTTCAATTGGTCCATTCAAATATTCAGGGCCCTACCGGGGCGCATGCGTGTACACCTTAGCATTTTGTTTATGTTTCCAATATATTATCATTTTATCATTGGTATAAGCGACTAACAGGTTAGCTGAGTGGTAAATAGGAATGTGTGCAAAGGAAGAGACCTGGGTTCGATTCCCAAGTCTGGAGTTTTGTTTTTCTAATAGGTTTCATATGGATTCAATGTGCCCAGGTTCAAGGTGTGCATCATAGGCCCTCAAACTCACACCATCAGATCCTAGTGGCTTGGATCCAGCGCCTCCAAGTGTGCATCCCCATGGTGGACCTTCCATATGCAGCACTACCAGATCCTACGCAGTGGTGGGCCAACTGATCTGGGCCTTGAAAATTCAGTCAACACCCCCCAATTTGGTTTCTCACCCCAGGCCCATTTCTTTTTTTTAATTCTCTTTATTTTCTCTTTTAATTAGTTTACATTTTTTTAAATTCATTTTTTATCATAAAATCAACAAAAAAATCACAAAAATATAGGTTTAGGTTTTTTTCATTAAAATTTATTCTTGCAAATTAATTTAATTTAATTGATTTTAATTGATTTTAACTGGTTTTCTTTAATTTAAAATTAATTAGAAATTAGGTTAAATATTAAATTTTTTCATAAAATACCAAAAATATTTTTAATAAGCAATTAGATTTTTAGGGTTTCAAACTTATTCTCGTTTTAATTTTTGCGCGTTGTTATTTTTTGTACGATTATTTTTTTAATTATGTAATTGTGCTCGGTTTGTAATAGCCTAATTAGGATTTTTAATTTCCGCACTTTACATTTTCAGTGAGATATAACTGTAACTGCCCCGAAGCTCTGTAATAGCTGTAGGTTTTACTTTATGTACTGTATTATATGCATGTATATAAACTGCTAGTAAATTAGGCGTGCATGGCAAGAACTAACCAATCAATCTTAGATCACTAACATCAAGATAAAAATATCTAAAAAAAGCACACTATTGCACACTCTCACCCATATGGTATCTCCCACTTTGGTTGCCTTCAGAACTGGTCATGTCCCTCGAACATAGGGATACCATTAGCAAAGACCCCTCAGTTTAAAGTCATCATAAAGATCATAGTCCCTTAATGTACCTCGAGTTGCCTACGAGAAATGATCTTGTGCCTCGAGTTGCCTACGAATATATGATGACAGTCCCTTCGAACTGCTAAGGTATCTCTACACGTTGCCTTCAATGACCATAAAGGTCCCTTTCGATAGTCCCTCAACATCCAACGATAGGGATACCTACTCACTAATAGTATGATAGCACTATCTAAAGGAAAGAAGGAAAAGAATGCCTTTTTTCGAGTAGGTAGATAGTTGTTAAGTACTTGCTCAAATCTCATTCATTTTCACACCACACTTTCAAAACTCTTTTCAAAAATGCTTTATCACACTCTTGAGGATTGATACAAGAGTTATCATAAAGCAAACAAAACCTTTCAAAATACGCAAACACGAAAACAGTTTTCAAAAGCGAGCAAGTACCTAAGAGCCCGTGGAAAACCACGGAAGGAAAGGATACTAACACCTTCCCTTTCCATAATCTACCTCCCTTACTCATAAAATCCCGAAAAAGTTCTTTTTCTGTTCTTTTCACCCTTTCCTTTGTGGGATAAAAGAAAAGTCAGTGGCGACTCTTGCTTACCGCAACATTTGAGAATACAAAATACAAACCGGTATAACAGTCGGTTCTGCCACCGTATCACAGAACTGGAGGCTCTGCTGGGGATTATTATAAAGTGGGGTTTACCTTAGGGTCTAGATCATTTTAAAATTGCTTTCTTTATTTGCTTTGACTGCTTTATCTTTGAGGGTTTGTTGGGGTATTCTTGTATAGATCCTATACCCGGATCTGGGGCATTTTTTTAGGTAAACAGCAATAGATCGTGGAGACTGTATGACATAGACCGATATGGTTGAAGCGATAGCTGTGTTGGTGTGACACTTTGGTTGGAACCGGTATCCCTTGTGTCGAATCAAGGAGAATACGGGGCCGCCGTGTGGTGTCGTGAGGCACTAACAACCCTTAGAACCTTAGTTGAACAAACTTGGCCATTAGAAAGTAGTGAGATAGCCAGTCTCAGTGTAAAGTTGGGAATCGGTTGATACTCGATACTACACTCATTGAGATCATACTTTCGGGATGTTTCGGCCGCAAGAAAAGATTACTAAGCTGAAATAATACCGATAAAGAAAGATCTGTAATATTGAGACTCCTTAGAACCCTGTTACTATTTCTAGGACGGGTTTAAAACCAACTAAACTTCAAGAGGGTACTTACCTTAAACCTCATGCAAGCCTTTGAACCTAAGGTCTATTGTATGCTTTGCTTGTGACTGATTAATTTGCTTAAACAAGACATCATGCATTCCTTCTTTATTACACTAACCATTTCAAGGATTAGGAGAATTTATCTTTGTTCTGTTTTGCATATCATGGCTTCCGCTCGTAGATATACCATCTGAATTAGCTTTGTAAGAATACCTCTTCAACTCAAAGAGCTAGTATCAAGGGTTTCTGAGACTTCTTCATTCACCAAGAACTATGGTCTAATTCTCAATCTGGTTACGTCAGGTGTTGATGAGAAGATGATGAGTGTGCTCTTTCAATTCTTTGACCCTAAACACCATTGCTTCACCTTTCCAGACTATCAGTTGGTACCCACCATGGAAGAGTTCTCTCAGATATTGGTTATACCTATTTTAGATCAGTTGCCTTTCACCGATTTGGAAGAAGCTCCAAAGCCAGAGATCATTGCAGCAGCTTTGCACCTGAAACGGTTCGACATTGTATTCAACTGGGAAACAAGAAGCGAAGTTAAGGGTTTTCTAGCCAAGTTCCTAATAGAGAAGGCTCGGCTGTTTTGGGATGATTTGGACTTCCAGGCTTTTGAGGAGGTCTTGGCCCTTCTAATCTATGAGTTAGTACTGTTCCCTAATCCAGACTTACTCATAGATGTGAATGCTATCAAGGTCTTCCTCTCTCGCAACCATGTGCCCACTTTACTCGGAGACATCTTGCATACCTTCCACACTCATACCACACAGAAAAGAGGGATTCTTATATGCTATGTGCCATTACTTTCGAGGTGGTTTATTTCTCACCTCCCTAAAACAGTACTGAAGAATGAAGAAGGTTTGGGCTGGTCGCAAAGGATAATGTCACTTTCTCACGCAGATATTCTCTGGTATTCCCGATCTATGGAAGATATTTCTATTATTGACCGCTGCGGGGAGTTCCCTAATGTCCCACTACTCGGCATTAGGGGAGGCATAATCTATAATCCTTCTCTGGCTCTGTGACAATTTGGTTACCCTCGAAGGGATGGTCCTCACGAGATGCTTGTCTAAGGCATTGTGTTTAACTATGAGGACGATGTTCAAGGGTATCGTCAGAGGTTCATACGAGCTTGGGGCATGGTAAACAGATTTGACACCAAGACTTTGGGGCTGAAGACTTCCATCCTAATGGAACCTTATATCTAATGCGTACAAGCTCGTATTCAGAACCTTATGATGCCATATATAGCGATCTTACTAGTGATTATGGAGCCCATTACTGAAGGGGATGTTCCCTATACAGTTCTCCATCCTGATATGCCCATTGATCTTGAGGAATTGCAGAGATCTTGGATTCAGCTGAAGAAAGAACGGGATACCTATAAAGATCATTTCTATGCCCATGAGAGGAAAGTTTTGGAGCTCACGAAGCAACTTCACGAGGAAAGAGGTCTTAATGTCTATCTCGGCATGAAGAGGAAGCGCCCATGGGAAACCAGATTTCTTAGTTTTTAGAATTTTCAATTGAACGCCTAAAAGGAAATTGGATTTTGAATTCTACTAATAAAATCTTTGTTTCATTTTGGTTCACAAATTTAAATTTCTCGAAATCCTTGAAATCATTGCATACACATATCATACATATCATTGCATAAATAGGTTTCATAGCAGGTTTCTCATCTTCTTCGCTGTTTATTTCAGCAGTAAAGAAATGGCTCTCGAACAAACAGTGAAGGATCTACAAACTCGAAATGCTCAGTTTCAACAAATGATCATGGCTCTGTCCAAGGGGCAAGAGGAACTGAAATCCCTGATTGTTAAAGAGAAAACCAAGAACCCAAGAAGCCAGCTGGTGTGGTGAATTTGGGAAGGAGGTTCATAGGACCATTAAGGCAAGTTGTAGAGCTAGCATCTTCGTCAAAGGAAGGAGACAATCAAGAAGGGGAAACAAGAGAGGAAGACCCCAGTCCAACGGAATATGATAATGAGACTGACTATATGAGGAGTTGTATCCTCCAGCCGACGAAAAATACAAATAGCTAGAGGATCTCCTGAATGCCATGGAAATCCAGAAGGTACTTGGGCTGGATTTTGAAGAGCTGGGTTTGGTTTCTGGGTTGTCATACCGCAGAAGTTCAAGGTTCCGGTGTTCGCCAAATATGATGGGGTCTCATGTCCCAAGATGCATCTTCGATCTTATGTGAGAAAGATTCAGCCTCACACTGCAAACAAGGACTTATGGGTCCATTTCTTTCAAGACAGTTTATTTGGGACTCAACTAGAGTGGTTCTACCAGCTGGAAGGGACCAATATTCGTAACTGGGAAGACCTGGTTGCTACTTTCTACAAGAAGTATCAGTATAATGCAAACCTTGCTCCCACCCGTACACAACTCCAAAGTATGTCTATGGGTTCGAGCGAGGGTTTTAAAGACTATGCTCAGAAGTGGAGGGACATAGCAGGAAGAGTCCAACCCCCCCCCCCCCCCCCTGTCTGATAGGGAGTTAGTGGATATGTTTTTGGGTACCCTATCTGGTCTGTTTTTCAATCATCTGATTAGAAGCTCCTCAGTTGGCTTTACTGTGTTGATTTTTACAGGAGAAAGAGTGGAAGTTGGGATTAGAAGTGGCAAGATTCAGAAGGATGCCTCTTCAAGTGTGATAAAGAGACCTTTCATAAGGAAAAAAGAGGTCAGTGTTGTTTACAATCAACAAAGTCCGGGCAGAACCGAGCATTGTCCAACGGTAGGGGCTGTTATGATATCCAAACTTGCAGCTACTCAACAACTAAATAATCAGCCTAGAGCAGAAAGACCTATAAGGAAATTCACCCGGATAAATATGACTTTGTCTCAAGTTTTTCCTCATCTACTGAAATCCAATCTGGTTACCTTGAGGGAAGCTCCCAAGAATCCCAACACCGCATCTCCTCGCTACAACCCAAATGCTCGCTGTGCTTACCACTCAGAAAGTCCAGGTCATGATACAAACGATTGTTTGGCTTTGAAAAACAAGGTGCAAGACCTTATCGAGGCGAAGGAGATTGAATTTGACGCTCCTGAGATTCCCAATGTTATAACTGCTCCCATGCCCAAGCACGGTCGTGGTGTTAATGTTGTTGACGATGATACATTTGTTACTTTTGTTGAGGAACTTGTTACTCCTCTCAAGACCATTAAGTGGAACTTGTTGCAAGCCGATTTATATGGGTTGTGGCAAAGATTGTCGCCTATGTTTATCTCTACCGACTGGTTGTTATTTGTTGAAAGCAGGTGTTCAGCGCTTGATGGATGATAAAGAGATCCTATTTGAAAAGACTCCCGTCACAACTGTCTCTTGTAATGATGTTTCAATTATAACCATTTCCGCCAATCCTCCCAGGGTCTCCACCAAAAGACCCGTCAAGATTACATCTGCTCCGAAGTTGGCTCTTCTGATCATCACTAGGCCAGGGCCAATCCCATACTCCTCGGACAAGGCTGTTCCCTGGAACTATGGGGTTGACGTCTATTACCACAGCGTCAAGCAATACCTGTTGGCTGCTGAAGACCAAGTTTCTGAAAATACTGATCCCAACATTGGCAAAATCGTTGGGACCAGCAAAATAAAAAGAAGTGGAAGAGTGTTCTCCCTTGAGATTTCTCCTCCAAAAGTCGTTACTATTCCTGTTATCATTCCTACTGTTGTTCCTGTTGATACTACCACCATAATTCCTGTGATTACCCCGGTTGCCACCCCTATCACTGAGTCGGCCGAGACTTGGGGCAAAGACATATTGATTGAGCCTGTCCAGACGAAGGCACATTCAGAATCTATCCTGGAGGCTTCCAAGAAGAAAATGGAAGAAACCTTAAAGATAATAAAGAAGAGCGACTACAATATGGTCGAACAGCTAGGGCAGACCCCTTCTAAGATTTCAATGTTAGCCTTATTACTGTGCTCCGAAGCTCATGCAAAAGCTTTTGTGAAATTCCTCAAAATTGCCAATGTGCCACAAGAAACCTATGTTGACCAATTTGAAGATTGTGTGGCCAGTTTGATAGCCGATAACAGTTTGGGTTTTTTTGATGCTGATCTAACACCCAGAGGAATAAAACACAATGATACACTGCATGTCTCCATCGAATGCAGGGGCACTACTTTGGCCCGTGTTCTAATAGATATTGGCTCATCGTTGAACGTGCTGCCCAAGAAGGCTCTGGGCAGATTAGACTGCAAAGGTTTAGCCCTGAAGCCCAGCAAAATTGTAGTAAGGGCTTTCGATGGTTTAAAAAGAATGGTGCATGGGGAGGTGGACATCCCCATCAAAGTTGTTTCTCATACCTTTGACTCCACTTTCTACGTGATGGATATCAGACCATCTTATTCTTATTTGTTGGGTCACCCTTGGATCCATGGGGATGGAGCTGTCACGTCCACTCTATATCAGATGATGAAGTACTCAGTGAAAGGAAAGATTGTCACGGTACATGGTGAAGAATATTACATAGTAAGTCACCTGAATTTTTTCAAGTATGTGGAAATGGATGGCGAGTTCATCAAGACTCCTTGTCAGAACTTTAAAGAGGTGCCTTAGACCATGACTGCAACTGATACTGTTACCAATATGCCGAAGATCACTAGACCCCCTTGAAAATGGCTTCTCTCAAGGACGCCAAAGCAGTTATTGAAGAAGGTGGGTGTACCATCTAGGGCCAACTCCCTGACATTCCATACAAATATGATAAGTTTGGTTTCGGTTTCTCTTCAAGGGCTCAAAGGGTTGTTCTTCGTGCTCGTGCTGGAGGACTTCCCCTACGCATTAACAGCCATGGGGTCAACGCTTTAAAAGATAGTGTTGTACCCCAAAATTTGCCCTCGCATTTTTCCACAAGAAATCTCAGCTTCAGGCGTTTCCTGATTTTTCAAACTGATTCAAGAATCGGACAAACAGACTTTTCTCGTCAGTCAAACAAAATTAGGGTTTTGTTGATTTATAGGACTCTGGATTGCTTCAAACAGTTGGCTTAGGGTTTTGGTTGATTCTGGCTCAATTGTGATCAGGCGAATGTTCGTTGGCATTTAAGGTTTTGTGGGCATATTCTCAGCAAAGTTAAAATTCCACAGCACTTTGCAAGATTTTCCAAGATTCGGGTTGAATTCGCATTATTTTGATTTAATCAGTAAAAGAGGCAGTTGGGTTGAATTCATGTTGTTTTGTTTGAGCCAGTCAAAAGAAATATGCAGTTTGGATCTACAGTGCTTGGTAAGAAATAAATAAGAAAGGATTGCGTCTGATAAGTTTTTGTGTCCGACTGTGCGTTGCTTTGAATGATGGAGACGTCAAGTTCATTTATTTTGATCAACGAAGAATCAATGTTTAACTGATTATTTATTGTTCTAAGGATTAAATATCTGAAATTTAACTTTCATTTATTTTAATTTAAGGAACCACGAATAATAAGTAAATAATCGAAAAGGAATCGAAAAGAATTAAATGAATCAATAAGAATTTTTATTTCATATTTAATATTTGTTACAATTATTATTTGGATACAAGTATTTATTTACGAAGTATTTAAAATAATAATGGTTTACAATAATTAAATTGAAAATAAAAACTATCCTATTTTTTCTAAACATTTTCTAAGTCCCTAATCTCTTCATTCTTCACTTCGCTCCGGTATTCCATTTTTCATCTGCAAAAGAAAAAGAGAAAAGTCAAAAAGCAGATAAATCGAAAAGACAGATAAAATTTGCAGTCATCATTAAGGGCCACTGACTGGGATCAGTTAACCCTCTCTGCAAATCACGGGATTTCTCCCGGTTCACAAAGAGGAATTTTATTCATTTAAATCATGAATGCAAAATGTCAAATGCATAAATTCAAAACGTCAAACTGCATAGTTCAAGTTCAACCAAACTAAAAAATCAAAGTACAACTTTCTGTCAAATACCAAAGCTGTCAAGTTACTGCACAAGGATATCAAAGAAGACAAAAAAGTATAAAAGCTGTCCAAGAAGAGATCAAATATGCAGAGGAAAGCATGATATGCAAGCAAACTTTTTTCATCATTTCCCATCAGAATGGCCACTTTCAGAAAAAGTACAGGAAAGAAGCATATTAAAATATCCAACTGTACTAAGAGAGAAGAGGGATAAGAAGCAGGGTTCAGGCTTTAGGCTTAGGCAGGATAGATAGGAAGAAAAAATATACAAAAGAACAAACACAGTTCAAAAAAAGAAAAGATATACAAAACTGAGATACAAATTGCCTCAGCATGATAATTGTCAAAAACCAACAAAACAAAAGAACCTGAACCATTACAAACACATAACCTCAAACCTGCTGAACCATTACAAACACATAACCTCAAACCTGCTGAACCAAAACATCAACCACCATAAAAAACCTGCTGAAGCAACCCCTGTCTAAACCTGAAACCTGCTGAAGCAAACCAAAACCTTAACCATTCAAAGCCAAGTATATCACAAACACTTCCAGCCAAACCTGTCCAGTTCAAACTTTACCAAAGGCCTAAAAGATACAAAACCTGCAAATGGCCTAAAAACTCATTACCAGCTATAACCAAAAAAAAAACAGCATAAACCTACAGTAAGCAAAATCTGCTGAAGCCTAAGCAATCCCTGCCTAAGTCACCAAACCAAGCATCATACCTGTCAAAAAGCCTCGAGGACCCAACCTGTCCAGTTCAAACCTTAAACCATTCAATCCAAGCATCAAGGCCCTCAGAGGAAATGCTCATCATTGGGCAATAAATAACACATTCAAAGGCAAAGTGGGCGATAGAGAAGAGGAAAGAAGTGAACTCAGAATTTCTTCATCATCGGGCTATCAAACACAGCATTCAAGCATTTATCTCAACCATTCATAGGCAACAGGTACAAGCCCTCAGAACTGTAAGTTCATCATTGGGGAACAAGCCACAATCATACAGCATTAAGCATGTAAGCAGAGGCAGATTCAGAAACGAAAAGAAGCAATCACATATATCAAGCAAGCAGAGGCAACAAGGAGATAAAGAAGCCTATTAAGCAGAGAGGGACATAAGAAGAAGAGGAAAGAAGGATATAAGAGGCTTTCAGATATATCATCATCATAAAACCTAACAAAGGAAAATACAAAGGTACCAGGAAGGGCTAGCTGCATCCTCACTGTCTTCCCCGCTCGTCCCGGCCTCCTAAGCGCACGCCCAACCGTCCTCTGCCATCTCCAAGGTTAACACTTCTTTTATTTTCTTTCTTTCAAAAATACCTCAGATAATCATGTGAGAAAAAAAGAATTTAGAATCAAAACGAATCAAAATCATAACATGCATTAATCAATAAACCCTAATGAAATAAGAAAGAGGAAATCACCTCAAATCTGTCGCCCCAAAGTGTTGTTGGAGGGAAGGAGAGGTCAGAAGTGCCGGTGGCCATGGACGAGCGGGTAAAAAAACTCAGAAGCGAATGTGCAACGAGGAAGACGAAATAGACGAAGAAGAAAAGTACGAACGGCGCGCTGTACCAACCCTAATCATGTTTCCAATTGATACAAAAACCTCTAACCCTAAAACGCTGCTTCAGAACCATGGGCCTGTCCCGTTTTAAATTTCTCTGAAGCCCAGTAAAACCTCTAACCCTCTTATGCAAAACAAACCCTTTTCTCCATAAAACACGTTGTCTTCTTTTTTTATTATTAATTAGCTTAACCATTTTTTATAATTAACTAACATAACCCTTTTTTTTTTCTACTAACCATATTTTTGCACATTTTGATCCACAAATAATTTATATTTTCTTTTTTTATATATATGCATAGAATATAAAATTCTCC
Organism: Vicia faba; assembly: GCA_948472305.1. Lineage (NCBI taxonomy): Eukaryota > Viridiplantae > Streptophyta > Magnoliopsida > Fabales > Fabaceae > Vicia > Vicia faba. The sequence goes on along the minus strand of OX451736.1, from coordinate 507,959,643 downwards.
TTAAAGATAATACCTTTCTTTTATTTAATTTGTATATAACCAATAAAAATACCCCTTTTTTAGTATACATAATTTAATCCTTGATTTTTATTTAAAAATATTTTTGTATATAATGTCAAAAATACATTTTTTACATCACATAATTGATATTGAAAAAAACACTTTTTTTCTTTAAAATCAAATATTCTTACTAATAAATAAAAATACTTTTTTCCACTTTGTTTCTTGATATTTATTTAAATATACTTGTTATAATAAATAAAGATATATTTTAATAAATATTGAAGACACTTTTCATTTAATTTGTACATAACAAATGAAAATTACTTTTTGTATACATAATTAAAATTTAGAAATATTTTCTTTTCTTAAAACATCATTTTTATTCACAATTTAATTAAAACTTGAACATACAATTAAAACATTTTCTTTTGTGCATATTAAAAGAAATACAAGATCAATAATTAAATAAACGCTTAATTATTCTTTAGGTTAAATAAATACCCTAATATACATTAATTTCACATTATCGCACCTGTAAATAATCACATACTCATATACATGTACACTTACACAAATACATTCACATGGCCCTATACACATTTGCTTATCCTATATTTGTATATTCGATATTTACATTTGATCGCAAATTCGATTTAGTTGTAACTTATTGGATACCATAAGTCTCATCCCCATTCATAAACTTGTACCCCCACTCCCGGATACTAACTTTGTAATAGCGTAGATTTTACATTCCGCAATTTACAGTTTTCCAATTATACCATGGTTAGATCTAGGGTTTGCATGTACATAAAATCAAACGCTAGATAACCTAATACAAGACAAATACATGAAATCAATACACAATCGCACTTGCACCCTCTAGGGTAATCCCACATGTTGCCTTCCAAAATGGGCCATGCTTGCATGTCGAGTTTCTTTGGCAAAACAAAATCAAATGATCATAAGTCTCTCAAAGTGTTGCCTAAACGGAATGATCATAGTCCCTTCAAAGCAAATTGCCAAAGACACTTGGCACCATTGCATTCATGGTCCATACGACGACCCGCGCCCGTCCCGAATAAACTTCCTAAATGCAAGATTGTCCACCAAATCCAATGGTGGAACAAAATTGTTAAAAGGGGTTAAAACATAACAAAAACCTTTGAGTACAATAGGGTAGACAAAACTCTTAGTTACTTGAGATCGACTTGCAAAAACACTTGCCTTCTTTTCAAAAAAACCACAATCCACAACACTTTCAAACAAACTCTCAAAAAAATTTTGAAACATCTTTTCGAAAAGATACACGCCTTTGTAAAATATTCGAGTAAAGAATTGTTACAAGGTTAGCCTAAGACAAGGCATCTTCTTCCGAAACATTTTCAACACACTCACATACACACCATTTTCAAGCAATTTAAAATCAAGGCAAGTGATCTAAAAAACCAAGTAACTAAGAGCCCATGGATAACCATGGATTAAAAGGGTGCTAATACCTTCCCTTTTCATAATCTACCCCCGAACCCACGAAATATCTCAAAAGGTTTTTGCTGTGCTTTTTTAACCTTTCCTTTAGGATAAAATAAAAAGTCGGTGGCGACTCTTGCTCAACCGCACAAGTGCGAATACGAACGCAAAACACTAGTCAGTTCTCCCACCGTACCACAGAACTGGCGACTCTGCTGGGGATGGATAATTTGAGAAGTGGGGTTACCTTAGGGTTTAGATCACCTTTACTTTCTGGCTTTGATTGACTTGATTGATTTATCTTTTGGGTCCTTGTTTGGGTTTGTTATAAATCCTCCACCCGGATTTGGGGCACCTTCTTAGGTAAATAGCAAAAAAACTGCGAGGGAACTGTGCGGGGTATACCGACATGGTTGAAGCAGTAAGCTATGTTAGTGTGACATATTTGTGAGTACCGGTAACCCTTGAGTAGTCAAGGAGAGTACGGGGCCGCTGTGTGATGTCATGAAGCACTAACGAACTCTTAGAACCTTAAGTGACCATCTTAGCCTTTTTAGGGGTAGTGAGATGACCGACTTTGGTGCAGTCCGAAGTTGGTAGATACTCGATACTACACTCTTTTAAGGATTGTTGTCTTGGAATATTTTGGTCGCCAGTAAGTGGCTAAACCGAAACAATGAACACAGAAAACAATCCAATGATATTGAGCTCCTTAGAACCCGGTTTCTATTTTAGGACAGGATGAGCCAACTAACTTCAAAAGGGTACTTACCTGAACCCCATGCAAGCCTAAACCTAAGGCCTTGTTTGCTTTGTGTGAATATGTTGCCTGTATATACACTCACTTGCTTGTGCATACATGTACATAACATCATGACATCATACCATAGCATTCTCAATAACCATTTCAAGGATCTCGAGGGTTCTGTTGATGCAGGGTTACGTTGAACCAAACAGCTATCAAGGGGCAAGAGGTTTCTCCTCTAACCAATCCAGTCAAAGTTCAGATACAACGACTTGAATCAGTGGCTATGACCCACTCGACATGGTGAGCTTGATTCTCGTGGAAGGACATCCACCGATACAAAGCTCTCCAATCAAAGTTCAGAAACAACAACTTGAATCAGTGGCTATGACCCACTTGACATGGTGAGCTTGATTCTCGTGGAAGGACATCCACTGATACAAAGCTCTCCAATCAAAAATCAAGTACAACAACTTGAATCAGTGGCTATGAGCCACTCGACATGGTGAGCTTGATTCTCGTGGAAGGACGTCCACCGGTGCAAACGTCTCCAATCCAAGAGCAGAGTTCAACCTCTAACATTTTCTTGTGTTTACCCCAAGAGATCCTTGAAAGCATGCATCCACATATCATGCATTGCATTTTGACAATCTTTCCTTTTTCAGGTTTCCTTACTCTCCTGCTGTTTATTTCAGCAAGAGATGGCTCTAGAAAGATCTGTCAAAGACATCCAAGACCAGACTGCTTAGCTGCAGGAGATGTTCCTGAACTTGTCTCTGGGGCAAGAAGAGATGAAAGCTCTCCTCACCAAGGGCTTGGGGAATTCCAATGATGCCAGGAGTGATCAGCTTGCGGAGCTGCAGTTTGATCTGACAACACTGAGGACTCAAGTGATAGGACAGTTGGTGGGCCAGATGGCTCTCATCCAAGATCTATCTCAAAGACAAGAGGAACTCAGAGTTCTTGTCCGCCAACTGCTTCCAAACAACCAACTGGGGCAAACGTCTGAGGTTGAAGAGCAAGTCATTGCTCAGCCTCCATCCACTCAAGAAGACAAAGGGAAAGCTCCTTTACTTGCTTCAGGGTCACAATCCCATCAACAACCTCGCCAGCGTCAACGGGATAATCGGCGTAAACAAGAAAAGTTGGGAAGACAGTTCACGGAGACTGAAATACCATCTTTCTTCATACTGAAGTGCCTGTTGGAGGTCAACTTACTTACCGTAAAGGACCCTCCTCAGAAGCTCAATACCTCCTCTCTTCACTATCATCCCGATGCATTTTGTGTTTACCACTCCTACAGCCCGGGACACGACACCAACGACTGTTGGGCCTTGAAGAACAAGATTCAAGATCTGATCGACATTGGGGTGCTGGAATTCATGCCAGACGGTGAGATGAAGATCTTCCGTTAAAGGGTTCTCCACTTGAAGTGACGAAACTCGAGCTGAAAGACTTTTGCTTCTTTTTTGAATTTTCAAAGTTGTAATTTCTTTTGCTGTCAAACAATTATCTGTTGATGTTAAACTCTGTTTTCATTAATGCATTGCATGTGTTTGTCTTGAATTCATCCATTCGTTTTACTACTCTTATGCTTTTTCTTTATGACATTCGACTCTTGATAAAAAGCTGTAAGCCTTTAGAGGGAGGATGACGAAACAATACCATGATCTTATACAGTATGCTTTTGAACAGACCTTGCTGATGATGTACAAGCATTTCTTTCAAATCCCAAACACTGGAGTTATAAGGAAGTTAATCCCTAGTCAACCCCTTCGAGCCAAAGAAGTAGGAGTTTTCTGTTCTAAACAATCAAAACCTTTGATATGAACCCGGGGCAGGGTAGTATCTCAGTTAATTCGAAGAAAATGCGCATTGAAGTCGAAAAATTCTCAGTTCGTAATACAACGAACGATGTCAAAAAAGAAAGCATTCCTTTGGAATCAAAAGACAAGGGTGGTTCCCTATCACATAGACAGTCAATCTCTCAAAAGAGAAAAAGCCCACCGAGCCAAAACCTATAAAGGAGGCTTAAGAAAGCTGGGGCATCCCGCTGACTGTAATCGCGAAAATGGGAACAGTCAGGCAAAAGTTAGGGATAACAAATCAAAATCAAAATAGTGAGGTCATTACAAAATCCTCAACAACATGAAAAAATGTTGAAAAAGAAAAAAAGAGATGATGATTGTCTCCCAAAATTCAACTGGTGAACCATCGCCCAAAAGTCGTTCAAAACACAAAACAGAGTGTGACGCACAATTAACTGAGCTTAGGTTGAAGGACATCACGAAGAGCGGGTGGGTACAAATATACTTTGAGCCTTTATCCTTTGTTTCTTAAACCGCGAACCAGGCCACGTTACAACCCTTCAAAAGTCCTAATTGAAGCATGGTTAGTTCGAAAGCATACAGTTACAAAAGGTATCATGACTCCTGTAGGGCTTTGCTCTAAATCTTGTGTTGATCTGTCTTATAAAAAGTTTTCTGCTAAAAAACGCATTTTTCAAAACTTCGAGACAAACATAAACTTTGCATTGCTTGAATATCACTGTCTGCATTTGACTTTTTTGTTTGACAGCGAAGAATTTCATACAGCGAATGTTCGGAGGAACGAAAACTCTCTCAGTAAGTCAAAATCACTTCAAGAGGATAACACTTCCATCAAATCTCCTATCAACAAGGGGCATGACATGTCACAATTCAATTAACCTGGGGCAGTCCAGTCAAGGTCCAACAGATCTTTCAAAGTTCAGTTAACCTGGGGCAGTCCAGTCAAGATTTCAAGAAATCTCTCAATATGCAAAGTAATCTGATTCAAGACTCCTTCTTCACCACTTGGGGCATTCGAATGTCAAAAGTGTTCAACAAATCAACTACAACATTTCCAGATTCGACTCCTGTATCCAGCCAGGGCATATCTGTTGACCACATTTCCAGACTCGATTCCTGTATCTAGCCAGGGCACGTCTGAAGAGTTTGAAGATTTGATTCATGTATCCAGCCAGGGCATATCTATCAACTATCACATTTCCAGACTCGATTCCTGTATCTAGCCAGGGCACGTCTGAAGAGTTTAAAGATTCGATTCCTGTATCAAGCCAGGGCTTATCTATCAACTATCACCTTTCCAGATTCGATTCTTGTATCCAGCCAGGGTATGTCTGAAGAATTCCAGATCAACACCTGTAACAACCCAGGAAACATCTGTGAACGACCGATTGTAGACCAACACCTGTAATAAGCCAGGAATTTATCTACATCACCACTTGGGGCATTCGAATGTCAAAAGTGTTCAAAAACCGATGCAGCTTTACACGAGCTCATTATCAGGAAACCCTACACCGGTTCCTCTTCAAGACTTCTGAAAACAGTTTACGGATTCTTCCCAACAAGGGATGTCAATCTACCAACTTGTTCAGACTCTTCTCAACCGTCGAAAACAGTTTACGGACGCTTCCCAACAACGGATGCTGCTCCATTGCTGATTCAACTTCAAGACTTCTGAAAACAGTTTATAGATTCTTCCCAACAATGGATGTTAATCTATCAACTTGTTCAGATGCAACCTTTGAAAATAGTTTACGGACGCTTCCCAACAACGGATGCTGCTCTATTGCTTATTCAATCTCAAGATTTCTGAAAACAGTTCACGGGTTCTCCAAGTAAACGGATGTTAACCTATCACTTGTTCAGATTCTTCTTCAAGACTTCTGAAAACAGTTTATGGATTCTTCCCAACAACGGATGTTAATCTATCAACTTGTTCAGATGCAACCTTTGAAAACAGTTTACGGATGCTTCCCAACAACGGATGCTGCTCTATTGCTTATTCAATCTCAAGATTTCTGAAAACAGTTCACGGGTTCTCCAAGTAACGGATGTTAACCTATCGCTTGTTCAGATTCTTCTGAAGCTAACTCCACTCAGAGTCAAGCTTCATTATCTCCAGCAAAGCTAAAACTTCAAATTATCAATCCCCAGCGGAGCCAGACCATTAAACCTTCTCCCCACAGAGTTTTGGGAGGGCAAATCTTGAGTTCCCCAGTGAAGTCGCCAGAGTTACTTCCCACCAAGCTGAAGATTCTCAATCTTACCTCCCCAGCATGAGCCTATTAGGTTGGAACTCCCCAGTAGAGGTCATCAGGAATTCTCTTCCCCAACAGCAGCCAAGGATTTATTTTCCCCGGCAGCAGTCAAGATGCTTTTATCTTCAGCCATCTCGGATTCATTTATCCTCAGCAAGATTAGCTCATCAGCTTACATGCGCACTCATCACATTCATGTCATAAACATTGATGTCACATACATTGCATCATGCATCATAACATTGCATACAACTAACCCTTTACCTTTTCAGGTAAGAGCAGTCGACAGACACAGATCATCTTTCGAGATTCATCCAGAAATAGTTCAGATGTGACCCAGACACGGCGACATTCTGATACTTATTCCAGATTCATTCAGACGCATCATCAGGAAACCCTACACCGGTTCCTCTTCAACTTCAAGACTTCTGAAAACAGTTTACGGATTCTTCCCTACAACGGAGGTCAATCTACCAACTTGTTCAGACTCTTCTCAACTTCTGAAAACAGTTTACAGATTCTTCCCTACAACGGATGTCAATCTACCAACTTGTTCATACTCTTCTCAACTTCTGAAAACAGTTTACAGATTCTTCCCTACAACGGATGTCAATCTACCAACTTGTTCATACTCTTCTCAACTTTTGAAAGCAGTTTACGGACGCTTCCCAACAACAAACGTTGCTCTATTGCTTATTCAATCCCAACTCCTGAAAATAGTTTACGGATTCTCCAAACATGGATGTCAATCTATTGCTTGCTCGGACCCCCAATTCAGAGATGTTCCAAAACATGGATGCCTTTCTGATACTCGTCCAGTCACCATTGACATACAGTTCAACATCACCAGATGGCATCTTTAAGCCCATCACCAAATGGCATCTCTAAGCCCATCCCCCGACAAAATTCTATCGCACCAGATGGCATCTTTAAGCCCATCACCAAATGGAATCCTTAAGCCCATTCACTTCTACCATCATATCGCCGAGTGCAAATTTTCTGGGCACTTTAGTGTCCAATCTTCTTTTACCTTCAAGTCACGAAAGGCAAACTTGCCAATCTAACTCTTCAGGTCCAAGAAGATTGAACAGGGGCAACTGTTGTACCCCAAAATTTGCCCTCACATTTTTCCACAAGAAATCTCAGCTTCAGGCGTTTCCTGATTTTTCAAACTGATTCAAGAATCGGACAAACAGACTTTTCTCGTCAGTCAAACAAAATTAGGGTTTTGTTGATTTATAGGACTCTGGATTGCTTCAAACTGTTGGCTTAGGGTTTTGGTTGATTCTGGCTCAATTGTGATCAGGCGAATGTTCGTTGGCATTTAAGGTTTTGTGGGCATATTCTCAGCAAAATTAAAATTCCACAGCACTTTGCAAGATTTTCCAAGATTCGGGTTGAATTCGCATTGTTTTGATTTAATCAATAAAAGAGGCAGTTGGGTTGAATTCATGTTGTTTTGTTTGAGCCAGTCAAAAGAAATATGCAGTTTGGATCTACAGTGCTTGGTAAGAAATAAATAAGAAAGGATTGCGTCTGATAAGTTTTTGTGTCCGACTGTGCGTTGCTTTGAATGATGGAGACGTCAAGTTCATTTATTTTGATCAACGAAGAATCAATGTTTAACTGATTATTTATTGTTCTAAGGATTAAATATCTGAAATTTAACTTTCATTTATTTTAATTTAAGGAACCACGAATAATAAGTAAATAATCGAAAAGGAATCGAAAAGAATTAAATGAATCAATAAGAATTTTTATTTCATATTTAATATTTGTTACAATTATTATTTGGATACAAGTATTTATTTACGAAGTATTTAAAATAATAATGGTTTACAATAATTAAATTGAAAATAAAAACTATCCTATTTTTTCTAAACATTTTCTAAGTCCCTAATCTCTTCATTCTTCACTTCGCTCCGGTATTCCATTTTTCATCTGCAAAAGAAAAAGAGAAAAGTCAAAAAGCAGATAAATCGAAAAGACAGATAAAATTTGCAGTCATCATTAAGGGCCACTGACTGGGATCAGTTAACCCTCTCTGCAAATCACGGGATTTCTCCCGGTTCACAAAGAGGAATTTTATTCATTTAAATCATGAATGCAAAATGTCAAATGCATAAATTCAAAACGTCAAACTGCATAGTTCAAGTTCAACCAAACTAAAAAATCAAAGTACAACTTTCTGTCAAATACCAAAGCTGTCAAGTTACTGCACAAGGATATCAAAGAAGACAAAAAAGTACAAAAGCTGTCCAAGAAGAGATCAAATATGCAGAGGAAAGCATGATATGCAAGCAAACTTTTTTCATCATTTCCCATCAGAATGGCCACTTTCAGAAAAAGTACAGGAAAGAAGCATATTAAAATATCCAACTGTACTAAGAGAGAAGAGGGATAAGAAGCAGGGTTCAGGCTTTAGGCTTAGGCATGATAGATAGGAAGAAAAAATATACAAAAGAACAAACACAGTTCAAAAAAAGAAAAGATATACAAAACTGAGATACAAATTGCCTCAGCATGATAATTGTCAAAAACCAACAAAACAAAAGAACCTGAACCATTACAAACACATAACCTCAAACCTGCTGAACCATTACAAACACATAACCTCAAACCTGCTGAACCAAAACATCAACCACCATAAAAAACCTGCTGAAGCAACCCCTGTCTAAACCTGAAACCTGCTGAAGCAAACCAAAACCTTAACCATTCAAAGCCAAGTATATCACAAACACTTCCAGCCAAACCTGTCCAGTTCAAACTTTACCAAAGGCCTAAAAGATACAAAACCTGCAAATGGCCTAAAAACTCATTACCAGCTATAACAAAAAAAAAACAGCATAAACCTACAGTAAGCAAAATCTGCTGAAGCCTAAGCAATCCCTGCCTAAGTCACCAAACCAAGCATCATACCTGTCAAAAAGCCTCGAGGACCCAACCTGTCCAGTTCAAACCTTAAACCATTCAATCCAAGCATCAAGGCCCTCAGAGGAAATGCTCATCATTGGGCAATAAATAACACATTCAAAGGCAAACTGGGCAATAGAGAAGAGGAAAGAAGTGAACTCAGAATTTCTTCATCATCGGGCTATCAAACACAGCATTCAAGCATTTATCTCAACCATTCATAGGCAACAGGTACAAGCCCTCAGAACTGTAAGTTCATCATTGGGGAACAAGCCACAATCATACAGCATTAAGCATGTAAGCAGAGGCAGATTCAGAAACGAAAAGAAGCAATCACATATATCAAGCAAGCAGAGGCAACAAGGAGATAAAGAAGCCTATTAAGCAGAGAGGGACATAAGAAGAAGAGGAAAGAAGGATATAAGAGGCTTTCAGATATATCATCATCATAAAACCTAACAAAGGAAAATACAAAGGTACCAGGAAGGGCTAGCTGCATCCTCACTGTCTTCCCCGCTCGTCCCGGCCTCCTAAGCGCACGCCCAACCGTCCTCTGCCATCTCCAAGGTTAACACTTCTTTTATTTTCTTTCTTTCAAAAATACCTCAGATAATCATGTGAGAAAAAACGAATTTAGAATCAAAACGAATCAAAATCATAACATGCATTAATCAATAAACCCTAATGAAATAAGAAAGAGGAAATCACCTCAAATCTGTCGCCCCAAAGTGTTGTTGGAGGGAAGGAGAGGTCAGAAGTGCCGGTGGCCATGGACGAGCGGGTAAAAAAACTCAGAAGCGAATGTGCAACGAGGAAGACGAAATAGACGAAGAAGAAAAGTACGAACGGCGCGCTGTACCAACCCTAAGCATGTTTCCAATTGATACAAAAACCTCTAACCCTAAAACGCTGCTTCAGAACCATGGGCCTGACCCGTTTTAAATTTCTCTGAAGCCCAGTAAAACCTCTAACCCTCTTATGCAAAACAAACCCTTTTCTCCATAAAACACGTTGTCTTCTTTTTTTATTATTAATTAGCTTAACCATTTTTTATAATTAACTAACATAACCCTTTTTTTTTCTACTAACCATATTTTTGCACATTTTGATCCATAAATAATTTATATTTTCTTTTTTTATATATATGCATAGAATATAAAATTCTCCTTAAAGATAATACCTTTCTTTTATTTAATTTGTATATAACCAATAAAAATACCCCTTTTTTAGTATACATAATTTAATCCTTGATTTTTATTTAAAAATATTTTTGTATATAATGTCAAAAATACATTTTTTACATCACATAATTGATATTGAAAAAAACACTTTTTTTCTTTAAAATCAAATATTCTTACTAATAAATAAAAATACTTTTTTCCACTTTGTTTCTTGATATTTATTTAAATATACTTGTTATAATAAATAAAGATACATTTTAATAAATATTGAAAACACTTTTCATTTAATTTGTACATAACAAATGAAAATTACTTTTTGTATACATAATTAAAATTTAGAAATATTTTCTTTTCTTAAAACATCATTTTTATTCACAATTTAATTAAAACTTGAACATACAATTAAAACATTTTCTTTTGTGCATATTAAAAGAAATACAAGATCAATAATTAAATAAACGCTTAATTATTCTTTAGGTTAAATAAATACCCTAATATACATTAATTTCACATTATCGCACCTGTAAATAATCACATACTCATATACAAGTACACTTACACAAATACATTCACATGGCCCTATACACATTTGCTTATCCTATATTTGTATATTCGATATTTACATTTGATCGCAAATTCGATTTGGTTGTAACTTATTGGATACCATAAGTCTCATCCCCATTCATAAACTTGTACCCCCACTCCCGGATACTAACTTTGTAATAGCGTAGATTTTACATTCCGCAATTTACAATTTTCCAATTATACCATGGTTAGATCTAGGGTTTGCATGTACATAAAATCAAATGCTAGATAACCTAATATAAGACAAATACATGAAATCAATACACAATCGCACTTGCACCCTCTAGGGTAATCCCACATGTTGCCTTCCAAAATGGGCCATGCTTGCACGTCGAGTTTCTTTGGCAAAACAAAATCAAATGATCATAAGTCTCTCAAAGTGTTGCCTAAACGGAATGATCATAGTCTCTTCAAAGCAAATTGCCAAAGACACTTGGCACCATTGCATTCATGGTCCATACGACGACCCGCGCCCGTCCCGAATAAACTTCCTAAACGCAAGATTGTCCACCAAATCCAATGGTGGAACAAAATTGTTAAAAGGGGTTAAAACATAACAAAAACCTTTGAGTACAATAGGGTAGACAAAACTCTTAGTTACTTGAGATCGACTTGCAAAAACACTTGCCTTCTTTTCAAAAAAACCACAATCCACAACACTTTCTGAAATTCTGGCTACAGATACTCAATGTCACGTCCAATGTTATGACACCGTATCTGACTTACTATATGACAGTAAATACAAAAGCAGTAAATAACACAGTCAATTGTTTACCCAGTTCAGTGTGCAACAACACCTACTCTGGGGGCTACCAAGCCAGGGAGAGAATCCACTATAAGAGATGTTAATTCAGGAATAAACCAACCAGTTTATCTCCTTCACTTAAAACCTACCCAATGCAATTCTAATCTAAGTACAACTTAAACCTGAGTTCCTACTCACTCCCCCTCAATCACAGCAGTGATACATAAACAAATTTGACTTGAGAATTGTTGAAGACACTCTTCAAAACACACACTTGATTAAGCTTCACAACTTTTTAATCAAGTAACACAATCACTCGTGCTTCACAGCTTTGAGTGATGTACACAACTAACTTGACTCTGCTTCACAGCTTTAGTCAAGTAACATTCAAACACTCTTGCTTCAAAGCTTTGAGTGCTACACAACCCTTACAATTTAAACCTATTCCAAGACACTTATCACAATGATAATTGCTTGGAGTACAATAAACAAATCTATACAGATTACAAACTTGATCTTCTAATCAATCAGCAGGGATAGCTTCAAAAACCGCAGCTCTGTTGAATATATAGTAGCTGCAACTTCAGTTAGGGTTTCCAAAAACCTAGGGTTGATTCCTCTTGACCTAATGACCAGGTCACAGTACTTTGTTGATCAGGTTAGGATTGAGCGAGGTTACTCCTCAGAAAACGCAGGATTCTGTTTAAGAAGGACTGAGTTATTTCCTGAAAAAACTCAAACTTATCCAATCCTGTAATCCTGCTAGTTCAGAACAAGATGTCATAACATCTGTTATGACATCTGAGAAAACCTGTCTACTGATTAGCTAAATGTGATCATTTTGCAAACATGCTCAGATACACACTTATAAACATCAGTATTTGAGTTACAATATTTTTCTGCATATGTACCTAAAGAGTTAGTACAACCTGAACTAGAATGTTATGACATCAGTCATGACATTCACACATACACTTGGAATTTACCAAAAATGCAAGCCAATTCCTAAACACCTACAAACTCCCCCTTTGGCAGATTTTTGGCTAAAGTCCCTAAACAATCAGAGATAGATAGATAGCAGCAGAAATAAATGACGACAGCAGAAAAATATAGTGTTAAGTACTAATTAAGCAGTACCAAATATTCTCCCCCACTTTAGCCACAAATGGGCCAAAGATTACATGTTTATAAAGTTATACAGTTATCCAAGACAAAATAATGAGATCAGCAGCAGACAATAGCAGAACATACTTCCAAACTCCACCAGCAACACCACCAAGCAGCAATCATCCTTCAAGTACTGTCATCAGACTCAGAGGATTCAGGTTTCTTTCTTTTCTTGTGAGTAATGTCAGCATTTCTCTCTTTGTTTGATGTCTCAACATTCTTAGAGACATTTGGATTTGTTTCAGCATTTGAGTTTTCTTGGTTCAGAGGAACAGAAATGCCAGGAACTGAGTGGTTCTCGTTCAGAATTCGGGAAACAATTTTTGCTATTGCTTGATTAACATAGGCTGTCCCTTCCCTATTTGCAATTTCAGGGGGTACTGAAGAGGAAGGATGAGATGGATTACCTGTAAGTCTTGTTCTCACCTCTTTGGCCTTGGTGGAGTTAATTCTATGAGAACAGATCTCCAGAACATCAGAGTCCAGACAGGAAGAGATTGTCCCAGAATCTTGATCAGATGAAGAGGTTGAGATGGTCGTATTGGATGATGATGGCGTTTGAGACATTTTATCAGTTTTGAAGGACAAACAGCAAATGAGAAGAAATTCCTGATTGATGAGAAGACGAGAGAGGAACAAAGCAAAGGAGTGCCTATTCAACTTCTCAAACCAGTTGTAGGAAATGAGAAAATACAATTTTAAACCAATCAGAACAGGCAGAAGTCCTTTGGTCTTTGTTTTAAGCAAAATTAATTGCTACAATTCCTCATGTTGGCAAATACCCAACTTACCCCTTAAGTTTTCAAATTGATTTGCATCCAAAGCCTTGGTAAAAATGTCAGCCAGCTGTAGCTCAGTGGCAACATGTTCCAATTTGATGGTCTTTTCTTCTACAAGGTCTCTAATAAAGTGATGTCGTATGTCAATATGTTTGGTCCTGCTATGCTGAATGGGATTCTTGGATATGTTGATTGTACTCAGATTGTCACAGTATAATGTCATAACATCTTGTGTGACGTTATACTCAGTGAGCATCTGTTTCATCCATAACATTTGAGAGCAGCTACTGCCAGCTGCAATATATTCAGCTTCAGCGGTGGAAAGAGACACACAATTCTGTTTCTTGCTGAACCAGGAAACCAGATTACTTCCCAAAAAGAAACATCCTCCAGAGGTGCTTTTTCTATCATCAGCACTACCAGCCCAATCAGCATCACAGTAGCCAGTCAGAGTTGGTTCACAGCCATGAGTATACAACAATCCATAGTTGTAAGTACCACTTACATACTTCAAAATTCTCTTCACTTGATTGATATGACTGACTTTGGGATCAGCTTGGTATCTATCACAAACTCCAACTGCAAAGGCAATATCAGGTCTGCTGGCAGTTAAGTACAACAGGCTTCCTATCATGCTTCTGTACAGACTTTGATCCACCTTAACCCCACTTGAATCTTTGGAGAGCTTTAGATGAGTAGGAGCAGGAGTCCTTTTGTGACTTGCATTCTCCATACCAAACTTCTTTACAATATTCTTAGCATACTTGCTTTGAGATAAGAAGATTGAGTCCTCCATCTGTGAGACTTGTAGTCCAAGAAAATAAGTTAGTTCTCCCATGAGACTCATTTCAAATTCAGCCTGCATCTGGTCAGCAAAGTGTTTAACCATATGTTCTGACATTCCGCCAAACACTATATCATCAACATATATTTGGGCAACCATCAACTTCCCTCCTTCAGTTTTGACAAATAGAGTTTTGTCCAAGCCTCCTTTTCTGTAGCCTTTGTCTGAGAGAAACTTTGTTAACCTGTCATACCATGCTCTAGGAGCTTGTTTCAGCCCATATAGAGCTTTTCTCAATTTGTAGACATGATCAGGATGGGTTGGATCCACAAAGCCTTTAGGTTGTTCCACATAAGCTTCCTCATTTAAGTACCCATTTAGAAAGGCACTTTTCACATCCATCTGAAATAACTTGAACTTCAGAAGACAAGCAATTGACAACAAGAGTCTGATTGATTCCAACCTGGCTACAGGTGCAAAGGTTTCATCAAAGTCAACCCCTTCAACTTGGGTGTATCCTTGAGCAACAAGTCTCGCCTTATTTCTGGTGACAACTCCTTCAGCATCTGACTTGTTCTTGAATATCCATTTTGTCCCAATGATGTTAGTTCCTTCAGGTCTAGGAACCAGTTCCCAAACTTCATGCTGCTTGAATTGGTTCAGTTCATCTTGCATTGCACCAATCCAATATTCATCAGTCAAGGCTTCCTTGACATTTCTTGGTTCTATTTTGGACACAAAACAAGAATTTGAGATGATTTCTCTTGATCTTGTGATGACTCCACTATTAGGATCTCCTATGATGAGCTCTTTTGGATGATCCTTCTGAATTCTGATGGAAGGAGTCTTGCTAGCTTCCTTTGATTCTGATTCTGTTGTGGTGGAGTTGGGTAGATCATCCTGTTGGGTTGAAGTCTCAAAGAATGTCTCAACAGTACAAGGAACATCTGTTTCTTCATGATAGTCATCAATTATGACATTTATTGATTCCATCATGGTTTTGGTTCTGGAGTTGAATACTCTATAAGCTCTGCTGTTTGAGGAGTATCCTAGAAATATGCCTTCATCACTTTTGGAGTCCAGTTTTCTTCTCTGTTCCCGATCAGACAGGATATAGCATTTGCTGCCAAACACATGGAAGTACTTCACAGTTGGTTTTCTTCCTTTCCAGAGTTCATATATGGTGGATGAGGTTCCCTTTCTCAAGGTGACCCTGTTATGAACATAACAAGCTGTATTCATAGCTTCAGCCCAGAAATACATAGGAAGTTTTTTGGCATGTAACATTGCTCTGGCAGATTCTTGTATGGTCCTGTTTTTTCTTTCCACAACTCCATTTTGCTGAGGTGTTATGGGAGAATAAAACTCATGACTGATTCCTTCTGAAGCACATAAGTCATCAAACCTGCTGTTTTCAAATTCCTTGCCATGATCACTTCTGATTCTGACAATACATACTTCCTTCTCTCTTTGAATTCTTTTGCACAGTTCTCTAAAGACTTCAAATGCATCTGATTTTTCTCTAATGAAATTAATCCAGGTAAATCTGGAAAAATCATCCACAACCACATAGGCATATCTTTTACCACCAAGGCTTTCTACTTGCATTGGTCCCATCAGATCCATATGGAGGAGTTCTAGAACCTTAGTGGTGGTCAGATGTCTTGACTTTGGATGTGACATCCTTGTCTGCTTGCCCACCTGACATTCACCGCAAACTCTTCCTTCATCAATTAGCAGTTTTGGAATCCCTCTGACTGCCTCCAAGGAGATGATCCTCTTCATACCCCTTAGGTGAAGATGGCCAAGTTTTTGGTGCCACAGTTTCACCTCTTTCTCTTCTTTTGCAATGCAACACACAGATGAGAAATTAGTGTTCTCAGCCTCCCATAAGTAACAGTTGTCTTTGGATCTGACTCCTTTCATTACTATCTCTTGTTTGTCATTGATTACAAGGCATTTAGATTTTGAGAAATTGACCTTGAATCCTAGATCACACAGTTGACTGATACTAATGAGATTAGCGGTCAGTCCTTTCACCAGCAGTACTTCATTTAGACTTGGAACTCCAGGGCAGTTCAAATCACCAACTCCTTTGATTTCACCTTTAGCCCCATCTCCAAAGGTCACAAAACTGGTGGTGTGAGGCTTAACATTATTGAGGAGGTTCTTGATTCCAGTCATATGTCTGGAACATCCACTGTCAAAATACCAGTCTTCTTTTGCAGAGACCCTCAGGGAAGTGTGAGCTATCAGTGCAGTAGCTTTTTTCTTCCATTGAGGAGCATGTGGTACCTTTTTAGACTTAGGTTTGACACCTGAATTCTGATTAGGGTATCCATGTAATCTGAAGCAGAAACGCTTTATGTGGCCATATCTACCACAATGATGACATTTCCATCTTTGGTACCTTTTCCTCATATGTTTCTGTTCCTGATGTCGAGAGTTGTGTTGAGACATCTGTTTTGACATTTGCCTACCAGAACCAGATTTCGTTGCTTTCATAAATCCTAGACCAGATTTATTTCCCACATTTTGTCCAATCTGTAGGATCTCTTCTAATTTGTCAGTTCCATTTGTCAACATCTTGACAGATTTTGTCATTTGATCCAGTTGTGAGTTCAGCAATTGAACTTCTCCTTCTAGAAGACTTATAGTTTCAAGGTTTTCCCGTTTTTCAGCCTCCATCTTTATGATGAGTTTTGATTGTTTCTTATTCTGCACACAGACTTCAGTACTTCTGATACACAATTCCTTGTATGTTTCAGCCAGTTCTTCAAAAGTCACCTCTTCATCACTTTCAGAGGTACAAACACCAGTTAAAGCAGTAACTCGTTTGGCAGTCTCTTCTTCAGAATTACTTTCTGAATCACAGTCGGACCAAGTAACTGTCATTCCTTTTTGTTTCTTAAGAAAGGTAGGACATTCAGCTCGAATATGCCCATATCCTTCACAACCATGGCATTGAATTCCTCTGCCTTGAACTCCCTTCCCATCTGACCTTGGTCTTTTGCTGGAACTGTCAATGTCAGAGGAAATGTTATGAACATTAGACCTTGACTTTGGATCTATTCTTTTGATGAGTTTGTTGAATTGTCTTCCTAGCATGGCTATAGCTTCTGAAATGTTTTCTTCAACATCAGTGTTGGACATAAGTGCTATGCTCTTGTTCTTTTTGACATCATCATTAGTGATTCCCATCTCAAAAGTCTGAAGAGACCCAATAAGTTCATCTACTTTCAACTTGCTAATGTCCTGGGCTTCCTCTATGGCAGTCACCTTCATTGCAAATCTTTTAGGCAAGGATCTGAGAATCTTCCTCACCAGTTTTTCTTCTGACATTTTTTCTCCCAGTGCTCCTGAGGTGTTGGCAATCTCCAAGATGTTCATGTGAAACTCATGAATGGTTTCATCTTCCATCATTTTTAGATTCTCAAACTTAGTGGTCAACATCTGAAGCCTTGACATTTTTACTTTGGAAGTTCCCTCATGAGTAGTTTTGAGAGTGTCCCAAACTTCCTTGGCCAGTTCATATTGATGAACTAATCTGAAAATATTTCTATCAATTCCATTGAACAAGGCATTTAGAGCTTTGGAATTTCCCAGGGCTAGCTCATCTTCTTCTTTACTCCAATCTTCCTCAGGCTTCAGATTGATTGTCCCATCTTCCTCAGTTATGGTGGGATGAATCCATCCTTTGTCAGCAGCTCTCCAAGCCTTTTTGTCCAGAGATTTTAGGAAGGCAATCATACGAGGTTTCCAGTAGTCATAATTAGTTCCATCCAGAATGGGTGGTCTATTTCCAAAAACTCCTTCTTTGTCCATAGTGCCAGAAAGTGATATCCCTAGATCTCACCCAGTAATACAGGCAGGGTGCCTGCTCTGATGCCAATTGAAATTCTGGCTACAGATACTCAATGTCACGTCCAATGTTATGACACCGTATCTGACTTACTATATGACAGTAAATACAAAAGCAGTAAATAACACAGTCAATTGTTTACCCAGTTCAGTGTGCAACAACACCTACTCTGGGGGCTACCAAGCCAGGGAGAGAATCCACTATAAGAGATGTTAATTCAGGAATAAACCAACCAGTTTATCTCCTTCACTTAAAACCTACCCAATGCAATTCTAATCTAAGTACAACTTAAACCTGAGTTCCTACTCACTCCCCCTCAATCACAGCAGTGATACATAAACAAATTTGACTTGAGAATTGTTGAAGACACTCTTCAAAACACACACTTGATTAAGCTTCACAGCTTTTTAATCAAGTAACACAATCACTCGTGCTTCACAGCTTTGAGTGATGTACACAACTAACTTGACTCTGCTTCACAGCTTTAGTCAAGTAACATTCAAACACTCTTGCTTCAAAGCTTTGAGTGCTACACAACCCTTACAATTTAAACCTATTCCAAGACACTTATCACAATGATAATTGCTTGGAGTACAATAAACAAATCTATACAGATTACAAACTTGATCTTCTAATCAATCAGCAGGGATAGCTTCAAAAACCGCAGCTCTGTTGAATATATAGTAGCTGCAACTTCAGTTAGGGTTTCCAAAAACCTAGGGTTGATTCCTCTTGACCTAATGACCAGGTCACAGTACTTTGTTGATCAGGTTAGGATTGAGCGAGGTTACTCCTCAGAAAACGCAGGATTCTGTTTAAGAAGGACTGAGTTATTTCCTGAAAAAACTCAGACTTATCCAATCCTGTAATCCTGCTAGTTCAAAACAGGATGTCATAACATCTGTTATGACATCTGAGAAAACCTGTCTACTGATTAGCTAAATGTGATCATTTTGCAAACATGCTCAGATACACACTTATAAACATCAGTATTTGAGTTACAATATTTTTCTGCATATGTACCTAAAGAGTTAGTACAACCTGAACTAGAATGTTATGACATCAGTCATGACATTCACACATACACTTGGAATTTACCAAAAATGCAAGCCAATTCCTAAACACCTAGACTTTCAAACAAACTCTCAAAACATTTTTGAAACATCTTTTCGAAAAGATACACGCCTTTGTAAAATATTCGAGTAAAGAATTATTACAAGGTTAGCCTAAGACAAGGCATCTTCTTCCGAAACATTTTCAACACACTCACTTACACACCATTTTCAAGCAATCGAAAATCAAGGCAAGTGATCTAAAAAACCAAGTAACTAAGAGCCCATGGATAACCATGGATGAAAAGGGTGCTAATACCTTCCCTTTTCATAATCTACCCCCCGAACCCACGAAATATCTCAAAAGGTTTTTGCTGTGCTTTTTTAACCTTTCCTTTAGGATAAAATAAAAAGTCGGTGGCGACTCTTGCTCAACCGCACAAGTGCGAATACGAACGCAAAACACTAGTCAGTTCTCCCACCGTACCACAGATAGTGATGGTGATTATTACATGGATAACTGGATCTTCCCTACTACCAACGATGGACCCAGTAATTGGACGCTAAAGACTTTGTACTGATTACTTTTACTCAGAAGTAATTGTATTTCTTGTTTTTGGATATGTAATAATTAAACAATGTAAACTCTATGGCCATGTGTCTTACGCGGGGCACAATGGTTTATTTGTGAGGGTTATCATGTTTCAATTTCATATGTCATTAATAAAGCATTGAACGTTTTGCATACAAATTTTGCACTCTCTGTTTTTATTTTCTTCTTTTTACTTTGTCAATACAGTTATGCTCTTACACACACTCAGGTATCAAACTGCAGATCCATATCCACTTTGGATCCCATTGATAAAAGTTCTGCTATTTCTGGTTATGACTTTGAAAATCCGATCAACCAAGTCGATGACAAAGGTGAGGAAGATTGTGAGGTACCTGAAGAACTTGCTAGACTGTTATAGCAGGAAGAAATGGCTATACAACCTCATGAAGAGCCAATTGAGACAGTGAACTTGGGCACATAAGAAGATAGAAAAGAAGTCAAGATAGGTGTAAATTTGGAGCTTAGTGTCAAACAGCGGTTGATACAGATGTTGCATGATTATGTCGAGATCTTTGTCTGGTCATATGAAGACATGCCAGGGCTAGACACGGATATTGTGGTTCATCGTCTTCCAACTAAAGAAGATTGTCCTCCAGTAAAGCAGAAGGTTCGTCGTATGCGCCCTGAAATGTCAGAGAAAATCAAAGCAGATGTTATGAAACAGTTCAACGCTGGATTCCTAGCTGTCACCTCTTATCCATAATGGGTTGCTAACGTAGTCTCGGTGCCTAAAAAAGACGGCAAGGCACGGATGTGTATGGACTACAGAGACTTGAACAGGGCAAGCCTTAAGGATGACTTCTCGCTTCCCCATATTGATGTTCTGGTTGATAACACCGTGCAGCATAAGATATTTTCCTTCATGGACGGTTTCTCTGGTTACAATCAGATCAAGATGGCACCCGAAGACATGGAGAAGACAACCTTCGTCATGCAATGGGGCACTTTCTGTTACAAAGTGATGTCATTTGGATTGAAGAATGATGGGGCAACCTATCAGCGAGCCATGGTAGCTTTGTTCCATGATATGATTCATCATGAGATAGAGGTCTATATTGATGACATCATAGCCAAGTCTCAAACTGAGGAAGAGAACCTTGATCATCTTCCCAATACTCTCCAGCGGCAGTCAGGGATTTATTTTCCCAGACTAGGAAATATCGCAACAACATCCTATATTCATACACCAAA
This sequence comes from Vicia faba, assembly GCA_948472305.1. Taxonomy (NCBI): domain Eukaryota; kingdom Viridiplantae; phylum Streptophyta; class Magnoliopsida; order Fabales; family Fabaceae; genus Vicia; species Vicia faba. Next base: position 507,938,472 of record OX451736.1, on the reverse strand, counting down.
GCCTCTCAACAACAAGTTGCATTTGCTTTTTGTCAAGTATATCATCCATTTAAGAATCCTCAAGGTAATATTTAATGATCAATGATGTTTAAGTGATATGTGTTGACCAAAATTGATGAAGATCCATTGGAGGATTGGTAGAACCAAAGCCTCCTGACAATGAATCTCAAGGTTATTGGATCAAAGGGTTAAAATTAACATACTTGGGCTTGCAAACATGGGTTTGGGCCATGAATGGTCATTTTCTCGAACCGGGACAAAATTTAGCGCTATGTTAAAAAATCGTAAGTGGACTTACGTAGAAGTCGCACCTATTTTGAGGCCGGTCAATAGCAATCTATGTACTTCATGTTTGGATAAATTATATAGAGATTATCATCCCATAACATGTAGCACAAATAAATAAAGAAAGGAATAAGATGAAGAGGGAGGGGAATGATAAGCTAATTTGGATTACTACCTCAAATTTCTTTCATCTTTAAACTCAATCACTCATCTCAATGGATTAAAGTACTAAACATATCATTAATCCAAAGCACCAAAAATGAATTAAATAATTCAACCTTTGGTAGATTTGAATTAATGAACATTTATCCAACTTCATCTACACCCAAAGTCCATTGAATTTAAAGAGAAATTGGACATTTAAAATTGCAATCCAAATTAACAATCAAAAGGAGTAAGTAGAAAAAGATAGATGGATCAAAACGGCCCCAAAACAAGGCAGAAAAAGCATTTTGTCACTGTTACAATCGATTGCACTCTGGAAGCAATCGATTGCATCAGTGCTTTTTTTTCAAAAAATACGTAAAATTCTTCTGTGACAATCGATTGCGCTATGAGTGCAATCGATTGCACCCTATGAGAAACAGAAAATCAGCATTTTAAAAGACCGAATTCTTGTTCAAACTTTCCATCAAACACCTTATGATCATGGATTTAATTGAGCACGAAAATTCCATCAAATTATGAGAAAATAGAACCAATGGAATCACAAAACAATGCTCAATGAATCAAACCCAAAGATCAACAAGAGATCACATTGTGAAAGATGAAAAATCAAACTTACCAAAGGTAGATCTAGAGAATTATCAAAACAACTTCAAGAATTTTGCTTCAATTCAGCCTCAAGAATCAATTTCCCAAGCTTGGGTGTAGAGAATTGATAAAGAAAAAGTATTTGGATGAAGGTTTAGCTCAAAGATTAGTAAGCTTCAATGCAAAGCTTACTAACTTTTTTTTGAAAATGGAGCTTTGAGTGAATTTGGTAGATGGAGGGAATTGAGAGATTTTTTAGTAAAGTGAATTTGGCTATCAAAAGCTTGAGATTTGAATGAAATGAGGGCTCTATTTATAGAGTTTAGGCTTCATATTAGTGGTGGTTTGGTGTTTGGTTTGGAGAATGAAATTAGGCTTGGTAATTAATTCTTGGAGCCAAAATTTGAATTAATGATATATCTTTCAAAAAAATGAAGAAAAATTGGAGCCAAAATTTGAATTAATGATATATATTTCAAAAAATGAAGAAAAATTGGAGCCAAAATTGGAAAGCTTGAAATTGCTGATTTTTTTTTTTAAATTTCACTCTGTGCAATCGATTACACTCTGGGAGCAATTGATTGCATCAGTGTTTTTTTCAAATATTGCGTCAAATGCACTCTGCAATCGATTGCACTCTAAGAGCAATCGATTGTACAGTGAAAAAACATGAAAAAATTTTAATTATTTTTTCTTTGCAAATAGAGATTTTAGGAAAATAATACCGGAAAACCTTATTTGTCAGATGCTTTGACTCGGTACCTACAAAACACAAATATACAAAGACAAAGACAAATATTTTTATTATTTTGATTAGAAGTTAGTCAACAACACATATAAAAAATACACAACTAAGGTGCTTGGAGATTCATCAAGAGCAAACTTAAAGATAGGAGATAGAAAAAGAGGAAGAATCAACCCTAATGTGATCTTGTTACGATCGAGTTGATATGATATGATAGGGGAATCTTAGGGGGGGAAATTGGGGTACAAAAGTATGGTCACTATCATGAACGCACATGTACAAGATACACTATATTTTATTTTACAAAGAAACAACATTTATTCTATTATTTCTCACCCTCTCTTCCACGTTTGTACCTTATTCCACTTCTGCCTTCTCCCTGCTTCTGGCTTACAACGTAAACCCTAGCCGCCGTGTTATTTCTTCCATCTTCGGCCGTGTTTGCATCTCCAGTTTTATGATTCCTTTCTTCTTCATTCTTTGTAGGTACAGTGGTGATGTTTTGTAGAAGAAGACGGTGGTGCGATGGTGACGGCAATGATGATGCGACTTTGTCGGAGCTTCTGGACGATGCGATAAAGCAGATCACGACGGATCTGCATTTCGCCAAAGGGGGTGGTGTACGGTTAGCTCGCGTTAGAGATCGGTGATGGGACGATGAAGAGAGGCGATGATGACGCAAAGGGTTCAAATAACGATGACGAGATTTGGGATTTAGGTTTATGTCGTTATTTTTTCTTCTCTATTGTAATTAATTTTGTACTTTTGTAGATTTCTTCTTTTGTATATTATCCGCCTCGTTACCCCCTCCATTTTTGTTCTGTAATCGCCCCTCTTCTTACCTTTCTGTAATGATTCTGTCTTTATAGTATTTTTAGGGATTATCATTTAGGAAATAGATTAATATGTTTGTATTTTAGGATTTGATTTTGGGAAGTAATAATTATGTCATTAGTTCTGAGGTTAAGGGATTATTTTGATTCTGATTTGATCTGTATTGATTAAAACCAATTAATGCCAATAACATACGTTTCTGTTTTGAGCTTTGTTTCCGTATCTGCTTGATTTTATTTTCGGAAAGCTTATTGTATATTTGATGAAGAAGATATGCTTCTGTGTTGGATATGGATTCACACATAGTTTTTTGAATAAGGAAAAGAAATTATTAAGTTCAAGATTTGGTTTTAAATCAGGCATTGTTGCTTTGGGCTTTGGGCTTTGGGCTTGTAAATGGTTTGTATTTAACTAAAATCGAATGGCCTTTAAACAAAAAATGAAATTAAAAGAATAATGACAAAAAAAAAGAAGAAAAACTAATTAGTGATAATAAGATAACAAAAACAATCTTTTTTCCAAAAAACCAAACGGGCCTCCATATTGGGTTTAAAAAAACATTACTTCACCTATTCTTCAAACCCTATTCAAAAAAACCTAAATGGGCTTCATAAAAAAAATTGTCCACACCTTCTTTAAAAAAAATACACCCCTTATTAATTTGAAATGGACCTCTAGAAACCTAATGGGCCATCAGATATTTATGGTCCATTTTGGGTCAATCACGCCCATCTTCCATGTTTTACACCCCCATAAAAATAAAACCATATAATGTAATTTATTTAAATAGAATCCTAAATAAAGGTAGGGAAAATTTGAGGTATGACAGTTGCCCCTATTTAATCATCTTTCGATTGAATAGTGTGAGAATACGCAGGTCTCGCATGTTCTGATCGGAAGTTTATTAAATATTGGAAGACCCCAAAATTTGCCCGAAAGACTTACAAGGATACGTTGTACAACATTCCCATGGGTGCAAAGAATTGGAATTGATGATGATGTATCATCCTGCTAGCGTTTGAACAAAAGTTTTGATAGAATTTAGATACGACGACGCGGATAACTCGTCAGTATCTAGGAGATTGTAGAATTCTGCATATTTACCATAACCTAGGAAGTAAAATAATGCAAGTTTTGCAAAGATGACTTACTAACGCTTTGGAGACTAATATAGTAAGTTTGTGACGCAGATTATATTCACCGCAACCTAGGGGATGAATAGCATGGAGCTTGATAATACATTGCTTCTTAGAAGCTAATGCAATGTGCCTAAGATTTTTTCTTTTTGTATACCTACCATAGCTTAGAGGATAGATAATACGGGCTTGAAACCATATATTTTAGAACTTAAAAAGACGATGTTGGTTGTGTCAGCCCTCAACCAAGACTCGATAACCAAATGAAAATATGTTAGATTTGAAGCGATGGAACCCAAAATTCCCTAATGGTGTCGGTTGTGTCACCCTCAACCAAGGCTATCAACATGAAGAGAACACCAAATTCACGATGATGTCGGTTGCGTCGTCCTCAACCAAGGCTATCAACATGAAGAAAACACCAAATGCATGATGATGTCGGTTGCGTCATCCTCAACCACAATTATCAACATGAGAAAAATAAGCACCAAATTCACGATGAAGTCGATTGTGTCGTCCTCAACCATAACTATCAATGTGAAGAACACCAAATTCATGGTGAAGTATGTTGTGTCATCCCCAACCACAACTATCAACATAAAGAAAATAAACACCAAATTCACGATGAAGTCAGTTGTGTCGTCCTCAACCACAACTATCAACATGAGAAAAATAAGCACCAAATTCACGATGAAGTCAATTGTGTCGTCCTCAACCACAACTATCAACATGAGAAAAATAAGCACCAAATTCACAATAAAGTCGGTTGTGTCGTCCTTAACCACAGCTATCAACGTGAAGAACACCAAATTGATGATGAAGTCAGTTGTGTCGTCCTCAACCACAACTATCAACATGAAGAAAATATACCCCAAATTCACGATGATGTCGGTTGTGTCGCCCTCAACCATAACTATTAACACGAAGAACACCAAATTCATGATGAAGTCTGTTGTGTTATCCTCAACCATAACTATCAACATGAATAACACCAAATTCATGATGAAGTCGGTTGTTTCGTCCTCAACCACAACTATGAACATGAGAAAAATAAGCACCAAATCCATGATGAAGTCGGTTGTGTCGCCCTCAACCACAACTATCAACATGAAGAATACCAAATTTGCTTAAAGTTTGAACTATAAAGTTTGCACAGATAAGCTTGATAATAATTAACCCCAAGAAAATTCGTAATTATAACCAAAGTAGCTTTGCAAGATGGCATGCATGTATAATGCCCTAAATTTATGTGTTATCCGAGTGTGATGTATGCCCCAAATATTTTAAATGCTCATGTGCTAAAATGTTTATGTGTGTATATGCCTTAAACATTTGTGCATGCCCCAAATGCTTGTATATGCCCCAAATGTATGTGTATGCCACAAGTATTTTGCAAATGTTTTTGATAATTCTCCTTTGTTAAACCATTAGATTCTCGTAGTCACTGACTCCCCAACATTGTTTGTTACCAATTGTTGTATCTCCATGTGGATTTGAATTTGGTGAAATATGTTAGCAAGATCTTGAGTACTGTATCATAGACGCATGCGTAGGTATGGATGTAGACATGGATTTTGGCGTGGATGTTGACATAGTCGTAGACGTAGGTGTGGGCGCGGATTTTCTTTTGATGATCTTCTAACCAAAATGCTTTTTGATGCTTTTATCAAATTCTCTTTGGTGTTTCTGTATGTTAGATGCACAAAATGTTATGGATAACCTTGAGATTTTGATATTGTTATGTGTATGTCATGCCTGATGTGAGGCTCTTAGTGGGAAATCTACTACCGAGATTTCCAAGGAATCTACTACCGAGATTTCCAAGGAATCTACTGCTGAGATTCGATGTAGAACTACCTTCTGGATAATAAACTATCGTAATTAACTAGGGGAATCTAATGCCTAGATTCAATTGCGAACTACCTTCTGCCGAGGTCTTCCAGATAACCAACTACTGTGATCAACCAGTAAAATATACTGTCGAGATTCGATTAAAATACCTTTTGCCGAGTGTGATACGGTGGGAGAACTAACTTGAGTTTTTGCGTTTTGTCGCAAATGTCGCGGTTAGCAAGAGTCGCCACCGACTTTTATTTTATCTAAAAGGAAAGGTAAAAAAGCACAGGAAAGACCTTTGAGATGTTTTCTTGAGTTCGGGGGGTAGATTATGAAAAGGGAAGGTGTTATCACCCTTTGCATACATGGTTATCCATGGGCTCTTAGTTACTTATTTAGATCACTTGCTTTGCTTTTCCAATTGTTTGAAATGGTGCTTTGTGTGGTTTTGAAAGTATTTTGAAAAGAGGCCATCATTTTGGCAATCTTTGTAATGATTCTCATTCGTAAGAATGTATACAAAGATGTTTGTCTTTTGAAAAATGTTTCCATGTTTTGAAAGTTATTTGAAAAATGTTTTGAAATGTGTGTGTTTGTTTTGAAAATAGCAAGGATTGTTTTTGAAATGATCAAGTAACTAGAAGCTATCTACCTACTCAAAAGTCTTTCTGGTACATTTTTATTCCTTTGATGTTGTTGATTTACCATTGATTTGGTAAACAACCCTATCTTTGGATGTTAAACGGGACGGACGTGGGTCATCGTATGACCATGATAGCATATTGCCAAGTATCTTAGCAAGTTTTGAGGGACTAAGATCATTTGTTTAGGCAACCTTTTGATAGCGTCATCGATGGACTATGATCTTTTGTTTTGCTTCATTTTGCCAAGATACTTTGCATGCATACCATGGCCATTTTATTAGGCAACCAAGTGGGTGAAACCCTAGAGGTGCTTGTGTGCAATGTGTTTCATTTTACATGCATTTGTTTGTCTTGTATTAGGTCATGCTATTTGTTTGATTTTGTCTTATCATACAAACCCTAATTTACTAACATGGTATAAATGCGATACATTGCGTAAAGTAAAGCTAAGCTATTACAACAATATTATGGGAGGGGGATACAAGTTTGAATGGGGGATATTTGCACAAAATAAAATCCTAAAATAATTATTACAACCCAATTGAATTTTTGGACAATAAATAAATAAGCAATTATTTAAATATGCAATAAAATGTATGGATGCAAAATGTTTTTGTATTTATTTTATATATGAGAAAAAATAAATTATTTAAGTCCTAGAAATAAGAAAAATAATATCATTATTTTTGAAAAGGGGAAACCCTAGTTTTTTGATTTAAAGGAAAATATTGTTTTCTAATATTATTTTGTCCATTTTTGTTCTAGAAATAAATAAATAATATTATTAACAAATATTAGAAAAAATAAAATATGTGTGGAAATAATATTTTATGTGTATGAATAACAAAAATAAAAATGTATGATATTTTAAAATATATTTACTATTTATTTTAAGAAAATAAAGTTCTATTTATTTGAATAATCAATATTTTATGCAAAAGAAAAAAAAAATAAATAAAAATGCAAAAAATTAAGAAAATATTTTTTGGGATTTTTTAATGTTCAAAAAAAATAAATGCAAGTCAAAAATAAAAAAATTTGCAAAAAAAAAAAAGCAAAAATATAAGAAAATAGGTCAGGGGGTGCAAATAGGAATATGGGGGTAGTGAAAAACAACAGGCCCAAAGCGCCAGGCCCAGAACATCATATTTATCCCTGTCCTTGGCTTCCTGTGCGCGTTTCTGTGTGCAATCATGTATCTTGCTCTAGCTTGCATAAAATCAAAAACTCATAACACAAAAATTGTAGCTTATGATCTCACGATTCCAGTGATATAAAGTTTGTGACCTAACACTCAAAGATCAAGGAGAATTTTATCACCCCTAATTTCTGACCTAAACTTTTCATGAACTTCAAGCTTCAAATTCTCACTACTCAGTTAATATAAATAACAACTATGCATATGTACAGCTTAAGCAAGTTAAGGACTACATCTTTGCTTCATAAATCGTGACTTAAGGATGCCTAAATAAGGAGATAGAGATTTGAAAAATACCTTGTTCAGCTGAGTTTGGATATGGTAATGTGGGGGCTTTGAGTGAGGCCTGAAGATCATGTGAGCTTCCTTGAAGTTCCCTCAAGCTATCCCAATGCTCAACTTGCCTTGAGGATGCTTGGAACTTCCTGTAGAAGTCAGCCTGCAACCTTCAAAAATGAAAATGGTGAAGCTTGAAACAGGGGTTACAGTTGTAAGAAACGCACGAGCCAATATTAAGTTGGCAAGAAATTTGCAGGAGCTGCCCCTGGTTAGACAGAAAAATGTGATTTTGGTGTTTGAGAGTGTTTGGGATGTTAGGAAATCGTGTATTGGCTTGCAACAAGTTTCTGAAGTTGTTTAGAATGAATCCAAAACCTCTCTTTATCAGATGGACAAGTTATCTTGACTTTTGCCAATTTGCTTGCTTTTGAAGAAAGTTGACATGACTTATGCCAAATGCCTGTACAAGCTAGCTTGTGGACTGCAGAGGGTGGGTATACTTTTCCTGATGTTTGTGGATCTTGCTTGCAACAAAAGATCAGGTCTATGGCTCAAGAATTGCAAAGTTGCAAAAAGCATGCTTTATCAAAGTAGTATTGTGAACTTTATGCCATTTATGGATTAATTCATTGTGCAATGATTCAAAATTCAAAACAAAGCCATTAACCATTGAGTTTGCATTTAATTATGGAGTTTAGAAGGGATTAGGACCTGTAATGCAAGGTACAAGCATGCTAGGAACTGATTTGAAACTTGAAGCATTGTAAACATGGCTTGAACAAAAGTGACAAATTGCCATTTTCTCTTCTTCGATTCTCCCTAACCACAAATGATCTTCGAGAGTTCTTGGACATTTTGGAAAGCTTGTAACATGATATACAATCCATCTTTGAAATGTATTTTTAGATACCTCTTGGAACTAGGTGAAAAATGTCCATGAAGTTAGGTCAAAAACCTGCCTAAACTAGGGCAAAATTTCACTAAGTTAAAAAGTTTATGGATCCCTATTCACAAATTCATAACTTGAGATCAAAGCATCTTTTGGGAAAACTTTGTGAATAAAAGTTATAGAATTCATGGAGGACTACAACTTTCATGTTGGAAGTTTTCTTTGAATCCAATTGCATCATGGTGAAAAAGTTATGGAAAGTTGGGAAAAAATAAGAAATTTTCTATAACTTAGAAAAATTCTAAGTTATGAAAAATTTCAAATTAAAACCCTAATTTGCAATTTTAGGTTTCTTGGTCAACAAGTTTCACATTTTGACATATCTTGATGAATTATGACCCTTGGCACTTGATTTTGACCAAAAAGTCAACATTTGACTTTTCAGTGTACAGTTGACTTTGGATCAGTTGACTGTAAAATTCATCTGTCAATCCTATGCATTTGAGATCTTTTGGACTATGTGATTAGGTCAAGATGATGCTATTGAGTCCTTGAAATCATGCTTGAACCCAATTGGTCATTGGCTAGGTTAAAAATCATAAATTGCCTTTTCTCAATCAAAACCCTAATTTTGACCATTTTGCCCTTTTGATGATTTGATCAAATTTCTTGAGGAGTTGTGATCTAAACTTGATCAAATGGTTCATATGAGTCTATAATGTTGATGTGGATCAAAAATTATGAAGTTTGATTGTAAATTGGCCATGGTTGACTTTTCCCCCATACAGTTGATTTTTAGGTCAACTGTCCAATTGATTGGGCAAAAATGTGATTTAAGGCTTGAAACTTGGTATGAGCAATCTTAGGGGTCCAAGATGGTGTATGAAAGTCACATGAAGAATTGATGGTCCAAAAATCCTTGTGAAAACTCAAACCCTAATTTCAGGTCATCAGTGCAAGATGAGGTCTTGAGCTGAGCAAACCCTAATCCTGTCTGGAGTCCAAGCAGTATTGTGAGGAAAAATCTTGATAAATGAGAGGGAAAATTTTGGGGTACAAAAGCTGCCCCTGTTCAATCTTCTTGAACCTGAAGAGTTAGATTGGCGAGCTTTGTCGTTCGTGACTCGAAGGTAAAAGATTATTGGACACTGCAGTGCCCGTAAATTTGCACTCGTCAAAATGTAGTTGAGGAAATGGGCTTAAAGATTCCATTTGGAGATGTGATAGAATATTGTTGAAGATGGGCTTAAAAGATGCCATCTAAGATTGTTTGTTGAACTGTAAGTTGTAAGTCCGAAGAATAAGTATCAAAATGGTATCCGTGTATGGAACGTATCTGAACTATATCTGGAGACTGAATCTGTATGAGCAAGGGAATAGCAGCCGTGTCTGGAGCGTATCCGAGTCATAACTGTACTTGAATCTGAATGACTAACAGAATGACTTCCGTGTCTGGAGTGTATCTGTATTGTATCTGAATCTGAGATCTGAATAAGCAACAAAATGGCATCCGTGTCTGGAGCGTATCTATGCTGGGGAAGATCAGGATAAGTGACAGAATGGCAACCGTGTCTGGAGCGTATCTGGACTTGGATCTGAATAAGTAGTAGAATGACTTCCGTGTCTGGAGTGTATCCGTACTAGAATCTGAATAAGTGACAGAATGACTTCTGTGTTTGGAGTGTATCCGTACTAGAATCATGATTGTTGAAGTCTGAATGAGTAATAGAATGACTTCCGTGTTTGGAGTGTATCTTTATTGTATCTGAAGTTGAGATCTGAATGAGTATCATAATGGCATCCTTGTCTGGAGCGTATCTGGGTTGTATCTGAAATCTTTGAACATTGTTAACGACAGCTGTTAATCTTATCCTAAAAAGGGTAAAATGTTAGCTGAAACACAAAGTTATGTTGCATGAAATGCATGATGCAATAAATGTGCTTTATCAATGTTTATGATTATGATTGTAATGTATGCGCATGTAAGCTGATTAGCTGTTTGCTGAGGAAACTAAATCCTTGACCGCCAGGGATAAGAAAATCTTTGACTGTTGCTGGGGAAAATAAATCCTTGACCGCTGCTGGAGATTCAAAATCTTTGATTGCTGAGAATAAGAAAATCCTGGGCGACTGTTGGAGATTTAAAAATCCTTGACAAACTTCTGTGGGGATATGAGGATCCTTCAAGTCTTGAAGTTGGAATATTTGACAAGCATTCCATTGTGAGAGTAATGCCATGTACCGCTTGAGGAATCTGCTTAAAGAATCTAGAGAACTTTGATGACGTCTACTGGGGATTATACAAAGAGAATCCTTGTTCTGCTGGGAAATAGAGAAAACTCTGATGACTTTTGTGGGGAATTAAGAATGAGAATCTTCATTCTGGCGACCTCACTGGGGAATAATAAAGCTCTGTGGGGAAGAAAGCTTACTGCTATGGAGTAGGTTCAGGAGTTTGGGTTGTATGCCACTCTACTGGGGAGTTATCCTAGGTTGGGGAAGGACAAAAAGTTAACTGTTATCTGGTTGGTTTCCAAGCTTCAAGACAACTTGCTGGGGAATTTGGAGAAACTGGATAGTCTCCACTGGGGATTGGTAGTTGGAAATCTTGACTCGACTGGGGAAGAAGGTTTCAGCTTCGCTGGGGATCTGTAACTCAAAGTTTTTGCTCCGTTGGGGATTAGGAGTTTGAAGTTTTAACTCTGATAGTAATTAAGGGTTTGAAATTTTAGTTCCGCTGGGGATCTAGATGATGTACTGTAGGGATTGCTCATGGAATAGCCGAAAGACGTTTTCCTATCCTTTCAACCTGTCAGTAATTGTTCTTTTTCTTCCTGTTTATTTGTAAACAGTAATTATGTTCAAATGCATATGTTCATCAATGAATCATTGGACGTTTTTTGCAAATAAAACACAACTGTAAAAGAAAAAGCAAATAATTTTCTGTACTTTGAAAGAGATATCTTTGTATTTACTTTGAGTAAGTGTTTTGTACAAAGGAGACATGCATCCTAGTAAGAGGATGGTGTCATAAAAGTAAGAAAAATTTATACAAAGAATAACTATGTGTAAAAAATCCCATGGGGTTCCCATTCCGCTATTGTAGAGGTAGAAATGTGCAAGACTAAGCCATTGGATTAACTAGACTTTATACAAATCAAAATAAAAATAGCCACCGCGCTTTATTGTTTCCAAAGGAATGGGAAAAGAGCGAATAACCCAAAAAGAGGGGGAAAGATTCAAGGTAAGGGGGTTGGTTATTCAAAGGGAAGGTATTAGAACCCTAAACATCTACGGTACTCCGCAGGAACCTCTTTGTAAAATCTGTATATTTGGCTATAAAAAATGTGTTATATAAAATGGATGGTTGGAGATAAACTGATCATGGCTTCAGTTTTGAAATGATTGTTGGAGATAAACTGATCATGGCTTCAGTTCTTGAGATAATTGTTGTAAATAAATGCCCCTGTATAAGTCTCTAAAATGATTTCCTGGCTGGCCAATTCTGAGAAAACTTGCATTGAGCAGTAAATCTTGAACTGATTCACAACAGGATCTGGAAGATACTTGCCCCTGATAGGGTCACTGACCAAGTTTCTCAGCTGTTTGAAATTCCTTGATGAGGAAAGCTCATTTGCAAGCAAAATTGTTTATTTAAACATGGTATTTTTAATGCAAAGTTCATGCAAAAGTTTTGAATCCAAAATCATTTTTGAAATGATGTTATTGGTGTATAGAAAATGCATCACTGGTTAAAACACAGTGGTTTATACTTTTAAAGTGAAAACAAAGGTATGAAACCAAAACAAATTATTCGCAAAAGATCATAGGAGTTAGTTTGCGCAACCTTGCTTTAGTATGCTTTCAAAAGAAACCCGGCTTCAACTAGGTCTTTTGAGGGTTGTAATGTGGTCGGGTTCACGGTTTAAGAAATAAAGGATAAAGGCTCAAAGTTTATTTGTACTCAACCCAATCTTTGTGATGTTCTTCAATCCTACATTCAATTAATTCATAATATGCATTCAGTTTCCAAGAGATTTTGGAATTGCACTGATGGTAGCAATAACGATGGCTCAGAAGCTAAAGGAATTATTGAGAATGACAGTCATTTCTTCTTACATATTTTTGTTGTTTTGAGGACTTTTGTCAATTCTGGTGGAGAATTTTGAGGATTTGAAGACATCTTCTAATTGAATTTATTATTCCCAACTTTTTCCTGAACTGTTTCATTTGAGATTACAGTCAGCAGGATGCCCCAGTTTTTGCCTGAACTGTTTCATTTGAGATTACAGTCAGCGGGATGCCCCGGTTTTTTGCCTAAGTCTCCTTCATAGGTTTTGACTTAGCGGGATATTTCTGTTGATTTTTATTTTCATTTCATTTTTCCTTTTTTGGAAAGATAATGACTGCGTTGCTTAATGATTACGGGGAACCATCTTCGTCATTTTTTGTTTGAGAGCATCTTTGACACTTCTTGCTGTGTGCAAAGGAAAGCTTGATCGCGACCTTTGTTGAAAGGTGACTTGCATGATTTCTCTTGTAATTGAATGCACAACCAAATTAACTGAGAACTACCCATCCCCGGGTTAAGATTGCGGGTTTTTCTGTATAGAAAGAAACTCCAACTTCTAGGCTCAAAGGGGTAAACGAGGGATTAACTTCCTTATTTCTCCAGTGATTGGGAGTTGAAACAATGCATGTATATCCTCAGCAAAGTTTTATTCGAAAGCATACCAGCAACAATTATGGGTATTTCGTTTTCATCATCCTCCCTCAAATCTTTGCATAAACAAAATCTTGATAAAGGGAGTAAACAAGAGAAATATATTTGAAAGTAGTAAATGAAAAATGATTTGAATCAAAACATTGTAATGCTCATTTCATTAAACTTAACATGAAAGTATAAACAGTATTTGAAAGCAACAACTTTAACATAAACAAGGGGAAAATGCAAACAGAAAGAAACATGGCCTAGTGACTTATCAGTAACAACGATGAGTTGTCCTATCTGAAACAATAGCTTTAGGAAGTGACTTGAGGGTATCCCGACTCAGTCTTCAGCCACTTTGTTTTGGCAAAGGATTGTTGATGACATTAGGACCTGCCTCTTTGAAAGTAAGAAAATTGGTTTTCACCAATTCTTGCACTCTGTTTTTCAAAGCATAACAACTTTCTAAATCATGATCGGCATCTCCTTGATGAAACTCACGGTGAAGGTTAGATCTGAACCCGGCTGGAGGAGGATTTCGAGGAATTAGAGGCCTAGTTGTAATCAATCCCTTCTGCACCAATGCAGGGTACAATTCAGTGTACGTCATAGGGATGGGATCAAACTGAGTCCTATTCCGATTCTGATTTTGTGCAATATTTTGTCGTTGAGGGACATGAACTGGTTGAGCATTGACCGCATGAGTAACAACCGCTACTTGTGGTTGATCAGTGTATTGAGGCCTACGGCGAGGTCCTCTTCTCTCAGTCGAGACAGCATTTGCTTCTACCTCTTTCTTCTTCTGAAAGTTCCCAAGGTATTTCTTTGCACCATTAGAAGATTCAGCAGCTTTAGACACTTTACCATTCTTGATTCCTTCTTCTAATCTCTGGCCAATAGTCACCAGGTCTGTGAAGCTGGAGGACACACTACCAATCATCTTCTCCCAAAAGAAAGGGGACAAAGTATCCATGAACAAACCAATTATCTCTTTCTCTGCCAGAGGTGGTTCAACTTAAAATGCCAATTCTCTCCATCGTTGAGCATATTCCTTGAAAGATTCTTTCTCATTCTGAGACATATTTTGTAGTTAGCGATGATCAGGTGTCATGTCAAGGTTGTATTTGTATTGCTTTACGAAAGCAACAACAAGATCTTGGAAGCATTGGATACGACCTTTCTCAAGTCCCATATACCATTTCAATGAAGCTCCACTCAGACTGTCTTGGAAACAATGGATAAGCAGCTTGTCATTCTTTGTGTTAGCAGACATCTTTCGAAAGTACATCACCAAATGACTTCTTGGACAAGTGTGCCCCTTATATTTCTCAAACTCGGGAGTCTTGAACTTTGCAGGGATAACCAGATCAGAAACCAAGCACATATTGTTAGCATCAACACTGAAGAACTCATTTCCTTCCATAGCTCTGAGTCTCTTCTCCAAAGTTTGATATTGTTCTTTGAAATCTTCAAACTCACCGAAGTCTCCTTGACTCACACTTCGAAGACTGGCAGCATGGTACTCAAAGAGAGGATTCCCAAAAGCAGCTTGTGCAGCAGGTTGACGAAAAGCAGTATGAACGATTGGCTGAGGTTCAGTGAAAACTGGATCCTGAAAGACTGGTCGGGAAGACTGTCCAACCATTGAAGTAATTACAACAAGAGGAGCGTAATTATGAGGTAACCCAAACTCTGGCCATGCAGTAGATGTATGCTGGATAGGTTGAGTGTCAATATTAGCAGTTGGGATTTCAGATATTACAGTCCTTTGAGGTGGCTCTCCTCTGGAAATTAGAACTTGCATCATCTCGGTAAGTTTGGCCATGCCTGACTTCAACTCATCGATTTCCATTCTGACTTCCATGTTGTGTTGTTCTTGGTTTTCCATTCTCAATCTGACAGCAGCTCTAGTCCCGTAGTTATGTTGAGGAATCAGCTTGACGGTAGACGACTAACTAGAAGAAAGAAGCAACTGGGAATAAGATCCTAAATAACCCGGATGTATGCAGAATGATGTGGAGGATGCAAATGATATGCAATGTTATGCAATGCACTGCACAGTAACAAGATCACACGGTTCAGAGTCACCAGCCTGGAGTCAAAGGTACAACCCATAAGGTATAGACTAACTATTATCACCTTCCGAACAAGGTTCTAAGAGGTTCCCAGAGTCTACATCCTTCCTTTGGATATTACCAACGTCCCGATTAACTCGGTAATTAGCAATATTCTCAGGAAAGACTCGTCCGAGCGTAGTATTGTGTGACAACTATTTCTGGATTACTCTGTCATAGCTTCCGCACTACACCTAAAAAGCCAAGATGAGTTAGGTAATCTACGGTCCTTAGCTTCAGTAGGCTCCCAGGTCGAAAGCAGTACGTCTTCTCGATTACTCGGTAAACGACACTACAGTCAAAGGGGCCTCCACTGAGTGGGGGATCTCATGCCTCCTTTTTTGTGATTACTCCCTCAAAGTTAACATGACTATACCGCCCGTCCTATCTTAAGTTTTCCCAAGTCCGGGTATAGGACTTATGAGTAATCACCAAGCACCCTGTAAACCAAGAAAATCCAGACAAACATATATACAAAATATAACACATAAACAATAATAGCACATATACATATATAAACAAAGATAGGCTCAACCCAGTGAAGTCGCCATTTTTTCTGTAGCGGTAGAAATGTGCAAGACTAAGCCATTGGATTGACTAGACTTTATACAAATCAAAATAAAAATAGCCACCGCGCTTTATTGTTTCCAAAGGAATGGGAAAAGAGCGAATAACCCAAAAAGAGGGGGAAAGATTCAAGGTAAGGGGGTTGGTTATGCAAAGGGAAGGTATTAGCACCCTAAACATCTACGGTACTCCGCAGGAACCTCTTTGTAAAATCTGTATATTTGGCTATAAAAAATGTGTTATATAAAATGGATGGTGGAGGTGAGAAAATAAATATTTTTATGATTTTTGCACCCGCGGCGGTTGCAAACCTTTAGTGCCTACGTACCACCTTTCGTGCAATAGGGGATCAGGGTACAGTAGTTCATCTAGAAAAGACTTGTTTGTTGATTTTTTTTAAACAAGCAGACAAGTCGTCATTGTTAGGAGAGAAATCTCGACTAACGCCCACAAGGTGTAAGAAAGATGGACCCTGCGTCAACAAGAGTGAGGGTTTGAGAACGCCTCTAGTACTCAAGTGGAAAAGTCGACACCTTTATAACCATAGGGATAGGAGAATGTTGCTCGACTATCAATGAATCATGTCTCACCTTGAGAAAAAAAAGTTTTAAAATGAAAAAGGTGCTTGGGCGCACAAAAGAGTTTGAATGAGTTGAAGTGTTTTGTTAATTTTGAAAGAAATGTCAAAGTATGATTAAATGAATTGAAGTTTGTTTAAAGAAAATAAGTTTTAAAAGAAAAGGCATTCGAAAAAACCGAGGTTTATTATGAAAGTGGTTTTAGTTTAAAAGCAAAGAAGATTTTGAAAGAAGATGAGAAGGTTTTGAAAATTAAAGAAGATGGGAGGAGATGAAGGGACTATCCTAAAGCATAAGGTAAAAGCTAAGGAAGAGAACCGTATAACCAACATGAAGCTGATACTTGACATTATAAGCCAATGTAGAATTCCCATTCTTTGGAGTGAAACCAAGAAAGAAAAGATACTAGACCTCTTGAGAGAACCATGCTTTAAGTGTATCAAGTCTTTGAAAAATTGGGCAGAGTAACGGCTGTATACGGGTGAATTCCAGATTACAAACAAATATCATAATCTCAATAACCTACACACAAAACAAACAAACAAACAACCCAATGTCTTAAGGTAAACCTCAAGAACTCCAGACAAAATATCAAATAAAGTCACAAAGTCTCCAAGATAGGCCAAGGTCTCTAATCCTAAGTCCAAGAAGTCCAATACTCCATAATGCAAAGGATAGTAACCAAATAGTCCAAGTATCATTAATGATTTTTATGGTTCATGTTGATTATTAGGTGTCTTTAAAAAGAAAGAAAAGCTTAAGTGAGCAAAATAAAAATGACATAAAAGTAAATGCTCAAGTGAACAAAGATGAAAATAGCATGAAATGTAAAATGCTAAAAGTAAATGGTACATAAAGCATAAAAATAAAAGCGTAAAGTAAAGTTAATTGTTAGTAATTAGTGGTTAGTTGGATGACCATCTTGAAACTTGCATTTGGAACTCATTAGAGGATTGGTAGAACCAAAGCCTCCACACAACAAGTTGCATTTGCTTTTTGTCAAGTATATCATCCATTTTGGAATTCTCACAAGGCAACATGTAATGATCAACGATGTTTAAGTGATCCGCGTTGACCAAAGGTGTTGTAGATCCATTAGAGGATTGGTAGAACCAAAGCATCCACACAATGAATCTCAAGGTTATTGGATCAAAGAGATCAAATTAACATACTTGGGCTTTCAATCATAAGTTTGGGCCACGAATGATCATTTATTCGAATCGGGACAAAATTTAGCGCTATGTTAAGCAATCGTAAGTGGACTTATGTAGAAGTCACACCTATTTTGAGGCCGGTCAATAGCAATCTATGTACTTCATGTTTGGATAAATGATATAGAGATCACCATCCCTTAACATGTAGCACAATTAAAAAATAAAGGGATAAGATGAAGAGGGAGGGGAATGATAAGCTAATTTGGATCACCATTTCAAAATTCTTTCATCTTTAAATTCAACCACTCCTCTAGATGGATTAAAGCACTAAACATATCATTAATCCAAAGCACCAAAAATGAATTAAATAATTCACTCTTAGGTAGATTTGAATTGATGAACATTTATCCAACTTCATCTACATCACAAAGTCCATTGAGTTTAAATACAAATTGGACATTTAAAATTGCAATCCAAACCAACAATCAAAAGGAGTGAGTAGAAAAATCATTTTGGATCAAAGCTGCCCCAAAACAAGGCAAAAAAGTGCATTATGTCCCTGTGCAGTCGATTGCAGTAACTGTGCAATCGATTGCACACGGTGTTATTTTCAAAAAAAATTGTGTGAAACGCTTCTGTGCAAATGATTGCACAGTTACTGCAATCAATTGCACACTGTTACAATAGCAAAAACAGCATTTTAAAAGGGCAATTTCTTGTTCAAACTTTCCATCAAACACCTTATGATCATGGATCCAATTGAGCATGAAAATTCCATCAAATTATGAGAAAATAACACCATTGGAATCACAAAATAATGCTCAAAGAATCAAACCCAAAGATCAACAAGAGATCACATTGTGAAAGATGAATTATCCAACTTACCAAAGGTAGATCTAGAGAATTATCAAAACAACTTCAAGAATTTGCTTCAATTCAACCACAAGAATCAATTGACCAAGCTTGGATGTAGAGAATTGATGAAGAAAAAGTGTTTGGATGAAGGTTTAGCTCAAAGATTAGTAAGCTTCAATGCAAAGCTTACTAACTTTTTGAAAATGGAGCTTTGAGTGAATTTGGTAGATGGAGAGAATTGAGAGATTTTTTAGTAAGGTGGATTTGGCTATCAAAAGCTTGAAATTTGAATGAAATGAGGGCTCTATTTATAGAGTTTTAGGATTGGGATTAGTGGTAATTTGGTAATTGATTCTTGGAGCCAAAATTTGAATTAATGATAATTCTTTCAAATATTAGAGCCAAAATTTGAATTAATGATAATTCTTCTTAAAAATGAAAAATTGGCACTAAAATTTTAATTGATGATACATCTTTCAAAAATGAAGAAAAATTGGAGCCAAAATTTGAATTAATGATAATTCTTCTTAAAAATGAAAAATTGGCACTAAAATTTGAATTAATGATACATCTTTCAAAAATGAAGAAAAATTAGAGCCAAAATTTGACAATTTTAAAATGTTGATTTTTTTCAAATTTCATGATGTGCAATCGATTGCACTACAGTGCAAATCGATTTGCACAGTGTATCTCTCCAAAAATTGTGCAAAATTCACTTTGTGCAATCGATTGCACTCTAGGAGCAATCGATTGTACAGTTAAAAAAAATGAAATTTTTTTAATTCTTTTTTTTCTTTGCAAATAGAGATTTTAGGGAAATAATACCGGAAAACCTTATTTGCCATATGCTTCAACTCGGTACCTACAAAACACAAATATGCAAAGACAAAGACAAATATTTTTTTGCATTTTGAGTAGAAGTTAGTCAACAACACAAGAGAAAACTTAAAGATAGGATGCAAATGTGATGAATGAAGCTATTTATTAATGATTGAGACTGAATGATAAAATATGGTATGAAGGTGCGACTGGAAAAATTTAGGGGCAAAATTTAGGGTACAACAGCTGCCCCTATTTAATTATCATTTAGCCAGATAGGCGGAAAGTAATTAAATACAAACAGACTTGAATTTTGTCCCTGATGCGATGAGATGATAGCATATGTCATGAATGAATGGACTCTTTCTTTACATATATTTTTTGAATGATGTATGAGATGAGACAGACTTTGTGGGAATGTGGAAAGACTCAAAACTGGAAACTTGTGGTAGTTCAGATGAAATGACGTGGAAAGACATGCCGGGGAACAACAAGATACTTCTGGATATCTGTCAGGGAGACAAAGAGTAACCATCAATACTTGGAAAAAAGAGATAAAACTCGAGAAGGCAAGCAGCGACATCCAAGAATGGCATTGAATGAGGCGAGCAACTCTCTGGAAAAGGCAATCAGAAACATCTAGAAGAACATTAGATGTAGGATGAGACCAAATCTGAAGCTACATCAGAGTCGTCCAGGAAAGACGCCAGATGGAAAAGAAACACGACATTCAATATTGGCTTTGAATGAAAGAAAAGCTCAATGTCTAATACTGGCTTTAGACGAGAGAAAAGATCACAACATCCAATACTGGCTTTGAATGAGTGAAAGAGATATTGACATTCAATACTGGCTTTGAATGAAGAAAAAGGTAACAACATCCAATACTGGCTTTGGATGAAAAAAGAGAAACAACTCAAACTGATGTTTGCTTTGGTAGGTGCCAAGTAAGTTGGACTTTGATCTCAAGGTGACATGTCAACTGCAATAAGACCTTGGAAAATGAAAATGAGGATGAAACACTCTTGTTATGCATTATGTATGAATTTTGTTATGCATGATATGTGAATGATCTATGCAGGTAATACCGACGTTTATGACAATGGAGTTTGACTCTTTTGTGAAGGTAAGATTGGAAGTTTAATTCCTCAACATGGAGAACTCTACCAAATTTAATTGGAAAGAAAATATCCTGAACCCAAATTTGTCACACTTGTAAACTGTATTGAACTGATGATCTTCTGAGGAAGGACATGAAGAGCTACTTGGGGACTTGTCCCAGATTAGCTGACTGTTGAAGATAAACTGATCATGGCTTCAGTCGAAAGTTGCTGGAAATAAGCTGATCACGGCTTCAGCTCCGAAATGACTATTGGAGATAAACTGATCATGGCTTCAGCTTCTGAAATGTTTGTTGGGAATAAACTGATCATGGCTTCAGTTCTGAAATGATTGTTGGAGATAAACTGATCATGGCTTCAGTTCTTGAGATAATTGTTGTAAATAAATGCCCCTGTATGAGTCTTGAAAATGATTTCCTGGCTGGCCAATTCTGAGAAAACTTGCATTGAGCAGTAAATCTTGAACTGATTCACAACAGGATCTGGAAGATACTTGCCCCTGATAGGGTCACTGACCAAGTTTCTCAGCTGTTTTAAATTCCTTGATGAGGAAAGCTCGTTTGCAAGCAAAATTGTTTATTCAAACATGGTATTTTTAATGCAAAGTTCATGCAAAAGTTTTGAATCCAAAATCATTTTTGAAATGATGTTATTGGTGTATAGAAAATGCATCACTGGTTAAAACACAGTGGTTTATACTTTTAAAGTGAAAACAAAGGTATGAAACCAAAACAAATGATTCGCAAAAGATCATAGGAGTCAGTTTGCGCAACCTTGCTTTAGTATGCTTTCAAAAGAAACTCGGCTTCAATTAAGTCTTTTGAGGGTTGTAATGTGGTCGGGTTCACGGTTTAAGAAATAAAGGATAAAGGCTCAAAGTTTATTTGTACTCAACCCAATCTTTGTGATGTTCTTCAATCCAACATTCAGTTAATTCATAATATGCATTCAGTTTCCAAGAGATTTTGGAATTGCACTGATGGTAGCAATAACGATGGCTCAGAAGCTCAAGGAATTATTGAGAATGACAGTCATTTCTTCTTACATATTTTTGTTGTTTTGAGGACTTTTGTCAATTCTGGTGGAGAATTTTGAGGATTTGAAGACCACTTCTGATTGAATTTATTATTCCCAACTTTTTCCTGAACTGTTTCATTTGAGATTACAGTCAGCAGGATGCCCCAGTTTTTGCCTGAACTGTTTCATTTGAGATTACAGTCAGCGGGATGCCCCAGTTTTTTGCCTAAGTCTCCTTCATAGGTTTTGACTTAGCGGGATTTTTCTGTTGATTTTTATTTTCATTTCATTTTTCCTTTTTTGGAAGGATAATGACTGCCTTGCTTAATGATTACGGGGAACCATCTTCGTCATTTTTTGTTTGAGAGCATCTTTGACACTTCTTGCTGTGTGCAAAGGAAAGCTTGATCGCGACCTTTGTTGAAAGGTGTCTTGCATGATTTCTCTTGTAATTGAATGCATAACCAAATTAACTGAGAACTACCCATCCCCGGGTTAAGATTGCGGGTTTTTCTGTATAGAAAGAAACTCCAACTTCTAGGCTCAAAGGGGTGAACGAGGGATTAACTTCCTTATTTCTCCAGTGTTTGGGAGTTGAAACAATGCCTATATATCCTCAGCAAAGTTTTATTCGAAAGCATACCAGCAACAATTATGGGTATTTCGTTTTCATCATCCTCCCTCAAATCTTTGCATAAACAAAATCTTGATAAAGGGAGTAAACAAGAGAAATATATTTGAAAGTAGTAAATGAAAAATGATTTGAATCAAAACATTGCAATGCTCATTTCATTAAACTTAACATGAAAGTATAAATAGCATTTGAAAGCAACAACTTTAACATAAACAAGGGGAAAATGCAAACAGAAAGAAACATGGCCTAGTAACTAATCAGTAACAAGGATGAGCTGTCCTGTCTGAAACACTAGCTTTAGGAAGTAACTTGAGGGTATCCCGACTCAGTCTTCAGCCACTTTGTTTTGGCAAAGGATTGTTGATGACATTAGGACCTGCCTCTTTGAAAGTAAGAAAATTGGTTTTCACCAATTCTTGCACTCTGTTTTTCAAAGCATAACAACTTTCTAAATCATGACCGGTAGCTCCTTGATGACTCTCACAGTGAAGGTCAGATCTGAACCCGGCTGGAGGAGGATTTCGAGGAATTAGAGGCCTAGTTGTAATCAATCCCTTCTGCACCAATGCAGGGTACAATTCAGTGTACGTCATAGGGATGGGATCAAACTGAGCCCTATTCCGATTTTGATTCTGGGCAATATTTTGTCGTTGAGGGACATGAATTGGTTGAGCATTGACCGCAGGAGTAACAACCGCTACTTGTGGTTGATCAGTGTATTGAGGCCTACGGCGAGGTCCTCTTCTCTCAGTCGAGACAGCATTGGCTTCTACCTGTTTCTTCTTCTGAAAGTTCCCAAGGTATTTCTTTGCACCATTAGAAGATTCAGCAGCTTTAGACACTTTACCATTCTTGATTCCTTCTTTTAATCTCTGGCTAATAGTCACCAGGTCTGTGAAGCTGGAGGACACACTACCAATCATCTTCTCCCAAAAGAAAGAGGACAAAGTATCCATGAAAAAACCAGTTATCTCTTTCTCTGCCAGAGGTGGTTCAACTTAAGATGCCAATTCTCTCAATCGTTGAGCATATTCCTTGAAAGATTCTTTCTCATTCTGAGACATATTTTGTAGTTGGCGATGATCAGGTGTCATGTCGAGGTTGTATTTGTATTTCTTTACGAAAGCATCAACAAGATCTTGGAAGCATTGGATACGACCTTTCTCAAGTCCCATATACCATTTCAATGAAGCTCCACTCAGACTGTCTTGGAAATAATGGATAAGTAGCTTGTCATTCTTTGTGTAAGAAGACATCTTTCGAAAGTACATCACCAAATGACTTCTTGGACAAGTGTGCCCCTTATATTTCTCAAACTCGGGAGTCTTGAACTTTGCAGGGATAACCAGATCAGAAACCAAGCACATATTGTTAGCATCAACACTGAAGAACTCATTTCCTTCCATAGCTCTGAGTCTCTTCTCCAAAGTTTGATATTGTTCTTTGAAATCTTCAAACTCACCGAAGTCTCCTTGACTCACACTTCGAGGACTGGCAGCATGGTACTCAAAGAGAGCATTCCCAAAAGTAGCTTGTGCAGCAGGTTGACGAAAAGCAGTATGAACGAATTACTGAGGTTCAGTGAAAACTGGAGCCTGAAAGACTGGTCGGGAAGACTGTCCAACCATTGAAGTAATTACAACAGGTGGAGCGTAATTATGAGGTAACCCAAACTCTGGCCATGCAGTAGATGTATGCTGGATAGGTTGAGTGTCAACAGAAGCAGTTGGGATTTCAGATATTACAGTCCTTTGAGGTGGCTCTCCTCTGGAAATTAGAATTTGCATCATCTCGGTAAGTTTGGCCATGCCTGACTTCAACTTATCGATTTCCATTCTGACTTCCATGTTGTGTTGTTCTTGGTTTTCCATTCTCAATCTGACAGAAGCTCTAGTCCCGTAGTTATGTTGAGGAATCAGCTTGACGGTAGACGACTAACTAGAAGAAAGAAGCAACTGGGAATAAGATCCTAAATAACCTGGATGTATGCGGAATGATGCGGAGGATGCAAATGACATGCAATGTTATGCAATGCACTGCACAGTAACAAGATCACACGGTTCAGAGTCACGAGCCTGGAGTCAAAGGTACAACCCATAAGGTATAGACTAACTGTTATCACCTGCCAAACAAGGTTCTAAGAGGTTCCCAGAGTCTACATCCTTCCTTTGGATATTACCAACGTCCCGATTAACTCGGTAATTAGCAATATTCTCAGGAAAGACTCGTCCGAGCGTAGTATTGCGTGACAACTATTTCTGGATTACTCTGTCATAGCTTCCGCAATACACCTAAAAGGCCAAGATGAGTTAGGTAATCTACGGTCCTTAGCTTCAGTAGGCTCCCAGGTCAAAAGCAGTACGTCTTCCCGATTACTCGGTAAACGACACTACAGTCAAAGGGGCCTCCACTGAGTGGGGGATCTCATGCCTCCTTTTTTGGGATTACTCCCTCAAAGTTAACATGACTATACCGCCCGTCCTATCTTAAGTTTTCCCAAGTCCGGGTATAGGACTTATGAGTAATCACCAAGCACCCTGTAAACCAAGAAAATCCAGACAAACATATATACAAAATATAACACATAAACAATAATAGCACATATACATATATATAAACAAAGATAGGCTCAACCCACTTAGGGATGGACCAGCAAGAGGTCAATTTTTCCCCAGTGAAGTCGCCATTTTTTCTGTAGCGGTAGAAATGTGCAAGACTAAGCCATTGGATTGACTAGACTTTATACAAATCAAAATAAAAATCGCCACCCGCGCTTTATTGTTTCCAAAGGAATGGGAAAAGAGCGAATAACCCAAAAAGAGGGGGAAAGATTCAAGGTAAGGGGGTTGGTTATGCAAAGGGAAGGTATTAGCACCCTAAACATCTACGGTACTCCGCAGGAACCTTTTTGTAAAATCTGTATATTTGGCTATAAAAAATGTGTTATATAAAATGGATGGTGGAGGTGAGAAAATAAATATTTTTATGATTTTTGCACCCACGGCGGTTGCGAACCTTTAGTGCCTACGTACCACCTTTCGTGCAATAGGGGATCAGGGTACACGTAGTTCATCTAGAAAAGACTTGTTTGTTAATTTTTTTAAACAAGGAGACAAGTCGTCATTGTTAGGAGAGAAATCTCGACTAACGCCCACAAGGTGTAAGAAAGATGGACCCTGCGTTAACAAGAGTGAGGGTTTGAGAACGCCTCTAGTACTCAAGTGGAAAAGTCGACACCTTTATAACCATAGGGATAGGAGAATGTTGCTCGACTATAAATGAATCATGTCTCACCTTGAGAAAAAAAAGTTTTAAAATGAAAAAGGTGCTTGGGCGCACAAAAGAGTTTGAATGAGTTGAAGTGTTTTGTTAATTTTGAAAGAAATGTCAAAGTATGATTAAATGAATTGAAGTTTGTTTAAAGAAAATAAGTTTTAAAAGAAAAGGCATTCGAAAAAACAGAGGTTTATTATGAAAGCGGTTTTAGTTTAAAAACAAAGAAGATTTTGAAAGAAGATGAGAAGGTTTTGAAAATTAAAGAAGATGGGAGGAGATGAAGGGACTATCCTAAAGCATAAGGTAAAAGCTAAGGAAGAGAACCGTCTAACCAACATGAAGCTGATACTTGACATTATAAGCCAATGTAGAATTCCCATTCTTTGGAGTGAAACCAAGAAAGAAAAGATACTAGACCTCTTGAGAGAACCATGCTTTAAGTGTATCAAGTCTTTGAAAAATTGGGCAGAGTAACGGCTGTATACGAGTGAATTCCAGATTACAAACAAATATCGTAATCTCAATAACCTGCACACAAAACAAACAAACAACCCAATATCTTAAGGTAAACCTCAAGAACTCTAGACAAAATATCAAATAAAGTCACAAAGTCTCCAAGATAGGCCAAGGTCTCTAATCCTAAGTCCAAGAAGTCCAATACTCCATAATGCAAAGGATAGTAACCAAATAGTCCAAGTATCATTAATGATTTTTATGGTTCATGTTGATTATTAGGTGTCTTTAAAAAGAAAGAAAAGCTCAAGTGAGCAAAATAAAAATGACATAAAAGTAAATGCTCAAGTGAGCAAAGATGAAAATAGCATGAAATGTAAAATGCTAAAAGTAAATGGTACATAAAGCATGAAAATAAAAGCGTAAAGTAAAGTTAATTGTTAGTAATTAGTGGTTAGTTGGATGACCATCTTGAAACTTGCATTTGGAACTCATTAGAGGATTGGTAGAACCAAAGCCTCCACACAACAAGTTGCATTTGCTTTTTGTCAAGTATATCATCCATTTTGGAATTCTCACAAGGCAACATGTAATGATCAACGATGTTTAAGTGATCCGCGTTGACCAAAGGTGTTGTAAATCCATTAGAGGATTGCTAGAACCAAAGCCTCCACACAATGAATCTCAAGGTTATTGGATCAAAGAGATCAAATTAACATACTTGAGCTTACAATCATAAGTTTGGGCCACGACTGATCATTTATTCGAATCGGGACAAAATTTAGCGCTATGTTAAGCAATCATAAGTGGACTTATGTAGAAGTCACACCTATTTTGAGGTCGGTCAATAGCAATCTATGTACTTCATGTTTGGATAAATGATATATAGATCACCATCCCTTAACATGTAGCACAATTAAAAAAGAAAGGGATAAGATGAACAGGGAGGGGAATGATAAGCTAATTTGGATCACCAATTCAAAATTCTTTCATCTTTAAATTCAACCACTCCTCTAGATGGATTAAAGCACTAAACATATCATTAATCCAAAGCACCAAAAATGAATTAAATAATTCACTCTTAGGAATATTTGAATTGATGAACATTTATCCAACTTCATCTACATCGCAAATTCCATTGAGTTTAAATACAAATTGGACATTTAAAATTGCGATCCAAACCAACAATCAAAAGGAGTGAGTAAAAAAATCATTTTGGATCAAAGCTGCCCCAAAACAAGGCAAAAAAGTGCATTCTGTCCCTGTGCAGTCGATTGCAGTAACTGTGTAATCGACTGCACACAGTGTTATTTTCAAAAAAATTGTGTGAAACGCTTCTGTACAATCGATTGCACAGTTACTGCAATCGATTGCACACTGTTACAGTAGCAAAAACAACATTTTAAAAGGGCAATTTCTTGTTCAAACTTTCCATCAAACACCTTATGATCATGGATCCAATTGAGCATGAAAATTCCATTAAATTATGAGAAAATAACACCATTGGAATCACAAAACAATGCTCAAAGAATCAAACCCAAATATCAACAAGAGATCACATTGTGAAAGATGAATTATCCAACTTACCAAAGGTAGATCTAGAGAATTATCAAAACAACTTCAAGAATTTGCTTCAATTCAACCACAAGAATCAATTGACCAAGCTTGGATGTAGAGAATTGATGAAGAAAAAGTGTTTGGATGAAGGTTTAGCTCAAAGATTAGTAAGCTTCAATGCAAAGCTTACTAACTTTTTCAAAATGGAGCTTTGAGTGAATTTGGTAGATGGAGAGAATTGAGAGATTTTTTAGCAAGGTGGATTTGGCTATCAAAAGCTTGAAATTTGAATGAAATGAGGGCTCTATTTATAGAGTTTTAGGATTGGGATTAGTGGTAATTTGGTAATTGATTCTTGGAGCCAAAATTTGAATTAATGATAATTCTTTCAAATATTAGAGCCAAAATTTGAATTAATGATAATTCTTCTTAAAAATGAAAAATTGGCACTAAAATTTGAATTAATGATACATCTTTCAAAAATGAAGAAAAATTGGAGCCAAAATTTGACAATTTTAAAATGTTGATTTTTTTCAAATTTCACGTTGTGCAATCGATTGCAGTACAGTGCAAATCGATTTGCACAATGTATCTTTCCAAAAATTGCGCAAAATTCACTTTGTGCAATCGATTGCACTCTAGGAGCAATCGATTGTACAGTGAAAAATAATGAAATTTTTTAATTCTTTTTTCTTTGCAAATAGAGATTTTAGGGAAATAATACCGGAAAACCTTATTTGCCATATGTTTCGACTTAGTACCTACAAAACACAAATATGCAAAGACAAAGACAAATATTTTTTTGCATTTTGAGTAGAAGTTATTCAACAACACAAGAGAAAACTTAAAGATAGGATGCAAATGTGATGAATGAAAAAATATGGTATGAAAGTGCGACTGAAAAAATTTAGGGGCAAAATTTAGGATACAACAGCTGCCCCTATTTAATTATCTTTTAGCCAGATAGGCGGAAAGTAATTAAATACAAACAGACCTGAATTTTGTCCCTGATGCGATGAGATGATAGCATATGTCATGAATGAATGGACTCTTTTTTTACATATATTTTTTGAATGATGTATGAGATGAGACAGACTTTGTGGGAATGTGGAAAGACTCGAAACTAGAAACTTGTGGTAGTTCAGATGAAATGACGTGGAAAGACACGTCGGGGAACAACAAGATACTTCTGGATATCTGTCAGGGAGACAAAGAGTAACCATCAATACTTGGAAAAAAAGAGATAAAACTCGAGAAGTCAAGCAGCGACATCCAAGAATGGCATTGAATGAGGCGAGAAACTCTCTGGAAAAGGCAATCATAAACATCTAGAAGAACATTAGATGTAGGATGAGACCAAATCTGAAGCTACATCAGAGTCGTCCAGGAAAGACGCTGGACGGAAAAGAAACACGAAATCCAATACTGGCTTTGAATGAAGGGAAAACTCAACGTCTAATAATGGCTTTAGACGAGAGAAACGATCACAATATCCAATACTGGCTTTGGATGGAAACAAAAGATCCTTACATTCAATACTGGCTTTGAATGAAAGAAAAGCTCAACGTCTAATACTAGCTTTAGACGAGAGAAAAGATCACAACATCCAATACTGGCTTTGAATGAGTGAAAGAGATATTGACATTCAATACTGGCTTTGACTGAAGAAAAAGGTAACAAAATCCAATATTGGCTTTGGATGAAAAAAGAGAAATAACTCAAACTGATGTTTGCTTTGGTAGGTGCCAAGTAAGTTGGACTTTGATCTCAAGGTGACATGTCAACTGCAATAAGACCTTGGAAAATGAAAATGAGGATGAAACACTCTTGTTATGCATTATGTATGAATTTTGTTATGCATGATATGTGAATGATCTATGCGGGTAATACCGACGTTTACGACAACGGAGTTTGACTCTTTTGTGAAGGTAAGATTGGAAGTTTAATTCCTCAACATGGAGAACTCTGCCAAATTTAATTGGAAAGAAAATATCCTGAACCCAAATTTGTCACACTTGTAAACTATATTGAACTGATGATCTTCTGAGGAAGGACATGAAGAGCTACTTGGAGACTTGTCCTAGATTAGCTGACTGTTGAAGATAAACTGATCATGGCTTCAGTTGAAAGTTGCTGGAAATAAGCTGATCACGGCTTCAGCTCCGAAATGACTATTGGAGATAAACTGATCATGGCTTCAGCTTCTGAAATGTTTGTTGGGAATAAACTGATCATGGCTTCAGTTCTGAAATGATTGTTGGAGATAAACTGATCATGGCTTCAGTTCTTGAGATAATTGTTGTAAATAAATGCCCTTGTATGAGTCTTGAAAATAATTTCCTGGCTGGCCAATTCTGAGAAAACTTGCATTGAGCAGTAAATCTTGAACTGATTCACAACAGGATCTGGAAGATACTTGCCCCTGATAGGGTCACTGACCAAGTTTCTCAGCTGTTTGAAATTCCTTGATGAGGAAAGCTCGTTTGCAAGAAAAATTGTTTATTCAAACATGGTATTTTTAATGCAAAGTTCATGCAAAAGTTTTGAATCCAAAATCATTTTTGAAATGATGTTATTGGTGTATAGAAAATGCATCACTGGTTAAAACACAGTGGTTTATACTTTTAAAGTGAAAACAAAGGTATGAAACCAAAACAAATGATTCGCAAAAGATCATAGGAGTCAGTTTACGCAACCTTGCTTTAGTATGCTTTCAAAAGAAACCCGGCTTCAACTAGGTCTTTTGAGGGTTTTAATGTGGTCGGGTTCACGGTTTAAGAAATAAAGGATAAAGGCTCAAAGTTTATTTGTACTCAACCCAATCTTTGTGATGTTCTTCAATCCTACATTCAGTTAATTCATAATATGCATTCAGTTTCCAAGAGATTTTGGAATTGCACTGATGGTAGCAATAACGATGGCTCAGAAGCTAAAGGAATTATTGAGAATGACAGTCATTTCTTCTTACATATTTTTGTTGTTTTGAGGACTTTTGTCAATTCTGGTGGAGAATTTTGAGGATTTGAAGACCTCTTCTGATTGAATTTATTATTCCCAACTTTTTCCTGAACTGTTTCATTTGAGATTACAGTCAGCAGGATGTCCCAGTTTTTGCCTGAACTGTTTCATTTGAGATTACAATCAGCGGGATGCCCCAGTTTTTTGCCTAAGTCTCCTTCATAGGTTTTGACTTAGCGGGATTTTTCTGTTGATTTTTATTTTCATTTCATTTTTCCTTTTTTGGAAAGATAATGACTGCCTTGCTTAATGATTACGGGGAACCATCTTCGTCATTTTTTGTTTGAGAGCATTTTTGACACTTCTTGCTGTGTGCAAAGGAAAGCTTGATCGCGACCTTTGTTGAAAGGTATCTTGCATGATTTCTCTTGTAATTGAATGCACAACCAAATTAACTGAGAACTACCCATCCCCGGGTTAAGATTGCGGGTTTTTCTGTATAGAAAGAAACTCCAACTTCTAGGCTCAAAGGGGTGAACGAGGGATTAACTTCCTTATTTCTCCAGTGTTTGGGAGTTGAAACAATGCCTGTATATCCTCAGCAAAGTTTTATTCGAAAGCATACCAGCAACAATTATGGGTATTTCGTTTTCATCATCCTCCCTCAAATCTTTGCATAAACAAAATCTTGATAAAGGGAGTAAACAAGAGAAATATATTTGAAAGTAGTAAATGAAAAATGATTTGAATCAAAACATTGCAATGCTCATTTCATTAAACTTAACATGAAAGTATAAACAGTATTTGAAAGCAACAACTTTAACATAAACAAGGGAAAAATGAAAACAGAAAGAAACATGTCCTAGTGACTAATCAGTAACAAGGATGAGTTGTCCTGTCTGAAACACTAGCTTTAGGAAGTGACTTGAGGGTATCCCGACTCAGTCTTCAGCCACTTTGTTTTGGTAAAGGATTGTTGATGACATTAGGACCTGCCTCTTTGAAAGTAAGAAAATTGGTTTTCACCAATTCTTGCACTCTGTTTTTCAAAGCATAACAACTTTCTAAATCATGACCGGCAGCTCCTTGATGAAACTCACAGTGAAGGTCAGATCTGAACACGGCTGGAGGAGGATTTCGAGGAATTAGATGCCTAGTTTTAATCAATCCCTTCTGCACCAATGCAGGGTACAATTCAGTGTACGTCATAGGGATGGGATCAAACTGAGCCCTATTCCGATTCTGATTCTGCACAATATTTTGTCGTTGAGGGACATGAACTGGTTGAGCATTGACCGCAGGAGTAACAACCGCTACTTGTGGTTGATCAGTGTATTGAGGCCTACGGCGAGGTCCTCTTCTCTCAGTCGAGACAGCATTGGCTTCTACCTCTTTCTTCTTCTGAAAGTTCCCAAGGTATTTCTTTGCACCATTAGAAGATTCAGCAGCTTTAAACACTTTACCATTCTTGATTCCTTCTTCTAATCTCTGGCCAATAGTCACCAGGTCTGTGAAGCTGGAGGACACACTACCAATCATCTTCTCCCAAAAAAAAGGGGACAAAGTATCCATGAATAAACCAGTTATCTTTTTCTCTGCCAGAGGTGGTTCAACTTGAGATGCCAATTCTCTCCATCGTTGAGCATATTCCTTGAAATATTCTTTCTCATTCTGAGACATATTTTGAAGTTGGCGACGATCAGGTGTCATGTCGAGGTTGTATTTGTATTGCTTTACGAAAGCATCAACAAGATCTTGGAAGCATTGGATACGACCTTTCTCAAGTCCCATATACCATTTCAATGAAGCTCCACTCAGACTGTCTTGGAAACAATGGATAAGAAGCTTGTCATTCTTTGTGTAAGCAGACATCTTTCGAAAGTACATCACCAAATGACTTCTTGGACAAGTGTGCCCCTTATATTTCTCAAACTTAGGAGTCTTGAACTTTGCAGGGATAACCAGATCAGAAACCAAGCACATATTGTTAGCATCAACACTGAAGAACTCATTTCCTTCCATAGCTCTGAGTCTCTTGTCCAAAGTTTGATACTGTTCTTTGAAATCTTCAAACTCACCGAAGTCTCCTTGACTCACACTTTGAGGACTGGCAGCATGGTACTCAAAGAGAGGATTCCCAAAAGTAGCTTGTGCAGCAGGTTGACGAAAAGCAGTATGAACGATTGGTTGAGGTTCAGTGAAAACTGGAGCCTGAAAGACTGGTCGGGAAGACTGTCCAACCATTGAATTAATTACAACAGGCGGAGTGTAATTATGAGGTAACCCAAACTTTGTCCATGCAGTAGATGTATGCTGGATAGGTTGAGTGTCAACAGCAACAGTTGGGATTTCAGATATTACAGTCCTTTGAGGTGGCTCTCCTCTGGAAATTAGAACTTGCATCATCTCAGTAAGTTTGGCCATGCCTGACTTCAACTCATCGATTTCCATTCTGACTTCCATGTTGTGTTGTTCTTGGTTTTCCATTCTCAATCTGATAGCAGCTCTAGTCCCTTAGTTATGTTGAGGAATCAGCTTGACGGTAGACGACTAACTAGAAGAAAGAAGCAACTGGGAATAATATCCTAAACAACCTGGATGTATGCAGAATGATGCGGAGGATGCAAATGATATGCAATGTTATGCAATGCACTGCACAGTAACAAGATCACACGGTTCAGAGTCACAAGCCCGGAGTCAAAGGTACAACCCATAAGGTATGGACTAACTGTTATCACCTGCCGAACAAGGTTCTAAGAGGTTCTTAGAGTCTACATCCTTCCTTTGGATATTACCAACGTCCCGCTTAACTCGGTAATTAGCAATATTCTCACGCCTCCACTGAGTGGGGGATCTCATGCCTCCTTTTTTGGGATTACTCCCTCAAAGTTAACATGACTATACCGCCCGTCCTATCTTAAGTTTTCCCAAGTCCGGGTATAGGACTTATAAGTAATCACCAAGCACCCTGTAAACCAAGAAAATCCAGACAAACATATATACAAAATATAACACATAAACAATAATAGCACATATATAGATATAAACAAAGATAGGCTCAACCCACTTAGGGATGGACTAGCAAGAGGTCAATCTTTCCCCAAGGAAGTCGCCATTTTTTCTGTAGCGGAGGAAATGTGCAAGACTAAGCCATTAGATTGACTAGACTTTATACAAATTAAAATAAAAATCGCCACCGCGCTTTATTGTTTCCAAAGGAATGGGAAAAGAGCGAATAACCCAAAAAGAGGGGGAAAGATTCAAGGTAAGGGGGTTGGTTATTCAAAGGGAAGGTATTAGCACCCTAAACATCTACGGTATTCCGCAGGAACCTCTTTGTAAAATCTGTATATTTGGCTATAAAAAATGTGTTATATAAAATGGATGGTGGAGGTGAGAAAAGAAATATTTTTATGATTTTTGCACCAGCGGCGATTGCGGACCTTTAGTGCCTAAGTACCACCTTTCGTGCAATAGGGGATCAGGGTACACGTAGTTCATCTAGAAAAGACTTGTTTGTTGATTGTTTTTAAACAAGGAGACAAGTCTTCATTGTTAGGAGATAAATCTCGACTAACGCCCACAAGGTGTAAGAAAGATGGACCCTACATCAACAAGAGTGAGGGTTTGAGAATGCCTCTAGTACTCAAGTGGAAAAGTCGACACCTTTTTAACCATAGGGATAGGAGAATGTTGCTCGACTATCAATGAATCATGTCTCACCTTGAAAAAAAAGTTTTAAAATGGAAAAGGTGCTTGGGCACACAAAAGAGTTTGAATGAGTTGAAGTGTTTTGTTAATTTTGAAAGAAATGTCAAAGTATGATTAAATGAATTGAAGTTTGTTTAAAGAAAATAAGTTTTAAAAGAAAAGGCATTCGAAAAAACCGAGGTTTATTATGAAAGTGGTTTTAGTTTAAAAACAAAGAAGATTTTGAAAGAAGATGAGAAGGTTTTGAAAATTAAAGAAGATGGGAGGAGATGAAGGGACTATCCTAAAGCATAAGGTAAAAGCTAAGGAAGAGAACCGTCTAACCAACATGAAGCCGATACTTGACATTATAAGCCAATGTAGAATTCCCATTCTTTTGAGTGAAACCAAGCAAGAAAAGATACTAGACCTCTTGAGAGAACCATGCTTTAAGTGTATCAAGTCTTTGAAAAATTAGGCAGAGTAACGGCTGTATACGGGTGAATTCCAGATTACAAACAAAGATCATAATCTCAATAACCTGCACACAAAACAAACAAACAACCCAATGTCTTGAGGTAAACCTCAAGAACTCCAGACAAAATATCAAATAAAGTCACAAAGTCTCCAAGATAGGCCAAGGTCTCTAATCCTAAGTCCAAGAAGTCCAATACTCCATAATGCAAAGGATAGTAACCAAATAGTCCAAGTATCATTAATGATTTTTATGGTTCATGTTGATTATTAGGTGTCTTTAAAAAGAAAGAAAAGCTCAAGTGAGCAAAATAAAAATGACATAAAAGTAAATGCTCAAGTGAGCAAAGATGAAAATAGCATGAAATGTAAAATGCTAAAAGTAAATGGTACATAAAGCATAAAAATAAAAGTGTAAAGTAAAGTTAATTGTTAGTAATTAGTGGTTAGTTGGATGACCATCTTGAAACTTGCATTTAGAACTCATTAGAGGATTGGTAGAACCAAAGCCTCCACACAACAAGTTGCATTTGCTTTTTGTCAAGTATATCATCCATTTTGGAATTCTCACAAGGAAACATGTAATGATCAACGATGTTTAAGTGGTCCGCGTTGACCAAAGGTGTTGTAGATCCATTAGAGGATTGGTAGAACCAAAGCCTCTACGCAATGAATCTCAAGGTTATTGGATCAAAGAGATCAAATTAACATACTTGGGCTTGCAATCATAAGTTTGGGCCACGATTGATCATTTATTCGAATCGGGACAAAATTTAGCGCTATGTTAAGCAATCGTAAGTGGACTTATGTAGAAGTCACACCTATTTTGAGGCCGGTTAATAGCAATCTATGTACTTCATGTTTGGATAGATGATATAGAGATCACCATCCCTTAACATGTAGCACAATTAAAAAAGAAAGGGATAAGATGAAGAGGGAGGGGAATGATAAGCTAATTTGGATCACCATTTCAAAATTCTTTCAGATTTAAATTCAACCACTCCTCTAGATGGATTAAAGCACTAAACATATCATTAATCCAAAGCACCAAAAATGAATTAAATAATTCACTTTTAGGTAGATTTGAATTGATGAAAATTTATCCAACTTCATCTACATCACAAAGTCCATTGAGTTTAAAGACAAATTGGACATTTAAAATTGCAATCCAAACCAACAATCAAAAGGAGTGAGTAGAAAAATCATTTTGGATCAAAGCTGCCCCAAAACAAGGCAAAAAAGTGCATTCTGTCCCTGTGCAGTCGATTGCAGTAACTGTACAATCGATTGCACACAGTGTTATTTTCAAAAACAATTGTGTGAAACGCTTCTGTGAAATCGATTGCACAGTTACTGCAATTGATTGCACACTGTTACAGTAGCAAAAACAGCATTTTAAAAGGGCAATTTCTTGGTCAAACTTTCCATCAAACACCTTATGATCATGGATTCAATTGAGCATGAAAATTCCATCAAATTATGAGAAAATAACACCATTGGAATCACAAAATAATTCTCAAAGAATCAAACCCAAAGATCAACAAGAGATCACATTGTGAAAGATGAATTATCCAACTTACCAAAGGTAGATCTAGAGAATTATCAAAACAACTTCAAGAATTTGCTTCAATTCAACCACAAGAATCAATTGACCAAGCTTGGATGTAGAGATTTGATGAAGAAAAATTGTTTGGATGAAGGTTTAGCTCAAAGATTAGTAAGCTTCAATGCAAAGCTTACTAACTTTTTGAAAATGGAGCTTTGAGTGAATTTGGTAGATGGAGAGAATTGAGAGATTTTTTAGCAAGGTGGATTTGGCTATCAAAAGCTTGAAATTTGAATGAAATGAGGGCTCTATTTATAGAGTTTTAGGATTGGGATTAGTGGTAATTTGGTAATTGATTCTTGGAGCCAAAATTTGAATTAATGATAATTCTTTCAAATATTAGAGCCAAAATTTGAATTAATGATAATTCTTCTTAAAAATGAAAAATTGGCACTAAAATTTGAATTGATGATACATCTTTCAAAAATGAAGAAAAATTGGAGCCAAAATTTGAATTAATGATAATTCTTCTTAAAAATAAAAAATTGGCACTAAAATTTGAATTAATGATACATCTTTCAAAAATGAAGAAAAATTGGAGCCAAAATTTGACAATTTTAAAATGCTGGTTTTTTTCAAATTTCACGTTGTGCAAATCGATTTGCACAGTGTATCTTTCCAAAAATTGTGCAAAATTCACTTTGTGCAATCAATTGCACTCTAGGAGCAATCGATTGTACAATGAAAAAAATGAAATTTTTTTAATTCTTTTTTTCTTTGCAAATAGAGATTTTAGGGAAATAGTACCGGAAAACCTTATTTGCCATATGCTTCGACTCGGTACCTACAAAACTCAAATATGCAAAGACAAAGACAAATATTTTTTTGCATTTTGAGTAGAAGTTAGTCAACAACACAAGAGAAAACTTAAAGATAGGATGCAAATGTGATGAATGAAGCTATTTATTAATGATTGTGACTGAATGATAAAATATGGTATGAAAGTGCGACTGAAAAAAGTTAGGGGCAAAATTTAGGGTACAACAGCTATAGCCTTCGCATCTCTGAATATCTTGTCCATCCGTTGCTTCGTCTGAAAATGATTGAATCGATCAGAAGCTCAAAGTTTGTCTTTAAAGAGATTGTCCTTAAAGTGATCCGACGAGACATAGTCATACGCTTTAATTCCCTAACTTTTGCCTGGACCGCCCTTTCGGGTTTTCAGTCAACCGAGAAACCCTTTTTTGCCCAAGTCGTCCTTTCAGGTTTTCAACTTGTCGGGTGTACAGATTTTTTTTTATTTATCCCTAATTTTTTCCTGAACCGCCCTTTCGGGTTTTCGATTCACCGGGATGCCCTTGTTTTTCCTAGGTGTGTCAACCTAACGGGTCATTTATGCGGAGTATCTTTTGACTATGTCTGCGTTCGCAGGGTGCGGCAGGTCGTCGCCGTCCATGGTGGTTAAAATCATTGCCCCACCAGAAAAGATGTTCTTGATTATAAATGGTCCTTCATAGGTAGGAGTCCATTTTCCCCTGGGATCACTTTGCGGCAAAATGATGCGCTTGATTACCAGATCCCCGACTTGATATACATGGCGCCTGACTTTTTTATTAAAAGCCTTGATCATCCGTTTTTGATACGTCTGACCATGGCAAACAGAAGTAAGTCTTTTCTCGTCAATTAAGTTCAATTGATCAAGTCGGGTCTGAATCCAATCGTCTTCACTCAAACCAGCATCTTTCATGATTCTCAAGGAGGGAATCTGGACTTCGATAGGTAAAATAGCCTCCAAGCCATATACCAAGGAATAGGGTGTTGCCCTAGTTGATGTGCGTGCCGTGGTACGGTACCCGTGGAGAGAAAACGGTAACATTTCATGCCAGTTCTTGTAGGTGACTGTAATCTTTTGTATGATCTTCTTGATATTTTTGTTCGCAGCTTCGACTGCACCATTCATCTT
The DNA here is from genome assembly GCA_948472305.1 of Vicia faba. NCBI lineage: Eukaryota > Viridiplantae > Streptophyta > Magnoliopsida > Fabales > Fabaceae > Vicia > Vicia faba. The sequence goes on along the minus strand of OX451736.1, from coordinate 507,900,389 downwards.
CGGCAGATAGGGGGATGAATTGTGATGTTGAATCTTGAACTGCTCGCATAAAGCGGTGATCATAGTATTGTTAAGGTTTGTACCGTTGTCAGTGATGATCCTTTCGGGGATACCGTACCGGCAAATAATGTTCTGCTTGATGAAGCGGGCAACAACATTCTTAGTAACGGATGCGAAGGAAGCTGCTTCGACCCACTTGGTGAAATAGTCAATGGCCACCAGAATGAAATGATGTCCATTGGATGATGTAGGCTTGATCTCTCCAATCATGTCGATTCCCCACATGGCGAATGGCCAAGGAGCTGTTAGGACATTTAGGGGAATCGGAGGCATGTGCACCTTGTCTGCATAGATTTAACATTTATGGTAGGTCCGGGAATGTTGATAGCAGTCAGCTTCCATGGTAGACCAGTAATAGCCTGCCCAGAGAATCTTATTAGCCATCGTATGCCCGCTAGAGTGAGTGCCGAAGGTACTTTCATGGAATTCAGCCATGATCTTTTCAGCTTCAGCTTTGTCCATACAACGGAGCAGAATAGAATCATGATTGCGCTTGTACAGGATGCCATTGCTTAGGAAGAACTTAGCCGAGAATCTCCTTAAGAACTTTTTGTCATTGACTGAAGCTCCTTCTGGGTATTCCTGAGCCTCGAGATACCTTTTGACTTCATGAAACCATGGCTGGTCCACTACTTCTTCGGTATTAATCTCGTGACAATGTGTCGGTTCGTCCATTCGTTCAATGGTGATTTGGGGAGCCTCATTATCCCAGTTAAGTTTAAACATGGATGACATTGTAGCTAGAGCATCTGCTAGATGATTTTCTTCTCGCGGGAAGTGCTCGAAGGTAATCTGCTAGAAATGTGGTAACAATGTCAAGACATGTTCTTTGTAAGGGATGAGGTTTGGATGCTTAGTATCCCACTCTCCTTTGATCTAACTGATAACCAAAGCTGAGTCCCCAAACACAATCAAAGATTTGATTCCCAAGTCTATGGCAGCCTTGAGTCCAAAGATGCAAGCTTCATACTCTGCCATGTTGTTCATACAGTTGAAGCAAAGTCTGGCGGTGAAAGGAGTATGGCAACCTTCTGGAGAAATAAGCACAACACCGATACTGTTGCCAAGTGCGTTGGAAGCCCCATCAAAGTACAGGGTCCATCGGGATCCTTGTTCAGGTCCATCATATGGTCTGAGATCTTCAACATTGTCCAATGTCATGATGTCCTCGTCAGGGAAGTCAAACCTCATGGATTGGTAATCTTCGACAGCTTGATGGTCCAGATGATCAGCTAGCACACTCCCCCTTTATAACTTTTTGGGTCGTGTACTGTATATCATATTTCATTAGGATCATCTGCCATCTAGATATTCTTCCGGATAGAGCAGGTTTCTCAAAGATGTACTTTATCGGATCCATCTTAGATATTAGAAAAGTGGTATGAGTCAACATGTACTTCCTTAGCCGGCGAGCAGCCCATACCAAAGCGCAGCAAGTTTTCTCGAGCAGTAAGTATCGGGTCTCACAGTCGGTAAACTTTTTGCTAAGGTAATAAATGGCATGTTCTTTTCGGCCAGACTCGTCATGTTGCCCTAGTACGCACCCTATTGAATTCTCTAAGACGGTCAGATACATGATTAGCGGTCTTCCTTCGACGGGTGGCATCAAAATAGGAGGTTCTAGCAAATACTCCTTGATTTTATCGAAAGAAATCTGACAGTCATCATTCCATCTAACTACCTGATCCTTCTTCAACAGCTTGAAGATTAGTTCACAAGTAGATGTTAGGTGAGAAATGAACCTAGCAATGTAGTTTAGGCGTCCCAAGAAACCTCTGACCTCCTTCTTAGTGCGAGGAGTAGGCATTTCTTGTATAGCTTTGACTTTGGCAGGATCAACCTCGATGCCCTTGTTGCTGACAATGAAACCTAAGAGCTTACCGAACCAGACTCCGAATGTACAGTTGTTTGGATTCAGTCTGAGCTTGTACTCCTTCAACCTGACAAACAGCTTTTGCAAGTGGTTAAGGTGTTCTTCTTCAGTTTGTGATCGGGCTATCATGTCATCTACGTAGACCTCTATCTCATGATGTATCATATCATGAAATAAAGCTACCATGGCGCGTTGATAGGTTGCCCCGGCATTCTTCAGTCTGAATGGCATCACTTTGTAGCAGAACATATCCCATTGTGTGACAAAAGTAGTTTTCTCCATGTCCTCAGGTGCCATTTTGATCTGGTTATAGCCCGAGAATTCGTCCATGAAAGAAAATACTTTGTGATGAGTTGTGTTGTCAACCAGGATGTCGATGTGAGGAAGTGGAAATTCATCTTTAGGGCTGGCCCTATTTAAATCTCTATAATCCACGCACATTCTCACTTTGTCGTCCTTCTTAGGCACGGGCACAATGTTAGCAACCCATTGTGGATAGGAAGTAACAACTAGAAACCCAGCATTGAACTGCTTCATAACTTCTGCTTTGATCTTCTCTGACATGTCAGGTCTCATGCGGTGGACCTTTTGTTTCACTGGTGGACAGTCTTCTCTTGTGGGTAGACGATGTACCACAATATCTGTATCGAGTCCTGGCATGTCTTCGTATGACCAGGCAAATATCTCAACACATTCATGCAACAGCTGAATTAAGTGCTCCTTGACACTCGGCTCTAGGTTGGCACCCACTCTGATTTCCTTCTTGTCTTCCTCTGTACCTAAGTTGATTGTGTCTAACAACTCCTCATGAGGCAGAATAGCTCTTTCCTCTTGTTGTAGAAGTCTAGCCAATTCCCCTGGCACCTTACAATCTTCCTCACCTTCGTATTCGGCTTGGTAGATCAGATCTTCAGAGTCACTGAAGGCTATAGTAGTATTGTTACCCATGGGTTCCAGAGTGGAAGGGTACCTGCATTTGTGAGTGTGGGTGTGTGTAAGGGATAGCCATCTTAAAACAACAAAATGTAAAAGAAAGATAGTGAGCATAAAAGGTTTAAATATGAAAAGCATCCATGATTCATTAAATGACATATGAAAATGAAATAAGAACCCTTACAAATGGACCTATGTGCCTCGGGTAAGACACAAGGTTGAAAAAGTATGAATTGTTTGTGAATTATTACAGTCCAACAGAAATGGAAAAGATAAATTACTGCAGTATGAAAGTAATCAGAACAAAGTCTTTTGCTTCCAAGTTGCACAGTCCTCCACCAACAGCAGGAAAAATCCAGTCTTCCAAGTTGCCCTCTTCTTCACTGTCCTCTAGTGTATTAACCCCTCGGTGGCTGATCTTCACAGGTGGCCCTCCGGCACGGGAGTGGCGCACAGCCTTCTGACCAGTTGAAGTGAACCCTAAGCCGAACTTATCTGATTTGAAAGGAAAGTCGGGAAGCTTCCCCCAGATAGTGGATCCGCCTTCTTCCACTACTGCCCTAGCATCCTTGAGGGGTCTCTATGAATTCGCCATCTGACTCCACATAACGGAAGGAATTCAGATGACTAATCATATATTCCTCTTCCCCATGGACAGTTATGATTTTCCCTTGGACGGGGTACTTGAGCATTTGATGCAAGGTGGAAGTGACAGCTCTGGCATTGTGAATCCAGGGACGTCCCAATAGGCAGGAGTAGGAAGGACGGATGTCCATCACGTAGAATGTTGAATTGAACGTCTGGGTACCCACTTTGATCGGGATGTCCACCTCCCCATGGACCATCCTTTTAGAACCGTCAAATGCTCTCACAATGATATTACTGGGTTTCAGGGTTAGGCCTTCACAGTCCAATCTATCCAAGGCTTTCTTTGGAAAGACATTTAGAGATGATCCAGTATCAACCAAAACATGGGCTAAAGTGGTTCCCCTACACTCCACCGAGACATGTAGCGCGTTGTTATGTTTTCTCCCTTTGGAGGTCAAGTCGGCATCGGAGAAACCCAGGCCATTGTCATCTGTCAGACTGGCCACACACTCTTGGAATTGATCTGTAGAGGTCTCTTGTGGCACGCGCGCTGTCTTCAGAAACTTGACCAAAGCTTTAGCATGTGCCTCAGAGCACAGCAGCAAGGCTAACATAGAGATTTTGGAGGGGGTCTGCCCCAGTTGCTCAACAACATCATAATCACTTTTCTTAATGATCCTCAGGATTTCTTCCAACTTCTTCTTGGATGTCTCAGGGATGACTAGTGATTGAGCCTTCGTCAAGACAGGCTCCTCTTGAACATTCTTTCCTTTTTTTTCAGCAGCGGAAATAGGGATGGGAATTGTATTGTCATTGTTGGCGGGTACACTTGCAGGTACAGTTGCTGGTACATGGGTTATCTTCGGAATGACCACGGGTCCAAAGACCTTTGTTGGAGGAGAAATCTCTGGAGAAAAGATTCTTCCACTACGAGTAACCTTGCTTGTTCCAGCAATGTTACTGGTGTCGGGAGTATCCTCTTCAGAGCTTTTGTCTTCGGCAGTCTTTTCAATCTGTTTGACACCATGGTAGTAGATTTCTCCACCATAGTTCCATGGTACCATTTTATCAGATTTGTAAGGGGCTGGCCCGGGCATTGTTATCTTCAACGGAGTAGTCATAGGAGCAGATGTAATCCTAATGGGTTTTTTAGGAACCCTGGAAGGATTGGCGTATATGGTTATTATTGAAACTTCTGGAACTGGAATGGGTGAGACAGGAGCTTTCTCAAACAAAATTTCCTTGTTATCAATCAATTGTTGGATTCCTTTCTTCAACAGAGGACAGTCAAATGGGGAGGACAAGCAAGTATGGCAATCTTGGTCACAACCTGGGAACACCCCAACTTTCAACAAATTCAACTTGATGGTTAGGAGAGGAGTTAACAGTTCATCCACAATAGAAACAAACAGATCTTCTTCCACAGCATTGGCATTGTGTCCATGCCTCGGCATTGGAGTGGAGATAACATTTGGTTTTTCAGGAGCTTCAAATTCAACTTCCTTTATGTCGATCAGATCTTGAATCTTGTTCTTCAGGGCCCAACAGTTGTTGGTGTCATTCCCTGGACTTTCTGAAGGGTACGCGCATTTGGCGTTCGGATGGTAGTGCGGAGAAGCAGTATTAGGATTTTTAGGGGCCTCCTTTAGCATGGACAGGTTTAACTTCAAGAGATGTGGTAATACTTGAGCAGGAGTCATGTTTATCTTGGTGAATTTCCTTATAGGCCTTTCCACCCTTTGCTGGTTACTTCTCAGTTGATCATTTCTCGGCTGGTTGTTTCTCGGTTGGTCTGAGGCAGACTTTTGAATCATAACGGCCCCCACTGTTGGTCGTCTTTCAGTTCTTCCCTAATTCCTCTAGGCATAGACATCAGACACTTCCTTCTTTCCAGTGAAGGGATTTTTTGCAGCAGCAGAGGTAGATGCATCTTTCTGAATTTTCCCGCTTCTAATACCGGCTTCCACCCTCTCGCCAGTTAGAATCAACTCAGTGAAACCTGCAGAGGAGCTTCCAATCAGGTGATTAAAGAAAGGACCTGACAGAGTCCCCAAGAACATGTCCACTATCTCTCTTTCAGATAAAGGTGGTTGCACCCTTCCGGCTAAATCCCTCCATTTTTGGGCGTAGTCTTTGAAGCCCTCATTGGTAGCCATGGCCATACTCTGTAGCTGAGTACGGGTTGACGCCAAGTCGGTGTTGTATTGATATTGTTTATAGAAGGTGGCTGCCAAATCTTCCCAATTGTGCACATCAGACCTCTCCAACTGGTAGAACCAATCAAGCTGCGTCCCCGATAAACTGTCCTGGAAAAAGTGGACCCACAGGTCTTTGTCAGAAGAATGTGGTTGAATTTTCCTGACATAAGATCGTAGGTGCATCTTGGGACAAGACACCCCATCGTACTTGGCAAACAGTGGCACTTTAAACTTAGGAGGGATTACAATTCCAGAAACCAACCCTAACTCCTCAAAATCCAGCCCCGGAACTCTCTGTATCTCCATGGCAGCTAGACGCTCTTCCAAGTTCTTGTATTAGTCATCGGCCGGAGAATACTGTTGTTCGGAGTAGTCCTCATCCTCTTCTTCTGCTTCAGACTCAGATGGTACTGTCATTCCTTTACCCTTTCCTTCCCCCTCTTCAGATGTTGATGGGAATTCCAAAGTCCGTCTGGCTTGTCCTTCAAACCTTCTGCCCATAAGAACCACCCTAGCTTGCTTCTTCTTCTTTTTCTCTTTTTCCTTTTCTAGAATAGTCTTGAGCTCCTCCTGCCCCTTAGCCAAGGTCAAGAGTAGCTGTTGAAATTGTGAATTCTGAGCTTGCAAATCTTTGACTGTTTGTTCAATATCCATCTTGCTGAAATAAACAGCAGAGAGATGAGGAAACTTGGTGTGAAGACCTGTTTATGCATATGATGAATGATGTGTATTCATGTAATGCTTTCAAGGATTCAGAAATTCAAATTTGTTTTAAACAAAAAAGAAACACACGTCATATTAATAAGATAGAATTGTTAGTACATCAATTCCCCTTGGGCAAAATAATACAAAATTCTAAGGTAAAAAGACGTTGCGCATCCTCTTTGGTGAAATGTAGGTGTTGAGAGTCTGCTCTTCATAAAGTTGACGAGTGAGTTCCAAAACCTTCTTCTCGCTTGCGTAGAATTGGGCTTCAAAAGTATCGCGCTCTCCCTTGAGCTGTATCCAACTCCTTTGTAGATCTTCGAGTGATGTTGGCATGTCAGGGTGTAGGAGGGTGTATGGAACCTCTCCTTCCATAACAGGCTCTATAATCACCGGGAGAATGGAGGGGTAGGGCATCATAAGACTTTGGGCGCGGGTTCGTACCCACTTGAGGTAAGGCTCAAGGGGGATGGAATTCTTGTGTCCCAAGGTCTTAATGTCCACCTTGTTGGGCATCCTCCAAGCTCGGATAAACCTTTGTCGAAGTCCTTGATCATCGTTGTCGAAGTCAAAAACCAAGTCTAGAATCAGCATGTCATGTGGGCCATCCCTTCGGGCATAACGAAAATGTCTTAGAGCCAAGCAGGGGTTGTAGGTGATGCCTCCTCTAATGCCTAGTAGAGGGACATTAGGGAATTCCCCACAACGGTCAATGATAATAACATTCTCTTTTGATCGAGAACACCAATGAATATCTGAATGTGTAAGGGTCATCAACCGTTGTGACCACCTCAAGTCTTGCTCATTCTTCAAGACTGATTGAGGAAGATGAGAAATAAACCATCTTGCTAGTAGAGGAGTGCAACACATGAGAACACCTCTTTTCCTCATTGTACGAGTGTGAAAAGAGTGGAGGATATCCCCAAGCAATGTAGGCACCGGATTGCGAGCCATGAAGATTTTGACAGCACTCACATCTATGAGTTGATCAGGGTTAGGGAAAAAGACCATCCCATAGATGAGAAGATCTACAATCTCCTCAAAAGCTTGTAAGTCCAAAGAATTCCAGCAGCTTTGGGCCTTCTCAAACAAGAACTTTGCCAAGAAACCTTTGACACCACTTCTAGTTTCCCAATGTGTTGTGACATCAGATGAGTGAAAGTGTAAGGCTTGAGCAATCTCTTCTGGCTTTGGATCTCTTTCCATACCGTTGAAGGGTAGCTGATTGAGAATAGGAATCCTCAGGAGTTGAGAAAATTCCTCCAAAGTGGGGCACAAGTTGGTAGTCAGGAAATGTGAAGCAATGATGCAAAGGGTCAAAGAACTGGAAGAGGACTTTCATCATGTCTTCCTCTGTGTTGGAAGTGACTAAGTTGAGAAGACGACCATGCCTCTCGATGAATGGAGAATTCTCAGGAATCCTTGAAGCTAGCTCCTTGAGTTGTGGAGGAATTCTTACAAGGTTGACTTGGATGGTTTTCCTGCGAAGTGAATCCATAACCTACAAAACAAGAACAAAGATGAATCTCCAAAATCTTTGAAATGGTTAGTTGATGCATATGATGCTTCATGATGTCCATGATGTTATGCACAAGTATATATGTACAATAAAATCACACAAGTTCCTAGTTTAGGCTTGCATGGGGTTTCATAAGTAAGTACCCTCTTGAAGTTTAGTTGGCTCAACCTGTCCTAGAAATAGTAATCGGGTTCTAAGGAGCTCAATATCACTGGATTGTTTTCTTGTTCATTGTTTCAATTCATCCTCTTTACTGGCGACCGAAATATTCCAAGGAACCAAACCTCAATGAGTGTAGTATCGAGTATCTACCAACTTCGGACTGCACCAAAGTCGGTCATCTCACTACATCCTAAAAAGCCAAGTTGGTCAAGTAAAGGTTCTAAAAGTCCATTAGTGCTTCATTACATCACTCAGCGGCCCCGTATTCTCTTTGATTGACTCAAAGTCTACCGGTACCCATAAATATGTCGCACTAATATAGCTATTGCTTAGACCATATCGGTATACCCCGCACAGTTTCCACAACGTATTGCTATTTACCTATGAATGTTTCCCAAATCCGGGTGGAGGGCTCAAACCCAAACAATAGAACCAAAGTGTAAAGAAAACAAGTCAAACAAGGTAAGCAAACAAAGGTGATCTAAACCCTAAGGTAACCCCACTTTTATAATATTTCCCCAGCAGAGTCTCCAGTTCTGTGATACGGTGGGAGAACTGACTTGAGTTTTTGCGTTTTGTCGCAAATGTCGCGGTTAGCAAGAGTCACCATCGACTTTTATTTTATCCAAAAGGAAAGGGAAAAAAGCACAGGAAAGACCTTTGAGATGTTTTCTTGAGTTCGGGGGGTAGATTATGAAAAGGGAAGGTGCTAGCACCCTTTTCATCCATGGTTATCCATGGGCTCTTAGTTATTTGTTTAGATCACTTACTTTGATTCCAATTGTTTGAAATTGTGTTTTGTGTGGTTTTGAAAGTATTTTGAAAATAGGCCATCGTTTTGGCAATCTTTGTAATGATTCTCATTCGTAAGAATGTATACAAAGATGTTTGTCTTTTGAAAAATGTTTCCATGTTTTGAAAGTTGTTTGAAAAATGTTTTGAAATGTGTGTGTTTGTTTTGAAAATAGAAAGGATTGTTTTTGAAATGATCAAGTAACTAGAAGCTATATACCTACTCAAAAGTCTTTCTTGTACATTTTTATTCCTTTGATGTTGTTGATTTACCATTGATTTGGTAAACAACCCTATCTTTGGATGTTAAACGGGACGGGAGTGGGTCATCGTATGACCATGATAGCAATATTGCCAAGTATCTTAGCAAGTTTTGAGGGACTGAGATCATTTGTTTAGGCAACATTTTGATAGCGTCATCGAGGGACTATGATCTTTTGTTTTGCTTTGTTTTGCCAAGATACTTTGCATGCATACCATGGCCATTTTATTAGGCAACCAAGTGGGTGAAACCGTAGAGGTGCTTGTGTGCAATGTGTCATTTTACATGCATTTGTTTGTCTTGTATTAGGTCATGCTATTTGTTTGATTTTGTCTTATCATACAAACCCTAATTTACTAACATGGTATAAATGCGATAAATTGCGTAAAGTAAAGCTAAGCTATTACAACAATATTATGGGAGGGGGGATACAAGTTTGAATGAGGGATATTTGCACAAAATAAAATCCTAAAATAATTATTACAACCCAATTGAATTTTTGGACAATAAATAAATAAGTAATTATTTAAATATGCAATAAAATGTATGGATGCAAAATGTTTTTGTATTTATTTTATATATGAGAAAAAATAAATTATTTAAGTCCTAGAAATAAGAAAAATGAATATCATTATTTTTGAAAAGGGGAAACCCTAGTTTTTTGATTTAAAGGAAAATATTGTTTTCTAATATTATTTTGTCCATTTTTGTTCTAGAAATAAATAAATAATATTATTAACAAATATTAGAAAAAATAAAATATGTGTGGAAATAATATTTTATGTGTATGAATAACAAAAATAAAAATGTATGATATTTTAAAATATATTTACTATTTATTTTAAGAAAATAAAGTTCTATTTATTTGAATAATCAATATTTTATGCAAAAGAAAAAAATAAAAAAAATAAAATAAAAATGCAAAAAATTAAGAAAATATTTTTTGGGATTTTTTAATGTTCAAAAAAAATAAATGCAAGTCAAAAATATAAAATATGCAAAAAAAGAAGCAAAAATATAAGAAAATAGGTCAAGGAGTGCAAATAGGAATATGAGGGGTGTGAAAAACAACAGGCCCAAGGCGTCAGGCCCAGAACATCATCTTCATCCCTGTCCTTGGCTTCCTGCGTGCGTTTCTGTGTACAATCATGTATCTTGCTCTAGCTTGCATAAAATCAAAAACTCATAACACAAAAATTGTAGCTTATGATCTCACGATTCCAGTGATATAAAGTTTGTAACCTAACACTCAAAGATCAAGGAGAATTTTATCACCCCTAATTTCTGACCTAAATTTTTCATGAACTTCAAGCTTCAAATTCTCACTACTCAGTTAATATAAATAACAACTATGCATATGTAGAGCTTAAGCAAGTTAAGGACTACATCTTTGCTTCATAAATCGTAACTTAAGGATGCCTAAATAAGGAGATAGAGATTTGAAAAATACCTTGTTCAGCTGAGTTTGGATATGGCAATGTGGTGGCTTTGAGTGAGGCCTGAAGATCGTGTGAGCTTCCTTGAAGTTCCCTCAAGCTATCCCAATGCTCAGCTTGCCTTGAGGATGCTTGAAACTTCCTGTAGAAGTCAACCTGCAACCTTCAAAAATGAAAATGGTGATGCTTGAAACAGGGGTTACAGTTGCAAGACAAGGGCCTGGATAGTTTAGATGTGATGTATGGAAGGTGTTTCAAGTGTTGAATCAAGAAACACACGAGCCAATATTGAGTTGGCAAGAAATTTACAGGAGCTGCCCTGTTTGGACAGAAAAATGTGATTTTGGTGTTTGAGAGTGTTTGGGATTTTAGGCAATCGTGTATTGGCTTGCAACAAGTTTTTGAAGTTGTTTAGAATGAAGCCAAAACCTCTCTTTATCAGATGGACAAGTTATCTTTACTTTTGCCAATTTGCTTGCTTTTGAAGAAAGTTGATATGACTTATGCCAAATGCCTGTACAGGCTAGCTTGTAGACTGCAGAGGGTTGGTATACTTTGTCTGATGTTTGTGTATCTTGCTTGCAACAAAAGATCAGGTCCATGGCTCAAGAATTGCAAAGTTGCAAAAAGCATGCTTTATCAAAGTAGTATTGTGAACTTTATGCCATTTATGGATTAATTCATTGTGCAATGCTTAAAAAGTCAAAATAAAGCCATTATTCATTGAGTTTGCATTTAATTATGGAGTGTAGAAGGGATTAGGACCTGTAATGCAAGGTACAAGCATTCTAGGAACTGATTTGCAACTTGAAGCATTGTAAACATGGCTTGAACAAAAGTGACAAATTGCCATTTTCTCTTCTTCGATTCTCCCTAACCACAAATGATCTTGGAGAGTTCTTGGACATTTTGGAAAGCTTGTAACATGATATGCAATCCATATTTGAAATGAATTTTGAGATACCTCTTGGAACTAGGTGAAAAATGTCCATGAAGTTAGGTCAAAAACCTGCCTAAACTAGGGCAAAATTTCACAAAGTTAAAAAGTTTATGGACCCCTATTCACAAATTCATAACTTGAGATCCAAGCATCTTTTGGGAAATATTTGAGAATCAAAGTTGTATACTTCATGGAGGACTACAACTTTTATGTTGGAAGTTTTCTTTGAATCCAATTGCATCATGGTGAAAAAGTTGTGGAAAGTTGGAAAAAAATAAGAAATTTTCCATAACTTAGAAAAATTCTAAGTTATGAAAAATTTCAAATTAAAACCCTAATTTGCAATTTTAGGTTTCTTGGTCAACAAGTTTCTCATTTTTACATATCTTGATGAATTATGACCCTTGGCACTTGATTTTGACCAAAAAGTCAAAGTTTGACTTTTCATTGTACAGTTGACTTTGGATCAGTTTACTGTAAAATTCATCTGTCAATCCTATGCATTTGAGATCTTTTGAACTATGTGATTAGGTAAAGGTGATTCTATTGAGTCCTTGAAATCATTCTTGAACCCAATTGGTCATTGGCTAGGTTAAAAATCAGAAATTGCCCTTTCTCAGTCAAAACCCTAATTTTGACCATTTTGCCCTTTTGATGATTTGATCAAATTTCTTGAGGAGTTGTGATCCAAACTTGATCAAGTGGTTCATATGAGTCTATAATTTTGATGTGGATCAAAAATTATAAATTTTGACTGTAAATTGGCCATGGTTGACTTTTTCCCCCATACAACTGATTTTTAGGTCAACTGTCCAATTGACTGGGCAAAAATGTGATTCAAGGCTTGAAAATTGGTATGAGCAATCTTAGGGATCCAAGATCGTGTATGAAAGTCACATGAAGCATTGATGGTCCAAAAATCTTTGTGCAAACTCAAACCCTAATTTCAGGTCATCAGTGCAAGATGAGGTCTTGAGCTGAGCAAACCCTAATCCTGTCTGGAGTCCAAGCAGTCTTGTGAGGAAAAATCTTGATAAATGAGAGGGAAAATTTTGGGGTACAACACCGAGGTCTTCCGGCTAATCAACTACCATGATCAACAAGGGGAATCTACTACCGAGATTCGACTTGAATCACCTTCTGCCGAGGTCTTCTAGATAATCAACGGTTGTGATCAACCAGAAGAATCTACTGTCGATATTCGATTCGAATACCTTCCGTCGAGGTCTTCCAGATAATCAACTGCTGTGATCAACCAGGGGAATCTACTGTTGAGATTCGATTAGAATACCTTCTGCGAGGTCTTCTGGTTGATCAACTGTCGTGATCAACCAGGGGAATCTACTACCGAGATTTAACTTAAATTACCTTCTGCCGAGGTCTTCCAGATAATTAACTTTCATGATCAACCAGGAGAATCTACTGCCGAGATTCAATTGGATTACCTGCTTCCGAGGTCTTCCAAATAATCAACTTTTTTTATCAACCAGGAGAATATACTTCCTAGATTCAAATTGAATTACCTTCTGCCGAGGTCTTCGGATAATCAATTGTCGTGATCAACCAGGAAAATCTACTGCTGAGATTCAATTTGAGTTACCTTCTGCCAAGGTCTTCCGAATAATCAACTGTCGTGATCAACTAGGAGAATCTACTGTCTAAATTTTGTAGAATTTGTAGCTTGATTGACAATGGTGATTGTCTTCACATAAAACAAGATTTTATGTTATGTGTTCAAATTTGATCGATGCACGAAATGTAATGATTGATTGATGCATGAAATGTAATAATTGATGTATGTAATGTGATGAGTGATTGATGTTTGTGATGAATGACTTGGATATAGGTAAATGGATGTTGGATTTTGAAGTGCGGATGCATAATTGGTATCTTTCAGATATGCTCGACCCATGCTGTCGGACTTTGTCAGATGGATGAGATGATAAGTATAGCTTGGTTTTGGATCGAGGAACCCTAATGCATGATTTATGCATCCTTATGCTTTATGATTATAACTTGAATTCCCTTTTTTGAATGGTTCCCATGTGATGGGTCGTGGATGATTAAAGCGTGGAGGTTTTCCTATGCAACAAGGTTACTTGTCACATGGTGGTTGAATGTTGTGCTATCATGATTTCCCGATACTCGATTTGAACTTGTAGACTGCTGATGTGGAAGAAAGACCCACTGGAGATTGTGAAAGTACACGGAGATCTTGCCCCTGTGTGGACTGTTTTTTCCCCTAATTTGTTGGTAGTGTCTTGGAGGAGATTCTCAATGATATGAGCTTGGAAATAGTTTGATAATAATACGAATAACCCCACTATTTTGTATTATGCCCCTGATTAAAAAAACTCTTGAAAATACTAGGCTTTGAAGAACTGTTTTGAATAAACTCCTTTTGCTCGAGCCTCGCAGTAGTTTTCCCCAACATTCGAATTTTGAAAGACATGCCCCTCAATCTCCAAGATCTGGAGGGAGCGCCTTCAGAAATAAATTTGACCTCACCATGAACTTGACATATATTGCTTAAAGTATTCGAAGCTTGAAAAGTTTTTATTTGAAGTTGCTTGAAGGATTTGGACCCTATGTGCAGTAGGATGAACTTGATATGCACTGCCCCTGCATTCAAATCTTGGAATTTTTCCCCTGAATCGAGGCCTTGATAGGTTTGTTAAAACGAAGAGACCGAGTCATATCCAATTGTGATAAGAACTTTATTAAGGAATGCTCCTCTGAAAGATATGCCCCTTGTTTGAACAATGCTTTTAAAATGTAACCCGAGTTGATAGAATGATTTCCCCGGTCAATAAGATCTTCATGTGATATACCCCTACAGTCATTAGTCTTTGCCCCTGTTTATAGGAGTCCCCTTAGATGCTTTCCCCCTAGTTAGAAGCTTCTTGGAAATGTTGCCCTTGATAAGAATTTTTGAAATCTCATTGATGCTAAGTATTGATTCGTAGATAAAATTGTACATTTTGAAAAAGTAATTATGTTTGATGCACATGCAAGTTCTTGAAATAAAGATTAATTATTTGAAAATAAATGGAAGATTAGAAGATGAATATTCGAATAAGCAAAGTAGTTAGAAATAATTTTAACAAACATAGGAGTCGGTTTAACACAAATCTGGATGAGTATGCTTTCACAATGAACCTAGCTTCAATTAGGACTTTTGACGCTTATAACATGTCCATGGTTTGTGGTTAAAGAAACAAAGGATATAAGGCTCAAATATTATTTATCCCACATCATTCTCCTTGATGTTATCCAATCCTAAGTTCAATTAATCCAACAGATGTGTTTAATCCCCAAGAGAAATTTTGTAGCCTCGTGGATGATGAGAAGCGTAGATAAAGATCCAAGTGTTGATGAAAAGCATTGATAAGATCCTAAGCATTGATAAAATCCAAACGTTGATGATAATCCTTGATGATTTTTGAGGTGGCAGTCACAAGATTATTTTTCCAATCTTTTTGTTTTCGATCCCTTATTTTTGCATGGACCTATTTTTTTTTTTGAATTATTTTTTTATCCACCAGGATACCCTAACTTTTGCGTAAGTAAAGTTTTAATTTGATTTGAATTAGCGGGATTTTTTTTAATTTCTTTTTTTTCGCTTTTGATTTTGAAAATTTGTGACTGCCACGCTGATTATTGTAAACTCCGTCTTCATTTTTTCTTCGATCTTGATTGATGTACTGAGGAAGAAGACATCGTGGACTTTGTCTTCATTGATTCTTCAATATTGGAGGATTAACGCGGGGAAGATGATGTGCTTAAAATCTTTGCTTAGATCGTTCTCTCGATGATGTATTGTTGTACCCCAAAATTTGCCCTCCCATATTCTTCAAAGTTTTGACAAGCATCATCTCAATTTGCTCAAGTCTTCTCAAGGGCTACACAGTCAACCACTCTCCTAAGCCAGTCAAACTAGGGTTTTGGTTCTTGCAAAGAAAGTTGAGGTTTTCAAGGGCTCAATCAAGTCCCACATGCTCATACACTTTGTCAAGCACCTACATGTCAAGTTTCAAGGCTCACAAGGTCAAGTTGCACAGTCAAAAACCCTAATTGCTCCACAGTCAACTGCAGGGGCAAAATGGTCATTTGGCAGTCAAAAGTCAAATTTTTTGGTCAACATCTTATTTTGAAGCCACAATCATCATTTGATCAATTCTTGATCATGATTCCTCAAGAATGGCTCAAAAATCATCAAGGTGTCAAAAGTTTCTATTTTTGGACAGTTGAAAAGTCAACTGTAACTTGACCAAGGCATAACTTTTTCATGGTTCATCATAAAAATTCCATCCAATGCTCATATTTAAGGGGAAGACATTTCCTACAACTCATATTCACATTCCAAGTCCAAGAAATGCTCTCACAAAAAGTTATCAATTTCAACATTATAGGTCATTTTCAAAAGTCAACAAAAGGGCACTTTAAGTCAAAGGCCATAACTTGAGATTGGTAAATCAAAATGACATGGGACCAAATACATTGGTTAGAGGACTTCAAGACCTTTCCAAAATGTCCAAGAACATGTTCATATCTTCAAAATTGAGCAAGATATGCATTGGAGAAGTTGGGAAATTTTTGTGAAATGGCCAAAGTCAATTATCCTTGAAATTTCATTTTTGACAAAAGGGGCCCACTTTTTCCACTTGTTTCAGCTTGGCCATGCCTCCCACGTGTCCCACAATTTATTTCAAGATTAAAAATTAATTTTCCCATTTTTATTTAATTTTATTTGATTTAATGCATTTTAAATCTTTAAAATTCAAATAAAAATCTAAGAAATTAATGGAGGGATATTTTGTGGTTTGAATAGCTTTGATACACCATAAAACATATACCAAATTCGTTCAAGACCTATTATGGGCATAAAAATTCAAATTTTCACAAGAATGGCAAGTTGTTTAAATGGTGTTCATGGCATAATCTCAAACTTCATTGCAAGGGTTAATGGCTCACATTATTGCTTGATTCTCATTCAAAGACATATATGCAAGCCTCTCATACCATTTACAAGGGCTAAGCATCTCTAAAACGAAAAAAAAACCATATTCAAAAAAATCAAGCAAAAAGTCAAAACTGAAATCCACCTTCCAAGGCAATTCAAAGCCTTTTCTCGTTTCTAACACTTTGCAAGAACTCTCAGGAGTCTTTTGGAATCAAAACCAAGCACTCAGGCCTAAGGAATCGCCCCACACGAACTCACGGTTTGCACAATTTTCTTGGAATCGAAATTCATTTGTTCATGCATCATTAACATAATTTGTTGCTTGTTTTGTGTTGTATGAGTCCACAGGAAACTAATGGTATGGTTCAATTGCTTTGAGATGCCCCAAAACTCAATATTATTTTTTCTAAGGTATTCCTATGCAGGCTTCCAAACAGCGTCCATCATGCATCTCAAGTGATCATCCTGCCAAGTGGCCACTAACGCCAATCTGATGGCCATGAGGCGTGGACCATGGTGTTCCCAGTCAATGCTTGCACACTTGATTCCAGTTTCAACAACACACCCCCATTCCTGGCCCAATACCCCCTCCATTTGGGTTCATTTTTCTTTCTTTTCATTTTATTTCTTTAATTTAATTTCTAACCCCTTTTATTTTATTGGTTATTAGTAATTAATTTAATTAATCATTTTCATAAAAAACAAAAAATATAATTAACACTTTTATTATTATTTTTATTTTGTAAATAAATCATAATTGAACTAGTTTTTAATTAGGCCATTTGAACATTTTAATAATTAAAATAGATTTAGATTTAGGTTAATCTTTAACTTTGTTTCTTTTTATTTCTATTTTATTTCATAAAAAATATAAAAAAATCAAAAAATATTTTCTTGTAATTAAAATAATTAATTAGTTTTCAATTTCATTTAATTACCAAAAAAAAGACAAAAAAAAGTTAATTCCCTTTTCTTTATTCATGCGTATTTAATTTGTCCGATTATTATGTAATTGCTCCGGATATGTAATAGTAAATAGGACTTTTTACTGTTTTTTTTATTTTCCGCACTTATTTACTTAAAACGGGTCTTTGTAAAAATTTGGCGATGTATAGACTCGCGCCTTGTAATAGCGTAGGATTTACGTTTCCGCAATTTATTTTCCGCACCCCCTTTAACTGTTAACTTGTATGAAAGAATGCATGACAATTAAAAACAAAGCGTAGCTCACCAAATGCATGACAAGATATAACATAAACTGAAAATAACACAAGAATTCACACACCACTTCTAGGGTACGCCTCATTGTTGCCTTGCCCCTCGAAACGTGGTCGTCGAGTACAGGACGTTTTAGTAAGTCCTTATGTCCATGAACATGGCATAAGGGTAGCTTCTAAGGTGTCCTACTGTTGCTCTGGTGACCACACTGTCTCTACAAGCTCAAATTGTAGTCGTCAAGTATAGGACGTCTTAGCGGTCCTTATGTCCATGATCCAATTGCCTCGAAACAGTTGCCTCGAAACAGTTGCCTCGAAACAGTTGCCTCGGAACAGTTGCCTCGAAACGGTTGCCTCGGATTAAAAAAAGGATCAAGGACATAAGGGTAGCTTCTAAGGTGTCCTACTGTTGCTTTGGTGACCAAACTGTCCCTACAATCGAATTGACCTGAATACCTCCAACGGTGGTGCTACCTACCTCTCAATGGTGGGATGGCACTACCTAAAGGACACTTACACAGCTTAATTCCTTAGGTTAGGTAGATGACTCATAGATACTTGCTCTTTTCTCAAAACAAACAAAACAACTTTTCACACCTCACACTTTCAAAAGTTTTCAAACAATTTTTTCATACACTCTTGAGGACAGATACAAGAGTTACTTAGAAATTTTTCAAACGGAACTTTTTCAAAACCCACACACATTTGAAAAGCAAACAAATTTTGAAAACATAAGAGCAAGTACCTAAGAGCCCGTGGATAACCACAGATAGAAAGGGTGCTAACACCTTCCCTTTCTATAAATCTACCTCCCGAACCGAGAAACATATCTCATAAGGAATTTTGTTGTGCTTTTGTCCTGTCCATGTTGGAGAAAATAAAAGACGGTGGCGACTCTTGCTTCCGCGACATTTCGCGAAACCAGCTAAAAACAGTCAGTTCTCATTTCCACCGATCACATGTATCGAGGAAAGAAATATGCTTGAACCTTTGCTTAGGTCGTTTTGATTCTCCTTTGATTTGAATGCATCGTCGAATTAATTGAAATCTACCATGCCCCTGGTTAAGATTAAGGTTTTTTTATATAAAAATAACAAAACTCCAACTCCTGGCTCGAGGGGGTTAACTACAGATTATCTCCTTATATCTCCATTATTTGGGAAGTGAAACAATGCCTTACATCGTCAGCTAAGCTTTACCATTAAAAAGCACACGTTAGCAAAATTTTATTATTTAGTTTTCTTCATTCTCCATCGAAGTTTGTTAATTTTAAAAAATGGAAAAAAGAAGAGTGAAAATGGAAAGTCGTTGATTATATGTGGAATGAATCGATTTCAAAAACATGCATGCTTATTTTATTAGAATTACTTGACCAAAGAGTACAAAGTTTATAACAAATAACACTTAGCAAGAAAGAAATTACAATTTGAAATGATAAAGGCCTAATGATCTTGGGATAAGCCTTCTTGTTGGCCCGCTGACTTTAGGGGATTCTTCTTTAGTCTTTGGATTTGTCAAGGCAAGGGAGACCATTCGTCGATGAGACTCTTTCTTCAAAAGTCAACTACTTACTTTCGATCAAATTTTGGACCTTGTATCTGTAAGCCCAACATTTTTCTAGGGCATGCCCTGGAGAATTGGCATGATACTCGCACCTTGCATTTGCATCATATTTTGGTGGGAGTGCCCCGATTGGAGGAACAAGTGGCTTCAGCTCTACCAAGGATGCCTTGAGTAAATGTTGTAGCAGTTGACTATGCGGAATGGGAAGTGGATCAAATCTCCTAGGTGATAGATTTTGTCTTTTCCTTTCTTGGGCATATCCCTTATGTTGATAAGGTCATTTTAGTTACTGTTGAGGTGGGGGAATTTCCCATGGTGGCGACATATGTGGTGCTGAGTAGGCCTGCGGCTGGGATGACAAAGGGTTACCTCTATTCCTCAGTAATATTTCCAGGATCAAGTTCATTTGAGTCTTCAATTGGTGGACCTCCTCCTTTAACAGTTCTTGGCCTCTCGTGAGTTCTTCCATGGCTTCTTGATACATGCCTTGAGTTCACTTGCGAGTATCGACACTCTTGCTAGCTGGATCATAGTTCGATAAGGGTGGAAGCATAAATGATTTTGTGAAAATGGATGGAAATGTAAATGTATGAAAATGCTTGGGTATGCCAAAACATTTTATGCTTTTAGGTATGCAAAAAAGTTTCATGGATATGCAATGCGACATAGATGTAGTATGATGGTAGACGTAGGGGTAACTTATACATGTTTGATGATGATATCCTACTCTGACTCAGAAATTGAGACAGGAAGAGACTCCTTACAGATGAAGATGATAATTGATGATATCCTACATTGTCTTAGAGATGGAGACAAATTTTTTTTAAGGATTATTACAAATGAAAGACGACGAGGAGTCACTAAAGGAGAGGGATGATGATATAGACAAAAGCCCTACGGGCTAAAGATAGTAGTGGATGAAGAGATGACCCTTTCGGGTTTACAGATTGTAATGGAGTTTCTGAAAGGTAGCTTCTTAGTATTGGCCTACAGATATTCTACGCTCCCCATATGGTGGTTTCCTTAAGGGTATCATGAATAACACTAGAGGGAAAGGCACAAGGGCCTCCCTTAAGCGAAGTCTCTTTATAGACTGAAAATTTCGTCTCTAGGTCATGAAAGGTCTCACCACGAGTTTTTGGTTTAAAGGTCATACAAAGAGTCATATGTGTCATTACAAAGTCCTACTTCCCAAGAGGATGTCTCTCGAAAGGTATTCCTTTTACGGAATTCTAACGACTCTAGGCGAAGTCTTCACATAAACTCATAGGGTTGATGTAACCCCTTGGCTAATAGACGAACCTTCTTTCTAAGGGTTTTTGAAAATAGTTTTTGCAAAATTTTAAATCCCACCACAAATGAATAAACATAATAAATAATAAAAATAAAATAAGAAATAAATAGATAAATAAATAAGAAAGAATAAAACCAAAAAGAATAAGAAAAACCCTAAAATCTAAAGGAGAGACTTCTAAACCTAGGGTTGAGTCCCTAACAGAGTCGCCAACTATTGCAACTGGTTTTTAAATCAGAGTCGCCACCCTTAATTGTTATCCTAAAGGAAGGGAGTATAAAGGAATAACCATAAAAGTTAGAGATTCTAGATTTGGACTCGATTCTAGACGAGGAAAAGGTGTTAGGCATCCCTTATCTACCATCTTCACAAGGATACTAGGTTTGGAAGCGCGATGTTTAGGAAATAGGGTTTTTAATTATAAGGGAAAAAGGGTTTTAAGTCTTAATAGGGTAACTCGCCACAATTTTAATTGTATGCCTACGTATCCTCTTATGAGGAATTAGAGTCTCATTTCGTAGTCTGCGGTTGGCTTGTGTTTTTTATGGATTGCGAAATATATTTGAATTTCCCGCATACATAGTCTAGAAGTGTGAATAGTGGAGTTTGTTTAGACCAAGTGCGCAGTTGATTTAAATATATTCACAATCCCTTTTGAAAATTGGTTGCTGGATTAATTTGATTTGAAAAGTGATTTGGCGTTTGTTGAATATTTTTTATGTATTTAATTGGTCGAATATGGTAAGATACGGAGCGGGTAGAGTCTGATATAGCCTCCTCATCACGTGGCCAGATATTGGCCACATGTATCTCGCAGATGTAGTAATTTGGTGAATTGCGCGGGTTTTAATATTTTGATGTAAAATATTAACTCAACTTATATTGTAAAAAATATCTTTAAGCGCATGATTAAAAGAACAATTTAATGCAATGATAAAAATATATTTTTTACTTATGAGTTGAGAATAATTAATTTGAATTATAATAATAAATATACTATTTAGAATATAAGTAAAAATATAAAAAAATAATAATTATAATAAAATAATAAAATAAAAATAAATTAAAAAATGTGGGGGTGTAAATATAATTGAAGTAGCAAAAGGTACAGGTGCTAATAGAAAAGGCCTGAATTCAGTTTGTTGAATTCAGGCCCAAAAGGCCAGGTGGTGCGTTTTTTAGACTAAGTAGTAAAAGGGGGGTGTAAGAAGCCAAGGGCCTAAGTCCAGATTTTGGACTTGGCCCGTTAGCGCTGGAGGTGTGTTTCCTAACATTCGTAGCAAAACAAAAGATAAGGGCGCACAATTAAAATTGGGATTAGGCCCAAAAGCGCTTGGGAGGGGACTGTTAGTCAGCGTATACGCGGTTGTAGGATAATATGGTGGGGATGCATTTTGGAACGTATGATGGAGATCATATGGTTGTGATTTGAGGGAGTATGGTCACTATCATGAATGTGCGCGTACATGATACAATATATTTTATTTTACAAAGAAACAAAATTTATTCTATTATTTCTCACCCTCTCTTCCACATTTATACCTTCTTCCGCTTCTGCCTTCTCCCTGCTTCTGGCTTACAACGCAAACCCTAGCGGCCGCGTTATTTCTTCCATCTCTAGCTGTGTTTGCGTCTCTAGTTTTCTGATTTCTTTCTTCTTCATTCTTTGTAGGTACAGTGGTGATGTTTTGTAGAAGGCGGCGGTGGTGTGATGGTGACAACGGTGATGATGCGACTTCTCCAGAGCTTTCAGATGAAGCGATAAAGCAGATCATGGTGGATTTGTGTTTCGCCAAAGGGGGTGGTGTACGGTACGCTTGCGTTGGATATCGGTGATGGGAGGATGAAGAGAGGAGACGATGACACAAAGGGTGAAGATAGCGGCAACGAGATTTGGGATTTAGGTTTATGTTGTCATATCTTCTCCTCTACTGTAATTAATTTTGTATTTCTGTAGATTTCTTCTTGTGTATACTATCCTCCTCGTTACCCCCCTCCATTTCTGTTCTGTAATCTCCCCTCCTCTTACCCTTTTGTAACAATTTTGTCTTTATAGTATTTTTAGGGATTATAATTTAGGAAATAGATTAATGTATTTGTATTTTGGGATTTGATTTTTGGAAGTAATAACTCTGTCATTATTTATGAGATTAATGGATTGTTTTGATTCTGATTTGATCTGTATTAATTAAAACCAATGAATGCCAATAACATTCGTTTCTATTTTGAGCTTTGTTTCCGTATCCGCTTGATTTTATTTCCGAAAAGCTTATTGTATAGCTGATGAAGAAGATATGCTTCTGTATTGGATATGGATTTGCACATATTTTTTTGAATAAGGAAAAGAAATTATTAAGTTCAAGATTTGGTTTCAAATCAGGCGTTGTTGCTTTGGGCTTTGGGCTTGTAAATGGTCCGTATAACACTAAAACCGAACGGGCCTTTAAACAAAAAATGAAATTAAAAGAATAATGACCAAAAAGAAGAAGAAAAACTAATTAGTGATAATAAGATAACAAAATCAATCTTTTTTCCAAAAAACCGAATGGGTCTCCATATTGGGTTTAAAAAAACATTACTTCACCTATTCTTCAAACCATATTCAAAAAAACCTAAATGGGCTTCATATAAAAAAATGTGTCCACACCTCCTTTAAAAACAAATACACCCATTATTATTTTGAAATGGACCTCTAGAAACCTAATGGGCCATGAGATATTGATGGTCCATTTTGGGTCAATCACGCCCCTCTTCCATGTTTTACACCCTCATAAAAATAAAACCATATAATGCAATTTATTTAAATAGAACCCTAAATAAAGGTAGGGCAAATTTGAGATATGACAGAACCCTTCTTCCTTGGCTGCCTTCCACTCAAAGATGTCCTCCTCGTCTTCACTAATAACAGCCTCGGTCAGCAGGTGGCAGAATTCTACAATCAGCTAGTCTGCATTAGTTGTAATAGTGACAAATTTTGTTGATTCAAAATTCAAAACACCCTCAATCTGAGACCCTTCTTCAGCAACAAACATTAACGGCGCCACTGCAAAACCGTACAGTTCCAGAAAGGCTTCTGAAAGGGATTAATTACCAATCCACCCGCTAAACCAAAAGGAAGTAGTTTCCCCATTTTTAATCCTGCAATCAATAAAATCAAAAGAAGAAAAAAAGCTTATCTTGAGCCTTCACAATCATTAATCAAAAGTAAGTCTCGCCACCAAATGGAACCCATTTTCGATATCACCCTCTTATCATTAACAAACATCCTAGCCTTTGGATTATGGTATCTATAGTTCAAAAGGCTTCTCCATAACACATTATCCTCCTTAAGAATATGCCACGTTCATTTCATCAAAAGGGTCGTGTTAAAACACTCGACATCCTTAATATCAAGCCCCCCTTGAGACTTATCTTTGCACACCTTACTCCAACTAACCCAATGCACACATCTTTTCCCTTCTTCACCCCTCCAAAGAAATCTATTTTGAATACTCCTAATTTCTTGAATCACCTTTTTAGGAGCTCTATAGAAAGCCAACGAGTACAAAGGTATAAAATTAAGAACCGAATTAATAAGCACCACTCTCTCGCCTAAAGAAAGAAATTTTCCACTCCATTTTGATAGCCTTGCTCTCACGTTCAAAATAACATCTTTCCACATAACCCCCTTCCTCGGACTATCACCCACCTTGACTCCCAAAAATTTAAACGGCAAAACACCAACTCCACAAGCCAAAAATGAAGACGCCATATATAACATTCCTTCATTAATGTTAACACCATAAATGTTTCTTTTGCAAAATTTCACTTTCAAACCCGACATGAGTTCAAAACCTCTAAGGATAGATTTCAAGCTCCACAAGTTATCATTCCCTTCATCGCTAAAGATTATTGTGTCATCCACGAATTGAAGGATATCCATATAATCATTTACTCCATAATGAAACCCCCTAAAGTCCCCTATATCCACCGCTTTCTCCAAAAGTCTAGTTAATCCTTCCATCACTATAACGAACAAGAAAGGTGAGATGGGGTCTCCTTGACAAAGGCCTCTTTCAACCTTGAAATCCACCGTATTTCTACCATTGACAATCACCGCCATAAAACTCGAGAAAACACACGCTTCCATCCATTTAAGCCACTTCGCTTCAAAGCCCATCTTGGCCATCAAGTATCTCAAAAAATTATGACTTACACTATCATAGACTTTCTCATTATCCACCTTTAAAACCAAACAACTTCTCTTCTCCCTCTTAGCCAAATCGAGAAGTTCACTAACCATAAGAATACCGTCCATAATATTCCTATTTTTAATGAACGTGGATCGCTTGACCAAAATAAGCTTCCATATGACTCTCTTGATTCTAGAAGTCAAAAGCTTTGAGATAATCTTGTAAAGGCTACCCACAAGACATATAGGTCTATACTCTGAGAGAAATTATGGATTCGCCACCTTTGGAATTAAAGCTATAAACGAAGAAGTGCATGCCTTGGTAAGGATAGCCTTTGATTGGAAGTCTCCAACAAACCGCAAAACGTCCTCCTTCACCACTCCCTTATTCTTTTTAAAGAAATCCAACGTAATACCCATCAAGCTCGGGTGTTTTATTCCTATCACAACTCCAAACCGCACGTCTTTTATCTCCAACTCCGAAAAAGGTTCCTCCAACCCCAATGTCTCGCTTCTTCCAACCTACTATAACTTAAACCTTCCGGGATAGGCCTATTGAAATTTGATTCCTTAAAAAATCCTCAAAGTGCCTTTTTATTTCAACTTTAACCTCCTTCACACCTTCTATCCTTCCCCCAAGATGTTTCCACCAAAGTGATCGCATTTTTTCTAATTCTCTCTTAAAGAGAGTTGTGAAAAAATCTAGTATTCATATCACCTTCCTCTAACCACTTTTGACCCGACTTCAATCTAAGCATGCTTTCCTTCATATAAAGATAACTCATAATTTCTTCACTAGCCAATCTTCTATCCTCTATTTCCTTCGCCACCAAACCATCAATATTATTAATCAAGAAGCAATCTAATTCACTTAACTCATCTACTTTATTCTCCACTTTCAAATCAATCTGCCCAAATATCTCCTTGTTCCACCACCTCAACCTCTCTTTGAGCCTCTTAAGCTTCTCGTACAAGCTATAATCCCCTCTTCCCATAATGATTATTCGGTTCCATTCATCCTCCACAAATTTAATAAAGCCCTCATGATTGAACCAACAATTATTGAATCTAAGTGATTTTAGATCCCCCAATCACACCCTCCTGATTTCAACCAAATTGGGTAGAGATCCGGTAACTCCCTCCTACCCACCATTTGGCCCTTCACCTTCCAGTCAGTGACAAGTTTATCAGTTAGTAGGAATCTATCTAATCTACTCATGGATTTTCCATTCCCTCCAAACCATGTAAACTTTCCCCCACCAACGGAAGATCAATAATGTCCATTTCTTCTACAAACTCCATGAACTCCTCTTTGCCTTTATCTCTATCCTCCGAGCCCAACCCAATTATTTCCTCCTTAAAAAGAACCGAGTTGAAATCTCCACCTAAACACCATTCCTCCCCCACCGAATTACTCCTCATCTTCAGAATATTGGCCCATGTAGTTCTTCTTGTCACATAGTTACAAGAGGCATACACATTGACAAAATTATAATAGATACTTTTCCACTCATCTTTAATTCCTACGTACCCTTCTCCTTTGTAGCTATTAATAGGGTTTAGACCGTTCCTCCGCCACAAGGTAATCATACCACCTGACACCCCTATTGAGTCGCTATGAGTCCATTCCACCTCTTTGGATCTCGGAAATTCCTCTACCATCTTAACATTGAACTCAACAAGTTTTGTTTCCTGTAAAAAACAGACACCAACCTTACCCGATTGAATCATGAAACCGATCCTCTTTCTCTTTATTTTGCTGCCACCTCCCCTAATATTCAGAGTAACTATAATCATCACTTTGATTCAAAGTCCGCCTTCCTTGCCGCCATTCCTTCCTTCTCTCTAATCTCCATACCTTTTATCTCCTTAATCAGCTTATCATCACTGTCGGCATACGTTATGTCCAGCTTGACAAAAGAATCACGAACAAATCCGCTAATAGTTGATTCTGAGTTCTTCTCGAGTCTCGAATTGCAGTGTCCTATGTCGGAATCTGTCATTGATTCGCATCTAAACAGGAACACTCGAGCCCTCTTCAATTTCTATGTCTTCTAATTTAAGATCATAACCTTTAACATAGACTATGGGTTTAGAATTAAGACAATCATAAAAAGACGGTTTGAAAAGAGACCATTCCCCCATGTCTTTGACTTCTCTCAATTTCTTTTTCTTTTTATATTTTAAAACTTTTACAAGTAAGCAAGCCTCATCAAAAGTAATGGGCCCAAATGTATTTTAGCCCAACAACTTAAGTCCAACAACTTCCTCATTAAACAAAGGTTAAGGTTCCCGAGACCCGTTTTTCAGTGCACCGAATTGTTATTGCTTAGTAATGAGCAAATGAGCAAATGGTCTATTTTAATCGGTGCACTGGAAATACCAAGTACACTGAATTGCTTAGTAATTAAGTAAGCATTAGTGAGCAAAGGTTGAGAGTTAGTTAGGAACTCTAACTAACTTCTGAAGTGTAACAAATTCTTCCCTTGCATGGCTGCTATATAGGTTCCATATGCAAGCTTCACTGATTCAAGATAATGAACATAGTTCAAATATGAGTTCCATCTCTAATAAATTAATACATTGTCCCTAAAAATCTAAGACAATTCTGTTTAACAAAATATTAGTTGAACTATTTGATGGTTCTTACGTTTCCTACATTTAAACATTTTTTGTCCTCTAATGAAATGAATTTGCCCCACAAGAAAACCTCAAATAATCATAGTCTTTTCAATTAACGCGTCCCACACCAGCAAACAAAGTAGACTAAAAGACAATAAATTAACGTCGACTAACCAAAACTATAATATAATTAAATAAAAAGTTAAGATATAGTCAAAAGAAGAAGCACGTACTTGCATGGTAGAAAAGTCCAAATAATACGTCGCATTCTGCTAAGATAAGCTAGCTGGCATAGCAGTATGGTAGGGTAGTAAGATAAGAATCAAAATCATACTTTTGCAATTTGCATGCATTTCTCTTTCTCTTCTTTGCAACATGTACGTACGCATTATTAATTGTCTCTGATATATTCCAAGGTCTAACACTTAGAAAATTAATTAGTATCTATAGAAATTTGAAATACTAACTTCAACAGCCATTGATTTTGTCTTTGAAAAATAAAAGTTATCATTACTCTTAAGTATATTGAATTAGTGATGGTTATTTATATAACACTAGTTGAGGTTCAGTTAGAAGATGTTTTTTTTTTTTGGGAAAGATGTCTTAAACATTGTGTTACACATATGCGCATTTGTGATGAAATTAATTTGGAGTTTGATGAAGAAATGTTGGATTTTTTCACCTAACATATTGTAAGTACATAATAATAACAATTAAAAAATCTTTATATTATAGTCTCACAAAATAAATCGATTAAAATAGACTATTTGCTCATTGGTTAAAACTAAGGGTTGTTAACTAATAACTAAAAAAATTTGTTATTGATCAATTAATTCTTAAATGAATCTAACTATTTTCATGTAGTACTTAGTATTTCTAATCATGAAAAACGATATCAACCTAACAAATCATAGAAAATTAAATAAAAATGATATATTTGTGAGATTAATTATACATTTAACCAATAACATATACGAGTAGGACTGATAATGAATCAAATTAATTTTAAAATAGTTTAAAATTTGATTCAAAAATTAAATTGTTGAACTAGGTTCATAAATCAAATGAACTGAATATAAGCTAAAAACTAAATTCGTTAATTAAATGAGTTGAATTTGAACTATATATAATTCGACTCGTTAGGTTCATGAGTCAATTCGATTATATGTGAGATAGATTATATTGTCTTTAAGAGTAGGTTTAAAGATTCACTCTAAATCTTAATCTCATATTTTCTTTTAATGTAACATTTTTAATTGATAATTTATATTTTCAAGTGAGCAAAATATTTCTATAAATAATTATACAAATAAAATTAACATCGTATAAATTTCAATCTTATAATTTTTATTTTATTTCTATATTTTTTATTTAAAAATATTAATTTAAAATATCAAATATATATATATAGAAAAATATACTTTAAAAAATTACTTTTAAATCTGTGAAATTAGCGAGTTGAATCTAACAAGATAAATCTAACGAGTTGAACCGAGATGTTCGTGAACCTAACAATTCGAGTTTGAGTTGAAAAAAAAAAGTTTGTGATGAACTCAAACTCAGCCAATTCTTAACGAGTCGAGTTTGAGCTGGAAAAAAAATTAATCATAAACTTGAATTTAGTTAGTTTTTAACGAATTGAACTGAGTTGAAGTGAGTTCGACTTGACTCGTCTCATTTTCAGTCTTATATATGAGTAAAATTTAAAAATGTTTTTACATAGATATAGAGGGGAAAAATCATTTTTAAATATATAAAAAAGTTGGAAAAATATTATTTAGTGTTTACAATCAAGACTATGCAAGTGATAGAAATATTTTGATTGATCAACCTATAGACTTGACTTTTTATTTTTATAAATTTATAAGATTTAATTATTTTATTTAATTACTTATAGAATTATTTTGTGTATCATATTAATTATTTTTGTCTCATTAGTAATAGTAAAATTTTAAAATTGTCGTTAAATTTGTGCTAATTAAACAAAAAGTTTAACATGATATATTTTGAAAAGTTAATAAATTAATATGATTGTTATTTCCATTGTTACGGTTATGGGTACGGTTTTTATAGGTAGTGAAATTTACGGGGTGATGTATCTTTTTTTGTTTGTTTTGAAAAAGCACAAGTTGATCTGTTTGAATGGTTTTGGAGGGTTGATTTGTTTTTATCGACAGTTTAGATGGAATGTGAGAATTGGCATGGATCGATGACGTGGATGAGGTGGACCAATAGTGATTTTGCTTGAAGTTTGATGTGAAGAAGTGGAATGTGTTTGTTGTAAGGATTAAATTATCCTCATATTGGTAATAATTGTTTTATGCACTATTAGTAACAATAATTCAAAAAATAATCTTAAATTATATTTTGAGGAGTCTTCCTTGAAAGTTTCTCTCAAAGTTAAGTTTGATGTTTTAACATGGTGGATGGGGAATGAAATCAAGTATCATGTTTTTAGTAAGTTGGTAAAGAATATCTCAACCGTTTCAGTTACTATAGTTGTTTCAGAAGTAATTTTTAGTGCTGACAAA
This sequence comes from Vicia faba, assembly GCA_948472305.1. Classification (NCBI taxonomy): domain Eukaryota; kingdom Viridiplantae; phylum Streptophyta; class Magnoliopsida; order Fabales; family Fabaceae; genus Vicia; species Vicia faba. The sequence goes on along the minus strand of OX451736.1, from coordinate 507,870,560 downwards.
AGGTTATTGATTTGAAACAAACATCAATGAAAATTAAGACGATTGAAATGGTACTTTGTGGGGGTGATTGGATGAAAGAGAAGTATGAGATTAAGAAGAACTGCACTGCTTCTGTTGTAAGTAAATTTTTATTTTGTATTTAATTTTATTCTGTCTATATGTTAATATGTTATCTTACTACATGTTTTTTATTTGTAGCTTGAGGTACCACAAGATGAACCTTTGACATATCATTTTGGTGAAGATCCAAGTGTCGCTGCTTCGACAAATGCAAGTTGATGGATTTTATTCTTAATGCCAATGACGAGTTTGTTCTTAAGCATCATTTATATGTAATGGTATTTTGACTCTAATAATCCATCTTAAATCATCATCCTCATTAAAATTCATGTCAACTATCTAGTTCACAAGTTTCAATCTAGTTCCGTACTTTCTTTAACATCCACCATAAAACCATTGTTCACTTGATATTCTCAATCTTTCACTTTGCAACGTTAATTCGCATATAACTCTTACTCCGACTTGTTCAATACGTCTCAACTCTTTCTTAGCCACTCTTCACACAAATTGGTGAGCGACTACCTCATGATATAACATCAACCACTTCACTCACCATTAAGATAGCAAGACAAGTCTATACCATCCAACACGATCTCGTCTACTATCAAAAAGAGATTAAGGGTGATCAGTTCCTCAATTTGTCAACAGATAGCCGACAATCATAATGGAGTATAAACTATTGTTACTAACTATAATAGTGTTCCTTTAGAACTTGTACTCAAGTCACCTTACGCACCATAACCCAATAATTTCCAATGAGGTTTACAAATACTTCCATAATATCCCTCTCATTCGATCTTATTTGTGAGACACCAACGCTCAACATATTACACAGTCCACATTACACTCACTTAGCCTTACTCGAAGGTTAAGCATTCTCTAACTCAAGAATTACTTTCTTCATCTACGCATCATCAGGAATACAAGTTCGATTACTGAATTTCAACACATCCTGCACATCTGACTTGAAATCATCATTCTCAGGTTGATCGAGTTCAACCATCGAATCTACCAATTTCACATTTAACTTTTGGGCTTCTTTTATACTGTCCAGAAAATCACTTATAATTTCCAACATTCCTAACATAACACTCTACGGTGCCACCATGCAAACTAAACTCATATCTCTGAACTGTTCAATTAATCCCAACCCTTTAACCATCATTACCGACATGTGAAAAGTCCTTTGGCTTAAAGCATCTGCCACAATGTTAGCTTTACCTGGATGATAATTCAAACTAAAATTATAATCTTTGAACAACTCCAACCATCTTCGTTGTCTAATATCCAATTGAAATCTCAACAACGTTGTTCCACACCGTTTTGGGAATAAAACCTCTCCAAATCTTCTTTTACACATGCCACTACTTTGACATCATAAACACGACTCTAATTCCCCTTAAAAGCATCTTCCTCTAAAAGGACATATTCTCTTCATAAAATGCATCTCTATGCGCTCCTCCAATACTTTCACATCCTTTTTAATGTCGAACATCTCATTTCTCAACTTATTTGCCAACAACATATTACGCTTGACCTCGTCTCGAACAAATGAAATAATAACTATTTATGCCCAAAAAACCTCTAGTTTCATAAATGAATTCAGAGTCCCTCCATATAGGAATGCATCTACCATATTTGAAAACACTTCATAGGATAAAATACATTTCTATCTCCTCACAGGTTCAAACGGAACACAAATCCGATACTCGGAACACAAGATATGAATTTCCAAAGTTATTTGAAAATGCAAACACCGACGTCATACACCGACATACTATCACATACCTTACAATAACATCAGAACAAAATTTCTTTGTGCCAGTACCAACATTTACCATCCTTGAAATCGTACTCATCTCCTTGCATTTCTGACTCCGACTCGCGATTTAAAACATTCCAACAACTTCAACAACTTTTACAATCACTCACAAGGATCCCACTACAAGGTCTACAACAATCTGTTACTCCATCGTCGTTCAAACGTTGACATCTTACGCAAGAGCTACTCAAACTGACAACTTCACCGTCCATCAGCAACGTTGAAACATCGCGACTTCTTAAATTCCATCTTCTAAAATTATCCTTGTTACTTAGAAATCACCTTCAGAGATATCAGGGATTTACACTCTACTCGTATATCAACAATTGTTACGTTGCTCCTCATCCTTCGAGAAGTAAACATCAACGATGTCTGGTCATCCTCCCTCAAGACATTCCAACTTTATTAACAACAGAATCTTGGATCTGTGTCACCTTCGGATTCGGGAAACAACAAGACTTCAACAATACCCACACTGTCGCCACCAACAACATACTGAACTAACATCTTACAACCAAAATATATCCGAGAAGCAAAGTTTCTCCCCCGCTTATCTTCTACCCAACTCCTGCATACAATTCGATTAGAAAAACAACAAGCACCAGCAGTGTTTCACACACTTGTCGCGCACTAAGGAACAAACATCATTAGACAACTTGGTCAGACGGACTGACCTGCTCTGATACCACTAATGTAACACCCCAATTCTACCCGACGGATAATAAAATCAGAGTTCAACATAAATAGTATGCTACATTTACAACTTAAAATCAAACTTCATTTAATCACATATAAAATAGATACATAACACTTAATTTGGATGAATCGATAACAGCCTGATTTATTCTCTAAAATCAAACAACTTTTTATTGATAAGTAGCAGAATCTACATACTCAACTTCAATTCACTTAACATCTCTTAGTCAACTAAAACAACTTCAAGACAACAATTATTTCATGTAATCAACCTAAAATTCATCAAATGAAATAAATATTAACAACTAAACATCAAGCGTTCACCCCCCCCCCCCCCCCCCTCCCCCCGAGTGCTACGTATCAGAGCGACGATAACGACTCGAACTAACGAAGGTAACAACTATCCTTCTTGATTACATGCACGTTACCAATAGAGGGCAACATTCAAACAAAAGGGGTGAGATATCAGATAATATAATAAGTCGTATGATAAATAATATATTGTATCAGGTCATATAAAATCACCACTTCACAACTTACAAACAACTTTAGTCACAACAAAACATCAACACGACATAACTACTAAATTCACAGCTTTTAGATAATACTTATCACAACAAGTCAACAACATAAAGCAACAAAAAATATATCATCACCACAACTCAGGATGCAACATCAACTGCGACTCAATTACAATGCACATGTATGTGGTACCATTGGAGCAGAACTCCTAACTTAAAAATCTGCCAATAAATAGAGGCATCAACAAGACATAAGCCTTCTTCACAGTTTGCCAATCCAGGTCATCACAGAGTAAGCAAATGTATATGACTCAATGAATGAACTATCACATACTTACAGCAATCATCATCCATCGCAAGGCATAAGCCTACATCACCATTATTACCAATAAGTAGAGGTAATTAATCATCATTTAAAACCTCCTGCAACTTCGCATTATCAACAAGAATTCACAGCGACAATCACAACAACACAACAACTCTACATAAATCAACATTGGCCATAAGCCCGCCACATCAATCAACGATCCAACATGAACTCAACATAACTCAACTTTGGCCATAGGCCTACAACTTGATATTTCAACAACAACAATTAACACAACGTTGGCATAAGCCTACAACTTAGTACATCACAACAACAATAGTAATTTGACAACAACATCAACAAGAAAACAACATTGGCCATAAGCCTAACAATTCAATACCACCTGCAATTCATATTTTTCAGCAAAGTATACAATACACCGCATCAACCAAAATATACTACAAACGCTTTGCAAATTTGTTCGGACAATTCGAATATTTCCAGTTAATTAATCTTTCGCTAAATTACCAACATTTTCTACTATGCACTACTCTTATTAAGTCTATACATTTACTGCTAGTATAGGTACTACCTGTTACTAATATCTCACTGCCAAACTAGTACCATTACTCTCTGTTATTAAAAATACTACTTGTTACCAACATACACTACATGTTATCCACTTAATAAATTACTATTAGTTACTACATTGATCTTCTGTCAATTTATTCTACTAATTACTTCTACCGCTAATTCTCAGCTAAATTATTGCATCTGTTATTAATATACTACTCTGCTAAATTAATTGAACCATCCTCTGCTACTTAGCATCTTTGTGCAAATTTAATTTCTGAAACACCATTGTTATTAACTCTGCTGCTACTGCTACTCTAGATACCAACTAAGTGTTAATCTAACAATTACCTCTGCTAGGTACCAACAAATCTGCTACTTGGTTTAAATTAATATAATGGGATACTACTATAATTAATTAAGCTAATTCTGCAACTTATTAAATTTATCTCTTCTAAATATTGATTTCCACAAATTAATCCTACTGATAACTCTGCTATATACTGCTACCAAAAATGTCTCTGCTAATTCATACTAATAATGCTACATGAAGGCTCCACTACAACACCAAGAAACAAGACAAACAAAATAAAATTGAGACAACATGTGCCCCTCGGCACCATTGTCCTGCCAATCGGCATGCTCCCCATTTCAATATTGTGTCGGTCGGCACTCATGTCATGCCCCTCGGCATGTATATTTTCCAGCCTCCATGTCTGTTAGTGATTACTAACGTATACTTTTCAGTTTCAGGCCAACCACATAGAACCACACAGCAACGTAATAACTATATCAACATATAATAATTTCCAACAACAAATTCATCGATTGATTCATTGCAAATTCCTCAGAAAATCTGACTGTGGTAACACCAACTCATAACAACAATAATTACACATACAACAACATTCCCACAACGATAATTTTATACAGACCAATCCCTGCATAATATTTATCATATATCCTTTTATAGAGTCAGAACCCCACGCTTACCTTGGATTGGAGATCGCTCTATTCTACCGGTTAAAGTCTCTCGCCCTAGCTTCCAACCTTTGCCTCTTCTCTGTAACTTTGCAACTTCTCACGTTCCCACAAAATACTCAAGAATTTTTCCTTATTCCTTCTAATTAACCTAATCCTCATAATTAGCTTAACCTTATAATTATTAATATTTTTATTGGGCCTAACTTTCACACACCACCTATTACTCCATACAACCAAATAATGAGCCCAACTAATAAAACTTATATTATTCTAATATCTATATTAATATTATTGCTAATATTAATCAACCAATAAATTAAATATCAACCAAATAACAACTTAGCAACTTAAACCAATATTTCTCGATATTTCACAACTTCAACAATTTCAACAACATTTTCAACCATTAATCCGTAATTAATTTAATTAAATAATTAATTAAATTAACGGGCGTTACAAATCTTCTCATAACGGTTGGAGACATGATTTCAACATTCTTTTATGTTTTTCAAATGGATTAATGAAAAAAAAAATTTATTATCAATATAATGTACTGCAACTCAAACCAACCAACCAACCAGTATAAATACATAAGGTATTTTATTCACTATAGACTTGGAATTGAAACTCAAACCAACCGGTATCAAAACATGAAACAAAAGTAGCTATAAAATCCCAGCAACCTGCATAGACCAACATAGACACACGAAACCGCCGACAAGTCGAAGAAGTTGATGATACAAAACTCAGGCTTCTGATTATCCCACCTCTACTGCGAACTATATTGAAAACATGATATCAGAAAAAATCAATGGTATATATAAATATGCACAGCAAGCTTCAAGAGTATCATATAAAGGCAATGATATATATGAATATGCAGAATAAACATCAAGAGTATCATATAAAGACAATGATATATCTGAATAAATTTGATAGGATTAAGAGTTCATGGACATCAACCAAAGAAGTTTATCAAAACTCGACTAGTCAATAAAATCCTATAATAATAAAGCTAAACAACTATCTTTTTGCAAGACCAAACATTTTCAGATCCACTTTCTCAAGATTATAGTCGCGGTCTTCACTAATAAGCTGAATATCGAGAAAACATAACTGAACCCTAAACATCAAAAAAAATATTTTAAAATGCAAGATTCTAAAACTAAAAAATAAATATAAATATATTTGGACCACTCAAACAATAAGTTAGAAAAGCATTTTTTGAACAAGATTTAACTCCAAAAAGAAGAGGTGTTGGATTTTTAACAAAGGGTAAAAATGAGATTTCCAAACATATTTATGTTCTTATATTATAGATTGGTAGTCCATATTATTCTTGAACATTAGTGGTTGTTTGATCAAATTAGGTGTTTTATATTTAAAAGAAATTGAATTTTGACTTAAATAGTCATTTGGTATAAGTAAGTTGCATTGTTTTTGTTTTTCGTCCATGCTTTTTTTTTTTGGGATAAAGTCTTCAAAAGTTAAATTTTATTTGATTTTAATCCTTAAGTTAAAATTTGTGAGTTTATTGTAGATTTTCTCTCCGATTTTTCTATAGATTTAATTTTAGAGATTAAAACTAAAAGAATTTTAATATTTAAAGATTATTTTTAAGAAAAATAAGATATGGATAAAAATAAAGAACACACCAATTTATCATGATTAAAACTATTTAAACTTTATTTTTTTTTAATAAGAAAATTTTGTTCTTGATTCTGGTCAACGTGTTATCGCAATGTAGTCTAAGTACATGTAATCCAAATCTAAATCTATTATTTTTATATTGTATTTAGATTTTTTTGTAATAATTTATTTTTCACAGTGATATTTAATGCATCATGTATTATAAGGTAAGAATCTAACATTTCTATGAGAATAAAATTAATCAACAATAACTTTTCCATAATATTCACATTAATATTTATTTTTATTTTTTATAATTTTTAAATTAAATAAAATATTTAAATATTCTCTAAAATTTTTAATTTTAACCAAACACATAGATAAAAATCTTATTTCTAAGAATATAAAGTTTAAAAATATATTTCCAAGAAATAATATTTCATAACTTTCAAACGCATCCAAAAAAATTTAAAAATCAGCCAAAAAGAAAATGAAAAAATAAATAATTTAAAAATAATCACTAATCAAAATAAGACGCCAACAACTAAAAGACTCAATTTAGTTTACTATTAAAAATGCGTTCTAACTTCTTTCTAATAAAAGACTCAATATGTAAATATTGACAGGTTACATATCACAAATCGATGTTCTACTGATTTTTAGAAAGTTGCAGATTGTCCAAAGTTGTGCAGTTTTTTCATACCTCAAGAAAGAGATACTATATGTTATTCCTTCTCTAGATATATTAATTAACTAGTGACATAGAGCAACATTTAAAGTAAAGTAACCAAACATAAATATTCAATCCAAAGAAATGTCAACATCTAAAAAATTATCCATGGCTTGTGTATGTATATATATCAGTTTTTTTAAAAACTTTAAATAATCAATATTTCAACATCTATAAATAGTTTTGCAAAGTAGTTGAATCAATATTTTCTTGACATATGGAGATGTTGGAGACTCCACTAGCTAGCTAGTACCTAATTTGAGTCACATAACAAAATAACTTAGTAAGTCAAAAGCATTAAAGAATTGATAGTATACAAATAGATAACTAGAGCATATTACTAAGATGAGATAAGAATTAAATGGATCATTGTGAATTACAAATTGAAGAGCCTTATAGACTATTATCCAAAATAATGAAATTGTTAAAATTAGTTTAAAAAAGTATGTACTATAGAGGTGAGCTTTAACAGGATGAAGGGACCTTAAAGTGAGAGATAAAAGTATATACGAAAATGGTTATGAAAATAACTTAATTATTATGTAACATCTTTCAAAACATATTGATTGAAAAATGGGGTGTTGAAAACAATCCAGATAAATAATTTAGGTATGTTAGTTGAGTTAGCTATGTTACTCGAGAAGTGAAATGTGCATAGTCAATTCAAGTCATTCCTTTTCTCCTTTCTTTCATGCGTATGTTAAAACAGTTCTAATAAGTTGTATATATAGCTCTTGGGTCTGAATTTGCTCTCGATAATTAGTATCTAGTCATCCCTTGATCATTGAACAAAGATGATAACCTATATGGAAAATATTAACAGTAACTTATTTGAGAAGTTACACACTCTTCTCAATAATAGTTGTGTATTTGTATATTTATAAAGGGCTCGCCAGGGGCAACGAGTAAGAAGAACAACATAACACATTGCTCACAACATCTTCCTGGTCGCCCTTTTACAAGATCAAGCGCCTATTTGTCGAATGTAACACTCATTTCTCAAATATGTCACCCGCGCCTAGAGGACTAGCCAGATGCGTAGAACGTGGGAAGTGACATGTTCTAGCCAGCAACGGTGCGAATAAGGAGTCAAGGAAAGTTAATCACGTTCTCCTGAATAATAGGAAGTTCACTGCAACTTCCCCACTCTCCTAGAAGTGGTTACTGCTGATTAGGAGTCTGAAATCCAGGCCCAGTGACTCTTATAAATTCCTCAACCCTCAAGTTGGGAGGAGATGAATCTTATAACGCAGATACCACATACAACTATTCTCACCTTCCTACATAAGCTGACTCTAAACCTCACGATAAACCCTAAAAGTATTTGAAAATCCTTAATCATTAGAGGTTCTCATGTATTGTACTTTAAACAACTACAATTGGGCCTATTATGGGACCATGGTAAAGTTTAACTTGGTGAAACTCACCATATTTCACCATTTGTTTTTGCCACCTTTCCTCGGAGGATGCTTAAACGAAGTTATGAAACCGTTGTCAACACCATTGCCAAAAGTTTTGTTGGAGAAAGAGAGTCTAGAGCCTCATAGAGGAAATATACAAGGCATATTTTGACAGCAAACATCATACCTGCTAGCATTTCCAAAATCCTAGGGAGAGAGCCAATATCCAAAGTCACCTTCTCCTCTAAGGATTCCACTAGAATTCTCCCCCATAATAATGGCATCATGGTTACCACAGTACAATATGGAGATTGGGATATAAATCGAGTGTTAATCAATCTAAGAAGCTCGAGTGATTTTTTATTTTGGAATTTTCAAGGGGTGCTTTTCAAAGGTTCCATCTCGACACAAATAATATTAAAGCATTACAATGGCCTATAGCGCGTCTATCAAGATAACATGTACAATTGAGTGGCCACATGACACTTGAAACGACCTTTGGCCTAGAAGCAAGTACAAAAATGATTAAAGTAAAGTATCTCATGGTTGACATCTTGTCTCCATATAATGCCATTTTGGGGAGGCCCGCCCTAAACTTGCTAGGGGCAGTCTTGCCTACCCTTCATTGGAGCTTGAAGTATCTGCTACTCAGTGGGGGAGTTGGGTTAGTCCAAGGGTACTAGTAGGTCTCCCAATAACTCTATCAAAACATTTTATAAATGAGAAGGCAACATGTTTCCCCTAAGACAAAAGCATGAGAAACAAATGTCACAAGTTAGGATTCCTAACTGGGAATCGAAAATGAGAGGCTTTCTCCCATTGAGGACTTGAAATAAGTCTATATTAGGCCTTTGTATCATTAGGTCACTAAACTAGGCATCTACTTATAAGAGTATGAGGAGAAGGATCTGATCTTTTTCCTGAGAAGGAACATAAATTTGTTCTCCTTGTTTCCCTCTGATATGCTAGGAATAGATACAAGGGTGGTATGTCAATGCCTTGAAATCAATCCTGTAATAAAACCAATGTCTGGAAGCAAACGCAAGGTAAGTGAGGAGAAGAGAGAGACCATTAGTGAAGAGGTCCAAATTTAAGAAATGATAGCTTCATTACTAAGATAAAATACCCATCTTGGTTGGCTAACGTTTTTTTTTTGTCAAGAAATAATCAAATAAATGGCGTAAGTTTGTCAAATTTACTTACCTTATAACTTTGTGCCCCAAAGATTCATATCTTTTACCCAACAAAATCATCTTATTGACGGCTACTATGGATAAAACCAGATGAAGATAGATCCCATGAACGTTCCTAAGACGGTGTTCATGTCAAATAATGGAAACTATCATTACAATGTCATGCCCTTTGGGCTAAAAAACATCGGCGTAACCTATCAGAGACTCATTGACACATTGTTCTCAAAGTAGATATGGTGAAACCTGAAAATATATATTGATGAAATGATAATGAATACCTCATAGTGGTAGATCCACACAACATAATAGAAGATATCATAGGGCCAAAAAAGAACTACAACATGCACCTCAATCTCGCAAAGTGCTTATTTTCCATACAAACATGAAACTATTTGGCTCTATGTTAAATAAGAGAGGTATAGAGGCGAACTTCGATAATTATTAAGCAACCCTCGACATGAGGAGCCTTTCCACCGTTAAAGAGGTTCAATAAATAACAAGACACTTAGTCGCCATATCTTGTTTGCTTTCTTGTACATGTGAACATGCTTTCTCTTTCTTTGTCACTCTGAATAAAAAGGAGAATTTCTAATGGATGAGAGAATAAGAGGAGGTGTTCCCAAATTTAAAGGCCTTCCTAACGTCTCTTCCCATATTAACTCACCCAGTAGCAGGGTCACCTTTATACATATGTTTCTCTGTTGCTTATCAAGGGATGGGTGTAATTCTTGTCTAAGAGATATATATGGTTGATCAACCCGTCTATTTCAATAGAAAGGTGTTTAACATAGTTGAGACCCTGTATAAAAAAATAGAAAGACTTATTCTAGCGATTGTGATAAATTCAAGGAAACTTAGACCCTACTTTCTAGGACACCGAGTAATAGTAAAACCAACTGTCTCGTTTGATAGGTCCTGAGAAATTCATATTTAGGTGGAAGAATGGTGTCGTTGGTAGTGGAAATATATGAAAACAAAATCCAGTATATACCCAGAGGAAGCATAAAATCTCAGGCCCTCGACAATGATGCAATTGATCCTCAGCGTATTTCACATAAATAATCCAAGAATAAAATGTCAAGGTAATGTTATTTATTCATCAATATGTTGGTACTATAAATTTATATAAAAATGATATTACGACATCATTGAAGGAGGCTAGTAATTTTATTTAGAAGCTTCATGTTGGTGATGACAAACTCAAGGAAGTCTGATTGCACATATTGATGAGGCAATTCGAGTTCTTGCAAATGGAACCAAATGAGAATATTAGTGAGTAGTTCAACAAGATCACACAAGTCAATGAATAGATAAAGATCTACAAAGGGGTAGTATCTTACAAACCATAGTAAACATGATGATGTGCACTCTCTCCTCCAAATTTGATTATATTGAAATGGAAAATAAGGAATGAAATGACTTGTCATTTTCGAAATTAGAGAATTATAATGTTCCTTGGAAGCCCATGAGAAAAGAGTGTTAGAAGAAACCAAGGAACATGTAACTGAAAAGCTCAAACTTCCAAAAAGGTAGTGGCTAGAAGCTGATGGGGAATGACAAGTTCAAGAAAAGAGTGACCCAATAGGAAATCTCAAAGGAATACTTTGATCAAAGTGAATATTCTTCAAGAAATAATTGTGTTTATTAAGACAAAAGGGAAAGAAACCAATGAACAAGAAGGATAATTAATTTTATAAATGTTAGAGATATGGACATTTTGAAGATGAGTGTGAAGGAAAATTTGTTACAAGAAGATCAAGAAAAGCTAAAAATAAGGCATATACGAGTCAACATCAGTGTGACTCGGATTAAAATCACATATAGTAATAATAAAGACAAATTTGGAAATATTGAAGGATGATTCTTGGATACATGGTTTTCCAATCATCTATCAACTCATAGAGAATGATTTTTTTTAACATGGATACTTAAAGCACATAGGTGTATTGGTTGATGTTGAGCTATTCACTTATGCCGAAGGAACCAAGGAAGTGGTAAGGATGAAGGCTATGGAGGAATAGATATATTCAAGTAGTAGAGATGAATCAAACTTGGAATCTAGTCTCATTAATAAAAAGACAGGAAAAATATATAGTCAAATGGGTTTACTAGTGTATTACATGCCAAATGGCTCCCTTGAAAAGCACAAGGAAAGACTTATTGCAAATGAATTGTAGAAAAAATATTACATTGATTTCTTATAAAGTCTTGCACTAGTTATTATATTTGGATCTGGAAGATTAATAGTGGTTACGGATAAACTCGTGATACAAAAACTTATTAAACTTGATGTAAAGAGTGTATTTTTAATGAATGCCTTAAATAAGATGTTTATGTTGACACATCTTATTGATTCATTGCAAAGAGGTTGGAAGACAAGATCTTAGAGCTTAATAAGACTTTTTTAGAGTATAGAATAATAGAATTCATGAGTTTCAACACATTGGCTATTCCAAGTGCATATTAGAGCATCTAATCTATGTTAAAGGATTGAATCAGGGAATTCTTATCATAGTATGCTTGTATATAAATGATTTACTCTTAATTGAGAGCAATCATAATAAGATTGAGAACCTCAAAATACATATGAAATTTAACTAGGAGAAATATGGTACTTTCAAGGACTCAAATTTGGTGAAAGTAGGAAACCAGTAGTTATCTATCAAAGGAAGTACATCACTATTAAAATTCTAGACAAGTTCATCATTTTGAACTTCAACTCAAAAGTCTTCCCTATAGGAATAACTTCAAAATTAAAATAAAGTTGAGATAGCAAGGAAGTTTACATTATTCTTTAAAATATGATGATTAGAAGATTGAGACGTACTTATAGTGTGTTAGGCCACATTAGTGATGTGTAATCACAATGCATGAAATATTTTAGTAATCACAATATGATCATGAATTAAAAGTACAATGTTCATAATCAATTCAAAATATTTTTTTCTCTAACTTCAAACGTGTGTTTAAAAATTTATACTATTGGTAAAAATATCTTTTAATTAATCAATATTTTTTGAATGATTTTTATTTTTAAAGAAAAACCCTAATGAATTCATTAAACAGTATCGTAAAACTTAAATTTTAAAATACAAATTAATATCAAATGTTGGACCACATATTATCTCTATACATGGTAGAAAATATAGAATAATCACTAACCAAAATTTGAATTTTTTTTAAATGATTAGATTTTATGAAATGATAAAAATCAATGTTTTAGCGTAAATATTATAATTTAATTATAAAAGTTGCAAAAAAATTTTTTATAAATTAATTTTTTTAACCTAAATGCTTTTTTTATTGACAAAGATACGAAACAACTATTTTACTACTACATGAATAAAGGAAGATGAAATAAACCAGGCATATTTATTAATCTATAATATGATATAATGCACATTATATTCACATTAATTTGTGATGCAAATTTGAATAGAAAAACTAACCTTAATTTGAATTTTTACATGATCAAATGTCATCAGGAGAGTCTGAAATAGTTGCCTCAGAGTCATCTTAATATAGAAGAAAAAAAAGAATCAACATTAAAATAAAATCACCCTAAGTAGAGAGAAAATGTCTAAAGTTATATAAATATAACAGTTACTAATCATGATATGAGCATATAGTTTGTATTAACACAAGGAGGATACTTCTATATAATTTAGGTAAAATATCTTTTTTAGTTCCTTAATTTCATCTTGAAGTTTAATTTAGTCCCTTAATTTTTAAAATATTCAAATTGATCCTTTAACTTTTAAAACAGCACCACGTTAGTCATTCTATCAAGATCCGTTAGTCAAAGTCAACAAAATCATCCAAGTCGTATTGTAATATGCTGATGTGGAATGCCACGTGTTTAGACCAACTATAGTGATGAAAAAAGTCATTACTAAAAATATTTTTAAGTTGTTCTTGAATTTGGATTTAAACCTCATAGATTTCTCAACATGACACCTAAAAAACTCATTACTCTCATCAATAGCATTGAACAGAATCTCAACTATCTTCTTATTTTTCTTTTCAACCTCAACCAAACCACATTGTTTTAACAAATCTCAACGAAAGTAGCAATTGTAGACACCAAAAGTATTCAATTAACAAAATTGAAGTTTCAACTCCAAACAACATTGAATACTAAAATTAAGCACCAATTATCATCAACCAAAAAGTTGAATGTTTCCAATTACTTGCCTGCATCGAGCTAGCGTTTGTCTGAGAATTTTTCGACGCTGGCGCTCTCATCGCAGCTCATCAAGATTCAAAAAGCAATAATGGAATGCACAATCTCGGTAACACACTAAATCTGCGATCTTCCAGAAATATGTATTGATGAATGTGATATGAAAACGAATCACGACACCGAGCACAAGCGAAACAATAGTACAAAAATTCAAATTGGGACTTTTTCAATTGCAACCCCAAATCACCAACATCGAGCAATCACGACAACTCAGATGAACAAAAAATTGTTATACGTGATTGAAACTTCAGAGAGAAAGAAAAAGGGTGCTTATGGAGAGAGAGAAAAAGAGAGCGTGAAAAAAACTTCTAGATTTTAATTTTTCCAATTTTGTTTTTAACAGCATAAGTTTCTGGATTGATTAATATGAATTTTTGGTTTTTGATGGATTTAGAATATAAAAGATGATGAATAGATGCAAGAATGCCACATATGTAAAAGTAAACGGTATTAGTGAAAAATAGATGGAAAGGACATAAATGAGATAGTTTGCAGAATTAAAGATTAAATTAGCCTTTTTAAAAATTAAGAGATTAACAAAATCTTAAAATAAAGTTAACAACCAAAAAGACAATTTTGCCTATAATTTACTATTATCCACCATACTATACTCATTAGTATCCCCAATCCCATTAGTGTTAGCTTAAGAAAATAAAAAATAAAAAATCAAACTAGCTTCCCAGGACTAATGCGTTAAATTCATACATTCTTTTATTTACACTATTTCTAAAGGAATCAAAATATGGTAAATAGAATCATGTCCCACATATAATCTTTATATTGGACCTTATAATTTGTTAGAATCAAATTAATATATTTGTGTAATTGACCTATAAAACTATCTCATTAATTAAGATCTATCAAATAATACCAAAATTATTGTAGATGCATATGTTTATTTTTATAGAAATACTTTAAGAATAAAAATACTCATTCCTTTCATTGATAAATTATTAACCTTTTTTCATAATTATTTATCATTGAGATTAATAATTATGAACTAATGGTGTAAGACTTTTGACATACACATCCAATCAAATCTTGGCATGTAAATATTTATGAAGTTATTTTTGTGACTATGTAATTGAATGCACATGTCTAATACTTTTAGACAGTTGTTATCAATATCTTTATTAATATGAAAAAAAATACTATATATTTTTATATTTGTTGATTTGGATTGAGCTTATACTTGTTTTAGGGATGAGAGATCTAAATTAATATCTTTGTATAAAGTTCAAAAGTAAATAATCTAAGTTAGGGACTCTTGGACAACTTTTCACGTATCCGTTTGGGAATGTGGCCCACGTCCTTACGTCAAAGTCATCTTAACGGTTCTTTGAAAATTACGGGTTCAACCCTTATTCTCACGGAACCGTTGACCAGGGGGAGTCCACTAGCTGAACTCCATACACACGTAAGCCCTAACAGTTTCTGTTATTGGACCTCAATGTGGCCCAACAATGGGGACTTTGGCCCAGCGCTGGGGGCTATAAATAGCCTTTCTTATGAGAGGATCAGACATTAAACATTTTTTACTCTCATACTTGTTTACTCATTTCGAAACTTACTTTGACATCAAAGTGTCCTGCAGATATGCTCACCTCACTCTCAAATTCTGTGACGATCAATTCTGATCGGGTATACAATCAATTGTGTTACAAAGAAAAAGAAGTAATATTAACACTTTATTTCTAACATTCACTCCTATAGACATAATTGTAGGTCCCACCCATTTATATCAGACCTGCTTTCGAAATGTTAGACACTCATTAATATGAAATTACATTTTATGTGTGATTTGTGACTTGTCAACAATCATGTGTAATTCCTTCTTTAAGTTATATATGTCTATTGTTTATATGTCAAATATGATATATACTTGCTACTATATTTTACATAAATAATATTTGAAAACATGTAGAGAGATTTTACTAAATAATTGGTACTTACCTTCAGATTCAGGTTGCTTGTCGTCAAACCAATGCAGTAGATTGTAGTGAGCATCTGCTAGGAATTTTTCAACGAATGATTTTTCTTCTTCTCTCTTTCTTTTCTCTAATAACATTTTCTCAATCTTCCCAACATCCTTTTTATAAGTGTAATAGTAAAATGTTAGAATAATATAGATATCATTTTATAGTAATGAAAAATATCAAGTTAATAGTCAAATTTTATTAACTTACATCAGTAGTTTTTGCACCATTTTCCAGTAATTTTATTTTTCTGATTTCACTTGGACGTTTACCTGTCTCCTCATATCTTTTAACATCATTTAAGGATCTGCATGAAAAATTTTCCCTTCGATGTACATATTTCTGCAAAAAAAATATTCTCATTAAGATAATTAATAACTTCTTTTATTATTAATAACATTATAACTTTGTAAGGTAATAAAAAAAGGAAAGTGATATACTTTGTATGCAAATTATTAGATACTTGCATATTGCTTGGTTTGAGTGATTTTTTTCATATCTTACATTTTTTCCTCCAAACAATTATTTCCATAATGATAAATAAAATTTATTTCAATACAAAAAATACAAATAATAAATATGAAATGTGAATACATCAAACTTTTCCAATACCTTGAAAATGAATAAAATGAAATTTTTGAAAGAAAAGAAAGAATTATATTATCCCATATTGCATAGAAAGTTAATATTGCTTTTCTCATTTACTTCTTCTAAATATGTGTGGTACCTTTTTCAAGCCAAAAATAAATTTATTTTATCTCTATTTTTTTAAGTTTCAAAAAAACTAAAAATGAAACTCATACACTAAGTACAAAGGTTGAAGTTTTAAATTTTTGTAGTATACATACATAGTCCCATCTGCTTTCATCCTTTCGAAGTTTTCGAAATTGCTTCCAAATAGTATCGTCATAATATTCCTTGTGAAGTTTCGTTTCCTCAATCCAAGATGAACTTCCAGTCTAAATTCATAAATATATACACAAACATGTAAATTAGTATAGATAAAAAGATAAAATTATATTAATAAAGAATTAAAAGATATATTGTACATAATAATAAAAAAAAATTAAATCTCTCATATTTATTGCTCTCTTCCTATCATATTAATCAATCAAGTTATTCTCTCTTATGGCTTAAGGGTTCCCATAAAACATCTTTTGATTAAAGTTTCTAAGATAAATAGAATTTTAGTCAAATTTAAATACTTTAAATGAACTCGTTTCATTTCTAAAAATATTGTTTAAATAGTTTTAAAATGTATTCGTTCTTAAATTTTGTTTATCTAATTTTATAAAATTACAAAATATGAAAATAGGCACTATGCTACTAAAAGTTAAAAATTATAAGACACATTAACTAAATAATATATAGATTAATTTGCTAACTTTGAAAAATTATATATTGATATATTTGTAAAGGACTTACAAGAGGCATGATAAGGGGGGGTGGCGACATAATCATGTTATGTCATTCACACTAATTTCATATCCGCCTCTTTATTGAAACAAGCATCAATCATTTAGATATAACGTCCATTTTTTAGATCGTTCACCTTTTTATAAAGAACTGGAGGTGATGTGTTCTAGTTCTTAACAGAATGTGAATGTGAGACAAAAGGAGGTAGTCACGTTCCTCAAAGAAATAGAGGAAATAACTATCCTATTTTCACACTCTTGAGAATGAGAAGTGCATAATCTAAATTCTTGGGATCAGAGACTCAGACCCATAAGTTTCTTATAAATATCTCAACCTTGAGGATAAAAAGACATTCAAACCATTATACAAAACACCACACACAGAACTTCACAACATTCATGTGTGAGCTTGTTCTAACACCACAACAACCCTAAAACCCTCTAACAATCCTACACCGCAAAGGATTTTCATGTAAGATATTTTTAGCAAATATAATTGACAACAACCGTGAAGCCCCGATGAAAATGACTTAGGCCACCATTATAAGACTAGATTGTTATCATCATGTTCAATTCCTTCATTCATCATGATGAGAAAGAAGGTAGAAACTTCAACCAATAGTGAGTTCAGCGACAAGGAGGATGTCATGGCAGAGATGCAAGCTACCATTGATGAGTTGCACTACTGTAATGCCCGTTAATTTAATTAATTATTTAACTAAATTATTTTTGCATTATTTGTTGAAAAGTTGTGAGATGTTGAGAATTGTTGGTATAAATTGTTAGATTATTATAATTAGTTGATTAATAATAATAATATTGAAATTAATTGAATAATTGTGTTAGGCTTGTGTTATTGGTTGGAAGTAGTAAAGTGGGGGTGTGTAGGTTAGGCCCAACAAAAATGATGTTATAAGGTTAAGCTGACACAAGGATTTGGTTATTCGGTAGAATAAGAAGTCTTGTGTGTGACCGTGTGAAGTTGTGTAGAAGAGGAGCAAGGTTGCACGGTTGTCGAGCAAAGTTGCATGGTTGTCGAGAAGAGCAAAGCAAGGTTGTCGGCTGGAATTTGGTAGAGCGATCTCCAATCCAGGTAAGGGTTTGGTTCTGACCTTATAATGGGATATATGATGTGTATTATATGGGAATTGGTCGTTTGTATGACTGTTGTGCCTTGATGTTTCTGGATCTGCTATTGAAGTTGCTCGTTTTCTATGTTGTGGTCGTTTAGAGAGTTACCGTATGAATGTCTTACATGATTAGTGAACATGTTGTTCAAGTTGGCTGTTAGTCGTGTTGTGGGAATTTTGATTTGTTTGTATAATTTCCCGATATAATCCATGAATAGGTTAGCTGTAGATTATTACCTATTGAGGTGGTCGTTAGGTTGTCGTACCTTTCGAGCGGTTGGCAGAAAATTAGTAAATTGTTGTTATGGTCATTTTAGAAAGGTTTCTGTGTGATTTTCTTGTACAATTAATGAATCTGTTGATAGGAAGTATAGTTGCCCGTTGTTCTGATATTCTGAGTGGTTGGCCGAAAATTATAGGTTGTATTGATGTGGTCGTTATGACGTTGTATTGTTCCATACTGTTGGACGGAATGAGTGGTTGAGGAGGATGCTGATGGTGTTAGGTGCCGAGCGGCATATAGGCTGCAAGGTGTGTCAGGGAATATATATGTTGGATGTCGAGCAGAATTAGGCTGCAAGGCGTGTCGAGCGACACATTATTGTTGTCGATTTGCACGAAGTTATTGACTATGTCAAGGAGCGCAAATTAGTTGTTATGCTCTCTTGGTTGTTGTGCATGCTGAGGGGCACAATATTGTTGTCGAGCTATACGAAGTTGCTGGCTGTGTCGAGGAGCACAAATTAGTTGTTATGTTGTCTTGGTTGCTGTGCATGTCGAGGGGCACGTAGTCTCCCCATCCCAATTTCCCGTGCATGTTGTATTGGTCGATACCAGTGCTGTGGAAGTTGTTCTAAGTTGAGAAATAGTAGGTTGATTATTTATGTTGAGATGCCTCTAATTATGGGCAGATATTAAGTTGTAGGCTCATGGTCAACGTTTATTTATGTTGAATTTATGTTGAATTGTTGTTGATGCTGTAGGTTTATCGCCAACACTGATTTGTGTTGAGTTGTTGTTTGTTGTTGTTGCTACATTCATGTGTGTCGCATACATCGCATATCAAGTTAGAGTTGATGCTTGTTAAGTTGGTCTGGATTGGCAAAATATTAAGTTGAAGGCTTATGCCTTGTTGATGTCTCTATTTATTGGAAGATTTCTAAGTTGAGAGTTCTGCTCCATTGGTACGACATGCATTTGCATAAAGACAAGTTGCATTCTGTGTTGCATTCTGAGTCATTGTGTGGTTGAATTAAATATGTTAAATGTTGTTTAAAAGCTATGAAGTGGTGATTTTGTATGAAATGTTTCTAACGTATTATTTATCATGCGTTCTATTATAACGTTCAATATCTCACCCCTTCTATTAGAATGTTACCCATATGTTGGTAACGTGCAGGTAATCCAGAGTGAAGGCGGTTTACCTTCAGTAGTTTGAGTCGGTGTCATTGCTTTGATACGTAACACCCGGGGGGATGAACGCTTGTGGCTTTATTATTGTTATTATTTCAGTTGTTGAATTTTAAGTTATTTTTCGCTGAATGCTTGTTATTTGAAGTTGTTTCAGTTGGATAAAGATGTCATATTATTATAGGTTGAATATTATAATTCCACTGCTTGGTTATGAAAGTTGTTAGTTTTTAAAAGATTAATTTATGTTGTTGTTTGTTCATCCAAGTTTAATGTGTTATGTATCTGTAATGAATTTTGTTGTTTTAAGTTGAAATTGTAGCATCCTGATTTAGTTGTTGAATTTTTATAACTCTAATTTTTATGATTATTGTCAGGTAGAATTGGGGTGTTACAATTTGGTATCAGAGCAATGTCGGTCCGCCCGACCAAGTTGTTAAGTCAGTAGAGTAGTGTGACAGTTGAATATTGTCGATGTGTTGTTTCTTAGTATGTGACGTGTGTGCAACACATTGTTGGCACTTGTTTGCTTTTCCAAATTGATTGTATGCAGGAGTTGCTTTGAAGAAAAGTGGGGGAGAAGCTTTGCTTCTCGGATATGTTTTAGTTGTAAGATGTTATTTTAGTATGTTGTTGATGGCGACAGTGCAAGTATTGTTGGGGTTTTGTTGTTTCCCGAATCCGAAGGTGACATGGATTCAAGATTTTGTTTGTTAATAAAGTTGGAGCGTATTGAGGGAGGATGATCAGACATTGTTGATGTTTACTTCTCAAAGGATGAGGAGAAAGGTAACGGTTGTTGATATACGAGTAGAGTGTAAATCCATGATGTTTCTGAAGGTGATTGTTAAGTAACAAGGATAATTTTTAGAAGATGAAATTTAGAAAGTTGAGATGTTTCAGCGCTGCTGGTGGACTGTGGAGTTGTCGGTTTGAGTAGCCCTTGTGTAAGATATCGATGTTGAACAGTGATAGAGTGACAGATTGTTGTAGACCTTGTCGTGGGACCCTTGTGAATGATTGTAAAAGTTATTGAAGTGTTGGAATATTTTGAATTGCGAGTCAGAAATGCGAGGAGATGAGTACGATTTCAATAATGGTAAGTATTGGTACTGGTACAAAGAAATTATGTTATGATGTTATTGTAAGGTGTGTATTAGTATGTCGTTGCATGACGTCGGTGTTTGCATTTTCGGATAACTTTAGAAATTCATATCTTGTGATCTGAGTATCGGTTTGGTGTTCCGTTTGAACTGATGAGGAGATAGAAATATATTATATCCTATGGAAGTGTTTTCGAATACGGTAGATGCATTCCTATGTGGAGGGACCTTGAAGTCAGTTACAGAACTAGAAGCTTTTTGGGCATAAATGATTATTATCGCAGTTGTTCGAGACGAGGTCAAGCATAATATGTTGTTGGTAAATAAGTTGAGAAATGATATGTTCGGCATTAAAAATGATAATCGTTCATCATTTCAAGTATGGGATGTTGCATGTGAAGAAAGTTTTGTAGAACTAAAGAAAAGATTGACGACTGGTCCGATATTGGTTTTGCCTAATCCGAGTGAGTCATTTGTAGTGTATTATGAATGTGTCTAAGATGGAACTTAGTGGTGTGCTAATTCAGAATGAATAAGTTTTTGCTTGTGCTTCTAGACAACTCATAGTTCATGAGAGGAATTATCCTACGTGTGACTTAGCGTTAGAAGCGGTGGTGTTTACGTTGAAGATTTATAGACATTATCTTTTTGGTTCTAGATTTGAAGTATTTAGCGACCATAAGAGTTTAAAGTATTTATTTGATTGGAATAAATTGAATATGAGACAACGAAGATGGTTGGAGTTATTGAAATATTATGATTTCAGTTTGAATTATCATCCAGGTAAAGCTAATGTCGTGGCTGATGCTTTAAGTCGAAAGACTTTACATATGTCGGTAATGATGGTTAAAGAATTAAAGTTAATTGAACAGTTCAGAGATATGAGCTTAGTTTGCAAAATGACACTGAAGAGTGTTATGTTGGGGATATTGAAGATTAACAATGATTTCTGGACAGTATCAAAGAAGCTCATAAGTTAGATGTGAAATTGGTAGATTCGGTGGTTGGACTCGATCATTATGAGAATGATGATTTCAAGTTAGATGTGCAGGGTGTTTTGAGATTCCGTAATCGAATTTGTAATCCTGATGATGCAAAGATGAAGAAAGTAATTCTTGAGTTGGATGATACTTAACCTTCGTGTCAGGCTAAGTGAGTGTAACATGGACCGTGTAATATGTTAAGTGTTGGTGTCTCATCGATAAAATCAAATGAGAGGGAAATCATGAGAGTATTTGTAAACCTCATTAGAAATTAATGGATTATGGTGCTTTATGTGACTTGAGTGCAAGTTCTAAAGGAACACTATTATAGTTTGGTAATGATGGTTTATACTCCATTATGGTTGTCGGCTATCTATTGACAAATAAAGGAACTGATCACCCTTAATCTCTTGTTGATAGTAGACGAGATTGTGTTGGATGGTGTAGACATGTCTTGCTATCTTAATGGTGTGTAAAGTGATTGATGTTATATAGTGAGGATAGTCACTCACCAGTTTGTATAAATTAATAGAGGAGTGGCTAGGAAAGAGTTGAGACGTATTGAAAAATTTAGAGTAGTGGGTTTTTATGCGAGCTAACATCATAAAGTGAAAGATTGAGAATATCAAGTGAACAAAAATTTTATGATGGATGTTAAAGAAAGTCGAAAACTATATTGAAACTTGTAAATCACATATTTGACGGAAATTTTAACAAGTACGGTGACATAAGATGGATGATCAGGGTTGCGCAGCTGAAGCGTGATGTGGCGCAGTTGCTATGCTTGTACGACTCGTTAGAAGTGAAGAACTAAATATCAGAAGCCTATGGAAATGATACGTCTTGATCTACATGTTTGATTTGGTGGATTGTTAATATAGGGATTATGTGCCAGGGTACTGTGATTTCTCGTAAAAATTTGCTGATTTAATAAGGATATTATTGTGGTTGTTGGTTGATGGTGAGTTATGTGTAGATTTGTTGAGTTATATTGTTAAGTTGATATTGTAATGATTTTGTTCCCGTTGTCGTGATGTTGTTGTTGGTAACCATAAATGATGAATAGTACTCCATAAATGACGAAGTTGATTATGTTGGCTATGTTGATGTCACTATAAGGGTGATACGACGATATGAATAGAGTTGTTGATATTTTGTTGATGATTTACACATATATATATATATATATATATATATATATATATATATATATATATATATATATATATATATATATATACACGGGAATGAAATTGTGTATGTGTCTTGGCGTTGAAAATGTTGTTAAGATGATAATTTGATGTTGTATATCTAAGTATAAGTATGTTATGGTTGTTACTACTTTAAATGTTGATATGTCAAAATACTATTGAAGGGGTTGATAAGTTATTAACGATTATGTCGCGAAGGTGTTGAATGATTAGCATGTGTGTATTTGATTTAAATCGTGTTGAGTTATGGTTATGTCGAGAAAGTAGTGGTCAAAGTGTTGCCAGACGCGACTTGGGAATCAGAGAATATGATGTATAATTCGCATTAAGAGTGGTAGTATCGAGTAGATTTTTGAGGACGAAAATATTCTAAGTGGGGGAGAGTTGTAACGCCCGTTAATTTAATTAATTATTTAATTAAATTATTTTTGGATTATTTGTTGAAAAGTTGTGAGATGTTGAGAATTATTGGTATAAGTTGTTAGATTATTATTAATTAATTAATTAGTTGATTAATAATAATAATATTGGAATCAATGGAATAATTATGTTGGGCTTATGTTATTGGTTGGAAGTAGTAAAGTGGGGGTGTGTAGGTTAGACCAAATAGAATTGATGTTATAAGGTTAAACTGACACAAGGATTTGGTTATTTGGTAGAATAAGAAGTCTTGTGCGTGACCGTGTGAAGCTGCGCAGAAGAGGAGCAAGGTTGCACGATTGTCGAGCAAAGTTGCACGGTTGTCGAGCAGAGCAAAGCAAGGCTGTCAGCTGGAATTTGGTAGAGCGACCTTCAATCCAAGTAAGGGTGGGGTTCTGACCTTATAATAAGATTTATGATGTCTATTATGTGAGAATTGGTCCTTTGTATAACTGTTGTGCGTTGATGTTTCTGGATCTGCTATTGAAGTTGCTCGTTTTCTATGTTGTGGTCGTTTAGAGAGTTACCATATGACTGTCTTGCATGATTAGTGAACCTGTTATTAAAGTTGGTCGTTAGTTATGTTGTGGGCATTTTGAGTTGTCTGTATAATTACCCGGTATAATCAATGAATAGGTTAGCTGTAGATTATTACCTGTTGATGTGGTCGTTAGGTTGCCGTATCTCCCGAGCGGTTGGCAGGAAATTAGTAAATTGCTGTTGTAGTCGTTTTAGGAAGGTTTCTGCGTGACTGTCTTGTACAATTGATGAATTTGTTGATAAGAAGTATATTTTCCTGTTGCTGTGGTATTCCGAGCGGTTGGTCAGAAATTATGGGTTGTATTGATGTGGTCGTTATGATGTTGTATTGTCCCATGTTGTTGGCCGGAATGAGTGGTCGAGGAGGATGCTGATGGTGTTAGGTGCCGAGCGGCATGTAGGCTGCAAAGTGTGTCGGGGAATATATGTGTTATATGTCGAGCGGCATTAGGATGCAAGGCGTACCGAGGGGCACAATATTTTTGTCGAGCTGCATGAAGTTGCTGGCTGTGTCGATGAGCGTAAACTAGTTGTTATGCTATCTTGGTTGTTGTGCATGCCGATGGGCACAATATTGTTGCCGAGCTGCACAAAGTTGCAGGCTGTGTCGAGGAGCGCAAATTAGTTGTTATGTTGTCTTGGTTGATGTGCATGTCGAGGGGCACATAGTCTCCACATCCCTATTGCCCGTGCATGCTGTCTTGGTCGATACCAGTGATGTGTAAGTTGTTCTGAGTTGAGAAATTGCAGGTTGATGATTTATGTTGAGATGCCTCTAATTATGGGCAGATATTAAGTTTTAGGCTCATGGCCAACGTTTAATTATATTGAATTTATGTTGAATTGTTTTTGATGTTGTAGGCTTATGGTCAACGTTGATTTATGTTGAGTTGTTGTTTGTTGTTGTTGTTGTTGCTACATTGATGTGTATCACATACATCGCAAATCAAGTTGGAGCTGATGCTCATTAAGTTGGCCTGGATTGGCAAAATATTAAGTTGAAGGCTTATGTCTTGTTGATGCCTCTATTTATTGACAAATTTCTAAGTTATGAGTTCTACTTCATTGGTGCCGCATGCATTTTCATAAAGACAAGTTGCATTTTGTGTTGCATTCCGAGTCATTGCGTGGTTGAATTAATTATGTTAAATGTTGTTAAAAAGTTTTGAAGTGGTAATTTTGTATGAACTGTTTCTAACGTATTATTTATCATGCGTTCTATTATAATGTTCGATATCTCACCCCTTCTGTTTGAATGTTACCCATATGTTGGTATCGTGCAGGTAATCCAGAGTGAAGGCGATTTACCTTCAGTAGTTTGAGTCAGTGTCATTGCTCTAATACGTAACACTCGGGGGGGGGGGGGGGGGTGAACGCTTATGGATTTATTGTTGTTATTATTTCAGTTGTTGAACTTTACGTTGTTTTTCGTTGAGTGATTCTTATTTGAAGTTGTTTCAGTTGGATAAAGATGTCATATTCTTATAGGTTGAATATTATGATTTCGGTGCGTGGTTATGAAAGTTGTTAGTTTTTAAAATATTAATTTATGTTGTTGTTGGTTCATCCAAGTTTAATGTGTTATGTATATGTAATGAATGTCGTTGTTTTAAGTTGAAATTGTAGCATCCTGATTTAGTTGTTGAATTTTTATAACTCTGGTTTTTATGATAATTGTCGGGTAGAATTGGGGTGTTACAACTACCATAATCAAATTTTGGAAAGTAATGTTCTCCATATCCAACAATGTCTCCAGGAGGCTGACCCTTCGGAAGAGACTGAAATCCTAGATCATAACATTTCTCAAAAAATATACGAGAATGGTGCTAGAGAATTTCAATGGATAGGTTAGGGTAGTTTATCACTCGTTGTTATGGTCGTTATGAAGTTGTGGTATCCCGAGCGGTAGGCAGGAAAATTAGTAAATTATTGTTATGGTCGTTTTAGGAAGGTTTCTGCGTGTCTGTCTCGTATAATTAATGAATTTGTTGATATGGAATATATCTGCCTACTGCTGTGTTGTTCCGAGCAGTTGGTCGGAAATTATGGATTGTATTAATGTGGTCGTTAAGACGTCGTATTGTTCCATGTTGTTGGCCGGAAATAGTGGTGGAGGAGGATGCTGATGGTGTTAGGTGACGAGTGGAATTTAGGATGCAAGGTGTATCGGAGAATATACATGTTGGACATCGAGCGACATTAGGCTACAAGGTGTGCCGAGGATCACATTATTGTATTCGAGTTGCACGAAGTTGCAGGGTGTGTCGAGGAGCACAAATTAGTTGTATTTTTGTCTTGGTTGTTGTGCATGTCGAGGGGCACGTAGTTTCCCTATCGCTTTTGCCCGTACATGTTATTTTGGTCGATACCCATGCTGTGTAAGTTGTTCTGAGTTCAGAAATTGCAGGTTGATGATTTATGTTGAGATGCCTCTAATTATGGGCAAATATTAAGTTGTAGGCTTATGGCCAATGTTGATTTATGTTGAATTTATGTTGAATTATTGTTGATGTTGCAGGCTTATGACCAATGTTGATTTATGTTGAATTTATGTTGAATTGTTGTTGATGTTGTAGGCTTATGGCTAACATTGATTTATGTTGAATTTATGTCGAATTGATGTTGATGTTGTAGGCTTATGGTCAACATTGATTTATGTTGAATTTATATGGAATTGTTGTTGATGTTGTAGGCTTATGGCCAATGTTGATTTATGTTGAGTTATTGTTTATTGTTGTTGTTGCTACATTCATGTTGTGTCGCATACATCCATATCAAGTTGGAGTTGATGCTCGTTAAGTTGGCCTGGATTGGAAAATATAAAGTTAAAGGCTTATGCCTTATTGATGCCTCTATTTATTGGCAAATTTTTAAGTTGGGAGTTCTGCTCCATTGGTACCACATGCATTTGCATAAAGACAAGTTGCATTCTGAGTCGTTGTGTGATTGATTCGATTATGCTTATGTTGCTAAAATCTGAGAAGTGGTGAATATGTATGAACTGATCCTAATGTTTTACTTATCATACGTTCTGTAATATTGTTCGATATCTCACCCCTTCTGTTTAAATGTTACCCCTATGTTGGTAACGTGCAAGTAATCTAGAGTGAAGGCGGTTTACCTTCAGTAGTTCGTGTCGGTGTCATTGCTCTAATACGTAACACTCCGGGGGATGAACGCTTGCTATTTTATTGTTATTATTCAGTTGTTGCACTTTAAGTTATTTTTCGTTAAATAACTATTATTTGAAGTTGTTTCAGTTGGATAAAGATGTTATATTCTTTAAGTTTAATATTTGATTTCGTTGCGTGGTTATGAAAGTTGTTGGTTTCAGAAGATTAATTTATGTTGTTGTTGGTTCATCCAAGTTTAATGTGTTGTATATCTGTAATGAATGTCGTTGTTTTAAGTTGTAATTCTAGCATCCTGATTCAGTTGTCGAAATTTTGTAACTCTGATTTTTATATTAATTGTCGGGTAGAATTTGGGTGTTACAGGAAGCCCCTTGAGAGTGAAATTTTTCATTGCATAAAAATGCCCCTAAGGCATAGTTGAATAAACTACTAAAGGCATGATTACAAAAATATGCCACATATGGCGAAAAAGAAACAACAAAACCTCCATCTCATTGAACTTCCTCATGAACCTTATGTTCCTCAGAAGCATCCTCCTGGTGAATCACCTCCTCTTGAAGAGCTTCTACGATAGCTTGTCACCCTTAATCTCTATCTTGACGCCCTTATCAAGGGAAGTTATTGTCTTATCATGGGAGGCACCCACATATTCATCCATTAGTTGGCTATCACTAATCACTTTGAATAGGTCCATGGAGCTCAAATCTAAACCATGATGAAGGAAGGCCATATTCTCCTATAATCGTTCAAAGTAAATGTCATAGGTATCCACTAGCTCATCCTTGAGCATAGACTCCTCCTCCTCCAATTTATTCTTTGACAAGAGGCCTTCTTTAAAGGATATATTCCATTTTTGATTAGAGATAGAGATATCTTGAGCCTTTGAATCTACTTCCCCAAGTTTATCCACCAAATCCTCATTCAATTTATTTAAAGTCTCTAGTACCGCTTGACCTATGGTGAGATTCCTTTGGGAGTCAACGAGCTTTGATCTCAACTCACTCTCAATCTGGGCATGTTTCTCCCGATAAATGCGCTCAATAAACAAGACCCTCAACAAGTGGTTCTCCTTTAGATCAAACTACTTGAGGGCTCCTTGTAAAATATGGCCTTATAGCCGCCTCAAAAATATTCATGGAATGGGAGATAAACGCCAATAAATTGTATGGCGTCAAATATGGTGTCATCCCATATGGAGATATGGGAAGGAAGATTGTTCCTTATGGGTGATGGACGCTTACCAGTATTATCGGCTTGAGGGATCTATATATCCTTTAAAGTAGAGGAGGAGCCCATATTATATTTATAAATTTTTGGGGTGTATGGCTTACAACGTGTTCAAGTCGTCTAGGCCACTCTGAGGATTATTTGTTCTTGGGCGCTCAATCTTCTTCTTGGCCAAACATTCCTTCCTTTTGGCCAAAGATATTTTTGACATTTTATCTGGGAAAAAAAGATAAGAGAAAATATGAGTAACCTGACAAACAAAAATTCCTAAGTAAGTTCAGATACAACATCAAACTTACTCAAATATTTGTTCATGTGATTATCATCCTCCTGGTCAAAGATGGTCATGGTACGGGAGTTCATGGGGTCAGATGTATTAAGAAGTTGGACTACCTCCATCTCTTTAGGTGTGAGATAGTAAAATTCATACCCAATGATCGCCACTATATTATTTGTCTAGGCTAGGGAGAAACAAGGGGCACCATCCATCCCGGTGGTGAGCATATAAATGCCATCTAAACCTATCACATTTACGAAATTGTATTTAAAAATTTTTAATGGTTAAAATACGATTTGAAAATGGATCTTCAGGAAATGGGCCTAAGGTCACCCAGCCCCCTCTAATGCATGTATTGGTGACATAATAGGATAAGAGCATCGTTATGGTATGATGAATCGCAAGCCACCAGAATATGATCTCAAACACCTAAATCAAGCTCTAGATATTAGACGATATCTAGGTCGGGACAATGTTCATTACCGTAAGAACCTCTACCTCAAATGGAAAAGGGAAACATGACTCATATGTTGCAGATAACATGAAGGTGAAGGCAAAAATAGGGGTTGAGGTAATCGTCCAAATCATCCATATTGGCTTAATGTATCATAGAACATGCCTCCGGGATGATTTCTTCATCACCACCTAAAGAGGAAAGGTTGACCTACTGCTAAAAGGAGGCTATCATTTCTTCACTGATATAACGGGGCTTGAAATCCTCGGCATCCTTGCTCTCATGGTCATAGGCAGCCATTAGCTTCTTATTTTCTGAGAAAACAAAATTGAAAAAAGGATTCACTATCAATACCACCGCTATCATCGCTATTGTAGCTAGTTGAACTCTCGCAACTATCGAACATGCCTAACTCCATTAATTTGTATTCAATTGTATTGTTAGGACACTTAGCATTCCTATAGCAATGATTCCACATGGAAATAAGCTCATTACAATTTGAATGCTCTACTAGGTTTTCTCTCTTCTATAAATCCCTAATTATCGCCATAAAAGGAAAAGAAAGAAGAAATGGTATTTTAGGTGTACCTGTAAATGGGGACTTGAGCTTGAGAAGGCTGAAGAATTCAGAAGAAGTTTTCAAGGACTTCGAAGATGAAAATGTGTGAAAAAGTAGAAGGGTTAGGGTTGAACCCTTTGATAGAGGTTTAAATAATAGGGGTGACCAAGGGTCTCTAGTTATGTTTACCATCATGCGCGAAACACGCTTCTAACATGGGTGGGGGATTAAGGCCAATTTAGCATCCCAATACTAAATCGATATTGATAACATTTATGCAGCACATGTGTTTCACCTTGAATGACATTTGGAGATTTCTCTTGCTTGACGTGTGAGGATTCACCTAATTGACACCTGGAGTTATATCTTAGGACATGCTTGAGAGACTCGCCCTAGGCATACTTAAGGAGAGGAAACCAAACTAAATCACTTTGCTCTTTCAAAGCCCTCATGCTTGAGAGACTGTGTATTGGTATATTTGTAAAGGACTCTTTCACCTGTATTTCCTAGCCTCTCCTTTATTGGAACAAGCGTCAGTCATTGGGTGATGGCGCCCATTTCCCATATCACTCGCCTTTCTATAAAGACACCGAGGTTATATGTCCTAGTTCATAATTGTATGGAAGAGAGAGTCAGATGGAGGTATCCACGTTCCCTTAAGAAACATGGGAAATAACTACGCTATTTTCACACTCCCGAGAATTGGAAACGTGAAATCTAATTTCTTGAGATCCAAGACTTAAACCCACGAGGTTCTTATAAATACCTCAATCCTGAAATTGAAAAGTCATTCAATCCGTTATGCAAAACACCACATATATAACTTCTCTCTATCCCTGTGTGGATTTGCTCCAACACGACAATAACCCTCAAAACCTCTAACAACCCTACACCACATGGCATTGTCACGTATTGTTCTATTAGCAAAATTACAAATTATAATAACTAATTTGAAATTAATATTGTATTAAATAATTAAGTAATTTTAAATTTCTAGTTTTTAGGCCATATATTTTTTAATAACAAATTAAACAATTAAAAAAATCTACAAACAATTTTAGGTTTCAAATAAACGATTCTAACAATAATTAATAGTTTTAATAGACTAAAAAACATTGTGCATTTGTAAGGATTACATTAAATTTATGAAAATTAAAAACTAAAGATGATATAAGTGTAGAAAATACTTAAGCAAGAAAAAAAAAATATTTTGTAATTACGCTTCATTAAAAGCAAATTATCCCAAAAACTAAAATCCATAAATATTATTGAGATTATAAGATCATGAAGAGTAAATAAGACTAGGGTTTAATGAAATAATTGGAATCTTAATAACGTACCTCCACTTTTGTTATGGTACATTCATTAGCATATTTAGTCGATATGGGAACTGCTGCAATTGCTCCACTTTCGTTTGTTGACAGTAATGGAAGTTGTTCAAACTAAAAAAATAACATAAACAATAGATATATTATTTCTTAAAAACAAAAGATTAAAGATATCTCGTTAAATCAATTTAATTGATAATTATACGTGTTAGAAATTATATGCAAATTACAATCGGTTGAGACATTGTGTAAAACAACAATTTGGATGGTATACACAAGAGAAGCTTTATGAGAGAATTAAGTCTAAATTTAACTTCTAAGAAAATATTAAAATCACTAAAGTTAATTATCGAAGATCAATTGTTGAATCTAAAATATGAAAATATTACGTTAAAAAATGAACGGGTTAATAATATGAAACATAAGAAATATTATCTCTGTTTTTTTATAAGAGATAAATTATTTTTTAAATTCATTAAATAGTTAATGTATTAAGTCTATAAAATAGACTAAATAAATTGATTATTTAATAAATACAAAAAATGATTTATCTCTTATAAAATAGAATAAAGATAATAGTATTTTTATGATTAATTATTTTCAAGAAATAATTTTGTTTTAATTTAATTAGACTCAAATAAAAACATAATTAAGATGACTCTTACATTCACTCTCTCAAAAATATATGTTTTTTTTAAAGGTTTTTAGGCATCCAAACAAAAAACATTTTGCTAATATTAAATAATAAGGTGAAATGTCATAAAACTTTGTTAAATAATAGAAAAATGTCATGTACCCACAACCAGTTGATTTTCACTAGAACTAAATTTTTATAATATGTAATTATTAATTATATTATTATTTTTAATAATTTTTTTTACAACTAATAAAAATAAAGGTTTGAAATTTCTTGTTTGTAAGCTATAGTTTTCTTTCTCTAAAAAGATAATTTCGAGATTATTCGAAACTCGAATCACTTAATCAAAAAACCAAATCACTCAAGTCGTTGAATCGCTCAAATTTAAATTTCAATTTTAAATTACTCGAATCATTCAAATTCATGTTTAAATCACTTCAACATTAAAATCAATTGTTCAAATCGCTTAATCATCGTTTCAGCTTTAATTATTTAATTCGCTCTTAACAATTTAAAACGTGTTTGTTTTAAGTCTTGATTCAGATATCAAGGACTTCATATTTAAATTCAAATTCTAATATAAGACTAAAATTACTCGAAATGATAAACTAATTGGATCTGATCATCAAATTTTAAGTCATTAAAATATAAATATGAAATCTTAGAATTTAGAATTTGGCTAAAAAATTTATGCCCTAAACAAAAATTAGAATGTTAAATAAGATATGAGTCTAGATACCATTCTAATCAAATGATTACAAAAGGATGCAAACTAGGCTTTCCCTCTAAAATTTGTAATGAATTATCCCATCATAGCATAATCTTACAAAACAAACAAAATTGCAATTAGACTTAGTTACCTGTTCATGCTGTTCAATCAATGATGAAGAAGGAAGCTTGTTTTGGTTGTCATTCGAACCACCTGAATCCATTTTTACAACTGCTTGTAAGCTTATAAGATCAAATAATTTCAAAGCCCCATTAACACCATATATATATATATATATATATATATATATATATATATATATATATATATATATATATATATATATATATATATATATATATATATATATATATATATATATATATATATATATATATATATATATATATATATATATATATATATATATAAAAAAGTACCTTTTATTTAATAACTTTTTATTAAAAATGATTTTATATATGTCTTTTCATTTAATAATATTTATGGGAGGGAGGATGAATACAAATTATAATTGAGATGTCTTGGTTGTCATATTTTATTTTTGAATTTTTTATAAAAATTTTTTTTTAATGAAAAATAGTAATGGTAAGTTTTAATAATATAAAATTTTCAAAAATTTCCATATATCAAGCAATTTATTATTATTATTATTATTATTATTATTATTATTATTATTATTATTATTATTATTATTATTATTATTATTATTAATTATTATTATTATTATCATTATTATTATTATCATTATTATTATTATTATTATGTATAAATTTTGACTGGTTATTAAATTTGTATATTATTATTAATAAATTAATTAATAGGGAATGAGTATAAATTATAATTGATATATATCTTGGTTGTCATATTTTATTTTTGAATTTTTTAATTAAAAAAAGTTTTTAATTGAAAAATAATAATATTTAATTTTAATAATATAAAATTTTCAATTTTTCATGTATCAAACAATTTATTTTTATTATTATTAAATATGTATAGACTTTGACTGATTATTAAAAATATATT
Organism: Vicia faba; assembly: GCA_948472305.1. Classification (NCBI taxonomy): domain Eukaryota; kingdom Viridiplantae; phylum Streptophyta; class Magnoliopsida; order Fabales; family Fabaceae; genus Vicia; species Vicia faba. The sequence continues at coordinate 507,836,845 of OX451736.1, read as the reverse complement.
ATTATTATTATTATTTTTGAATCAAATCAAGATTGTATTAATTCAAAAAATAAATGAAGTACACGACGATCACAAGGATTCCATCTTCAAAAAGACAAGAAAAAAGGAAACTAAAATATCATAATCGTGGCTATATGCGTTCTAAGTTTTCTACATTACCATTCCCTATAAACAATTATGTTTTATAATGTTATCCACTATTTTATTTTTATCTATAGTATTACCGTAGCAAATACAATTACGGTATTGCCACACACCATAAAAGTCTCCGTGAAAGCTAGCTCCAGGATGATGGATTCTCCAACCTTTATCTTTGGTGCTATTGCTCAACCATATTAGTTCCTCATCTCAAAGTTGTGGAGTATGATTCACCATTTATATATATATATATATATATATATATATATATATATATATATATATATATATATATATATATATATATATATATATATATATATATATACCTTTTATTTAACAATATTTTCTAAAAATAATTTTATATATGTATTTTTATTTAATAATATTTATGGCAGGAAGGATGAATATAAATTATAATTGAGATGTCTTCGTTTTCATATTTTATTTTTAAATTTTTTAGTTAAAAAACTTTTTAATTGAAAAATAGTAATAGTCAAGTTTAATAATATAAAATTTTCAATTTCTATATATCAAGCAATTTATTTTAATTATTATTAATAATAAATATATATAAACTTTGACAGGTTATTAAATATGTATATTATTATTATTATTATTATTATTATTATTATTATTATTATTATTATTATTATTATTATTATTATTATTATTATTATTATTAGTATTAATTAATTAATTAATTAATTAATTAATAGGGGAGGATGAGTATAAATTACAGTTGATATATCTTGGTTGTCATATTTTATTTTAAATTTTTTTTATTAAAAAAAGTTTTTAATTGAAAAATAATAATAGTCAATTTTAATGATATAAAATTTTCAATTTTTCATATATCAAACAATTTATTTTTATTATTATTAAATATGTATAAACTTTGACTTGTTATTAAATAGGTTTATTATTATTATTATTATTATTATTATTATTATTATTATTATTATTATTATTATTATTATTATTATTATTATTATTATTATTATTATTATTATTATTATTATTATTATTATCATTATTATATTAATTATTAGAGTATAAAACTATAATTCAGGGAGAAATAGTATCTTCCCCATCTCTAAATATTGTTTGAAATTCATTAAAATATATGGAGAAGTTTTTATCAATTTTGATGAACAAGATTGTTATCACCACACAATGATAATAAAAGGAAAAGAAAATTAAAGAAGAAAAGAGATTAGGGTTTCTGCATAGTAATTATCTGCCTATAAACTGTGGAAAATCTTTATTCACTTTGAAACTGCAAAATTCTGTGTATACAAATTGTTAACAATATAGGGATTACTCCATCTATTTATAGTTTTAGGTTAGCTTTCTCCCTAAGTCAAAATCTAAAACACAAAACCCAAAATACCTATTTTGGATCTAAATCAAAATCTGTGTGTCATAATCTGTTTACAACACTTCGAAAACTACATACAACTTTGACAAACTAAGCTTTTCAACACACCTTGTGTCGAGCAACAACCTGCATCGACACAAGGAATTACACTTTCAACACACTATCTAATTCATTATGTCTACACTATCTACATTCATCATAGCTCTTAGTCTTCTGAACACTTTGACCTGCACTCCTTCGTCATGATGTCTACAATCTGTTTTTCAATTCTACAGTGTTCCATCTTCATATTCCCTTCAGCTACCTGTTCTCGAAGATAGTGGAACCTCATTTCGATGTTCTTGCTTCGACCATGTGCTATTGGATTCTTTGCCAGGTTGATAGCTGATATATTGTTGGTCTTCATGGTAATTATTCCATGATTCTTCCCTGTTATCTCTTCGACCAAGTTCACCATCCATGTTGTTTGACATGCACAAAGAGAAGCAGATATGTACTCTTCTTCGCACGATGATGATGTCATTATTGGTTCCTTTCTCAAACTCTAAGTAATTGGTGCACAACCTAGCAAAAACACATAACCAGTTATGGATTTTCGATCTTCAACATCACTACACCAACTTAAGTCGGTGTATCCTGTTAGGTCTGTGATTTTATGATTGACAATAACTTTGGTAAAACAAATAGTTGACAACAATTCTATCAACATGTTCTATTTGAGAAGAACATGTATTGCAGCCTAATATTGAGCAAGATGTCATGTTATTTTGACCAGCTGGTACAGTAGAGTCTGCTAGTGCTTATTTGACAAATGTTCTATCAGATGTTGTAACATATTGTAACAGAACACCATATCAGTACAGTTGGATATTATCCTTGAAGATTTGATTGAAAATATGAGATTCTGAAGGTTTTTAGGACTCATAACAGGTGCAACCAATCAAGGATTTTAAGGAACAATTGCATATTTGATTTATTTCATAAAAAAAGATCTTTAAGACTTTTTAGGAAATATTTGAAAGATTTATTTTGTTTCTATTTTTGTGGAGAAGATTTTGCAGGATTTAGAGAGGAAGATTATATTTGACTGAAGAGTCCAAGCCCATTTGCAGAAGTCTATATAAGGAGTCGTCCAAGACCTAGTTTTTTAAGAAGCATAGTTTTATTGTAAAACCTTGTGAAAAATAAGGGTTTAGGTTTTGATAGTTTCTCAGGTTCTCCGTGTGTTATTTGTACGTCCTCATGTATCTTTTGATGCATTTGAGTTGACTGATTGTTATTTGATTATAAAGTTATTGTTCTCCTCTAAGCTTTTAAGCAAAGAGTTGAATATTGTTCTTAGTGAAGTTTTTAAGCAAACTAAGTATTTGTAATTTGAAAGTGTATTATTCCTTTTTGGTTTCTTGAGACATTCCCTGGGATTGAGAATGTTTGATATCACTGCAGCGATTGGGAGTAAGATGGGTTCTCATATCTAGGAGGTGCATAGGTAGAAATTGCATTGGGTAGGGATTAAGTGAGAAGTGTAAACTGGGATTGTTTAGCTTCAAATTGATACTACTGATAGTGGATTTCCTTCCTGGCTTGGTATCCCCCAAAGTAGGTGAATTTACACCGAATTGGGTTAACAATTTATTGTGTTCTTTAAAATTCTGCAATTTACTTTTCTGCACAATCTTTCTATTTTAGCAAGTCTGTTTTCTGTCAGCAAATGTTATAACATTTGTTGTGACATTGTGTGTTGTTAATACATCAGTCTTGACTTTTGATATTGTGTGCGCCAGAATTTCAATTGGCATCAAGAGCATGCACCCTATTCTGTTTACTGGGTGAGATTAAGGGATATATTTTCTGGCACTATGGAGAAAGAAGAAGGATATAACAGTAGACATCTGTGTTGGATGGTTCAAACTATGACTAGTGGAGAGTCAGAATGGTAGCTCTTCTGAAATCTATGGACAACAAAGCATGGAAGGTTGTTTTGAAAGGTTGGGAACATGCTCTTATGAAGGACTGAGATGGGAAAGAATCCATAAAACACGAAGAAGAGTGGAATAAAAATGATGATAAAGAAGCCATTGGAAATTCCAAGGCTTTAAATGCTCTATTCAATGGAGTTGACAAAAATGTGTTCAGACTGATTAATACTTGTACTGTAGCCAAGGAAGCTTGGGAAATTCTTAAGACAACTTATGAAGGTACCCATAAAGTGAAGATCTCAATACTTCAGCTTCTCACTTCCAAATTTGAGAACTTAAAGAAGAATGATAATTAGATAATTTAGGAATATCAAATGAAGGTTCTTGAAATTGCTAGTGCATCAAGTGCCTTGGGAGAGAAGATGTCAGAAGTAAAGCTAATCAGAAAGATTCTTAGGTCCTTGCCTAGGAGATTTTACATGAAGGTCACAACAATTGAAGAAGCTCAAGACATTAATAAAATGAGAGTTGATGAACTTATTGGGCCACTTCAAACATTTGAATTGGCTATTGGTGATAAGGTTGAGAAAAAGAACAAAATCATAGCTCTTGTATCCAAAGCTGAAGATGATAAAGATCAAGCTAAGCTGGTAACTAATGAGGATTTGTCGAATACCATAGTTCTACTTGGGAAGAAATTCAATTGGGTATTAAAAAGATTGGACAGAAGAGGGAGACCAGATGTCAAGAACATCTCATATGACATCAGTAACAATATTGATTCTCATAAGAAAACAAGATCAGAAGAGAAGCAAAGTCAAAGCAGAGGCATTCAATGTTTTAAATGTGAAGAATATGGTCATATTAGACCTGATTGTCCCAACTTCCTCAAGGAATAACAGAAGGGTTTCATTGCATCTTGGTCTGATGATGATAAGTCAGAAGATGAAGACAATTTTGAGACTTCCAAACTTGTGTTGGCTCTATCTGGCAGATGGGAAGATAAAGTTGAAGCTTGTGATGAGAATGATCTTTATGAAGACCTGGATGCATCCTACAAGGATACTTGTGATAGGTGTGAAAAAATCCTCTAGAAAGAGGAAGACCAAAGGAAGATTATTATTGATTTGGAAAATGAAAGGAAGCAACTGTTAAGTATTGTTTCTCATCTTCAAACTGAGGTGACATAGTTAAATTACAAGCTTGTTAAGTTGACTGATCTCATAAATATGATGAAAGAGGATGAAGATGCCAAAGTTTATTATCAATCTGATAATAAACTAAGGAGAATGTCATAAGTGAAGGTCTTTCCTATTGAGAAGAAGAAAGAGATCAACATGTTCAAGCATATGTTACAACATCCTGACAGAAATAGGGAATTTTAAAATCAACCTCAATCTACTTGGAGATGTCACTAGTCTGGTCATATAAAGCCTTTTTGCTTCAAATTGTATGGAGATAAAAAATCTTCAGTTCCTCTCAAGGCTAATGAAATGAGTGAGAAGAGAAGGGTTGAAAATATGGATATTAACCTTATAGCTCATACTTCCTTGAGAGACTTAACTAGTGAAGACTTGTACTTTGGTAGTGGATGCTCTAGACATATGATAGGAGTCCAGAAGATGTTGGTGGATGTCAAGCTTCATCCCACAGGTTCTGTTAGATTTGTTGATGGATTTAACGTAGAAATCAGAGGAGTTGGAAATCTGATGTGTGATGGTTGTCCCAGGGTAGAGGGTGTGTTGTTTGTCAAAGGATTGACTGCTAATCTTATTAGCATTAGTCAACTGTGTGACCAAGGTTTGTTAGTCAACTTCTCGAAATCAGAATTCCTGGTCAAAGATGAAAAAGAAGTTATTCTAATGAAAGGGATAAGGTCCAAAGACAACTTCTATTTGTAGGAATATCAAATAGTTGCTTACTCTTCCACATATTCGACAACTAATGAGGATGAAATGAAGCTATGGCATCTGAAAATCGGATATCTTTGATTCAAAAAAATGAAGGAAGTCATATCTAAAGGAGCCATTAGAGATATTCCAGAGCTCAAGATCGAAGAAGGAAAAGTTTGTGATGACTGTGTAGGTAAAAGGTAAACTATGATGTCACACTCAATGTTGCAACATCAGACTACTTCAAAAGTTTTTGAACTTCTTCATATGGATGTGATGGGGCCATTACATATAGACAACCTAGGAGGAAAAAGGTATGTCTTTGTGGTTATATATGACTTTTCTGGATATAATTGGATGAACTTTCTTAGAGAAAAATCAGATACCTTTGAAGTCTTCAAAGATCTGTGTCAAAGAATTCCAAAGGAGAAGAAAAGTATGATTGTCAAGGTCAGAAGTGACAATGACATGGAGTTTAAGAATACAATTTTTTTTGAATTTTGTGATTCTGAAGGAATAAGCCATGAGTTCTCTTATTCCTATAAAACTCGGGGAGATGGAATTGTTGAGCAAAAGACTAGAGAAATACAAGAATCAGTTAGAGTCATGCTTAGCGCTAAGCAATTGCCATGTGAGTTTTGGGTTAAAGCTAGGAATACTACTTTCTATATTCATAACATGTTCACTTTGAAAGAAGGTACATCTACTAATCTCTATGAGGTTTGGAAAGGAAGGAAACCTAAAGTTAAACACTTTCATATCTTTTAAAGTAAATGCCAGATCTTTGTTGACAAAGATTAAGTGGAGAAGAAGGATCCCATAGAGGATGAAGGAATATTTCTGGGTTACTCTTCAAGTATAAGATCTTATAGAGTATATAACTCCAGAGCTGGAATGACAAAGGAATTTATCGATGTGAAAACTGATTATGCAATTACTGAAGAGAAGATGGACGTCAGAGACGATGTTGGAACATCATATGTGCAAACTGATGAAGCACTAAGAAAGAAGATTTGTGAACTTACAAACACTGAGTTAGTGAGTTCTTAATCTAGAACATGTCTATCTACTGAAGAACTAATAGATCAATCTAAGAAACTGACTACAAGTCACTCTGATAAAGGTAACATCACTGAATTTAAATAGAATATATCAAATGGATGTGTTGCCTTGAGGGAAACAAGAGAAACTTTCTCTGAACTGTTGTGAAGAGATATGCTGTCAAGAAAAATGTCATGACATTTCATGCTGAAGATATGAGTTCTTTCACATATCTCATTCAACATGAATGGAACAAGGACCTTGGTAGTTGTAACCAACTGATTAGGAATCTTGTTGAAGGAAAGTATGATACTCTGGAGCATATGAACAATAAGGAACAACTTGATGTTACCAAAAACACTGGGATTAAAACTTGTACTATTAAAGAGTTATAATAATTACAGTTATGGAGGAATGCAACTAATAGTGCATCTTTCCTCTATATTCTGAGGCATGACATGCCTGGACAAATTGTTACTGAGAATGAATGGAAGGAAGGTATTCTGCAAGACAGTGGGGCTAACTACAACATCAAGGAATGCAGGAGGCTCTTTGACAGGGGAAAGAGGTGGAAGACTCCATGAAGTTGGCCAAGAGGTTGTGTTCCTGTCTGTTTGTTTCCACCTGATGCACATGATTGGTGTTTCTCATGTTTGTTTCCATCTGTAGTTTTATAGCACCCTTAAGTATGAATGATTCTCAGTTTGTGTTTCCATCTGTGGTATTGCATGTGTGCAATATGTTCTCTTTCTATCTTCGTGTACATTTAATGTATTTCTTTCTATCAATGTTGGCTAAAAAGGGGGAGTAAAGTGTTGTGTCCTGAAGTTACATCACATGTCTTGACATATTGATTTAGCATTGTGACATGACAGTGTGCTACTTATTTTAGGAGAGTAGATGTTTGTGGTTTCCTATGCAATCATTTAGGGGGGGCATGATTGCTCATGCTTGGTTGTGCTGAAGCAGCTGTTGCTTCTACTGTGTCTTCTGTTGCATGTTCTCTAATTTGAGGGTTTTCTCTTGAGGGGAAGAACTGATTATATATGACAGAGGGAGTATTGTACCTATTTGATTGTACAATATTCTAAGTTATTGTGATCGGTGGAAATAGAACTGACTGTTTTTTAAGCTGGTTCGTGAAATGTCGTGGTAAGCAAGAGTCGCCACCGTCTTTTATGTTCTCCAACATGGAAAGGATAAAAGCACAGCAAAATTCCTTATCGAGAATTTTTCTCGGTTCGGGAGGTAGATTTATAGAAAGGGAAGTTGTTAGCACCCTTTCTATCTGTGGTTATCCACGGGCTCTTAGGTACTTGCTCTTAGGTTTTCAAAATTTGTTTGCTTTTCAAGTGTGTGTGGGTTTTGAAAAAGTTTCGTTTGAAAAATTTCTAAGTAACTCTTGTATCTGTCCTCAAGAGTGTATGAAAAATTTGTTTGAAAACTTTTTGAAAGTGTGGGTGCGAGAAGTATTTTTGTTTGTTTTGAAAAGAGAAAGTACTTAATAGAAATCTACATACCATAAGGAATTAGGCTGTGTAAGAGTCCTTTAGATAGTGTTATCCCACCATTGAGAGGTAGGTAGCACCGTCGTTGGAGGTATTCAGGTTAATTCGATTATAGGGACATGTGTGGTCACCAAAGCAATGGTAGGACACCTTAGCGGTAACCCTAATGCCCTAGATCCTTTTTTATCCGAGGCAACCGTTTCGAGGCGACTGGATCTTTAGACAAAAGGGCGACCTCTAAGACACCCTATACTTGATGACCACGTCGAGGCAACCAGTGAGGCGTACCCTAAGAGTGGCATGTGCATGTGTGTTGTTTTTTCAGTTAAATTGTCTTTGCATGTTAGTTGTGAGCTACGGATTGGTTTTATTTTCATACAAGTCTTTCATGCATTTTTAACAGTTAAGAGTGCGGAAAATAAATTGCGGAAATATGAATCTACGCTATTACAAGGCGCGGGTCTATACATCGCCAAAAACAAAAACCCGTTTGGAAAATAAGTGCGAGAAAAGTAAAAGAAAACGATAAAAGCCTAATTAACTATTACATTTCCTGAGCAGATACAAAAATAATCAAAATAACAAATTAAAAATAAATGCGCGCGCGAAAGATTGAATCAGGATGTTCTTAGGGTTTTGACCCTTTTTTTTGAGAAAAGAATTGAATTTGTCCCTTTTTGTAATTAAACCTAATAACTAATTACTTAATTATTTACAAGAAAAAGTATTTTTTTTGTGTTTTTTAATGTTTTAATGAAATAAAATAAAAAGGAATTAAAAGTCCAAAAGAAAAAAAAACATAATTCTAATTCATTTTATTTATTGTAAAAGGAAATTAAATTTACCTAATTAAACTAAATCAATTTATTAGTGTTTTATTTACAAAAATAATTAATAGTGAATAATAAAAATATTTACATTTTATTTTCTGAATTTTTATTGTGAAAATGTTAATTTGTTAATTAATCAAATAATACTAATAATAATTATTAAAGAAAATAAAAGGAAAAAAAAATGAAAAAAAGGATATTAAACCATGGGTGTTGGGCCAGTATTGAGGGTGTGCTAGGAATTTCTGGCCCATTTGTTTGCTTGGCCACGTTAACCTTCTGGATCAAGTATGCAAGCGTTGATTGGGGATTATTGTGGTCCTTCATCTTTTGTCATCAAATCTAGGCTCAAGGACACATGGCGCCTTTTTATTTGAGGCATATGATGGAATACACTAGCAAGCCTGCATGGGAACCTATTAAGAAAAATAAGAAACAATTATTTGGGGGACCTGGGATTCGAACCCAGGTCCCAATGTTCACACTCCAAGGCTTTGACCAACTGAGCTGCACGTTTCATTTGTCATTAAGGTAACACGTAATTATTAAATTGGAAAACAACAGCATATGCCTGAAAAAAAATATAAAACGCGCAATTTTTGAAATGGACAAATAAGAGGGAGACGCGTCAGCGTCTTCTTCGTTTGTTACTGGTTTTTTACCTGCAGATTTCTATCCGCAGGAGATTTCGCAGGCTTTTCTCAAAATCATCCCTAGACCTCAAAAACTTATTCCAAGACCATGGTTGGTCTCGTCTAGGTCTCCTGAGTTCATCCACACTTATTATTTCTTCTGATTTCACCTGAAAACAAAACGCCTAAAAACAACATACACAAACCCTAGACACGGGTATGGTCATACAAGGCATAAAAATGAAATTGAATAATGCCAGCAGGTTAGAAATTAAACAAGAAACATGAATATGCTAATATTTTTGAGAAATAATGCAAGAATGGAGAATTGAGGTTTCATGTTCAGGGGCCTGTTCGTGGCAACTTACAGCGCTTGGTAGGTAGTCTTAGGATGCGTTTATGATCGCCTTAGCTTCAGGGTATGGCAAGGAAGAAGGCTACGTGCTTAGTTTTGTCTGAAAATGCTTGCAACACAGTTTTTGATCTCACACTTTTTTTGACAATTTTTGAGTTTTGTTCTGGCCGTTTTAGCAAGGCTTGGGTCGTGAATGAGGCTTGTACTACTTGCTTATGTATGTATGAATGAAATTAGGTCATCAGCTGAGCCTTAACCTTGTGCATTGAAGCCTTGAGATCTTGGTTGACCACCATTAAAGAACCTTTCCATATTTGAAGCAAATCCAAGATTTTGTGCATCAAAAGGCTTGGCACGAAATTATTAGCTGGAACATGACATATAAAAGCCATTCAAGTCACCAATATGCCATTCCATTAATTTTTTGATTTTATTTGAATTATTATGGATTTAAAATGAATTAAATCAATAAAAATTAAATAAAATAGAAAAATAAATGTTTGATCTTGAAATTAATCATGGGACACGTGTATGGCATGACAAAGCTGAATCAAGTGGAAGAAAGTGGGCCCTTTTGTCAAAAATTGAAGTTTTAAGGATAGTTGACTTTTGCCATTTCACAAAAATTTCCCAACTTCTCCAATGCGTATCTTGCTCAATTTTGATCATATGAACATGTTCTTGGACATTTTGGAAAGGTATTGAAGTCCTCTAACCAATTCCTTTGGTCCCATGTCATTTGGATTTACCAATCTCAAGTTATGGTCTTAGACTTAAAATGCCTTTTTGTTGACTTTTGAAAATGACCTATAATGTAGAAATTGACAACTTTTTGTGAGAGCATTTCTTGGACTTGGAATGTGAATATGAGTTGTAGGAAATGTCCTCCCCTTCAAAATGAGAATTGTATGGGATTTTTCTGATGAACCATGAAAAAGTTATGCCTTGGTCAATTTACAATTGACTTTTCAGTTGTCCAAAAATGGAAACTTTTGCATCTTGATGATTTTTGAGCCATGCTTGTGGAATCATGATCAAGATTTGATCAAATGATGATTGTGTACTCAAAATAAGATGTTGACCAAATTTTTTGACTTTTGACTGCCAAATAACCATTTTACCCCTACAGTTGATTGTGAAGCAATTAGGGCTTTTGACTGTGCAACTTGATGCTGTGAGTCTTGAAACTTGACATGTAGATGCTTGACAATGTATATAGGCATATGGGACTTGATTGGACCACTAAAAACCTCAAATTCACTGAGAGAACCAAAACCCTAATTTTGACTGGCTTAGGAGGATGTTTGGCTGTGCAATCCCTTGAGCAATCTTGAACCATTTGAAGATGATTCTTGATAAACCTTGAAGAATATGGGAGGGCAAATTTTGGGGTACAACAGTTGCCCCTGTTCAATCTTCTTAGACCTGAGGATGTATATTGGCTTGCGTGCCTTTCGTGATCCGAAGGTGGAAGATGATTGAACACTAGAGTGCCCTGAAATTTGCACTCGCATAGTAGAGTATCAGCAATGTGATGGCGGAAATGGGCTTACAGATGCCATTTGGAGAGATGGTGGATAGGAGGATGGGCTTATAGATGCCATCTGGAGCTGTGACAGAACCTTGTCGGGAATGGGCTTATAGATGCCATTTGGAAGTGTAATGGATAGTTGTGGAGATGGGCTTAAAGATGCCATCGGGAGACTGTCGATCGCGTAAGAGATTCCTTAGTGAGAACTTGCGTACTTGAGAAAGACAGATAATTACCTGGCCTGTTACAGGGGTTGATCTTCAATCTCTTCGTGCAGACATGCCTGGCTGGATACAAGTATCGAATCTATAATCAATTACTCACAGATATGCCCTGGCTAGATACAGGAATCGAATATGGAATTAGTCATCTACAGATATGCCCTGGCTGGATACAGGAGTCAAATCTCTAAACTCTTCATGCAGATGTGCCCTGGCTGGATACAGGTATCGGATTTACATTCAAATCACTCACAGATAGGCCCTGGCTAGATACAGGAATCGAATCTGGAATTGGTCGTCTACAGATATGCCCTGGCTGGATACAGAAATCAAATCTCTAAACTCTTCATGCAGACATGCCCTGGCTGGATACAGGTATCGAATCTACAATCAGTTACTCACAGATATGCCCCGGCTAGATACAGGAATCGAATCTGGAATTGGTCGTCTACAGATATGCCCTGGCTGGATACAGGAATCGAATCTCTAAACTCTTCATGCAGACATGCCCTGGATAGATACAAGTGTCGAATCTACAATTAGTTACTCACAGATATGCCCTGGCTAGATACAAGAATCGAATATGGAATTGGTCGTCTACAGATATGCCCTGGCTGGATACAGGAATCGAATCTCTAAACTCTTCATGCAGACATGCCCTGGCTAGATACAGGTGTCGAATCTACAATCAGTTACTCACAGATATGCCCTGGCTAGATACAGGAATCGAATCTGGAATTGCGAAAGTTGATGGTAATAACTTTTGATTGACCTTTTTCCTGAAAAGGCAAAACATCAGTTGTATGCAATGTCATGATGTATGAACTGCATGATGTCATGATGTTCTCAAAATTGTGTGATATGATGCGCATGCACTTTATCATGTATGTAAGCAGGATGTATGAAATGTGAAATGTCTATGAATGTATTTTCGTCTAGGAAAATAAATCCTTGACGAATGCCGAGAGCTCGTTGAATCCTGGGCTGATGCTGAAGAGTAGAGTTCTTCATTTCCGTCGGGGATGATGATTGCAAGAATAAACCGGTAGGAGAAGATAACTCCGTTGAGGAATAAACTTGTCGAAGCGATTACTCTTCGGGGAATTACTCTGTGGGGGAAGAGATGCTTCGCTGAGATTTTGATGAGAACTCCGCTGGGGATTCCGTTGATGAGCTCTGTTGGGGATTTGATGAACTCCATTGGGGGATAGGAAGAACTCCGTCGAGGACGATCTTTCCGTGGTGATTAGATAAGGATAACCCAGTTATAAGCTCTGGTGGGGATTAACCTTCTGAATAAAGCCGGGGAGATGCGTTCGTAATCCGCAGGGGATAAGCTTCCAGAATCTACTGGGGATAAGCTTCCAAAATCTACTGGGGAGATTGATTCAACTCTCCTGGGGAAACTTTTGGACTGTACTGGGGAATGGTTCCACTGGGGTGTCTGGTATTCCGCCGGGGAACAATCTTATATTAAGACTGCCGGGGATGCTCGTTAAGGAATATCTGTATACTCCGCTGGGGAATATTGAGATTTTCTGGGGATACCCAACTTCCTTAAGGCTGTCAGTAGACTAACTCTGCTTGGGGAGAGTATTGCTGACTTGCTGGAGATACTGTGCCTTGTCAGGGCTGACGGGAGACCAACTCTGCTCGGGGAAGAGTATTGCTGAACCTTGTCTTACTCGACGGGGAGTGAAGGTATCTTGGTTACGTTCTTCAGCCGAACCTACCTTGGTACTTTGGTGGACAGAGCAACTAGATCGTCTAGACAATTCATTATTGCCCCTGTTTCTAATGTCACCTGTAATTAGTCCTTTGTTTCGTATGCAAGTATTTACGAGTTAGCAATTAATGTCAAATGCATATATCAAAAATGAACATTGGACGTTCTTTGCAAAACAAAACAGGTAAAGGAAAAACAATTGGCAATTTGTCTGAAAAAGTGGATTTGTATTGATTTTGAATTTTGCCTGTAAATAGGAGTTTGTGTACAAGAGGCTGACGTCCTAGTAAGAGAACGCCGCCGAACAAGATAGAGTTTTATACAAAAAGGAAAACAAAACAACTATGTGAAAAATCCCACTGGGTTCCAACTCTGCTATCGCCTTTATGTCTTCAAGCATCTCATCACTTTGCTGCTTAGTTGAAGATGAAGCTGATTGATCGATGCCGTCTGAACCTGATAGTTGATACCGAATTCTGGATGCAGGGTGATCCAATAAGACATAGTATTATGCTTATCCCTAACTTTTGCCTGGACTGCCCTTTCGGGTTTTCAGTCCACCGGGATACCCATTTTTTCCCAAGCCGCCTTTTCAGGTTTTCGACTTGCCGGGTGTACAGATTTTTTTCATTTCATCCCTTATTTTTGCCCGAACCCTTTTGGTTCGCCGGGAAGCCCTTATTTTTGCCTAGGTGTGTCAACCTAGCGGGTCTTTTGTTCATGCGTAGTATCTTTTTACTATGTCTGCATTGGCGGGGTGAGGAAAGTCGTCACCATCCATGGTAGTTAGAATCATAGCTCCTCCTGAGAAGATATGCTTAACTACAAATGGCCCTTCGTACGTGGGGGTTCATTTGCCCCTGGGATCACTTCGAGGAAGAATGATGCGCTTGATTACCAGGTCTCCGACTTGATACTCTTGGCATCTGACTTTCTTGTTAAATGCCCTAATCATCCGTTTTTGGTACGTTTGACCATGGCAAATAGCAGTGAGTCTCTTTTTGTTGATTAGATTTAATTGATCAAGTCGAGTCTGGATCCAGTCATCTTCACTCAAACCTGCATCCTTCATTATTCGGAGAGAGGGTATCTGGACTTTAATAGGCAAGACTGCCTCCATGCCATAGACCAAGGAAAAGGGTGTTGCCCCTGTTGACGTCCGTGTTGAGGTACGGTACCCATGAAGAGCAAACGGTAACATCTCGTGCCAATATTTGTAGGTCACTGTCATCTTCTGCACAATCTTCTTGATATTCTTATTCGCCGCTTCTACAACCCCATTCATCTTCGGTCGGTAAGGAGAAGAGTTGTGGTGCTGTATCTTGAATTGCTCGCAGAGCTCAGTGATCATCTTGTTGTTAAGATTGGTACCATTGTCCGTAATGATCCTCTCAGGTACACCGTATCGACAGATCAGGTTATGCCGAATGAACCGTGCCACGACGTTCTTGGTTACGGTAGCATAAGAAGCTGCTTCGACCCACTTCGTGAAATAATCAATTGCTACTAGGATGAAGCGGTGCCCATTGGATGCTGTAGGTCTGATCTCGCCGATCATATCAATGCCCCACATTGCAAAAGGCCAAGGTGCTGTCAAGACGTTCAGAGGAACTAGAGGAACGTGCACCTTATCAGCATAGATCTGGCATTTGTGACACGTCCGAGAATGTTGGTAACAGTCAGCTTCCATTGTGGACCAGTAATATCCTGCCCGAAGGATTTTCTTTGCCATGGTATGTCCACTGGAATGTGTTCCGAAGGTACCTTCATGTAGTTCTGCCATGATCTTTTCTGCTTCAGTTTTATCCACACAACGCAGTAAGGTTGAATCATGGTTTCGCTTGTATAGAATGCCGTTGCTGAGGAAGAACTTTGCAGCGAATCTTCTTAGGAACTTCTTGTCGTTGACAGATGCACCCTCGGGGTATTCTTGAGCTTCCAGGTACCTCTTCACCTCATGATACCAAGGCTTTTCTGTTACCTCTTCAGTTTCAAGATCGCAGCAATGTGCAGGTTCATCCAACTTCCAGATAATGATCCGGGGAGCCTCGTTGTCCCATTTGACTTTGAACATAGAAGACATCGTAGCCAGCGCGTCCGCCAACTGATTCTCCTCTCTTGGGAAGTGTTCAAAAGTTATCTCTTCGAAATGGGGGATCAATGTCAACACATACTCCTTGTAGGGAATAAGATTTGGGTGTTTCGTATCCCACTCGCCTTTGATCTGACTGATCACGAGAGAGGAATCTCCGAAGACACTCAGAAACTTGATCCTTAGGTCAATTGCAGCTTGAAGACCCATGATACATGCTTCATACTCTGCCATGTTGTTGGTGCAGTTGAAACATAGCCGGGCAGTAAGTGGAGTATGAGTGCCTTTAGGGGATATGATCACATCGCCAATACCGTTACCCAAAGCGTTTGAGGCTCCGTCAAAGTGCATAGACCATCGGGATCCTTCCTCAGGTCCTTCATCCGGTCCAGGTACTTCACAATCAGTCACTACCATGATGCTCTCGTCCAGAAATTCAAAGTTCATAGATTGGTAGTCATCCACTGCTTGGTGTGCCAAATGGTCTGCCAATACACTTCCCTTGATTGCTTTTTGAGTCGTGTATTGGATGTCATATTCCGTCAAGATCATCTGCAATCTTGCTATTCTTCCGGACAAGGCAGGCTTTTCGAATATGTACTTGATTGGATCCATTTTTGAAATCAACAGAGTAGTATGAGTCAACATATACTGTCTCAGCCGGCGAGCAGCCCATACCAAAGCGCAACAAGTTTTCTCGAGCAATGAGTATCGGGTCTCGCAGTCTGTAAACTTTTTGCTAAGGTAATAAATAGCGTGCTCTTTTCGGCCAGACTCGTCATGCTGCCCCAATATACACCCCCATTGAGCTGTCAAGTACTGTCAGGTATAAGATTAGAGGTCTCCCTTCAACCGGTGGCATAAGAATGGGTGGTTCTTGGAGATACTCTTTGACTCTGTCGAAAGCGGCCTGACATTCATCGTTCCAACGTACTACTTAATCTTTCTTCAGCAGCTTGAAGATTGGTTCACAGGTAGCAGTTAGATGTGAGATGAATCGGGCAATGTAGTTCAGCCGTCCTAGAAAGCCTCTGACTTCTTTCTCTGTCTTGGGAGTTGGCATCTCTTGTATGGCTTTTACCTTGGCAGGGTCCACTTGAATACCTTTGTCGCTCACGACGAAGCCTAGCAATTTTCCGGATCTCACCCCGAAGGTGCACTTGTTTGGGTTCAACCTCAGCTTGTACAACTTCAGACGGTCAAACAGCTTCTGTAGATGGTCAAGGTGTTCCTCCTCAGTTTGGGACCTTGCAATCATATCGTCGACATATACTTCGATCTCATGATGGATTATGTCATGAAATAAAGCAACCATGGCATGTTGGTAGGTTGCCCCAGCATTTTTCAACCCAAAAGGCATGACCTTGTAGCAAAAGGTGCCCCACTGAGTAACAAAAGTGGTCTTCTCCATGTCTTCAGGAGCCATCTTGATCTGATTATAACCGGAGAAGCCGTTCATGAAGGAGAATACTTTATGTTGAGCAGTGTTGTCAACCAGAACGTCAATGTGAGGTAGAGGGAAGTCATCCTTGGGGCTGGCCCTATTCAAATCCCTGTAATCAACACACATTCGGACCTTACCATCCTTCTTCGGCACTGGAACCACGTTGGTAACCCACTGAGGGTAAGAAGTTACTGCAAGAAAACCGGTGTCAAATTGTTTCATAACCTCAGCTTTGATTTTCTCGGACATCTCTGGGCGCATACGACGAACCTTTTGTTTTACCGGAGGGCATTCTTCCTTGGTAGGCAGGTGATGAACCACAATGTCGGTGTCCAACCCAGGCATGTCTTCGTAAGACCAGGCAAAGATTTCCACATAGTCATGCAGCATCTGAATCAACCGTTGTTTCACGCTAGCCTCCAGATTGGCACCAATCTTGACTTCCTTTCTGTCTGTCTCAGTACCCAGATTTACTGTTTCCACTGGCTCTTCATGTGGCTGAATGGCCCTCTCTTCCTGGAGTACCAGTCTTGCAAGCTCACCAGGCACTTCACAATCATCTTCACCTTCGTCTTCGGCTAAGTTGATCGGATTTTCGAAGTCATAACTGGCAGTAGCAGAGTCGTTACCAGTGGGATCCAGAGTGGATGGGAACCTGTATAGGTGAGTGTGTGTAAATATAGCTGTTTTGCAATATATAAAGAAAGAAAGGGAGCGCAAGATTTGAAATGCGAAAAACGTCCAATACTTTTATTCATGATATATGAAAATGACAAATAATAAGCCCTCACAAATGACGCCACGGTGCCCCGGGTAAGACACCGGGCCATAAAGTTTCAGATTATTGTTCGTTACAAATTTAAAACAAAGGAGTTCATTACTGAGTGACAAAAGTAATAGGTACGAAGTCCTTCGCAGTCCATGTGCTTGGTCCACCGTCGGTCGTTGGGTAGATCCAGCTGTCAAATTTGGATTCCTCTACTTCGTCTTCAATAGCATTTACTCCCGGGTTGGTGATGAATACGGGAGGTCTTCCAATCCTTGTCTTGCGAACAGCCCTATGAGCTTCTGCAGTGAAACCCAAACCAAACTTGTCAGTCTTCAGAGTGAAATCAGGAAGTCGGCCCCAGTTTGCGCACTCACCCTTTTCAACCACAGCTCGGGCATCCTTTAAGGAAGCCATCTTCAACGGAGAGTCTTCTTCAGTCACAGTTTCTGCTGCTGCCAATGTCTGAGGCACCTCTTCAAAGTGTTGAAAGGGGGTCTCAATGAATTCCCCATCCATCTCTACTTACCGGAACGAGTTAAGGTGACTGACCATATATTCCTCTTCCCCTTGAACTGTTACGATCTTCCCTCTGACCGGGTACTTAAGCTTCTGATGTAATATGGAGGTCACAGCTCCAACCTTGTGGATCCATGGACGACCCAGAAAGCAAGAATAGGATGGTCGGATGTCCATCACATAGAAAGTAAAATCAAAAACTTGAGAGCCAACCCTGATTGGAATGTCAACTTCACCATGTACCATCCTCTTCGACCCGTCAAAGGCCCGGACGACAATGTTACTAGGCTTGAGTTCTAAACCCTCACAATCCAACCTGTCTAGGGCCTTCTTGGGTAATACGTTCAACGAAGAACCGGTGTCTACCAACACATGGGCAAGAGTAGTGCCCCTGCATTCAATGGAGACATGTAGGGCGTCGTTATGGTTCTTTCCTTTGGCCGCCAGATCGGCGTCAGAGAAACCTAACCCATTATCAGCAGTCAAGTTGGCCACACAATCGGTAAATTGATCGGCAGACGTTTCTTGTGGCACATGGGCCGTCTCCAGGAAGGAGATCAGAGCCTTGGCATGGGCCTCTGAGCACAACAACAGTGATATCATAGATATCTTAGATGGGGTGTACCCCAGCTGCTCAACTATATTGAAATCACTCTTCTTGATGATTTTGAGAATCTCTTCCATCTCTTGCTTAGAAGCTTCAACATTGGTGGTCTTCTGTGCCTCTATCCGGGCAGGCACATCAGTAGCAATCCCTTTGCCCCGAGCATCAGATGACTCGGCAGCAGTGGTAGAACTAGGAACTTGGTCAGGCAGAGAAACAGGCACCCTTGTAGGTGTAATGATGAGAGGTCTCTGAATAGCTGGTGGCGCAATATCAGGTGAGAAGAGCCTACCACTACGAGTGACTTTGGCAGGCCCGGTGATGTTGCTGACACCGGTACTAGTATCAAACTCTTGCTTTACTCCAAGCACATAAACGTCTGCCCCATAGTGCCAAGGGACAGCTTTGTCAGATGTATAGGGGATGTGCCCCAGAACAGTAATGATGATAGGTGCAACCTTCTGAGTGGACATGATTTTGACAGGCTTCTTTGAGGGAGCCTTAGGAGGGTTGTTAAAAATAGTGACAATAGACACTTCTTCAGCAGGGACGGCAGGAATAGCAATCTTCTCGAACAAGATCTCTTTATTATCCATCAGGCTTTGGATATCTGACTTCAACAAAGGACAACCAGCAGGTGAAACAGAACATAGAAGGCAACCTTTACTACATCCAGGAAATAAACCGGCTAGCAACAGGTTCCTTTTGACGGTCAATAACGGAGTAACAATCTCATCCACAGAGGCTACATACCGGTCTTCTTCCACAGCATTCACTCCATGCTGGGGCATGAGAGCAGTCATAACATTGGGCCTTTCGGGCGCCTCGAACTGTATTTCCTTAGCATCAATAAGGTCCTGAACCTTATTCCTCAGAGCCCAACAATCATCCGTAGTATGCCTTGGGCTGTCAGAGTGATAAGCACAGTGGGCGTTGGGATTGTACTTCGGGGATGTGGTGTTCACTATCTTTGGAGCTTCCTTGACAGTTACCAGATTGGTTGACAGCAGTTGCGGCAATATCTGAGAGAGGGTCATACTGAGCCGAGTGTACTGCCTTTTGGGCCTCTCACCTCTTGGCTGGTTGTATTGTTGAGGAGAAGCAGCAGGCTTTGAAATTACCACCGCGTTGACGGCTTGGCGGCGTTCCGGTTTATTTTGTCTTCTGGGACCATAAACAGCACTAGCTTCCTTCTTGAAGGGCTTCTTTTCAGTACTTGCGGAGGCACCTTTCTGTATCTTCCCCGATTTGATACCAGCTTCGATCCTCTCACCAGTCAGGATCAGGTCTGTAAACCCAGCAGAGGAATTACCAATCAGGTGATTAAAGAATGGACCAGACAGGGTTCCCAAGAACATGTCCACGAGTTCACGGTCAGTCAACGGTGGCTGCACCCTGCCAGCCAGGTCTCTCCCCTTCTGCGCATACTCCTTAAAACCTTCACCCGTTCCTAGTGACATACCCTGGAGCTGGGTACGCGTAGGAGCGAGGTCGGAATTGTACTGATACTGCCTATAAAATGCAGTAGCCAAGTCCTCCCAGTTACGAATATTGGTTCCATCCAGCTGATAGAACCATTCGAGTTGAGTCCCTGAAAGACTCTCCTGGAAGAAATGGATCCATAAGTTCTTGTCTGCAGTGTAAGGTTGGATCTTCCTTACATACGATCTGAGATGCAGCTTAGGACAGGAAGCCCCGTCGTACTTCACAAAGGCAGGTGCCTTGAACTTGTGTGGGATCACCACCCCGGAAGATAACCCTAAATCTCAAAAATCCAACCCAGGCACACGTTGAATCTCCATAGCATTTAACCGGTCCTCCAGTTGTTTGTACCTGTTCTCAGCAGGAGGGTACTGTTCATCATTGAAATATGTCTCGTTGTCAGAGACCACGGGACTAGGAACCCTTCCCTCTTGGGGACTGCCTTCCCCAACAGATGGAGTAGTCATCTCAGCTTCATTCTGCAGTGTATTCCCGAATCTGTGTCCAGTGTTGAACAACACAGTCCTCTTCTTCTTCTTCTTCTTCAGGAGCAAAGCCTTCAACTCCTGTTGTCCCTGGGCTAAGCTCATGACCAGCTCTTGGAACTGGGCGTTCTGGGCCTAGAGGGCCTTGATAGCTTGTTCGATAGTAGGTTCAGGATTCATGATGATTGCTGAAATAAACAGCGAAGAAGATTAAGCAACCTGTAGAAAAAGGGTACCTGTTATGCACATGATGCATGATATGCTATTTATGCAATGCATTCAAGGGTTCGAAAGTTCAAATTCGTTGTAGACAAAAAGGAACACACATTGTATTAAGAAATAATCTGTTCAGTACATCAAGGCCTCATGGGAAAAACATTACAAAATAATTAATCCCAAAAGACACTGCACATCCTCTTTGGAGCGATGTAGGTGTTGAGGGTCTTTTCCTCGTGAAGTAGACGGGTGAGCTCCAAGACCTTCTTCTCACTGGCATGTAGACTGGTTTCAAGAGAATTCCATTCTTCCTTGAGTTGGATCCAGCTTTTTTGCATTTCTTCCCAAGATGTTGGCATGTCTGGATGTAGAATGGTGTATGGCACCTCTCCTTCCAAAACTGGCTCTTTGATCACGGGGAGAACATGAGGATATGGCATTACCAGCTTCTGGGAGCGGGCTCGTACCCACTTGAGATAAGGCTCAAGGGGGATGGAGTTCTTGTGTCCCAGTGTTTTACTATCTACCCTGTTGGGCATCCTCCAAGCTCTGATAAACCTCTGGCGAAGTCCTTGTGCATCGTTGTCGAAGTCAAAAACTATGTCAGGAATCAACATGTCATGAGGGCCATCCCTCCGAGCATAACCAAACTGTCTCAAAGCCAGACATGGGTTGTAAGTAATGCCTCCTCTGATTCCAAGTAAAGGAACATTAGGAAACTCTCCGCAACGATCAATGATATTGACATTTTCTCTGGTCCGAGAACACCAATGTATATCAGCATGTGTAAGAGTCATCAATCGTTGTGACCATCTCAAGCCCCGCTCGTTCTTCAAAACTGATCGTGGAAGGTACGAAATAAACCACCTTGCCAGGAGAGAAGTGCAGCACATGAGAACACCTCTTTTTCTCATGGTTCGAGTGTAACATGAGTGGAGGATGTCCCCAAGCAACGTAGGTATAGGATTCCTGGACATGAAGATCTTGACAGCATTGATATCTATAAGCTGATCTGGATTCGGGAACAACACCAACCCATAGACAAGGAGTGCCACAACTTCTTCAAAGACTTGTAGGTCAAGGGCATTCCAACATTCTTGGGCCTTCTCAAACAGGAACTTTGCCAAGAATCCTTTGATACCACTTCTAACTTCCTAATGTCCCTTGATGTCAGATGGTTGTAGGCGTAATGCTTTAGCAACCTCTTCAAGTTTTGGTTCCCTTTCCGTACCGTTGTAGGGTAGTTGACTAAGGATAGGAACCCTCAGAAGCTGGGAAAACTCCTCCAAAGTAGGTACTAATTGATAATCCGGGAAAGTAAAACAGTGGTGCAAAGGGTCAAAGAACTGGAAGAGAACTTTTATCATATCTTCTTCAATGTTGGTGTTGACCAAGCTGATGAGTCTACCATGCCTTTTATTGAAGGAAGAGTTCTCGGGAATCCTGGATGTAAGCTCCTTAAGCTGAGGAGGGACCCTTACAAGGTTGATCTGAATTGTCTTTCTGCGGATAGTTTCCATGTCCTACAAAACAAGAACAAAGATGAAGATTCGAACCCTTGAAGTGGTCAGTTAATGCATATGATGTTGTATGATGCTATGATGTTATGATAAGGACACACCACAAGTATTCACAAAAAGCAAACATGATAAGGCACACAAGTCACACCAGACAACCCTTAGGGTTTAGGCCAGCATGAGGTTTAGGGTACTACCCTCTTGAAGTTGGTGGGCTCAAAACCTGTCCTATCAAAAGTAACCGGGTTCTAAGGAGCTCAATATCATTGGGTTATTTTCTGTGTTCATTGTTTTGATTTAGCCACTGAACTCGATCAAAATATTCCAAGAAAGCAACCCTCAATGAGTGTAGTATCGAGTATCTACCAACTTCGGACTGCACCAAAGTCGGTTATCTCACTACCCCTAAAGAGGCCAGGATGGTCAAGTAAGGTTCCTAAGGTCAGTTGATGCTTCACGACACCACGCGACGGCCCCGTACTCTCCTTGACTTGACTCAAGCGTTACCGGTACTCACCAAAGTGCCACATCAACGTAGCAAACTGCTTCAACCGTGTCGGTATACCCCGCACAGTTCCCTCACAGTTTGTTGCTACTTTCTAAAAGGTATCCCCCAGATCCGGGTTAGGATCTATGAAACTCCAAAACAGGCCCACAATTTTAAAGCAAACAAAACAAGCAATTGAAAACATAAGAGTGGTATAATCCTAAGGTACACCTCACTTATTAGGATGATTCCCCAGCAGAGTCGCCAGTTCTGTGATCAGTGGAAATAGAACTGACTGTTTTTTAAGCTGGTTCGCGAAATGTCGCGGTAAGCAAGAGTCGCCACCGTCTTTTATGTTCTCCAACATGGAAAGGACAAAAGCACAACAAAATTCCTTATCGAGAATGTTTCTCGGTTCAGGAAGTAGATTTATAGAAAGGGAAGGTGTTAGAACCCTTTCTATCCATGGTTATCCACGGGCTCTTAGGTACTTGCTCTTAGGTTTTCAAAATTTGTTTGCTTTTCAAGTGTGTGTGGGTTTTGAAAAAGTTTCGTTTGAAAAATTTCTAAGTAACTCTTGTATCTGTCCTCAAGAGTGTATGAAAAATTTGTTTGAAAACTTTTTGAAAGTGTGGGTGCGAAAAGTATTTTTGTTTGTTTTGAAAAGAGCAAGTACTTAAGAGAAATCTACCTACCTTAAGGAATTAGGCTGTGTAAGAGTCCTTTAGATAGTGCTATCCCACCATTGAGAGGTAGGTAGCACCGTCGTTGGAGGTATTCGGGTCAATTCGATTATAGGGACATGTGTGGTCATCAAAGCAATGGTAGGACACCTTAGCCGTAACCCTAATGTCCTAGATCCTTTTTTATCCGAGGCAACCGTTTCGAGGCGACTGGATCTTCAGACAAAAGGGCGACCCCTAAGACACCCTATACTTGATGACCACGTCGAGGCAACCAGTAAGGCGTACCCTAAGAGTGGCATGTGCATGTGTGTTGTTTTTTCAGTTAAATTGTCTTTGCATGTTATATGTGAGCTACGGATTGGTTTTATTTTCATACAAGTCTTTCATGCATTTTTAACAGTTAAGAGTGCGGAAAATAAATTGCGGATATATGAATCTACGCTATTACAAGGCGCGGGTCTATACATCGCCAAAAACAAAAACCCGTTTGGAAAATAAGTGCGAGAAAAGTAAAAGAAAACGATAAAAGCCTAATTAACTATTACATTTCCTGAGCAGATACAAAAATAATCAAAATAACGAATTAAAAATAAATGCGCGCGCGAAAGATTGAATCGGGATGTTCTTAGGGTTTTGACCCTTTTTTTTGAGAAAAGAATTGAATTTGTCCCTTTTTGTAATTAAACCTAATAACTAATTACTTAATTATTTACAAGAAAAAGTATTTTTTGTGTTTTTTAATGTTTTAATGAAATAAAATAAAAAGGAATTAAAAGTCCAAAAGAAAAAAAAACCTAAGTCTAATTCATTTTATTTATTGTAAAAGGAAATTAAAATTACCTAATTAAACTAAATCAATTTATTAGTGTTTTATTTACAAAAATAATTAATAGTGAATAATAAAAATATTTACATTTTATTTTCTGAATTTTTATTGTGAAAATTTTAATTTGTTAATTAATCAAATAATACTAATAATAATTATTAAAGAAAATAAAAGGAAAAAAGAAAAATGAAAAAAAGGATAGTAAACCATGGGTGTTGGGCCAGTATTGGGGGTGTGCTAGGAGTTTCTGGCCCATTTGTTTGCTTGGCCACGTTGACCTTCTGGATCAGGTATACAAGCGTTGACTGGGGATTATTGTGGTCCTTTATCTTTTGTCATCAGATCTAGGCTCAAGGACACATGGCGCCTTTTTGTTTGAGGCGTATGATGGAATACACTAGCAAGCATGCATGGGAACCTATTAAGAAAAATAAGAAACAATTATTTGGGGGACCTGGGATTCGAACCCAGGTCCCAATGTTCACACTCCAAGGCTTTGACTAACTGAGCTGCACGTTTCATTTGTCATTAAGGTAACACGTAATTATTAAATTGGAAAACAACAGCATATGCCTGAAGAAAAAAATATAAAACACACAATTTTTGAAATGGACAAATAAGAGGGAGACGCGTCAGCGCCTTCTTCGTTTGTTACTGGTTTTTTACTTGCGGATTTCTATCCGCAGGTGATTTCGCAGGCTTTTCTCAAAATCATCCCTAGGCCTCAAAAACTTATTCCAAGACCATGGTTGGTCTCGTCTAGGTCTCCTGAGTTCATCCACGCTTATTATTTCTTCTGATTTCACCTGAAAACAAAACGCCTAAAAACAACATACACAAACCCTAGGCACGGGTATGGTCATACAAGGCATAAAAATGAAATTGAATAATGCCAGCAGGTTAGAAATTAAACAAGAAACATGAATATGCTAATATTTTTGAGAAATAATGCAAGAATGGAGAATTGAGGTTTCATGTTCAGGGGCCTGTTCGTGGCAACTTACAACGCTTGGTAGGTAGTCTTAGGATGCTTTTGTGATCGCCTTAGCTTCAGGGTATGGCAAGGAAGAAGGCTACGTGCTTAGTTTTGTCTGAAAATGCTTGCAACACAGTTTTTGATCTCACACTTTTTTTGACAATTTTTGAGTTTTGTTCTGGCCGTTTTAGCAAGGCTTGGGTCGTGAATGAGGCTTGTACTACTTGCTTATGTATGTATGAATGAAATTAGGTCAGCAGCTGAGCCTTAACCTTGTGCATTGAAGCCTTGAGATCTTGGTTGACCACCATTAAAGAACCTTTCCATATTTGAAGCAAATCCAAGATTTTGTGCATCAAAAGGCTTGGCACGAAATTATTAGCTAGCACATGACATATAAAACCCATTCAAGTCACCAAGATGCCATTCCATTAATTTTTTGATTTTATTTGAATTATTATGGATTTAAAATGAATTAAATCAATAAAAATTAAATAAAATAGAAAAATAAATGTTTGATCTTGAAATTAATCATGGGATACGTGTATGGCATGACAAAGCTGAATCAAGTGGAAGAAAGTAGGCCCTTTTGTCAAAAATTGAAGTTTTAAGGATAGTTGACTTTTGCCATTTCACAAAAATTTCCCAACTTCTCCAATGCGTATCTTACTCAATTTTGATCATATGAACATGTTCTTTGACATTTTGGAAAGGTATTGAAGTCCTCTAACCAATTCCTTTGGTCCCATGTAATTTGGATTTACCAATCTCATGTTATGGTCTTTGACTTAAAATGCCTTTTTGTTGACTTTTGAAAATGACCTATAATGTAGAAATTGATAACTTTTTGTGAGAGAATTTCTTGGACTTGGAATATGAATATGAGTTGTAGGAAATGTCCTCCCCTCCAAAATGAGCATTGGATGGGATTTTTCTGATGAACCATGAAAAAGTTATGCCTTGGTCAAGTTACAGTTGACTTTTGAGCTGTCCAAAAATGGAAACTTTTGCATCTTGATGATTTTTGAGCCATGCTTGTGGAATCATGATCAAGATTTGATCAAATGATGATTGTGTACTCAAAATAAGATGTTGACCAAAAATTTTGACTTTTGACTGCCAAATGACCATTTTACCCCTACAGTTGATTGTGAAGCAATTAGGGCTTTTGACTGTGCAACTTGATGTTGTGAGTCTTGAAACTTGACATGTAGATGCTTGACAATGTATATAGGCATATGGGACTTTATTGGACCATTGAAAACCTCAAATTCACTGAGAGAACCAAAACCCTAATTTTGACTGGCTTAGGAGGATGTTTGGCTGTGCAATCCCTTGAGCAATCTTGAACCATTTGAAGATGATTCTTGATAAACCTTGAAGAATATGGGAGGGAAAATTTTGGGTACAACAGTTATGTTGTGTTTATATAGTTTACATGGTTTCATGTAACTTGTGATTTGTGGTTTTATTTCTCTCTCTAGATTTTTGTGCAAAGGTTGTTTTAGCCAAAATTTGCCAAAGAGGAAGATTATTAGGTCTGTGATTTTATGGTTGACAACAATTTTGGTAAAACAAATAGTTGACAGTAATTCTATCAACATGTTATATTTGGGAAGAACATGTATTGCAGCCTAATATTGAGGAAGATGTCATAACATCCAGACCACCTGGTACAGTAGAGTCTGCTGGTGCTTATTTGACAGATGTTCTATCAGATGTTGTAACATATTTTAACATAACATCATATCAGTATAAATGGATATTATCCTTGAATATTTGATTGAAAAATATGAGATTCTAGAGGTTTCTATGACTCATAACATGCGCAGCCAATACATGATTTTTGTAGGAACAATAACACATTTGATTTATTTCATAAAAAGGATCTTTGACACTTCTCATACACCTCAAATCTTGTTCATACGCCCCATGACCTATTTTTATTTTCATTACTTTAAATATTTTTTATTTATTCATTAATAATGCAAAATAAATAAGATAAAATAATATCTTCTTACACAAGGTCTAAGTCCACAAATCTTTGACCTAATTCCACATTATATATTCTCATTCTCTTTATACAAGCCATCCATGAAACCTTGCCTCAAATATTTTTCAAAATATCAAACTTTTTCAAGAACCCTAGACAATTCAAAACCCTTATCAAAAACCCTTTCACTATAAAACAAACATCTCATTCACTCCTATAAATTATACAGAGTAAGGTTGGATCGATTTTGATGTTCCAAAACACATGAAACGCAATGCATTCATCTCCGGTCCCATAATTTTTCACAAATTTCATATTTTGATTTTTGCTTTGTTTTAAGCTATGCTAATGTCATTATTATGTTTCTAAGATATCTTTGCTCAGGTCTGGATCATCATGGAGGTCCCATGCAATCGAAACTATGAAACACCACGGTTACACCAATTCCCCATTGTTTTCGCTATAGCATCCAAACCAATCAGTTTTAGCTCCAAAAATCCTTCCATTGGATTCGCAGCCCTCGATTTATGGGGGTAGGGTGTTTTTCACTTTCTAACCTTTTATATTATTTCAGGTTGAATAATTAGGCAACCGGAGAAGACGACCGGAGCTAGGGCTTCAACGTCTCTCCAGTCAATACATTCATGTTTTATATTTATTTTATTTGTTTCATTTAAACTAACTGATGTATCACCGCCCCAGTGGTAGAAGTGTGCACGTTTAAGTCATTGGTGTCAAAGGGCCTGGGTTCGATCCAGTCTTTTGCCACTTATTTTCCTAACATTTCCATATTTTGCAGGGTTAATTATAAAACACGCTGAACCTGTTTCCTATCACAAAGGCGCGCTTGGCCTAGTGGTGAAGGTGTTGGTTGAAGGTTTCAAGGGCGTGGGTTCAACACTCACCCCTGCCCCTTTGGTTATGTTACACAATTCTCTATTCTTCTTGCTCTTGCCTTTCCCTTTCTTCATTATTTTCACAAAAACCCAACATTGTTTCACAAACCTTTGATTTTTCTTAACAAACCCTAATTTAATATTAGGTTTTTAATTTAATCAACCATAATTTAATTTTTTAGGTTTTCTTAATTAGATTAAAATCAACTTAGATTTTAGGGTTTTCTTTAATTTAATTAACTAACTTTTTTTAATTAATTAAAATCAATTAGGTTTTAGGTTAATCATCAAAAAGTTTCATCAAAATGATCACAAAACAATTTTCTCTTTTCTTTTCCTTTTTACCGCTCCACATACTTTATTACTTTCACGTTCTTTTTCCAATTATGTATCTGCTTACAGTTTGTAATAGTTTAATTAGGGTTTTACAATTTCCCCCCGTTTTTATTATTTTGTACCCCCACTCCCGAAGCCTTGTAATAGTGAAGAATTTTATTTCTCGCACTTTACTGCTTTTCACTATTGATATATTATTCTGCTAGTAATTAGGGTTTGTATGGCAAGACTAAAAACAATCATAGAAAACCCTAATTACAAGACTAAAATAACTGAACATGAATCACTATTCACACTTGCACCTCTAGGATAACCTCACTTGTTACCTCGAAAAACAGTCATGTCCCTCGAACATGAGGATGCTTTAGCAAAGATCCTCTATACAAAGATCGTAGTCCCTCGATGACCCTTTGAATGTTGCCTTCGGTAAACGATCTAGTCCCTTATGGTAAAACTGCTAAAGTGCCCCTAGAAGTTGCCTTTATGACTGTACGATGTCCCGCGCCTGTCCTTTCACATCCAACAATAGGGCTTCCTACTAACTAATGGTAGGATAGCACTATCTAAAGGAGGAGGAAAATAACACGAAAGACCTTGAGTAGGTAGATCTCTCGTAATCGCTTGCTCGCGAACATTTCAAAACATCTTTTTCACACAAAACACTTTTCTGAAATATTTTCAAAAACAAACACTTTGTACGCCTTCTTAAAAAATACAAGAATCATTACAAAGTTGTCGTACTTAGGCATTTTTTCAAAAAAAAATTCAAACATACACGACACAAAGCATTTTCAGAAAAAGTGAGCTAGCGGTTAAGAGCCCGTAGATAACTATGGATGAAAATGGTGCTAACTCCTTCCCTTTTCATAACCTACCCCCTGAACTCAGATAAATCTCAAAGGTCTTTCCTGTTCTTTTCACCCTTTCCTTATTGGATAAAAGAAAAGTCGGTGGCGACTCCTGCTATCCTCAATATTTGTGATAAAATGCAAAACCAAAAGTCATTTCTCCCACCGTATCACAGAACTGGCGACTCTGCTGGGGAGAACTAAAAGTGGGGTTACCTTTAGACTTAGATCACTTTTTAAAATGCTTTCCTTTTTTTCTTTTGCAGCTTTATTTTTAAAGGTTTGTTTGGGTTTATTTCTTGCAAAGATCCTATACCCAAATCTGGGGGAATTCTAGGTAAGTAGCTATAGATCGTGGAAACTGTATGGCATAAACCGATATGGTTGAAGAGATGGCTATGTTAGTGCGACACATTGGTTTGTGTTGGTGTCCCTTGAGTCAGTCAAGGAGAATGTTGGGCTGCCGCGTGGCATCATAAGAACTAACTGACCTTTAGAACCTTAATTGACCCAACTTAGCCATTAGAAGGTAGTGAGATGGCCAACTTTGATGCATACTAAAGTTGGTTGATACTCGATACTCATTCATTGAGATCAGATTCTCAGGATATTTTGGTCACAAATTAGATGTTATGCTGAAACAATGCCTGAGAGAAAGAGCAGTAATATGAGACTCCTAGAACCCGATTACTTTTCTTAGGACATGTTGAGCCAACTAAAACTTAAGAGGGTACTTACCTACAAAATCCACGCGAGCCTGAACCTAAGGCCTTGTGTGATTTACTTATGTTTGATTAACTATTCGAACATGACATCATGACATCATGACATCATTCCATATCATTTTTACTGACCATTTCAAGGATCTCGAGGGCTTGTGATGCAGGTTATCATGAACCAGACATCTAGCAAAGGGGCGAGAGGATTTATTTTCCTCTAACCAGATATCGTCAAAGTATCATGAACCAACGTCTAACAAGGGGCAAAGGGATTTATTTTCCTATAACCAATGCCGTCCAAGACCGAAGTGCATTATCTTGAGTCAAAGGTTAGGACCCACTTGACATGGTGAGATTGATTCTCATAGAAGGACGTTCAACGACACAAAGTTCTTCAGTCAAAGCTGCAACCATATTCAACTTCTAATGTTTCACTTTTGTTTACCCTGTGAGACTCTTGAAAACATTCCATCTACATATCATGCATGTTGTAATACGGTGGGAGAACTAACTTGGTTGTTTTGCATTTGATTGCAATTATTGTGGATAGTAAGAGTCGCCACCGACTTTTCTTTTATCCAATAAGGAAAGGGTGAAAAGAACAGGAAAGACCTTTAGATATGTTTTCTTGAGTTCTGGGGGTAGGTTATGAAAAGGGAAGGTGTTAGCACCCTTTTTATCCGTAGTTATCTACGGGCTCTTAGTTGCCTGCTAGATCACTTGCTTGGTTTGAAAAATGTGCTTTGTGGTGGGTGTGAGTTTGAAAGTATTTTGAAAACGTCTTTGTAATGATTCTCGTCTCTATAAGAATGCGTACAAAGTGTTGGTTTTGAAAATAGTTCAAAGAGGTGTTTGCGGAAGATGTTTTTTGAAAGGGATTTTGAAAAATGCCTTTGTAATGATTCTCGTCTCTATAAGAATGCGTACAAAGTGTTTTAACTTTTGAAAATGTTTCAATTGAAGGTGTTGGTGTAAAAATGGTTTTTTTGTGAGCAAGCAAGCAACTACGAGCGTCCTACCTACTCAAAAGGCCTAATGTTCTTTTCCTCCTCCTTTATATGTTTCTATCTTACCATTGATTTGGTAAGAAGCCCCATCGTTGGATGTGAAGGGACGGGCGTAGGTCAATTGTATAGTCATAGAAGGCAACCTATGAGACGTTTTAGCAATTTCGTAAGGGACTAGATCGTTTACCAAAGGCAACATCGAGGGACATTGAGGGACTATGATCTTTTTATCAAGGGTCTTTGCTCAAATGCCCATATTCGAGGGACATGACTATTTTCCAAGGCAACATGTGAGATTACCCTAGAGATGCATGTGTGTGAATAATGTGTTTGATTTGCATGCATTTAGTCTTTGTTTAGGGTGGTCTACTGGTTGATTTTATCTTATCATACACACCATATCTTACTAGAAATTATATGAAAAGCGGTAAACTTGCGAAAATTTAAATCCTAAGCTATTACATCATTAGGGGGATAGGGATACAATTTGAAAATGGGGATGAAATAGGTGTCTAATTATTACAACCATATCGAATAAGTGGATAGTAATGAAGAATATATATACAATGCAAAAACAGTGTAAAAATAAGGAAAAACTGCATTTTGAACTATTATGTGTCGACACATTCTGTTATGCATCGACACATAACTTTTACTTGTTCCTGTAAAACAAAATCAGTTCAGTATGAGTCGATACATAATGAGATGTGTCGACTCATGCACCTATTTGTATTGACACATACGCATTTTATGCCGACTCATGCACCATTCACTCTTTTGTTTTGAGGCCTGAATAGCAGTGTGAGTCGATGCATAAGGCCATGTGTCGACTCATACCCTGTTTTCTCACTAGAATGAGTCAACCCATGTGGGTATGTGTCGACTCATGCTGCGGTTTTTTGCCTCTATCACCATTCTTTTGCATGCATCAGTCATTTTTCAACATATAAATGATAAACATTAACAACAAGTAAATGATTAACTTCAAGAGTAGTGATTGCTACATCCTATCTTCAGAAATAAACCAAAAATGATGTATGGAAAATGCAAGGTTAAGATGACTTACCTCGAAACTGCACTTTATGTTTTTGAGTCTGAATACCCTTCAAGATGTTGTGTGGACCTTAGTGAAACTCCAGAAAGCTACTAGACCTCCCTTTGTTTTGAAGGTTGTTGAACTAACTCCAAACAGTCAAGTTTGTGTAGTACTATTTTTTGTTTAGAAGTTGAGAATAAGGGCACTATAGAAACTGTTCTTGTGCTTGAACAATATCTATATGATGTGAAGTGTTTAGAGGGTTTATGAGAGAGTTTGCAAGGTTGTACAATAATGGGTTGAGGATTTTTCTGTTTTGTGAGTGAAAGCAGAGTTAAAGATGAGTAGAGTCTTATGAAAATGAGCTGAGTTTTACAAAAGTTCTGTTTTTCTCTCCTCTCTTTTTTCTAAGCAATCCCCCCCTTATGTCTTATGAAACAATGACTTTTGTAGATCCTTGACTGAGGTTTTAGGAGGGAAACAAAATAAGTTATTTTGAACTGTTTTTTCCTACTGCTTTGATACTTTTTCCACACAATTTTCTTTTGCCATTTTGGTGCAATTTTGTGGCTTTTATGATGCAGGTTGGAGCAGACTGCATATAGCAGTTTTGGACTGGTTTTTTGGGCAGATTTTGACTATATAGGACCTCATATGCAGGTTTTTGTGACTGGTTTTTCGTGCAGCATAACACAAGTTTTTTTTGTAGGACAACAATGGAGCAGGGTTTTGGAGTGTTGTGGCAATGTATAGAAGTAGCATATCATACGTTGTTTAACAATAACTTGGACATCATAGTTTGCAGCATGAAACAAGTTTGGTTTGTGGAGCAATTTATGCAAATTGTATCAAAGACAAAGTATTGTGGCAAGGTTTTGAGTCAAAGGAAAAAGTCCAAAAAATACTAAGTTTAGGATTTGTAAACTTGCAAAAATTCCATTTTGTAATAACTTGAATTATTCGTAACATCTTGAACTATTTTGAATTATAGTGATAAGATGTCATGAAGCAATGAATTTAACTTAGAAAATTTTCCAAGTATTGCAAAAGTTGGATTTTTTGACTTTCTTGATTTTTGATAATCAAATTTCATATTTTGGATGTCTTGATGAAATATGATTTTTGGGACTCAACTTTGGTCAAAAAGTCAAAGTTTGACTTTTTAGTGTACAATTGACTTTTTCCATCAGTTGACCGAATTTTTTCTATCAATCCATTGATCTCAGGAGATGAATTGAAATGTGTAATTAGGTCAAAATGACGCGCTCGGATTCTTGAGATCATGCTTCTAACCAATAAGCCAGGTATTAGGTCAAAAATCAAAGTTCGGTCATTTTCAGTCAAAAACCCTAATTTTGCTCATTTTGCCCTTTTGGTAATTTGAATGACTTTCTTGGAAAATTGTGATCCAAGACTTGAAACTTGGAAAAAATAATCCCGAGGGTCCATAATGATCCATGAAAGTCATTTGAAACATTAGAAATCCAACAGCCTTTGTACAAACTTAAAACCTAATTTGCAGCATCAGTGCTGAGGAGATTATTTGACCTAGTCGATACTTGCGCAAACTTGAGGCAATGAAGATCCCTATAGGAAATATCTTGAGGAATGAGAGGGAAAATTTTGGGGTACAACAACTTCCCCTGTTCAATCTTCTTAAACCTGAAGAGTTAGATTGACGAGTCCGCCGTTCGTAGCTTGAAGGTAGAAGATGATTGAACACTAGAGTGCCCAAAAATTTGCACTCGATGATGTTGTGGTTGACTGTATAATGAATGAGCTTAAAGATGCCATTTGGAGAGATGGCAGAGAGTTTCCAGGGATGGTCTTACAAATTCCATCCAAAGGTGATTGCTGACAGAAATTAGACTAAGTCTAAGTTTGACTATATCAGGATAAATCTTTGGTTAATTTAAATCTGAAGGATATGCTGGAACAGACCCGTGTTAAGTCGTGTATGGAAATGTATTAGAAGGAATCTGTGTAAGATTTCTTTATGATGAGCCTGTGTAGGGATGCTTTAGGAGATATATGAGAGGGAAGCTTGGGTAGGGCGGCTTCATGATGAATCCATGTGAAACTTCATCTGGAATTTAAGAGAAGGAACCTGGGCAGGGGTACTTCATGATGAGTCCATGTGAAAACTCACCTGGAAATGTATGAGAAGGAACCTGGGTAGGGTTGCTTCAGGATGAGTCCGTGTGAAATTTCATCTGGAAATGTATGAGAAGGAACCTGGGTAGGGTTGGTCGAGTTGGTCGAGTAGATAGTTGTCCTGTCTTGTTTCGGGTATTAATCTATGAACTTAGAAAGAA
This sequence comes from Vicia faba, assembly GCA_948472305.1. Taxonomy (NCBI): domain Eukaryota; kingdom Viridiplantae; phylum Streptophyta; class Magnoliopsida; order Fabales; family Fabaceae; genus Vicia; species Vicia faba. Next base: position 507,802,421 of record OX451736.1, on the reverse strand, counting down.
AGATAGTTTTCCTGGATTGTTACAGGTATTAATCTTCAATATGCTTATGTATATAGATTTCCCGGCTTGTTACAAGTATTAATCTATAATCGGTCGTCCACAGATAGTTTTCCTGTCTTGTTCCAGGTATTAATCTGGAACTTGTTTTTGTGTTGGTCGTTGAGATAGTTGTCCTGTCTGCTTTCAGGTATTAATCTCTAACCTTAGAAAGAAAGATAATTTTCCTGGCTTGTTACAGGTTTTAATCTTCAATATGTTCATGTAGATAGTTTTCCTGGCTAGTTACAGGTATTAATATACAATCGGTCGTCCACAAATAGTTTTCCTGTCTTGTTTCAGGTAATAATCTGGAACTTATTTTTGTGTTGGTCGTTGAGATAGTTGTCCTGTATGGTTTCACGTATTAATCTCTAACCTTAGAAAGAAAGATAGTTTTCCTGGCTTGTTACAGGTATTAATCTTCAATCTGTTCATGTAGATAGTTTTCCTGGCTAGTTACATGTATTAATCTACAATCGGTCATCCACAGATAGTTTTCCTGTCTTATTTCAGGTATTAATCTGGAACTTGTTTTTGTGTTGGTCGTTGAGATAGTTGTCCAGTTTGGTTTCAGGTATTAATCTCTGACCTTAGAAAGAAAGATAGTTTTCCTGGCTTGTTACAGGTATTAATCTTCAATTTTCTCAAGTAGATAGTTTTACAGGTATTAATCTACAACCAGTCATGCACAAATAGTTTTCCTGTCTTGTTTCAGGTATTAATCTGTAACGTGTTTTTGTCGATCGTTGAGATAGTTGTCCTGGCTGGTTTTAGGTATTAATCTCTGACCTCTTTGAAAATTATTGATGATAGCTATCTGTTGATTGATCTTTCCTGAAAAGGTAAAAGTTAGCTGCATGCAATGTCGTGATGTATGAAATGCATTGTGTAATGATGTTCTAAAAATAAATGAGATTGCGTTATATGCATTTCGTATGCATATGCATGACGTATGAAATGTGAAATGTTATTGAAGTGTATCTTTATCTTGGAAAACAAATCCTTGACAAATGTTGGGGAGTTTTTGGGAAGTTAAATCCTGGACTGCCGTTAGAGATGAAGAGTATGCTCCTCTTCAGACCTTGTTTTAGGATGTTTCCGTTGGGGATTCCTGTTTTTTTGTTTGAGGAGAAAATCCGCCGGGGAATGTTGATTTTGCTTGAGAAGAAAATTTTATGGAGAGTGTTGATTCCTGCTTGGGGAAAGGAGTTCATGAGTTTTAATCGTCCGTTGCTCTACTAGAGAGTTATCTATTGATTAAAGAGAGAGGAAGTTAACAACTTGTTTGGGATAAAGAAGTTAACTGTTATCTCGATGTCTCCCAGGCTTTGCAGCAACTCACTGGGGATTGTAGAAAAGTATACTAGGGAAGAGGGGTTTTGGTCCCTTGACTTGTGATAGTCTGAGAGGCAAATTCGAGTTGGGGAATCTGTAGTTTGTTGGCGAAATAAACCCTATTTCCAATCTGCTGGAGGGGCATCTTCTTTTGGCAGAACTCCTCGAGGATTCTTCTTGAGATCAACTCAGTTGGGAAGAAGGTTTTCCAGAGATTGAAACTCTGGATAGGGATTGCCTGGATCCAACTTTGTGGGGATTTCCATGAATTTGGCCTTGAGGGGTTTGTACCTTTATTCGTGAAGATTATTCTGTGGGGATAACCTTATTGAGATGACTCTGTGTGGACTTGACTTGGGGATCACTTTATGGAGATTTGTCACAGCCCCAAGTGATAAATGTCGTAGAACTTCCAGAAAATGTTTTCTTGGTCGTATGTGACCCTTTGCTGGAATTCATATTCAATGCCCCAAGCGATTCAGATGCAGACCTGCCCCTGGTTATTCAGCATTTCTTGAGAGATTTCTTGGAACCTCGATTTGACTTCCCCAGATGAGTTGGACAGAGACATGTCATACCCCCTTTCTTATGGGAGAGTTTGTCATTTGGAAGTGTCTTCCAATTTGAAGTGATTTTGTTTCTTGAGAGAATTTTTGTTCATGGGATGTTCGTCATGCAAATTTCTCTATCGTCAAACAAATAGCTATATGCAAACAGCAGTATTCAAAATAATGCAAAGTTTATGTTTGTCTCGAAGTTTTGAAAATGCGTTTTAGCAGATAAAAGAATTTTGTAAGAATATGAATTTCAACTCAGGATTTACAGTAAGCCTTACAGGAGTCAGGATACCTTTTGTAACAATATGCTTTCGAACTAACCCATGCTTCAATTAGGACCTTTGAAAGGTTGTAGCATGGTCTGGTTCAAGGTTTAAGAAACAAAGGATAATGTTCAAAGTGTATTTTTACCCGCCCGTTCTCATGATGTTTTCCAGTCCTAAACTCAGTTAATTATGCGTTTGAACTCCAATTGAGTCTAGAATGACATTTTGGTGATGGTTCGGACACTGAATGTTTATTCATGAAGGCAATCATTTTTGCAACTTTTTTCATGTTGTCGAGGATTGTTAGTGACCTCTTTTTGATTTATTAACCCTGATTTTTTCCTGACTGTTCTTGTCTTGAGATTACAGTTAGCGGGATGCCCCCGGTTTTCTTTAAGTCTCCTTCATAGGTTTTGACTTAGTGGGCTTTTCTTTTTGAGAGATAATGACTGCCTAATGTGATAGGGAACCATCGCCGTCTTTGGATTCAGTAGGATATTTTTGATGTCATTCATTGTGTACGAAGTGAAAGTTTGCGACTGAATGCACATTTAAATTAACTGAGAGACTACCCTGCCCCAGGTTTCGATTAAAGGTTTCAATTTTGTGTAAAAAGAAAACTCCTACTTCTTTGGCTCAAAGTGGTTGACTAGGGATTATCTTCCTTATAACTCCAGTGTTTAGGGATTTAAAGAAACAACTGTACATCGTCAGCAAGGTCTACCCAAAAGCATACTATATGAGATTATGGCATTGTTTTCGTCATCCTCCCATCTAAAGGCTTGCAACTTTTAAAACAAGAGTTGAATATTATAAAGGGAGTAAAAATCATAGCTTAAATAGAGTGAAAATGAATGGATTGATTCAAGACAAACATATTTAATGCATTAATGAGAACAACCAAAGTCTGACATAAAGATAAGCGTTTAAGCAAAGAAAGAAATTGCAACTGAAAATTCGAATAAATAGAAAATTCCTCCGCCTAGACCGTCACTTCATATGGATTCCCTTGAGGGGTGATATAAGATCTCCAGTTGACTGTCTTATGTAAACTCCAACACTCCTCCTTCGATTAGGTCTTGAATCTTGTTTTTTAACATCCAACAATGGTTAGTGTCGTGTCCAGGACTGTTGGAGTGGTACACACACCTCTCTCCATGATTTGTAACGGGGAGAAGCAATATTAGGATTCTGAGGAGGATCCTTTAATGTGACTATTGTACCCCAAAATTTTCCCTCCCATTTCTCAAGAAATCTGTCACTAGATCTCCAATTGATTCAAGACTACACAAGGTTTGATCAGCTCAAGACATCTCCTTAACACTGTTGACTCAAATTAGGGTTTGAGTTTGCACAAGGACAAATGTACTTTTAATTACCCATATTACTTTCATGTATCATTTTGTACCCTCAAGATTGCTCATGTCAAGTTTCAAGTCTTGAATCACATTTTTGCTCAGTCAATTGATCAGATGACCTAAAATCAGCTGTATTGGAAAAAAGTCAATTGTGGTCAATTTATAGTCAAACTTCATAATTTTTGATCCATATAAAAATCATGAACTCATATTTGTCAATTGATCAAGTTTGGATCACAATTCCTCAAGAAATTTGATCAGATCATCAAAAAGGCAAAATGGTCAAAAATAGGGTTTTGACTGAGAAGGTGTAATTTTTGATTATTGACCTAACCATTGATTTATTGGTTTAAGAAATGATTTCAAGGATTCAAATACATCATTTTTACCTAATGACATGGCTCAAAACATTTCTCAAGTTCAATTGACTGATAGTTGAATTTCAGTCAACTGATGAAAAGTCAAACTTTGACTTTTTGATCAAAATCAAGTTTCAAAGATTACAATTCATCAAGACATGTCAAAATATTAAACTTGTTCATCAAGAAATCAAAAAGTCAAGATTTCATTTTGAAAATTCAAAATTTCCAAGACTTAGAATTTTTCTAAGTGTTGAAAATTCATGTTTCTTCATAACTTTGTGCCAAATTTACACCATGATGCAAGATGATTCAATGGAAACTTCCAACATGAAAGTTTTAGATCTCAATGAGATATAAAATATTGTATGGCGGAACTTTTCCTAGAATTTCTTATATTTCAAGTTATGATTTTATGAAGACACGTTCCTGAAACTTGAAGACTTAGTGAAATTTTTCCCTAGTTTAGGCAAGATTTTGACCTAACTTCATGGAAAATTTTCACCTAGTTCCAAATTGAATTTTAAAAAATGTCAAACATGAAGATTGTAAGGGTTGTTACAAGCTTTCCAAAATTTCCAAGAACATATTGAGATCATACTTGAGCTAGTAGAATCGAAGGCAAGAAGTTAGGGTTTCCAAATTGAATTACAAGCCATTTCTTGATGGACACATAATCAAATCTCAATGTTAGGCTGCATAATCTTGATTTGAAGGTCTTCTAACTTGTGTATCTATCCATAATTAATGGATTACACAAACTTTTGAGATATAATCCAAATGGTTTAAGCATTGTCCAAGTCCATTTGCCATTTTGGGAAGAAAGCTAACATTGCCATTCTTGAAAAGCAAGTTTTATGCACAAAGTCAATTCTTGAGCCTCTCACTTGTTCCCTCTGATCACACTCCATCTATAAAGTCATAAGAAAGCTTGTTTAAAGCATAACCACTATACAATATCAAGTATAAAAGCATGGAAACTTGTTTTGTCAAGAAAATCACATGTTGAGCTTAAACATGTGAATTTGAATTCTGAACAACTACAAGCCACAAAACCATTTGCTTATAAGTAGAGATACTATTTGTGAGCTAAGAAACGAGCAAAAAACAACCTGAAACCCTCCCAAACTCCCTCAAATCAAAACTTGCATCAAAACTCCATTTATGTACACATTCTGACTTTGAAACCAAAACTCACATTTCCCTCGTGCGTTTTCATTCCTAATCAATCACAAAGCTTCTATATAGTCCATCTCCATCCCTATTTCATAACTGTAACTTCATCTTCATAATCTTCCAAACTCAAAAACAGAGCTCTGCAACTGAACTTCTCCAGGCCATTCTAGCCATTAATTTCTCAAGCTAATCATTGCATTAGCTTCCTGGGAGCTTGAGGAAGCTAACCTTATCATTGTAGCACCTTGAATCAAGCTCATTTGAATTTCACAATTTCCAGTTTTGAGGTATCTTTTCTGAATTTGTATCTTTTTCATTTAGGCATTGTTAAGCTTGCATTTGTGAAGATAAAATGTAGACATCATTACCCTGAAACTGTACATGTCCATAGATTTAATTTATATTGATTGAGCTTAGAGAATTTTAGGTTTGAATCTTTGAAAAAAGTTAGGTCAGAATTTGGTAATTTTAGAAATTCTCATTCATCTTTGGTTTATAGCTTACAATATTTATATGGTTGGATTCGTATGTAAAAATGGAGTAACTTTTATGTTTGCATCTTTTATTTTTGTTGAGAAATGATCAAGTTACGGGAACCATGGCTGGAGGTTGAAGATGAAGTCATTTTCAGGGCTGGGTTTATGTTTTGTATTTTTTGTTTGCTTATGTTAATGGATGTATATGCACCCCAGTGGCAAGGCAACACGTGTTTCATGTCTAGGGCGTGGGTTCAAGCCCCAGCGCTGCCACTTTTCATTATTTCTTTCACATTTTCTTTCTTTTGTTCCAAACAGCTAGCGCATGGGCCTCTAATGGTGGGCCTTATCATTTTTTCTGACTCTTAACCCCCCTGCCCGCTTTCACACACCTGGCCCAAACATTTTTTTATCATTTCATTTCAATTTATTTTCTTTTTCTTATTTTATTTTATTTTTATTTTTCTTTATCATTTTTATCATTATTAATAATATTATTATTATTTTTATTAATCAAAAATCCAAAAATATTTTATTTTGTTTATTTACATATTTAAAATACTTTTTATTTTATTTATTTTAAAGATAAAAAGACCCAAAAAAACATTTTCTTAACAAATTTAATTTCTTTTCTTTTTAAATTTAAATAATAATTAGACTCAAGTTTATTTTATTTTATTTTAAATTAAAATTAACTTAGAATTTAGGTTTTTTTTAATTAATTAATTTCCATATTATTTTTATTAAACTGAAAACCTTTTCTTAAAAACCCTAAAAAATTGCTTTCTAACTTAATTTCTTTTCTGAATTAGTTTAGGTTTAATTTTATTTAATTTTAATTAATCATTTTCTTAATTAAGTCAAAACTAAACCCTTTCACAAAAACCAAACAAAAGATCATTTCCTTTCCATTTATTTTCTTGCACATTTATTCAATTCTTGTACATTATTCAATATGGTTGTAATAGATAATCAGGTTTAATTTTCTTGCAATCTCCATTTGTAAATTTGTATACCCCCTCCCCTAATGATGTAATAGCGTAGTAATTTTACTTTCTGTAATTTATCGCTTTCATATAAATGTTAGTAATTAGGGTTTGTATGGCAAGACTAAAATCAACAATTAGTAAACCCTAATTCAAGATAAACAATGCATGCAAATCAAACACTATTCACACATGCATCCTAAGAGTAATTCCACTTGTTGCCTTACAAAAATGGTCATGTTACGCATGTGGGATATCTTAGCAAAAACAAATAAAAAATACAAGATCATAGACCCTCGATGACGCTACAAATGTTGCCTTTCAAAATGATCTTAGTCCCTCAAAGAGAAATGCTAAGATATCTCACAACATTGCTATCATGACTATACGATGACCCACACCCGTCCCTTTACATCCAAAGATAAGGCTTCTTACCAAATCAATGGTAAGATATAAATATCAAAGGAAGGAAGAAATGAACAAATACTTTTGAGTAGGTAGATTATTCCTAGTTGCTTGCTCACTTTCAAACCAAACATCCTTGCTCATTTTTAAAACCAACACCAAACACTTTCAAAAACAAAATTTCAAAACATGAAACATTTTCAAAAGTCCAACACTTTGTATACGATCTTACGAACGGGAACTATTACAAAGTTTGCCTAAACGAAGGCGCCTTTTCAAAATACTTTCAAAAAACACACAAAGCACATTTTCAAACTAAAGCAAGTGATCTAGCAAGCAACTAATAGCCCATAGATAAATATGGATCAAAAGAGTGCTAACACCTTCCCTTTTCATAATCTACCGCCCGAACTCAAGAAATAATCTCAAAGGTCTTTCCTGTTCTTTTTAACCTTTTATTTTGGATAAAAGAAAAGTCGGTGGTGACTCTTGCTAACCGCAACATTTGCAATCAAACGCAAAACATCCCAAGTCAGTTCTCCCACCGTATCACAGAACTGGCAACTCTGTTGGGGAGAAACTTTAAAGTGGGGTTACCTTAGGGCTAGATCACCTTTGTTTTCTTTCATTATTTGACTTGTTTGCTTTACATTTTGGTTCCTTGTTTGGGCTTGTTTTAAATCCTCTACCCGGATTTGGGATACCTTATAGGTTAGTAGCAATACATTATGGAAACTGTGCGGGGTATACTTACATGGTCTAAGCAATAGCTACGTTAGTGTTACACATTTGTTGGTACCGGTAGCCCTTGAATAGTCAAGGAGAATACAGGGCCGCTGTGTGGTGTCATGAAGCACTAACTGACTTTAGAACCTTTACTTGACCAACTTGGTCATTAGGAAGTAGTGAGATAGCCGACTTTGGTGCAGTCCGAAGTTAGTTGATAATCGATACTACGCTCATTGAGATCGGACTTCTCGGGATATTTCGGTCACCGTGAAAGAGGCTTGCGCTGAAATAATTCCTGACAAGAAAGATCAGTGATATTGAGATCTCTTAGAACCCGATTACTATTTCTAGGACAGGTTTGAGCCAACTAAACTTCAAGAGGGTACTTACATATAAGACTCCATGCAATCCTAAAACTACGGACTTGTTTGCCTTGTTTGTATATACTTACTTGTACATAACATCATACACATCATAACATCATACTCATTCTCACTAACCATTTCAAGGATTATTGGGATTTATCTTTGTTCTGTTTTGTAGGACATGGCTTCTATCCACATGAATACTATCCAAGTCAATCTCGTAAGAATTCCTTCTCAACTCAAAGAGTTAGAATAAAGGGTCCCTGAGAACTCTTCATTCACCGAAAGACATGGTCGCCTCCTAAACTTGGTTACCTCTAGCACTATTGAAAATATGATAAAGGTGCTTTTCCAGTTCTTTGATCCTCTACACCATTGCTTCACTTTTCCCAATTATCAGCTTGTACCTACTATGGAAGAATCCTCTCAACTCTTGAGGACTCCCATTCTCAATCAACTACCTTTCAACGGTATGGAAAGAGATCCAAAACCTAAATAGATTTCCCGAGCACTTCACTTGCAACAATCTGATGTCACGACTAATTGGAAAACAAGGAGTGGTGTCAAGGGGTTCTTAGCCAAGTTCTTGTTTGAGAAAGCTCAAGATTGTTGGAACTCTTTGTACTTACAATATTTTGAAGAAATCTTGGCCCTTCTCATCTATGGGATGGTTTTATTTCCAAACCCTGACAAACTTATAGATGTAAATGCTGTCAAAATCTTCATATCTCGCAATCCGGTGCCTATTTTGTTGGGAGATATCCTACATTCTTTTCACTCTCGCACTATGAGGAAGTGAGGGATCCTCATGTGTTTCACTCCTATCTTGGATAGATGGTTTATTTTTCATATTCCTTGGTCTGTATTAAAGAACAAACAAGGTTTGAGGTGGTCCCATAGGTTGATGACGCTCAGACATTCAGATATTCATTGGTGTTCTCGATCCTTGGAGAATGTTACTATCATCGAACATTGTGGGGAATTCCCTAATGTCCCTTTGCTTGGCATTAGAGGAGGTATCACTTACAACCCTTTCTTATCCTTATGTCAGTTTGGTTACGCCCGAGGAGATGGTCCACATGATATGCTCATCCAAGGAGTGGTATTTGACTACGAGAGCGACGATCAAAGCTATCGTAAGATGTTTATACGAGCTTGTAGGATGGTAAACAAAGTGGATAGTAAGATGCTGGGACACAAGAATTCCATTCCCCTTGAGCCTTACCTTAGGTGGATACGAGCTCATGCTCAGAAACTTGTGATGCCTTATCCCTCCATCTTACCAGTTATCACGGAACCTGTGGTTGAAGGAGATGTCCCATACACTATCCTCCATCCCGACATGCCTACTTCTCTTGAAGACTTGCAAAAGGGTTGGATTCAGCTAAAGGAAGAACGAGATACCTTCGAAACTCAATTCTATGCTAGTGAGAAAAGGGTCTTGGAGCTTACAAAACAACTGCATGAAGAGCAAAGCGTGAACGCCCACCTTGCGCCGAAGAGGATGCATTCGATCTTTTTATCTTAGAGATTTATTTTGTAAGCCCAAGAGGCATGTTATAGTAATTTTGAACTAATTAATGAAATTTACGTTTGTTCATTCTTTGTCTATACAAATTTAAATTTCATAAATCCTTGAAATCATTTGCATACACATCTTCCATGCATCATAACATAACAGGTTTTCCATGACAGGTTTCCTTATCTTTCTGCTGTTTATTTCAGCAAGATGGGTCTAGAGAAAACAATGAAGGACCTACAAGCTCAAAACTCTCAGTTCCAAGAGACTCTACTGGGCCTAGCCAAGGGGCAAAAAGATATGATAGCATTGCTGGCAGCCAAAAAGAAACCCAAGAAGAATGCCCTAGTCAACATGGGTAGAAGGTTCAAAGAGTCGGTCCGTCAGATCCTGATAGTGGAAGACTCATCTGAGGAAGACGAGAATCAGATTGAAGAAGCTAGGAGTACCCAAACTAGGTATATTAATGATCAAGCGTCTGATGATGGTGATTATTTTGATGAGCAGTATCCTCCTGCCGATGTCAATTACAAGCAGTTAGAAGATAGATTGAAGGCTGTTGAGATTCAAGCCGTCCCCGGTGTGGATTTTGATGATTTGGGTTTGATATCTAGGGTTTTCATTCCCCAAAAATTCAAGATACTAGTCTTTGCAAAGTACGATGGGGTTTCCTGTCCAAAACTTCACCTGAAATCTTATGTGCGCAAGATATATCCGCACACCGCTGATAAGAAACTCTGGGTTCACTTTTTTCAAGAAAGCTTGGCCGGAACGCAACTAGAGTGGTTCTACCAGTTGGATGGTTCCCATATCAATACATGGGAAGACTTAGCCACCACTTTCTACCATTAATACCAGTATAATGCCGACTTGGTGTCGACAAGAGTTTAGTTGCAAGACATGACAATGGGGAAGAATGAAGGATTTAAAGAATATACACAAAAATGGAGAGACCTTGCCAGTAGGGTTCAACCACCTTTGACTGATAGGGAGCATATTGACATGTTTATGGGCACGTTATCTGGTCCATTCTTTAACTTGTTGGTTGGCTATTGTTCTTCCGGTTTCACCGAGCTGATCTTAACCGGTGAAAGGGTTAAAAGCGGCATAAAAAACGGGAAGATTCCCATGGCATCTGTCTCCACTTCCAATCCCATAAAAAAACTTTTGCCGCAAATAAAGAAATCAATACTGTGTATGGGGCAAGGGCCCGTACCAAGAAGGATGACCGCAAGTCTGTTAATGCTGTCCAAATTTCCAATCCAACTCCTGCTCAAAGACCATCTGCTAATCACCAACGGTTTGAGACTCCGAGACGACAATTCACGATGATAGGCATGCCACTATTCTAAGCCTTACAACACTTGCTAAAGGCTAATTTGGTGACATTGCGCGATCCTCCGGCCAACCCAGATACCTCTTCACCAAAGTATAATCCGAATGCCAAATGTGCATATCACTCAAGTAGTCCCGGGTATGAGACTGACCAATGCTGGGCACTGAAGATAAAATTCAGGACTTGATCGATAACAAGACCATTGAATTTGATCCTCCTCCAACTCCAAATTTAATCACCGCGCCTATGCCAAATCATGGCAAGAGTGTCAATGCTGTTGAAGATACAATTTTTGTTTCCTCTGTCGAAGACTTGACTACTCTGCTGAACATCATAAAAAATAATCTGTTGAAAGCCGGGATTTTCCCTGGCTGTGTGAAGGACTGTGTTTGCTATGCCAAATAATTCAATGGATGTGAAGGGCTGAAGGAAGGAATTCAACACCTGATGGATAGCCACGAGATCCTATTTGAGAAGACTCCGCTTGCCAAAAGTTTGACTAATAAATGTGAAGATATCTCCATTATAATCATCTCAAACAAGCCTTTTAGGATCTCCTCCAAAGATCCTATCAGGATTTCAAATGAACCAACTATTTCTCCCCTAATAATTACCAATCCCGGACCAATTCCCTACTCTTCTAACAAAGCAGTGCCATGGAACTATGGTGCTGAGGTGTTTTACCATGGGATAAAACAAGATGCCTGGATTGAAGAAGACAAAGCTGATGACGTTGGTAACATAACTGGCTCAAGTAAGGTAACTCAAACTGGGAGAATCTTTTCACCTAACATCTCACCACCAGTTATTACAAGGGCGCCTGTCTGCATCACTACCGCTAATCCAAGTACTGATACAAGGGGAAAGGAGAAGGTAGTTGAGCCTGTTGATACGGAAATACCCACAAAGGACATTGTTGATGGAGAACCTTCCGCTCGTGAAATGGATGAGATCTTAAAATTATAAAAATGAGAGATTTCAAGATCGTGGAGTAGTTAGGACAAACCCCTTCCAAGATTTCTATGTTGTCTTTGCTACTCTGTTCCAATGCTCATGCTCGAGCGGTAATCAAATTCTTGAAGAATGCTCACGTCCCTCATGAGACCACAACTGACCAGTTTGAAAATTGTGTGGCAAGCTTAACGGCCGATAATGGTTTGGGGTTCTCAAATGCGGATCTGACACCACTTGGGAAGAACCATAATAAAGCTCTGCACGTTTCTGTCGAGTGCAAGGGGACCACCCTAGCACATGTTCTGGTCGACACTGGCTCTTCTTTAAACGTGCTACCCAAGGGGGCGTTAGACCATTTAGACTGTGAAGGTTTAGTCTTGAAACCAAGTGATATCATTGTGAGGGCTTTCGACGGGTCAAAAAGGACAGTTCATGGAGAGGTGGATCTCCCGATCAAGGCGGACTCATAAATTTTCAAATCTACCTTTTACATTATGGATATCCGTCCTGCCTACTCTTGTTTTTTGGGTCCCCTTGGATCCATGGAGTTGGGGCAGTGACCTCAACTCTTCATCAGAAGCTCAAGTATCCAGTCAAAGTAAGAATTGTCACTGTCTGTGGTGAGGAGGAGTTCATGGTAAGCCACCTCAACAACTCTTTCAAATATGTGGAGATGGATGGATAATTTATAGAGACCCCGTGTCAAGCGTTTGAAGTTGTGCCACCACTGGTTTCTGCTACCAAATGTTCCTCTGATGTGTCCAAAGCTGTTAAGGTCGTGCCAAAGATGGTTTCATTCAAAGATGCTCGTGTTGCAGTTGAAGAAGGAAGCTGTGATACTTGGGGGAAATTCCTCGAGATCCCATTCAAAGCAGACAAATTTGGTTTGGGTTTCGCCGTCAAGGCTCAGAAGGAAGTGAGGCGCGCTCGTATAGGGAAACCCCGCCTCCGTATTGGAAGCCACAAAGTCAACACTGTAGGTGATTCTGATGATGAGTGTGCATTTGAAGATTGGGTATATCCAACTACAACAGAATTCAACAATTGGCAAGCAAAGGACTTCGTTCCCATCTCTTTCATTGAGGAGTAATCACTTGTTTTTTGATTTTTATTAATTCAAGAACATTTTGTCTGTAATATTTAACAATGACTTTTATGCCATGTGCCTAGCCCGGGGCATTTTGGTCCATTTGTCAATGGTTTTGTTTATGTTTATCTTATCATATGATCATTCAATACAAACCATTGGACTCTTTTACATTCAAATCTTTATTCTCATTGTCTTTCTTTTTCTTCAAATACATTTTTTAAAATAGCCATGTATCTTACATGCACACACATACACACACGCTCTTGTAGGTCCTCATCCACTCTAGATCTTATTGCCAATGACTCTACTATTGTCGACTATGACTTAGAATGTCCAATTAACCAAGCCGAAGACAAAGGCGAGGAAGATTGTGAAATACCGGGAGAACTAGCCAAACTTCTGTTACAAGAGGAAAAATCTATTCAGCTGCACGAAAAGTTAGTTGGAGTCATCAATCTAGGTACCGAGACAGACAAGAGAGAAGTCAAGGTCGGCACTAACCTAGAAAGCAGTGTCAAAAGCAGATTGGTTCAGATGTTGCATGACTATGTGGAAGTGTTTGCTTGGTCATATGAAGATATGCCAGGGTTGGATACCGATATTGTAGTTCATCGTCTGCCAACAAAGGAAGATTGTCCTCATGTCAAGCAAAAATTTCGTCGCATGAGGCCTGACATGTCTGAAAAGATAAAAGCTGAAGTGATGAAACAATTTGATGCAGAATTCCTAGCTGTGACATATTATCCCCAATGGGTTGCAAATGTGGTGCCAGTATCAAATAAAGACGGAAAAGTTCGCATGTGCGTAGACTACAGGGATCTGAATAGGGTAAGCCCCAAGGATGATTTCCCTCTACCTCATATTGATGTCTTGGTCGATAGCACTGCTCAACGTAAAGTATTCTCTTTCATGGATGGCTTCTCCGGCTATAACCAAATTAGGATGGCTCCCGAAGACATGGATAATACCACTTTCGTTACGCAATGGGGCACCTTTTGCTACAAGGTCATGCCATTCGGGTTGAAGAATGCAGGGGAAACGTATCAAAGAGCTATGGTAGCTTTGTTTCATGATATGATCCATCATGAAATAGAGGTATATGTGGATGATATGATATCCAGATCACAAACTGAATAGGAATATCTCGATCACCTGTACGCGCTATTCGAGAGGTTGAAAAAGTACAAATTAAGGTTAAACCCTAACAAGTGCATATTTGGAGTACGATCTGGAAAGCTTCTAGGTTTTGTTGAAAGTGGTAAAGGCATCAAAGTCGATCTTGCCAAGGAAAAGGCTATCCAAGAAATGCCGGTCCCCCACTCTGAAAAGGAAGTTAGAGGATTCTTGGGTCGTCTTAACTACATCGCCTGCTTCATATCTCACCTGACTGCTACTTGTGAGCCAATCTTCAAACTCTTGAAGAAAGATTAAGTAGTCAGATGGAATGATGAATGCCAAGCTGCCTTCGACAAAATCAAAGAATATCTGCAAGAACCTCCTATTCTCATGCCTCCAGTTGAAGGAAGACCCTTGATCATGTACTTGACAGTGCTAGAGAACTCTATGGGGTGTGTGTTAGGCCAACATGACGAGTCTGGCCGAAAGAGCATGCTATTTACTACCTGAGCAAAAAGTTTACCGACTATGAAACTAGATATTCATTGCTCGAGAGAACTTGTTGCACTCTGGCATGGGATGCTCGCCGACTAAGACAGTATATGTTGACTCATATCACTCAGTTGATTTCTAAGATGGACCCAATCAAGTATATCTTCGAGAAACCTGCTCTTTCTGGACGGATAGCAAGATGGCAAATGATCTTGACTGAGTACAACTTCAATACACAATGCAAAAGGCCATCAAAGGAAGCGTACTAGAAGATCATTTGGCCCATCAAGCTGTTGATGATTATCAGTCTATGAACTTCTACTTCCAGGATGAGAACATCATACTAGTGACCAACTGCGCGAAACCTGGACCGTATAACAAACCTGAACAAGGATCCCGATGGACTATGGTCTTCAATGGGGCTTGCAACGCTTTGGGTAACAGAATTGGTGTTGTGATCATATACCCTGAAGGTTCCACACTCCATTCACTGCCAGATTATGCTTTGATTGCATGAACAATATGGCTGAGTACGAAGCATGCATTTTGGGTCTGAAGGCATTGATTTGAGGATCAAGCATTTGAATGTGTTTGGGGATTCCGCTCTAGTGATTAGCCAAGTAAAAGGAGATTGGGACACTAAACATCCTAATCTCATCCCTTACAAGGAACTTGTGCTATCTCTGATTCCTTACTTCGAAGAGATCACCTTTGAACACTTCCCTAGGGAAGAAAATCAGTTGGCGGACGCCTTGGCAACCATGTCTTCTATGTTCAAGGTCAGATGGGACCTTGAAGCTCATATGATTACAATTGAGATATTCGATGAACCCGCACACTACTGTGAGCTTGACACTGACACAGAAAAGCCATGGTACCATGAGGTGAAGAGATACCTTGAAGCATAAGAGTACCCTGAAGGGCCATCCATCAATGACAGAAAGTTCTTACGAAGATTTTCAGCCAAATTCTTCCTAAGTAACAGATTATTGTACAAGCGCAACCATGACTCTACTCTACTCCGATGTATGGACAAGAAAGAGGCAGAGGAAATTATGGAAGACATGTATGATGGTCTCTTTGGGACTCACTCTAGCGGATATACCATGGCCAAGAAAATCCTGAGAGCTGGTTACTATTGGTCAACAATGGAGACCGATTGCCATCAACATTCAAGAACATGTCACAAATACCAAATCTATGCTGACAAGGTCCATGTTCCTCCTATCCCTCTGAACGTCATGATCTCTCCATGGCCATTTGCAATATGGGGCATCAACATGATTGGAGAGATCAAGCCCACTGCTTCCAATGGACATCGCTTCATTCTGGTCGCTATTGATTATTTCATCAAATGGGTCGAATCCGCTTCATTTTCCTCAATCACAAAGAATGTGGTATCCAGGTTCATCAAACATAACCTTATATGCCGCTATGGTATCCCCGAAAGGATCATAACCGACAATGGGACTAACCTCAACAATGCTATGATTATCGAACTTTGCACTCAGTTCAAAATCGAGCATCACAATTCTTCTCGTTATAGACCTAAAATGAATGGTGCAGTGGAAGCGGCCAACAAAAACATTAAGAAGATTATGCAGAAGATGGGAGTGACCTACAAGGATTGGCATGAGATGTTACCATTTTCTCTTCATGGCTACCGTATGTCATCTAGGACATCAACTGGGGCAACTCCCTTTTCCTTAGTCTATGGCATGGAAGTTGTTTTTCCACTGGAAGTTCATATTCCCTCACTAAGGATTATGAATGAGGCAGGCTTATGCGAAGACGGGTGGATTCAGACAAGATTGGATCAATTGAACTTGATCGATGAAAAACGATTGGCGGTTGTTTGTCATGGTCAGACGTACCAAAAACGTATGATCAAGGCTTTCAACAAAAAGATCAAGCCTCGAGTATATCAAGCTGGTGACTTGGTGATAAAGCGCATCATTCTGCCATAAGGCAACCCCATGGGAAAATGGATCCTACCTACGAAGGGCCATTTGTTGTCAAGAGAGTGTTCTTTGGTGGTGCCATGATGCTGACTATCATGGATGGTGAAGACTTCCCACATCCTGTGAACGCGGACATAGTTAAAAAATACTACGCATAAGAGACCCGCTAGGTTGATACACCTAGGCAAAATAAGGGCATCCCGACAAACCAAAAGGTTTGGGCAAAAATTAGGGATATATGCAAAAGATTCTACACCCGACAAGTTGAAAACCCGAAAGGGAGACTTGGGCAAAAATGGGTATCATGGTGGGCTGAAAACCTGAAAGGGCGGTCCAGGCAAAAGTTAAGGATTAAAAGTGTATGACTATGTCCCGTGGAATCACCACAGTCGAATTTATTACCAAGGTCTGAGTTTAAACGGTCCAAGATCAATCCAATCAACTTCTGTCAACGACAAGGGGCATTCGAAGACATTGAGTCAATAGTAGAGTTGGAATGCAGTGAGATCACTTCCACATGGATATTATCTTTGTTTTCAATTTTGTTTTCCTTTCGACGACTTCCTCTTACTAGGATCTCCGTCTCTTTGTACGAAAAACTCCTATTCATGGGTAAAATATCAATACAAATATACTTTGAAGTGCAAAATTTCTGTTTTGTTTTAAATGCAAAGTTGTCCAATGACTAAAATTGAAGGAACATATGCATGTGAACATAATTAAAACTATTTGGCACATGTGTCCTGCTAAGCAGCGGCAAGCATCTCTTTAATGTATATGGAATATCCCCACAGAGTTATTTCATTAGCATTACCCCCACAAGACGGCTACAATAAACCTTTTCCCTCAATAAAGTTACCCACAAAGTCTCTTTGCATAGGTTGATCTCCAACCAGAGTCTCAATCTCTTGACAGCTCTCTCCCCAGCTAAGTTAATCCTACAAGAAGAAGCCTTATGGATCTCTTTCTAAAAAGAACTCACCTCATCAGCAGTTCATCAAGTATTCATCAACAGGGTTTATTTCCCCAACAAACAACATACAACAATCAACGCACAACAAAATTCCCCCAGCATAGTCCATCTTCCCCAGCTGAGTCTGTCTTCCCCGGCTGAGTCTATACTCTCCAGTTTGAGTTTGCCTTTCAAACTATTACAAATCAGAGGACCACAACCACAAATCCCCAGTAAAGTCGTCAACAAAACCTTTAATATCTCCAAAAGATACTATAAAGCCTAGACTCGACCAGATGATAGTACTATTTTGAAGCCACTATGAAGCCTGGACCCAACTAGATAATAGTACAACTTTCAATACTATGAAGCCTGGACCCGACCAGATAATAGTGAAAAACTTTCAAATACTATGAAGCCTGGAGCCGACCAGATAATAGTTAACTTCTCAAATACTATGAAACCTAGACTCGACCAGATAATAGTTTAACTCTTCGAGATATTGAAGAACCTGTACTCAACCAGACTAAGGTTTAACTTCTTTTCCCCAGTAGAGTTTGCCTCTATCCCATCAAGTTACTGTGAAGACTGGATCCGACCAGATATCAGTTTTCAACTTCATCTTTTTAAGCAGTTTATTGTGAAGACTGGATCCGACCAGATAGAAATTCCCCTCAGAAGTTCGTTGTGAAACTTGGAATCCGACCAGATAACAATTAAGTTCCAAGCAAGTTACTGTAAAGCCTGGACCCGACCAGATATCAGTTCAACTCTATATCTTCAAACAAGTTTATTGTGAAGCCTAGACCCGACCAGATAGCAATTAACTTCATCCACCTCAAAATATGTGAAGCCTGGATCCGACTAGATATCAGTTTTCAATTTCATCTTTTCAAGCAAGTTATTGTGAAGCCTGGAGTCTGACCAGATAACAACTAACTACAATCCCTAGCGAGACACTATGAAGCCTGGACCCAACCAGATAATAGTATAAATTTTCAAAAAAAACCGCGAAGCCTGGACCCGACCAAATAGTAGTTACCACTTCAAGAAATCTATGAAACCTGGATCCGACCAGATAATAGTTCAATTTCAAGAAATTTTCTGCGAAGCCTGGAATTTGACCAGATAACAAATAATTTATCCTTCCCTAGTAAGTTACCGTGAAGGCTGGATCCGACCAGATAGCAGTTGACTTCCTCATCCTCAGCAAGTTGTGAATCCTGGATCCGACCAGATAATAGCTAACATTCAAGAGATAATCCCCGGCAGAAGCATTCTGTCAACAAAGCTTAAAGATACGTATACTCTTCATCCCCAACAGCAATCCGAGATTCAAAACTCCTCAGCAATAGTCAGGGATTTATTTTCCAAGACAAACATGAATCCCACATTCATACATCATAGCATATACATACAAAATACATTTAGCATAATTTCATTCATCTTGTGAACATCATGCCTACATCTGCATTTAACTATCCCTTTTTACCACAGGTAAAACCTCAAGTTTTAGTATAAATAGACCAGAGATTTGTGATGATACTTATTCCAGTATTTACCATCATTCTTATAAATGGCATCTATAAGCTCATTCCCAATCCATCTTCGAGTGCAAATTTCTGGGCACTCTAGTGTTCAATCATCTTCCACCTTCAAGCCACGAATGGCGGATCCGCCAATCTAACTCTTCAGGTTTAAGAAGATTGAACAGAGGCAACTGTTGTACCCCAAAATTTCCCCTCTCATTTATTAAGAAATCTCTCACAACATCTCCAATTGATTCAAGACTACACAAGGTTTGATCAGCTCAAGACATCTCCTCAACACTGTTGACTCAAATTAGGGTTTGAGTTTGCACAAGGAAAAATGGACTTTTAATGCCACATATGAATTTCATGGATAATTTTTGAACCTAAATATTACTCATGTCAAGTTTCAAGTCTTGGATCACATTTTTGCTCAGTCAATTGATCAGATGACCTAAAATCAGCTGTATTAGAAAAAAGTCAACTATGGTCAATTTACAGTCAAACTTCATAATTTTTTATCCATATAAACATCAAGAACTAATATTTTTCAATTTATCAAGTTTGGATCACAATTCCTCAAGAAATTTGACCAGATCATCAAAAGGGCAAAATGGTCAAAATTAGGGTTTTGACTGAGAAGGTGTAATTTTTGATTTTTGACCTAAACATTGACTTATTGGTTTAAGAAATGATTTCAAGGATTCAAATATATCATTTTGACCTAATTACATGGCTAAAAACATTTCTCAAGTTCAATTGATTGATGGTTGAATTTCAGTCAACTTATGAAAAGTCAACGGTACACTGAAAAGTCAAACTTTGACTTTTTGATCAAAATCAAGTTTCAAAGATTACAATTCATCAAGACATGTCAAAATATGAAACTTTTTCATCAAGAAATCAAAAAGTCAAGATTTCATTTTGAAAAGTCAAAATTTCCGACTTAGAATTTTTCTAAGTGTTGAAAATTCATGTTTTTTCATAACTTTGTGCCAAATTTACACCATGATGCAAGATGATTCAAAGGAAACTTCCAACATGAAAGTTGTAGATCTCAATCAGATATAAAATATTTTAGGGAAGAAATTTTCCTAGAATTTCTTAGATTTCAAGTTATGATTTTGTGAAGACATGTTCATGAAACTTGAAGACTTAGTGAAATTTTGCCCCAGTTTAGGCAGAATTTTGACCTAACTTCATGACAATTTTTCACCTAGTTCCAAATTTAATTTTAAAAAATGTCCAAAATGAAGATTGTATGGGATGTTACAAGCTTCCCAAAATGTCCAAGAACTAATTGAGATCATACTTGATCTAGGAGAATCGAAAGCAAGAAGTTAGGGTTTCCAACTTGAATTACAAGCCATTTCTTGATGGACACATAATCCAATCTCAATGTTAGGATGCATAATCTTGCTTTGCAGGTCTTATAACTTGTATATCTATCCATAATTAATGGATTACACAAACGTTTGAGCTATAATCCAAATAGTTTAAGCATTATCCAAGTCTATTTGCCATTTTGGGAAGAAAGCTAACATTGCCATTCTTGAAAAGAAAGCTTTATGCACAAAGTCAATTATTGAGCCTCTCACTTGTTCCCTATGATCACACTCCATCTATAAAGTCATAAGCAAGCTTGTTTAAAGCATAACCACTCTAGAATAGCAAGTACAAAGGCATGAAAACTTGTTTTGTCAAGAAAATCACATGTTGAGCTTAAACGTGTGAATTTGAATTCTGATCAACTACAAGTCACAAAACCATTTGCTTATAAGTAGAGATACTATTTGTGAGCTAATACATGAGCAAAAAACACCCTGAAACTCTCCCAAACTCCCTCAAATCAGAACTTGCATCAAAACTCCATTTATGTACACATTCTGACTGTGAAACCAAAACTCACATTTCCCTCGTGCGTTTTCATTCATAATCAATCACAAAGCTTATCTCCATCCCTGTTTCATAACTGTAACTTCATCTTTATCATCTTCCAAACTCAAAAATAGAGCTCTGCAACTGGACTTCTCCAGGCCATTCTAGCCATCCATTGCTCAATTTAATCATTGCATTAGCTTCCTGGGAGCTTGAGGAAGCTAACCTGATCATTGCATCACCTTGAATCAAGCTCATTTGCATTTCACAATTTCCAGTTTTGAAGTATCTTTTCTGAATTTCTATCTTTTCATTTAGGCATTGTTAAGCTTGCATTTGTGAAGATAAAATGTAGATACCATTGCCCTTGAAACTGTACATGTCCATAGATTTCATTTATATTGATTGAGCTTAGAGAATTTTAGGTTTGAATCTCTGAAAAAAGTTAGGTCAGAATTTAGTACTTTTAGAAATTATCATTCATCTTTGATTTATAGATTATGATATTTATATGGTTGTATTCGTATGGAAAAATGGAGCAACTTTCATGTTTACATCTTTCATTTTTGTTGAGAAATGAGCAAGTTACAGGAACCATGGCTGGAGGTTGAAGATGAAGTCATTTTCAGGGTTGGGTTTATGTTATGTATTTTTTGTTTTGCTTATGTTAACAGATGTATAGCCACCCCAGTGGCAAGGCAGCGCATGTTTCATGTCTAGGGCGTGAGTTTAAGCCCCAACACTACCACTTTTCATTATTTTTTTCACATTTTCTTTCTTTTGTTCCAAACAGCTAGCGCATGGGCCTCCAATGGTGGGCCTTATCATTTTTGCTGACTCCTAACCCCCTGCCCGCTTTCACACACCTGGCCCAAACATTTTTTTAGCATTTCATTTTAATTTATTTTCTTTTTCTTATTTTATTTCATTTTTATTTTTATTTATCATTTTTATCATTATTAATAATATTATTATTATTTTTATTAATAAAAAATCCAAAAATATTTTATTTTGTTTATTTACATATTTAAAATACTTTTTTATTTTATTTCTTTTAAAGATAAAAAGACCCAAAAAACATTTTCTTAACAAATTTAATTTCTTTTCTTTTTAAATTTAAATAATAATTAGACTCAAGTTTATTTTATTTTATTTTAAATTAAAATTAACTTAGAATTTAGGTTTCTTTTAATTAATTAATTTCCATATTTTTTTTATTAAACTTAAAACCTTTTCTTAAAAACCCTAAAAAATTGCTTTCTAACTTAATTTCTTTTCTTAATTAGTTTAGGTTTAATTTTATTTAGTTTTAATTAATCATTTTCTTAATTAGGTAAAAACTAAACCCTTTCATAAAAACCAAATAAAAGATCACCTTTCCATTTATTTTCTTGCACATTTATTCAATTCTTGTACATTATTCAATATGGTTGTAATAGATAATTAGGTTTAATTTTCTTGTAATCCCCATTTGTAAATTTGTATACCCCCTCCCCTAATGATGTAATAGCATAGTAATTTTACTTTCCGCAATTTATCGCTTTCATATAAATGTTAGTAATTAGGGTTTGTATGGCAAGACTAAAATCAACAATTAGTAAACCCTAATTCAAGATAAACAATGCATGCAAATCAAACACTATTCACACATGCATCCTTAAGGTAATTCCACTTGTTGCCTTACAAAAATGGTCATGTTATGCATGTGGAATATCTTATCAAAAACAAATCAAAAATACAAGATCATAGCCCCTCGATGACGCTACAAATGTTGCCTTTCAAAATGATCTTAGTCCCTCAAAGAGAAATGCTAAGATATCTCACAACATTGCTATCATGACTATACGATGACCCACGCCTGTCCCTTTACATCCAAAGATAAGGCTTCTTACCAAATCAATGGTAAGATAGCAATATCAAAGGAAGGAAGAAATGAACAAAGACTTTTGAGTAGGTAGATTATTCCTAGTTGCTTGCTCACTTTCAAATCAAACATCCTTGCTCATTTTTAAAACAAACACCAAACACTTTCAAAAATAAACTTTCAAAACATGAAACATTTTCAAAAGTACAACACTTTGTATACGTTCTTACGAACGAGAACTATTACAAAGTTTGCCTAAACGAAGGCGCCTTTTCAAAATACTTTCAAAAAACACACAAAGCACATTTTCAAACAAAAGCAAGTGAACTAGAAAGCAACTAAGAGCCCATAGATAACTATGGATGAAAAGGGTGCTAACACCTTCCCTTTTCATAATCTACCCCCCAAACTCAAGAAATAATCTCAAAGGTATTTCCTGTTCTTTTCAACCTTTCATTTTGGATAAAATAAAAGTCGGTGGCGACTCTTACTAACCGCAATATTTATGATCAAACACAAAACATCCCAAGTTAGTTCTCTCACCGTATCACAGTGACCAAGTCCATCTTTAATAGGTGTTGCAATACTTGCGATATCAGCATGTCGAGTTTAGTATATTTCCTATTGGATGCATTCCATTTATGCCAATTAACCTGTCCTTGTTGGCGAGGTTGTTATTGGGATCACGATGTGGCAACAATTTGGAAAGGTCTACTCTCCACCAAGCTAACTACTTGTCTCATCAGGGGCTGATTAACGACCTAATCCTCAACTTCGACTATTTGTTTCATGCGGTTGCATCCGTCTTAATGAAGCTTGTTGACAAGGGCTCTCAACTCTTCTTGTCCCTGAGCCAAGTTTTGGATAAGAGTTATCTGGCATACCATCTGTCTCATCATCTGGATCTTCATTGTGGCTATCTCAGTTTGTAGCCGTTCCAACTGGTCATCCTTATTGTCCTCAGGATTCTTCATGGCCATTCCCCTAGTGAGGAGTGCTTTCACTTCTTCTCGACCCTTAGACAGGTTCAGGAACATTTCTTGAAATTGAGCATTTTGATTCTGAATGTCCTTGATAGTCTATTCTAGAGCCATATCTACTGAAGTAAACAGTAAGCAGATGAGAAACCCGTGTGAGGAAGACCTGTCATGATATGATGCATGGCATGTGGATGCATGTTTTCAAGGATCTCGAGGGATAAACACAAGAAGATGTCAAAAATTGAACTTTGATCATAGCTTTGATTGGAGAACTTTGTATCAGTGGATGTCCTTCTACAAGAATCAAGCTCACCGTGTCAAGTGGGTCATAGCCCTTGACTCAAGTTACCGTGCTTTGGTCTTTGACAATGTTTGATTAGAGAATGAATCCTCTTGCCCCTTGATAGGCGTCTGGTTCAACATGACCTTGCATCATAGGCCATTGAGATCCTTGAAATGATTATTGACAATTCTATGGTATGATGTCATGATGTTATGTACGAGTATGTAAAGCAAGCAAGTTGTTATGTACAAATAGTCATATACACACACAAAGTAGACAAGTCTTTAGGTTTAGGCTTGCATTGGGTTTGTAGGTAAGTACCATCTTTTAGTTGGCTCAACCTGTCCTAGAAAGTGATTAGGTTCTAAGGAGTCTCATATCACCAACCTTTCTTTTAGGCATTATTCTAGCTCAAGCACCAAAGTATTGCGGCCAGAATATCCCAAAAGTCCAATCTCAATGAGTGTAACATTGAGTATCAACCAATCTTTTTTCAGAACCAAATCCGACCATCTCACTACTTTCTAATAGCTTATGATGAGTCAATTAAAGGTTCTAAAGGTCATTTAGCTCTTAATGACACTATATGAAAGCCTAATGTTATCCTTGACTGACTCAATGAACATTAGTACAAGCCAGAGTATTACGCTAAGTATCACACTAACGTAGCTATCACTTTGTCCATATCGGTCTATGCCGTACAACCTCCATGATTTATTGCTACTTTCCTAAAAGGTGCCCCATATTCGGGTATAGGATCTTTAACAAAATCCCAAGCAAAGACCCAAAAATGTAAAGCAAGCAAGTCAAACAAGGAAAGTAGGTAAAGGTGATCTAGCCCTAAGGTAACCCCACTTTTAAGTATAAATCCTCAGCAGAGTCGCCAGTTATGTAATACGGTGGGAGAACTGACTTGGTTGTTTGGGTTTGATTGCAATTGTTGCAGATAGCAAGAGTCACCACCGACTTTTCTTTTATCCAATAAGGAAATGGTGAAAAGAGAAGGTGTTAGCACCCTTTTCATCCGTAGTTATCTACATGCTCTTAGTTGCTTGCTAGATCACTTGCTTTGTTTGAAAATGTGCTTTGTGGTGGATGTGAGTTTGAAAGTATTTTGAAAATGTCTTTGTAATGATTCTTGTCTCTATAAGAATGCGTACAAAGTGTTGGTTTTGAAAATAGTTCAAAGAGGTGTTTGCGGAAGATGTTTTTTGAAAGGGATTTTGAAAAATGCCTTTGTAATGATTCTCGTCTCTATAAGAATGCGTATAAAGTGTTTTAACTTTGAAAATGTTTCAATTGAAGGTGTTGGTGTAAAAATGGTTTTTTGTGAGTAAGCAAGCAACTACGAGCGTCCTACCTACTCAAAAGTCTAATGTTCTTTTCCTCTTCCTTTATATGTTGCTATCTTACTATTGATTTGGTAAGAAGCCCCATCGTTGGATGTGAAGGGACGGGCGTGGGTCAATTGTATAGTCATAAAAGGTAACCTATGAGACGTTTTAGCAATTTTGTAAGGGACTAGATCATTTACCGAAGGCTGACATCGAGGGACTATGATCTTTTTATCGAGGGTATTTGCTAAAACGCCTATATTCAAGGGACATGCCTATTTTCCGAGGCAACAAGTGAGATTACCCTATAGATGCATGTGTGTGAATAATGTGTTTGACTTGCATGCATTTAGTCTTTGTTTAGGGTGGTCTACTTGTTGAGTTATCTTATTATACACACCCTATCATACTAGCAATTATATGAAAAGTGGTAACTTGTGGTAATTTAAATCCTAAACTATTACATCATTAGGGGGATAGGGATACAATTTGCAAATGGGGATGAAATATGTGTCTAATCATTACAACCATATCGAATAAGTGGACAGTAATGAAGAATATATATACAATGCAAAAACAGTGTAAAAATAAGGAAACACTGTATTTTAAACTATTATGTGTCGACACATGCTGTTATGCATCGACACATAACTTTTACTTGTTCCTGTAAAACAAAATCAGCTCAGTATGAGTCGACACATAATGAGATGTGTCGACTCATGCACCTGTTTGTGTCGACATATACGTGTTTTGTATCAACTCATGCACCTTTCATTCTTCTGTTTTGAGGCCTGGATAACAGTATGAGTCGATGCATAAGGCCATGTGTCGACTCATACCCTATTTTGTCACTAGAATGAGTCGACCCATGCGGGTATGTGTTGACTCATGCTGCATTTGTTTTGCCTCTATCACCATTCTTTGGCATGTACCAGTCAGTTTTCAATATATAAATGATAAACATTAACAACAAGTAAATGATTAACTTCAAGAGTAGTGATTGCTACATCCTATCTTCAGAAATAAACCAAAAATGATGTATGGAAAATGCAAGGTTAAGATGACTTACCTTGAAAGTTCACTTTAGGTTTTTGAGTCTTAATACCCTTCAATATGTTGTGTGGACCTTAGTGAAACTCCAAAAAGTTGCTAGACATCCCTTTGTGTTGAAGGTTGCTGAACCAACTCCAAACTGTCAAGTTTGTGTAGTACTCTTTTTTGTTTAGAAGTTGAGAATAGGGGCACTACAGAAACTGTTCTTGTTCTTGAACAATATCTATGTGATGTGAAGTGTTTAGAGGGTTTATGGGAGAGTTTGCAAGGTTGTACAATAATGGGTTGAGGATTTTTCTATTTTGTGAGTGAAAGCAGAGTTGAAGATGAGCAGAGTCTTATGAAAATGAGCTGAGTTTTACAAAAGTTCTGCTTTTCTCTCCTCTCTTTTTTCTAAGCAATCCCCCCTTATGTCTTATGAAACAGTTCCTTTTGTAGATCCTTGACTGAGGTTTTAGGAGGGAAACAAAATAAGTTATTTTGAACTATTTTTGCCTACTGCTTTGATAATTTTTCCACACAATTTTCTTTTGCCATTTTGGTGCAATTTTGTGGCTGTTATGATGCAGGTTGGAGCAGACTGCATAAAGCAGTTTTGGACTGGTTTTTTGGACATATTTTGGACTGTATAGGACAACATATGCAGGTTTTTGTGACAGGTTTATGGTGCGGCATAGCACAAGTATTTTTTTGCAGGGCAACAATGGAGAAGGGTTTTGGAGTGTTGTGGCAATGTATAGAAGTAACATATCATACTTTGTTCAATAATAACTTGGACATCATAATTTGCAGCATGAAACAAGTTTGGTTTGTGGAGCAATTTATGCAAATTGTATCAAAGACAAAGTATTGTGGCAAGGTTTTGAGTCAAAGGAAAAAGTCCAAACAATATAAAGTTTAGGATTTGTAAACTTGCAAAAATGCCATTTTGTAATAACTTGAATTATTCGTAACATCTTGAACTATTTTGAATTGTAGTGACAAGATGTCATGAAGCAATAAATTTAACTTAGAAAATTTTCCAAGTGTTGCAAAAGTTAGATTTTTTGACTTTCTTGATTTTTGATGATCAAATTTCATATTTTGGATGTCTTGATGAAATATGATTTTTGGGACTCAACTTTGGTGAAAAAGTCAAAGTTTGACTTTTTAGTGTATACTTGACTTTTCTCATCAGTTGACCGAATTTTGTCTATCAATCCACTGATCTCAGGAGATGAATTGAAATGTATAATTAGGTCAAAATGACGCGCTCGGATCCTTGAGATCATGCTTCCAACCAATTAGCCAGGTATTAGGTCAAAAATTAAAGTTCGGTCATTTTCAGTCAAAAACCCTAATTTTGCTCATTTTGCCCTTTTGGTAATTTGAATAACTTTCTTGGAAAATTATGATCCAAGACTTGAAACTTGGCAAAAATAATCCCAGGGTCCGTAATGATCCATGAAAGTCATTTGAAACATTAGAAATCCAACTGACTTTGTACAAACTTAAACCCTAATTTGAGGCATCAGTGCCGAGAAGATTATTTGACCTAGTCGATACTTGCATAAACTTGAGGCATTGAAGATCTTTGTAGGAAATATCTTGAGAATTGAGAGGGAAAATTTTGGGGTACAACACATGTCATTACATAATAGGTTTTCCGATACAGTTTTCTCATCTTCTTGCTGTTTATTTCAGAAAAAGATGGCTCTAGAACAAACTGTCAAGGAACTCCAAGCACAACATGCCCAATTCCAGGAGACGCTATTGAAGTTAGCTCAAGGGTAGAAAGATATTATGGTGCTCATCACCAAAAATAAGAATACCAGAAATCCAGGTGTTATCCTCAACATGGGGAGAAGATTCAAAGGTCCCTCTAAACCGGTTCAAACTACTGATATCTCCTTTGATGAAGACAACAATCAAGAGGAAGACGGTAGGAGTGTCAAGGCTGAAGGTGGAAGCAATCAAGGTTCTGGGAAAATTTATGAGGATGAACACTATTCTGATGAACATTATCCTCCCGCTGATGATAGGTACAAACAGTTGGAAGATCGCCACAAAGCCATGGAAATCCAGAAAGTTCCTGGGTTAGATTTTGAAGAGTTGGGTCTTATCGCGGGGGTAATTATCCCTCACAAGTTCAAGGTCCCCGCTTTTGCTAAATATGATAGTGTGTCTTGTCCGAAACATCATCTGAGATCTTATGTTCGAAAGATCCAACCCCATATTGCTGATAGAAAGTTATGGGTTCACTTCTTTCAGGAAAGTTTGTCAGGTACACAACTCGAGTGGTTCTATCAGCGGGAAGAAACCAACATTTGTACTTGGGAGGACCTGGTTGCTGCTTTTTACAAGCAGTATCAATATAATGCTGACCTTGCACCGACTCGTGTGCAATTACAAAATATGACTATGGGCTCGAATAAAGGGTTCAACGAGTATGCCTAAAAGTGGAGAGATCTGGACGGAAGAGTGAAACCTCCCTTATTTGATAGGGAGTTGGTTGATATGTTCATGGGCACTCTGACAAGTCCATTCTTTAACCATCTGATTGGAAGTTCCTCATCTGGTTTTACTTAGCTGATTCTAACTGGGGAACATATCGAAGGTGGTATCAAGAGTGGAAAAATTCAAGTGTATGTGTCTTTGAGTGCTATGAAGAAGACATTCAGTGGTAAGAAGAAAACCAATGTTTTTTATGGCCAGAAGGGCCGTGTTAAAAATGCTCACAATTAGTCTGTGGGAGCGGTGTTAATTTCTAGTCCCGCGCCTGTTCAACAACAACAACAACAGGGAAATCAACATAAGTCAGACGCTATGAAGAGGCAGTTTACCAAGATTAGTATGCCAGTGTCTTAGGCATTAAAACACTTACTGAAAGCATAATTGATAACATTAAGGGAGCCTCTTCAGAATCCTAACACCTCTTCTCCTCGCTACAATCCAAAAGCGAAGCGTGCTTACCATGCCAACAGTCCGGGGAACGATACCAACAAATACTGGGCCCTGAAAAACAAAAATTAGGATATGATTGACAACAAGGAAATTGAGTTTGATCCTCCGGAGACCCCGAATGTGATTACTGCACCAATGCCAAAGCATGACAAAGGCATAAGTACTATTGTTGATGTTTTTTATGTTGTTACTGTAAGTGAATTGGTTACTCCCCTACCAATTATCAAGAAGAATCTGTTACAGGTCGATTTATTTCTAGGCTATGTTGAAAAATGTTACTGCTGCACAACCAAACCCAATGGTTGCATGTTGCCGAAGGAAGGTGTTCAATGCCTAATGGACAATCATATAATTCTGACCGAGAAGATTCCGTCTGCTAAGAATCTGTGTCAAGACTTATCTATAATATCTGGCACTCTTGTCAGGATTACCTCCAAAGGTCCTGTAAGGATTACTGCCAATCTGAAAGCTGCTCCTCTGTTCATCACTACACCTGGACCTATCCCATATTCTTCGGATAAAGCTATTCTGTTGAACTATGGATCTGACATCTATTACCATGGCATTAAGCAAAAGTTATCGACTACTAAAGATGAAGTTATTGAAGCTGTCGATCCCAACATTGACAATATTGTTGGGAATAGAAAGGTGACTAAAAGCGGAAGGGGTTTCTCCCCAGAAATATCTTCGAAGACTGTTGCTACACCTATTAAAGTTACCGCTACCGAGTCAACTGTTAAGGCTTGGAGCAAAGAAAAAATAACGAAGCCTGCCTAGATAGAGGCGCCTAAAGAAGTTGCAGTTGAAGATACCTATCAGCAAGAGTTGGAAGAGGTGTTGAAGATTGTCCACAAGAGAAACTACAAGATTGTCGAACAGTTAGGGAAGACCTCATCTGTGATCTCCATGTTATCCCTGCTACTGTGTTCTGAATCTCATGCACAGGCTTTAGTAAAATTCTTGAAGACTGCTCACGTGCCACAAGAGATTTGTGTCGATCAATATGGAAGTTATGTTGCTAGCTTAACGAATGATAATGGATTAGGTTTCTTTGATGTTGATCTGACTCCGGAAGGACGAAATCACAATAAGGCCCTGTATGTCTCCAGTGAATGCAGGAGAACTACTTTGGCTCATGTATTGGTTGATACTAGTTCCTCGTTAAATGTTCTACTGAAGAGAACTCTGGACAGACTTGATTATGAAGGGGTTGTACTGAAACCCAGTGATATTATAGTTCGAGCCTTTGACGGGTTAAAGAGGATGGTCACAGAGAAGTGGATCTTCCGATCAAGGTAGGTTCGCAGATATTTGAATCTATCTTCTATGTAATGGACATTCGTCTAACTTATTCTTGCTTTTTGGGATGTCCCTGGATCCATGGGGTAGGGGATGTTACCTCAAGCCTGCACCAGAAGTTAAAGTATCCCGTGAACTGAAAGGTTGTTACTGTCTGTGGTGAAGAAGAGTATATGGTTAGCCACCTAAATTCATTTCGGTATGTAGAGATGGATGGAGAATTCATTGAGAATCCTTGTCAGACTTTTGAAGTGCTTACCCCTGCCACAACTGAAAACGTTTCTGCAATCCCCAAGGTTACCAGGGTTCCACCCATGATGGCTTCCTTGAAAGATGCTAAAGCTGCTGTAGAAGAAGGTGGTTGTACTACTTGGGGCCAGCTTCCCGAAATTCCATATAAATCTAAAAAATTTGGTTTGGGTTTCACTATAGAGAGTCAAAGGGCTTTGCGTCACGCTCGTGTTGGAAGACCATCATTCCTCGTTAGCAACAACAGAGTCAACACTATAGAAGATGCTGATAATGATTATGACCTTGACAACTGGATCATTCCTACCATTGGAAACGGGCTCAACAACTGGGAGACTCAAGACATTATCTCTATCTCCTTTAGTCAGGATTAATAGCTACATTCTAATTTTATTGCTTTCAAAGTTTCGGTTATGTAATTTTTGAACAATGACTTTAAACCACGTGTCTTACTCTAGGCACAATGATCCATTTGTTAAGGGTTGTCATTTCATAAACATATTTTCATTTAATAAAAGCATTGGACATTTTGCATTCAAATTTTGAGCTCTCTGTCTTTCTTTTACTTTATTGCACTTTCAAAACAGCTATGTGTTCTTACACACGCCCACACAATCAATTGCAGGTCCACATCCACTCTGGATCCTGTTGATAACAATTCTACTATTTCCACTTATGACTTTGAAAATCCGATCTACCAAGACGAGGACGAAGGTGAGGAAGATTATGAAATACCTGGAGAACTTGCTAGACTGTTAGTGCAAGAATAAAAGGCCATACAACCGCATAAAGAGCCAATTGAAGTTGTAAATCTGGGTACTAAGACAAACATGAAAGAAGTCAAGATAGGCGCCAACCCAGAGGGAAGTGTCAAGAAAAGGTTGATCCATATGTTGCATGAATATGTTGATATCTTTTCTTGGTCATACGAGGACATGCCAGGGATTGATACTAATATTTTGGTTCACCGTCTACCGATGAAAGAAGGTTGTTCTCCAATTAATGAGAAGGTTCATCGCATGCGTCCCAAAATGTCAGAGAAGATCAAGGCCGAGGTTATGAAACAATTAAATATGGGGTTCTTAGTTGTTGTACCCCAAAATTTGCCCTCACATTCTACTCAACACATGCCCATTGAGGTCCTCAACTTGCCCAAGGATGCCCAAGAATTGACCAGACAAATCCTCCTCCTAAGACAATGAGCCTCAAACTAGGGTTTCACTCCTCATCAAGATGTTTGAGTTATAAGGGTGCTAAATGGCTTGCATTTCTATAATATGTCCTCAAGGTCATCCATGCCATGTTTCATGCCTTGCATAAGAAGTTTGCTCAGTCAACTGCTTAAATGCTTGAAAATCAACTGTATTAGGTCAAAAGTCAATTGTGACCCACATACAGTCAAACTTCAAGATTTTTGGTCAACATCATTATTTTGAAGTTATATCCATAATTTTATCAAGGGTTGGGCATGATTCCTCAAGGAATGCTCCTAATTCATCAAAACTCAAAAGTTTCTAAATTAGGGTTTCTATAGGAAAAGTCAACCAAACTTTGACCAGGCATAACTTTCTCATACTTTTTCAGAAATTTCTCATATAAGGCTCATTTTGAAGAAAGTCCAATTCCCTACAACTCCTATTCATCCCTCAAGGTCAAGAAATGCATCAATCAAAAGATACAAGTTCATACATTATAGGTCATTTCAAAAAGTCAACAAAAACACCTTTTGGGTCAAAGCTCCTTACATGAACATGGAAGATCCAATGGATATGAAACCAAAAGGGTTGTTTAGAGGACATCTTAAGTTTTCTAAAAAGTCTAAGAACACCCTCTTAGGTTCAAAGTTGAGAGAGATATCCAGTGTCAAAGTTTGCCATTTTTGGAAATTTGCACGAAGTCAACAATGCCCAAAATTGCATTTTCCCCACATGGGCCCATCTTTAGAAGATTGAATCTCAGTCCTAGTATGGTCCACAACCTATGGGACCCTCCATGTTATTTATTTGTTTATTTAATTTATTTTGATTTTTATTCATTTAAAACTCAAATAAAATCAAATAAATCCAAATAAATCACATAATTTGTTTTAGGATTGATTTTTTGCATTGAATGGAGATCTCATGTGCTGTCAATAGACAAAGAAATCGTGCAAGACATGAATGGTGAAGGATATTCAAAATTAGAAAGATTTGAAGAAAAATTGAAAGGCATTGATATCTTTGGATTCTTGCCATACTAGTTGACCTAATGTGATTCACATATATATATGCCACTGTATTGCAACCCTAGAACACAAGAGAACAGACGCGTAGCCAGCCTCAAAACAGAGAGAAAAATTCCAAATTTTCCAACAAAAAGTGCATATTGGTTTCACTTCTGGAGGTCGATTCAAGTTGTTCTAAGGATCAAATAATAATCCTTGGACATCTAGGAAGCTATCACGATAATTACCAAAGCTTGAAGTGTCCAGAATCGTGCCCTTGCAGTCATGGTTTGTTCTTATTGTTTCTAATTTCGATTTCACTCATTCATCCATTCTAAATATGATTTGACTGCATATTTGTGTTCATAATCATCATGTGAATGTTTATGTATATTTCAATTTAAGCTTGAGCGCAGGTATAATCATTTGCCATTGTTAGGGTTCCGAAGCTTCAAATTGGGGAACCCTAGCTAGAGGCAAAATTAGAAAAAGTTAAGGGTCTCTTTGTGTTCAGGGGATGATTTACAGTCGATACATGTCTTTGGATAGAATTTATTCTGCTTGAATCTTGTTTTAGAATGTTGCAGGTTTGTAGCTATGAACAAAATCCGTCACTATAGCCTATAGTGACAGAAATAACTGTAGGTAAATATCCATCACCTAAAATGATGGATCAATGAAGAAGATGATGGCATGGTTTTCACTGATTGGCTCATTCAAATAGAGGGGACCCACCAAAAGGCGCGCGTGTGACAAGCTGGGCATAACACTCTATTTACCTTATATTTATTTTGTGTAATTATGTATATGAATGAGTTAACAACGCAGATGGTGAAGGAGCAAGCATGTGAAACCAAAGACCTGGGTTCGATCCTAGAAACCAACAATTTTGCATTTTTCCAATATTGCTTGCAGATTCCAGTGTGTGACATTCAGTGCGTATACCATGCATTCTCAAGATCTAACCATTGGATCTTCCTAAGATCAGATCCAGCGCCCAATCAACCAGTCCCCATGGTGAACCCTCCAAAGGTGATCCTCACTGGATCACGCGCCAGGCAGATGGGCCAGCTATTCTGGGCCTAACAAATTCAATTTCACACCCATAAGTTACTTCTCATATCAGGCCCATATTAATTTTTGTTTTAATTTCTCTTTTACTTTTTTATTGTTTTAATTATTTTTTCTAATTGTCTTAAAAAATCATTTTTTTAATTAAATCTTAAAATCATAAAAACACAAAAGTACATTAGAATTAGGTTTTTTTTCATAAATTATTTAATTTCATTAATTAATTAGGATACTTTAAATTCCTTCTTCATAATTAAAATTAATTAGAAATTAGGTTAATTTGCAAAATTAATTACTTTCTCAAAAATCAATTTTTTCTCTTTATTCACTAATTAAATGTCTTTGAACTTAACTGTTAATTCTACGCATTTAATTTTGTCGCGCATATTTCTTTTTCCATTATTTTTTTAATTATTGTATCTGCTCCAAAGTTGTAATAGTTTTAATTAGGTTTATTTTACTGTTTTCACTTACTATTTTCCCCAAGTTTGGTTATGTAATCCCATCCCCTGAAGTCTTGTAATAGCTAGGTTTAAACTTCTAGCGCTTTTACTTTCCATCATTATAAACTGTTAGATGATTGATAATAGGATTGTATGCGAAAGATATATCAATGTTTAAAACAGTAGAAAACCTTAACTGTGAAAAGATTAAATAAACTGAAAACAAACACTTACACATGCTCACTCCTAGGGTTTTCCCCATTTCGGTTGCCCTTGGAAAACAATCACTATTCTCGAAATGTGACAATTTTTAGTGGTTGTCCTCTAATTCAAAATATCACTAGTCCCTCGATGACCCTTTCGACGTTACCTACGTAAAAAAGTGATCTTAGAGTTTTAGGACAATTACTAAAAGATCTTGCCCTGTTTCCTTAAGTGATCATAATCGTCCCTTTCGATTGTCCCTTAAACTCAAACGATGGAGCTATCTACTCCTTAATAGTATGATAGCACTATCTAAAGGAAATAAGAAAATGAACAGTCTTTTTCGAGTAGGTAGAAACTCTTAAGTACTTTCTCAAAATAACAACTTTTTACACCCTACACTTTCACACTCTTTTAAACTAAAGTTTTCAAAAACACTTTATCACACTCTTGAGGACTGATACAAGAGTTACCATGAAGTGAAACGCCGCACTAAGGAAATTTCAAAACTTTTTAAAAGCATACAAACATACAAAAGAAATTTAAAAATGAGCAAGTACCTAAGAGCCAATGGAAAACCATGGATAGAAAGGGTGCTAACACCTTCCCTTTCTATAATCTACCCCCCGTATTCAGAAACATCTCGAAAAAGGTTTTTTCTGTTCTTTTTCCCTTTTCCTTTGTTGGATAAAATAAAAGACGACAACGACTCTTGCTTATCGCGACATTTGCAAACAAAAAACACAACCAGTAGTAACTAATAATAGCCAGTTCTGCCACCGTATCACAGAACTGGAGACTCTGCTGGGGACTATAAAAAGTGGGGTTTACCTTAGGATCTAGGTCATTCTTAATTGCTTATTTGGCTTGTATTTTTTTATTTACTTTTAAGGGTATCTGTTTGGGTTGTTTGGATCCTAAACCCGGATCGGGGAATTCCTTTTAGGTAAGTAGCAATAAACTGTGAGGGAACTGTACGGGGTATACCGACACGATTGAAACAGTAGCTATGTTGATGCGATACTTTGGTGTGTACCAGTAGCCCTTGAGTAATCAAGGATAATACGGGACCGCTGCGTGGTATCGTAAAGCGTTAACTGACCTTAGCACCTTAATTGACCAACTTGGCTTTTTAGGACGTAGTGAGATAGTCGTCTTTGGTGTAAACCCAAAGTCGGTTGATACTCGATGCTACACTCATTGAGGTTTGACTCTTGAATTTTGTTTGGTGGAAAGTTAATTGTGTATCGGAACAAAATTTGGGGGAAAGATCAGTGATATTGAGATCCCTTAAAACCCGATTACTATATTTAGAACAGGTTGAACCAACCAAACTTCAAGAGGGTATTACCTTAAAATCCATGCAAGCCTTAAACCTAAGGTCTTTGTGTGATTTGCTTGTGTTTGCTATATATGCTATATCTGAGCATAATCATGACATCATAATATAGCATATCATACTAACCATTTCAAGGAATCTTAGGTTTTATTTTTGTCTTGTTTTGTAGGACATGGCCCTCGCCCACAGATTCACTATCCAAGTCAGTCTGGTAAAGGTACCTCATCAGCTTAAGGAGTTGGTATCAAGGGTTCCTAAAATCTGTCCCTTCACTGAAAGACATGGTCGACTTCTCAGCTTGGTCACCTCAAACCCTGATGAAGAAATGTTAAAAGTGCTCTTTCAGTTCTTTGACCCTCTACATCACTGCTTCACTTTTCCGGATTACCAGTTAGTGCCTACTATAGAGGGGTTTTATTTGTTACTAGGGGGTGCCTATCCTTAACAAGGAACCTTTTTATGGTATGCAAAGAGACCTTAAACCTGAAGATATTGCTAAAGCTCTATCCTTACAACGGTTTTACATAGTAGCAAATTGGGAAACCAGGAGAGGTGTCAAGGGTTTTTGGGCTAAGTTCTTGTTTAACAAAGCTCATCATTTTTGGGATACCCTGGACTTACAAGCCTTCAAAGAGGTGTTAGCCCTTATCATCTATGGTTTGGTACTGTTTCCTAATCCGGACTAGCTCATAGACGTGAATGCAGTTAAGGTTTTCCTTTCACGCAATCCTGTACCTACTCTACTTGGAGATATCCTACATTTTCTGCATACTCGCACTATGAAGAAAAGAGGGACCCTTCTATGTTGCACTCCTCTTTTGGCTAGGTGGTTTATTTTGAACCTACCCCGATCCGTCTTAAAGAATGAACATGGTTTGAGATGGTCTCATAGGCTAATGACTCTTACACATTCAGGTATTCATTAGTATCCTCGATCCTCGAAGAATGTTACCATCATTGATCAATGCGGAGAGTTCCCTAATGTCCCTATCTTAGGCATTAGGGGAGGAATCACTTACAATCCTTGTTTGGCACTGCGATAGTTTGGATATGCGAGAATGGATGGTCCTCATGATACACTTATCCAAGGAATCACCTTCGACTATGAGAATGATGCTCAGGGTTACCGTAAAAGGTTCACGCGAGCTTGGGGCATGGTACATAGTGTTGATAGTAAGACATTGGGGCACAAGAATTCAATCCCTCTTGAGCCTTATCTCAAATGGGTACGAGTCCATACTCAAAGTCTTATAATTCCTTACCCGCCATCCTACCCATAATTATGGAACCAGTTGCTAAAGGAGACACTCCTGATCTTGTTCTTCATCCTAACATGCCAACTGATCACAAGGAGTTACAAAAATCCTGGGTTCAACTTAAGGAGGAGCAGGATACATTTGAAGCTCAATTCTACGCCAGCGAGAAGAAAGTCCTGGAGCTCACTAGGCTACTTCATGAAGAGATGAATATAAACGCCTACATTGCACCAAAGAGGATGCACTTATGGGAAACTTAATTTTCTTTTTGCTTTAAGTTTTACTTTGTTTGATTGTAAGCCTAAAGGGTATTTTTTATAACAATTCGAACTTATTAATACAATTAATGTGTGTTTCTTTTGGTTAAGAAAATTTGAGCCTTTTAAGAATCCTTGAAATCATTACATACGCATATTATCCATGAAATTGCATAAACAGGTTTCATAACAGGTTTCTCATCTTCTTCGCTGTTTATTTCAGCAATAATGACTTCTGAACAAAGTATTAAGGATCTCCAGACACAAAATGCCCAATTTCAGCAAATGTTCGTAGCTTTGGCTAAAGGGCAGGAAGATCTGAAGGCCCTTATTCTGAAATATAGAAAGAAGAAGGCGAAGAAGACTGCTGGTGTCCTGAATCTGGGCAGAAGATTCAAAGGACCGTTGAAGCAACCGGTTGATCTGACCTTTTCATCCAAAGAAGGGGAGAATCAAGAGGGTGAGACAAGGGAGGAAGACCCTAGTCCAAGGGTTTCTGAGGATGAATCTGATTACAATGATGAACATTATCCTCCCACTGAGGATAGATACAAGCAGTTAGAGGATCGTCTGAATGCAATGGAGATCCAAAGAGTATCGGGGCTGGATTTTGAAGAGCTGGGTTTGGTATCTAGGGTTGTCATCTCACCGAAGTTCAAGGCTCCAGTGTTTGCAAAGTATGATGGAGTTTCTTGTCCCAAACTTCATCTCTTTTCCTATGTGAGGAAGATTCAGCCTCACACTACTGATAGGAACTTGTGGGTCCATTTCTTTCAAGACAATCTATCCGGGACTCAGCTTGAGTGGTTCTATTAGCTGGAGGGAATCAATGTCCACAACTAGGAAGATCTGGCTGCTGCTTTTTATAAGCAGTATCAATATAACGCTGACCTTGCTCCTACCCGTACTCAACTCCAGAGTATGTCTATGGGTGCAAGTGAAGGTTTTAAGGACTACGCTCAGAAATGGAGAGATTTGGCAGGGAGAGTGCAACCCCCTTTGTCTGATAGGGAGTTGGTAGACATGTTTCTTGGTATGCTATCTGGTCCTTTCTTTAATCATTTGATTGGTAGCTCCTCAGTTGGTTTTACTGAGCTGATATTGACTGGAGAAAGGGTAGAAGCTGGGATCCGA
This sequence comes from Vicia faba, assembly GCA_948472305.1. Taxonomy (NCBI): domain Eukaryota; kingdom Viridiplantae; phylum Streptophyta; class Magnoliopsida; order Fabales; family Fabaceae; genus Vicia; species Vicia faba. The sequence continues at coordinate 507,763,631 of OX451736.1, read as the reverse complement.
ATTGGCAAGATCCAGAAATACACCTCTTCAAGTACAGCGAAAAATCCATTCATGGGTAAGAAGGAGGTCAATGCTATTTATAATCCAAGAAGTCAGAATAGAACCGAGCATCATCCAACGGTAGGGGCTATGATGATACCTAGGCCTGTGGCTACTCAACAATGAAACATCAGCCAAGGGTAGAAAGACCTCAAAGGCAGTTCACCCGGATCAATATGACATTGACTGAGGTTTTACCCCATCTGTTAAAATCTAACTTGGAAACCTTAAAAGAGGCTCCCCAGAACCCCAAGACCACATCTCCTCGTTACAATCCAAACGCTCGGTGTGTTTACCATTCTGAGAGTCCAGGCCACGATACAAACAACTGTTGGGCTCTGAAGAATAAGATACAAGATCTGATCGAAGCAAAGGAGATTGAGTTTGATGCTCCTGAGATTCCTAATGGCATAACTGCTCCCATGCCCAAGCACAACCATGGTGTTAATGCCATTGATACTGATCTATTTGTTACTTCTGTTGATGAAGTTTCTACTTCTCTCATGACTGTCAAGAAGAATTTGTTGCTAGCCGGTTTATTTCCGGGCTATGGTGAAGGTTGCCACATGTGTTTATCTTTGCCTTCTGGTTGTTATTTTCTGAAAGCAAGTGTTCAACGCCTAATGGATAACAAAGAGATATTGTTCGAAAATACTCTGTTTCCAACTGTTCTACATGAAGATGTTGCTATCATAACCATTTCCGCCAATTCTTACAAGGTCTCCTCTAAAAGACCTGTTGGGATTACACCTGCTCAAAGAATTGCTCCATTAATAATCACTTTTCCTGGCCCTGTACCATACTCCTCAGACAAAGCTGTTCCTTGGAATTATGGTGCTGACGTTTACTACCATGGCGTCAAGCAGGATTTGTTAACCACTAAAGACGAAAAAGCTGAAGAGGCTGATCCCGATATCAATAAGATTATCGGGACTAGCAAAATTACTCGAAGTGGAAGGGTTTTCTCTCCCGAGATCTCCCTGAAGACTGTTGCTAAGCCTGTTGTTATTCCATCTGTTGTTCCAGCTAGTACTTCTGCTACTACTCCCATCCTTACTCCAGTTGTTATCCCTGCCGACGAGTCATCTTGGACTCGGGGAAAAGAAGTTGTAGGTGAGCCTGCCCGGACAGAGGCACCTAGAAAAGTTATTTTGGAATCCTCTAAACAATAAATGGAGGAAATTTTAAAAATAATCAAGAAGAGAAACTACAATATGGTTGAACAGTTGGGGCAGACCCCTTCGAAGATATCAATGTTGTTTCTACTATTGTGTTCCGAGGCCCATGCAAAGGCTTTGATTACATTTCTCAAGACTGTGCATGTGCCACAAGAAACCTCAGTTGACCAATTCAAGGACTGCGTGGCCAGTTTGACTGCTGATAATGGGTTGGGTTTTTCAGATGTTAATTTGACACCGAAGGGGAGAAAGCATAATGATGTTCTGCATGTCTCGATCGAATATAGAGGCACTACTATGGCCCATGTGCTAGTGGACAATGGATCGTCACTGAATGCTCTTCCCAAGAAGGCTCTTGATAGGCTAGACTGTGAAGGTTTGACCTTAAAGCCCAATAACATTGTGGTGAGGGATTTCGACGATTCAAAAAGAATGGTGCATGGGGAGGTGGACATCCCTGTCAAAGTGGGTTGCCAGACCTTTGAATCCACCTTCTACCTGATGGATATAACGCATCTTATTCTTGTTTGTTAGGTTGTCCTTGGATCCATGAAGCTGGAGCCATTACTTCTATGCTGCACCAAATACTAAAGTATCTAGTGAAGGGAAAGATTGTCACCGTGCATGGTGAAGAGGAGTACATGGTAAGCCACCTGGACTCTTTCAAGTACGTGGAAATGGATGTGAGTTCATAGAGACTCCTTGCCAAAAGTTTGAAGAGGTTCCCCAGATTATGGCATCAACCGAGACTATCACCAGTGTGCCGAAGATCACCAGACCTCCTTTGAAGATGGCTTCTCTCAAGGACGCCAAAGCAGTAGTTGAAGAAGGTGGGTGTACCATTTGGAGATAACTCCCTGATTTTCCTTACAAAACTGACAAAATTGGTTTGGGCTTTACTTCAGGAGCTCAAAGGGCTGTTCGACATGCTCGGGCTGGAGGACCTCCCTTACGCATCAGCAATCATGGGGTAAATGATATAGAAGATGATAATGAGGATTCTGATATTGACAGCTGGATCTACCCTACTACCAACGCTGGACCTAGTAACTGGACGACCAAAGGTTTTGTGCCGATTACTTTTGTTCAGCAGTAATTATCTTACCTGTTTTTCGGATTTGTAATAAACAATATAAACTCTATGGCCTTGTGTCTTACCCGAGGCACAATGGTTTATTTGTGAGGGTTATTATATGTCATTATCATATGTCATCAATAAAACATTGGACGTTCTTGCATACAAATTTTGTGCTCTCTGTTTTTCTTTTTTGCTTTTCACTTTATCAATACAGCTATGCTCTTACACACACTCACATATCAAACTGCAGATCCATATCCACTCTAGATCCTATTGATAACAGTTCTATTATTTCCAGTTATAACTTTAAAAATCCGATCAACCAAGCTGAGGACGAAGGTGAGGAAGATTGTGAGGTACCTGGAGAACTTGCTAGACTGTTACAGCAGGAGGAGACGGCTATACAGCCTCATGAAGAGCCAATTGAGACAATAAACTTGGGCACCGAGGTAGACAGAAAAGAAGTCAAGATTGGCGCAAATCTGGAGCTTGGTGTCAAATAGAAGTTGATACAAATGTTGCATGACTATGTCGAGATATTCGACTGGTCATATGAAGACATGCCTGGTTTAGACACTGATGTTGTGGTACATCGTTTGCCGACTAAAGAAGATTGTCCTCCGGTTAAGCAGAAGGTATGTCGTATGTGCCCTGAAATTTCAGAGAAATCAAAGTAAAGGTTACAAAATAGTTCAATGCTGGGTTTTTAGCTGTCACTTCTTATCCCTAATGGGTGGCCAACATAGTGTCGATGCCTAAAAAAAACGGTAAGATACGGATGTGTGTGGACCACAGAGATCTGAACAGGGCAAGCCCCAAGGTTGACTTTCCGCTCCCCCACATCGACGTTCTGGTTGATAACACCATGCAACACAAGATCTTTTCCTTCATGGATGGTTTCTATGGCTACAACCAGATCAAGATGGCACCCGAAGACATGGAAAAGACAACCTTCATCACACAGTGGGGCACTTTCTGTTACAAGGTGACGCCTTTTGGGTTGAAGAATGCTGGGGAAACTTATCAGTGAGCCATGGTAGCTTTGTTCCACGATATGATTCACCATGAGATAGAGTTTTATGTTGATGACATGATAGCCAGGTCTCAAACTGAGGAAGAATACCTTGATCATCTGCAAAAGCTGTTTGACAGGTTGAAGACATACAAGCTGAGGTTGAATCCGAACAAGTGCACCTTTGGGGTAAGGTCTGGTAAACTTCTGGGGTTCATCGTCAGTGACAAAGGTATTCAGGTAGACCCTGCAAAGGTAAAGGCCATACAAGAGATACCGGCTCCCCGTACTGAGAAGGAAGTTAGAGGTTTCTTGGGATGCCTAAATTATATCGCCAGGTTCATTTCACATCCGTTTTATTAATCAAATTAAAACTTTAACCTTTTATTAACTAAAAATGAATTAGAATTTCAGACTAACTAATTTCTTTTCATAATAATAAAAATAAATGAAAAAGAAATTAGATAATTTTTCTTAATTTAATTTTATTATATAGAATTTAGGATAATTGACCATTTCACTTAAATAAAAAACAACAAAAAAAGATTTTTCTTATTAGGTTTTTCTTAGATGAACTTTCAATCTTTCGCGCGTTATTTATTTTTCGCATTTTTATATTATTGTACGTGCATCCTGGAATGTAATAATTAATAGGATTTTATCTGCTTTCTTTATTTTTCTTCCCCTAATTTTTGTACATTGCAAATCCCCTCCCGGAAGCCATGTAAGAGTGTAGGTTTATACTTCCGCACTTTATATTCCTGTACATATCAACTGCTTGACTAATAGGATTGTATGACAAGAGCATAATAATCAAACGTTAGCAAACCTAACATAAAAGACAAAAATACTTGAACATAACACACTTGCACATATACACCTATTTTGGTTGCCTTCGGAAATAAAACAGTCATGTCCCTCGAGACAGGGACGCTTTAGCAAAGACCTATAAATCAAAAGATCATAGTCCCTCGATGACCCTACAGTTGCCTTTCGATAAATGATCTAGTCCCTAAACAAAAATTGCTAAAGCGTCTCTACATTGTTGCCTTTATCATTGTACGTCCCTTCAATGTCCCTCATACATCCAATGATGGGGCTTCTTACCAAATCAATGGTAAGATAGATACATCTAAAGAAGGAGGAAAATAATATTAGATCTTTTTAAGTAGGTAGGATGCTCATAGTTGCTCGCTTGCTCATAAAAAAAATCATTTTCACACATACACTTTCAATTGAAACATTTTCAAAAAAAATCAAAGTCCTTTGTACACATTCTTATAGAGACGAGAATCATTACAAAGGAAATTTGCAAAATCACTTTCAAAAACACATTCCACAAATACCTCTTTGAACTATTTTCAAAAACCAACACTTTATACGCATCCTTATAGAGACGGGAGCCATTACAAAGATGTTTTTTTTCAAAATATTTTCAAACTCACACCACAAACATATTTTCAAACAAAAGAAAGTGAACTAGCAAGCAACTAAGAGCCCGCAGATAATTACAGATGGAAAGGGTGCTAACACCTTGCCTTTCCATAATCTACCCCCTTACTTAGAAAATTCTCGAAAAAGGACTTTATCTGTTCTTTTCACCCTTTCCTTAATTTGGACAAAAGAAAAGCCGGCGGCGGCTCTTGCTTACCGCAACATTTGCAAACACAAAATGCAAAACCAGTATTAAACAGTCGATTCTACCACCATATCACACCATTCAAGCAATATTATCAACCAACAACGTTATCGCCTGCACATGCGAGTGCAAATTTCTGGGCACTTAAGTGTTCAATCATCTTCTACCTTCAAGTCACGAATGGCGGACATGCCAATCTAACTCTTCAGGTTTAAGAAGATTGAACAGGGGAAGCTGTTGTACCCCAAAATTTTCCGTCCCATTACTTCAAGACATTCTCCTAGGGTTCTCAAAATGCTCAAGGATGCTCAAGAGTTGGTCAACAAATTCTTCTCCTAAGCAAGGGGTTCACAAGTAGGGTTTCACTTTTCACAAGGAGATTTGGGTTTCTAAGATCTTAAATGGAATTCATGGTTTCTTATATGTCTTTAAGAATTCTCATACCAAGTTTCAATCCTTCCATCACAAGTTTGCTCAATCAATGACTTAGATGACTGAGAATCAACTATATTGGGTAAGAAGTCAATTGTGGTCAACATACAGGAAAACCTCAATATATTCGGTCAACATAAATATTTTAAGGTCATATTCGTCATTTGATCAAGGTTTGATAATGATTCCTCAAGAAAAGTCCTCAAATCATCAAAAGTCAAAAGTTGCTAAATTAGGGTTTCCTTAGGAGAAGTCAACTGAACTTTGACCAAGCATAACTTTCACATGCTTCATCAGTTTTGCCCCAGACAAAAATTCTCATTTTGAAGGAAATTAAACTCTCTACAACTTTGTAACTCTATGCTCAAGTCAAAAAAATGCTTCACTTGAGAGATATGGGTAAATACATTACAGGTCATTTCAAAAGTCAACAAAAAAACACTTTTTGTCAAGGTAACTTACATCAAGATAATGTCTCCAAATGCAAAAATGATCAAACGATAGATTTTATAGGACATCTTGAGCTTTTGAAAAAGTCCAAGATCACCTTCAAAAGATGAAATTGAGAGAGTTATTACCAGTGAAAGTTGGGAAGTTTTGAGCAAATGCATGAAGTTCAAATTGAGCAAACTTGATATTTTGGGCTATTAGGCCATTATTTTAAGATCCAAACATGTATTACACTCCTCATACAACTCAAATCTTGTTCATACACCCCTTGAGCTATTTTTATTTTTATCATTTTAATTATTTTTGATTTATTCGTTAACAATGCAAAATAAATAAGATAAAATCATATCTTCTTACACAAGGTCCAAGTCCACAAATCTTTGACCTAATTCCACATTATATGATCTCATTATCTTCATGCAAGCGAGCCATGAAACCCTGCCTCAAATATTTGTCAAAATATCAAACTTTTTTTCAAGAACCCTAGACATTTCAAAACCCTTATCACAAACCCTTTCATTACAAAACAACCATCCCATTCACTCCTAGAAATCATACAAAGTAAGGATGAATCGATTTTGATGTTCCCAAACACAAGAAATGCAATGCATTCATCTCCGATCCCATAATTTTTCACAAATTTCACATTTTGATTTTCGCTTTGTTTTAAGTCATGCAAATGTCATTATTATGTTTCTGATATCTTTGCTCAAGTCTGGATCATCATGGAGGTCCCATGAATCGAAACCATGAAACACCATGGTTACACCAGTTCCACGTTGTTTTCGTTATAGCAGCCAAACCAGTCCGTTTTAGCTCCAAATAATCCTTCCATTGGATTAGAATCCCTCTATTTAGGGGGTAGGGTGTTTTTTACTTGCTAACCTTTTATATTCTTGCAGGTTGAATAAACAGGCTACCAGAGAAGACGACCAGAGCTAGCGCTCCGACGTATCTCCGGTCAATACATTCATGTTTTATATTTATTTTATTTGTTTCATTTAAACTAACAGATGTATCACCGCCCCAGCGAAAGAAGCGCGCGCGTTAAGTCATTGGTGTCAAAGGGCCTGGGTTTGATCCAACCTTTTGCCACTTATTTTCCTAAAATTTCCATATTTTGCAGGGTTAATTACAAAACACGCCAAACCTCTTTTCTATCACCAAGGCGCGCTTGGCCCAGTGGTGAAGGTGTTGGTTGAAGGTTTCAAGGGCGTGGTTATTTTACAGAATTATCTATTCTTCTTGCTCTTGCCTTTCTTTTTCATCATTATTTTCACAAAAAACCAAACATTTTTCACAAACCTTTGATTTTTCTTAACAAACCCTAATTTAATTTTAGGTTTTTAATTTAATTAACCCTAATTTAATTTTTTAGGTTTTCTTAATTAAATTAAAATCAACTTAGATTTTAGGGTTTTATTTAATTTAATTAACTAACTTTTTTTAATTAATTAAAATCAATTAGGTTTTATATTAATCATCAAACTTTTTCATCAAAACAATCAAAAAACAATTTTCTCTTTTCTTTTCATTTTTTACTGCTATGCGTACTTTATTACTTTCGCGTTCTTTTTCCAATTATGTATCTGCTTACAGTTTGTAATAGTTTAATTAGGGTTTTACTATTTTGCCCCGTGTTTACTATTTTGTACCCCCACTTCCGAAGCCTTGTAAAAGCGTAGAATTTTATTTCCTGCACTTTACTGCTTTTCATTATTGCTATATTATTTTGCTAGTAGTTAGGGTTTGTATGGCAAGACTAAAAACAATCATAGAAAACCCTAATTACAAGACTAAAATAACTGAACATGAATCACTCTTCACACTTGCACCTCTAGGGTAACCTCACTTGTTGCCTCGGAAAACAGTCATGTCCCTCGATCATGGGGACACTTTAAAAAATACCCTCGATACAAAGATTGTAGTCCCTCGATGACGCTTCGAATGTTGCCTTTGGTAAACGATCTAGTCCCTTACGATAAAACTGCTAAAGCGCCCCTACGAGTTGCCTTTATGACTGTACAATGACCCGCGCCTGTCCCTTCACATCCAACGATAGGGTTTCCTACTAACTAATGGTAGGATAGCACTATCTAAAGGAGGAGGAAAATAACATGAAAGACCTTGAGTAGGTAGATCGCTCGTAATCTCTTGCTCGCGAACATTTCAAAACATCTTTTTTTACATAAAACACTTTTCTGAAATATTTTCAAAAATAAACACTTTGTACGCATTCTTAACAAATACAAGAATTATTACAAATTTGTCGTACTTAGGCATTTTTTCAAAATATTTTCAAACATACACGACACAAAGCATTTTCAAAAAATGTGAGTTAGCGATTAAGAGTCCGTAGATAACTACAGATGAAAAGGGTTCTAACACCTTCCTTTTCATAACCAACCCTCGAACTCAGATAAATCTCAAAGGTCTTTCCTGTTCTTTTCACCCTTTTCTTATTGGATAAAAGAAAAGTCGGTGGCAACTCTTTCTATCTACAATATTTGCGATAAAATGCAAAACCAAAAATCAGTTCTCCCACCGTATTACAATGACAAAGGCACCTTATGGACCCAATAAGTCTTCTATATTGGGTTGGGTCGACATTATCTTCTTCTAATTATTTCAAAAGTTGCAGTCATGGTTCTGCGGGGGTCGAAGTCGAGTTACATTCTTCCATCTCAAATTTCTTGATAATTTATCCTGCTTATCTTATTTGATGCATCATTAAACCTCAACTACTTTTATAGAATTCAATGCCCAGGAAATATGAAATGTTACAGATCAGAAATTTCAAATTCCTTGCCGAGGTCACCTTTGAAGTCTTCGATCTCTTTCTTGCTGCTATCTGCTATCAACAAGTCGTCAACATAGAAACATACTATAAGCAATTCACTATTGCTTCTTCTTACATATAATCCATTTTCAGTTATGCACTTTACAAATTCCTTCTCCATTAGAAAACTACCAATCATCTTATTCCAAGCTCTTGGAGCTTGTTTGAGTCTATACAAGGCTTTATGCAGCTTATACACCTTTCTCTCTTTGCCATGTTTTACAAACTCAATTGGTTGTGCAACATAAACTTCTTTGTCTAGGGGTCTATTCAGGACAGCATATTTCACGTCCATCTAACATATGTGCCAACTGTTCATTTTTGCTAGACCAACAACCAACCTGATTGTTTCGATTCTAGTAACATGTGCGAAAACCTCATCGAAGTTGATTCCTTCTTTCTAAAGAAATCCTTTCGCCACAAGCATTTCCTTGTGTCGATTTACTTACCCTTTGGGATTTAAGTTCACCTTGTATATCCACTTTACATCAATTGCCTTCTTTTCTTGAGGCAATTTGACAAGTGACCATGTGTTGTTGTCTTCAATGGACTTCACTTCTTCATTCATTGCTTTCAACCACTTTGAATCCTTCAATGCTTCAGCTACATTGACTGGTTTAATATCTGCATAGAAATCATAATGTACCAGCTCACCTTCATTATCGACCACATCATCTGATGTAACCATAAAATCTTGCAACCTTGCAGGCATGTGTCTAGTTCTATGAGGTCTTCTTGGGCCTACATCACCTGTCACTTCTTCTTGTCAAACTTCTCTCTCAACTTCAGTAACTAGTTCTTCTTAAAAGATTCTCACTGAATACTTGTTTATATTTTTAATACAATCCCATTCCTTAAGTTCATCTATGATCACGTCCCTCCTGATCACAATCTATTTGTTCATTGGGTCAAACAACTTGTAACCTCCTGTTGTCATATCCCAAATTTGCCTTATTGGTAATGGTCAATTTATTTTAGAAAATATTTTTTCTATTGATGTTGGTGTTATTATATTTCTGTTTAAAATTATGATATTAACTCATATTATTGATTGTTTAGACTTAAAAAAGTTTAACTTTGGGGATGGTCTTTTTTTATTTTAAATGGGGTGCATTAACTTAATTTGAACTTGAATGGCCCATTAGATTTACTGATGAGCCCGTGATTGGATCCATTTTGAATAAATACAATTTATTTCATATGGTTGGCCGAAATCAACATTTCTTTTATCTTCGTTTGTATTTTTTTCTTATATGTTATTCAATATTATCTTATTACAAAGTATATATTGTTGACCTGGGGTCAACGTTTCATATAATTATTTAACTTGATTATTATTGTTATTTATTTGTTATTATTTTTGATATTATTAATTATGAGACAACTTTGACCAAGTCAAAATTAGGGTTTTGAAACCTAATCCTCAAAGTTGTGCCCTTTTGGATCCCTTTCTCTCTAAGTCACCTAAATCCCATAATTCTAATAATTTTTAATCAAATCTGAAGCAAATCAAATCTCGGATCAAAATTTGTTTTACTGATATACGAATACAATTGAAGAAATCTTCCAGATGCATATATTACAAAACCATTTTTCTAATTCCTAATATAATCAAATCAAATCTTTCAAATTTGGATCAATTAAAATAAATTACAAAACCTATAAGTACTAATCACTAACACTTTTCCTAATTGGATATAATTCCTAAAACTATAAATAGAGACCTAAACTATTGATTTGAGGACACAAAAAACCTTGGGAGAACTTGTTCTTGCTTGATGCGTATTCCCCCACCCTTCACTAAAGTTCATCAGTTCATAAAGGAGAATTAGGGTTCATCATTACAACCCTAATTTCTTTGAGCTAAGCCTCCGGTAAGTCTATACCAGTAAAGGAGAAGAAGGAAGGAATCAGAAAGAGGCGAGAACGAGGAAACATAAAAATGGAATTGAAACTTCAAGATTCACTACAAGGTGAGGTAACACTGAGAACTTAGCTCTTTTAAGGTATTTGATATGAATTATGTATTGTGCTGTGTTGAATTGATGTTTTTGGTTTGAAATTATGGATTAGGGTTTCTAATTTGGGGCTTAGGGTTCTAACCTCGGGTTAGGGTTCTTATCCTTAGGGGTAGAGTTCTTGGTGAATAGGGTTAGAGTTAATCACATTTATGTTTATGGGTTTTTGTTGGGGTTATGGTTCATCCACAACCCTAGGGTTAGATTTGGGTTCTAAGGGTTTGTGTTTCAAGGTTTGGATAGGGGTTAGGGTTCATACGAGAACCCTAGGGTTCTTAATGTTCATGTTATTGTTCTGGGCTTTGGTTGAAGATCATGAAGATATGGGTTTGGGTATGAATATTTGGGTTCAATTGGATGAATATATGAATGTTTGGGTTGGGTTTAGGATGAAGGTGTTGATGGAGATGGTGGTTTCCTGGGTTTTGGATGAACACCACCGGCAGAGACGATTTATGGCCAGTGGTACGAGGGGGGGTTTTTATAGAGAGGTCATAGCCTTTCTCTCTCTCTCTCTCTCTCTCTCTCTCTCTCTAAATTCTTACAAAGTTTTGTGTTTTTTACTAGAGAGAGAAAGAGAAGCGAAAAATGAGGCCAAGCGTTGAGCTTTGGCTTTTATAGATGTTCCACCCTCCCCGGATGCGCGCCAGGTGGCTCCTTGAGAGCCTCTGAATGAGGAGACCATTGACTGGTCTTATTCGCTCACGTATACCATATTCCCCGTCAACCCTCAAATTTTAGCCATATGTTATTCATACTTTTAATCAATGCCTCAGGATTAACTCCTGAGGGCCATTTAATTAGAGTGGACTTATTAGATCTGTTTTCCGCACCATAACACCGTGCTCCTTACCTCACAACGTCCATTAGACCGAAACAAATTATTTAGGCTCATGCCCTTTCTGTTGACACCCATATTCGACTTCACTAACCACAATTTTCACCCCTAGCTATCCAGACCCCTTGTTTTACTACTGAACTAAAAACGACACCCCCCTGATTTATTCAAATAATTTATTTATTTAATTTGTTTAATATATTTATTAATTTAATTTATTTATATATTTATCAATTCTTACCTCATATTGTTCTTCTATCATTTTACGTTTAAATTTTTATTCATTATCATATAAATTATTTTGATAAATAAATATTGGATTATTATTAAAAATATTTAATATATTTTTAATAACAAGAAAATAATTATTTATTAATTATTTTCTAAAAAATACTAACCCCTTTTTCCTAAATTCATCAAATATTGTTTTATCATTCAAACTCTATTTTTCAAAATTGAAACATGCATTCTAAGACAGCTAACTCATCACATGTAACAACTTTTCACTAACATGATTCAAATTCAACTTTATTTTCGAAAAAAGGATTGTGGATATATTTTCTATTAACTGCGAACTGCGTCTACGGCTATGCTATTTTCAAACCCCGACAAGGTTCAAGGATAATTCTAAAATATTTCCACAATCCATAAAAAATCTAACCAAACACATATGAACTATGAAATTGGACTATGATTCTTTGCAAAGAGATACGTATGCACGCAATTAAAACCAAGGCGAATTCATAACTTAAAAAACTAAAATTCTTTTTCTTAGTATATAGAAACATTAACTGCTAAATACCAATCTTACCCTTAAACCTAAAAGTGGACCCCCTTGAGAACAAGAGAGATGAAGGGTGTCTAACACCTTCCCTTCGTCTAACCAACTCGCGAACTTAGAATCTCTGAACAATTAGGGTTATCCGTTATTTCCCCGTCCTTAGAATTAAAAGTAGTAGTGGCGACTCTTATTTTTTGTCGGTTATGACAACTGGAGACTTTGCCGGGGAAAAATCTTATGGTTTAGAGTCTTCCCCTCCTTTACGTCTAGGGTTCTTTTTTCTATTTTTGGTATGTTGTGTTTCTATATATGTTTATCTATTTATTTGTTTATTTATTTATTTATACTACCTTGGTTATCATATTATTTATTTGTTGGTGGGATTTAAATTCATATATCAAACTTTAGAAGAAGGATCGTCTATTGGCCAATGGGGTTTAACATCCCTATGAGTTTTTGTGACGACTTCGCCTAGAGTCGGTTTAGTTCCAAGGAATATCTTTTAGAGTGCTAGACTCTCTAGGAGGTAGGACTTTTGGATTTGGCCAATGATTCTTGTATAACCCTAAAACAAAATCTCATGGTGAGACCTTATACGACCTAAGAGACGAAAGTCTCGGTCTACAAAGAGGCTCCGCTTAAGGGAGACCTTTGTGGCTTTCCCTCTAGTGTTACCCATGATACGCTTAAGGAATCCACCCTTATGGGGAGGGTATAATATTTGTAGGATGAAACTAGGTGTCTACCTAATAAGTATACCTTTCACAAATCCCACCACCTATTGCATCACCATGCATAAACATACATTTTGCATTTCAAATATTCATCATTTTTGCATTTATTTGTCTTATTCACAAGATTCCTAAGAAAAAATAATCAAAGGTTTTTGGTTAATATCCTAAAGATGAATGCCAATAAGAAACAAACCGTTTGAGTTAGCGTCGTGGTTCCTGTTATGAAGAAGATCAAACTAATTAGGGGAAATTAACAGAGAAAGCTATGAAGATGTTTGTTCGCCGCTATGGGGATATCCTTGAGTTGACTAAGTGAATGTATAAGTGGAAGCTGTTACTGCCCTAGCTCAACTCTATGACCCTCCACTCTGATGTTTCACTTTTCATAATTTCCAATTAGCACCTACTAATTTGATAGGATCTTGGGTTTCTCTAGGATCAAAGATGAGGGTTACAAAGGAATTGGACATGCTATCAGTGTCAAAATTTTGGCTAAGGAGATAGGGATACCTTTCACTGATCTTCTACGTAAATACAAAAAGAACGGTGAAGTTAAAGGTATTAAAAGATGATACTTGGAGTCCAAAGCTCTTTATTTTGCTGATAAGAAAGAATGGGAAGCTTTTGTGGACTGTTTAGTTTTGGTTTGGTTTTATTTCCAAATATTGTGGATTATATTGATGATGCAACCATTAATGTATTTTGGACCGTAAAAGTTTTGAAAATGGATCCTACTCCTACTTTGCTTGATGATGTTTACTACGCTCTTCATACCCGTTATGAAAAAGGGAGGGGTGTCCTAAATTGTAGCATTCTTCTGATTTTTTTTCTTGGCTCATTACTCACCTCTACAAGGAGGACTATATGGTTAAATATCTTACTAGGAATCAATGGTCCCAAAAGTTGAGGGCTTTTACTGCAGACTCTATTTTATGGTATGCTAGGAAGTTGAACATAAGTGATATTGTCATTAGCTATGGAGAATTTCCAAATGTTCCTCTAATTAGAACAAGATGATGCATTAATTATAACCCCACTTTGGCTTTACGTCAACTTAGGTATCCTTTGGAAGATAAACCTTCTGACGAACAACTTCAACAATTGGTACTTTATGATATGGGTAAGAACAACCCCGAGTTACTTGCAAGAATCAACTGAGCTTGGGGTAAGGTACACAAGAAAGATGCTGAATTTGGAAGGAAGAATGTGGTGGCAAGAGAGCCTTATACTCAATGGGTTTTGGAGAGGGTTCAAATCGTCAAACTCCTATTTGATATTAATCCTACATATATACCAGACATACTAGATCCTCTTCCGGTGTCAGTGGAGGAAATAGAAGAGCTAAAAAATTCCCTTGAACAAGCTCAAAGGGACAAGGAGAATTTGGAGCGTGATCTTTATAACCTTGCTATGGATAAAAATTAGTTGCAACAAGAACTTGTGCAAAAAGACCAACAGATTAAGAACGACCGTGAATTGGTTGAAAAAGAAAGGTCTAAAAGAAAGGGTTGAACCTAGGGGCTGCTAAGTGCTACTTTTAATATTGATTCCCATAATTAACGGTTAAATGATGCTTCTAGGGAAATTGAAAGGCTAAAGAAATGGCATGACAAAGCATTGGAGGACAAAAGAGAATTGGAAGAAGATATGAGAGCTCAAATCGAAGGGCTAGCAAAAGGTTCCCTAGATTCGGAGGAGCGAATCCAAATCCTACTCACAAGCCTCCAAGAAAGCCAAGAAGAAGAGGAGATATAACGCCTTAGAAAGATGATAGCAGAAGAACTTCTCTCTAAAAAGGTGGAGGAATATGAACAAGTCTGCCAAGAATTAGAAGGCCTCCGAAAAGATTTCCTTATACAAAGGGAACTCTATAAGGAGATGAGGGCTGAAAAGAGATATTGGGAAGAGAAATATGCAAAGATAGCTCAAGCGGGAGAAGATAACAAGATCATAATCCCTACACTTTACAAGGAGTATTTAAGTTACAAAGACAAGCACACAAAGCTTGCCTTCCTAGCAAATAATCTCATTGGTGATATTCCTAGAAGCTTGAGAGATACAGAAGCCGTGATGATCCCTCTTCTAAAGGACGTTGAAAACTTCCTCAAACTTTGTAGGGAGATGGTTGATGGTTTTAGGGAAGAAATATGCAAGCACGCTTAGGAGATTTTAGTCTCCCTTTTGTTATTTATTTCTGTATTTGACATTTGGTTTTGGTTTTGATTTGCCACTTTCAGTATTTCCCATTCAATATTTGTTTCAATATTTGGTTTGTATTTCCCTTTTTCAAAGATGATGATCATTATTTAATAAAAATTACTTTTGTTTCAGTGTTTCATTTGTGTTTTTATTTTGGGATACTCGCCAACAAAAAGTAAAACCTGAAAAAATAATAATAATAAAAAGGAATCCAATGTGAATAAGACATTCAAAACAAAATCTTAGCATATTCATACGCATTCTTCCAAGCACAATCATTGCATCTCATGCCTCATACAAAAAACTTATCTTTTTTATATCTTCTCTAGTTAAATCATTGGGAAAACCATGTTACCTTCTCGACCACCATATCAAACAAGAGCTCATCAAAGAAAGTAATGGAGAAAATTGAAGAGAACCAAGCAGCCTTTCAAGAAGACTTATAACAAGTGAAAGGAAGTATTGACTCGAATAAAAGGAGACATGAGTCAAGTTATTCTCGCCTTGAAGAATATCATAGCAAGACAAGACGAGATTTTAAAGGTGGATTTTGAAGAGATATCCCAAACCATTGGTGCATCAAGCGGTCACCAACCAAGACATGAGCCAGAATCTGGTCCTGCAAAGTCAACGGTTGCCCAACAAGAGACCATCATAACTGAAGGTTTCACTCCACCTCCTCAGAAGGTGGGGGCATCCACATTTAAATTCCAGTTAACAACATGGATAGATACATAGACTTGAAATATGGGGACCATGATGTAGAAGGCGTTACTCAAGTGCCTCAAATGAAGACTGTTGAAGATCCTGTGGCAGTTAACCAATATAAATCTCTTGAAGAAAGGCTGAAGGTTGTGGAAGGTTACGATGCTTTCAATGTAGATGATCTTGAAATGGGTTAGGTTCTAGACGTAGTGATTCCTCCTAAATTCAAAGTGCTTGACTTTGGAAAATACAAGGGGCTCACGTACCCAAGGAACCATTTACACATGTACTATAGGAAAATGCATGCGTATGCTCACAATCAGAAATTGATGATCCACTGCTTATAAGATAACCTAAGTGGGGAATCTTTAGATTAGTATATACAGTTGGAGCAAGTGCATGTCCAATCATGGGAAGATCTTGCAAACTCCTTCTTGAGACAATACAAGTATAACTTAGATATGGCTCCGAATTGCATCCAACTTCAAAATTTGTCCCAAAAGAAGGACAAATCTTTCAAAGAATACGATCAACGATGGAGAGACATTGCAAACAAAGTACAACCACCACTCCTTGAAAAAGAACTGGTCGACATGTTCATGGGTACACTACAAGGCTTATATCATGATAAAATTGTAGGCAGCATCTCCTCCAGATTTTCTGATTTGGTGACAGTTGGAGAAATAATTGAAGCAGGTCTAAAAAGTGGCAAGATACAAGGGGCGTCATCTAGTAATCCTTATAATCCAAAGAAACATACTCCGAACTTATCAAAAAAGAAGGAAGGAGAAACTAATGTTGTCACAGCACATCCCGGGGCACAACAACCATTGGTGATCCCATGAGAACAACAACCATAAATATGTTCGAAAGGCCTCCGAGAAGATTTAATCCTCTTCCTATGCCACATAGTCAATTACTGCAGCACTTACTCAAGGCATCCTTGGTAGAGATGAAGCCACTTGGTCCTCTAATTGGGGAAGTCCCACCAAAATATGATGCAAATGCAAGATGAGAGTATCATGCCAATTCTCTAGAGTTTACTATAGAGAAATGTTGGGCCTTCAGACATAAGGTTCAAGATTTGTTGGATTCCCAAGATATCACTTTTGACAAACCAAATATCAAGGCGAACCCTATACCTCAACATGGTGGTCCATCTGTGAATGTAATTGAGATAGTCACTAATCTTGGAGAAACTCAATAAGTAAAAGCTCTGATAGATATCCTGAAGGAACATCTGTTGGAATATGGTTTTCTCTTAGAACACAATGATGCTTTCGAGAACACTTTCATGAAATTTGGTGGACCAAGGGATAGTCCAATTCGGGCATTATCCTAAAGAAGGATATATACCTGCAATCAATGGAAATACAAGAAGACCATTGGTGATTCCTTGTTGATGTCCAAGTTCTGTAAAGAAACCACTTATCATTCCATGTAGAGAGTCAATCTTAACAGAAGTACCAGTAATAATACATGTGCTTCCTAAGAGTACAATGGTAATTAGGGGTCCATCTCCCACCCCATATGAAAGTAATAAAGTTGTACCGTGGAGTTATTACTACTGTTTACGTTAATGGTTTGAAGCAAGAATGTGAACCATCAACAAGTCAAGGACCCGAAGTTACAATTATAGCAGGAACATGGGACATGGCCCGTAGTGGTCGGATATATGGTCCCAAACAACAAAAGAAGGCTAATATTATTGTTAAGGATAAGGGAAAAGCTTTGGCTGAAGCTAGTCTAGAGCCAGAACCTCTGAGCAAAACTTTCACAGATCAATAGGCTGACGAATTCTTGAAAATGATCAAGAAAAGTGACTATAGGGTGGTGGACAAACTAGACCCAACCCTGGAAATGATTTCAATACTCTCATTACTAATAAATTTAGAGGCACACCTAGAATATCTGATGAAAATTATAAGCTATGTGCATGTTACAAAGGAGATCACAGTAAACTAAATTGATGGAGTCATGGACAATCTAACATCAAGATCACCCCTAGGCTTTAATGACAGTGAATTACCACCACAAGGCAGAGCTTACAACAAGGAGTTCCATATTTCAATCCAGATAGGATCAACCAGCCTATCGAGAGTACTAATGGATACTGGTTCTTCCCTAAATGTTCTACCAAAGGCCAGCCTGATGAAGTTAACAATGGACGACTGTGATACGAAAGGAAAACTGACTCGGGTGTTTTGTGTTTTATCACAAATTTTATGGATAGCAAGAGTCGCCACCGACTTTTCTTTTAATAAAGGAAAGGGTGAAAAGAATAGGAAAGACCTTTTGGATATTTTCTTGAGTTCGGGGGGTAGGTTATGAAAAGGGAAGGTTCTAGCACCCTTTTCATCCGTAGCTATCCACACGCTCTTAGTTGCTTGCTAGATCACTTTGAAAAAAATGCATTGTTTGAAATGTGTTTGTGGTGGGTTTTTTGAAAGTATTTTGAAAACGCCTATGTTGCGGCAAACTTTGTAATGATCCTCGTCTCTATAAGAATGCATACAAATTGTTGGTTTTTAAAATAGTTCAAAGAGATGTTTGTTTTTGAAGATGTTTTGAAAGTGTGAGTGTGAAAATGGTTTTAGTTTGTGAGCAAGAAATTACGAGCGTCCTACCTACTCAAAAGGTCTTTGTTCTTTTCCTTCTCCTTTAGATGTTGCTATCTTACCATGGATTGGTAAGAAGCCCCATCGTTGGATGTGAAGGGACAAGCGCGGGTCAAACATATAGTCATAGAAGGTAACTTATGAGACGATTTAGCAATTTTCATAGGGACTTAAGATCATTTTACCGAAGGAAACATCGAAGGTTCATCGAGGACTACGATCTTTTTTATCGAGGGTCTTTTCTAAAACACCCATATTCGAGGGACATGACTATTTTCTGAGGCAACAAGCGAGGTTACCCTAGAGGTGTACATGTGCGAAGTGTGTTTGATTGCATGCATTTTTTGTCTTTGAGATTAGGGTTTTGTAACGGTTGATTTTATCTTGCCATACACACTCTAACTACTAAACAATTTATATTAAAGCGATAAGTTGCTGAAATCATAATCCTAAAATATTACATTATTAGGGGAGTGGGGGTACAATTTAAAAATGGGGAGGAAGTAGGATATTAAATATTACAACCATATCGAATAATAGAGAAGACAATGTAAAAACAGTGCAAAATAAAGGAAAAATTGCATTTTGAACTATTATGTGTTGACACATGCTTCTATGTATCGACACATAACTTTCCTTGCTCCTGTAAAACCAAACCAACTCAGTATGAGTTGATGCATAATGGTATGTGTCGACTCATGCACCTGTTTGGGTCGACACATACGCGTTTTGTATCGACTCATGCACCTTTCATCCTTCTATTTTGGGGCCTGGTAACAGTATGAGTCGATGCATAAGGCTATATGTCGACTCATGCCCTGTTTTTTCACTAGAATGAGTCGACCCAAGTGTGTATGTGTCAACTCATGCTGCAGTTTTTTCCCTTAAATATTGTTTTATTGTCTGTTTGGGTCAGTTTACAACATATAATTGATAAACATAAACAGCAAGCAAATGGTTAGCTCAAAGGGGAAATGATTACTACATTTTTATCTTCAAAAATAAATCCTTAATGATGTATTACAAAATGCAAAGTCAAGATGACTTACCTTGAGACTGCACTTGGTGTTTTAAGTCTAAGTACTTTTCCAGCTGTTGTGATGGCTCCAATGAATCTCCAGGAAGCTGTCCCAAACTATTGAATCACACTAACTCAGTCAAGTTGTTCATTGGTGTTTTTTGTGTTTAGAGGGTTAAGATAATGGCACTAACAAAAACTGTTCTAGTGTTTGAACAATCTCTATGTGATAAGGTGTTTGGTTTATGGGAGAGTTTGTAAGATGGAATAATGGATTAAGGTTCTGTTTTGAATGAAAGTATAGCTGGTTTTTTTGAATGAGCAAAGGTTACAAGGAATGTTGTTTTTTTTGTTCAAAAACTTTGTATTCTCTCTCGAAAAGCCAACCCCTTGTGTGTTGTGAAAACAGTCTAGTTATAGATGAGTTTTGCTGGGATTTTGGGAGGGAAACAAATAACAATTTGAACTGTTTGGGTATGCTGTCTTTATAGCTTTTTTGATACAGTTCTTATGTGCTAATTTGGTGAAAATATGGGGCTAAGATAATGCATGCTTGGACTGGGTTAGGAGCAGCATAGCAGGGCTATTTTTGCAGCAGTTTTGGAGTGTTGTGGCAGCTTGGTGCATGGCTGTTCTATAGCAGTATAACAGACTGTCTTTTGACATGGTTTTGGGCTGTTATGTCGGCAATACAACATGCTTGGACAACATTGTTTGTAGCATGATACAAAATCTGGTTTGTGGACCAATTTATGCAGATTGTAACAAAGACAAAGCATGTTTGTGGGCATCATAATGGCAAGGTTTGAGTCAATGGGAAAGAGTTCAAACAAGACCAAACTTAGGATTTGTAATCTCGCAAAAATGCCAATTTGTAATAACTTGAATTATTTGTAACATCTTAAATTATTTGTAACATCTTGAATTATTTTGAATTGTAGTGAAATGATATCATGAAGCAATGAAATTAACAAGTATAGAAAATACTTAGAAGAATTTCCAAGTCTTGCAAAAGTTGGATTTTTGACTCTCTTGATTTTTGATGATCAAATTCCATATTTTGGATGTCTTGATGAAATGTGATTTTTGGGACTTAATTTTGGTCAAAAAATCAAAGTTTGACTTTTTAGTGTAGAGTTGACTTTTTCCACCAGTTGACTGGATTTTGTCTATCAATCCACTGATCTCAGGAGATGAATTGAAATATGGGATTAAGTCAAAATGACGCCCTCGAATCCTTGAGATCATGCTTCCAACCAATAAGTCAGGTATTAGGTCAAAAGTCAAAGTTCGGTCATTTCCAGTCAAACCCTAATTTTGCCCATTTTTCCCTTTTGATAACTTGAATGACTTTCTTGGAAAATCATGATCCAAGGCTTGAAACTTGCCAGAAATAATCCCGAGGGTCCATAATGATCCATGAAAGTCATTTGAAACATTAGAAATCCAACTGCCTTTGTACAAACTCAAACCCTAATTTGAGGCATCAATGTTGAGGAGATTATTTGACCTAGTCAATGCTTGCAAAAACTTGAGTCATTGAAGATCTTTGTAGGAAATATCTTGAGAAATGAGAGGGAAAATTTTGGGGTACAACAATGACATCGTGATAAGACCATGTTCTATGATGGTAAAAGTTTTCGATGGTTCTCAAAGCATTGTGTTTGGAGAAGTGGATCTCCCAGTAAGGATCTATCTGCATATCTTCTGCATTACTTTCCAAGTGACAGATATAGAACCAACATATACTTGTGTTGTACCCTAAATTTTGCCCCTAACTTTTTTTAGTCGCACTTTCATACCATATTTTGTCATTTGGTCACAACCATTAATAAATAGCTTCATTCATCACATTTACATCCTATTTTTAAGTTTTCTCTTGTGTTGCTGACTAACTTCTACTCAAAATACAAAAAATATTTGTCTTTGTCTTTGCATATTTGTGTTTTGTAGGTACCGAGTCGAAGCATATGGCAAATAAGGTTTTCTGGTATTATTTCCCTAAAATCTCTATTTGCAAAGAAAAAAAGAATTAAAAAAATTTCATTTTTTTTCACTGTACAATCGATTGCTCCTAGAGTGCAATCGATTGCACAAAGTGAATTTAGCACAATTTTTGGAAAAAATACATTGTGCAAATCGATTTGCAATATAGTGCAATCGATTTGCATAGAGTGAAAATTAAAAAAAATTCAGCATTTTAAACTTGTCAAATGTTTGGCTCCAATTTTCCTTCACTTTTGAAAGATGTATAATTAATTCAAATTTTAGTGCCAATCTTTACTTTTTAAGAAGAATTATCATTAATTCAAATTTTGGCTCTAATATTTGAAAGAATTATCATTAATTCAAATTTTGGCTCTAATATTTGAAATACTTCCTTAATTCAAATTTTGGCTCCAAGAATCAATTACCAAATTACCACTAATCCCAATCCTAAACTCTATAAATAGAGCCCTCATCTCATTCAAATTTCAAGCTTTTGATAGCCAAATCCACCTTGCTGAAAAACTCTCAATTCTCTCCATCTACCAAATTCACTCAAAGCTCCATTTTCAAAAAGTTAGTAAGCTTTGCATTGAAGCTTATTAATCTTTGAGCTAAACCTTCATCCAAACACTTTTTCTCCATCAATTCTCTACATCCAAGCTTAGTCAATTGATTCTTGTGGTTGAATTGAAGCAAATTCTTGAAGTTGTTTTGATAATTCTCTAGATCTACCATTCGTAAGTTTGGATAATTCATCTTTCACAATGTGATCTCTTGGTGATCTTTGGGATTGATTCTTTGAGCATTATTTTGTGATTCCAATGGTGTTATTTTCTCATAATATGATGGAATTTTCGTGCTCAAGTGGATCCATGATCATAAGGTGTTTAATGGAAAGTTTGAACAAGCAATCGCCCTTTTAAAATGCTGTTTTTGCTACTGCTTCTGTGTGCAATCGATTTACATAATAGTGTAAATCGATTTACACAGCACAATTTTGCATAATTTTTTGAAAATTATACTGTGTAAATCGATTTACATAGTAGTGTAAATTGATTTACACCTGAACAAAATGTATTTTTTGCCTTGTTTTGGGGCAGCTTTGATCCAAAATGCTTTTTCTACTCACTCCTTTTGATTGTTGGCTTGGATTGCAATTTTAAATGTCCAATTTGTCTTTAAACTCAATGGACTTTGTGATGTAGATGAAGTTGGATAAATGTTCATCAATTCAAATCTACCTAAGAGTGAATTATTTAATTCATTTTTGGTTCTTTGAATTAATGATATGTTTAGTGCTTTAATCCATCTAGAGGAGTGGTTGAATTTAAAGATGAAAGAATTTTGAAATGGTGATCCAAATTAGCTTATCATTTCCCTCCCTCTTCATCTTATCCCTTTCTTTTTTAATTGTTCTACATGTTAAGGGATGGTGATCTCTATATCATTTATCCAAACATGAAGTACATAGATTGCTATTGGCCGGCCTCAAAATAGGTGCGACTTCTACATAAGTCCACTTACGATTGCTTAACATAGCGCTAAATTTTGTCCCGATTCGAATAAATGATCATTCGTGGCCCAAACTTATGATTGCAAGCCCAAGTATGTTAATTTGATCTCTTTGATCCAATAACCTTGAGATTCATTGTGTAGAGGCTTTGGTTCTACCAATCCTCTGATGGATCTACAACACCTTTGGTCAACGCGGATCACTTAAACATCGTTGATCATTACATGTTGCCTTGTGATAATTCCAAAATGGATGATATACTTGACAAAAAGCAAATGCAACTTGTTGTGTAGAGGCGTTGGTTCTACCAATCCCCTAATGAGTTCCAAATGCAAGTTTCAAGATGGTCATCCAAGTAACCACTAATTACTAACCATTAATTACTAACAATTAACTTTACTTTATGCCCTTTTATTTTTATGCTTTATGTACCATTTACATTTCATGCTATTTTCATCTTTGCTCACTTGAGCATTTACTTTTATGTCATTTTTATTTTGCTCACTTGAGCATTTACTTTTATGTCATTTTTATTCTGCTCACTTGAGCTTTTCTTTTCCTTTTAAAGACACTTAATTATCAACATGAACCATAAAAATCATTAATGATACTTGGACTACATGGTTACTATCCTTTGCATTATGGTGTGATGGACTTCTTGGACTTAGGATTAGAGACCTTGGCCTATCTTGGAGACTTTGTGACCATAATTCATTATTTTGTCTGGAGTTCTTGAGGTTTACCTCAAGACATTGGGTTGTTTGTTTGTTTTGTGTGCAGGTAATTGAGATTACGATCTTTGTTTGTAATCTGTAATTCACCCGTATACAGCCGTTACTCTGCCCAATTTTTGCGAAGACTAAATACACTTGAAGTTTGGTTCTCTCAAGAGGTCTAGTATCTTTGCTTGCTTGGTTTCACTCCAAAGAATGGGAATTCTACATTGGGTCATAATGTCAAGTATCGGATTCATGTTGGTTAGACGATTCTCTTCCTTAGCTTTTACCTTATGCTTTAGGATAGTCCCTTCATCTCCTCCCATCTTCTTTAATTTTCAAAACCTTCTCATCTTCTTTCAAAATCTTCTTTGTTTTTAAACTCAAACCACTTTCATAATAAACCTCGACCTTGTCGAGTGCCTTTTCTTTCAAAACTTCTTTTCTTTAAATAAACTTCAATTCACTTAATCATACTTTGACATCTTTCAAAATTAACAAAACAATTCAACACATTCAAACTCTTTTGTGCGCCCGAGCACCTTTTACCTTCAAAACTTTTTTCAAGATGAGACATGATTCATTGATAGTCGAGCAACATTCTCCTATCCCTATGGTTATAAAGGTGTCGAATTTTCCACTTGAGTACTAGAGGCGTTCTCAAACCCTCACTCTTGTTGACGCAGGGTCCATCTTTCTTACACCTTGTGGGCGTTAGTCGAGATTTCTCTCCTACCAATGACGAATTATCTCCTTGTTTAAAAACAATCAACAAAACAAGTCTTTTCTAGATGAACTACGTGTACCTGATCTCCTATTGCACGAAAGGTGGTACATAGGCACTAAAGGTTCGCAACCGCGGCGGGTGCAAAAATCACAAAAATATTTCTCTTCTCACCTCCACCATCCGTTTTATATACAACACATTTTTATAGCCAAAATATACAGATTTTTCAAAGAGGTTCATGCGGAGTACCGTGGATGTTCTGGGTGCTAATACCTTCCCTTTGCATAACCAACCCCCTTACCTTGAATCTTTCCCCCTCTTTTTGGGTTATTCGCTCTTTTCCCATTCCTTTGGAAACAATAAAGCGCGGTAGCGATTTTTATTTTGATTTGTATAAAGTCTAGTCAATCCAATGGCTTAGTCTTGCACATTTCTACCGCTACAGAAAAAATGGCGACTTCACCGGGGAAAGATTGACCTCTTGCTGGTCCATCCCTAAGTGGGTTGAGCCTATCTTTGTTTATATCTGTATATGTGCTATTGTTGTTTATGTGTTATATTTTGTATATGTTTGTCTGGATTTTCTTGGTTTACAGGGTGCTTGGGGATTTCTTATAAGTCCTATACCCGGACTAGGGCAAACTTTAAGATAGGACGGGCGGTATAGTCATGTTAACTTTGAGGGAGTAATCCCAAAAAAGGAGGCATGAGATCCCCCAGTCAGTGGAGGCTCCTTTGACTGTAGTATCGTTTACCGAGTAATCGGGTAGACGTACTGCTTTCGACCTGGGAGCCTGCGAAGCTGAGGACCGTAGATTACCTAACCCATCTTGGCCTTTTAGGTGTAGTGCGGAAGCTATGACGGAGTAATCCGGAAGTAGTTGTCACGCGATACTACGCTCGGACGAGTCTTTCTTGAGAATATTGCTAATTACCGAGTTAATTGGGAAGTTGGTAATATCCGAAGGAAGGATGTAGACTCTGGGAACCTCTAGAACCTTGTTCGGCAGGTGATAACCGTTAGTCCATACCTTATGGGTTGTACCTTTGACTCCAGGCTCGTGACTCTGAACCGTGTGATCTTGTTACTGTACAGTGCATTGCATAACATTGCATATCATTTGCGTCCTCTACATCATTCTACATACATCCAGGTTGTTCAGGATCTTATTACCAGTTGCTTCTTTCTTCCAGTTAGTCGTCTACCATCAAGCTGATTCCTCAACATAACTACGGGACTAGAGCTGCTGTCAGATTGAGAATGGAAAACCAGGAGCAACACAACATGGAAGTCAGAATGGAAATTGACGAGTTGAAGTCAGGCATGGCCAAACTTACTGAGATGATGCAAGTCCTAATTTCCAGAGGAGAGCCACCTCTAAGGACTGTGATATCTGAAATCCCAACTGCTGCTGTTGACACTCAACCTATCCAGCATACATCTACTACATGGCCAGAGTTTGGGTTACCTCAGAATTACTCTCCTCCTATTGCCATTACTCCAATGGTTGGCCAGTCTTCCCAACAAGTATTTCAGGCTCCAGTTTTCAGTGAACCTCAGCCAATCGTTCATACTGCTTCTCGTCAACCTGCTGCACAAGATGCTTTTGGGGATCCTCTCTTTGAGTACCATGCTGCCAGTCCTCGAAGTGTGAGCCAAGGAGAATTTGGTGAGTTTGAAGAGTTCAAAGAACAATATCATACTTTGGAGAAGAGACTCAGAGCTATGGAAGGAAATGAGTTCTTCAGTGTTGATGCTAACAACATGTGCCTAGTTTCTGATCTGGTCATGCCTGCAAAGTTCAAGACTCATGAGTTTGAGAAATATAAGGGGCATACTTGTCCAAGAAGTCATTTGGTTATGTACTTTCAAAAGATGTCTGCTTACACCAAGAATGACAAGCTGCTTATCCATTGTTTCCAAGACAGTCTGAGTGGAGCTTCATTGAAATGGTATATGGGACTTGAGAAAGGTCGTATCCAATGCTTCCAAGATCTTGTTGATGCTTTCATAAAGCAATACAAATACAACCTCGACATGACACCTGACCGTCGCCAATTGCAAAATATGTCTCAGAATGAGAAAGAATCTTTCAAGGAGTATGCTTAACGATGGAGAGAACTGGCATCTCAAGTTGAACCACCTCTGGCAGAGAAAGAGTTAACTGGTTTGTTCATGGATACTTTATCCCCCTTCTATTGGGAGAAGATGATTGGTAGTGTGTCTTCCAGCTTCACAGACCTGGTGACTATTGGCCAGAGATTAGAAGAAGGAATCAAGAATGGTAAAGTGTCTAAAGCTGCTGAGTCTTCTAATGGTGCAAAGAAATACCTTGGGAACTTTCAGAAGAAGAAAGAGGTAGAAACCAATGATGTCTCGACTGAGAGAAGAGGACCTCGCGGTAGGCCTCAATACACTGATCAACCACAAGTAGCGGCTGTTACTCCTACAGTCAATGCTCAACCAGTTCATGTCCCTCAACAACAGAATATTGCACATAATCAGAATCAGAATCGGAATAGGGCTCAGTTTGATCCCATCCCTATGACGTACACTGAATTGTATCCTGCATTGGTGCAAAAGGGCTTAATTACAACTAGGCCTCTGATTCCTCAAAATCCTCCTCCAGTCGGGTTCAGATCTGACCTTCACTATGAATTTCATCAGGGAGCTGCCGGTCATGATTTAGAGAGCTGCTATGCTTTGAAAAACAAAGTGCAAGAATTGGTGAAAGAAAATATTCTCACTTTCAAAGACGCAGGTCCTAATGTCATCAACAATCCTTTGCCAAAACAAAGTGGCTGAAGACTGAGTCGGGATACCCTCAAGTCACTTCCTAAAGCTAGTGTTTCATACAGGACAACTCATCCTTGTTACTGATTAGTCACTAAGCCATGTTTCTTTCTGTTTGCATGTTTCCCTTGTCTATGTTAAAATTGTTGCATTCAAATACTATTTGTACTTTCATGTTAAGTTTAATGAAATGAGCATTGCAATATTTTGATTCAAATCATTTTCATTTACTTCTTTCAAATATATTTCTCTTGTTTACTCCCTTTATCAAGATTTTGTTTATGCAAAGATTTGAGGGAGGATGATGAAAACGAAATACCCATAATTGTTGCTGGTATGCTTTTGAATAAAACTTTGCTGAGGATATACAGGCATTGTTTCAACTCCCAAACACTGGAGAAATAAGGAAGTTAATCCCTCGTTCACCCCTTTGAGCCTAGAAGTTGGAGTTTCTTTCTATACAGAAAAACCTGCAATCTTAACCCGGGGATGGGTAGTTCTCAGTTAATTTGGTTGTGCATTCAATTACAAGAGAAATCGTGCAAGACACCTTTCAACAAAGGTCACGATCAAACTTTCCTTTGCACACAGCAAGAAGTGTCAAAGATGCTCTCAAACAAAAAAATGACAAAGATGGTTCCCCGTAATCATTGAGAAAGGCAGTCATTATCTTTCCAAAAAAAAAAAGGAAAAATGAAATGAAAATAAAAATCAACAGAAGAATCCCGCTAAGTCAAAACCTATGAAGGAGACGTAGGAAAAAAACTGGGGCATCCCGCTGACTGTAATCTCAAATAAAACAGTTCAGGAAAAAACTGGGGCATCCCGCTGACTGTAATCTCAAATGAAACAGTTCAGGAAAAAGTTGGGAATAATAAATTCAATCAAAAGAGGTCTTCAAATCCTCAAAATTCTCCAGCAGAGTTGACAAAAGTCCTCAAAATAGCAAAAAGATGTAAGAAGAAATGACTGTCATTCTCAGGAATCCTTTAGCTTCTGAGCCATCGTCATTGCTACCATCAGTGCAATTCCAAAATCTCTTGGAACCTGAATGCATATTCTGAATTAACTGAATGTAGGACTGGAGAACATCATGAAGATTGGGTTGGGTACAAATAAACTTTGAGCCTTTATCCTTTATTTTTTAAACCGTGAACCAGACCACGTTACAACCCTCAAAAGACCTAATTGAAGCCAGGTTTCTTTTGAAAGCATACTATAGCAAGGTTGTGTAAACTGACTCCTATGATCTTTTGCGAATCATTTGTTTTGGTATCATACCTTTGTTTTCACTTTAAAAGTATAAACCACTGTGTTTTAACCAGTGATGCACTTTCTATACACCAATAACATCATTTCAAAAATGATTTTGGATTCAAAACTTTTACATAAACTTTGCATTAAAAATACCATGTTTGAATAAATAATTTTTCTTGCAAACAAGCTTTCCTCATCAAGGAATTTCAAACAGCTGAGAAACTTGGTCAGTGACCCTATCAGGAGCAAGTATCTTCCAGATCCTATTGTGAATCAGTTCAAGATTTACTGCTCAATGCAAGTTTTCTCAGAATTGGTTAGTCAGAAGATCATTTTCAAGACTCATACAAGGGGCATTTATTTACAACAATTATCTCAAGAGCTGAAGCCATGATCAGTTTATCTCCAATAGTCATTTCAGAGTTGAAGCCATGATTAGCTCACTTCCAGCAACTTTCAACTGAAGCCATGATCAGTTTATCTTCAACAGTCAGCTAATCTGGGACAAATCCCCAAGCAGCTCTCCATATCCTTCTTCAGAAGATCATCAGTTCAATACAGCTTACAAGTGTGACAAATTTGGGTTCAGATTTTTGTTCTTTCCAATCAAATTTGGCAGAGTTCTCCGTGTTGAGGAATCAAACTTCCAAACTATTCTCCACAAAAGAGTCAAACTCCATTGTCATAAACGTCGGCATTACCTGCATAAATCATTCACATATCATGCATAACAAGATTCATACATAATGCATAACAAGAGTGCTTCATCCTCATTTGCATTTTTCGAGGTCTTATTGCAGTTGACTTGTCACCTTGAGATCAAAACCCAACTTACTTGGCACCTACCAAAGCAAACATCAGTTCAGCTGTCTCTTTTTCCATCCAAAGCCAGTATTGGATGTTGTTACCTTTTTCTTCATTCAAAGCCAGTATTGAATGTCAAGATCTCTTTCACTCATTCAAAGCCAGTATTGGATGTTGTGATCTTTTCTCTCGTCTAAAGCCAGTATTAGACGTTGAGTTTTCTCTTCATTCAAAGCCAGTATTGAATGTCAAGATCCCTTTCACTCAGTCAAATCCAGTATTGGATGTTGTGATCTTTTCTCTCGTCTAAAGCCAGTATTAGATGTTGAGCTTTTTCTTCATTCAAAGCCAGTATTGAATGTCAAGATCTCTTTCACTCATTCAAAGCCAATATTGGATGTTGTGATCTTTTCTCTCGTCTAAAGCCAGTATTAGACATTGAGTTTTCTCTTCATTCAAAGCCGGTATTGAATGTCAAGATCTCTTTCACTCATTCAAAGCCATTATTGGATGTTGTGATCTTTTCTCTCGTCTAAAGCCAGTATTAGACGTTGAGTTTTCTCTTCATTCAAAGCCAGTATTGAATGTCAAGATCCCTTTCACTCATTCAAAGCCAGTATTGGATGTTGTGATCTTTTCTCTCGTCTAAAGCCAGTATTCGACGTTGAGTTTTCTCTTTATTCAAAGCCAATATTGAATGTCAAGATCTCTTTCACTCATTCAAATCCAGTATTGGATGTTGTGATATGTTCTCTTGTCTAAAGCTAGTATTAGACGTTGAGTTTTCCCTTCATTCAAAGCCAGTATTGGATGTCGTGTTTCTTTTCCGTCCAGCGTCTTTCTTGGACGACTCTGACGTAGCTTCAGATTTGGTCTCATCCTACATCTAATGTTCTTCTAGATGTTTCTGATTGCCTTTTCCAGAAAGTTGTTCGCCTCATTCAATGCCATTCTTGGATGTCACTGCTTGCCTTCTTGAGTTTTATCTCTTTTTTCCAAGTATTGATGGTTACTCTTTGTCTCCCTGACATATATCCAGAAGTATCTTGTTGTTCCCCGAAATGTATTTCCACGTCATTTCATCTAAACTACCATAAATTTCCAGTTTCGAGTCTTTCCATGTTCCCACCAAGTCTGTCTCATATCATACATCATTCAAAAATATATATGTCAAAAAAGAGTCCATGCATTCATTCATAACATATGCTATCATCTCATCGCATCAGGGACAAAATTCAGGTCTGTTTGTATTTAATTACTTTCAGCCTATCTGGCTAAAAGATAATTAAATAGGGGCAACTGTTGTACCCTAAATTTTGCCCCTAACTTTTTTTAGTCGCACTTTCATACCATATTTTGTAATTTGGTCACAACCATTAATAAATAGCTTCATTCATCACATTTGCATCCTATTTTTAAGTTTTCTCTTGTGTTGCTGACTAACTTCTACTCAAAATACAAAAAATATTTGTCTTTGTCTTTGCATATTTGTGTTTTGTAGGTACCGAGTCGAAGCATATGGCAAATAAGGTTTTCTGGTATTATTTCCCTAAAATCTCTATTTGCAAAGAAAAAAAGAATTAAAAAAATTTCATTTTTTTTTCACTGTACAATCGATTGCTCCTAGAGTGCAATCGATTGCACAAAGTGAATTTTGCACAATTTTTGGAAAAAATACACTGTGCAAATCGATTTGCAATATAGTGCAATCAATTTGCATAGAGTGAAAATTAAAAAAAATTCAGCATTTTAAACTTGTCAAATGTTTGGCTCCAATTTTCCTTCACTTTTGAAAGATGTATAATTAATTCAAATTTTAGTGCCAATCTTTCATTTTTAAGAAGAATTATCATTATTCAAATTTTGGCTCTAATATTTGAAAGAATTATCATTAATTCAAATTTTGGGTCTAATATTTGAAATAATTCATTAATTCAAATTTTGGCTCCAAGAATCAATTACAAAATTACCACTAATCCCAATCCTAAACTCTATAAATAGAGCCCTCATCTCATTCAAATTTCAAGCTTTTGATAGCCAAATCCACCTTGCTAAAAAATCTCTCAATTCTCTCCATCTACCAAATTCACTCAAAGCTCCATTTTCAAAAAGTTAGTAAGCTTTTCATTGAAGCTTACTAATCTTTGAGCTAAACCTTCATCCAAACACTTTTTCTCCATCAATTCTCTACATCCAAGCTTAGTCAATTGATTCTTGTGGTTGAATTGAAGCAAATTCTTGAAGTTGTTTTGATAATTCTCTAGATCTACCTTTGGTAAGTTTGGATAATTCATCTTTCACAACGTGTTATTTTCTCATAATATGATGGAATTTTCGTGCTCAAGTGGATCCATGATCATAAGGTGTTTGATGGAAAGTTTGAACAAGCAATCGCCCTTTTAAAATGCTGTTTTTGCTACTGCTTCTGTGCGCAATCGATTTACATAATAGTGTAAATCGATTTACACAACATAATTTTGCATAATTTTTTGAAAATTATACTGTGTAAATCGATTTACATAGTAGTGTAAATCGAGTTACACCTGAACATAATGTATTTTTTGCCTTGTTTTGGGGCAACTTTGATCCAAAATGCTTTTTCTACTCACTCCTTTTGATTGTTGGTTTGGATTGCAATTTTAAATGTCCAATTTGTCTTTAAACTCAATGGACTTTGTGATGTAGATGAAGTTGGATAAATGTTCATCAATTCAAATCTACCTAAGAGTGAATTATTTAATTCATTTTTGGTTCTTTGAATTAATGATATGTTTAGTGCTTTAATCCATCTAGAGGAGTGGTTGAATTTAAAGATGAAAGAATTTTGAAATGGTGATCCAAATTAGCTTATCATTTCCCTCCCTCTTCATCTTATCCCTTTCTTTTTTAATTGTTCTACATGTTAAGGGATGGTGATCTCTATATCATTTATCCAAACATGAAGTACATAGATTGCTATTGACCAGCCTCAAAATAGGTGCGACTTCTACATAAGTCCACTTACGATTGCTTAACATAGCGCTAAATTTTGTCCCGATTCGAATAAATGATCATTCGTGGCCCAAACTTATGATTGCAAGCCCAAGCATGTTAATTTGATATATTTGATCCAATAACCTTGAGATTCATTGTGTAGAGGCTTTGGTTCTACCAATCCTCTGATGGATCTACAACACCTTTGGTCAACGCGGATCACTTAAACATCGTTGATCATTACATGTTGCCTTGTGAGAACTCCAAAATGGATGATATACTTGACAAAAAGTAAATGCAACTTGTTGTGTAGAGGCGTTGGTTCTACCAATCCCCTAATGAGTTCCAAATGCAAGTTTCAAGATGGTCATCCAACTAACCACTAATTACTAACCATTAATTACTAACAATTAACTTTACTTTATGCCCTTTTATTTTTATGCTTTATGTACCATTTACATTTCATGCTATTTTCATCTTTGCTCACTTGAGCATTTACTTTTATGTCATTTTTATTTTGCTCACTTGAGCATTTACTTTTATGTCATTTTTATTTTGCTCACTTGAGCTTTTCTTTTCCTTTTAAAGACACTTAATAATCAACATGAACCATAAAAATCATTAATGATACTTGGACTACATGGTTACTATCCTTTGCATTATGGAGTGATGGACTTCTTAGACTTAGGATTAGAGACCTTGGCCTATCTTGGAGACTTTGTGACCATAATTCATTATTTTGTCTGGAGTTCTTGAGGTTTACCTCAAGACATTGGGTTGTTTGTTTGTTTTGTGTGCAGGTAATTGAGATTACGATCTTTGTTTATAATCTGGAATTCACCCGTATACAGCCGTTACTCTGCCCAATTTTTGCGAAGACTAAATACACTTGAAGTTTGGTTCTCTAAAGAGGTCTAGTATCTTTGCTTGCTTGGTTTCACTCTAAAGAATGGGAATTCTACATTGTCTCATAATGTCAAGTATCGGATTCATGTTGGTTAGACGGTTCTCTTCCTTAGCTTTTACCTTATGCTTTAGGATAGTCCCTTCATCTCCTCCCATCTTCTTTAATTTTCAAAACCTTCTCATCTTGTTTCAAAATCTTCTTTGTTTTTAAACTCAAACCACTTTCATAATAAACCTCAATCTTGTCGAGTGCCTTTTCTTTCAAAACTTCTTTTCTTTAAACAAACTTCAATTCACTTAATCATACTTTGACATCTTTCAAAATTAACAAAACAATTCAACACATTCAAACTCTTTTGTGCGCCCGAGCACCTTTTACCTTCAAAACTTTTTTCAAGATGAGACATGATTCATTGATAGTCGAGCAACATTCTCCTATCCCTATGGTTATAAAGGTGTCGACTTTTCCACTTGAGTACTAGAGGCGTTCTCAAACCCTCACTCTTGTTGACGCAGGGTCCATCTTTCTTACACCTTGTGGGCGTTAGTCGAGATTTCTCTCCTACCAATGACGACTTGTCTCCTTGTTTAAAAACAATCAACAAAACAAGTCTTTTCTAGATGAACTACGTGTACCCTGATCCCCTATTGCATGAAAGGTGGTACGTAGGCACTAAAGGTTCGCAACCGCGGCGGGTGCAAAAATCACAAAAATATTTCTCTTCTCACCTCCACCATCCATTTTATATACAACACATTTTTATAGCCAAAATATACAGATTTTTCAAAGAGGTTCCTGCGGAGTACCGTGGATGTTCAGGGTGCTAATGCCTTCCCTTTGCATAACCAACCCCCTTACCTTGAATATTTCCCCCTCTTTTTGGGTTATTCGCTCTTTTCCCATTCCTTTGGAAACAATAAAGCGCGGTAAGGATTTTTATTTTGATTTGTATAAAGTCTAGTCAATCCAATGGCTTAGTCTTGCACATTTCTACCGCTACAACTTGCTTACTCGGGCGACCTTGGATTCATGCTGCAGGGTCTGTCACCTCAACCCTACATCAAAAATTGAAATTCCTCATCAAAGGAAAATTGGTTATAATTGATGGAGAAGAAGACATATTCATAAGTAATTTGGTGTCCTACAGATGCATAAGTGTAGGATAAGATTGTGTGGAGACGCCATTCCAAGTCTTGGAAGTAGCTACAGTGGTTACACTCCCGTTAAAGAAAATATCAAATCCTGGAACCCCAATGGCATCATGGAGAGATTTACAAACAGCTGTGGAGGATCAGACATCTACAGGTTGGGGCAAACTTGTGGAC
Organism: Vicia faba; assembly: GCA_948472305.1. NCBI lineage: Eukaryota > Viridiplantae > Streptophyta > Magnoliopsida > Fabales > Fabaceae > Vicia > Vicia faba. Next base: position 507,729,048 of record OX451736.1, on the reverse strand, counting down.
ATACCTGAGAAGAAAGATAGTTTTGGTTTAGGCTATAAATCGTATAAGGCTGTACAGAAAGGCAAAGGGTAATTTCCTCACATCGAAGAAAGCTTCATCAGCAAAGGAGTAGAGCATGGTTGGAAAGTGTCAATGTTATCCAACAAAGGAAACAACAAAGGAGCATCCAACTTCATCCGTGAGTGTGCTCCGGGTGAAGAACTCAAGAATTAAGACAATTATGGAGATTCAAGAGATCTTTTTTTTTCCAAAGTAATTTTTCTGTTTAAAAAAAAACCTATCTCACGCCCAAGGCATAGGGGTAGCTTGTAAGGGCCCCCCATTTGTTTTCAAACAATATTTTCAATTAATAAGAGTTATCTTTTTAATTAAATTAAGATCCATGTCTTTCTCTTGCATTTCTCTTTCATTTTCAAAATGGCAATACTTTTTATTCATATACATTTCCCAATTCACATTCTAAAAAGCACCAAAACACGATAAAATGTGCATATCTACATCTAAACTCACCGATAATGATACTGTTACTATCTGATATAATTTTGATGCACCAATTAACCAAGATGAAAAGAAATATGAGGAATATCTTGAACTCTCTGAAGAATAGGCAAGGTTTCTAGAGCAAAAAGAAGATAATATACAAACATACCAATAATCTATTGAGGTTATCAATCTTGGCACAAGGTGATCAAGCTAGGTGCAACCTTGGAGGAAAGCGTCAAAGAAAGGTTGATCAAGCTTTTGCATGAGTAAATGGATACATTTTCCTGGTCTTACCGAGACATGCCAATTTTCGATATAGATATTGTGTTGCATAAACTTCCTCTCAAAGAAGGTTGTTCCCCGATTAGATAGAAACTCGGAAAAACTCATCCAGACATGTCTGACAAACTTCGAGAAGAAGTCCTCAAGCAATTTAATGCAGGGTTCTTAGCCGTGGTAGATTATCTACCTTGGATAACTAACATCGTGCTAGTACCCAAGAAGGATGGAAAAGTACACATGTGTGTAGATTATTAGGATCTAAACAAAGCAAGTCCTAAAGAGGATTTCCTATTACCTCATATAGATGGTGGACAATACAACTCAAGCTTCAGTGTTCTCTTTCATGGATGGTTTCTCGGGATATAATCAGATTAAGATGGCACTTGAGGATATGGAAAAGACTACTTTCATGACTCCTTGGGGCACTTTCTGTTACAAAGTAATGCCTTTCGGTCTAAAGAACACATGAGAAACTTATCAACGAGCAATGATCATGTTATTTCATGACATGATCCATAAAGAAGTCGAGGTATATGTGGATGACATGATTGCCAAATCTCACATAGAGAAGGATCACATCATTCACTTACAAAAGTTATTTGAACGTATGCAAAAATTCAAACTAAGGTTGAGTCCGAACAAATATACATTTGGTGTCAGGTCAGGCAAACTATTGGGTTTTATTGTAAGTCAACGAGGTATAGAGGTGGATCCCGATAAGGTGAAGGACATAAAAGAAATGACAGCTCCAAGAACAGAAAAAGAGGTTCGTGGTTTCTTAGGACGATTGAACTACATATCAAGATTCATATCACACCTAATTTCTATGTGAGAGCCTGTATTCAAACTAATCAGAAAAGATTAATCAGTGGAGTGGAATGAAGACTTTCAGACAACCTTTTAAACAATAAAACAATATTTACAAGAACCACCAATATTGATGCCACTTGTTCCTAGGAGACCACTTATCATCTACTTAACAGTTCTTGAGGGATCTATGGGATGTATATTTGGGAAACACGATGAAATAGGTAGAAAAGAACACGCCATCTACTACCTAAGCAAGAAATTTACTGATTGTGAAACTCAGTACTCACTCCTTGATAAAACATGCTATGCTTTAGCTTGGGCTACTAAATGGTTGAGGCAGTATAGGTTAACTCACACCACGTGTGTTACACCCCAAAATTTTCCCTCTCATTTCTCAAAGAATCACCCTGGATCCTCAATTTTACTTCCATCCAATTCCAAGCCTTGAACTACAAATTTTCCAAGAAAATCACTCACAAGGGCAAAATGGTCATTTACACACTGAAAAGTCAAACTTTGACTTTTGGATCAAAATCAAGCTTCAAGAATCATATTTCATCAAGACACGTTGAGATATGAAGTTTGTTTCATCAAGAAATCCAAAAAGTCAAAACTCTAAATACTTATAACTTTCTAAGTGATTAAGAAAATTATGACAAGCTCAGAACTTCTGACTAGATTATCACCATAACACTCAGCAAATTCTGGACACTCTCAAGGCAGAGTTTGGTCAGAACTTCTGGGCAAGTTTTCACAAAAGCTTCAGTCAGAGTTTGCCAGGGTAATTCAAAGAAGGTTAAAAAGCATGCTGCAAGCTTTCTAGAAAGTATGAAAGTTCCTTCAGAACGTGCTGGAGCCAGAAGATACAAAGATCAAAGGATGGATGCTACGCTGAAGCAGAACTTCTGATCCAGAACTAAGCCATGGTGTAGAATCTCACGTTACAGGATTTCTGGTTGTGATAAGTGTCATCATCATTTAATGCTCACAACCACTTTTGAGTCTTTATCCAAGGGATTTCCCCCACGTGTACCCCTACTATCTTGGGATAGCAAACTTTGGTGCAAAAGTGTGCTAGGCCCATCTGTTGCTGTTGGTTTTCCTTAATTTTGGATGACAAATCCAGCTTAGGCGCTGCTAAACCTGCTAGCCATCCTTCTTTATGCCTTGAACCATGCTTGTTTAAGCTTACTTCAAGAGTAAGCCAACGTCTAGTGTATGATGTTAGTGCAACTTGACCTCTAAAAAAAATACTAAATCTTTGCCTATAAATTGAACTCCATTGGCAATTGTAAAGAGGTCTGAAATTTGAGAAAGAAAAGCCCTGAACCCCTGCTAAAATTCCAAGAGTCCAAAAGAGAGAAAAGGAAGCTGTGATACCTTCATAAAAAAATCTAAATTTCCCAAACAGAAAACCAAAACTTTGTTCTTCCCTTTGGATCAAAGAACACAACTTCTGTTCCGTCACTCTCGCTGACACCAGAACATCTGAAGGCAACAACTCAAACCTCCAAGCCCACGCTCCAGGTTCAAGGTAAGTCTTTCTAACTTTTCATTTTTTTCATTCAGAACATCATTAAATATGTGAATATCATAGTATTAATGTTGTACATATCATTGCTTAAGTAGAAAAACTGTGGATCAGAACTTCTTGATCAAGGCTAGACTCAGATTCAGGATTAGAACTTCTATAAATTGTTGTGTTATTATCCTTCTGATTTTCTGTTTATTAAGAACTGAATAAATTGCTGATGTGCTGATTAAGAGTTGAAATATGGCATAGAACTTCTGATGTTCACTCACAGCTTCAGCACAACATAGAACTTCTGAGTTCTCATCACTGTTAATGCACACTGAACTTCTGATGTTCACTCACTGTTTTAACACTTAGAACTTATGATTTTCACACTCTGATAACATGTTGAACTACTGATTGTTCACTCACTGTTTTGACACGCACAAAACTTCTATGATTTTTCTCACTGTTTAAACACACTAAACCTATGAGTTCTCTTCACTATTTTAAAATACATAACTTTTAAGATTTTCTCATTATTCTAAAATCCAGAAGTTCAGCACATAGCAACCCAGAATTTCCGTGTTTTCCCTCTAACGTGTCTTGCAGGACCTCAGAGTGTATCAATCCAGAACTTCTGACACTTCTGAATCACCACGCGCCCGGCTTCAGAACTTCTGATCCTTGTTGTTTTTCTTGCAGCAACACGTTGTTTCTATCTTTCATTTATTTTCCTTTTCATCATTTTTAATATTAACATAAAAAGACATAAAAATATTTTTCTTTTATTAAATTATTTCTTTTTCATTAAAATAAAAAAACCATTTTCTAAACAAGTTCTTTTTCTTTCTTATATTGTACATTTCAATATGGTTGTAATAGTAACTTAGGATTTAATTTTATTTGCAACCCCCATTCATAAATATGTACCCCCATCCTTAAATTATTGTAATAGCGTAGGACTTTACATTTATGCAATTTATCGCTTTCGAATGTAAATGCTAGTAACTAGGGTGTGTATGGAAAGACATGAAATTGACAAATAGATCACCCTAATCAAGACTAAAAGGCATGCAATCAAACACACTTTACACAAAAGCACTCTTAGGGTAATCCCACTTTGTGGCCTATCGGAAATATAGTCATGTCCCTCGAACATGGGCGTTTTAGCAAAAAACCCTCGATAAAAGATCGTAGTCCCTCGATAACCCTCGATGTTGCCTTTGATAAACGATCTAGTCCCTAAACGACATTGCTAAAACGTCCCATAGGTTGCTTCCTATAACTATACAAATGTCCCAACGTTCGTCCCTTCACATTTAACAATGGGGCTTCTTACCAAATCAATGGTAAGATAGCAACATCTAAAGGAGGAGGAAAAGAACATTTAAGACCTTTTGAGTAGGTAGATTTTCTCCTAGTTGCTCGCTTGCTCATAACAAAAACATTTTTATACACCCACACTTTCATTTTGAAATATTTTCAAAAGTTAACACTTTGTACGCGTTCTTATAGAAACGAGAGCCATTACAAAGAAAACCCTTTTCAAAAATCACTTTCAAAAAACACATCTCACAAACATCTTTTTTAAACTATTTTTCGAAACAACACTTTGTACGCATTCTTATAGAGACGAGAATCATTACAAAGTCACATTTTCAAAATACTTTCAAAACCCACAAGCACCCATTCAAACAAAAGCAAGTGATCTAGCAAGTAACTAAGAGCCCATGGAAAACCATGGATAAAAAGGGTGCTAATACTTTCCCTTTTCATAATCTACCCCCCGAACTCAAGAAAACATCTCTAAAGGTCTTTCCTGTGCTTTTTCACCTTTCCTTATTGGATAAAAGAAAAGTCATTGGCGACTCTTGCTAAACTGCGACATTTGCAAACACAAACACAAAACACCCAAGTCAGTTCTCCCACCATATCACAATATGGTTAATAGAAAGAATGGATCCTCTGAAGTATGTGTTCAAAAAGCCAGCTCTTACAGGAAGAATTTCACGATGGCATATGTTGTTATTCGAATACGACATCCAATATGTTACTCAAAAAGCTATCAAGGGTAGTGTACTTGCTAATCACCTGGCTCATCAACCATTTCCAGAATATCAACCAATGAAGTTTAACTTACCAGTTGAAGATATCATGGTCATAGGTGACTACGAAATACCAAGACTCGACAAAGGACCTGAACCAGGGGCACAATGGACACTCATGTTTGACGGTGCTTTAAACGCACTAGGACATGGTATTGGGGCTGTATTGACATCTCCAATGAATTTTCATAAACCTTATACTGCAAGGTTATGTTTTGATTGCACCAAAAACATTGCTGAATGCGAAGCTTGTATCTTGGGTCTAGAAGCCTCTATTGATCTAAGAATTAAACACCTCAAAGTATATGGAGACTCAATGTTATTCATATACCAAGTCAATGGTGAATGAGACACTCGACATCCTAAATTAATTCCAAATCAAGATTATGTTTTGAAGCTAGCTATGGAATTCACTGGATTACTTTCACTCACATTCTACGAGAAGAAAATCATATGGCAGACGCCTTGGCTACTCTATCAGCCATGTTAAAAGTAACCTGGCCAAATCATGAACCGCGCATCATAACCAGACATTTTGAAGAACAAGCACATTGTCTCACCATTGCAGAAGGACCAGATAACAAACATTGGTTCTATAACATCAAGAGATATTTGGAGAAACAAGAATTCCTAGAAAATGCCTCAATAATTGACAAGCAAACTCTACGAAAGCTAGCTACGAAATTCTTCTTAAATGGGGATATGTTGTACTAAACAAACTACGATATGGTGTTACTCAAGTGCATGGAGGAACATGAAGCAAATACACTTATAAGAGAGATCCATAAAGGAACCTTCAGGACTCACACAAATGGACATGCCATGGCTAGAAAAATCTTAAGGGCAGGTTATTATTGGTTGACGATGGAAACTGACTGCTATACGAAGACATGTCACAAGTTCCAAATCTACGCGAGCAAGGTGCACATACCACCAACTCCTCCGAATATCCTAAGTTCACCTTGGCCATTCTCGATGTGAGGAATTGACATGATAGTAATGATCAAACCAAACGCTTCTAATGGACACCGATACTAGTCGCATTGATTACTTCACCAAATGGGTAGAAGCTGCATCCTATGAAAATGTGACAAGACACGTGGTTACTTGATTTATCAAACATAACATTGTATGCAGGTTGTGATACGGTGGGAAGAATTGACTGTTTTTGGAATGCTGGTTTGCGTTTTGCGTTTGTGTTTGCAAAATGTTGCGGTAAGCAAGAGTCGCCACTGAATTTTATTTATCCAACATGGAAAGGAAAAAAGCACAGAAAAATTCCTTTTTCGAGATTTTCTAAGTACGGGGGGTAGATTATAGAAAGGGAATGTATTAGCACCATTTCTATCTGTAGTTATCTACGGGCTCTTAGGTACTTGCTCATCGTTTTCAAAATGTTTTCTTTGTGCTTGTGGGTTTTGAAAAGTTTTTGTTTTAAACTTCGATTTAACTCTTGCTTCTGTCCTCAAGAGTGTAATGAAGGGTTTTTGAAAACTTTGTTTGTAAAGAGTGTCAGTGTGAAAAATTTGTTTTATTTTGAATGAGCAAGTATCTAAGAACTATCTACCTACTAGAAAAAAGGAATCATTCTATGCTAATTTCCTTTAGACAATGCTATCCCACTATTAGCGAGTAGGTAGCACCATCGTTGGAGTTTGAGGGTCAATTCGAATGAGGGACATACGGTCACTAAAGCAATGCTAGGACACCTTAGCGGTAAACCTAATGTCTTAGATCATTTGTTTGAGGCAACAATATCTGAGGCAACCGTTTCGAGGCAACTATGATCTTTTAGACAAGAGGGCGACCTCTAAAATACCCTATACTCAATGACCGTGTACGAAGGCAACCAAGTAGGGTGTATCCTAGAAGTGCGCATGTGCGAGTGTGTTGTTTTCAGTTTATTTTTATCTTTGCACATGTTAAGGGTGATCTAATTTGATTTTAGATTAAGCATTCATTCTTGTCATGCAAACCCTATTATCAAACATCTAACAGTTGTATAATTTGTAGAATTAAAATGCGGAAATTAAATTACAAGGCGTCGGGTATTTACATCGCCAAAAGCAACCCTTTGAGAATAAAATAAAGCGGTAAAATAATTAAATGTCCTAATTAACTATTACATACCGGAAGCAGATACATTAATTGGATAAAGAAAATAAAGTGCGACGCGAAATTAAATCAAATGCGAATTAGGGTTTTGACCCTTTTAAAAGAAAATGCTTTTTTTGTTGTTTTTATTTTAAGAAAAGAAACTTAATCCTAAATTAAATACTAAATTAATTATTAAATTAATTAATTAATGAAAAAAATGATTAATGACATATTTTTGGAGTTTTTATTATTTTAAGAAAGAAAATAAAAATAATTAAATTATGTTAAAACCTAATTAATTCTAATTGATTTTGAGATTTGATTTTATTCTCTTTCAAAGCTTTCCAAATTTGGCCTAAATCACATCTTTTTGTGCATAATGACCTTGATACGAGTTTGATTACAATGCTAGCTGTAGTTGGAGCCTAAAACAACCAAAAAAATCCTTTGTTATCAATGCTTTAGATTTTATTTGATTTTATTTGATTTAAATCAAATTAATTCAAATAAAAATCAAAATAATTAATAAAAACATGACATGGACACATGGCCAAGGCTAAAGCACGTGGGAAATAATGCAAACTCAAAACAAGTGAAAAAGAATGGGCCCATTTGGCAAAATTTAAAGTTTTGGGGATAGTTGACTTTTGGCAATTTTGCAAAAAAGTCCAACTTCAACAATGCATAACTTCTTCAATTTTGAACTTTTGGAGGTGTTATTTGACTTTTTAGAAAGCTTGAGATGTCTTCTAATCAAACCTTTTGGTATCATCTAATTTTGATATCCCATGCTCAAGTTAGAAGCTTTTACAAAAAAAGTGTTTTTGTTAACTTTCAAAAATGACCTATAATGTCAAAATTCATAACTTCTTGTGAGTGCATATTTTGATCTTGGGGTATTAAGATGGATTGTAGGTAATTGAATCCTATTCGAAATGAGCTTTGGATAGGTCATTTCTCATAAAGTATGAGAAATTTATGCTTGGTCAAAGTTGAGTTGAGTTTTCCTACAAAACCCTGATTTAGCAACTTTTGAATCTTGATGAATTTTGAGCAATCATTGATGAATCATGATCAACCCTTGATAAAATGATGAAATATCCTTCAAAATGAGAATGTTGTCAAAAATATTGAAGTTTGACTGTATTTGGGTCACATTTGACTTTTGCCCTAGCACAATCGATTTTTGGACCTTTTGAGCAATTGAATGAGCAAAATTCCTCTGCAAGGCTTGAAACTTGACATGGATGATCTTGAGAACATATTAGGACATTGGTGAGCACTTTGGGTCACTTGGACTTAAGGATCTTGATTCAACACAAAACCCTAATTTGAGTAGACTGCCTTAGGAGAGAGCTTGTCTGGCCAACCCTTGGACTACTTTGAGCAATTTGGAGATCTTTCTTGCAATGTTTTGAGAAATATGGGAGGGCATATTTTGGGGTACAACAGCTTCCCCTGTTCAATCTTCTTAAACCTGAGGATGTAGATTGGCTTTCGTGCCTTTTGTGATTCGAAGGTGGAAGAGGATTGAACACTAGAGTGCCTAGAAATTTGCACTCACATGAAGTGGTAGTTGCTTTGTGATGTCGGGAATGGGCTTACAGATGCCATTTGGATAAGTGTCGATCTCATAAGAGATTCCTTAGCGAGAACTTGTATACCTTCTATTGAGGAAGATTCTGTTGGGGAAGTCTGATCTTTGTTGAGGGAAAGGAACTCGCCCGTAATTCAACTGAGGTGTCGAGATTTAGGAACTTGCCCGTAATTCAACTGAGGTGTCGAGATTTAGGAACTTGCCCGTAATTAAACTGAGGTGTCAAGATTTAGGAACTTTCCCGTAATTCAACTGAGGCGTCGAGATTTAGGAACTTGCCCGTAATTCAACTAGGGGGAAACATCTTCGCCGAGATTTAAGAACTCGCCCGTAATTCAACTGAGAAAACTTCTCTGCTGAGATTTAGGAACTCGTCTGTAATTCAACGGAGGAACACTTTTGTCGAGATTTAGGAACTCGTTTGTACTTCAACTGAGTAAACATCTCTGCTGAGTTTTAAGAACTCGTCTATAATTCAACTGGGGAAACATCTTCGTCGAGATTTAAGAACTCGCCCGTAATTCAATTGAGAAAACTTCTCTGCTGAGATTTAGGAACTCGTCTGTAATTCAATGGAGGAACACTTTTGTTGAGATTTAGAAACTTGTTTGTACTTCAACTGAGAAAACATCTCTGCTGAGTTTTAAGAACTCGTCCGTAAATTAACTGGGGAAACATCTTCGTCGAGATTTAAGAAATCGCCCATAATTCAATTGAGAAAACTTCTCTGCTGAGATTTAGGAGCTCGTCTGTAATTCAACGAAGGAACACTTTTGTTGAGATTTAGGAACTTGTCTGTACTTCAACTGAGAAAACATCTCTGCTGAGTTTTAAGAACTCGTCCGTAATTCAACTGGGGAAACATCTTCGTCGAGATTTAAGAACTAGCCCGTAATTCAACTGAGAAAACTTCTCTGCTGAGATTTAGGAACTCGTCTGTAATTCAACGGAGGAACACTTTTGTTGAGATTTAGGAACTCGTCTGTACTTCAACTGAGAAAACATCTCTGCTGAGTTTTAAGAACTTGTCCGTAATTCAACTGGGGAAACATCTTCACCGAGATTTAAGAACTCGCCCGTAATTCAACTGAGAAAACTTCTCTGCTGAGATTTAGGAACTCGTCTGTAATTCAAACGGAGGAATACTTTGTCGAGATTTAAGAACTCGTCTGTACTTCAACTGAGAAAACATTTCTGCTGAGTTTTAAGAACTTGTCAGTAATTCGACTTGGGAAACATCTTCGTCGAGATTTAAGAACTCGCCCGTAATTCAACTGAGAAAACTTCTCTGCTTAGATTTAGGAACTCGTCTGTACTTCAACGGAGGAAAAAGCTTCATAGCTTTGAATTTTGTGAGAATTTAACCGCATCCTTCCTGAAAGATAAAGGTTAGTTGTATGTAATGCATGATATGTATCAAGCAAATGATGTTCTCAAAATAAATGAGATTGTGTCATATGACGTATATGCATGTCATGATGTATGGAAATGTAATGTTTTTAGTTGGGGAAAATAAATCCCGGGTAGCTGCTGGAGAAAAAGAGTTGAATTCTTCGTTTCCGCTGGGGATATCGAATGAAGATGATAGTGAGAATAAACCTGCAGGAGAGGATAACTTCGCTGGGGAATAAACTGATGAGGAGATTACTCTGTGGGGAAGAGATGCTCTGTAGAGGATTCCGCTGATAAATTCGGCTGGGGATAAAATTACCGTTGCTGGTGATACTGAATCCTGTTGGGGATTGAATTCCTGTTGGTGAAAGGAATGAACTCCGTTGGGGATGATTCTTCCAATAGAGACCTTACTGGGGATAATATTTTGGGCTCTACTGGGGATAATCTGCCAGAGTCTACTGGGGATGATTCTTCAAACTTCAATAGGGAAACTTTTTCAGACTGTGCTGGGGAAACTTTCCAAACTCCACTGGGGATATTTTATAGTCCGCCGGGGATGATAAGACTTTTCAGTGGTGACGATAGATAAAATCTGCTTGGGGAGAATATTACCGATTCATTCGCGATTGTGAGTCTCAGATGGGGAGAGCTAACATTACTGTCTTTTCTTACTCTGCGGGGAGTGAAAGTATTTCAGCCATATTTTTCAGCTGAATTTATCCTTGTACCTAGTGGACAGAGCAACTGTAAAGCTTGGACAATTCTTATTGCCCCTGTTTCTGATATTACAAGTAATCATCTTTTGTTTCGCATGTAAATATTTATGAGCAACAATTAATGTCAAATGCATATATCAAAAACTGAACATTGGACGTTCTTTGCAAAACAAAACAGAAAAAGGAAAACAGTTTGAAATTTCTTTGTAAAAATGACTTGTATTGATTTTGAAGTTAGCCTGTAAATAAGCGTTTTTGTACAAGAGGCTGACGTCCTAGTAAGACAACGCCGCCGATCGATAGAATTTATACAATTTGTAATAAACAAAGAAAAACAGCTATGTGAATAATCCCACTGGGTTCCAACTCTGATATTGCCCTTATGTCCTCGAGCATCTCATCACTTTCCTACTTGGTTGAAGGTAGATCAGATTGATTAGTGTCGTCCAAGCTTAAAGTCGATACCGAAGTCTAGTTGCAAGGTGATTCAATGAGACATAGTGTTATGCTTTAATCCCTAACTTTTGCCTGGACCGCCCTTTCGGGTTTTCAGTCCACCGGGATACCCTTTTTTGCCCAAGCCGCCTTTTTAGGTTTTCGACTTGCCGGGTGTACAAATTTTTTTCATTTTCATCCCTTATTTTGCCCGAACCCTTTTGGTTTGCCGGGAAGCCCTTATTTTTTCCTAGGCCAGTCAACCTAGCGGGTCTTTGATTATGCGTAGTATTTTTTCACTATGTCTGCATTGACGGGGTGAGGAAGGTCGTCACCATCCATGGTGGTTAGAATCATGGCTTCTCCTGAGAAAATGTTCTTAACCACAAATGGCCCTTCGTACGTGGAGGTCCATTTGCCCCTGGGACTACCTTTAAGTAGAATGATGTGCTTGATCACCAGATCCCCAACTTGATACTCTTGTCGTCTAACTTTCTTGTTAGATTCCTTGATCATCCGCTTTTGATGCATCTGACCATGACAAATAGCAGTAAGTCCCTTTTCGTCGATTAAGTTCAGTTGATCAAGCCGGGTCTGAATCCAGTCATCTTCGCTCAAACCTGCATCCTTCATAATCCGAAGAAAGGGTATCTGAACTTCAATGGGCAGGACGGCCTCCATGCCATAAACCAAGGAATAGGGTGTTGCCCCTGTTGACGTCCGTGCTGAAGTACGCTACCCATGAAGAGCAAATGGTAACATCTCGTGCCAGTCTTTGTATGTCACCGTCATCTTCTACACAATCTTCTTAATGTTCTTGTTAGCCGCTTCAACAACCCCATTCATCTTCGGCCGGTAAGGAGAAGAATTATGATGCTGTATCTTGAATTGCTTGCAGAGCTCGGTGATCATCTTATTATTGAGATTTGTACCATTGTCCGTAATGATCCTCTCTGGTACACCATATCGACAAATCAGATTGTGAAGAATGAACTGTGCCACGACGTTCTTGGTCACTGTAGCAAAGGAAGCTGCTTCAACCCACTTAGTAAAGTAATCAATAGCTACCAGGATGAAACGATGCCCGTTAGATGCCGTAGGCCTGATCTCGCCGATCATGTCAATGCCCCACAATGCAAAAGGCCAAGGAGATGTCAAAATATTCAGAGGAACCGGAGGTATGTGCACCTTATCAGCATAGACTTGGCACTTATGACAGGTCCGAGAATGCTGATAATAGTCGGCTTCCATTGTAGACCAATAGTATCCTCCCCGAAGGATTTTCTTTGCCATGGTATGTCCACTGGAATGAGTTCCGAAAGTACCTTCATTTAACTCTATCATGATCCTTTCTGTTTCGTTCTTATCCATACAACGCAGTAAGGTCGAATCATGGTTACACTTGTAAAGGATGTCATTACTGATGAAAAACTTCGCTGTGAACCTCCTTAGAAACTTCTTATCATTAACAGATGCACCCTCGGGGTATTCTTGAGCCTCAAGATACCTTTTCACCTCATGAAACCAGGGTTTATCTGCTACCTCTTCAGTCTCAATGTCGCAACAATGTGCAAGTTCGTCCAACCTTTCAATGGTAATCCGGGGAGCCTCGTTGTCCCAATTGACTTTGAACATAGAAGATATCATAGCCAGCGCGTCCGCTAACTGATTCTCCTCTCTAGGGAAGTGTTCAAAAGTTATCTCCTCGAAATGTGGAAGCAACGTCAACACATACTCCTTGTAAGGAATAAGATTTGGGTGTTTCGTATCCCACTCGCCTTTGATCTAACTGATCACAAGAGCGGAATCTCCAAATACACTTAAGAACCTAATCCTTAGGTCAATAGCTGCTCGAAGACCCATAATGCATGCTTCATACTCCGCCATGTTGTTGGTGCAGTTGAAACATAATCGGGCGGTGAACGGAGTATGAGAGCCTTTAGGAGATATGATCACGGCGCCAATGCCATTGCCCAAAGCGTTTGAAGCTCCATCAAAGTACATAGACCATCGGGTTCCTTCCTCAGGTCCTTCATCCGGTCCAGGTGTCTCACAGTCAGTCACTATCATGATATTCTCATCCGAGAAAGTTAAGTTCATAGACTGGTAATCGTCCACTGCCTGATGTGCCAAATGATCTGCCAACACACTTCCCTTGATTTCCTTTTGGGTCGTATACTGGATGTTATACTCAGTCAAGATCATCTTCCATCTTGCTATTCTTCTAGACAAGGCAGGCTTTTCGAAGATATACTTGATTGGATCCATCTTTGATATCAATAGAGTAGTGTGAGTCAGCATATACTGTCTCAGCCGGCGAGCAGCCCATGCCAAAGCGCAGCAAGTTTTCTCAAGCAACGAGTATCGAGTCTCGCAGTCGGTAAACTTTTTGCTAAGGTAATAAATAACATGCTCTTTTCGGCCAGACTCGTCATGCTGCCCTAGCACACACCCCATTGAGTTGTCGAGTATTGTCAAGTATAAGATCAGAGGTCTCCCTTCAACTGGAGGCATCAGAATAGGTGGCTCTTGGAGATATTCTTTGATCCTTTCGAAAGCGGCCTGACATTCATCGTTCCATCTTACCACTTGATCTTTCTTCAGTAACTTGAAGATTGGCTCACAAGTAGCAGTCAGGTGCGAGATGAATCGGGAAATATAGTTCAGACGTCCCATAAAGCCTCTAACTTATTTTTCTGTTCGGGGAGCTGGCATTTCCTATATAGCCTTCACCTTTGCAGGATCCACTTAAATACCCTTATCACTTACGACGAAACCCAGCAGCTTACCAGATCTCACCCCGAAGGTGCACTTGTTCGGGTTTAACCTCAGCCTGTACAACTTCAACCTGTCAAATAGCTTCTGAAGATGGTCCAAATGTTCTTCCTCAGCCTGGGATCTTGCAATCATGTCGTCGACGTATACCTCAATCTCATGATGGATCATGTCATGGAACAAAGCGACCATGGCACGATGATATGTTGCCCCAACATTCTTCAATCCGAAAGGCATGACCTTATAGAAAAAGGTACCCATTGAGTAACAACGGTTGTCTTCTCCATATCTTCGGGAGCCATTTTAATCTGATTATAACCGGAGAAACCATCCATAAAGGAGAAGACCTTATGTTGTATGGTGTTGTCAACCAGAACGTCGATATGAGGCAGAGGGAAATCATCCTTGGGGCTTGCCCTGTTCAGATCGCTATAGTCAACACACATTCGAACTTTACCATCCTTCTTCGACACAGGAACCACGTTGGCCACCCATTGTGGGTAAGAAGTAACTGCTAGAAAACCAGCATCAAACTGTTTCATAACTTCAGCCTTGATTTTCTCAGACATCTCTGGGCGCATTCGGCGGACTTTCTGTTTCACTGGAGGAAGTCTTCCTTGGTAGGTAGGCGGTGAACCACAATATTGGTATCCAACCCAGGCATATCTTCATAAGACAAGACAAAGATCTCAACATAGTCACGCAACATCTGAATCAACCGTTGCTTAACACTAGCTTCCAAATTTCCACCGATCTTGACTTCTTTATTGTCTACCTCTGTACCCAGATTCACTGTTTCCACTGGCTCTTCATGCGGCTGTATGGCCCTCTCTTCCTGAAGTAACAGTCTAGCAAGTTCACCAGGCACTTCGTAATCATCTTCACCTTCGTCTTTGGGTAAGTTGATCGGACTTTCGAAGTCATAATCGACAGTAGCAGAGTCATTATCAGTGGGATCCAAAGTGGATGTAGACCTGTATATGTGAGTGTGTGTAAAATAGCTATTTTGCAAGATAAAAAAGAAAAACAAGGAGCGAAAAATTTGAAATGCAAGAAAATGTCCAATGCTTTTATTAATGATATATGGAAATGACACACATAAAGCCCTCACAAACAAAGCCACGGTGTCTCGGGTAAGGCACCAGGCCGTAAATTTAAAAAATTGTCTATTACAAATTCAAAACAAAAGTCTCATTACTGGGTAATAAAAGAAATTGGGACGAAGTCCTTTGCCGTCCAATTGCTTAGTCCGCCATCAGTAGTTGGGTAGATCCAACTGTCGAACTCAGATTCTTCAACATCGTCTTCAATGGCATTCACTCCTGAATTGTTGACAAACAGGAGAGGCCCTCTAATCCGTGCATGCCGAACAACCCTTTGAGCTTCTGCAGTGAAACCCCAACCAAACTTGTTAGTCTTATGTGCAAAATCAAGGAGTTGGCCCCAATTTGCACACCCATCTTTCTCAACAACAGCCCGGGCATCCTTTAGGGAAGCCATCTTCATTGGAAGATCTTCAGTAATAATTTCAGTTGATGCTAGCGTCTGGAGCACTTCTTCAAAATGTTAAAACGGGGTCTCAATGAACTCCCCGTCCATCTCCACATATCAAAAAGAGTTGAGGTGGCTCACCATGTACTCCTCTTCTCCTCGTACCTTAACAATTTTCCCCTTGACTGGGTACTTCAGCATCTGGTGGAGCGTAGAAGTGACTGCCCCAGCTTTGTGGATCCACGGGAGACCCAACAAACAAGAATAAGATGGCCGAATGTCCATCACATGAAAAGTAGACGCGAAGATCTGAGCACCAACTTTAACTGGAATATCCACTTCTCCATGTACCATCCTATTGGACCCATCAAAGGCCCTAACTACAATGTTACTTGGCTTCAGCTCCAACCCTTCACAGTCCAACCGGTCTAAAGCTTTCTTAGGCAGAATGTTCAACGAGGACCCAGTATCCACCAATACATGGGCTAGAGTAGTGCCCTTGCACTCAATGGAGACATGCAGGGCATCATTATGATTCTTCCCCTTAGCGGTCAAATCAGCATCGGAGAAACCCAACCTGTTATCTGCTGTCAAACTAGCCACACAATCTTTAAACTGATCAGCAGATGTTTCCTGTGGCACGTGCGCAGTCTTCAGGAAAGCAATCAGAGCCTTAACATGGGCCTCTGAACACAATAATAAAGACAACATAGAGATCTTCGACGGGGTTTTCCCCAACGGTTCGACTACATTGTAGTCGCTTTTCTTGATGATCTTTAAAATTTCCTCTATCTCTTGTCTAGAGGCTTCAACAATAATCTTCTTCGGTGCCTCCGTCCGGGCAGGCTCACCGGTGGTCCCTTTTCCCTGAGTGTCAGCTAACTCTGTGACAGGGGTAAGAATTGGAACTTGAGCAGGGATAGTAGTAGATGTACTGGCTGGCGTAATAACAACATGCTTCCGAACAGTTGGTGGAGAGATCTCAGGGGAGAAAAGTCTTCCGCTGTGGGTGACTTTACTAGATCCAACTATATTACTGACGTCAGTATCAACCTCCTCATCCTTCAAATCTTGTTTAACCCCGTGATAATACACGTCAGCCCCATAGTGCCATGGGACAGCTTTATCTGATGTATAGGGGATAGGTCCAAGAACAGTGATGATCAAGGGAGCGATTCTCGGAACATATGTAATTCTAACAGGCTTTATCGAGAAAGCCTTGGAAGAATTATCGAAAATGGTGATTATAGAAATGTCTTCAAAAGGAACCAAAGGAACAAAAGTCTTCTCAAACAGAATTTCTTTGTTATCCATCAGGCGTTGGACACCTGACTTCAAAAGATGGCAACTGGTGGGTAGGACGGAACACATACGACAACCTTCGCCACATCCCAGAAATAAACTGGCTAACATAAGGTTCTTCTTCACAGCCATCAATGGAGTACCAATGTCTTTCACAGAAACTACAAACGAGTCTTCATCTACAACATTCACTCCATGCTTAGGTATCGGAGAAGTCATAACATTAGGCTTTTCGGGCGCTTCGAATTCAATTTCCTTAGCATAAATCAGATCCTGTACCTTATTCTTCAGGACCCAATAATCATTCGTATCATGCCCTGGGCTATCAGAATGAAAAGCACAACGGGCGTTCGGGTTGTACAACGATGATGTTGTATTGGGATTCTTCGGGGCTTCCTTCGGAATCAACAAGTTGGTCTTTAACAACCGCGACAGAATCTGAGACAGGGTCATATGGAGCTGAGTGAATTGTCTTAGCGGCCTCTCGACTCTTGGCTGATTGTTGCGTTGCGTGGCAACAGTTGGTCTTGAAATAATAACCGCATTGATCGCTTGGTGGCGCTCAGGTCTATTCTGGCTTTTTGAACTATAAAATGCACTGGACTCTTTCTTAAAAGGCTTCTTTTCGGTACCTGATGAAGCACCCTTCTGTATCTTACCGCTCTTGATACCGGCCTCAACTCTTTCCCCGGTCATAATCAGCTCAGTAAACCCGGACGATGAACTTCCAATCAGATGGTTGAAATATAGACCAGACAAAGTCCCCAGAAACATATCCACTAACTCCCTATCAGCCAGCGGGGGTTGTACTCTTCCAGCAAGGTCCCTCCATTTCTGAGCGTAGTCTTTGAAACCTTCGTTCGCACCCATAGACATACCCTGAAGTTGGGTACGCGTGGGAGCGAGGTCGGCATTGTATTGGTACTACTTGTAAAAAGCAACAACAAGATCTTCCCAATTACGGATACTAGTTCCTTCCAGCTGGTAAAACCATTCAAGTTGAGTCCCTGAGAGACTATCTTGAAAGAAGTGGATCCAGAGGTTCTTATCAGCATTGTATGGCTGGATCTTTCTAACATACGAACGGAGGTGTAGCTTTGGGCAGGAGACCCCATCGTATTTAGCAAAGATCGGTGCTTTAAACTTGTGGGGAATCACCACCCCAGATGACAAACCCAAATCACCAAAGTCCAATCCAGGTACCTTCTGGATCTCCATCGCACTTAACCGGTCTTCAAGCTGTTTATACCTATCCTCAGCTGGAGGATACTGGTCTTCGTCAAAGTCAGTCTCGTTGTCTGAAACCACCGGGCTAGGAGCCCTCCTTTCTTCTTGGTTTTCTCCCCCTCCAGATGAGTGGGATAAATTGACTTCATCTCACAAATTGTTCCCGAATCTGTGACCCATGTTCAGGAGGACCGTCTTCTTCTTCTTCTTCTTCTTCTTCTTCTTATCCTTCAAGAT
Organism: Vicia faba; assembly: GCA_948472305.1. NCBI lineage: Eukaryota > Viridiplantae > Streptophyta > Magnoliopsida > Fabales > Fabaceae > Vicia > Vicia faba. Next base: position 507,710,580 of record OX451736.1, on the reverse strand, counting down.
AAGAGTCTTCAGATCTTGCTGACCCTTAGCCAAATTCATGAACATTTCCTGGAATTGAGCGTTTTGAGCTTGTAGAGCCTTGATAGCTTGATCAGTTGATGTTTCAGCAGACATGATGCTGAAATAAACAGTGAAGTAGATGAGAAACCTGTAAGGGTACCTGTAATGAGGTGCATGGGAATGATATGTGTATGATATGATTTCAAATACTTTAGCGATTCAAATTCGTAAACCAAAATGAAACACACTTTATTAGATAAAAAACTTGAAACAATGTTTGACAAATGCCTTTAAGGCGTTACAAAAGGAAATACTGAAAAGTAAATCAAAACTAGAAATAACAAAAGACATCAGCACTCCCATGGCCGTTTTCCGTTGGTGCTGACATAATCATTGAGGACCTTCTCATTCTCCAGCTGCCTTGTAAGCTTTAGAATCTTCCGCTCCTGCTCGTGATACTTTTCTCTGTAAGTATCCCGCTCTTCTCTCAACTGGATCCATGACCTCTTTAATGCCCCAATGTCAGTTGGCATGTACGGATGTAGGACAATAGGAGGAACCCCTTCTTCATCAGCATTCTCAACAATTACCGGTAAGAAAGCTTCATACGACATTCCCAGCTTTTGGGCACGGATTCGAACCCATTGGAGATATGGTTCCATCGGAAGAGAGGTCTTCATCCCTAACTCATGTGGATCAGACCTGTGTACCATGTTCCAAGCTCGTATGAACCTGCGGCGATGCTCCTCACTATCCCCTTGGAAGTCAAAAACAATGCTCGGAAGCAACAACTCATGAGGTCCGTCCCTCCTAGCTCGCCCGAACTGTCGCAAATCCAAACAAGGATTATAGGTGATCCCTCCCCTAATTCCAAGTAAAGGAACATTGGGGTATTCTCCGCACCGGTCGATAACATAATTCTGTAGGCCCAACTCATGCCTTCCTTGTTCTTCAAAACAGATTTGGGGAGGTGAGAAATAAACCACCTCGCCAGCAATGGTGCACAGCACATAAAGGTTCCCCGTTTCTGAGAAGTACGGGCATAAAGAGCATGTAGAATGTCCCCTAAGAGAGTGGGTACTGGATTACAGGACATGAAAATCCTTATCGCGTTCACATCAACAAAGGAATCTGAATTGGGAAACAGAACCAACCCATAAATAAGAAGAGCCAGAATGTCTTCAAATGCCTGAAAGTCTAGACTGTCCAAGAACTGATTAGCCCGATCAACCAAGAACTTAGCCAAGAAGCCTTTTGTCCCACTCCAAGTTTCCCAGTTATACATTACCTCAACCTTTGTCAGATGTAAGGCTGTAGCAACATCTTTTGGCCTAAGAGCTTTCTCCCAACCAGTAAATGGCGTATGCTCTAGAATGGAAATACAAAGCAAATCAGAGAACTCTTCCAAGGTAGGGACCAAGTGATAGTCCGGGAAGGTGAAGCAGTGGTACAATGGATCAAAGAACTGGCACAAGACACTCAACATCTGCTCATCCATTTTTGAAGTGAAAAACCCAAGGAGGTGACCATGTCTTCTGATAAAGGAGGAAGTATCTGGAACTTTGGAAACCAAATCTCTAAACTGAATAGGAATCTGTACAAAGCTGATCCGAATAGTGTTTCTACACATAGAGGCCATGACCTATAAAACAGAACAAAGATGAATCCTCTCTGTCTTTGAAATAGGTTAGTCTGATGCAAGATGCATGCAATGTCATGATGCATGATGTTATGATAGAAGCACACCACAAGTATTCACAGATAGCAAACATGGTAAGGGCACACAAGTCACACAAATAGCCCTTAGATTTCAGGCTGGCAAGGAGTTTAGGTATTACCCTCTTTCAGTTTAGTTGGTTCAACCTGTCCTAATAATAGTAACCGGGTTCTAGAGGATCTCAATATCACTGACCACCCTCGATCGGTCATAATTCCATTTTGGCAACCTTTTCTTGCGGCCGAAATCATCGCGAGAGTTTGGTCTCAATGAGTGTAGCATACTGCTACTGTTCTATGGCCAAGTTGGTCAATTATAGGTTCTAAGGTCAGTTGGTGCTTAATGACCCCTTAGAAGACCCATATTCTCCTTGTTCCAACACAAGGGATATCGGTACAAACTAAAGTGCCACACCAACGTAGCTACTGCTTCAACCGTATCGGTCTACGCCATACAATTCCCTCACAGTCTATTGCTACTTACCTAAATGGTATCCCCAGATCCAGGTTAGGACCTATAGAAACTCCGATTCAAACCCACAAAGATAAAGCATACAAATCAAGCAATTGAAAACATTATGATGAACTAGTCCTAAGGTACACCCCACTTATTAACTCCCCAGCAGAGTCGCCAGTTCTGTGATAGGGTGGGAAGAACTGACTGTTTTTGGAATGCTGGTTTGCATTTTGCGTTTATGTTTTCAAAATGTCGCGGTAAGCAAGAGTCGCCACCGACTTTTATTTTATCCAACATGAAAAGGAAAAAAGCACAGAAAAATTCCTTTTTTGAGATTTTCTAGGTACGGGGGGTAGATTATAGAAAGGGAAGGTATTAGCACCCTTTCTATCCATAGTTATCTACATGCTCTTAGGTACTTGCTCATAATTTTCAAAATGTTTTCTTTGTGATTATGGGTTTTGAAAAGTTTTTGTTTTAAACTTCGATTTAACTCTTGCTTCTGTCCTCAAGAGTGTAATGAAGGGTTTTTGAAAACTTTGTTTGTAAAGAGTGTCTGTGAAAAATTTGTTTTGTTTTGGATGAGCAAGTATCTAAGAACTATCTACCTACTCGAAAAAAGGAATCGTCCTATGCTAATTTCCTTTAGACAATGCTATCCCACTATTAGCGAGTAGGTAGCACCGTCGTTGGAGTTTGAGGGTCAATTCGAATGAGGGACATACGATCACTAAAGCAATGTTAGGACACCTTAGCTGTAACCCTAATATCTTAGATCATTTGTTTGAGGCAACGATATCCGAGGCAACCGTTTCGAGGAAACTATGATATTTTAGACAAGAGTGCGACCTCTAAAATACCCTATACTCAATGACCGTGTACGAAGGCAACCAAGTAGGGTGTACCCTAGAAGTGCGCATGTGCGAGTGTGTTGTTTTCAATTTATTTTTATCTTTGCACATGTTAAGGGTGATCTAATTTGATTTTAGATTAAGCATTCATTATTGTCATGCAAACCCTATTATCAAACATCTAACAGTTGTATAATTTGCGGAATTAAAATGCGGAAATTAAACTACAAGGCGTCGGGTATTTACATCGCCAAAAGCAACCCTTTGAAAATAAAATAAAGCGGTAAAATAATTAAATGTCCTAATTAACTATTACATACCGGAAGCAGATACATTAATTGGATAAAGAAAATAAAGCGCGACGCGAAATTAAATCGAATGCGAATTAGGGTTTTGACCCTTTTAAAAGAAAATGCTTTTTTTGTTGTTTTTATTTTAAGAAAAGAAACTAAATCCTAAATTAAATACTAAATTAATTATTAAATAAATTAATTAATGAAAAAAATAATTAATGACATATTTTTGGAGTTTTTATTATTTTAAGAAAGAAAATAAAAATAATTAAATTATGTTAAAACCTAATTAATTCTAATTGATTTTATTTATTTACAAAAATAAATTAAAGTTAATCTAGAATTAAAAACATAATTAATTAATTAGTATTTATTAATAAAAATAAAATTCTGAATTTTATTGGATAAAAAGTATTTTTTGGTGATTTTTGATAAAAAAATTTGTTATTGGTTAGTAAATTAAATAAGTAAAATTAAATAACTAAATAATAAAAAAATGTAAAAGAAAGAGTGAGAATGGGCCTTTTTTGGAGGATGTAGAAAGCATTTTTGTTGGCCCATTTGAAGCTGACCCAATTGACTTTTTGTGATCTTGTGCCCACGCATTAACTAGCCTTTTGGTGGACCTTCAATACTTGACCACCAGATCTGGCCACCTGGCCATCTGGCATGCTGAGGAGTGAGGCGCATGGTGGACTGTGGACTTGAGTGCACATTAGATCTCCTGAAAAATGTCAAGAAAATGCAAATTGCTGGAGGCAGGGATCGAACCCCTGACCTCCAGCTTCTGAACGCCTTAAGGCCAACATGGTTACCACTGGAGCGCTTGTGTTTACTTGTTATTATAATACAAACAAAATATATTATATAAAAACAAAATTAATTGCCAGAAAAATAAAAAAAATGCACGATTATTTGAACCGACCTATGGATGGATGACACGAGTGCTTCTTCTTCCTCTCTCCGTGGCCAAAACCAAAACACCTATACCAACGGACAGAGGTCCGTCGCTACAAGCTTGTCCACCTTTAAAATCTTGCACATGCCACAAAAATGGACTCTAAGACCATGGTTGGATTCGTCTCAACCTACTGATCACAACTATGGCCATCATCATGGCCAATTTTTCCTAAAACGAAAAAGCCCAAAAACAAGAACCAAACCCTAGCAATGGTGGATCTCCATATAGGTCAGATAAATGCAATTGGTTAATGCAAAAAGCTTGCAAATGGCATGGTGATCACAAATATGCAGTTATTTTGTATTAGCAATGCCTAATTTATGAAATATGAAATCAAAAACATGGCGGACTCGTGAGGAACTTACAACGCTTAGGAGGGTCTGAAAACATGTTGTCTTGATTGGTTTCGCTTCTAGAGATGGCCAGGAAGAGATTGAGACCAATATCAAGGCTTGAAACTGCCTCTAGGGTGGATTTCGATCTCAAGCTTTTTCTTGTTTTTTGCAAACTTTGTTCTGCCTCTAGAACTGTTCTCCAACCCTGATTTCTGTCCCTCTCGCCTCCTTATGTATTGTACAATACATTAGGTCTGAATTCGTTGTCCAAATCTTCCTTCATTGATGATTTTGAGATTTGATTTTATTCTCTTTCAAAGCTTTCCAAATTTGGCCTAAATCACATCTTTTTGTGCATAATGACCTTGATACGAGTTTGATTGCAATTCTAGCTGTAGTTGGAGCCTGAAACAACCAAAAAAATCCTTTGTTATCAATTCTTTAGATTTTATTTGATTTAAATCAAATTAATTCAAATAAAAATCAAAATAATTAATAAAAACATGACATGGACACATGGATAAGGCTAAAGCACGTGGGCAATAATGCAAACTCAAAACAAGTGAAAAAGAATGGTCCCATTTGGCAAAATTTGAAGTTTTGGGGATAGTTGACTTTTGGCAATTTTGCAAAAAAGTCCAACTTCAACAATGCATAACTTCTTCAATTTTGAACTTTTGGAGGTGTTCTTTGACTTTTTAGAAAGCTTGAGATGTATTCTAATCAACCCTTTTAGTCTCATATAAATTTGATATTCCATGATCAAGTTATAAGCTTTGACAAAAAAGGTGTTTTTGTTGACTTTCAAAAATGACCTATAATGTCAAAATTCATAACTTCTTGTGAGTGCATATTTTGATCTTGGGGTATGCATACGGATTGTAGGGAATTGTATCCTCTTCAAAATGAGATTTGGATGGGTCATTTCGCATAAAGTATGAGAAAGTTATGCTTGGTCAAAGTTGAGTTGACTTTTCCTATAAAACCCTGATTTAGCAACTTTTGAATCTTGATGAGTTTTGAGCAATCCTTGATGAATCATGATTAACCCTTGATCAAATGATGAAATATCCTTCAAAATGAGAATGTTGTCAAAAAATCTTGAAGTTTGACTGTATTTGGGTCACAGTTAACTTTTGCCCTAGCAAAGTCAATTTTTGGACCTTTTGAGCAATTGAATGAGCAAAATTCCTCTGCAAGGCTTAAAACTTGACATGGATGATCTTGAGAACATATTAGGACATTGGTGAGCACTTGGGGTCACTTGGACTCAAGGATCTTTATGCAACACAAAACCCTAATTTGAGTAGACTGCCTTAGGAGAGAGCTTGTCTGGCCAACCCTTGGACTACTTTGAGCAATTTAGAGATCTTTCTTTCAATGTTTTGATAAAAATGGGATGGCAAATTTTGGGGTACAACACAAATATAAGATCCCAAGCAGAATTATTACAGACAATGGGTCCAACTTGAACAACAAAGTAATGAGGGAATTATGCGATGATTTCAAGATTGAACATCATAACTCATCACCTTACCGACCCAAGATGAACGAGGCCGTTGAGGCTGCCAAAAAAATATTAAGAAAATCATTAAGAAAATGGTGAAGACATAAAAATTGGCACAAAATGCTTCCCTTTTCTCTACATGGCTACCGTACTTCAGTCTGTACTTCGACAGGTGCAACTCCTTTCTCTCTGGTTTTTGGCATGGAGGTTGTACTCCCCGTTGAAGTGAAGATTCCATCACTACGAGTTCTAATGGAAACCAAGCTTGAAGAATCAGAATGGGTTCAAACACTAATTGATCAACTCAAACTCATTAAAGAGAAACGTTTAATAGATCTATACCATGATCAGTTGTACCAAAAGCGGATGAAAAAATCATTCAATAAGAAGGTCTGTCCTCGAGTATTCAAAGAATGAGATTTGGTTCTTAAAAAGACTATGCTACCTCTCCTAGATTCACTTAGTAAATGGAAACCTAAATACGAAGGTTCATATATGGTTAAAAAAAATTTCTTAGGTGGAGGTCTTATCCTCACAATAATGGATGGGTGGAACTATCACATCCTACGAACTCCGACGCAGTAAAAAAATTCTATGTTAAAAAATCCCTCTAAGTCGAAACCACAAATGAGCGACTTAGGCAAAAATGGGCGTCCCAGTGGGTTGAAAACCCTAAAGGGAGATCCAGGAAAAAATTAGGGACATATAAACAAAATCATTATCCCGGTGGATTGAAAACCCGAAAGGGCGATCCAAGCAAAAGTTAGGGATCTTATTCAAAAAATGAACAAATAGACTGCGATTCGAGAATTTACTAATATGACCAGGAAGGAGAAGGATAGATCTAAATCATCTGACTCCGAAGAAAATAAGGTTGGAGTTAACAAAGGACATTGGAAAATTAGCAGTATCGATTATCATTTTTATTGCCATTTTCAAATTTTGTTAAACTTTCAGTAATTACTTCTTTTTAGGGGTTGCATCTTGTACTTTCCCCTACTCAAAGGAACTTTCATCAATAAAACAGTTTGCAAAACACTTGGTGCATGTACATACAAGACACTTGGTGAATATACATATGAAACACTTGGGTATCATATCAATAACATCATTTTTGGGTATTATATCACCTTAGGGCATTGTGCATATACATTGTGCATTGCATTTTCAAAATTTTTAGGCCAAGCGTATTGCAAAATATATTAGGGCCTATTGCAAGCTAATTTATCTACGAGTTCAAACCTTAAGCTTTATTCATCAAATACCTCGGTTGAGAACATACACAACCGGTAGATTAGGGCAGTACTGGGTGATATATCTGTGATTTATATCCTTGGGTTAGTTATCTAAGATTCAGTTATGAAGCTCAAATTTCAAATATCAAATATCAAACCCGCAGTATTAATCCCATAGGTAGTGATAAATATGCAAACCTACGATATAACTTACTATGTTAGTCTCGAAGCTTTAGTAAGTTATCTATTTCTCAAACTCGTGTTATCTACCCCCTAGGTTGCAGTAGGTGTTGTAAACCAAAATTTGCCCTCTCATTTCATCAACATTTTCTCACCACAAGACTCTTGGAGCTTAAGATCAAGTTAGGGTTTGCTCTGCTCAAGACTCCTCCTTGCACTGTTGACCCAAATTAGGGTTTGAATTTGCATCAAGATGTTTTGACCTAAAATGCCCAAGGTGGCTTTCATGCTTCATATTGGACTCACAAGTTTATCCATACCAAATTCCAAGCCTTGATTCCAATCTTTGCCCAGTCAATTGGACAGTTGACCTAGAAATCAGCTGTATTGGGGAAAAAGTTAATTGTGGCCAATTGACAGTCAAACTTCATAATTCTTGACCCACATAAACACTATGAACTCATATGAACCATTTGGTCAAGTTTGGATCACAATTCCACAAGAAATTTGACCAGATCACCAAAAGGGTAAAATGGTCATTTTTAGGGTTTTGACTGCACAAAGGCAATTTTTGACTGTTTGACCTAGCCAATGGAAAACCAAGCTCACATATGGACTCAAGGACTCAATGGCATGGTCTTGACACATTCAACAAGCTCAAAAAGTCCCAAATGCACAGGATTGACAGATGAATTTTCCAGTCAACTGATTAAAATTTGACTGTATATTGAAAAGTCAAACTTTGACTTTTTGGTCAAAATCAAGTGCCAAGATTCATTTTTCATCAAGACATGTCAAATTATGAAACTTGTTCATCAAGAAATCCAAATTTACAAATTAGGGTTTAAAATGAAGAAATTTCATAACTTAGAAATTTTCTAAGTTACAAAATTTCCTTATTTTTTCCTAACTTTGTCCCATTTTTTCATCAAGATACATTTGGATTCAAACAAAACTCAAAACATGAAAGTTATAGTCCATTGCAAAATATACAACTTTGATTCACAAAGCTTCCCCAAAAGAAGCTTGTAGCTCAAGTTATGATTTTTGGAATAAGGGTGCAAAACATTCTTAACTTAGAAAATTTTTGACCTATTTTAGGCAGGATTTTTGCCCAACTTCATGGCCACTTTTCACATGCTTCCACTTGGAATTTCAACTTTCATTACAACGATGGATTGTAGTACACATTCCAAGCTTTCCAAATTGTCCAAGAACTTCTCAAACACCCTTGTGGTTAGGGAGAATCGAATTTGCAAAGTTGGGCAAAATCCACTTTTGTTCTTGACCAAGGCATGTTCATACACTTTGCATTTTCAAACTCAGCTTGCACAAACTAGATTACAGGCCTCTAATCTTTCTCACACTCAATAATTTAATGCATATCTTTTGTGTTCAAGCCTTATTTTGTGTGTTTAGCCATTACATGCAAATTAATCCATATATGGAAAAAGCATTTTTGCCATTCTTGTAAAGATACACTTTATGTCAAATTCACAAATCAAAGAGGTACAAGCCAGATCTTTTGGGCACAAGTTTATGGACAAATCCCACTGATCAAGAACCAAGTTTGCAGCATGCTTGAGGGGCCTGTAGTAGCCTATAATCCAACTTGACAATCTTTGCTTAAATAAGAAGAAACATTGCAAAAGATATACCACATTCACTTCCTGCAAGCACAAGCCTAAACAAACTTCATGAGCACTTTCCAAACATCAAACCAAGTTTGAAACACGACCAAACCATCCCTCAAACCTACATATACAGAAAAACACAGTTTGGTGGCAAAACAGGGCATAGGCTGCAACTTGAATCCCACAGTTCATTCCTGTCGTGCGTTTTGGCTGAAACCTCTTCAAACACATTCCCTACCATCCATTGAAGCTATTCCAAGCATTGAACTTGAACTGTAACATCCATAACCAAGGTTGCCATTTTCACTTTTCATCTGTGCAGGTTGACTTCCATAGCTCGATTCAGTAAGATTCAAAGTAAGCCAAGCATAGAGGAAGCATCCTTGGACCTCAGGCAAGCTGTACAAGTCCTCAAACTCCATTGAAGATACCTCCATTGCTGTACACGACTCAAGCTGAACAGGTAAAAGTTTGAACTTCTATCTCTCTATCCAGGCATATTTAGGCTTAAGTTTGTGAAGAAAGTATGTCCTACTCATGGCCCTGAAGCTACCCATATCCTCACTTTTCATTTATATTGTGTGTGTTAAGAGAATTTTGGACCTGAACATTGGAAAAAAGTTAGGTCAGGAATTGGGGGAGAAGAAATTCTCTCTCATTTCTGAGAGTTAGAACAACTTTTTTATATGTTTGGAATCGTGACAAGATGCTCTATATTATTGATGTTGTAAGTTTTTGTTAAAAGTCAAAGAATCAAGATATAGCAGGATGAGCAAGGAACGCGCGTTTTCTTGTTTCAAACAGAAGCTGGAGGAAGAAGATGATGTTTTGGGCTGGGCCTGAGCAATCCCTGCTTTTTGCACCATCCTTTTCCACCTACACCTCCTTGGCCCATTGTGTGTTATTTTGATTATTTTTGACTTTTCTTTTTTTCTTCTGACTTATTATTTTTTGTCAAAATATAAAAAACATTAAAATTATTTTTTCACCCATTTTTGTATTTATTTGGCATTTGTTTGTGTATTTAAGCATATATATATAAATCAATATATTTCTTTTTATTTAAAACACAAAACAATAATACAAAAAATATTTTTTTTTTAGTTATTATTTTTTATTTGCATCTTTGAAAACATTTTCTAAAAATATACTTTTTTTGTAAATAATTAATATTTTTATTTTTGTACATATTTAGTATATTTAAATATATATATAATATAATACTTGTATATTTATTCAATATTTAGGATAAAAATATGAAAATAATACATTTTTATTTTTATTAATATTTGACATCAAAAATACCTTTTTTTTCACAATATACTTCTTTTTTTATTTTTTGTAAATAAATATATAAATATTGTATATAATATAATTAATAAATACTATTTATTTAGAAAATTAGGGTTTTGCCCTAAACCATGAAAATATCCAAAATTAACTTTTTTTTTTGTTTATATGTCACATGAAAAATACTATTACATACATATAAAACCATTTTTGTGCATTTTGCATATTTATTATATTTAGTTAATTATTGTACAATTAAATAACTTGTATATTCAATTTGGATGTAATAGTTTAGATTTAAATTTCTTGCTAAATATCCCCCATTTGAACATTTGTACCCCCATCCCCATAATTATGTTGTAATAATTTAGGACTTTAAATTCCGCATTTTAAAGCTTTCTAATTATGCCATGATAGACCTAGGGTTTGTATGCAAAATCAGCCAACAAATAGTTTGACCTAATTCAAAGATAAAAAAGCATGAAAATGGACAACACTAATCACACTTGCACCCTTAGAGTTACTCCACTTGTTGCCTTCAATAATGGGCCATGCTTGCATGTTGAGTTTCTTTGGAAAAACAAAATAATTCAAATGATCATAGTCCCTCGATGAAGCTTTCTCTAAGTTGCCTAAAAATGATCAAGTCCCTTAAAAGAAAAAGTTGCCAAAGACACTTGGCACTATTGCATTCATGGTCTAAATGATGACCCGCGCCCGTCCCGTTAACATCCTAACACAAGATTGTCCACCAAATGCAATGGTGGAACGATACTGTTAAAAGGGTTAAAACATGAGAAAAATCTTTGAGTAAATTTAGGGGTAGACAACTCTTAGTTATTTGATCAAACTTGCAAAACACACTTGCCTACTTTTCAAAACCCACCCCACAACACACTTTCAAAAACAAACTCTCAAAAACCTTGAAACATCTTTTCAAAAAGACAAACCCCTTTTGTAAAACATTCGAGTAAAGAATTGTTACAAGGGTTGCATAGACAAGGCATCTTTTTCAAAACATTTTCAAACCCACACACAAAGCACCATTTCAAACAATTGAAAGCACCATTTCAAACAATTGAAAATGCAAGGCAAGTGATCTAAGCAAGTAACTAAGAGCCCATAAATAACCATGGATAGAAAGGGTGCTAATACCTTCCCTTTCTATAATCTACTCCCCGAACCCATGAAAACATCTCAAAGGTTTTTCCTGTGCTTTTTAACCTTTCCTTAGGATAAAATAAAAAGTCAATGGTGACTCTTGCTAAACCGAAACATTTGCGAAAACAAACGCAAAACCTCAAGTCAGTTGTCCCACCGTATCACAGTAGGTATGTGAAAACTTGTGATATAATTCATTGTATTAGTCGCCAAGCAACGATGAATTATTAAGTTTGTGGTATTTATCCTCTAGGTCGTGATAAATGTGCAAGTCTATGATGCCTTACCATGTTACTCTTGAAGCGTTAGTAAGATATTTTCAAACCCGTATCATGTACTCCCTAGGTTGTAGTAGATATGCGAAATATGTGATTTAGCTCGTTGTGTTAGTCTCGAAGAAACAATAAGTTATTTATCTATTTTTAAACTCACGTGATTTACCTCCTAAGTTATGGTAAATACACGGTATCTATGATTACTTCTTTACTTTCTTTGTTATTTAAAATATTTTCAAGTCTATGATTTATTTTGGGGTTTTCCATTCTTTAATAACCTTGCGATCCAAATGTGTGAAACCTTCATATTCTCTCACCCTCAATCGAAGAGTAATTAAATATGGGAAGCTGTTATACCCCAAAATTTCCTTATTGGTAATGGTCAATTTATTTTAGATAATCTTTTTTCTATTGATGTTGGTGTTATTATATTTCTCTTTAAAATTATGATATTAACTCATATTATTGGTTGTTTAGATATAATAAAGTTTAACTTTTGGGAGAATTTTTATTTATTTATTTTAAATGGGGTGTATTAACTTAATTTGAACCTGAATGGCCCATTAGATTTGCTGATGAGCCCGTGATTGGATCCAGTTTAAATAAATAAATATATTTTTTATGGTTGACCGAAGTCAACATTTCTTTTATCTTCGTTTGTATTTTTTTATATATATTATTCAATATCATCTTATTACAAAGTATATATTGTTGACCCGGGGCCAACGTTTCATATAATTATTTAACTTGATTATCATTTTTTATTTATTTGTTATTATTATTTTTTATTATTAATTATGAGACAACTTCGACCAAGTCAAAATTAGGATTTTGAACCCTAATCCTCAAAGTTGTGCCCTTTTGGACCCCTTTCTCTCTAAGTCACCTAGAGCCCATAATTCTAATAATTTTGAATCAAATATGAAGCAAATCAAAACTTGGATCAAATTTTTTTTTACTAATATACGAATACAATTGCAGAAATTGTCCAGATGCATATATTAAAAAACCTTATTTCTAATTCCTAATCTAATCAAATCAAATCTTTCAAATTTAGATAAATTACTAAACCTATAACTTCTAATCACTAACAATTTTCTAATTGAATCTAATTACTAAAACTATAAATAGAGACCTAAACTATTAATTTGAGGACACGAGAAACCCTATGAGAACTTGTTCTTGCTTGTTGTGTATTCCCCCACCCTTCATTAAAGCTCATCAGTTCAAAAAGGAGAATTATGGTTCATCATTAGAACCCTAATTTCTTTGAGCTAAGCCTCCGGTCAGTCTGTACCTACAAAGAAGAAAAAGGAAGGAATCAGAAAGAGGCGAGAAAGAGGAAACATAAAAAGGAATTGAAACTTCAAGATTCAATGCAAGGCGAGGTAACACTGAGACTTTAGTTTTTTTTATGGTAATTGATATGAATTGTGTATTATGTTGTGTTAAATTGATGTTTTTGGTTTGAAATTGGGGATTAGGGTTTCTGATTCGGGGCTTAGGGTTCAAACCTCAGGTTAGGACTCTTATCTTAAGGGTTAGGGTTCTTGGTGAATAGGGTTAGGGTTCATCATGTTGGTGAATATGCTTAATTTCTCCAATCATATCAATGCCCTACATTGCGAATGGCCAAGGAGCAGTCATGACAGTCAAAGGAACTAGAGGCACATGAACTTTATCAGCATAGATCTGGCACTTATGACAAGTTCTCGAGTGGTGATAACAGTCGGTTTCCATGGTCGACTAATAGTAACCTGCTCTCAAGAATTTTTTAGCCATAGTATGTCCACTGGAATGAGTAGCAAACATGCCTTCATGCATATCCTCCATAATTTTCTCTACTTCCTTCTTGTCCACACAACGAAGCAGAGTTGAATCATGGTTGCGCCTGTATTGAACTCTATTGATCAGGAAGAAATTAGCTGAGAACCTCCATTGGAATTTCTTGTCATTGATAGATGCTCCTTCAGGATATTCTTGGGCTTCAAGGTACCTTTTCACTTCATGAAACCAGGGTTTTTCCTCTCTCCACCAGTGTCAAGTTCATAGCAGTGTATCGGCTCGTCAAATCTTTCAATGGTGATTCTGGGAGCCTCATTGTCACATCTGATCTTGAACATGGATGACATGGTAGCTAACGTGCCCGTGTCGTACCCTAAATTTTCCCTATCTCTTTATTTTTATCTAGTTTTGAACTTTGCATTCCATTTGCATCATTTTATTATTCAGTCATTTGCATATCCCGCATCTCAGGGAATCAGGCGCTTTGGTTTGAAGTTTTAGGGTTGCGCCCTCTTTATGTCTAATCTTGTTTTAAGGTTTTCTTATCAGGTAAAAAGGAAGTGCATCTGGTTCTCGATTAGTGGATCATGGAATGAATTTTGTCATCACGTTACAAGGTTGGTTCTTGCTCAATCTATCGGAGCCTGGTTTAGGGTTTATTTCCCTATGGATGTTGGTCAAGAGGCTAGGGTCTCGAGTTCTTGGTTTCTGGGAAGATGTCTCTCTCGCCTGCCCCAAAGATGGCTCAGAGCTCAGTGCGTTAGGTCAAGAATTTCACATCCTCACATTTCAAGTTTCTTCTTTAAGTCTCTAAGCCATTGTGTCGAGAATTTGGAGGTTGAATTGGCAAATGTGGATTTCGAGCATTTCAGGAAATGAGGTTAAAGGTTCATGGTAATCAAGATTTGTTTTTGTTGCTTAAGTTACAAGTTATTGTGGGCTGAATATCAAAAATTACGTTTCTGGTCGAGAAGTGCGAGTGTGGTTCAGGCATGATATAAATATCAAGGTTCAAACGTCCGGTGTTTTGGGGTTCAATTTAATCAGTGGAATTAAATTCTTAAGCATTCATTTTGTTTTGTTTGAGAGTTTGATTATAAGGCGCGTGATGTGTTTGGAATACAAGTTATAACAATTGCTCACAATTTCTTGAAGTTTAAGTTACAAAGTTGAGATGTGCATTCGAATTATTCAAGAGAGAATTTCAGAATTTAAACAAGATGCAAGAGTTATTTGATTGCTACAATGAATTTCATAATTGGAAAAATGTATCATTCAAGCTTTCGTGTTCATTACATTTTTTTGGACAGATTACAGAGCGTATGAAAAATAAATTACAATTATTGGAATACAAATTACATTTGTTTTGTTTACAAAGAAGAAAGAAAAATAATTTGTGTTTCTTCAAGTCTTCATCTTCAAGTTTTCATCTTCACTCCTTGCCATGGTATTTCCATCATTCAATCTCGCTTTAGACCGTCCAATAATCGTGCTCATGAAACAAGGAAAGAGAAAAGTTAGCGATCAAACACATAAAAAATTTCAAACAAGAATTAATTGATTGATATCTCATCATAAGGGTTTGCCTTTTGGAATCAGTCAGGGAGTTATTTTTATCATGGTTTATTTTCTCCCAATTGCAAATCACAAAAATAGTTTTTCTCTTTGGTTCACAAAAAGGAAAAAAAAAGGAAAAGAAAAATTGACAAATGAATAAACTATCAAAGCAAGCAGCAGCATAGCGCACATGCCAACAACAAGCATAGCAGGCCAAGGCACAACAAGCATAGCGCACAAAACAAAGCCAAGGAAACATAGCGCACAAGCCAACAACAAGCATAGTAGGCCAAGGCACAACAAGCATATCACACAAGCCAAAATAACAAGCGTAGCACACAAGTCACAAGCAAACAATAACAACAACAAATGGTATCAAAACAAGTAAATAATCAGCAGCATCAAACAAGACAGATAAAATAGTGCAAACTAGCAAGCAGCCAAACACCTCTATGTCATCATTTTACACAAGAGGAAAACCCTTCAGAACTTTAAGGAAAAAAAGAAATAGCTTTACATCATTGAGAGGTAAGAGAGAGAAAGAAAAAACCTGCACATTACTGTCCAACAAAACTGTTAAAACCTGTTCAAAACTTGCACCAAATAGGCAAGCTAAAAGTAGCATAAAAAAGTGACCAAGCAGGATAGCAAAAGAGTTCAAAAATCATGCTATGGTTTCCCCCCAAAATCTTTCCTCTGGGATATATAACAGATGCCAAAACATACAATGAGGGGGGGGGGGATTAAAAATATTGAAAAAGTTCACTGATAAAAACCAGGGAGGACACACAGCCTAAAACACAACAAAGAGGATTTTTCTTTTGGAGGCAGCAAAGGCAATATCGAAAACAGAAAAGAGCCTTAGTTCAAACAAAAAGATTCTTCAGTAAGAGCAAGATCGAAAATAGAAAAGGGGTTTTCTTTTCCAATTTTTTTCAGCAAGAGAAATAGATCAAAGAAAACATACCAGGTTTTTTTTGCTATAACTCATGCTATTTCATTACTGTTTATTCTCATATATGTATCAAATTTCGATTTCCATTGCCATATTGTTGTGTGTTGTTATCACTAAGAAAACCTCAATCTGTTAACCAGCTTATCCATGTCAATGCACGTACCCTGTCAAAAACATAACAACCTGCAAACCAGCTTAGAAACTGTTACAAAAATATTTGAACGTGTTAAAAAACCTTAAGCTGTTAAAAACCACTGAAACCTGCTGTTAAGCTTAGAACCTGTTACAAAACATACAACCATAACAATAGAACCTGTTAACAAACTGTAAAATGCGTAATCTGTTAAAATCCACAACAAAGTACCAACCTTCTCTTCGTTCCTCTCTAGTCCTCATTCTATAGAATCACACTTCTATCTCTCTCAAAAAACTTAACAACAAATACTCTTCCCTCCTCTATCAAGCTATAACTTGACACTTTCATCTCTCAAACATTTTAATATTTTTCACTATTTTCTCATTCAAGCAATTTCACAAACACATGGTGCTCAGAATTTAGCAACCATTTCAAGCACATAAAAACCCAAACACCCAGAAAGAAAATCCATCAACCCATTTGTCCAACTTCAATCTCCTCTTCATCTTCATAACAAAAAACCTTTTTTTTCAATGGCCCTCGAAACTTTACTCTCAAGACTTAAAACCGCATTTTCAAACAGCTTGGACTCAATTCGACCCTCAAACAAAATGACACAGTCGTCTATCTCAAACCCAAAACGCATCGCCGTTTTAGCCTTTGAAGTCGCCAGAGTCATGTCGAAGCTTCTCCATCTCTGACAATCCCTTTACAACACAAACATTGCCCGTCTTTAGAACGAAATTGTTTTGCTCGAAGGCATTTTGAAATTAGTCTCAAACGACCAACCGTTTCTAATCAAACCCGCCACTGCTTAGTTAGCCGACTCGCCTCGACTCGTTTCTGACTCGGTATCATGACTCAGTATAACTGCACAAGACTCCATATAGTTTCTACTCCTCTCAGTAAGCTATACACATGTGTATAAAGAGCAAAGAAGATAGTGAGGAGAATCGTACATGCGATGGTGCAGAAGATGGAAGCAGATGCGGTGAACACCGATGAGTTTTAAGATCTCTTCTTCCTCTGTTTAGAGCTTTTATCCTTCCTTGAATTTTCTACTTCACCTTATTTTTCTTCTAAACGTGATTGTTGTTGTTGTTGTTGTGTATGCGCGCTTCTGTGATGCTTGTATCAAAGAGAGATTGAGTTCGAGAAAGTGTTGTTTAGAGAGAAGTGGTAGAAGGGGGATGGTGATGTTACAGATGAAAGAAAGAGAGGATTGTTTTCTTGTTTGTCACAAAGTTTTACATTTATTGTTTTATTGAAAAATGTTAATAATAATTTAAGTCTGTTTTCCCTTCCCAATGACCAAGCAGCAGCGGCGCCTCTCTCTTGGCTTATTAGGGTTACAAAAATTTTCTTGTTCCTTTCTTCTAACCGGGTCAACTCTCTATTGGGCCTTTTGGCCCAATCACCCAATCTAATTATCACTCTTCCCTTTTGTATTATTAGTTTTAATAACAATAACGATTAATAAGATAGCTCGGCTGGCAAAGCATACTACCCATTACCCTTAAGACCCAAGCTCGATTCCTGCTTGGCACATTTTTTCTGTTTGCTTGCTCCTTTAACCCTTTTCTTTATATATTAGTCTAGTTTATTATAAATTATTATTTAATCACAAAACATAAAAAACATGTTTAATTAAAAATTTTCATTTATTTAAATTTTGTCATATCTTTTTTTATTAATCCTTTTTTATTATTCAAAAAATACATAAGTTAGTTTTTATTATTTAATTCTTGTTATTTGTTTAATTATCAAAAAAATCCATGATATTGTAATTTAATCTTTATGTAATTTTGTTTATTTACTTAATCGTTCAAAATGCATGCTACTATAATCTAATTTACATTAGTTAATTGTTCAATTGTCATTTTAATTAATTTTTTCATCAATCATTAATATTTATATCTTTCGTCCGTCTCAAATCCAAGGGAAATGTTTTAACTTTGTTGACTTCATGTCATCAAACACGTCTCATCTAATCGTGTGAATACCCTCATTCATCTTTCGTTTATTATTTTGTTAAAAACTTAAGATTTTTTTTCCAAATGTTTAATTTTAAAACTTAACCCCTATTAAAGTCAAAACTTCGACATTAGGTCGTCGCAATTTCAAAATCTCGTCCAAACAAACCCTTTTGACCAAACAAATCAAAAATCAAAAACATTTAATCATTACTTGAATTTATTTTAAAACTCGCAAAAACACTCAAAAAATCAAGACTCCCCCCAAGGGCATGTTATCTCCGTTCTACCGCGATACCGGCCGTGCCTATTGCTAGAATGCGTGCGTTAATGTCGCCCACTAAAAAACACAAACAAATCAACTAGTTTCTAGAGGAACTACAATGTTCTAATTCCTTCATTGGATACGTAGGCAAAGGGTCGTGAAACCCTCACGAACGCAATAATCAAAAACCATCCATTTCCCTTTTAGCAAGCATAGTTGTAGATAAATACACCCTTTAAGACAAACAAATAAAATGGATCTCGTTGAGTACAACGGATGCGAGGGGTGCTAATACCTTCCCCTCGCATAACTGAATCCCTTACCCTTTTTCTTGGTCGCAAGACCATCTTATCCATTCCCTTGTGGTTTTATCGATATTTCCCCTTCCTTCGGGATAAATAATGTTTGGTGGCGGCTCTGTATTTTCTGCCGGTGGCTTCAGCTGGCGACTCAGCTGGGGAACTTTAGAGAGTCTCTCCTGGTTTTGTTATTTTTCTTTTTGGGTGTTTATTTATTAGCTTTATCTTGCTTTACTGTTTTATTCCTCTTGTATATATTGCATATATTATTGCTACTCACATATTCTGGATACCTTGTTGTTGTACCCCAAAATTTGCCCTCTCAATTCTCAAAGCCTTTCTTACAAGGATTTTCAAGGTTCAAGCTTGCACAAGTATTTTGGAATTTTTCAGTACCAAAATTAAAAGGAAGCTGTCAAAAATGGAAAAAAACAGATAAAAATATTATTTAGACAAAAAAATTGGAGAAATACAAGTGTTCTTCATTTCAGATCTTTCGATTGGCCTTTAGGCATCTTTCGACCAGCATCCTTCGATTGACTTTGGCCTCCTTCGATTGCTCAAAATGGATGCTAGCGTGCCTCTTTCGCATGGGCACGTGACTTCTTGTTGCAGGCTTCGTTTGTGACTTTTGCTGCCTACATTGCTTGCCTTGAAAACCATGATTGCTGGCCACAAGTGCCCCCTGCAAGGCAAACCCTTTGATTGACCAAGTATGGTGCCTGCATGCTTGCTTTGAAAACCTATTTTAGCTTCCTGTAAGCCTGTTTCGATTTGGATAAGTTCACTGCCTACAAGCCTGCTTCGATTGGGCATATGCTGCTTACAAGCCTGCTTCGATTGGGCAATATGCTTCCTTCGAGCATGAGCTTTCGATTTGGAAATATTTTTTCTTCGATACAAGTTTCATCTGGGAAATGTGAATTCAAATAGGTCCCCTTTGATTCAGAAGGAAATGATCTCCATACAAGTTTCGATTGAATTTTTGGTTCCCTTTGAAACAGTGTCCTTCGACTCAGGAGTGTCCTTCGACCCAGGAATACCTTTCAATTGGGATTTCAAAAGGTCCCTGGACTGGAACTTCAGAGTGTCCTTCAACTGGAACTTCAGAGTTTCCCTTAAAAAGAACATCAGAATGAAATGACCTTCGAATGGCATTTCAGTGCAGAGTTTCTCTTAATCTAAGATGCTCTGATGAAGGAAGTTCTGAACACTTCGAATCAGAACATAAACTTATCACAAGGCCAAGGGCTGATCGAAGTTGCCTAATAGGGAAGGTTCTAAATAGATTCGAATTGGACTTTGAAGCTGGAAAAGAAGGGCCATTCAAAAGGCCATTCGAAGAACACACAGTTAGTCCATTCGAAGGACACACAGCTGATGAAAACGAATGTTGTTTTGTTCCAGTCTGGGTGAAAGGTGTAGAAAGATGGAGGATTCGACTCAAAAGATCAAGTTGGACATTCAGACCCATAGGCTAGGCCACGTGTCTTCCCTTTTTAGGCCTGTACCCATTTATTGTCTAAGACCACTTGCACTTAAAAGCACAGTACTACCTTTTAGGAAAGTTTGTCTTGAGCCTTGCACCTATTTTCCTTCAGCATGAAGCAACTCCATCTGAACCATTCATCTTGCTTTTGTGGCACAAGTAGACATTTACTTTCCAACTGGGCCTTATTTTATTATTTTTTCTCCACAAGCAATGACAGAAGCATGAGTCACAGCTTCTGCACCCTAACTGCCAACATGCCCACCACATGTGCTGTCACATTACCTATTATTTTACTATTTTTGCAAGGCTGGCTGTTGAAAACATGTCCATTCTTTTCCTCTATAAATAGAGGAGTTTATGCAAAGCTGAGGGAGGACTTTTTGGCCAGAGGAACGTATCTTCAAAATTCTCACACACCACAAAATTCTTAAACACTTAAACACTTAAACACTTAAACACTTAAGCACTTAAACACTCAAACATATACCCAGAATCCAAACAACAAATCCAGAACTGCATCCTCCTGCCTAACACCAGAACATTAAACCAGTGTTACAAATACAAGCCTAAGGCACAACAAGCCTTGAGGCCTGCATAACCTCAAAACCTGCCTTCCTTACCAAAGCCAGAAAACTCCAGCCAGTTCAACTGCAACTACAAACAAACCTTCCTAAAGTCAGTCCAACTGCAACTTCCAGCAAGCCTGTATCAAAGCTAACAGAAACTCAGATATGCCTGTATCAAATCAAAGAGAAAACACTTATCCCCTTAGAATCTGAAACATCCATATACCTTGTTACCCTTTGAATCCAGTAGGAAGAACCTCACACTTATCCAGTATTAAAGACATAACTCCTGGTTCCTCCCTTTGAGTCTAGAAGCATTCAAGGAAATCACTTAAAGACCCAGCACACGTTCCAGCCTCAAGCAAGGTAAGTCATTCTTAACCTTGAACCCTTCATTTCTGGCATAACATGTAAATAAGCTCCCTTTTCGTTTCAAACATATACACAGTGTTTGTTACCTTTTTGTTTCCACTCTTTTAGTTTTTTTTTATTATCTCTCCTTTTGGTTTTATTATTTGGTTTGTTACAAATGATCTAAGAACTAACCTGACTCTGAGGTAATGATAGCATGGCCTTGGGCCATGTTGCTGTTTTAATATCTCAAACGAAATAAACAAAAGACAGGAGTATGAAACGAAGCCCCAGACTTCCTCACTGACTCCAGATCCAATCGAAGGAGACAGAAAGGCATATTGCACCTCACTGACTCCATATCCAATCGAAGGAGACAGAAAGGCAGATTGCATCTCACTGACTCCAGATCCAATCGAAGGAGAAAGAAAGGCATATTGCATCTTGCACAGATTCCATGCCCAATCGAAGAAGGAAACAAGGCAGAAAGGCCCAGCCAGAGGCACACTTGCACTAAGTCCAGGCTCAAACGAAAGGCACTCCCATGCTGGCGCCAGCCTCCAATCGAAGTACATGACCTGACTGGTGCCAAAGCCCAATCGAAGGCCATGACCTCACTGGCGCGAATTCTAAATCGAAGGACAGGACCTTACTGATGCCAGCCCACAATCGAAGGAGGCCAATAGAATGCAAATCGAAGGGTGCTACTACCTGGGTCGAAAGACACTCATTTTTCTTGCTTTTACCTTATTTTTGCCTTTATATTCTCATGCAATTTAATATGGTTGTAATAGTGTAGGATATTTATTTCCTGCATTTTTATTGCTTTGTACAAATGCTAGTAATTAGGTGTGTATGGCAAGATAAAATCAATAGTTAGACAACCCAAAAATCAAAGATAACAACGCATGCAATCAAACACACTTGCACACGTACACCCCTAGGGTAATTCCACTTGTTGCCTTATAAAAATGGCCATGTTATGCATGTGGGATGTCTTAGCACAAACGAATCGAAAAAAGATCATAGTCCCTCGATGACGCTATCAAAGTTGCCTTTCAAAATGATCTTAGTCCCTACAGAAAAGTGCTAAGTCATTTCACAACATTGCTATCATGGTCATACAATGACTCGCGCCTGTCCCGTTTACATCCTAACACAAGGTTGTTCACCAAATACAATGGTGAAACAACACTGTCAAAAGGGTTAAAAACATAAGAAAGATCTTTGAGTAAAATAGGGTAGACAACTCTTAGTTACTTGATCAAAAATCTTGCAAAACATCCTTGCTATTTTTCAAAACACACTCCACAACACAATTTCAAAACAATTTTCAAAACATTGAAAACCTTTCAAAAAGACAAACACCTTTGTATACATTCAAACAAGAATCATTACAAAGGTTGCCACAACAATGGCCTCTTTTCAAAACATCTTTCAAAATCACACACAAAGCACCATTTCAAACAATTGAAAAGCAAAGCAAGTGATCTAAGCAAGTAACTAAGAGCCCATGGATAACCATGGATAGAAAGGGTGCTAATACCTTCCCTTTCTATAATCTACTCCCCGAACCCAAGAAAACATCTCAAAGGTCTTTCCTGTGCTTTTTGACCTTTCTTTTGGATAAATAAAAAGTCGGTGGCGACTCTTGCTAAATCGAAACATTTGCGAACACAAACGCAAAACCCAAGTCGGTTCTCCCACCATATCACAGAACTGGCGACTTTGCTGGGGAAGTGTTATTTAAAAGTGGAGTAACCTTAGGGCTTAGATCACCCTTTGCATGATTAATTGTTTGTTTTGATTTCTTTACATTTTGCTTCTCTTGTTTGGGCTTGAAATCCTCCACCCGGATTTGGGAAACATTCATAGATAGCAATACGTTGTGGAAACTGTGCGGGGTATACCGACACGGTTGAAGCAATAGCTATATTAGTGCGACATATTTGTGAGTACCGGTAGCCTTTGAGTCAATCAAAGAGAATACGGGGCCGCTGAGTGATGTCATTAAGCACTAATGAACTAGAACCTTACTTGACCATCTTGGCCTTTTATTAGGGGTATTGAGATGACCGGCTTTGGTGCAGTTTGAAGTTGGTAGATACTCGATACTACACTCATTGAGGGTTGTTTTCTTGGAATATTTTGGTCGCTAGTTAAGTGGCTAAACCAAAACAATGAACATAGAAAACAATCCAATGATATTGAGCTCCTTAGAACCCGATTACTATTTATAGGACAGGTTTTGAGCCAACTAAACTCAAGAGGGTACTTACCTATGAAACCTCATGCAAGCCTGAAACTAGGGTTTTTGTGTGACTTGCTTGTACATGTGTTTGTGCATACATCATGAACATCATAAAGCATCATATGCATCCACTAACCATTTCAAGGGTTTTGATCTTCATCTTTGTTCTTGTTTTGTAGGTCATGGAAACTCTTCGCAGGAAAACAATTTAAGTCAACCTTGTGAGAATCCCTCCTCAACTCAAGGAGCTTACATCCAGAATTCCAGAAAATTCTCTCTTCAGTGAAAGACATGGTAGACTTCTCGGCTTAGTTAACACCAACATTGAAGAAGACATGGTTAAAGTTATCTTCCAGTTCTTTGACCCCCTACACCACTGTTTCACATTCCCTGACTACCAATTGGTTCCTACTTTGGAGGAATTTTCTCAACTCCTGAGAATTTCTATTCTTAATCAACTACCCTATAACGGTACGGAAAAAGAGCCAAAGCCTGAAGATGTTGCTCAAGCATTACACTTGCAACCATCTGACATCAAGGGGCATTGGGAAACCAGAAGTGGTGTCAAAGGATTCTTGGCAAAGTTTCTGTTTGAGAAGGCCCAAGACTGTTGGAATTCTCTTGATCTACAAGCCTTTGAAAAAATTGTGGCACTCCTTATTTATGGGTTGGTCTTGTTCCCAAACTCTGACCAACTTATAGTTGTGAATGCTGTTAAGATTTTCATGTCCAAGAATCCCATACCTACATTACTTGGGGACATCCTACACTCACTTTACACACGAACAATGAGGAAAAGAGGAGTTCTCATGTGCTGTACTCCTCTCCTAGCAAGGTTGTTTATTTCTCACCTTTCACAATCAGCTCTGAAGAATAAGCAGGGTTTAAGGTGGTCACAATGATTGATGACCCTCACACATTCTGATGTACATTGGTGTTCTCGGTCCAGAGAAAATGTCATCCTCATTGATCGTTGTGGTGAATTCCCTAATGTCCCAATACTTGGCATTAGGGGAGGCATTACCTACAACCCATGTCTAGCCTTGAGACAATTTGGATATGATCGGAGGGATGGCCCTCATGACATGCTGATTCCTGACCTAGTTTTTGACTTCGACAACGATGCGCAAGGACTTCGCCAAAGGTTCATCAGAGCTTGGAGGATGCCTAACAAGGTGGATAGTAAGACACTGGGGCACAAGAATTCCATCCCCCTTGAGCCTTACCTCAAGTGGGTACGAACCCGCTCCCAGAATCTCATGATGCCATATCCTCACATTCTCCCCTTGATCAAAGAGCCTGTTAAGGAAGGAGAGGTTCCATACACCATCCTATATCCTGACATGCCAACATCATGGGAGGAAATGCAAAAGAGTTGGATCCAACTCAGAGAAGAACATGATACTTTTGAAGCCAGCTTCTATGCCAGTGAGGAGAAGGTTTTAGAGCTCACCCGCCGACTTCACGAGGAGGAAACTCTTAACACCTACATCGCACCAAAAAGGATGCATAACGTCTTTTTACATTAAGATTTTTGTAATATTTCGCCCATGGGGCATTTATTCACTAACAAATTTCTTCTTAATATGACGTGCGTTCTTTTTTGTTTGCAACAAATTTGAATTTTTGAACCCTTGAATGCATTACATGAACAACATATCATTCATCATATGCATAAACAGGTCTTCAAGCCAGGTTTCCTTATCTTTCTGCTGTTTATTTCAGTAAGATGGATTTGGAGCAAACAGTGAAGGACTTACAGGCACAAAATTCACAATTTCAGCAACTCCTCATGACCTTGGCAAAGGGTCAAGAGGACCTCAAAGCTCTGCTAGAGAAGAGCAAAGAGAAGAAAAAGAAAAAGAGACCGGGGGTAGCTACTTTCAGAAGAAGATTTGAGGGGGATGCCAGAAGGACTCTTGAGTTTCCATCAACATCCGACGAAGGGATTGGCAAAGGGAAAGGAGTTACTGTGCCTTCCGAATCTGAGTTAGAAGAGGAGGAAGAGGAAGCAGACGAAGACTATTCAGAACAACAGTATCCACCAACGGATGACAAGTATAAGAACCTTGAAGACAGATTGGCAGCTATGGAGTTGCAGAGGGTGCTCGGATTGGATTTTGAGGAGCTAGGGCTTGTGGCTGGGATTGTTATCCCCCCTAAGTTCAAGGTCCCAACATTCGCCAATTACGATGGTCTATCTTTCCCTAAGATGCACTTGAGGTCATATGTTAGAAAGATCCAGCCACATTCATCCGACAAAAACCTTTGGGTGCACTTTTTCCAAGACAGCTTGTCTGGCACTAAGTTAGATTGGTTTTACCAGCTCGAGAGATCAGAGGTCCATAATTGGGAAGACTTGGCAGCTGCTTTCTACCGTCAGTATTAGTACAATGCTGATTTGGCGCCTACCCGTACTTAGCTACAGAGTATGGGGATGGCTTCAAATGAAGGGTTCAAGGAGTACGCCCAGAAGTGGCGCGACTTGGCTGGAAGGGTGCATCCACCGCTATCAGATAAGGAATTAGTTGACATGTTTTTGGGGACCCTATCTGGCCCTTTCTTCAAACATCTAATCGGAAGCTCCTCTGCGGGATTTACTGAGTTGATTTTGACTGGCGAGAGGGTGGAAGCCGGTATCAAAAGTAGAAAGATTCAAAAGGATGCTTCCGCATCCACAGCTGCTAGAAAACCCTTCCCAGCCAAGAAAGAGGTATCTGATGTGTACACCCAGAAAAATCGGGAAAGAGAAGAACGTCGGCCAACAGTGGGGGCCGTATTAATATAGAAGTCCGCATTAGACCAGTTTAGAAACAACCAACCGAGGAATGATCATCCCAGAACTTATCAGCAAAGGCCACCACGGCAGTTTACTTCAGTAAATATGACACCTGCTCAAATCCTTCCACATCTCCTGAAGTTGAATCTTGCTAATTTAAAAGAGGCGCCAAAGAATGTAAATACCACCTCTCCATCTTACAATCCAAAAGCCAAGTGTGTTTACCATTCCGACAGTATTGAGCACGATACCAATAATTGTTGGGCACTCAAGAACAAAATTCAGGATTTAATTGACGCCAAAGAGGTCGAGTTTGACGCTCCTGAAAAGCCCAATGTTATATCCGCGCCAATGCCCAAGCACGATCACAATGTGCACGCTGTTTTGGAAAATCTCCATGTTACTGATGTTGCCGATCTATTGACTCCATTGTTAGTGATAAAAGAAAATTTGTTGAGAGCCGAGATCTTTCCTGGTTGTGATAAAGATTACTATTTGTGCTCAAACGTTCAAGGTGATTGTCCAATGTTGAAGTCGGGTGTCCAACGCCTGATGGATACTCAAGAAATACTTTTTCAGAAAACCCCTGTTAACGCTTTCAATCCGATTGCTCCTGATACTTGTTATACCTCAACCAATGATATTGCCATCATAACCATTTCTGACAATCCTCCCAAGGCTTGCAAAAGGCCTGTTAGGATTACACCCAACTCTGAATGTGCACCTCTAAAGATCACAATACCGGGACCCGTCCCGTACCAATCAAGCAAAATGATATCGTGGAACTATGGGGGAGAAATCTTCTACCACGCCATCAAACAAATCAGAACAGTCCAAGAAATATCTGAAGAAGACCCTGACATAGGAAACATCGCGGGTACTAGCAAGATCACCCGCAGTGGACGGATCTTCTCTCTGGAGATTGCTCCTCCCCGAGCAGTCTTTGGACCCTTAAAATTTTTTGCACCTGTTGGACCCTCTGTGCAAGGCCCAGTGATTGAAGAGTTAAACACTCCTGAAGAAAGACCACCCGTTGATAACACCAACAAAGGTAAGGGGATACTGAAAGAGCCTGTCAGGACGAAGGCTCATGCTGTGGTTATCCTCGAAACCACTCAGAAGGAGATGGATGAGATCCTAAAAATAATCAGAAAAAGTGACTATGACGTTGTGGAACAATTAGGGAAAACCCCTTCTAAAATCTCAATGTTAGCTCTCCTGCTCTGTTCAGAGGCCCACACTAAGGCTCTTATTAAATTCTTGAAGACAACACATGTCCCCCAAGAGACCTCGGCTGACCAATTCCAAAACTGTGTGGCCAGTCTTACTGCTGACAATGGCCTTGGCTTTTCCGACGCTGACCTAACTCCCAAAGGAAGGAAGCACAATGATGCATTACATGTTTCAGTTGAGTGCCGAGGGACCACACTCGCCCATGTCTTGGTCGATACTGGTTCTTCCCTGAATGTGCTGCCAAAGAAGGCCTTAGACCGTTTGGATTGTGAAGGTTTGGCCCTCAAGCCTAGCAACATCATCGTCAGAGCTTTCGATTGTTCCAAAAGAATGGTTCATGGGGAGGTTGATATTCCCATCAAGGTAGACACTGAAGTGTTCAACTCCACCTTCTATGTGATGGACATCCGTCCGTCATACTCATGTTTGCTGGGAAGACCGTGGATTCATCATGCCGGGGCAGTTACATCCTCTTTGCACCAGATGCTGAAGTATCCTGTTAAGGGTAAAATCATAACTGTGCATGGCGAGGAGGAGTACATGATTAGTCATCTCAATTCCTTTCGATATGTGGAAGTGGATGGCGAGTTCATCGAAACGCCTTTCCAGCATTTCGAAGAAGTTTCTCCCGAGGTAGCAGTTGCGAAGACAGTGGTTGAGGTACCTATCATTCCCAAGCATGTGGCTAGGATGGCATCGCTCAAAGACGCAGAGGCTGTGATTAAGGAGGAGAAGAGCACAGTATGGGGACAGTTGCCCGACATTCCTTATAAGACAGACAAGTTTGGGTTAGGGTTTACTGCTGCAGGACAGAAGGCTATGCGTCACTCCAAGACCAAAAGACCACCCGTCAAGATTTCTCTCCATGGAATCAATGCTGTAGAAGATGAAGATGAGGAGAGCCACTTTGAAGATTGGATCTTTTCGACTGTTGAAGTGGGTTTGAGCAATTGGGAAGCAAAGGATTTTGTCCCTATCACCTTTATCAACCAGTAATTTTATCTTTGAACAATTTCCCATTTTCTATGGTCTGTAATAACTAAAACAATTCGCACACTATTTTTCACCTCATGCCTTGCCCGGGGCATGTAGGTCTACTTGTAAGGGCTTGATTTTCTTCATAATCATATGCCATATTTTAACGAATCATTGGACGCTTTTCATCTATAAACTGATGTGTTCATTTTCTTTCCTTTTTGCATTTTTGTTTGTTTAAAGATGGCTACCCTTACACACACCCACATTCACAAATGCAGGTACCCATCCACTCCGGATTTCATGGGTGACTATTCTATTTTAGCCTTCGATAACTCTGAAGATCTGGTCAATCAAGCTGAGTACGAAGTTGACGAAGATTGTGAAGTGCCGGGAGAGTTAGCCAGACTTCTACAACAAGAAGAGAGGGCCATCTTGCCTCATGAAGAGTTGTTAGAAACCATCAACTTAGGGACAGAGGAGGACAAGAAAGAAGTAAAAGTGGGTGCCAACTTGGAACCAAGTGTCAAGGAACGCTTAATACAGTTGTTGAATGAATACGTTGAGATCTTCGCTTGGTCTTATAAAGACATGCCAGGTTTAGACACAGATATTGTGGTTCACCGTCTCCCTACAAGAGAAGACTGTCCACCGATCAAGCAAAAGGTTCGCCGAATGAGACCTGACATGTCTGAGAAGATTAAAACTGAAGTAATGAAGCAATTCAACGCCGGCTTTCTGGCCGTTACAACCTATCCACAATGGGTTGCTAACATTGTGCCCGTACCCAAAAAAGACGGCAAGGTCAGAATGTGTGTGGACTATCGGGATTTGAACAGGGCTAGCCCTAAAGATGATTCCCCTCTACCTCATATTGACGTCTTGGTTGATAACACCGTACAACACAAGGTTTTTTCCTTCATGGATGGATTCTCGGGTTACAACCAGATTAAAATAGCCCCCGAGGACATGGAGAAAATAACCTTTGTTACACAATGGGGTACCTTCTGCTACAAGGTGATGCCGTTCGGACTAAGGAACGCAGGGGCAACTTATCAACGCGCCATGGTAGCTTTGTTTCATGATATGATACATCATGAGATCGAAGTTTACATAGACGATATGATAGCTCGATCACGAACAGAAGAAGAACACCTTGGACATTTGCAGAAGCTGTTTTCCAGGTTGAAGGAGTACAAACTCAGACTGAATCCAAGCAAGTTCACTTTTGGAGTTAGGTCTGGTAAGCTCTTGGGATTTATTGTCAGCAACAAAGGTATTGAGGTCGATCCTGTTAAAATGAAGGCTATACAAGAAATGCCAGCCCCCCGTACTGAAAAGGAGGTTAGAGGATTCTTGGGACGCTTGAACTATATTGCAAGATTCATCTCTCACCTGACATCCACCTGTGAGCCGATTTTTAAGCTGTTGAAGAAGGATCAGGTAGTTGAATGGAACGACGATTGTCAAGTTGCTTTTGATAAGATCAAGAAGTATTTGCTAGAACCTCATATTCTGATGCCACCCGTCGAAGGAAGGCCGTTGATCATGTATTTGACTGTTTTGGATAACTCAATGGGGTGCGTGATGGGCCAACATGACGAGTCTAGTCAAAAAGAGCATGCCATTTATTACCTTAGAAAAAAGTTTACCGACTGTGAGACTCGCTACTCACTGCTCGAGAAAACTTGCTGCGCTTTGGTATGGGCTGCTCGCCGACTAAGGCAATACATGTTGACTCATACCACTTTGTTGATTTCCAAAATGGATCCGATCAAGTATGTCTTCGAGAAACCCGCTCTATCTGGAAGAATCGCTAGATGGAAAATGATCCTGACTGAGTATGATATCCAGTATACTACCCAAAAAGCTATAAAGGGGAGTGTACTAGCTGACCATCTAGCTCATCAAGCCGTCGAAGATTATCAATCTATGAAATTTGACTTCCCTGACGAAGACATCATGACCCTGGACAGCATCGAAGGTAACGGACCGTATGACGGACCTAAACAAGGATCCCGATGGACCCTGTACTTTGATGGTGCTTCAAATGCACTCGGCAACGGTATCGGCGCGGTACTCATTTCTCCAGAAGGTTTCCATAAACCTTTCACTGCCCGACTTTGTTTCAGCTGTACCAATAACATGGCTGAATATGAAGCTTGCATCTTTGGTCTCAAGGCTGCTATAGACCTGGGGATCAAATCTTTGGTCGTATTTGGGGACTCGGCTTTCATTATCAGTCAAGTCAAAGGAGAGTGGGACACCAAACATCCTAATCTTATCCCATACAAAGAACATGTCTTGACATTGCTGCCTCATTTCGAGCATATTAATTTCGAGCATTTCCCGCGAGAAGAGAATCAGCTAGCAGATGCTCTGGCTACAATGTCTTTCATGTTTAAACTCAACTGGGATAATGAGGCTCCCCAAATTACCATCGAGCGAATGGATGAACCTACACACTGTCATGAGATTAATACCGAAGAAGTAGTGGAACAACCCTGGTTTCATGAAATCAAAAGGTATCTCCAGACTAGAGAATATCCCGAAGGAGCTTCAGTCAATGACAAAAAGTTCTTAAGGAGATTTGCTGCCAAGTTCTTCCTAAGCAATGGCATCCTTTATAAATGCAACCATGATTGTTTTTTACTTCGATGTGTAGACAAAGCTGAAGCAGAGTTGATCATGACTGAAATACACAGTGGCACATTTGGCACCCACTTGAGCGGACATACGATGGCTAAGAAAATTCTAAGGGCATGCTACTATTGGTCTACCATGGAAGCTGATTGCCACCAACATTCCCGTACTTCCCACAAATGCCAAGTCTACACCGACATGGTACACATTCCTCCTGTTCCTCTCAACGTTCTGACAGCTCCTTGGCCATTCGCAATGTGGGTCATTGACATGATTGGGGAGATCAAGCCCATGACATCCAATGGACATTGCTTCATCCTGGTGGCTATTGATTACTTCACCAAATGGGTCGAGGCAGCTTCCTTTGCCTCCATTACAAAGAATGTGGTTGCCCGTTTCATTAAGCAGAACCTCATATGCCGGTATGGTATCCCCGACAAGATCATCACAGACAACGGTACAAATCTAAACAATACTATGATCACCGCTCTATGCGAACAGTTCAAGATTTATCATCACAATTCATCTCCCTATCGGCCGAAGATGAACGGTGTTGTTGAAGCTGCGAACAAAAATATCAAGAAGATCATTCAAAAGATGACAGTCACCTACAAGGACTGGCACGAGATGTTACTGTTTGCTCTGCATGGATATCGTACCACGACACGTACTTCAACAGGGGCAACCCCATTTTCTTTGGTGTATCGCATGGAGGTTGTCCTACCCATGGAAGTCCAGATTCCTTCCTTAAGGATCATGAAAGACGCTAGTTTGAGTGAAGACGATTGGATTCAGACCCGGCTTGATCAACTTAATTTGATCGACGAGAAGCGACTTACTGCTGTTTGTCATGGTCAGGCGTATCAAAAACGCATGATCAAGGCTTTCAACAAGAAAGTCAGGCGTCAGATATATCGAGTCGGAGATCTTGTAATCAAGCGGATCATCTTACCGCAAAGTGATCCCAGGGGCAAGTGGACTCCTACTTATGAAGGACCATTTGTGATCAAGAGTATCTTTTCTGGTGGGGCGATGATTTTGACCACCATGGATGGTGACGATTTGCCACACCCTACGAACGCAGACATAGTCAAAAGATACTACGCATAAAATAACCCGACAAGTCGAAAACCCGAAAGGGCGACTTGGGCAAAAATGGGCATCCCGGTGAATCGAAAACCCGAAAGGGCGGTTCAGGCAAAAATTAGGGATAAAACAAAAAAATCTGTACACCCGGCAAGTTGAAAACCCGAAAGGGCGACTTGGGCAAAAAAGGGTTTCCCGGTGGATCGAAAACCCGAAAGGGAGATCCAGGCAAAAGTTAGGGAATTAAAGCGTATGACTGTGTCTCGTCGGATCACTTTAAGAACAATCTCTTCATCAACAAGCTCCGAGCTTCTGATCAACCTAGTCATCGACGGATGAAGTAATAAATGGACAAGATATTCAGAGTTGTGAAGGCTATAGCAGAATGGGAATCTCATGGAATTGTTACACATAGCCATCTTTCTTTTGTATAAAATTTTTCAATTTTTACGACAACATTCTCTTACTAGGATGTCTGTCTCCTTTGTACAAAGATATTCAATACAAATACACTTCCAAGTGCAGAAATTTGCTTGCCTTCCTTTTCTTTTTTTACACTTATGTTTTATTTGAAAATCTCCAATGTTTTGTTAAATAGGCATATGCATTTGAACATAATCATTGCTTACAAATAAAACGAAATTGAGAAAAGATGATTACTGAAAGGGTGAAGGTTAGGAAGATATCTTTATGCCATTTCAAAAGAAATCCTCAGCGGAACTAAACTTCAAGATCCTCAACAAAGTTAAATTTCAGAGTTTATTTCCCCAACAGAGTTAAACTTCGGGATCCTCAGCAGAGTAAATGCTTTCTAGAACTTGATTCCCCAGCTGAGATGAATTTCAAAATTCCCCTCAGAGTCAAGTTTCAAGATCCCCAGTGGAGCCCCAAAACCCTGAAAATCCTATCCCCCAGCGGAACCATAACGGTGAACATTCTCCCCATAGAGATATTTCCCAGCAGATTGAAGATTCTCAGTCTCACTTCTCTAGCGAAAGTCTCCCAGGTTTTAAATCCTCAGTAGAGATCGTCAGAATTCTCATTCCCCGCAGAAGTTAGTGAAGTTTTGTTAAAACCCCTCACAAGTCACCAAGATCTTTAATCCACAAGCAGTCAGTAAGAATTTCTCATCTTCAACAATCAAAGATTTTTGGAATCCCCAAGCTACGGTCAAGGATTTACTTTCCCCGGCAGCAGTCAAGGAATTCATTATCTCCAGCTATCAAGGATTCATTTTCCTCAGCAAGACAGCTACTCAACTTACATGCATAATCATTACATCCATATATCATAAACATTCACGAAAATACAATTCATTGCATCATACATATCATGCAACATAATTTTGTATTCAGCTAACATTTTTACCCTTTTCAGGATAAGATTAAAAAGCTATCATTAACAATTATTCAGATACAATATGGATACACCCCAAAACACGGCGATCATTCTATTACTCATTCAGAACTCCAACTCAGATACAGTACAAATACACCCCAAACACGACGGTCATTCTATTACTCATTCAGAATTTCAAGTCGGATACAGTATGGATACACCCCAGACACGGTGGTCATTTTATTACTCATTCAGAATTTCAAGTCAGATACAGTACAGATGCACCCCAGATACGGCGGTCATTCTACTACCCATTAAGACTTCAGCAATCAGATACAGACTAGATACGCTCCAAACACGGCAGCCATTCTATCTCTCATTCAGATTCTCAACTCAAAATTCAGATGCGCTCCAAACACGGATGCCATTCTGGCCTTTACACCAGCAGCTTGATTCTCCCCAGTGCAGTCACCACGGTTGCCATTCTGTCACTCATTCAGATCCCAGTTACAGTTTCAGATACACTCCAGACACGGAAGTCATTCTGCTACTCATACAAATCTCAACTCCAAGATACAGTCTAGATACACTCCAGATACGGTTGCCATTATGTCACTCATTCAGATCCCAGTTACAGTTTCAGATACACTCCAGACACGGAAGTCATTCTGCTACTCATACAAATCTCAACTCCAAGATACAGTCCAGATACGCTCCAGATACGGTTGCCATTCTGTCACTCATTCAGATCCCAGTTACAGTTTCAGATACACTCTAGACACGGAAGTCATGCTGCTACTCATACAGATCTCAAACTTCAGATACAATCCAGATACGCTCCAGACACGATTACCGTTCTGTCACTCATTCAGAATTTATCCTCAGCACACAGTTACTCCATACACAGATTTTTCTCTGTTACCCATTCAGAATACAGATACACTCCAGACACGGCAGTCATTCTGATATTCATTCAAAATCCAAATACAGTTATAGCTCAGATACGCGCCAGACACGGACGCCATTCCTTTGCTCATACAAACTCATTCCCCAGATATAGTTCAATGGCATTCCAGACACGTATACCATTTTGATGCTCATTCTTCTGACCTACAACATTGCAATTCAACAAACATTCTTGGATGGCATCTTTAAGCCCATCTCCAGCAAGATTCCACCATCTTCAAATGGCATCTTTAAGTCCATTCCCTCAAACTACGCTTTGATGAGTGCAAATGTTTTGGGCACTCTAGTGTCTAATCATCTTTTACCTTCGAGTCGCGAACGGCGAAACTGCCAATCTAACTCTTCAGGTTCAAGAAGATTGAACAGGGGCAGCTGTTGTACCCCAAAATTTTCCCTCTCAATTCTCAAAGCCTTTCTTACAAGGATTTTCAAGGTTCAAGCTTGCACAATTATTTTGGAATTTTTCAGTACCAAAATTAAAAGGAAGCTGTCAAAAATGGAAAAAAACAGATAAAAATATTATTTTGACAAAAAAAATTGGAGAAATACAAGTGTTCTTCGTTTCAGATCTTTCGATTGGCCTTTAGGCATCTTTCGATCAGCATCCTTCGATTGACTCTTGGCCTCCTTCGATTGCTCAAAATGGATGCTAGCGTGCCTCTTTCGCATGGGCATGTGACTTCTTGTTGCGGGCTTCGTTTGTGACTTTTGCTGCTGATGGGGATTTAATCTGTAACGTATAGCCTAAATGTAGTACTGCAAGTGTACAGCCTATCGAAGTAATATATAAGATTATCGAACCACAGAGACCAATTGTCAATCTATCAACTCTATTGCTAAGGTGCTTATCTAAGGCGAATAAGGATATTGATGTGAGTGCAGTGCACAAAGTAAATATGCGAGGGAAATAACAGTTAAAAGACAGGTTGGAATGTAAATCATGTAATCAGATATTGGTCCGGTCATGCGTAGATGAACCTACTTATGGGGCAGTATTTTCTATTGATAACAAAGAATCAATTTAACGGGAACTTGTAGCTTTTGACTTCTAAGAACCGAGTTTACTCTTTAAATTAAATTCCTTTATTGTCACATATAAAGGGTGCCTTCCGCGTTAAAGAGGTAAACCTATTTTTAAGAAATTGATAGTTTTGACTAAACAGAAAAGTGATCTTACTCGGAAAGATTAACTTAAAGAGACTTTTGGCTTTTGACCAAGAGTCAGATTTTAAACCTACAAACGCGTCCGAAAATAGTTTCAAAATCGTTTTCTAAAAAGGTCAATGATTCCTATTTAACCAATCAACGGCTGTCGCTCTTTTTGTTTGGTTAAATAATAATCAAGTCGTATCATTAGTTTGGACGGCTTTCGATCTTACCCAATAAACATTAAAACACAATTGACTTAAGTTAGGAGCAAAACATCCCCAGAGTATTTTCACTAGCATGATAATTGGAACACAACCACGATGACAATCATTACATCCTAACCTTTATGGTTTAGCCAGACATAATAAGTGCGAGTCTATAAAACGTGTAGACTATGGTAAGAGCATTTAAAGTCTATAAAACGTGTAGACTATGGTAAGAGCATTTAAAGTCTATAAAACGTGTAGACTATGGTAAGAGCATTTAAAGTCTATAAAACGTGTAGACTATGGTAAGAGCATTTAAAGTCTATAAAACGTGTAGACTATGGTAAGAGCAATTAAATAAAGAAATGCAATAAATTAGAACCTTGCTCCGGTCGGAGACTTGAATCTGATACAAATCTACGGAAAAGTAAGGCCGGTATGATGAACTTCAACCAAAGTGCTCCAAGACTCGATTACAACTCAATCTACACCGCAATAACTCCCCGATGTGAAGAGATTATTACTTTACAGAAACTGATAGTATATGGCTTAAGATTGTACTAAGCTTGGATGAAACTAAAGAATGAGAATCGAAGGCTATTTATAGAGGAACTTTGAGGTGCGTAAGGACCAGCATGCCCCTTAACTTCTTTTGAGCGGGAGCCTTTTTGTGAAGGCCGCGGGCGCGGTGAGGGTGGCCGCGGGCGCGGCGCCTGGAACCGCCACATCATGGGAACGTGGCAGTTGATCTCTGGGTGAAAGTGGGCCACGTCATCGCGTTTCCTGTAGCCAGCGCGGTGCTGAACGCCATAAGTGCAAAATATCTTGAAAAACCCTAATTTCTTGGCGTTTTGGCTCGTTTCTTCACAGAAGGCTCTGAAATGACAAGAATCCTGAAAACAAAGGAAAAAGGAACATAATACGAGAAAATGACAATAAAAACTAAGGAAAACATGTGATATTTGAGTCAGAAACATAGTGCGATTTAGTGCGATCAAATCCTCCCACGCTTAGACCTTTGCTTGTCCTCAAGCAACAACTCTTAAAAGTGGATGAAAGAAATTTATGGTGTATACAGGTTTTGGGCAAAGAGGGCTTCTAAGTCCGAGTAAGGGTGTGTTGTCAGGCACTAACTATCTGAATCAAGGGTATCGTAATTACACTACTCGCAGAAATGCGGACATAAACCTCATAAGTATACAGATTGATCCAAATATCCTTACTATGCTAAGACTTCTTTTTGTACGAGGTCCTTTTTCATTCAGGCGCAATCACATTAAGCCCGTTATCCGTACATACTCATGGTGTAGTGACCGGTTAGTGACTCTGATCTCAAGTGATGGGATTCTGGTACAAGAGTTGGTTTAATCCCTTTTTATTTTACCCATTTGCAGTTGCGGGGGATCGGACCGTAGTCCGCCCTACCAAGTTCAGCACCAGATACCTCTGAACCAACTACAACAGATATGCCTTATATATATTTTTTCTTTGTTTTTGTTAGTGCTTACAACTTTCTTGAGTTGAGTAATCTTTGTGAGGATTACCCAACTCGTAGTCGCATTCACACTTTGTTTTATAACTTTTAAGGCAAAATAGAGATCATCCACTTATATTCATCGATCCCACACTTAGAGCATGCTTAGGCCGGAGCTGACTGCTAAGATAAACTACTTGAAGACCTATTTGTACAGTTTTATTCAAAATCACAGCATATTGGGGAGAAAGGATCTAATCTAAATATTCAAAAAGGTTTATGGTGTAAAAATGATAACGAATTTTTCAAAAAGTGAGTGTCCGAGAAACAGACCCTATCTAGGACCTGTCTCATAGCCCAAATCCTTAAAAACAACCATAAATCTTTGAAAAATAAAAAATTTTGTAAGGCTAAAAGGTGGGGGAAATGAAAGGGTACACTACGCAGAAAGACTCGCCTATCACATGCATTTTATTAACTACGAATAAAAAAGGAAAAATGCAGAAGGAAAATAAAAGCAGGAAAAACAGAAAATAAAAGCGAAAAATAAAAGCGAAAAATGGGAAATAAAAGCGATAAATGCTCCTCCCACACTTAAATCAGACATTGTCCTCAATGTTCCAAAATAAGGTAGGAGGAGGTACTTGAAAACACTAGTGGGGGCCACTAGGACCTTCACCATCCTGGTTGGTACGACCGGAACGGCGGCTACGGCTGCGACGGCGGCTATCTCGGTCCAAAACAAGCTGCTCCAGTCTCTCTGACAAGGCGGCATTTGCCGCT
This sequence comes from Vicia faba, assembly GCA_948472305.1. NCBI lineage: Eukaryota > Viridiplantae > Streptophyta > Magnoliopsida > Fabales > Fabaceae > Vicia > Vicia faba. The sequence goes on along the minus strand of OX451736.1, from coordinate 507,672,423 downwards.
TGTAGCTCTTGGGTCCGACCAATGAGGGTGCCTTGGGTTGCCTCCATCAATTGGAAGTGACGAGCGTATGTGGTCTGGTGTAGGTGCTGTTCTCTCTGAAAAGCCAGCTGACTTTCCATAATAGTGCGCAGAGAGCTAGCATTTTGTTCTTGGGACGCTTGCATGAAGGCCATGTTGTCGGCCGCCTGTTGCTGCAAGGTAGCAAGGAGGGTGTCCCTCTGCGCCTCTCGGGCCATATGCTCACGCCACATGTCCTCAGTGACATGGAAGCTAGGAGCTGTACCTGCATGTGGGTTAGAGGTAGAAGGTGCCGTGTGTGAAGGTGAAAAATGGGGTGGTTCCTCTGTTTGGAAATCGTACTCATCATCAGTGTTGTTACCCTCATTTAAAGGTAGATTTGGGGGCAACGGACCAATAAAAGCAGGAGCGTTGAGATCGTAGGTCCAGTTACGCTCAAATCTAATATCAGTACGACGGGTGCAAGGCATAACAACACTGGGTATAGCGGTGAGGTCGAGGTCAGTTGGGCTGGCCTGGCTTTCTTTCCATTGGGCTTTTTCTTCCTCGCCATTATCTTCAATTTCTGGAGGTGTACCTATTTTTCTTATAAATGTGCATATATGTACGTGAATACATATACACATGTTTATTTATTTTATTTTTATATTAAAACTATGGTGACCTAGAAAAACAAAAACATTAGTAAATAAATAAAACATATGCATATATATATATAGATATAGGTACGGACATTGGGTCATCAAAATAAATATTAACAACTCAGGAAACAGATAATGCAAAAATAAAAATGAGTCTGAAAAGTAAATCAACATAATACGAATAATACTGAAACTAGATATCTTGTGAATAATACAGATCTATTGCCAACCGGTAGGATGCTCTGCAGGAGTGTCTGGGCCACGCAGCTCAGTCAGCTGGCGTCGAATCTCTGCCACCTCATGAGCTAATTCATCTAACTCACCAGCGAAGGTAACATCATTCACTTCCAACTGCAAATGAAGGTCAGCCACCTCATTGCGGAGAGTGGTTATCTCAGTGCGCATAGCAGTCAATAGAGTGCGAATATCTGGTTCCTGCAAGCTGAGGTTATTAGTAAGAACAGTAGTATGTGTAACCTCGGGTCGGGATGTGTGATCTGGAGCGGAGTCCTCGGAGGCAGGAGTGTAGTCCTGAGTGGGATCTTCAGAAGCAGGAGTGTATTCTGGAGTGTACTCTTCGGAGGCAGGAGTGTATTATGGAGTGTACTCTGATATCTCACCCCAACCTTCTACAGAATAGTTCCAGTTAGCAGAGTTGGAAACACAAGTCATCTGAGGGTCTGGCATGGTGAAGGTGTAAACTGTCTGGTCATTGATAAGCAATCTGTACCGATATGGGTGGAAAGAGGCCCTCCTCATGAATCCACGGTCCATGCAAAAGTCTAAATCCAGAAAAGTATATCCACAGTATGGGGTCAGCTGTGCTATCATACTGTCTAAACCCAAAGCAGAAGCTATCTGTGTCACATTCCCTCCGGAATGAATGAGCCCTACAGCGGATCGAGCAGTCTGCTCGAGGCTCTCTATCAGAAAACCTCCACTAGCTATAGGTCTGGACTGACTAGCACAGTATAAGAAAAGGATCTCCTCAGCGGTGACCAAGTGGTCACAGTAAATCCTCCCAAAGAAAGTGTGGCATAGGATCATCTCGAAGTATCAGAAGGCCGGGTTATGGATCTTCCGGGACAGCTGGGTAGAGGGGTCAAGACTGGCTCTATCAGTAATGTCCTGCCAAAATTTGTCAATGTCTCTGTCCATGTAGCAACTCAATGGGAACTCAGTTATAGCGGTCGGTCCAGTTTGGAAACCAAGCAAATCCCCAAATTCTTTGGTGGTCAGGGTATACTCGGTGCCAAACAATCTGAAACTCAGGCGTCCTCGCTCATCTCCTTCACCTACTCGTGGATTATAGTCCATAGAGCTAAGAAACTCCAGAGTAAGGTTCCTGTAGGTTTTGTGGACATCATCGGCATAAGAATCCCAGCTAAGTTGGTTGCATAGATACCGAATACTTGGCTCAATCCCGAGTGCCTCCATGCAGCTCTGATCGGGGTACCTAGTGGGTACCATAGGTCTAGCAGATAAGGTAGCAAATCGGGCCTTTTGCGCTTCATCTCTGAAAATCACAACCATAGCATCGGGGTGATGCATCCTGAAAATATAAACACAAGAAATTAGTCCAGATAAAATATATAAATTACTAAAATAAAATAAAATAAAATAAAGAATAAACCATGGGTTGCCTCCCATGCAGCGCTTGTTTAACGTCGTTTAGCTTGACGATTAGATCTTACTTTATGTGGGTATTGGTGGGTCTATAAGAATATGACTAGAGTAGTCAACAGGCAAATCGCCTCCTTTGTAGAGCTTCAGTCTTTGTCCATTTACCACAAATGGAGCACATGAATTGTTTTTGATTTCTACTGCTCCAGATTTTAGAACTTTTGACACTTCAAATGGACCTGTCCATCTTGAACGAAGCTTACCAGGAAAAAGTCGTAACCTTGAGTTAAATAGGAGAACAGGATCACCAATGTTGAAATCTTTCTTGATGATTTTTTTATCATGCCACATCTTGGTTCTTTCCTTATATATGATGGCATTCTCATAGGCATTCAAGCGAAGCTCTTCTAGCTTGTGAATGTCCAGGATACGTTTTTCTCCGGCTTTCAGGTAATCTAGATTCAAGGATTTAATGGCCCAATAGGCTTTATGTTCTAGTTCGAAGGGTAAATGACAGGACTTTCCATAAACCAATTGATAAGGAGTTGTTCCAATAGGGGTTTTATAAGCCGTTCTATAAGCCCATAAGGCGTCTTGAAGTTTTCCAGACCAGTCTTTTCTGGATAGTGATACAGTTTTTTCTAGGATCTGCTTAATCTCCCTATTTGATACCTCTACTTGGCCACTGGTTTGCGGGTGATATGGTGATGCTACTCTATGTTTTACTCCGTATTTGCTTAGAAGCTTGTCAAATATCTTAGACATAAAATGAGATCCTCCATCACTTATGACTAACCTCGGGGTTCCAAACCTAGGAAAAATAATATTCTTAAACAGTTTGATAACTACCTTGGTATCGTTTGTGGGTGATGCAACAGCTTCGATCCACTTTGAGACATAATCGACAGCTACTAGGATATACTTGTTACCCATTGAGGAAGGAAAAGGTCCCATGAAATCTATACCCCAGACATCAAATATTTCCACTTCTTGGATGTTTCTTAAAGGCATTTCATCACGTCTTGAGATGTTCCCAGTGCGTTGGCATCGGTCACATTTTGTAATGTAAGTGTGGACACCGCGCCATACAGTAGGCCAATAAAAACCTGCTTGAAATATTTTGGCGCATGTTTTAGACGTGCTTGCATGTCCACCATAAGGTGAAGCATGACAATGTTTAATGACGTTGCCTACTTCTTCCTCCGGCACACATCGTCGGAATATATTATCTATTCCTCTTTTGAATAGGAGGGGTTCATCCCAAAAGAAGTGTTTAACATCTCTGAAAAACTTCTTCTTCTGTTGGTAGCTTAAGTCGGGGGGTATGATATCAGCGGCTAGATAATTTACAATATCTGCGTACCATGGTATGTTGTTCATGGTTGAGATTTCCTCATAGGTCTCTTCGTCAGTTGAGTTTATCCCAGCTATTAATCTTTCATAAGTAGAGTGATCGTCTATAGGTATAAGTTCAGGCTTAAGGTGTTCTAATCTAGAGAGATGATCAGCTACTAAGTTTTCAGCTCCTTTTTTATCCTTAATATCCAAGTCAAATTCTTGGAGTAAAAGTACCCATCTGAGCAATCTAGGCTTAGCATCTTTCTTACTTAACAAGTACCGGATTGCTGCGTGATCTGTGTATACTATTATTTTTGCTCCCACCAAATAAGATCGAAATTTATCAATAGCAAAAACTACGGCTAGCAATTCTTTTTCTGTGGTTGTATAATTTAGCTGGGCAGCGTCTAGTGTTCTACTAGCGTAGTAAATTGCATGCAGTTTTTTGTCTTCTCTTTGCCCTAGTACAGCTCCTACAGCAAAATCACTAGCATCGCACATGATTTCAAAGGGTTGTGTCCAATCAGGTGGTCTTATGATAGGTGCTGAAATAAGAGCTTGCTTTAAAACTTCAAAGGCCTCAAGACATTTTTGGTCGAATTCAAACTCGACATCCTTCATCAATAAGTTAGTTAAAGGTTTAGTTATTGCGGAAAAATTCTTGATGAAACGTCGGTAGAACCCGGCATGTCCTAGGAAACTTCTTACTTCCCTAACGGTTTTAGGTGGGTTTAAGTTTTCTATAACTTCTATCTTGGCCTTATCGACTTCTATACCTCTTTCAGAAATAATGTGTCCCAAGACTATCCCTTCACTTACCATAAAGTGACACTTTTCCCAATTCAACACAAGGTTTACTTCCACACATCTTTTTAAGATTTTCTCCAAGTTCGAGAGGCAGTTTTTGAAATCAGACCCACACACTGAAAAATCGTCCATAAATACTTCCATAATTCCGTCTAGGTAGTCTGCGAAAATTGACATCATACAACGTTGGAAAGTGGCAGGTGCATTACAGAGTCCAAAGGGCATTCGTCTATAAGCGAATGTTCCATAAGGGCAGGTAAATGTGGTTTTTTCTTGGTCCTCTGGGTGAATAGGGATTTGGAAAAATCCCGAATATCCATCAAGATAGCAGAAACATGAGTGTCTTGCTAGACGTTCAAGCATCTGATCTATAAATGGGAGAGGGAAATGGTCTTTTCTTGTTGCCTTATTCAACCTTCTGTAATCTATACACATTCGCTATCCTCCTTCTGTACGTTTTGCCACATGCTCACCTTTCTCATTTTTCAGAACAGTGATACCTCCTTTCTTGGGTACCACATGGACTGGGCTTACCCATTCACTATCCGAAATTTGGTATATGATACCAGCTTCTAATAACTTAAGAACTTCTTTCTTGACTACATCACTCATGATAGGGTTTATTCTTCTTTGATGTTCTCTTGAGGGTTTTGAATCTTTTTCCAGCATAATCCGATGCATGCATACGGATGGGCTTATACCTCTTAAATCTGAAACTTTATACCCTAAAGCTGAGGGATATTTTCGCAAGGTATCTAAGAGTTGATTTTTTTCTATTTGGTTTAGAGTGGCGCTAATTATAACAGGTCTATTCATCTCCTCATCCAAAAACTCATATCTTAGATTCTTGGGTAGTTCCTTAAGTTCTATAGTGGTTTTCTCAGTACGCGGCATAAGGTTATGGGCAAGAGCTAAGCATTCGAAAAGGTTGTCGTCAATGTACGGTTCGATACTCTCAAATCCGTCATCCTCTAAAATAGGGGTTGATGGTAATTTGGTTAAGAATTCGTTTTGTTCGAGCTCATTTACACATTCATCAATGATGTCGATGGCATAGCACGCATCTCCTATCACTGGTGCCATTAGAAATTTTGATAAAATGAACTCAATCTTTTCATCTCCTACCTCGAAAGTCAGTTTCCCTTTCTTAACATCTATTATAGCTCCGGCGGTCGATAGGAAGGGTCTTCCTAAGAGGATTGGGATGTCTTCATCTTCTTTGATATCCATTACGACGAAGTCGGTCAGAATGTACAACTGACCAATCTTGACAGGTATGTCTTCTAAAATACCCATGGGATATTTGACAGATCTATCAGCTAGTTGTAAGGACATCTTAGTAGGTTGAAGTTCTCCTAATTTTAACCTCTTACAGACGGCCAGAGGCATCAGACTTACGCTTGCTCCTAGGTCTAAAAATGCTTTGTCTATCATATGGTTACCTAGGATGCAAGGGATAGAAAAACTTCCAGGGTCTTTATCTTTCTTGGCGAGTTTATTTTCAGATATAAAATGACATTCTAAAGGCTTGGGATCATCGAGTCGTCGTTTATTGGTCAAAATATCTTTCAGAAACTTAGCATATGATGGTATCTGGGTTATAGCTTCAGTAAAAGGAATCTCAACATGGAGTTTCTCTATTACCTTAATAAACTTTTGGTACTGGTTTTCTACTTTGGTGTTTTTCAGCCTCTGTGGGAATGGAATAGGTGGTTTATAAGGTTGTTGAGTGTTTTTCTCCACTTCTGGTTTTGATTGCTTTCCTGGTTTCTCTGGTTCCTCCACCTGGTCTTTGGGCGTAGCATCTTCCATAGGTTTTTCTGATGTGCTTAAGTTAGGATTTCTAGGCCCTTCATAAGCAGTTCCACTTCTTAGTGTGATAGAATTTGCTTGGCCTTTTGGATTTGGTTGAGTTTGTCCAGGGAATTGTCCTCCAGGTGCAACTTGTACAGAGGTGTTTTGTGCTACTTGGGAAATCTGAGTCTCCAGCATTTTGGTGTGGGTTATTATCTGGTCAAACTTGGTTGCTAGTTGAGTAACCAGTTCGTTCGTGTGAATATGTTGGTTCATAAACTCCTTATTTTGCTGGGTTTGAGCTTGAATAAAGGTGTCTATGGTTTCTTTAAGGTTTGGTCTTGGGGGTACTATTTGCATAGGTTGGTTTTGTTTTTGCGTTTGGAATCCTTGAGGTCTCGAAGGTCCGGGATTTTGGATAGGGTTGTTGTTTTTGTAAGAGAAATTCGGGTGGTTCCTCCATCCAGGATTGTAGGTATTCGAGAAAGGGTTCCCTTGAGTATAGTTAACTTGGTCTGAGCTTGATTCGTTCAAAAGGTTATAGTCAACGGTTTGATGTCCTTGAGTTCCACAGAGTTCGCACTCCGATTGGATTGCTGCTACTGTGGTTGGGTTTTGAGACATGTTCTCGACTCTCAAGGCTAGGGCATCCATCTTGGCATTGATCATGTCCATGCAACTTACCTCATGCTTTCCTCCATGGCTCTCCTTTTTCTCTACTGTCGCTCGTTCTAATCCCCATTGGGTGTGGTTTTGGGCCATGTCCTCTATTAGGGCACAAGCGTCAGGGTAAGGTTTGTTCATCAACGCTCCGCCAGCGGCAGCGTCTATGGACATCTTTGTGTTGTAATGGAGTCCATTATAGAAGGTATGTATGATTAACCATTGCTCTAGGCCATGGTGCGGACAGGCTCTTAAAAGTTCTTTATATCTCTCCCAGGCATCAAAAAGTGATTCGCCTTGGTTTTGGGTGAAACAAGTGATCAGGTTCCTAAGAACAGCGGTCTTGCTTGGTGGAAAATACCTTGCAAGAAAAGCTCTCCTAAGGTCTTCCCAAGTTGTTATTGAGTTAGTTGGAAGGGCGTCTAACCAGTCGTGAGCTTTACCTCTAAGGGAAAAAGGAAATAGTCTTAATCGGATAGCTTCGGGCGTGGCTCCATTTGCCTTAAGGGTGTCAGCTAACTGGATAAATACCTTTAAATGTTGATTCGGGTTCTCGGTAGCGAGACCAGCGAATTGGTTTTGTTGTACTAATTGTAGTAACGAGGGCTTTAGTTCAAAGTTGTTGGTAGTTATAGCAGGGTTTACTATACTAGAACTAGGTTCCTCGTTAGATGGTTGGGCGAATTCCTTGAGCGGTCTTTGGTTACGATCTTCTGCCATAGCTCTTCTTATCTTGCGAATAAAAAGACGGGCACGAGCGTAACGTTCAGGTTCTACTAAAGGATCTATTAGGTTGTCGGTGCTACGATTTCTACGCATCTACCGGCTAGAATAGCCTTAGTCTAAACGGGATAACAATAGGGTACGGAATTTGACGAAGTTGGTCCCCAGCAACGGCGCCAAAAACTTGATGGGTGTTTAATCTGTAACGTATAGCCTAAATGTAGTACTGCAAGTGTACAGCCTATCGAAGTAATATATAAGATTATCGAACCACAGAGACCAATTGTCAATCTATCAACTCTATTGCTAAGGTGCTTATCTAAGGCGAATAAGGATATTGATGTGAGTGCAGTGCACAAAGTAAATATGCGAGGGAAATAACAGTTAAAAGACAGGTTGGAATGTAAATCATGTAATCAGATATTGGTCCGGTCATGCGTAGATGAACCTACTTATGGGGCAGTATTTTCTATTGATAACAAAGAATCAATTTAACGGGAACTTGTAGCTTTTGACTTCTAAGAACCGAGTTTACTCTTTAAATTAAATTCCTTTATTGTCACATATAAAGGGTGCCTTCCGCGTTAAAGAGGTAAACCTATTTTTAAGAAATTGATAGTTTTGACTAAACAGAAAAGTGATCTTACTCGGAAAGATTAACTTAAAGAGACTTTTGGCTTTTGACCAAGAGTCAGATTTTAAACCTACAAACGCGTCCGAAAATAGTTTCAAAATCGTTTTCTAAAAAGGTCAATGATTCCTATTTAACCAATCAACGGCTGTCGCTCTTTTTGTTTGGTTAAATAATAATCAAGTCGTATCATTAGTTTGGACGGCTTTCGATCTTACCCAATAAACATTAAAACACAATTGACTTAAGTTAGGAGCAAAACATCCCCAGAGTATTTTCACTAGCATGATAATTGGAACACAACCACGATGACAATCATTACATCCTAACCTTTATGGTTTAGCCAGACATAATAAGTGCGAGTCTATAAAACGTGTAGACTATGGTAAGAGCATTTAAAGTCTATAAAACGTGTAGACTATGGTAAGAGCATTTAAAGTCTATAAAACGTGTAGACTATGGTAAGAGCATTTAAAGTCTATAAAACGTGTAGACTATGGTAAGAGCATTTAAAGTCTATAAAACGTGTAGACTATGGTAAGAGCAATTAAATAAAGAAATGCAATAAATTAGAACCTTGCTCCGGTCGGAGACTTGAATCTGATACAAATCTACGGAAAAGTAAGGCCGGTATGATGAACTTCAACCAAAGTGCTCCAAGACTCGATTACAACTCAATCTACACCGCAATAACTCCCCGATGTGAAAAGATTATTACTTTACAGAAACTGATAGTATATGGCTTAAGATTGTACTAAGCTTGGATGAAACTAAAGAATGAGAATCGAAGGCTATTTATAGAGGAACTTTGAGGTGCGTAAGGACCAGCATGCCCCTTAACTTCTTTTGAGCGGGAGCCTTTTTGTGAAGGCCGCGGGCGCGATGAGGGTGGCCGCGGGCGCGGCGCCTGGAACCGCCACATCATGGGAACGTGGCAGTTGATCTCTGGGTGAAAGTGGGCCACGTCATCGCGTTTCCTGTAGCCAGCGCGGTGCTGAACGCCATAAGTGCAAAATATCTTGAAAAACCCTAATTTCTTGGCGTTTTGGCTCGTTTCTTCACAGAAGGCTCTGAAATGACAAGAATCCTGAAAACAAAGGAAAAAGGAACATAATACGAGAAAATGACAATAAAAACTAAGGAAAACATGTGATATTTGAGTCAGAAACATAGTGCGATTTAGTGCGATCAGCTGCCTACATTGCTTGCCTTGAAAACCATGATTGCTGGCCACAAGTTCCCCCTGCAAGGCAAACCCTTTGATTCACCAAGTATGTTGCCTGCATGCTTGCTTTGAAAACCTATTTTAGCTTCCTGTAAGCCTGTTTCGATTTGGACAAGTTCACTGCCTACAAGCCTGCTTCGATTGGGCATATGCTGCTTACAAGCCTGCTTTGATTGGGCAATATGCTTCCTTCGAGCATGAGCTTTCGATTTGGCAATATGTTTTCTTTGATACAAGTTTCGTCTGGGCAATGTGAATTCAAATAGGTCCCCTTCGATTCAGAAGGAAATGATCTCCATACAAGTTTCGATTGAATTTTTGGTTCCCTTTGAAACAGTGTCCTTCGACTCAGGAATGTCCTTCGACCCAGGAATACTCTTCAATTGGCATTTCAAAAGGTCCCTAGACTGGAACTTTAGAGTGTCCTTCAACTGAAAATTCAGAGTGTCCCTTAATAAGAACATCAGAACGAAATGACCTTCGAATGGAATTTCAGTGCAGAGTTTCTCTTAATCTAAGATGCTCTGATGAAGGAAGTTCTGAACACTTCGAATCAGAACTTAGACTCATCACAAGGCCAAGGGCTGATCGAAGTTGCCTAATAGGGAAGGTTCTAAATAGATTAGAATTGGACTTTGAAGTTGGCAAAGAAGGGCCATTCGAAAGGCCATTCGAAGAACACACATTTGGTCCATTCGAAGGACACACAGTTGGTGAAAACGAATGTTGTTTTATTCCAGTCTGGGTGAAAGGTGTAGAAAGATGGAGGATTCGACTCAAAATATCAAGTTGGACATTCAGACCCATAGGCTAGGCCACGTGTCTTCCCTTTTTAGGCCTGTACCCATTTATTGTCTAAGACCACTTGCACTTAATAGCACAGTACTACCTTTTAGGAAAGTCTGTCTTGAGCCTTGCACCTATTTCCCTTCAGCATGAAGCAACTCCATCAGAACCATTCATCTTGCTTTTGTGGCACAAGTAGACATTTACTTTCCAGCTGGGCCTTATTTTATTATTTTTGCTCCACAAGCAATGACAGAAGCATGAGTCACAACTTCTGCACCCCAACTGCCAACAGGCCCACCACATGTGCTATCACGTTACCTATTATTTTACTATTTTTGCAAGGCTGGCTGTGGAAAACATGTCCATTCTTTTCCTCTATAAATAGAGGAGTTTATGCAAAGCTGAGGGAGGACTTTTTGGCCAGAGGAACGTATCTTTAAAATTCTCACACACCACAAAATTCTTAAACACTTAAACACTTAAACACTTAAACACTTAAACACTTAAACATATACCCAGAATCCAAACAACAAGTCCAGAACTGCATCCTCCTGCCTAACACCAGAACATCAAACCTGTGTTACAAATACAAGCTTAAGGCACAACAAGCCTTGAGGGCTGCATAAACTCAAAACCTGCCTTCCTTGCCAAAGCCAGAAAACTCCAGCCAGTTCAACTGCAACTGAAAACAAACCTGCCTAAAGCTAGTCCAACTGCAACTGCCAGCAAGCCTGTATCAAAGCTAACAGAAACTCAGATCTGCCTGTATCAAATCAAAGAGCAAACACTTATTCCCTTAGAATCTGAAACATCCCTATACGTTGTTACCCTTTGAATCCAGTAGGAAGAACCTCACACTTATCCAGTATCAAATACATAACTCCTGGTTCCTCCCTTTGAGTCCAGAAGCATTCAAGGAAATCACTTAAAGACCCAGCACACGTTCCAGCCTCAAGCAAGGTAAGTCATTCTTAACCTTGAACCCTTCATTTCTGGCATAACATGTAAATAAGCTCCCTTTTCGTTTCAAACATATACATAGTGTTTGTTACCTTTTTGTTTCCACTCTTTTAGTTTGTTTTTATTGTCTCTCCTTTTGGTTTTGTTCTTTGGTTTGTTACAAATGCTCTAAGAACTAACCTGGCCCTGAGGTAATGATAGCATGACCTTGGGCCATGTTGCTGTTTTAATATCTCAAACGAAATAAACAAAAGACAGGAGTATGAAACTAAGCCCCAGACATCCTGATCGCACTAAATCGCACTATGTTTCTGACTCAAATATCACATGTTTTCTTTAGTTTTTATTGTCATTTTCTCGTATTATGTTCCTTTTTCCTTTGTTTTCAGGATTCTTGTCATTTCAGAGCCTTCTGTGAAGAAACGAGCCAAAACGCCAAGAAATTAGGGTTTTTCAAGATATTCTGCACTTATGGCGTTCAGCACCGCGCTGGCTACAGGAAACGCGATGACGTGGCCCACTTTCACCCAGAGATCAACTGCCACGTTCCCATGATGTGGCGGTTCCAGGCGCCGCGCCCGCGGCCACCCTCACCGCGCCCGCGGCCTTCACAAAAAGGTTCCCGCTCAAAAGAAGTTAAGGGGCATGCTGGTCCTTACGCACCTCAAAGTTCCTCTATAAATAGCTTTCGATTCTCATTCTTTAGTTTCATCCAAGCTTAGTACAATCTTAAGCCATATACTATCAGTTTCTGTAAAGTAATAATCTCTTCACATCGGGGAGTTATTGCGGTGTAGATTGAGTTGTAATCGAGTCTTGGAGCACTTTGGTTGAAGTTCATCATACCGGCCTTACTTTTCCGTAGATTTGTATCAGATTCAAGTCTCTGACCGGAGCAAGGTTCTAATTTATTGCATTTCTTTATTTAAATGCTCTTACCATAGTCTACACGTTTTATAGACTTTAAATGCTCTTACCATAGTCTACACGTTTTATAGACTTTAAATGCTCTTACCATAGTCTACACGTTTTATAGACTTTAAATGCTCTTACCATAGTCTACACGTTTTATAGACTTTAAATGCTCTTACCATAGTCTACACGTTTTATAGACTCGCACTTATCATGTCTGGCTAAACCATAAAGGTTAGGATGTAATGATTGTCATCGTGGTTGTGTTCCAATTATCATGCTAGTGAAAATACTCTGGGGATGTTTTGCTTCTAACTTAAGTCAATTGTGTTTTAATGTTTATTGGGTAAGATCGAAAGCCGTCCAAACTAATGATTAGACTTGATTATTATTTAACCAAACAAAAGAGCGAGAGCCGTTGATTGGTTAAATAGGAATCATTGACCTTTTTAGAAAACGATTTTGAAACTATTTTCGGACGCGTTTGTAGGTTTGAAATCTGACTCTTGGTCAAAAGCCAAAAGTCTCTTTAAGTTAATCTTTCCGAGTAAGATCACTTTTCTGTTAAGTCAAAACTATCAATTTCTTAAAAATAGGTTTACCTCTTTAACGCGGAAGGCACCCTTTATATGTGACAATAAAGGAATTTAATTTAAAGAGTAAACTCGGTTCTTAGTAGTCAAAAGCTACAAGTTCCCGTTAAACTGATTCTTTGCTATCAATAGAAAATACTGCCCCATAAGTAGGTTCATCTGCGCATGACCGGACCAATATCCGATTACATGATTTACATTCCAACCTGTCTTTTAAACTGTTATTTACCTCGCTCATTTACTTTGTACACTGCACTCACATCGATATTCTTGTTCGCCTTAGATAAGCACCTTAGCAATAGAGTTGATAGATTGACAATTGGTCTCTGTGGTTCGATAATCTTATATATTACTTCGATAGGCTGTACACTTGCAGTACTACATTTAGGCTATACGTTACAGATTAAACCCATCAAGTTTTTGGCGCCGTTGCCGGGGACCAACTTCGTCAAATTTCGTACCCTATTGTTATCCCGTTTAGACTAAGGCTATTCTAGCCGGTAGATGCGTAGAAATCGTAGTACCGGCAACCTAATAGATCCATTAGTAGAACCTGAACGTTACGCTCGTGCCCGTCTTTTTATTCGCAAGATAAGAAGAGCTATGGCAGAAGATCGTAACCAAAGACCGCTCAAGGAATTCGCCCAACCATCTAACGAGGAACCTAGTTCTAGTATAGTAAACCCTGCTATAACTACCAACAACTTTGAACTAAAGCCCTCGTTACTACAATTAGTACAACAAAACCAATTCGCTGGTCTCGCTACCAAGAACCCGAATCAACATTTAAAGGTATTTATCCAGTTAGCTGATACCCTTAAGGCAAATGGAGCCACACCCGAAGCTATCCGATTAAGACTATTTCCTTTTTCCCTTAGAGGTAAAGCTCACGACTGGTTAGACGCCCTTCCAACTAACTCAATAACAACTTGGGAAGACCTTAGGAGAGCTTTTCTTGCGAGGTATTTTCCACCAAGCAAGACCGCTGTTCTTAGGAACCTGATCACTTGTTTCACCCAAAACCAAGGCGAATCACTTTTTGATGCCTGGGAGAGATATAAAGAACTTTTAAGAGCCTATCCGCACCATGGCCTAGAGCAATGGTTAATCATACATACCTTCTATAATGGACTCCATTACAACACAAAGATGTCCATAGACGCTGCCGCTGGCGGAGCGTTGATGAACAAACCTTACCCTGACGCTTGTGCCCTAATAGAGGACATGGCCCAAAACCACGCCCAATGGGGATTAGAACGAGCGACAGTAGAGAAAAAGGAGAGCCATGGAGGAAAGCATGAGGTAAGTTGCATGGACATGATTAATGCCAAGATGGACGCCCTAGCCTTGAGAGTCGAGAACATGTCTCAAAACCCGACCACAGTAGCAGCAATCCAATCGGAGTGCGAACTCTGTGGAACCCAAGGACATCAAACCGTTGACTGTAACCTTTTGAACGAATCAAGCTCAGACCAAGTTAATTATACTCAAGGGAACCCTTTCTCGAATACCTACAATCCTGGATGGAGGAACCACCCGAATTTCTCTTACAAAAACAACAACCCTATCCAAAATCCCGGACCTTCGAGACCTCAAGGATTCCAAACGCAAAAACAAAACCAACCTATGCAAATAGTACCCCCAAGACCAAACCTTAAAGAAACCATAGACACCTTTATTCAGGCTCAAACCCAGCAAAATAAGGAGTTTATGAACCAACACATTCACACGAACGAACTAGTTACTCAATTAGCAACCAAGTTTGACCAGATAATAACCCACACCAAAATGCTTGAGACTCAGATTTCCCAAGTAGCCCAAAACACCTCTGTACAAGTTGCACCTGGAGGACAATTCCCTGGACAAACTCAACCAAATCCAAAAGGCCAAGCAAATTCTATCACATTAAGAAGTGGAACTGCTTATGAAGGGCCTAGAAATCCCAACTTAAGCACATCAGAAAAACCTATGGAAGATGCTACGCCCAAAGACCAGGTGGAGGAACCAGAGAAACCAGAAAAACAATCAAAACCAGAAGTAGAAAAAAACGCTCAACAACCTTATAAACCACCTATTCCATTCCCACAGAGGCTGAAAAACACCAAAGTAGAAAACCAGTACCAAAAATTTATTAAGGTAATAGAGAAACTCCATGTTGAGATTCCTTTTACTGAAGCTATAACCCAGATACCATCATATGCTAAGTTTTTGAAAGATATTTTGACCAATAAACGGCGACTCGATGATCCCAAGCTTTTAGAATGTCATTTTATATCCGAAAATAAACTCGCCAAGAAAGATAAAGACCCTGGAAGTTTTTCTATCCCTTGCATCCTAGGTAACCATATGATAGACAAAGCATTTTTAGACCTAGGAGCAAGCGTAAGTCTGATGCCTCTAGCTGTCTGTAAGAGGTTAAAATTAGGAGAACTTCAACCTACTAAGATGTCCTTACAACTAGCTGATAGATCTGTCAAATATCCCATGGGTATTTTAGAAGACATACCTGTCAAGATTGGTCAGTTGTACATTCCGACCGACTTCGTCGTAATGGATATCAAAGAAGATGAAGACATCCCAATCCTCTTAGGAAGACCCTTCCTATCGACCGCTGGAGCTATAATAGATGTTAAGAAAGGGAAACTGACTTTCGAGGTAGGGGATGAAAAGATTGAGTTCATATTATCAAAATTTCTAATGGCACCAGTGATAGGAGATGCGTGTTATGCCATCGACATCATCGATGAATGTGTAAATGAGCTCGAACAAAACGAATTCTTAACCAAATTACCATCAACCCCTGTTTTAGAGGATGACGGATTTGAGAGTATCGAACCGTACATTGACGACAATCTTTTCGAATGCTTAGCTCTTACCCATGACCTTATGCCGCGTGCTGAGAAAACCACTATAGAACTTAAGGAACTACCCAAGAATCTAAGATATGAGTTTTTGGATGAGGAGATGAATAGACCTGTTATAATTAGCGCCACTCTAAACCAAATAGAAACAAATCAACTATTAGATACCTTGCGAAAATATCCCTCAGCTTTAGGGTATAAAGTTTCAGATTTAAGAGGTATAAGCCCATCCGTATGCATGCATCGAATTATGCTGGAAAAAGATTCAAAACCCTCAAGAGAACATCAAAGAAGAATAAACCCTATCATGAGTGATGTAGTCAAGAAAGAAGTTCTTAAGTTATTAGAAGCTGGTATCATATACCAAATTTCGGATAGTGAATGGGTAAGCCCAGTCCATGTGGTACCCAAGAAAGGAGGTATCACTGTTCTGAAAAACGAAAAAGGTGAGCATGTGGCAAAACGAACAGAAGGAGGATGGCGTATGTGTATAGATTACAGAAGGTTGAATAAGGCAACGAGAAAAGACCATTTCCCTCTCCCATTTATAGATCAGATGCTTGAACGTCTAGCAAGACACTCATGTTTTTGCTATCTTGATGGGTATTCGGGGTTTTTCCAAATCCCTATTCACCCAGAGGACCAAGAAAAAACCACATTTACCTGCCCTTATGGAACATTCGCTTATAGACGAATGCCCTTTGGACTCTGTAATGCACCTGCCACTTTCCAACGTTGTATGATGTCAATTTTCGCAGACTACCTAGATGGAATTATGGAAGTATTTATGGACGATTTTTCAGTGTGTGGGTTTGATTTCAAAAACTGCCTCTCGAACTTGGAGAAAATCTTAAAAAGATGTGTGGAAGTAAACCTTGTGTTGAATTGGGAAAAGTGCCACTTTATGGTAAGTGAAGGGATAGTCTTGGGACACATTATTTCTGAAAGAGGTATAGAAGTCGATAAGGCCAAGATAGAAGTCATAGAAAACTTAAACCCACCTAAGACCGTTAGGGAAATAAGAAGTTTCCTAGGACATGCCGGGTTCTACTGACGTTTCATCAAGAATTTTTTCGCAATAACTAAACCTTTAACTAACTTATTGATGAAGGATGTCGAGTTTGAATTCGACCAAAAATGTCTTGAGGCCTTTGAAGTTTTAAAGCAAGCTCTTATTTCAGCACCTATCATAAGACCACCTGATTGGACATAACCCTTTGAAATCATGTGCGATGCTAGTGATTTCGCTGTAGGAGCTGTACTAGGGCAAAGAAAAGACAAAAAACTGCATGCAATTTACTACGCTAGTAGAACACTAGACGCTGCCCAGCTAAATTATACAACCACAGAAAAAGAATTGCTAGCCGTAGTTTTTGCTATTGATAAATTTCGATCTTATTTGGTGGGAGCAAAAATAATAGTATACACAGATCACGCAGCAATCCGGTACTTGTTAAGTAAGAAAGATGCTAAGCCTCGATTGCTCAGATGGGTACTTTTACTCCAAGAATTTGACTTGGATATTAAGGATAAAAAAGGAGCTGAAAACTTAGTAGCTGATCATCTCTCTAGGTTAGAACACCTTAAGCCTGAACTTATACCTATAGAAGATCACTCTACCTATGAAAGATTAATAGCTGGGATAAACTCAACTGAAGAAGAGACCTATGAGGAAATCTCAACCATGAACAACATACCATGGTATGCAGATATTGTGAATTATCTAGCCGCTGATATCATACCCCCTGACTTAAGCTACCAACAGAAGAAGAAGTTTTTTAGAGATGTTAAACACTTCTTTTGGGATGAACCCCTCCTATTCAAAAGAGGAATAGATAATATATTCCGACGATGTGTGCCGGAGGAAGAAGTAGGCAACGTCATTAAACATTGTCATGCTTCACCTTATGGTGGACATGCAAGCACGTCTAAAACATGCGCCAAAATATTTCAAGCAGGTTTTTATTGGCCTACTGTATGGCGCGATGTCCACACTTACATTACAAAATGTGACCGATGCCAACACACTGAGAACATCTCAAGACGTGATGAAATGCCTTTAAGCAACATCCAAGAAGTGGAAATATTTGATGTCTGGGGTATAGATTTCATGGGACCTTTTCCTTCCTCAATGGGTAACAAATATATCCTAGTAGCTGTCGATTATGTCTCAAAGTGGATCGAAGCTGTTGCATCACCCACAAACGATACCAAGGTAGTTATCAAACTGTTTAAGAATATTATTTTTCCTAGGTTTGGAACCCCGAGGTTAGTCATAAGTGATGGAGGATCACATTTTATATCTAAGATATTTGATAAGCTTCTAAGCAAATACGGAGTAAAACATAGAGTAGCATCACCATATCACCCGCAAACCAGTGGCCAAGTAGAGGTATCGAATAGGGAGATTAAGCAGATCCTAGAAAAAACCGTATCACTATCCAGAAAAGACTGGTCTGGAAAACTTAAAGACGCCTTATGGGCTTATAGAACGGCTTATAAAACCCATATTGGAACAACTCCTTACCAATTGGTTTATGGAAAGTCCTGTCATTTACCCTTCGAACTAGAACATAAAGCCTATTGGGCCATTAAATCCTTGAATCTGGATTACCTGAAAGCCGGAGAAAAACGTATCCTGGACATTCACAAGCTAGAAGAACTTCGCCTGAATGCCTATGAGAATGCCATCATATATAAGGAAAGAACCAAGATGTGGCATGATAAAAAAATCATCAAGAAAGAATTCAACATTGGTGATCCTGTTCTCCTATTTAACTCAAGGTTACGACTTTTTCCTGGTAAGCTTCGTTCAAGATGGACAGGTCCATTTGAAGTGTCAAAAGTTCTAAAGTCTGGAGCAGTAGAAATCAAAAACAATTCATGCGCTCCATTTGTGGTAAATGGACAAAGACTGAAGCTCTACAAAGGAGGCGATTTGCCTGTTGACTACTCTAGTCATATTCTTATAGACCCACCAATACCCACATAAAGTAAGATCTAATCGTCAAGCTAAACGACGTTAAACAAGCGCTGCATGGGAGGCAACCCATGGTTTATTCTTCATTTTATTTTATTTTATTTTAGTAATTTATATATTTTATCTGGACTAATTTCTTGTGTTTCTATTTTCAGGATGCATTACCCCGATGGTATGGTTGTGATTTTCAGAGATGAAGCACAAAAGGCCCGATTTGCTACCTTATCTGCTAGACCTATGGTACCCACTAGGTACCCCGATCAAAACTGCATGGAGGCACTCGGGATTGAGCCAAGTATTCGGTATCTATGCAACCAACTTAGCTGGGACTCTTATGCTGATGATGTCCACAAAACCTACAGGAACCTTACTCTGGAGTTTCTTAGCTCTATGGACTATAATCCACGAGTGGGTGAAGGAGATGGGCGAGGATGCCTAAGTTTCAGATTGTTTGGCACCGAGTATACCCTGACTACCAAAGAATTTGGGGATTTGCTTGGTTTCCAAACTGGACCGACCGCTATCACTGAGTTTCCATTGAGTTGCTACATGGACAGAGATATTGATAAATTTTGGCAGGATATTACTGATAGAGCCAGTCTTGACCCCTCTACCCAGCTGTCCCGGAAGATCCATAACCCGGCCTTCCGATACTTCGAGATGATCCTGTGCCACACTTTCTTTGGGAGAAGTTACTGTGACCACTTGGTCACCGCTGAGGAGATCCTTTTCCTATACTGTGCTAGTCAGTCCAGACCTATAGCTAGTGGAGGTTTTCTGATAGAGAGCCTCGAACAGACTGCTCGATCCGCTGTAGGGCTCATTCATTCCGGAGGGAATGTGACACAGATAGCTTCTGCTTTGGGTTTGGACAGTATGATAGCACAGCTGACCCCATATTGTGGATATACTTTTCTGGATTTAGACTTTTGCATGGATCGTGGATTCATGAGGAGGGCCTCTTTCCACCCATATCGGTACAGATTGCTTATCAACGACCAGACAGTTTACACCTTCACAATGCCAGACCCTCAGATGACTTGTGTTTCCAACTCTGCTAATTGGAACTATTCTGTAGAAGGTTGGGGAGAGATATCAGAGTACACTCCAGAATACACTCCTGCTTCCGAAGATCTCACTCCAGAATACACCCCTGCTTCCGAAGATCCCACTCAGGACTACACTCCTGCTCCCGAGGACTCCACTCCAGATCACACATCCCGACCCGAGGTTACACACACTACTGTTCTTACTAATAACCTCAGCTTGTAGGAACCTGATATTCACACTCTATTGACTGCTATGCGCACTGAGATAACCACTCTCCGCAATGAGGTGGCTGACCTTCATTTGCAGTTGGAAGTAAATGATGTTACCTTTGCTGGTGAGTTAGATGAATTAGCTCACGAGGTGGCAGAGATTCGACGCCAGCTGACTGAGCTGCGTGGCCCAGACACTCCTGCAGAGCATCCTACCGGTTGGCAATAGATCTGTATTGTTCGCAAGATATCTAGTTTCAGTATTATTCGTATTATGTTGATTTACTTTTCAGACTCATTTTTTATTTTTGCATTATCTGTTTCCTGCGTTGTTAATATTTATTTTGGTGACCCAATGTCCGTACCTATATATATATATATATATATATATATGCATATGTTTTATTTATTTACTAATGTTTTTGTTTTTCTGGTCACCATAGTTTTAATATAAAAATAAAATATATATATATATGTGTATATGTATTCACGTACATATATGCACATTTATAAGAAAAATAGGTACACCTCCAGAAATTGAAGCTAATGGCGAGGAAGAAAAAGCCCAATGGAAAGAAAGCCAGGCCAGCCCAACTGACCTCAACCTCACCGCGCCCGCGGTAGGCCCTGCCGCGCCCGCGGTGACGCAACGGTCACCTAACGGCTAGTAGCTCGTTTTTCCCCCCATTTTACCACTTTTTCCATTTCCAATCCCATTTTCTTCCATTTTTTAACCCACCATAACTTCCTTTATTACCTATACCAACCCACTACATTTATTTCCATTATTCTCATCATAAATATTTACAACCACCATTTTCTTTCTTCCCTTCCTATAAATACCCCCCACTATTTCATTTTTCTTCCTCACACCTTCATTACTTCTACATCCCATCCTTTCTCTCTATTCATCCACAAGAAAATCCTATGGAATATCACGGTTACATTTTGCGTGGTGGCCAAGCCGGAGAAAGGCAACTAAAGCGGCTTGAAAAATTGCTGACAACACCAATACACTCTACCAGGTATATCGATGAAAACTGTCTATATTCATTAGGTATATACCATAGTGTATTCTTCCTTCTAGATAAAATAGGTATGCATGATATTTTTGCTACTCAAGCACCAACCTACCCTAGGCTGACGTTCGAGTTTTTAAGTTCTTTAATTTATAACGTCTCCCCTAACACTGCTAGCACCGTAGGTGGAGTCAAATTTAGAATGTTTAATGTCGAATATGATTACTCCACTGACGGTCTAGCCGCCATGTTAGGATTGCCTTATGGGGATGGTGCCATTTGTGAAGCACCTTTAGACACGGATTGGGCATTTGAAGCATTTTGGGCCAGAATTACTAAACAAAATGCAACATCTTTTGATGGCCTTCTTGCTTCTCACATCCACAATCCTGCCCTTCGTGTCTTTAGATTTCTTTTAGCATCCACCATCTTTGCTCGGGAAAACCCAAACAAGGTGAATGCTAAAGAATTAATTATCATGCAGAGCTGCCTCACAGACACCAAAGTTAATCCCGTCCCATTCATGATTACCCACATGCACCATGTTTTAAGAAAAGGTGGGCCGATTTCCTTTGGTGGACTGATTACCACTATTGCCCGTGCCATAGGATTGGATACGGAACTTGCCACCCTAGAACCACTTCCTCCTCGGATTGCAAATCTTAAATTTTTCAGGGATATGCGTTTATGCAAGACGAGGAAGGAAGGTGGTTACTTCCTCATGGTTGGAGGTGCTGCTATACCCAGTGTTGTTATGCCTTGCACCCGTCGTACTGATATTATATTTGAACGTAACTGGACCTACGATCTCAACGCTCCTGCTTTTATTGGTCCGTTGCCCCCAAATCTACCTTTAAAATGAGGGTAACAACACTGATGATGAGTACGATTTCCAAACAGAGGAACCACCCCATTTTTCACCACCACACACGACACCTTCTACCTCTAACCCACATGCAGGTACAACTCCTAGTTTCCATGTCACTGAGGACATGTGGCGTGAGCATATGGCCCGAGAGGCCCAGAGGGACACCCTCCTTGCTACCTTGAAGCAACAGGCGGCCGACAACATGGCCTTCATGCAAGCGTCCCAAGAACAAAATGCTAGCTCTCTGCGCACTATTATGGAAAGTCAGCTGGCTTTCCAGAGAGAACAGCACCTACACCAGACCACATACGCTCGTCACTTCCAATTGATGGAGGCAACCCAAGGCACCCTCATTGGTCGGACCCATGAGCTACAAGCGGCCAATGCCGCCTTGTCAGAGAGACTGGAGCAGCTTGTTTTGGACCGAGATAGCCGCCGTCGCAGCCGTAGCCGCCGTTCCGGTCGTACCAACCAGGATGGTGAAGGTCCTAGTGGCCCCCACTAGTGTTTTCAGGTACCTCCTCCTACCTTATTTTGGAACATTGAGGACAATGTCTGATTTAAGTGTGGGAGGAGCATTTATCGCTTTTATTTTTCGCTTTTATTTTCCGTTTTTCCTGCTTTTATTTCCCTTCCGCATTTTTCCTTTTTTATATTCGTAGTTAATAAAATGCATGTGATAGGCGAGTCTTTCTACGTAGTGTACCCTTTCATTTCCCCCACCTTTTAGCCTTACAAAATTTTTATTTTTCAAAGATTTATGGTTGTTTTTAAGGATTTGGGCTATGAGACAGGTCCTAGATAGGGTCTGTTTCTCGGACACTCACTTTTTGAAAAATTCGTTATCATTTTTACACCATAAGCCTTTTTGAATATTTAGATTAGATCCTTTCTCCCCAATATGCTATGATTTTGAATAAAACTGTACAAATAGGTCTTCAAGTAGTTTATCTTAGCAGTCAGCTCCGGCCTAAGCATGCTCTAAGTGTGGGATCGATGAATATAAGTGGATGATCTCTATTTTGCCTTAAAAGTTATAAAATAAAGTGTGAATACGACTACGAGTTGGGTAATCCTCACAAAGATTACTCAACTCAAGAAAGTTGTAAGCACTAACAAAAACAAAGAAAAATATATATATAAGGCATATCTGTTGTAGTTGGTTCAGAGGTATCTGGTGCTGAACTTGGTAGGGCGGACTACGGTCCGATCCCCCGCAACTGCAAATGGGTAAAATAAAAAGGGATTAAACCAACTCTTGTACCAGAATCCCATCACTTGAGATCAGAGTCACTAACCGGTCACTACACCATGAGTATGTACGGATAACGGGCTTAATGTGATTGCGCCTGAATGAAAAAGGACCTCGTAAAAAAGGGGAAGTCTTAGCATAGTAAGGATATTAGGATCGATCTGTATACTTATGAGGTTTATGTCCGCATTTCTGCGAGTAGTGTAATTACGATACCCTTGATTCAGATAGTTAGTGCCTGACAACACACCCTTACTCGGACTTAGAAGCCCTCTTTGCCCAAAAACTGTATACACCATAATTTTCTTTCATCTACTTCTAAGAGTTGTTGCTTGAGGACAAGCAAAGGTCTAAGCGTGGGAGGATTTGATCGCACTAAATCGCACTATGTTTCTGACTCAAATATCACATGTTTTCTTTAGTTTTTATTGTCATTTTCTCGTATTATGTTCCTTTTTCCTTTGTTTTCAGGATTCTTGTCATTTCAGAGCCTTCTGTGAAGAAACGAGCCAAAACGCCAAGAAATTAGGGTTTTTCAAGATATTCTGCACTTATGGCGTTCAGCACCGCGCTGGCTACAGGAAACGCGATGACGTGGCCCACTTTCACCCAGAGATCAACTGCCACGTTCCCATGATGTGGCGGTTCCAGGCGCCGCGCCCGCGGCCACCCTCACCGCGCCCGCGGCCTTCACAAAAAGGTTCCCGCTCAAAAGAAGTTAAGGGGCATGCTGGTCCTTACGCACCTCAAAGTTCCTCTATAAATAGCTTTCGATTCTCATTCTTTAGTTTCATCCAAGCTTAGTACAATCTTAAGCCATATACTATCAGTTTCTGTAAAGTAATAATCTCTTCACATCGGGGAGTTATTGCGGTGTAGATTGAGTTGTAATCGAGTCTTGGAGCACTTTGGTTGAAGTTCATCATACCGGCCTTACTTTTCCGTAGATTTGTATCAGATTCAAGTCTCTGACCGGAGCAAGGTTCTAATTTATTGCATTTCTTTATTTAAATGCTCTTACCATAGTCTACACGTTTTATAGACTTTAAATGCTCTTACCATAGTCTACACGTTTTATAGACTTTAAATGCTCTTACCATAGTCTACACGTTTTATAGACTTTAAATGCTCTTACCATAGTCTACACGTTTTATAGACTTTAAATGCTCTTACCATAGTCTACACGTTTTATAGACTCGCACTTATCATGTCTGGCTAAACCATAAAGGTTAGGATGTAATGATTGTCATCGTGGTTGTGTTCCAATTATCATGCTAGTGAAAATACTCTGGGGATGTTTTGCTTCTAACTTAAGTCAATTGTGTTTTAATGTTTATTGGGTAAGATCGAAAGCCGTCCAAACTAATGATTAGACTTGATTATTATTTAACCAAACAAAAGAGCGAGAGCCGTTGATTGGTTAAATAGGAATCATTGACCTTTTTAGAAAACGATTTTGAAACTATTTTCGGACGCGTTTGTAGGTTTGAAATCTGACTCTTGGTCAAAAGCCAAAAGTCTCTTTAAGTTAATCTTTCCGAGTAAGATCACTTTTCTGTTAAGTCAAAACTATCAATTTCTTAAAAATAGGTTTACCTCTTTAACGCGGAAGGCACCCTTTATATGTGACAATAAAGGAATTTAATTTAAAGAGTAAACTCGGTTCTTAGTAGTCAAAAGCTACAAGTTCCCGTTAAACTGATTCTTTGCTATCAATAGAAAATACTGCCCCATAAGTAGGTTCATCTGCGCATGACCGGACCAATATCCGATTACATGATTTACATTCCAACCTGTCTTTTAAACTGTTATTTACCTCGCTCATTTACTTTGTACACTGCACTCACATCGATATTCTTGTTCGCCTTAGATAAGCACCTTAGCAATAGAGTTGATAGATTGACAATTGGTCTCTGTGGTTCGATAATCTTATATATTACTTCGATAGGCTGTACACTTGCAGTACTACATTTAGGCTATACGTTACAGATTAAACCCATCACTTCCTCACTGACTCCAGATCCAATCGAAGGAGACAGAAAGGCAGATTGCACCTCACTGACTCCAGATCCAATCGCAGGAGACAGAATGGCAGATTGCATCTCACTGACTCCAGATCCAATCGAAGGAGACAGAAAGGCAGATTGCATCTTACACAGATTCCAGGCCCAATCGAAGAAGGCAACAAGGCAGAAAGGCCCAGCCAGAGGCACGCTTGCACTAAGTCCAGGCTCAGACGAAAGGCACTCCCATGCTGGCGCCAGCCTCCAATCGAAGTACATGACCTGACTGGTGCCAAAGACCAATCGAAGGCCATGACCTCACTGGCGCGAATTCCCAATCGAAGGACAGGACCTTACTGATGCCATCCCCTAATCGAAGGAGGCCAACAAAATGCAAATTGAAGGGTGCTACTGCCTGGGTCGAAAGACACTCATTTTTCTTGCTTTTACCTTATTTTTGCCTTTATATTCTCATGCAATTCAATATGGTTGTAATAGTGTAGGATATTTATTTCCTGCATTTTTATTGCTTTGTACAAATGCTAGTAATTAGGTGTGTATGGAAAGATAAAATCAATAGTTAGACAACCCAAAAATCAAAGATGACAACACATGCAATCAAACACACTTGCACACATATACCCCTAGGGTAATTCCACTTGTTGCCTTATAAAAATGGCCATGTTATGCATGTGGGATGTCTTAGCACAAACGAATCTAGAAAAGGTCATAGTCCCTCGATGACACTATCAAAGTTGCCTTTCATAATGATCTTAGTCCCTACAGAAAAGTGCTAAGTCATTTCACAACATTGCTATCATGGTCATACGATGACCCGCGCCTGTCCCGTTTACATCCTAACACAAGGTTGTTCACCAAATACAATGGTGAAACAACACTGTCAAAAAGGTTAAAAACATAAGAAAGATCTTTGAGTAAAATAGGGTAGACAACTCTTAGTTACTTGATAAAAAATATTACAAAACATCCTTGCTATTTTTCAAAACACACTCCACAACACAATTTTAAAACAATTTTCAAAACATTGAAAACCTTTCAAAAAGACAAACACCTTTGTATACATTCAAACAAGAATAATTACAAAGGTTGCCACAACGATGGCCTCTTTTCAAAACATCTTTCAAAATCACACACAAAGCACCATTTCAAACAATTGAAAAGCAAAGCAAGTGATCTAAGCAAGTAACTAAGAGCCCATGGATAACCATGGATAGAAAGGGTGCTAATACCTTCCCTTTCTATAATCTACTCCCCGAACCCAAGAAAACATCTCAAAGGTATTTCCTGTGCTTTTTGACCTTTCCTTAGGATAAATAAAAAGTCGGTGGCGACTCTTGCTAAACCAAAACATTTGCGAACACAAATGCAAAACCCAAGTCAGTTCTCCCACCGTATCACACTTGTGATGTTGGGTTTGGTGATTACTTTTGATAAGTCCTATACCCGGACTTGGGTTACACATAGGATTAGGACGAGTGGTATAGTCATGTTAACTTTGAGGGAGTAATCCCGAAGAAGGAGGCATGAAAATCCCTCACTCAGTGGAGGTCCCCTTGAAAGTAGTGATGTTTACCGAGTAATCGGGAAGATGTCGTTGCTTTTGACCTGGGAGCTCGAGAAGCTGAGGGCTGTAGAACCATTAACCCATCTTAGCCTTTTAGGTTCAATGCGGAGATTGTAACAGAGTAATCCGGAAGTACTTGTCACGCAATATTACGCTCGGACGTGTTTTTCCTGTGAATATTACTGATTACCAAGTAATTGTAATGTCGGTAATATCCAAAGGGAGAGCGTAGACTTCGAGAACTCTTTAGAACCTTGTTCGGCAGGTGATAAATCCCTAGTACATACCTTTTGGATGGTTACTTTGCTTCATGCCTGTGACGCCGTACTTTTGATCTTGTTACTTTCAGCCTGTGCAACGGACTATGCAATGGTTATCCAGAATATGTGGAGCTGAGACTTCATGCCATAGCATACCATGACATCATATCATCATGTATATATATCTCATATCTAGAGAAATCCAAAGACAAGTCTTATTGATATAGCTTTTCAAAAAAGGAAATTTTAAAAAGATAGACGAGTCTTTGGGTCTCATTAGAAATGAAGATAAAGCATTCATCTATATTACCATGCATTCATTTTTTCATAAAAAAAACTCATTGGGGTCCCCTTTCTGAGAATCCAGTAAATAGCAAAGACGAATCATCCACATCCTTACCGTACCAGAGGCAACCAGCAAAGGCTAATGGATATTTTTGAAGAAAATCAGAATGCACTTCGTCGGGATATGGACACTATGGGTACTCACATGGATCAACTCATGGAAACTCTGCATGCCGTGATTAAGGGTCAAGAAGAACTACACCAGAGTGTTGCCAAGCTTACTACTGCTTCTCCTTCCACTTCTGCCAATGAGAGAAATGACAATGCTAATGTTGAGACTCCTACCGGTGCTCCAAGGAATGATGTCGACGATCATCATGATGTTATTGATCTCGATGAACCCCAAGTGAACCTTGCTGTCAGGGTTGCCGAAACTGTGAAAATGTATCATGCTCTCGAAGAGAGAATTAGAGCCATGGAGGGTATCAAGGCTTCCAGATTTAATAATGTTTCAATGTGCCTCGTTCCTGGGGTAGTTATTCCTCCCAAGTTCAAATTCCCAGAGTTTGACAAATACAAAGGCACTTCTTTCCCAGAGACTCATCTATGTTCCTATTGTTGCAAAATGGCGGCCTATGCTGGAAATGAACCTTTGCTCATGCATTTATTTTAAGACAGTTTGACCGGGGCATCATTGGATTGGTATATGCAATTTGAAAGATCTCATGTCAGTACTTAGGGAGAGCTTTCCGATGCTTTTTTGAAACATTACCATTACAATACTGCCATGGCTCCAAGCTGTACTCAGATCCAGGGGATGGTACAATAGTCTGAAGAGTCTTTCAAAGAATACACTCAGAGGTGGTGTGAACTAGCTGCAAGGGTCCAACCTCCTCTCTTGGATCGAGAATTGATTGATCTATTTATGGGTACTCTACGAGGCCCTTATCTCCAGCATATGCTCAGTAGAACTTCTACTTCTTTCTCGGATATGGTCATCATTGGTGAACATGTTGAGACGTGTATTAAGGCTGGAACGATTCAAGGTGTTCCTAACAATGCTAACAACAATGCATGCATTAATAGAAAACCATTTTTTGGTTTTGTTAAGAAGAAAGAGGGCGAGACCAGTGCCATCACCGTCAACCAAGGAAGAACTCCCACATTTCCTCAAGTCTGATTCCCTTATTTTCCTACACCTGCTGTTGTTCCCAACCAATTTGTTCCGCAAGTATACGCTGCTACAACTCTAGCACCTTGGATGGCCCAACAACGGCCTTTCTCTCCGCAACAACATTATGTTCCGCAACAACAGTTTTCACCTCCTACAACTTATCAACAACTGAATTAACATTTCCAAGGCCCGAGAGCTCCTCAAAGACAGATAGCCCCTGAAAGAAGATTTGATCTCATTCCCATGTCCTACGCCCAGCTCCTCCCACAGTTACTTGCTAGTCAAATGGTTCAATTGCACGAACTCGGTCCACTGCCAAATCCTCTCCCTAGGGGATATGATACTAATGCTCATAGCGAATTCCATTCTGGTGCCCCCGGCTATACAATTGAAAATTGCAGAGAATTCAAGTGCAAAGTTCAAGATCTCATTGATGAAAAAGCCATCAACTTCAACCCTGTTTGTCTGAATATTCAAAATAATCCCATGCCTCCTCATCAAGGGGGAACAGTCAACGCTATTGTAGAAGATAATGAACGGGTTTTGGTATCAAAGGTTGATGAAATTAAGATATCTTTGGAAACTGTCAGGGAACATTTGTTGAAGCATGAAGTGCTACAAGAACTCCATGACTTCTGCTTAACCTGTTCTTCCAAACCAGAAGAGTGTGCTGAGTTGAAGACGGCCATCCAACAATTGATCGATGAATGTGTCTTACAGATAGAGAAGGTTTTCCGAGAAGAAGAGATTGATGTCCTGGAAATCCCCTACTATCCGATAAGCTTTTCAGCCACCCTTAGTATTCCGTTAACAATTCAGGTTCCTATTACCCCCACAATGATTCAAGCTCCTGTTCCTCCTACAAGCAACAACTCAAAGGCAGTTCCATGGGAGTATAATGTAGTCTACATTCATGGAAAGAGGTATGAGTGCCCTCCGGTAGGTGACAAGAATGTTACCAACATTGCGGGAACAAGTAACATGACTCGCAGTGGTCGAATATTTTCTCCTCCACCACCACCTCCTAAGGAAACTAATAGTGAAGCTCTAGCTAAGGCCAGGGGAAAGCAAGTGATGGATAATCAACCCGAACTTTCTGAAGGACAAGAAGCGGAGCAACTTTTGAGAATTCTCAAGCGGAGTGATTACAAAGTAGTGGACCAGCTCAAGCAGACACCATCCAATATTTCCATATTGTCTCTCCTTTTGTGTTCAGAGGCCCACCGCAATGCCTTATTGAAGACCTTATGTTCTGCTCATGTTACCCAAGACATCTCTGTGGCCCAGTTTGAAGGAATAGTCACCAATATTGCTGTGGGAAATTGTTTGGGTTTCTGCGATGATGAACTCCCGGTTGAAGGCAGAGCCCACAATAAAGCGTTGCATATTTCTATGAAGTGTTTTGACACTGTTTTATCTTGAGTTTTGGTGGATACAAGTTCTTCACTCAATGTGATGCCTAAGGTTACCTTATTTAAGCTGAATATGGACGGAGTAATGATGAGGCCCTCCACTCAAAATGTTCGAGCGTTTGATGGTTTGAGAAGATCGGTGGATGGAGAAGTGGATTTGCCTGTCAAGATTGGTCCCCACATTTTCTATTTGTCATTCTATGTTATGGACATCCGTCCATCCTATACTTGCCTTTTGGGTCGTCCATGGATTCATGTAGCGTGAGCTGTGAAATCTACTCTTCATCAACGCCTGAAGTTCATTTCGAATGACCAAGTTGTCGTTGTTTACGGGGAAGAAGACATAGTGATTAATAATCTGACTACCTACCGTTACCTGGAAGTGGAAGGCGAGGTACAAGAGTTGCCCTTTCAAGCTCTGGAGATTGTTACTGTTGACAAAGTCCCTGTCGTGGAATGTAAGAAGTCTGAGATACCCCTGGCCTCTTTGAAGGATGCCAAAGCACTCATAGAAGTTAGACCTCCCCATGACAGTTGGGGCAAATTGATTGAAGTTCCAGAGAAGAAAGATCGTTTTGGTCTTGGGTATCATCCATCATCCTCCGTGCAAGCTGGTTGGGTTCCTCTCAAAGGAAAGCAGATTCCCCCAATTTCTGAAGTGTTCGTCAGTGCTGGTGTAAGCAAAGAAGGACAAGTACTCTCCATAGATGCTAAAGGTGACGATGAGGATATTTCAAGATTTATCTATCAATTTGCGTCGGAGCAGGAGCTCAGCAATTGGACTTCCGTGGACATCCCTGAAGTTGTTTTCCTTGATGTGTAATTTTTTATTTCCATTTTAAGTCGTATGTCCTGCCCAAGGCATACTGACAGCTTGTAGAAGGGACCCCTTATGTTTCAATCTTCGTTTAACATTGAATTAAAAATCGCACTTTCGCATACAAATTTGTTCTCTATCTTTTCTTTTACTTTTACTTTTTCAAAATAAAAATGGAAATACTTTTCTTTTCATATTCTAAATATCCTTTTGCACTTTCTAAAAATAAAACATAAAATCATCGATCATGCAGATCCGTCACGGACTCCGTTGGAAATGATAATGTTATGGCTCCTTATATCCTTGAGAATTCAGTTGATCATGCTAACAAAGATAATGAGGAAGATTGTGAAGTCCCTGAAGAACTAGCCAGGCTCTTGAGACAGGAAGAGAAGGTCATCTAGCCGTATCAAGAAGAAACAAAAGTCGTCAATCTCAATACTGAAGAGGTAAAGAGAGAAGTCAAAAGAGGGGCTGCCTTGAAAAGTGAAGAAAAGAAGGGGTTGATTGAATTGCTTCAAGAGTATGCTGACATCTTCGCTTGGTCGTATGAAGACATGCCCGACTTAGACACTGATATAGTAATGCACAGATTGCCACTCAAGCCAGAATGTCCTCCTGTAAAGCAAAAACCAAGAAGGACCAGACCCAACATGGCCTTGAAGATCAAAGAAGAGGTTCAGAAACAGCTCGAAGCAGGCTTCCTATCTGTGATAAATTACCCGCCTTGGATTGCTAATATTGTGCCCATACCTAAGAAGGATGGTAAGGTATGTATGTGTGTTGACTACCGAGACTTGAATAGAGCAAGCCCGAAGGATGATTTCCCGTTGCCTCATATTGATGTATTGGTTGATAATACTGCTCAGTCTTCGGTGTTTTCCTTTATGGATGGTTTCTCTGGATACAATCAGATAAAGATGGCTCCGGAGGACATGGACAAAACAACTTTCACAACTCCTTGGGGAACCTTTTTCTATAGAGTCATGCCTTTTGGTCTTAAAAACACTGGTGTGACATATCAGCGAGCTATGGTGACTCTCTTTCACGACATGATCCATAAAGAAGTCGAGGTGTATGTGGACGACATGATTGCGAAGTCACAGACAGAGGAAGAACATTTGGTTCATTTGAAGAAGTTGTTTGATCGTTTGCGAAATTTCAGGTTAAGGCTTAATCCCAACAAATGCACCTTTGGGGTTCGATCGGGCAAGTTACTTGCTTTTATCGTGAGTCAACGAGGAATTGAAGTAAATCCAGACAAAGTAAAAGCAATACAAGATATGCCGGCACCGAAAAATGAGAAGGAAGTACGAGGTTTCCTTGGAAGGTTGAATTACATAACCAGGTTCATTTCCCATCTTACTGCTACCTGTGAACCCATCTTTAAATTGTTACGCATGAATCAGGATGTCTATTGGGATGAGAGTTGTCAAGAAGCTTTCGAGAAGATTAAGCAGTATCTTCAAGAACCACCAATACTCATACCACCAGTTCCCGGGAGACCTCTCATTATGTATTTGACTGTGCTTGAAGGATCTATGGGTTGTGTGCTCGGACAACATGATGATACTAGACGAAAAGAACACGCCATTTACTATTTGAGCAAGAAGTTTACTGATTATGAATCGAGGTATTCCTTACTTGAGAAGACTTGTTGTTCTCTTACGTGGGCAACCCGACGCTTGAGGCAGTATATGTTGACACATTCTACGCTTCTGATATCTAAGATGGACCCGATAAAGTACATCTTCGAGAAACCAGCACTTACAGGTAGATTGGCTCGGTGGAAAATGCTTTTGTCTGAGTATGACATCCAGTACGTCACACAAAAGGCCATCAAAGGTAGCATTCTTGCTGATCATCTCGCTCACCAACCATTGGAAGAGTATCAGACCATGAAGTTCGATTTTCCAAACGAGGATATTATGAAACTTGATGATAATGAAGGACCTAAACCAGGGGAGCAATGGACTCTCACGTTCAATGGTGCGTCAAATGCTATGGGTCATGGTATTGGGGAAGTTCTGACCTCTCCACGCGATACTCACATACATTTCACTGCCAGATTATGTTTTGATTGCACGAATAATGTCGCTAAATACGAAGCTTGTATGATGGGACTTGAGGAAGCCATTGATTTGAAGATCAAGATTCTTGAAGTTTATGGGGACTCTGCCTTAGTGATACATCAAGTATGGGGTGATTGGGATACACGGCACCCTAATTTAGTTCCATATAGGGATTACATAGTTGAGTTGTTGCCCGCTTTCGATGAGGTCACCTTTGAGCACATTCCTAGAGAAGCGAATCAACTGGCAGACGCTCTGGCCACTTTAGCAGCAATGTTCAAAGTCAATTACCCAAATCATGCACCCAGTATAAGGATCCGTCGTTACAAGGAGCCAACACATATTTTCCCTGCTCATTGTCTCACTACTGAAGATGTATCAAACGAAAGGCCGTGGTATTTCGAAATCAAAAGATATCTGGAGAAGCAAGAATACCCCGAAGGTGCTACGATTTGTGATAAGAGGACTCTCAGAAGGTTGGCGTCTAAGTTTTTATTGTCAGGAGACGTTCTGTACAAGAGAAACTATGATCCGGTTCTGCTCAGATGCGTGGATAGACACGAGGCAGAATCCATTTCACGAGAAATACATGAGGGCTCCTTTGGGACTCATGCCAGTGGGCATTCCATGGCCAATAAAATCCTACGAGCAGGTTATTTCTGGATGACGATGGAAAGTGACTGTTGTGTATATGCCAAAATGTGCCATTAATGTCAGGTTTACGCAGACAGGATACATGTTCCTCCCACTCCTTTGAATGTGATGACTTCACTATGGCCCTTTGCAATGTGGGGTATCAATATGATTGGACGTATTGAGTCGAGCGCTTCAAATGGACACAGGTTTATCCTCATTGCTATTGACTACTTCACCAAGTGGATGGAAGCGGTTTCATACAAGAATGTGACCAAGCAAGTTGTCACTCATTTCATCAAAAGAGAGATCATACGCCGGTATGGAACTCCTAACAAGATCATCACTGATAACGGGTCAAATCTTAACAACAAGATGATTAAGGAAATGTGTGAAGAATTCAAGATCGAGCACCATAATTCATCACCCTATCGGCCAAAGATGAATGGGGCAGTCGAAGCCGCTAACAAGAACATAAAGAAGATCGTCCAGAAAATGGTGAGAACATACAAAGATTGGCATGAGATGTTTCCTTTTTCCCTGCATGGCTATCAAACTTCGGTGCGTACTTCCACTGGGGCAACTCCGTTTTCACTAGTCTATGGTATGGATGCGGTACTCCCGGTCGAAGTGGAGATTCCTTCCTTAAGGGTTATGATGGATACTAAACTTGATGAAGCAGAATGGATTCAAACGAGACTCGACCAACTCAATCTCATCGAAGAAAAGCGCCTGGCAGCCATTTGTCACGGTCAGTTATTCCAACAACGTCTCAAGAGGGCATTTGACAAGAAGATTCAGCCTCGAGAGTTCCACTCAGGTTACCTGGTCTTAAGGAAGATTCTCCCAATCCACACTGATCCAAGAGGCAAGTGGACTCCCAACTATGAGGGACCGTACTTCGTGAAGAAAGCTTTCTCAGGAGATGCTCTAATCCTGACAAACATGGATGGGGAAGACGTTCCGCTTCCAGTCAATTCAGACTCAGTCAAAAAATACTACGCATAAAAGGACCCGCTAAGTCGAAAACCCAAAAGGGCGGCTTAGGCAAAAGTTAGGGCTAAAAAAGAAAAAAGAAAAGAGAATAACCCGCTAAGTCGAAAACCTGAAAGGGCGGCTTAGGCAAAAATGGGTGTCCCGGTGGATTGAAAACCCGAAAGGGCGATCCAGGCAAAAATTAGGGACAGAAAAGCGAGAGACTACAGTCTGAAGACTCTTCACGTACACCCTCTTAATGCGGGATGGATCGATCTAACTATTATCCTTTGGAAGCACGGCACTAGGACGACCCAGGATGTGAGAACTATAGCAATATCAATTTTAACGGAAATTCGAGATTTTATTATTGCCATTTTACCTGTTGTATTTCTTTTTTTCTCTGCAATTTCCTCATTTAGGAGTTGTATCTATGTATGAATGCCCATTCACGGGCCAAACTCATTAATAAAATTTGCCCTTCCACTAAAAAATATTTGTTATGTTCTTTTACTTTATTTTTCGTATGCGAATTGTGATTTAAATTCTTTGTTAAGCATTACATTGAAAACAATAAGTAAATAATAATCATGAGCTAAGATGTGAAACACTACATTACATGGATTTGAAGGCATCCCAAGGGAATATTGTGGCGTTCAAGTGTTCGTTCTTCTGTGCAGGGAGCAAGTCATGACGGTCACCATGACCGAGATTTCATCCTCGTCGCCTCCTTACAATCGACCGAACGTCCGATCCTCCAACACCAAAACTTGGGGCATTGGTTGAGATCCATGTCTTTTTTTCAGTTATTCACAAAGCCCAACACATGAAGGAAGTCAGATCGAGTCTTTTCTCCTCGGCAAGATTTAATTCCCCAGTGAACTCGACAAGGCTAATTCTTTCTTCTCAAATTTCAAGCACCAGTCCATATCGGTACCTCAAGATGATGAGCAATAGATCCTAATGAGTTTTTGACATGTTTCACACAATAATCATCATGACATATTGCATTGCATCCTTAAACACATAGCATATCCATGGATCATCATGTCACGCTTCAAATGCATATGAAGCATGAGCCAGGTCAATCCCAAATCAATCCTAAATCAACAAAGCATCCTCACAAAAAATTTCATTCTCATAGGTCCCAGTTAACACCTATTATCACATTACCAACTAAAATAAACCAGGGTTTTAGTGCGTCATGCTCCCCAACTCTCAATACTCACTTTATCTCTCTTAGGGTCGTAGGTCATCCGTAGACTTTACCCTCTCATCATCTTTTTTTAAGGTCGTAGATCATCCGTAGATCTTACCTTCGCTTTATCTTTCTAGGGTCGTAGATCGTCTGTAGATCTCACCTTCGTTTTATCTACCTAGGGTCGTAGGTCGTTCGTAGACTTTACTCTCTCATCATCTTTTTTTTAAGGTCGTAGATCATCCGTAGATCTTACCGTCGCTTTATCTTTCTAGGGTCGTAGATCATCCGTAGATCTCACTTTCGTTTTATCTACCTAGGGTCGTAGGTCGTCTGTAGACTTTACCCTCTCATCATCTCTTTTTAAGGTCATAGATCATCTGTAGATCTTACCGTCAAGTTATCTTTTAAGGTCGTAGATCATCCGTAGATCTTACCATAGTGGTGTCTTCTTAGGGTCGTAGATCGTCGGTAGATCTTACCTTCGCATTTTAGGGTCGTAGATGGTCCGTAGATCTTACCTTCGTATTTTAGGGTCGTAGATCGTCCGTAGATCTTACCGTCGCTTTATCTTTCTAGGGTCGTAGAACTTCCGTAGATCTTACCTTCACTTTATCTTTCCCAAGGTCGTAGATCGTCCGTAGATCTTACCGTCGCGTCATCCTTATAAGGTCGTAGGTCGCCCATAGATCTTACCTTCACTTCATTTCCTAAGGTCGTAGGTCGTCCGTAGACTTTACCTTCTCCTCTTTACCTCTTTTAAGGTTGTAGGTCGCCTATAAATCTTACCTTCACTTCATTTCCTAAGGTCGTAGGTCGTCCGTAGACTTTACCTTCTCCTCTTTACCTCTTTTAAGGTCGTAGATCGTCTATAGATCTTACTGTAGCGTCATCCTTTTAAGGTCGTAGATCGTCCGTAGATCTTACCATCATGTTATGTTTTTAGGGACGTAGATATTTCGTAGATCTTACCATCGCGTTATGTTTTTAGGGTCGTAGATCGTCAGTAGATCTTGCCATTGCGCCATATTCTTAGGGTCTTAAGTCTTCCGTAGACTTTACCTTCGTGTTATCCTTAAGTTTCTTACCTCCAGTCGCCGTGATATTCTCAACCCTATCTTTTCAGTCACTTTTCCACTCACTCCCTCAAAAACCTTGTATTGGCATTGTTACCCCGGTATAAGCTACCCCTTTTTCAACCATGTTTTATCCATCATGACCAGTCCACCAGAAGACCAGTTTGTCTTTCCCCACCAGACACTCACACCAATGAATG
This sequence comes from Vicia faba, assembly GCA_948472305.1. NCBI lineage: Eukaryota > Viridiplantae > Streptophyta > Magnoliopsida > Fabales > Fabaceae > Vicia > Vicia faba. The sequence goes on along the minus strand of OX451736.1, from coordinate 507,635,777 downwards.
ACACTCATACCATCTTTCCAGGGCAAACTTTGGGTCCTAGTATTTAATCATCTTCCACACTGAACTCTCGAAAGGCTGACGCTAATCTCGCATTCAGGTTTAAGACGATTAAATAGGGGCATCTGTCGTACCCCAAATTTGCCTTATCTCTTTATTTTTATCTAGCTTTGAACTTTTCATTCCATTTGCATCATTTTATTATTTAGTCATTTGCATATCCCGCATCTTAGGGAATCAGGTGCTTTGGTTTGAAGTTTTAGGGCTGCGCCCTCTTTATGTCTAATCTTGTTTTGAGGTTTTCTTATCAGGTAAAAAGGAAGCGCATCTGGTTCTCGATTAGCGGATCATGGAATGAATTTTGTCATCACGTTACAAGGTTGGTTCTCGCTCAATCTATCGGAGCCTGGTTTAGGGTTTATTTCCCTATGGATGTTGGTCAAGAGGCTAGGGTTTCGAGTTTTTGGTTTCTGGGAAGATGTCTCTCTCGCCTGCCCTGAAGATGGCTCAGAGCTCAGTGTGTTAGGTCAAGAATTTCACATCCTCGCATTTCAAGTTTCTTCTTTTAGTCTCTAAGCCATTGAGTCGAGAATTTAGAGGTTGAATTGGCAAATGTGGAGTTCGAGAATTTCAGGAAATGAGGTTAAAGGTTCATGGTATTCAAGATTTGTTTTTGTTGCTTAAGTTACAAGTTATTGTAGGCTGAATATAAAAAATTAGGTTTCTGGTCGAGAAGTGCGAGTGTGGTTCAGGAAGGATATAAAGATCAAGGTTCAAGCGTTCAGTGTTTTGGGGTTCAATTTAATTAGTGGAATTAAATTCTTAAGCATTCATTTTATTTTGTTTGAGAGTTTGATTATAAGGCGCGTGATGTGTTTGGAATACAAGTTATAACAATTGCTCACAATTTCTTGAAGTTTAAGTTACAAAGTGCGTTCGAACTATTCAAGAGAGAATTTCAGAATTTAAACAAGATGCAAGAGTTATTTGATTGCTACAACAAAGTTCATAATTGGAAAAATGTATCATTCAAGCTTTCGTGTTCATTACATTTTTTAGACAGATTACAGAGCGTATGAAAAATAAATTACAATTATTGGAATACAAATTACATTTGTTTTGTTTACAAAGAAGAAAGAAAAATAATTTGTGTTTCTTCAAGTCTTCATCTTCAAGTTTTCATCTTCACTCCTCGCCATGGTATTTTCATCGTTCAATCTCGCTTTGGACCGTCCAATAATCGTGCTCATGAAACAAGGAAAGAGAAAAGTTAGCGATCAAGCATATAAAAAATTTCAAACAAGAATTAATTGATTGATATCTCATCGTAAGGGTTTGCCTTTTGGAATCAGTCAAGGAGTTATTTTTATCATGGTTTATTTTATCCCAATTGCAAATCACAAAAAGATTTTTTCTCTTTGGTTCACAAAAAGGAAAAAAAAAAGGAAATTTTTTTTGCCAAATGAACAAACTGTCAAAGCAAGCAGCAGCATAGCGCACAGGCCAACAACAAGCATAGCAGGCCAAGGCACAACAAGCATAGCGCACAAAACAAAGCCAAGGCAGCATAGCGCACGGGCCAACAACAAGCATAGCAGGCCAAGGCACAACAAGCATAGAACATAAGCCAAAACAACAAGCATAGCACACAAGTCACAAGCAAACAATAACAACAACAAATGGTATCAAAACAAGCAAACAATCAGCAGCATCAAACAAGACAAATAAAATAGTGCAAACTAGCAAGCAGCGAAACACCTCTATGTCATCATTTTCCACAAGAGGCAAACCCTTCAGAACTTTAAGGAAAAAAAGTAATAGCTTTACATCATTGAGAGGTAAGAGAGAGAAAGAAAAAACCTGCACATTGCTGTCCAACAAAACTGTCAAAACCTGTTCAAAACTTGCACCAAATAGGCAAGCTAAAAGCAGCATAAAAAAGTGACCAAGCAGGATAGCAAAAGAGTTCAAAAATCATACTATGGTTTCCCCCTAAAATATTTTCTCTGGGATATATAACAGATGCCAAAACATACAGTGAGGGGGGGATTAAAAATACTGAAAAAGTTCACTGATAAAAACTAGGGAGGACATACAGCCTAAAACATAACAAAGAGGATTTTTCTTTTGGAGGCAGCAAAGGCAAGATCGAAAACAGAAAAGAGCCTTAGTTCAAACAAAAAGATTCTTCAGCAAGAGCAAGATCGAAAACAGAAAAGGGGTTTTCTTTTCCAAATTTTTTTCAGCAAGAGAAACAGATTAAAGAAAACATACCAGGTTTTTTTTTGCTATAACTCATGCTATTTCATTACTGTTTATTCTCATATCTGTATCAAATTTCGATTTCCATTGCCATATTGTTGTGTGTTGTTATCACTAAGAAAACCTCAATCTGTTAACCAGCTTATCCATGTCAAAGCACTTACCCTGTCAAAAACATAACAACCTGCAAACCAGCTTAGAAACGGTTAGAAAAACATTTGAACTTGTTAAAAAACCTTAAGTTGTTAAAAACCACTGAAACCTTCTGTTAAGCTTAGAACCTGTTACAAAACATACAACCATAACAATAGAACCTGTTAACAAACCGTAAAATGCGTAACCTGTTAAAATCCACAACAGAGTACCAACCTTCTCTTTGTTCCTCTCTAGTCCTCGTTCGATAGAATCACACTTCTATCTCTCTTAAAAAACATAACAACAAATACTCTTCCCTCCTCTACATGCTATAACATGACACTTTCATCTCTCAAACATTTTAATATTTTTCACTATTTTCTCATTCAAGCAATTTCACAAACACATGGTGCTCACAATTTAGCAACCATTTCAAGCACATAAAAACCCAAACACCCAGAAAGAAAATCCATCAACCCATTTGTCCAACTTCAATATGCTCTTCATCTTCATAACAAAAAACCTTTTTTTTCCAATGGCCCTCGAAACTTTACTCTCAAGACTTAAAACCGCATTTTCAAACAGCTTGGACTCAATTCGACCCTCAAACAAAATGAAACAGTCGTCTATCTCAAACCCAAAACGCATCACCATTTTAGCCTTTGAAGTCGCCGGAGTCATTTCGAAGCTTCTCCATATCTGACAATCCCTTCCCAACGCAAACATTGTCCGTCTTCAGAATGACATTGTTTCGCTCGAAGGAGTTTTGAAATTAGTCTCAAACGACCAACCGTTTCTAATCAAACCCGCTGCTGCTTAGTTAGCCGACTCGCCCCGACTCGTTTCTGACTCGGTGTCATGACTCAGTATAACTGCACAAGACTCCATATAGTTTCTACTCCTCTCAACAAGCTATACACATGCGTATAAAGAGCAAAGCAGATAGTGAGGAGAATCGTACTTGCAATTGTGCAGAAGATGGAAGCAGATGCGGTGAACACCGATGAGTTTTAAGATCTCTACTTCCTCTGTTTCGAGATTTTATCCTTCCTTGAATCTTCTACTTCACCTTCTTTTGCTTCTAAACCTCATTGTTGTTGTTGTTGTTGTGTATGCATGCTTCTGTGGTGCTTGTATCAAAGAGAGATTGAGTTCGAGAAAGTGTTATTTAGAGAGAAGTGGTAGAAGGGGGATGGTGATGTTATGGATGAAAGAAAGAGAGGATTGTTTTCTTGATTGTCACAAAGTTTTACTTTTATTGTTTTATTGAAAATGTTAATAATAATTTAAGTCTGTTTTCCCTTCCCAATTACCTAGCAGCAGCGGCGCCTCTCTCTTGGCTTATTAGGGTTACAAAAAATTTCTTGTTCCTTTCTTCTAACCGGGTCAACTCTCTATTGGGACTTTTAGCCCAATCACCCAATCCAATTATCACTCTTCCCTTTTGTATTATTAGTTTTAATAATAATAACGATTAATAAGATAGCTCGGCTGGAAAAGCATACTACCCATTACCCTTAAGACCCAAGCTCGATTCTTGCTGGGCACATTTTTTCTGTTTGCTTGCTCCTTTAACCATTTTCTTTATATATTAGTCTAGTTTATTATATATTATTATTTAATCACAAAACATAAAAAACATGTTTAATTAAATTTTTTTATTTATTTAAATTTTGTCATATCTTTTTTTATTAATCCTTTTTTATTATTCAAAAAATACATAAGTTAGTTTTTATTATTTAATTCTTGTTATTTGTTTAATTATCAAAAAAATCTATAATATTATAATTTAGTCTTTATGTAATTTTGTTTATTTACTTAATCGTTCAAAATGCATGCTAGTATAATCTAATTTACATTAGTTAATTGTTCAATTCTCATTTTAATTAATTTTGTCATCAATCGTTAATCTTTATATCTTTCGTCCGTCTCAAATCCAAGGGAAATGATTTAACTTTGTTGAATTCATGTCATCAAACACGTCTCATCTAATCGTGCGAATACCCTCATTCATCTTTCGTTTATTATTTTGTTAAAAACTTAAGATTTTTTTTCCAAATGTTTAACTTTAAAACTTAACCCCTATTAAAGTCAATACTTCGACATTAGGTCTTCGCATTTTCAAAATCTCGTCCAAACAAACCCTTTTGACCAAACAAATCAAAAGTCAAAAACATTTAATCATTACTTGAATTTATTTTAAAACTCGCAAAAACACTCAAAAAATCAAGATTCCCCCCAAGGGCATGTTATCTCCGTTCTACAGTGATACCGATCATGCCTATTGCTAGAATGCGTGCGTTAACGTCGCCCACTGAAAAACATAAACAAATCAACCATTTTCTAGAGGAACTACAGTGTTCTGATTCCTTCATTGGATACGTAGGCAAAGGGTCGTGAAACCCTCATGAACGCAATAATCAAAAACCATCCATTTCCCTTTTAGCAAGCATAGTTGTAGATAAATACACCCTTTAAGACAAACAAATAAAATGGATCCTGTTGAGTACAATGGATGCGAGGGGTGCTAATACCTTCCCCTTGCATAACCGACTCCCTTACCCTTTCTCTTGGTCGCAAGACCATCTTATCCATTCCCTTGTGGTTTTATCGATATTTCCCCTTCCTTCGGGATAAATAAAGTTCGGTGGAGGCTCTGTCTTTTCTGCCTGTGGCTTCAGCCCGCTAGCAGATTTTCTTCCCTTGGGATGTGCTCAAAGGTAATCTCTTCTAAGTATGGAATCAAGGTTTGCATATGTTCTTGGTAAGGGATGAGATTTAGATGCTTTATATCCGATTCTCCCTTAGCTTGGCTGATTACCAAGACTGAACCCCCATATACACTCAGGAATTATATTCTCAAGTCAACAGCATCTTTAAGACCCAAGATGCATGCTTCATATTCAGCCATATTATTGTACAGTCAAAGCAAAGTCTGGAGGTGAAAGGTGTATGGAAACCTTAAGGAGAGATGAATACAACTCCAATTTCGTTTCCAAGTGCGTTATAAGCTCCATTAAAAACCATAGTCCATCGGGATCCTTTCTCAGGACTTCATACGGCCCTGGTTCTCCATAATCTGTTACTAGCATGATGTTCTCATCCGAGAATTCGAAGTGCATAGACTGATAGTTATCTACAACTTAATGTGCGAAATAATATGCCACTAAACTTCCTTTGATGGATTTTTGAGTGGTGTACTAAATGTCTTATTCCATTAAGATCATTTTCCACCAGGCTATTCTTCCAGAGAGAGTTGTCTTCTCAAATATGTACTTGATGAGATCCATTTTAGAGATCAATAGAGTAGTATGAGTAAACATATACTGTCTTAGTCGACGAGCATCCCATACCAAAGTGTATCAAGTTTTCTCGAGCAGTGAATATCTTATTTCACATTCGGTGAACTTTTTGTTAAGGTAGTATATTGCATGCTCTTTTCGACCAGACTCGTCATGTTGCCTCAGCACACACCCCATTGAATTCTAATAATGTCAAGTACATGATTAGAGGTCCTCCTTCAACTGGTGGCATCAGAATTAGAGGTTCTTGTAAGTACTCCTTGATTTTACCAAAACCCATTTGACATTCGTCATTCCATCTGACTACTTGATCTTTCTCCAACAGTTTGAAGATTGGCTCGCAAGTAGCAGTAAAATGAGAGATGAATCAGGGAATGTTGTTTAGTCGTCCTAGAAAATATATGACCTCCTTCTTCCCACGGGGAGCCGAAATTTCTTGAATATCTTTAACTTTGCAGGATCGACTTCAATACCTTTACCATTGATGACGAAACCTAGGAGTTTTCCATACCTCACCCGAAAGGTGCATTTGTTAGGATTCAACCTCAACTTGTATTTCTTCAGCCTTTCAAACAACTCATGCAGATGATCAAGATGTTCTTCCTCATCGCTATCATTTCATCAACGTAGACTTCTATCTCATGATGAATCATGTCATGAAATAAAGCCACCATATCCCATTGATAAGTTACGCATGTGTTCTTCAGCCCAAAAGGCATGACCTTATAACAGAAAGTTCCCCACTGTGTGACAAAGGTAGTTTTCTCCATGTCTTCAGGCGCCATTTTGATTTGGTTGTACCCTGAGAAGCCATCCATGAAAGAGAATACCTTATGTTGAGCAGTGTTGTCAACCAAGACATCAATATGTGGTAGTGGGAAGTCATATTTGGGGCTCGACCTATTTAAATCCCTGTAGTCCACATACATACGGACCTTACCATCTTTCTTTGGCACTGGAACAACATTTGCAACCCATTAGGGATACATCGTCACTGCCAAGAAACCTGTATTGAACTGTTTCATTACCTCAACCTTGATTTTCTCTGACATATCAGGACACATGCAATGAACCTTTTGTTTGATCAGAGAACAACCCTCTTTCATTGGCAGACGATGAACCACAATATCAGTATCAAGCCCTGGCATGTCTTTGTATGACCAATTTAATACCTCAACGTAGTCGTGCAACATCTGAACCAATATTCTCTTGACACTGTCTCCTAAGTTGGTGCCAACCATGACTTCTTTCTTATCTGCCTTGGTACCCAAGTTTTTTGCCTCAACTGGATCTTCATGCGGTTGGATAGCCTTTTCCTCTTGTACCAGGAGTCTGGCGAGTTCTCTAGGTATCTCACAATCTTCTTCACCTTCGTCTTCAGCTTGATAGATTGGATTTTCGAAGTCATAAACGACAATAGCAGAATTGTTGTCAATGAGATCCGAAGTGGATATGGATCTGTAAATGTGTGTGTGTGTGTGCGTGTAAGGTGACATGGCTATTTGAAAATGCAGTAAAGTAAAATAAAGACAAAGAGCACAAAATTTGAATTCAAAGTCGTCCAATGTTTTCATTAAATGAGCATATGATATATGAAATGACAACCCTTAACAAATGAACCATTGTGCCCCGGGTAAGGCACAAGGTTTAAAGTCATTGTTTTAAAAGAAATTATACAAACAAACTTCTTAAAGCAATAAAAATAGGTAATAGAAATTACTCCTGGCTGATGGCTATTGATACAAAGTCTTTCGCCTTCGAGTTGTTGAGTCCACCGTCAACAGTAGGTAATATCCAGTCGTCCAAGTCACCATCACTATCAGTGTCTTCCAGAGCATTGACTTCATTGTTGTTAATACAAAAATGTGGTTCTCCAGCACGAACACGTCAAACCTCTTTCTGAGCCTTGGAAGTGAAACCCAATCCAAATTTGTTAGATTTGTAGGGGATATCGGGAAGCTGCCCCCAGATAGTGCAACTGCATTCTTCTACTACAACTCTAGCATCCTTCAGAGAAGATATTCTTGGTGAATCCTTGATGATCTTAGGAGTAGCAAGAGTAACTTTAGCAACGACAATTGTCAGAGGGATTACTTCAAATGTTTGGCAGGGGGTTTCAATGAATTCACCATCCATTTTAACATATTCGAAAGAGTTCAAATGGCTGACCATATATTCTTCCTCTCCGCAGACTATGACAATCTTCCCTTTCACCGGATACTTCAACTTTTGATGTAAAGTAGAAGTAACAGAGCATGCCCCATAGATCCAGGGGCATCCGAGAAGACAGGAAGGCGAATATCCATTACATAAAAAATGGAGTTGAAAACCTAAGATCCCACCTTGATCGGAAGATCAACCTCTCTGAGCACCATCCTTTTGGACCTATCAAAGGCTCTTACCATGATATCGCTGGGTTTCAGCACCAGCCCTTCATAGTCCAATCTATCCAGAGCACATTTTGGTAATACATTTAGAGAGTAACCTATATCAACTAACACATGCGCCAAAGTAGTTCCCTTACATTCAATAGATATGTGCAAAACCTTGTTATGATTCTTCCCCGCTGGAGTTAAGTCAGAATCAGAAAATCCTAAACCATTGTCAGTTGTTAGGCTTGTAACACAATTCTCAAACTGATCAGTAGAAGTCTCTTGTGGTACATGAGCATTCTTCAGAAATTTCAACAAAGCCTTGGCATGTGCTTCGGAGCATAATAACAAGGACATCATGGATATTTTTGAGGGTGTCTGCCCCAGTTGTTCAACTATTTTGTAGTCACTTTTATGAATGATATTTAGAATTTCTTCCATCTCTTGTTTAGAAAGGTCTTCAAATGCAACAACTTTTGAGGGTGCCTCCATCTGGGCAGGCTCATTCACTTTCTCTTTGCCCCGGGTGTCACCAGTTGACCCAGTGGCAAGAATATGAACAGGTGTAATGATAATTTTTGGAGGAGAGATCTCTAGGGAGAAGATCCTTCCTGTTCGGGTAACTTTGCTAGTTCCAATAATATTTTCAACATTGAGATTGGTAACTTTAGAATCTCCATCTTCGATGATCTATGGCTCTTGCTTAACACCATGATAATAAACTTCTGCCCATAGTTCTAGGGAACAACTTTGTCAGAGAAATAGGGGACTGGCCCCGGTGCGATGATGATCAGGGGAGCTACACTTGGCTCAAAAGGAATCTTTATAGGGCCTCTAGAGGTGATCCTTAAAGGAGTATTGGGAATGGTGATTATAGAAACATCTTCAAGTCTCATCTCTTGAGATATACTTTCATGCAAACTTTTCATGGACAGAGTTTTCTCGAACAGAATTTCACAGGTATTAATCAAGCGTTGAATACCCTTCTTCAGCCATATACTGTTAGAACAAAGTTTGAATCTACTACCCTAAGTTTAAGTTTTGATGATAACAAAATTAAATGATATATTAATTATGTGATTCATGTAAGAACTATTTGCTATCTAAAAACTACATTCTGTTTTGCAGAAACTCTGATGGGTATCAGCATGAGAACATCCTCATCAGCATCAGAAAATTGGATATCAACATCAGCATCAGAAGTTGCTATATCAAAATACCAGAATCAGAAGAACAACTCACGCTTATGCTGAAGCTTGAAGAACAGAACTGCGCTCAACACTCTGATCTCTGATAAAGACAACAACAGTTCATCAGCACTTAAGCATCGTCAGAATGAGCCAAAGCCAGAACACGCTTTAAGTAGCAACGGTACTGTGCATTCAAGATGAGTTATTACCAACGGCATCATTCCAGACAAGATCTGCTTAATAAGGAAAGATTGTTATTGGCATTGAATCATAATTATTGCTCCAATGTTCACTAATTTCAATGCTATATAAACAAGACAATGAAGATTGAATTGGCTAATGCTCTACATCAATTTACACGCCTAAAAGCTAATCATCATCTTCCTTCTCTCAGTTTGCTAAAAGCTCCAAAATTCCCTACTCAATTATTTTAGCAATCTAGTTTCCATAAGCTTAAGTTGTGTAGTATCACAGTTGTGATAAACATTTTTGTAGAAAACATTCACACACCTAGATTTCAATTCTTTGTAAGAAAGTGATTCCTTGAGAAACTGGTTTGTGGTTTGACTCAAGAAGGCTCTAGCCGTTGCTAAAGCAGATTGTAATATTCAGTTGAATATAGTGGATTAAGACCTCGTTGGAGAGAGGCGAAATCACCTTGACTGGTGGACTGGAGTAGTTTGAGATCAAACGAACCAGGATAAAAATATCGTGTTCATTGCAATTGATTTCAAGTTTTAACAATTCAACCCCCCTTCTTGTGTTTTTCACTTCTTCAATTGGCATCAGAGCGCCTGGTTCTGAGCTAAAACACTTAACCGTGTCAGTACAAGATCCAGCATCAGAAAAACACAATGGGAGGAACTTATTCACACACCAGCAATGACAACAATGAAGACAGAGACAGATTCAGCGGCAAACCTCCAGTCTTTGATGGAGAAAATTTTGATTACTGGAAAGACAGAATTGAAAGCTTCTTTCTGGCACATGATGCTAATCTGTGGGACATGGTGACAGATGGATACACGCACCCTATGAATGCAAACGGTCAGAAGATTGATAGGAAAGCAATGTCTGACCAACAAAAGCGTGACTTCAAAAATCACCACAAGGCCAGAACCATCCTTCTCAGCGCCATCTCTTACGCTGAATATGAAAAGATCTCTAATAGAGACATAACAATGAACATGTTTGACTCACTCAGAATGACGCATGAAGGCAACGTTCAGGTCAAAGAAACTAAAGCTCTTGCGCTCAATCAGAAGTATGAGGAATTCAAAATGGAAGAAAGTGAATCTATTGAAACAATGTTCTCAAGATTCCAAATTCTGGTGGCTGGTCTCAAGGTTCTGTACAAAGGATACTCTACTACTGATCACATCAAGAAGATCATCAGAAGCTTACCAAAGCAGTGGAGGCCAATGGTTACAGCTCTGGAGCTAGCAAAAGATCTCAACAATATTTCTCTGGAGGAACTTATCAGCTCCCTCAGAGGTCATGAAATAGAGCTAGAAGCTGATGAACCTCAGAAGCAAGGTAAGCCTTTAGCATTAAAATCTAACAAAAAATCTGAATCTAAAGTTTTGCAGGCAGTTGAAGAAACATCTGATGGATCCTCATCAGAAGAAGACAAACTTTCTCTCCTCTCCAGAAGAGTGAACCAACTGTGGAAGCAGAGACAAAGGAAGTTCAGGAACCCCAGAAGATCTGATCAGAACGAGTCTTCTTCCAGATACAGAAGGACATATTCTTCCTCTGGATACAGAAGATCTGAAGGCTCCTCAGGAAGCAGAAAGCCAAACACCAAGGACATCATCTGTTATGAGTGCAATGAGCAAGGACACTACAAGAGTGACTACCCAAAGCTTCAGAGGGAAAAGCCCAAAAAGAAGTTTGGAAGAGAAAAGAAGAAAAGTCTCATGGCTACATGGGATGACTCTGACTCGTCTGAAGCTGACTCAGAATCAGATGATGAGAGAGCAAACATAGCTCTCATGGCCAACATTTCAGAAGATAGTGAAGATTCTGAATCAGACTCAGAATCAGATACAGAAGAGGTATTTCCTGACTTTGCAATTAATTTTACTAAGGCTGAACTTGCTGAAATCCTTAATGAAATTCTGGAAAGGTATCAGCAGATTAGAGTTAAATTCAGAAACCTGAAAAGGAATCTTGAATCTGACTCTGATAAGACTGAGAGTCTTAAATTGGAAAATTCTGAGCTGAGAAATAAAATTTCAAAATTAGAAAATACTTTACAAAACTCTCAGAAGGAACCAATTTCTGAAACTCCCAGCAGCGCTGATGAGATCATCAAGGAGTATGATCACAGTTTCCAGAAGTTCCTTGCTAAAAGCATAGATAGAAGCAAAATGGCTTCAATGATCTATGGAGTTAGCAGAAACGACAGGAAGGGAATAGGATACCAAGGTAAGGTTCCTACACCAAAGAATGTCATAGATTTAATCATTAAAGACACTCCTATGAATTCACATTTTGTGTATGGTCACACACATGATATTAAATACACTAGCAGTAAGTATTCTGTGAAACCAAAATTCAACCAGAGTTTTGGTAAATCTAACAAATCAGGACCCAAGAAAATCTGGGTACCTAAGGATAAAATAATACATGTTGCAGATATCTTTAGCAGAAAATCAGAAACACCAGTCATGGTACCTGGACTCTGGCTGCTCGCGACACATGACGGGAAGAAGGCATATGTTCCAAAGCCTGGAACTTAAGCTTGGAGGCCACGTTGGCTTTAGAGGCAATCAGAGGGGAAATATAATTGGCTCTAGAACTGTAGGAAATGGAAATCTTCCCTCTATAAATAATGTTCTGCTAGTAGATGGATTAATGCATAATCTGTTATCCATAAGTCAATTAAGTGATAACGGTTATGATATAATCTTTAATCAAAAATCATGTAAAGTTGTTAGTCAGAAAGATGGGACTATCCTGTTTAATGGAAATAGGAAAAACAACATCTATAAAATCGTACTTTCTGAACTGAAAAGTCAGAATGTAAAGTGTCTTTTGTCTGTTAACAACGAGCAGTGGATCTGGCACAGAAGATTGGGGCATGTTAGTATGAGAAGAATATCTCAGATTAACAAACTCAATCTGGTCAGAGGACTTCCTAATTTGAAGTTCAATTCAGATGCTCTGTGTGAAGCATGTTAGAAAGGCAAATTTGCAAAACCTTCTTTTAAATCCAAAAATGTTGTTTCTACCTCTAAGCCATTAGAACTTCTGCACATTGACTTATTTGGACCAGTTAAAACTGCTTCAGTCAGTGGCAAGAAGTATGGGTTAGTAATCGTAGATGACTATAGCAGATGGACATGGGTAAAGTTCTTAAGACACAAGGACGAGTCACACTCTGTGTTTGTTACCTTCTGTAACCAAGTTCAGAATGAAAAGGATCTTAGAATCGTTAAAGTCAGAAGTGATCATGGTGGAGAATTTGAAAATAAATATTTTGAGTCATTCTTTAATGACAGAGGCATTCTGCATGATTTCTCTTGTCCTAGAACTCCCCAACAAAATGGAGTTGTAGAACGAAAGAATAAAACATTGCAAGAAATGGCCAGAACCATGATCAATGAGACAAACGTTGCTAAGACCTTCTGGGCAGAAGCAATAAACACAGCGTGCTACATTCAGAATAGAATCTCAATAAGACCTATTCTGGAAAAGACTCCATATGAATTGTGGAAGAACAGAAAGCCCAACATTTCATATTTTCATCCATTTGGATGTACTTGCTTTATATTAAATACAAAGAATTATTTGAACAAGTTTGACTCTAAAGCACAGAAGTGTATTATGTTAGGATACTCTGAACGCTCAAGAGGGTACAGAGTATACAATACAGAAACACAGATTGTGGAAGAATCAATCAGTGTTCGTTTTGATGATAAGCTTGACTCTGAAAAGTCAAAGCAGAATGAAGTTTTTGTAGGTATAGAAATTGAATTTATAGGTTCTGAAGACAAGTCATCAGAAGCTCTCAACACAGACACTCCTTCAACATCTGAAAGGAGCACTGCTAGCAATCCTACAACAGCTGCTGATCAACCTCAGAAGAGATTACCCAGAAGCAGCTTGGATCACCCAGAAGAGACTATCTTAGGAAGAAAGGAAGATCCAATCAGAACAAGAGCAAGCTTCAGAAACTTTGAAGAAACTCTTAAGGGACTTGTGTCTCTGATTGAACCTTCTTCTATTGATGAAGCACTTCTGGATAATGACTGGATTCTGGCAATGCAAGAAGAGCTGAATCAATTCACCAGAAACGACGTATGGGATCTCGTTCCCAGACCAAAAGGATTCAACGTCATTGGAACAAGATGGGTGTTCAGAAACAAGCTAAATGAACAAGGTGAAGTCATCAGAAACAAGGCACGACTGGTTGCACAAGGTTATAGTCAGCAAGAGGGGATATACTATACAGAAACCTTTGCCCCAGTCGCCAGGTTAGAATCTATCAGACTTTTAATTTCATTTGCTGTTAATAGAGGCATCACTCTGTATCAGATGGATGTCAAAAGTGCATTCTTAAATGGTTATATAGAAGAAGAAGTTTATGTACACCAACCCCCAGGTTTTGAAAATACAAAACATCCAGAACATGTTTTCAAACTAAAGAAGTCACTGTATGGTCTGAAACAAGCTCCCAGAGCTTGGTATGAAAGGCTAGGTAACTTTCTGTTAGAAAATGAATTCACCAGAGGGAAGGTGGACACTACTCTATTCTGTAAATCAGTTAAGAATGACATCTTAGTCTGTCAAATTTATGTTGATGATATTATTTTTGGTTCTACTAATCCTTCTCTTGGAAGAAAATTTGCTAAGTGTATGCAGGCAGAATTTGAGATGAGCCTCATGGGGGAACTGAAATTCTTTCTAGGAATTCAGATCAATCAAACTTCAGAGGGAACTTACATTCATCAGAGAAAATACATCAGAGATCTTCTGAAGAAATTTGACCTCTCAGAATGTAAGCCATCAAAGATTCCAATGCATCCCACGTGCATTCTGGAAAGAGAAGAGGTAAGCAAAAATGTAGAACAGAAAGTCTACAGAGGTATGATTGGTTCTCTCCTCTATCTGACTGCTTCAAGACCTAACATATTATTCAGTGTTTGTATCTGTGCTAGATTCCAATCAGATCCTAGAGAATCTCACTTAACAGCTGTTAAGCGAAATTTCAAGTATCTGAAAGGTACTACTAATCTGGGTTTGTTTTATAGAAAATCTAGTGATTACAGCTTAGTAGGCTACTGCGATGCTGATTTTGCTGGAGACAGAGTGGAACGTAAAAGTACTTCTGGAAGCTGCCAGTTTCTGGGAGAAAATCTGATCTCTTGGTCCAGCAAAAGGCAATCAACAATTGCACTATCAACAGCAGAAGCTGAGTACATAGCAGCAGCAGGATGTAGCACACAAATGCTCTGGATGAAAAGTCAGCTTGAAGACTTCCAGATTTTTGAGAGTAACATTCCTATACTTTGATATAATACTTCTGCTATTTGCTTAAGTAAGAATCCCATTTTACATTCTAGAGCTAAGCATATAGAAATAAAACATCACTTCATTAGGGACTATATTCAGAAAGGTATTTTTAACTTAAAATTTATAGATACAGACCATCAATGGGCTGATATCTTTACCAAACCCCTTTCAGAAGATAGGTTTAATTTCATTCTGAAACATCTCAGCATGAAAGTTTGTCCAGAGTGAAAATGTTTTAATTCCATATATCTACCTTCAGAATGTAATTGTTTTACTGTGAACTTCTGATCAATCTTCTTTCAGAAAGATAGAACATGCAGATTGTATCAGATGCAAGTCTAAAGATCTGAGAGTCTAAGCTCAAAGACAGACGTGCTGATCACTACATCAAACAAGTGTCATCCAATCATCAGCATATCTCTGAAGCAGAACGCGTGCACGCTTCTGAGAAAGCAAAGCGCTGATTGGGTGCATTGAGACACATGTCTGGTAACCGTTTTTAAGTATCTTTCTCAAATCCCCCAAAATCAGCAAGCATTTAATGAAAAGTAATCATGCTTTTAAAATGCAATCATGATTTTTCTCTTTCTTAAAAACGTTTATCTTTTCAAAATATTTTGAAAATCTATTTAAACACATTAATCTCTCATTCTCATTCTTTACGTTTTCTCACTAATACTCAAGCATTTTCTGCATATTTCTGTGTTCATCTCTTAACCTTTTTTCTCAGTTCTTCTCAAAACCCTTTAGTGTGTGAACATGGCAACCTCCAGCAGTGCTTCTGCAGGTCCTCAGAAGAAAGCGTCATCTGAGCAATATCAAGTGCCATTCAGAACTCTCCTCACTCCTGTGAAGAATCTTGAAGTGCTTTCTGAATTAATCATTGATTTTGGAAGTTTGAAGGAGAACGGTTTTGACCTAATTGAAGAAGTTAGGGCACAGAAGTGGGAAAGGTATTTTGACAGGTTGGTTGGACCAACATTCCCTATGCTAGTCAAGGAATTCTGGATTCACGCCAAGGCCTCAACACATCTAGTCACCTCCTTTGTTATGGGGAAGAAGATTGTGATCACAGAGGATCACATTGCAAGGCTAATCGGTTACAGTGGCGGTGGCGTCCGTTGTGTGGACATGGCTGAAAGATGTGCTGATGTGGGTGTGATAGCTGCAAGGATTTTCACCCATGGGGTACCCAGCAGCAAGATCAAAGATCTGAAGGATCATTACAGAGTTTGGGCTAAGATAATTCTGGGGTGCTTCAACCACAGGAAACCAACCAGTTCACCTGATTACATAAATGTGGATCAGCAATTTCTGATCTACTTTATTGATCAGAAGGTAAAAATCAATCTGGCTCATTTTCTGTTCAACCACCTCAGAACAAGTGTGAAGGAAACCAGGGAAGAAGAAAGAACCAAGAGGGATTGGATACCCTTTGGAAGGTTGATATCAGATATTCTGACAGAGAATAGGCTGATAGAGCATCTGATAGAAGCTCAAGAGCTAAGCACTATTGAACCAACAGTTGGGAAACCTCTGAATGCAAAGAACTTGAAGAAGATGAAGCTGATAGAGAATATTCAGAAGGAACCCAGAGCCACTCCTATTGCTGATATCACCAGCAGAAGAGTTCCTCTGAGTGACTTTCCTTTATTCTCTGAAATAGAATCCAAACCAGAGGTGGTTCTCAGATACTTGGATGCGTGCAAGGCAGATGGTTCAGATCCAAATCTGATTATCAAAGCTCTGCATCAACCTCAGCAAGAAGTGACTCTGAAGAAGACGAAGAAGAGGAAGGCACCATCAGAAGGATCATCCCAGCAGACACCCAGGAAAAGAGGTAATTCATCTGCTGCTTCTGTTTTAAATTCTTCTACTATTCCAGCATCTATTCCTCATCAAACCTCTCATAGAATCTCTAAACCCATCCCTACCATAGATGAAATTGTACCAGAAGAGGACCCTTCTGAGGCATTAAAACTCAGAAGACCCAGAACCAAACATCCCAAACAACCAACAATCTCAACAACATCAGCATTTGACCAAGTGCTGTCTGACATTGATCAACACACCTCTAATCAACCAAACTCTGAACCACAAATTGTTCCTCCTCCACAACCAGAACAACAACAATCTGCTGAAGAACCAGAACAACAACAACAACCACTTTCACCCATTCCAGAAGAACCCCTTATCCCTGAACAATCAGAAATTCCAACTCCTTCTCCTCAACCAGCAATTCCGTCTCCCTCTCCTCAACCAGAAATTAATCCACCATCACCTCAACCAGAGTTTCATCACTCTGAAACTCCTTCTCCTCAACCATCTGAACCTCATTCACCTCAACCATCACCTTTGGCAATCCAGCTGCCAGGTGGAACAACTATCACCTTAGCACAATTTCCATCCTCATCAGAATCTACACCACCAAATACTCCCAAAACACCACCCAGTCCAATCATAATCTCTGATTCTGATACTCCATCTCCAAAACAAACAGCTGCCAAGAAAACCTCTGAAAACCCCAGCAGGACTTTCATAGACTTAACCAGTCTTGACCGTCTTGCTGATCTGAAACATAAAATTGCCATCCCAAAACCAAAACAACCAGATGTTGGCTCTGGTATTATGAATTTTGAAACAGGTGTGCTGCAATGGATTGCTTCTTTGAAGCAAGTCTGTCCTGGAATGATTGACCCAGCTGCTTCTGATCAGCTCTGGTCACAATTCAGACTTTGGGTACGTGCTGAAGCCCTCAAGTTGCAGGATATCAACTATGAGCAGGCACAACAGAATTTCAGCAAGCTTCTGAATGAAGTTGGAAGTCAGCTTCTGAAAGAAGACGTGCTCCCTCTGGATAGTGAACCTTGGTCTGAGAAACAGCAAGCTTCAAAGGTGCAATCAGAAGAAGACAAGACCATTCAAGCTGAAGAAAGTCAAGCAGAAGATGTTGCTGAAAGTTCTCAGAAGCTTCCTGCTTCTGATGCTTCTCAAGCTGCCTTGGACAGGCAGACTCTGGAAGAACTAAGGCTGAATGACATGCGTCTGCAGCAGCGGATGGATGAAAACGACCAGAAGATGAAATAAAGAATGGATGTGCAGGATAGCAAGATTGACACTGTTGTCAGCATGGTGCACAAGCAGAATGAGACTGCTAAAAAGATCCAAGCCATGCTGGAGAACCTTTTCACACGCTTGCCTCCTCAACCTTAATCTTTTTTCATTCATGTCCTTTTCATGTTTTCTTTGATTTTCTGATGTACTGTTTGAATATGTTTTGTACTATTTTCATGTGTTGATTCTGAACTCTTTTAATATGATTAGTTTTTCTGATCTTAATTGTTTTAGCACATCACCTACACTTTTTGATTGCTGACAAAAAGGGGGAGAACAAGAATGATATTTTAAACAATAACGGCTAACTAGACAGAAATTCTCAAACATTCTAACTCTATTACTTGAAAATGTTTTTTTTTCTGTTTTGCTTAAAGTCTACAGGTACAAGGAAGCTCCTGGACACTCTGAAGACTAGAAGCTCTGAGCACTATGAAGCTCTGATCCGCTCTGATACTCTGATCCAAAGCAAAGCTCTGACAAGAAAAGCTCTGAAGCTCTGCTCTGACATGCTGATCTAAAGCTTCTGATAGTCAAGGACTCTGATACTCTGATGTTCAAAGAAAGGCAAAAAGATCTGATCCTGAAGAACACGTGTAATCAAAGGGAAGTAATAAACTCAGGGGGAGTATCTCTCAACTCTGATATCCTTTTACTCCTTATCCTTTTTACTTCTTACTCTGATGCATATCTCTGATACCTTTTCACGTTATTTTCATTTAAAAATATCTAGTTTTTGTCATCATCAAAAAGGGGGAGATTATTAGAACAAAGTTTGAATCTACTACCCTATATTTAAGTTTTGATGATAACAAAGTGAAAAGATATATTATTTATAAGATTCATGTATGAACTATCTGCTGCCTAAAATTATTATGTTCTGACTTGCAGATACTCTGATTGATATAAGCAAGATCACATCTAATCAGCATCAGAATTTGGTTCTTGACACCAGCATCAGAAGTTGCCATATCAGAATGTCAAAATCAGATGATCAACTCACGTACATGCTGAAGCCTGATGAACAAGACTGCGCTCAACACTCTGATAAAGAAACACAACAGTTCATCAGCAGCTAAGCAGAGTCAGAATGAGCCAAGCCAGAACTTGCATTAAGTAAGCAACGGTACTGTGCATTGAAAGCAAATTAATTCCAACGGCCTCATTCCAGACAAGATCTGCTCGATAAGGAAAGTTTGTTAATAGCATTGAATCAAGAATATTTCATCCAACGTTCATCATCTCAGTGCTATATAAACAAGACTTTGAAGATTGAAATGGCTAATGCTCTCAAAATCTCTACACGCATAAAAGCTGATCAAAATCTTCTTTCTCTCAGTTTTGCTAAACCACACATTCTGATATTCTATCATTGTTTAGCAAACTAGTTTCTAAGCTTTAATTTGTGTATACATCACAGTTGTGATACAGTTTTGTAGAAAACATTCACACACTTAGTTTTATCTCTTTGTAAGAAAGTGTTTCCTTGACAAACCGGGTTGTGGTTTGGATCAAGAAGGCTTTAGCAGTTGTTAAAGCAGTCTGTAATATTCAGTTGAATATAGTGGATTAAGACCTCGTTGGAGAGAGGCGAAATCACCTTGACGGGTGGACTGGAGTAGTTTGAGATCAAACGAACCAGGATAAAAATATCTTGTTCATTGCATTAGATTTCAGTTTTACAATTCAACCCCCCCTTCTTGTGTTTTTCACCACTTCAATTGGCATCAGAGCGCCTGGTTCTGAGCTAAAACACTTAACTGTGTCAGTACAAGATCCAGCGTCAGAAAAACACAATGGCAGGAAACAATTCTCACATCAGCAATGACAACAATGAGGACAGAGACAGATTCAGCGGCAAACCTCCAGTCTTTGATGGAGAAAACTTTGATTACTGGAAAGACAGAATTGAAAGCTTCTTTCTGGCACATGATGCTGATCTGTGGGATATGGTGACAGATGGATACATGCACCCTGTGAATGCAAGCGGTCAGAAGATTGATAGAAAAACAATGTCTGATCAAGAAAATCGTGACTTCAAGAATCACCACAAGGCCAGAACCATCCTCCTCAGCGCCATCTCCTATACTGAGTATGAAAAGATCTCCAACAGAGACACAGCAAAGAATATTTTTGACTCACTCAGAATGACGCATGAGGGCAACGTTCAGGTCAAAGAAACAAAAGCTCTGGCGCTCATTCAGAAGTATGAGGCGTTCAAAATGGAAGAATCTGAATCCATTGAAACCATGTTCTCTAGATTCCAGATTCTGGTAGCTGGTCTCAAAGTTCTGGACAAAGAATACTCTACTGTTGACCATGTCAAGAAAATCATCAGAAGTTTACCCAAGCAGTGGAGACCTATGGTTACAGCTCTGAAGCTAGCTAAAGATCTCAACAAAATCACTCTGGAGGAACTTATCAGCTCCCTCAGAAGTCATGAGATAGAGCTAGAAGCTGATGAGCCTCAGAAGCAAGGTAAGCCTTTAGCATTAAAGTCTAACAAAAAATTTGAGTCTAAAGTTTTGCAGGCAGTTGAAGAAACATCTGATGGATCCTCATCAGAAGAAGACAAACTCTCTCTCCTTTCCAGAAGAGTAAATCAACTGTGGAAGCAAAGACAAAGGAAGTTCAGGAATCCCAGAAGATCTGATCAGAACGAGTCTTCTTCCAGATACAGAAGGACAGATTCTTCCTCTGGATACAGAAGATATGAAGGCTCCTCCAGTAGCAAAAAGCCAAACACCAAGGACATCATCTGCTATGAGTGCAATGAGCAAGGACACTATAAGAGTGACTGCCCAAAGCTTCAGAGGGAAAAGCCCAAAAAGAAGTTTGGAAGAGAGAAGAAGAAAAGTCTCATGGCTACATGGGATGACTCTGACTCGTCTGAAGCTGACTCAGAATCAGATGATGAGAGGGCAAACATAGCTCTCATGGCTAACATCTCAGAAGATAGTGAAGCTTCTGAATCAGACTCAGAATCAGATACTGAAGAGGTATTTCCTAACTTTGCTATTAACTTTACAAAGGCTGAACTTGCTGAAAGCCTTAATGAGATTCTGGAACGTTATCAACAAATTAGAGTTAAATTCAGAGCCTGAAAAGGAATCTTGAATCTGACTCTAATAAGACTGAGAGTCTCAAATTGGAAAATTCTGAGCTGAGAAATAAGATTTCAAAATTAGAAAACACTTTACGAAACTCTCAGAAGGAACCAATTTCTGAAACTCCCAGCAACGCTGATGAGATCATCAAGGAGTATGATCACAGTTTCCAGAAGTTTCTAGCTAAAAGCATAGATAGAAGCAGAATGGCTTCAATGATCTATGGAGTTAGCAGAAACGGCAGGAAAGGAATAGGATACCAAGGTAAGGTTCCTACACCAAAGAATGTCATGGATTTAACCATTAAACACACTCCTCTGAATTCACATTTTGTATATGGTCACACACATGATATTAAATACACTAGCAGTAAGCACTCTGTGAAACCAAAATTCAACCAGAGTTTTGGTAAAACTAACAAATCAGGACCCAAGAAAATCTGGGTACCTAAGGATAAAATAATACATGTTGCAGATATCTTTAGCAGCAAGTCAGAAACACCAGTCATGGTACCTGGACTCTGGCTGCTCACGACACATGACGGGAAGAAGGCATATGTTCCAAAGCCTGGAACTTAAGCCTGGAGGCCACGTTGGCTTTGGAGGCAATCAAAGGGGAAAGATAATTGGCTCTTGAACTGTAGGTAATGGAAATCTTCCCTCTATTAATAATGTTCTGCTAGTAGATGGATTGATGCATAATCTGTTATCCATAAGTCAATTAAGTGATAACGGTTATGATATAATCTTTAATCAAAAATCATGTAAAGCTGTTAGTCAGAAAGATGGGACTATCCTGTTTAATGGTAAGAGGAAAAACAACATTTACAAAATCAAACTTTCTGAACTAAAGAGTCAGAATGTAAAATGTCTTCTGTCTGTTAACAACGAGCAGTGGATCTGGCACAGAAGATTGGGGCATATTAGTATGAGAAGAATATCTCAGATTAACAAACTCAATCTGGTCAGAGGACTTCCTAATTTGAAGTTCAATTCAGATGCTCTGTGTGAAGCATGTCAGAAAGGCAAATTTGCAAAACCTTCTTTTAAATCCAAAAATGTTGTTTCTACCTCTAAGCCATTAGAACTTCTGCACATTGACTTATTTGGACCAGTTAAAACTACTTTAGTCAGTGGCAAGAAGTATGGGTTAGTAATCGTATATGACTATAGCAGATGGACATGGGTAAAGTTCTTAAGACACAAGGACGAGTCACACTCTGTGTTTGTTACCTTCTGTAACCAAGTTCAGAATGAAAAGGATCTTAGAATCGTTAAAGTCAGAAGTGATCATGGTGGAGAATTTGAAAACAAATATTTTGAGTCATTCTTTAATGACAGAGGCATTCTGCATGATTTCTCTTGTCCTAGAACTCCCCAACAAAATGGAGTTGTAGAACGAAAGAACAAAACATTGCAAGAAATGGCCAGAACCATGATCAATGAGACAAACGTTTCTAAGACCTTCTGGGCAGAAGCAATAAACACAGCGTGCTACATTCAGAATAGAATCTCAATAAGACCTATTCTGGAAAAGACTCCATATGAATTGTGGAAGAACAGAAAGCCCAACATTTCATATTTTCATCCATTTGGATGTACTTGCTTTATATTAAATACAAAGAATTATTTGAACAAGTTTGACTCTAAAGCACAGAAGTGTATTATGTTAGGATACTCTGAACGCTCAAGAGGGTACAGAGTATACAATACAGAAACACAGATTGTGGAAGAATCAATCAGTGTTCATTTTGATGATAAGCTTGACTCTGAAAAGTCAAAGCAGAATGAAGTTTTTGCAGGTATAGAAATTGAATTTGTAGGTTCTGAAGACAAGTCATCAGAAGCTCCCAACACAGACACTCCTTCAACGTCTGAAAGGAGCACTGCTAGCAATCCTACAGCAGCTGCTGATCAACCTCAGAAGAGATTACCCAGAAGCAGCTTGGATCACCCAGAAGAGACTATCTTAGGAAGAAAGGAAGATCCAATCAGAACAAGAGCAAGCTTCAGAAACTCTTATGGGACTTGTGTCTCTGATTGAACCTTCTTTTATTGATGAAGCACTTCTGGATAATGACTGGATTCTGGAAATGCAAGAAGAGCTGAATCAATTCACCAGAAACGACGTATGGGATCTCGTTCCCAGACCAAAAGGATTCAACGTCATTGGAACAAGATGGGTGTTCAGAAACAAGCTAAATGAACAAGGTGAAGTCATCAGAAACAAGGCACGACTGGTTGCACAAGGTTATAGTCAGCAAGAGGGGATAGACTATACAGAAACCTTTGCCCCTGTTGCCAGGTTAGAATCTATCAGACTTTTAATTTCATTTGCTGTTAATAGAGGCATCACTCTGTATCAGATGGATGTCAAAAGTGCATTCTTAAATGGTTATATAGAAGAAGAAGTTTATGTACACCAACCCCCAGGTTTTGAAAATACAAAACATCCAGAACATGTTTTCAAACTAAAGAAGTCACTGTATGGTCTGAAACAAGCTCCCAGAGCTTGGTATGAAAGGCTAAGTAACTTTCTGTTAGAAAATGAATTCACCAGAGGGAAGGTGGACACTACTCTATTCTGTAAATCAGTTAAGAATGACATCTTAGTCTGTCAAATTTATGTTGATGATATTATTTTTGGTTCTACTAATCCTTCTCTTGGAAGAAAATTTGCTAAGTGTATGCAGGCAGAATTTGAGATGAGCCTCATGGGGGAACTGAAATTCTTTCTAGGAATTCAGATCAATCAAACTCCAGAGGGAACTTACATTCATCAGAGCAAATACATCAGAGATCTTCTGAAGAAATTTGACCTCTCAGAATGTAAGCCATCAAAGATTCCAATGCATCCCACGTGCATTCTGGAAAGAGAAGAGGTAAGCAAAAATGTAGAACAGAAAGTCTACAGAGGTATGATTGGTTCTCTCCTCTATCTGACTGCTTCAAGACCTGACATATTATTCAGTGTTTGTATCTGTGCTAGATTCCAATCAGATCCTAGAGAATCTCACTTAACAGCTGTTAAGCGAATTTTCAAGTATCTGAAAGGTACTACTAATCTGGGTTTGTTTTATAGAAAATCTAGTGATTACAGCTTAGTAGGCTACTGCGATGCTGATTTTGCTGGAGACAGAGTGGAACGTAAAAGTACTTCTGGAAGCTGCCAGTTTCTGGGAGAAAATCTGATCTCTTGGTCCAGCAAAAGGCAATCAACAATTGCACTATCAACAGCAGAAGCTGAGTACATAGCAGCAGCAGGATGTAGCACACAAATGCTCTGGATGAAAAGTCAGCTTGAAGACTTCCAGATTTTTGAGAGTAACATTCCTATACTTTGTGATAATACTTCTGCTATTTGCTTAAGTAAGAATCCCATTTTACATTCTAGAGCTAAGCATATAGAAATAAAACATCACTTCATTAGGGACTATATTCAGAAAGGTATTTTGAACTTAAAATTTATAGATACAGACCATCAATGGGCTGATATCTTTACCAAACCCCTTTCAGAAGATAGGTTTAATTTCATTCTGAAACATCTCAGCATGAAAGTTTGTCCAGAGTGAAAATGTTTTAATTCCATATATCTACCTTCAGAATGTAATTATTTTACTGTGAACTTCTGATCAATCTTCTTTCAGAAAGATAGAACATGCAGATTGTATCAGATGCAAGTCTAAAGATCTGAGAGTCTAAGCTCAAAGACAGACGTGCTGATCACTACATCAAACAAGTGTCATCCAATCATCAGCATATCTCTGAAGCAGAACGCGTGCACGCTTCTGAGAAGGCAAAGCGCTGATTGGGTGCATTGAGACACATGTCTGGTAACCGTTTTTAAGTATCTTTCTCAAATCCCCCAAAATCAGCAAGCATTTAATGAAAAGTAATCATGCTTTTAAAATGCAATCATGATTTTTCTCTTTCTTAAAAACGTTTATCTTTTCAAAATATTTTGAAAATCTATTTAAACACATTAATCTCTCATTCTCATTCTTTACGTTTTCTCACTAATACTCAAGCATTTTCTGCATATTTCTGTGTTCATCTCTTAACCTTTTTTCTCAGTTCTTCTCAAAACCCTTTAGTGTGTGAACATGGCAACCTCCAGCAGTGCTTCTGCAGGTCCTCAGAAGAAAGCGTCATCTGAGCAATATCAAGTGCCATTCAGAACTCTCCTCACTCCTGTGAAGAATCTTGAAGTGCTTTCTGAATTAATCATTGATTTTGGAAGTTTGAAGGAGAACGGTTTTGACCTAATTGAAGAAGTTAGGGCACAGAAGTGGGAAAGGTATTTTGACAGGTTGGTTGGACCAACATTCCCTATGCTAGTCAAGGAATTCTGGATTCACGCCAAGGCCTCAACACATCTAGTCACCTCCTTTGTTATGGGGAAGAAGATTGTGATCACAGAGGATCACATTGCAAGGCTAATCGGTTACAGTGGCGGTGGCGTCCGTTGTGTGGACATGGCTGAAAGATGTGCTGATGTGGGTGTGATAGCTGCAAGGATTTTCACCCATGGGGTACCCAGCAGCAAGATCAAAGATCTGAAGGATCATTACAGAGTTTGGGCTAAGATAATTCTGGGGTGCTTCAACCACAGGAAACCAACCAGTTCACCTGATTACATAAATGTGGATCAGCAGTTTCTGATCTACTTTATTGATCAGAAGGTAAAAATCAATCTGGCTCATTTTCTGTTCAACCACCTCAGAACAAGTGTGAAGGAAACCAGGGAAGAAGAAAGAACCAAGAGGGATTGGATACCCTTTGGAAGGTTGATATCAGATATTCTGACAGAGAATAGGCTGATAGAGCATCTGATAGAAGCTCAAGAGCTAAGCACTATTGAACCAACAGTTGGGAAACCTCTGAATGCAAAGAACTTGAAGAAGATGAAGCTGATAGAGAATATTCAGAAGGAACCCAGAGCCACTCCTATTGCTGATATCACCAGCAGAAGAGTTCCTCTGGGTGACTTTCCTTTATTCTCTGAAATAGAATCCAAACCAGAGGTGGTTCTCAGATACTTGGATGCGTGCAAGGCAGATGGTTCAGATCCAAATCTGATTATCAAAGCTCTGCATCAACCTCAGCAAGAAGTGACTCTGAAGAAGACGAAGAAGAGGAAGGCACCATCAGAAGGATCATCCCAGCAGACACCCAGGAAAAGAGGTAATTCATCTGCTGCTTCTGTTTTAAATTCTTCTACTATTCCAGCATCTATTCCTCATCAAACCTCTCATAGAATCTCAATCCCCATCCCTACCATAGATGAAACTGTACCAGAAGAGGACCCTTCTGAGGCATTAAAACTCAGAAGACCCAGAACCAAACATCCCAAACAACCAACAATCTCAACAACATCAGCAATTGACCAAGTGCTGTCTGACATTGATCAACACACCTCTGATCAACCAAACTCTGAACCATAAATTGTTCCTCCTCCACAACCAGAACAACAACAATCTGCTGAAGAACCAGAACAACAACAACAACCACTTTCACCCATTCCAGAAGAACCCCTTATCCCTGAACAATCAGAAATTCCAACTCCTTCTCCTCAACCAGCAATTCCGTCTCCCTCTCCTCAACCAGAAATTAATCCACCATCACCTCAACCAGAGTTTCATCACTCTGAAACTCCTTCTCCTCAACCATCTGAACCTCATTCACCTCAACCATCACCTTTGGCAATCCAGCTGCCAGGTGGAACAACTATCACCTTAGCACAATTGCCATCCTCATCAGAATCTACACCACCAAATACTCCCAAAACACCACCCAGTCCAATCATAATCTCCGATTCTGATACTCCATCTCCAAAACAAACAACTGCCAAGAAAACCTCCGAAAACCCCAGCAGGACTTTCATAGACTTAACCAGTCTTGACCGTCTTGCTGATCTGAAACATAAAATTGCCATCCCAAAACCAAAACAACCAGATGTTGGCTCTGGTAGTATGAATTTTGAAACAGGTGTGCTGCAATGGATTGCTTCTTTGAAGCAAGTCTGTCCTAGAATGATTGACCCAGCTGCTTCTGATCAGCTCTGGTCACAATTCAGACTTTGGGTACGTGCTGAAGCCCTCAAGTTGTAGGATATCAACTATGAGCAGGCACAACAGAATTTCAGCAAGCTTCTGAATGAAGTTGGAAGTCAGCTTCTGAAAGAAGACGTGCTCCCTCTGGATAGTGAACCTTGGTCTGAGAAACAGCAAGCTTCAAAGGTGCAATCAGAAGAAGACAAGACCATTCAAGCTGAAGAAAGTCAAGCAGAAGATGTTGCTGAAAGCTCTCAGAAGCTTCCTGCTTCTGATGCTTCTCAAGCTGCCTTGGACAGGCAGACTCTGGAAGAACTAAGGCTCAATGACATGCGTCTGCAGCAGCGGATGGATGAAAACGACCAGAAGATGAAAGAAAGAATGGATGTGCAGGATAGCAAGATTGACACTGTTGTCAGCATGGTGCACAAGCAGAATGAGACTGCTGAAAAGATCCAAGCCATGCTGGAGAACCTGTTCACACGCTTGCCTCCTCAACCTTAATCTTTTTTCATTCATGTCCTTTTCATGTTTTCTTTGATTTTCTGATGTACTGTTTGAATATGTTTTGTACTATTTTCATGTGTTGATTCTGAACTCTTTTAATATGATTAGTTTTTCTGATCTTAATTGTTTTAGCACATCACCTACACTTTTTGATTGCTGACAAAAAGGGGGAGAACAAGAATGATATTTTAAACAATAACGGCTAACTAGACAGAAATTCTCAAACATTCTAACTCTATTACTTGAAAATGTTTTTTTCTGTTTTGCTTAAAGTCTACAGGTACAAGGAAGCTCCTGGACACTCTGAAGACTAGAAGCTCTGAGCACTATGAAGCTCTGATCCGCTCTGATACTCTGATCCAAAGCAAAGCTCTGACAAGAAAAGCTCTGAAACTCTGCTCTGACATGCTGATCTAAAGCTTCTGATAGTCAAGGACTCTGATACTCTGATGTTCAAAGAAAGGCAAAAAGATCTGATCCTGAAGAACACGTGTAATCAAAGGGAAGTAATAAACTCAGGGGGAGTATCTCTCAACTCTGATATCCTTTTACTCCTTATCCTTTTTACTTCTTACTCTGATGCATATCTCTGATACCTTTTCACGTTATTTTCATTTAAAAATATCTAGTTTTTGTCATCATCAAAAAGGAGGAGATTGTTAGAACAAAGTTTGAATCTACTACCCTATATTTAAGTTTTGATGATAACAAAGTGAAAAGATATATTATTTATAAGATTCATGTATGAACTATCTGCTGCCTAAAATTATTATGTTCTGACTTGCAGATACTCTGATTGATATAAGCAAGATCACATCTAATCAGCATCAGAATTTGGTTCTTGACACCAGCATCAAAAGTTGCCATATCAGAATGTCAGAATCAGATGATCAACTCACGTACATGCTGAAGCCTGATGAACAAGACTGCGCTCAACACTCTGATAAAGAAACACAACAGTTCATCAGCAGCTAAGCAGAGTCAGAATGAGCCAAGCCAGAACTTGCATTAAGTAAGCAACGGTACTGTGCATTGAAAGCAAATTAATTCCAACGGCCTCATTCCAGACAAGATCTACTCGATAAGGAAAGTTTGTTAATAGCATTGAATCAAGAATATTGCATCCAACGTTCATCATCTCAGTGCTATATAAACAAGACTTTGAAGATTGAAATGGCTAATGCTCTCAAAATCTCCACACGCACAAAAGCTGATCAAAATCTTCTTTCTCTTAGTTTTGCTAAACCACACATTCTGATATTCTATCATTGTTTAGCAATCTAGTTTCTAAGCTTTAATTTGTGTATACATCACAGTTGTGATACAGTTTTGTAGAAAACATTCACACACTTAGTTTTATCTCTTTGTAAGAAAGTGTTTCCTTGACAAACCGGGTTGTGGTTTGGATCAAGAAGGCTTTAGCAGTTGTTAAAGCAGTCTGTAATATTCAGTTGAATATAGTGGATTAAGACCTCGTTGGAGAGAGGCGAAATCACCTTGACGGGTGGACTAGAGTAGTTTGAGATCAAACGAACCAGGATAAAAATATCTTGTTCATTGCATTAGATTTCAGTTTTACAATTCAACCCCCCCTTCTTGTGTTTTTCACCACTTCAAGAAGAGCTGAATCAATTCACCAGAAATGACGTATGGGATCTTGTTCCCAGACCAAAAGGATTCAACGTCATTGGAACAAGATGGGTGTTCAGAAACAAGATGAATGAACAAGGTGAAGTCATCAGAAACAAAGCACGACTGGTAGCACAAGGTTATAGTCAGCAAGAGGGGATAGACTATACAGAAACCTTTGCTCCAGTCGCCAGGTTAGAATCTATCAGACTTTTAATTTTATTTGTTGTTAATAGAGGCATCACTCTATATCAGATGGATGTCAAGAGTGCATTCTTAAATGGTTATATAGAAGAAGAGGTTTATGTGCACCAACCCCCTGGTTTTGAAAATACAAAACATCCAGAACAAGTTTTCAAACTAAAGAAGTCACTATATGGTCTGAAACAAGCTCCCAGAGCTTGGTATGAAAGACTAAGTAACTTTCTGTTAGAAAACGAATTCACCAGAGGGAAGGTGGACACTACCTTATTCTGTAAGTCAGTTAAGAATGACATCTTAGTCTGTCAAATTTATGTTGATGATATTATTTTTGGATCTACTAATCCTTCTCTTGGAAGAAAATTTGCTAAGTGTATGCAGGAAGAATTTGAGATAAGCCTCTTGGGGGAACTGAAATTCTTTCTAGGAATTCAGATCAATCAAACTCCAGAGGGAACTTACATTCATCAGAGCAAATATGTCAGAGATCTTCTGAAGAAATTTGACCTCTCAGAATGTAAGACATCAAAAATTCCAATGCATCCCACGTGCATTCTGGAAAGAGAAGAGGTAAGCAAAAAGGTAGAACAGAAGGTCTACAGAGGTATGATTGGTTCTCTCCTTTATCTAACAGCTTCAAGGCCTGATATCTTATTCAGCGTATGTATTTGTTCTAGATTCCAATCAGATCCTAGAGAATCTCACTTAACAGCTGTTAAGCGAATTTTCAAGTATCTGAAAGGTACTACTAATCTGGGTTTATTTTATAGAAAATCTAGTGATTACAGCTTAGTAGGCTACTGCGATGCTGACTTTGCTGGAGACAGAGTAGAGCGTAAAAGTACTTCTGGAAGCTGCCAGTTTCTGGGAGAAAATCTGATCTCTTGGTCCAGTAAAAGGCAATCCACAATTGCGCTATCAACAACAGAAGCTGAGTACATAGCAGCAGCATGATGTAGCACACAAATGCTCTGGAAGAAAAGTCAGCTTGAAGACTTCCAGATTTTTGAGAGTAACATCCCTATACTTTGTGACAATACTTCTGCTATTTGCTTAAGTAAGAATCCTATTTTACATTCTAGGGCTAAGCATATAGAAATAAAACATCATTTCATTAGGGACTATATTCAGAAAGGAATTTTGAATTTAAAATTTATTGATACAGACCATCAATGGGCTGATATCTTCACTAAACCTGTTTCCGAAGATAGGTTCAATTTCATTCTGAAACATCTCAGCATGAAACCCTGCTCAGAATGAAAATGTTTTAAGTTTATATATTATCCTTCAGAATGTATTCGTTTTACTGTGAACTTCTGATCAATCTCTTTTCAGAAAGAAAGAACATGCAGATTGTATCAGATGCTAGTCTTAAAGATCTGAGCGTTTCAGCTCAAGGATAGACGTGCTGATCACTAAATCAAACAAGTGTCATCCAATCATCAGGAAATCTCTGAAGCAGAACACGCGTGCACGCTTCTGAGAAGGCAAAACGCTGATTGGGTGCATTGAGACACATGTCTGGTAACCGTTTCAAGTATCTTTCTCAAATCCCCCAAAATCAGCAAGCATTTAATGAAAGTAATCGTGTTTTAAAACGTAATCATGATTTTATTTTCTCTTTCTTGAAACCGTTTACACTTTCAAAAAGTATTTTGAAATCTATTTAAGCACTTTAACTTCTCACATTAATCCTTTACCGTTTCTCATAATCTCTCAAATATTTTCTGCATTTTCTCTGTGTGTTCTTCTCTCTCAAGAAACCCATTTTTCAGTTTTCTCAGAAAAACCCTAAGTGTGAACATGGCATACTCCAGCAGTGCTTCTGCAGGTTCTTAGAAGAAGGCTTCCTCTGAACAGTACCAAGTTCCCTTCAGAACACTCCTTACACCAGTGAAGAATTTGGAAGTGTTGTCTGAAATGATTATTGACTTCTCCAGTCTGAAAGAGAATGGTTTTGACTTGACAGAAGAAGTTAGGGCACATAAATGGGAGAGATATTTTGACAGGTTGGTTGGACCAACATTCCCAGTCTTGGTCAAGGAGTTCTGGATTCATGCGTCCTCATCAACGCATCAAGTCACCTCATACATAATGGGAAAGAAGATTGTGATCACTGAGGATCACATAGCAAAATTGATTGGTTACAGTGGCGGTGGCGTCCGCTGTATTGATATGGCTGAAAGATGCTCTGACGTTGGTGTCATAGCAGAACAGATTTTCACCCTTGGGGTGCCCAGCAGCAAAATCAGAGACTTAAAGGATCACCACAGAGTTTGGGCGAAGATCATTCTGGGGTGCTTTAATCACAAGAAGCCAACTAGCTCCCCTGATTATATAAATATAGATCAGCAGTTTCTGATCTACTTTATTAATCAGAAGGTAAAAATCAACTTGGCTCATCTTCTGTTTAATCACCTCAGGACCAGCGTCAAAGAGACCAGGGAAGAAGAAAGAACAAAGAGGGATTGGATACCCTTTGGCAGGTTAATATCAGATATTCTGGCTGAGAATAGGCTGATAGAGCACCTTATAGAAGCTCGGGAGTTAAGCACTATTGAACCAACTGTTGGCAAGCCTCTGAACGCCAAGAATCTGAAGAAAATGAAACTGATAGAGAATATCAGAAAGGAGCCCAGCGTTACTCCTCTTGCTGACATCACCAGCAGAAGAGTCCCTCTGGACGACTTTCCATTATTTTCTGAGATAGAATCAAAACCAGTGGTGGTTCTCAGATACTTGGACGCGTGCAAGGCTGGTGGTACAGATCCCAAGCTGAATATCAAAGATCTGCACCAACAACAACCAGAAGTTTCTCTGAAGAAGACGAAGAAAAGGAAGGCCACTTCAGAAGGATCATCCCAGCAGACTCCCAAGAAAAGAGGTAATTTATCTGCTGCTTCTGTTTTAAATTCTTCTGCTATTCCAACATCAATCCCAACTCCAGCTTCTCATGAAATCCCAATCCCCATACCAACTATTGATGAAACCGAACCAGAAGATGACCCTTCTGAGTCACTGACTCTCAGAAGACCCCGCACCAAACATCCAAAACCCACAACTTCAACAACATCAGAACTTGACAAAGTTCTGTCTGACATTGATCAACGTGTTTCTGATCACCTCTCAGATAATCCAAACACTGAACCACAAATTGCCCACTCTCCTCAACCAGAACAACCTCTCTCACCCATACCATAAGAACCACAAATTCCTGAACAACCAGAAATTCCACCTCCTTCTCCACAACCAGCAATTCCTCCTCCCTCTCCTCAACCAGAAATTCATCCACCATCACCTCAACCATCACCTCCTCAACCTGAGTTTCATTATTCTGAAACTCCATCTCCTGAACCTCATTCTCCTCAATCCTCTGAGCCACAACCCCTGGCAATTCAGCTGCCATGTGGAACAACTGTAACCATGGCCCAGTTGCCATCCTCGCCAGAATCTACCCCTCCAAACACTCCAAAAACTCCAAACAGTCCAATCATTATTTCTGATTCTCCCACTCCATCTCCCAAACAAACATCTCCCAAACAAACTACAGATGACCCCAGCAGGACCTTCATCGATTTAACAATCCTTGACCGTCTTGCTGATCTCAAAAATAAATAGCCATTCCAAAACAAAAACAGCCAGATGTTGGCTCTGGCATTGTGAATTTTGAAACAGGTTTGCAGCAGTGGATTGCTTCTCTGAAGCAAGTCTGTCCTGGAATGATTGATCCTGTTGCCTCAGACCAGCTCTGGACACGATTCAGAATCTGGGTATGTGCTGAAGCTCTCAAATTGCAAGACATCAATTATGAGCAAGCACAGAAGAATTTCAGCAAGCTTCTGAACGAAGTTGGAAGTCAGCTGCTGAAAGAAGACGTGCTCCTTCTGGATAGTGAGCCATGGTCTGAGAAGCGTCCAGCTTCAAAAGTGCAGCCAGAAGAAGATCAGACAATTCAAGCTGAAGTCAGTCAAGCTGAAGATGTTGCAGAAAGCTCTCAGAAGCTTCCTGCTTCTGATATTTCTCAAGCTGCCTTGGACAGGCAGACTCTGGAAGAGCTGAAGCTGAATGATATTCGTCTGCAGCAAAGAATGGATGAAAATGATCAGAAGATGAAGGAAAGGATGGATGTGCAGGACAACAAGATAGATACAGTAGTCAGCATGGTGCACAAGCAGACTGAAACTGCTGATCAGATTAAGGCAATGCTGGAGACTCTGTTCACACGCTTTCCTCCCCAACCTTAGTTTTTCATTCATGATATTTTCAATGTTTTTCTTTGCATATCTTTTGTACTGTTTTGTCTGGCTCTGAATTTTAATATAAAAAGTTTTTCTGCTCTGATCGTTTTAGCACATCACTTACACTTTTTGATTGATGACAAAAAGGGGGAGAACAAGAATGATATTTGTTCAATAACGGATTACTAAGACAAAAAGTCTCAAACATTCTAACACTCTGACATACTTGAATGTTTTCTGTTTTTGCTTAAGTCTACAGGTACAAGAATGCTCTCTGATACACTGAAGCTCAAAGCTCTGATACTCTGACCCAAAGCAAAGCTCTGATATTCTGATCTGAAGTTCTGACAGTCAAAGCTCTGATATTCTGATCTGAAGCTCTAATATTCTGATGTTCAGAAAGTCAATAAAGATCTGATCCTGAAGAACTCTTGGAATTAAAAAGGGAAGTAATAAATTCAGGGGGAGTATCTCCGACCCCAACTCTGATATCTCTCTATCCCTTATCTTTGATAACTCCTTATTTAATTCTGATGCAACCTATCATTTAGCTATCTCTGATACTTTTCACGCTATTTTCAATTAAAAAAATATCTAGTTTTTGTCATCATCAAAAAGGGGGAGATTGTTAGAACAAAGTTTGAATCTACTACCCTAAGTTTAAGTTTTGATGATAAAAAAATTAAATGATATATTAATTATGTGATTCATGTAAGAACTATTTTCTATCTAAAAACTACATCCTGTTTTGTAGAAACTCTGATGGGTATCAGCATGAGAACATCCTCACCAGCATCAGAAAATTGGATATCAACATCAGCATCAGAAGATGCTATATCAGAATACCAGAATCAGAAGAATAACTCACGCTTATGCTGAAGCTTGATGAACAGAACTGCGCTCAACACTCTGATCTCTGATAAAGACAAAAACAGTTCATCAGCACTTAAGCAGCGTCAGAATGAGCCAAAGCCAGAACATGCTTTAAGTAGCAACGGTATTGTGCATTCAAGATGAGTTATTACCAACGACATCATTCCAGACAAGATCTGCTTAATAAGGAAAGATTGTTATTGGCATTGAATCAGAATTATTGCTCCAACATTCACTAATTTCAATGCTATATAAACAAGACAATGAAGATTGAATTGGCTAATGCTCTACATCAATTTACACGCCTAAAAGCTAATCATCATCTTCCTTCTCTCAGTTTGCT
Organism: Vicia faba; assembly: GCA_948472305.1. Taxonomy (NCBI): domain Eukaryota; kingdom Viridiplantae; phylum Streptophyta; class Magnoliopsida; order Fabales; family Fabaceae; genus Vicia; species Vicia faba. The sequence continues at coordinate 507,600,935 of OX451736.1, read as the reverse complement.
AAAAGCTCCAAAATTCCCTACTCAATTATTTTAGCAATCTAGTTTCCATAAGCTTAAGTTGTGTAGTATCACAATTGTGATAAACAATTTTGTAAAAAACATTCACACACCTAGATTTCAATTCTTTGTAAGAAAGTGATTCCTTGAGAAACCGGTTTGTCGTTTGACTCAAGAAGGCTCTAGCAGTTGCTAAAGCAGATTCTAATATTCAGTTGAATATAGTGGATTAAGACCTCGTTGGAGAGAGGCGAAATCACCTTGACGGGTGGACTAGAGTAGTTTGAGATCAAACAAACAAGGATAAAAATATCGTGTTCATTGCAATTGATTTCAATTTTTAACAATTCAACCCCCTTCTTGTGTTTTTCACTTCTTCATATACAACCATTAGTTTGGGAAGCAAAATGGTAACAATCTTAAAGACAACCCGAAAATAAACCAGCTCTTAACAGATTCTTCTTCACGATCATCAAGGGAGTGGTCAAGTCACTTATGGCGGAGACATAGGAAACATCATCAATAGCATTAACCTCTTTAACATGACTAGGCATGGGTGAAATAATCATATTAGGGGTCTCGAGAGGGTCAAATTCAACCACTTTGTTGTCAATCAAATCTTGGATCTTGTTCTTCAACGCCTAACAGTTGTTGGTGTCATGCCCAAGACTATTTAAATGATAGGCGCATTTCACGTTCGAATTATATTTGGGAGAGAAAGTATTGGGATTAGGATGATGATCTCACAATGTTACCAACTTTTCCTTCAACAGATGTTGTAAAGCTTGAGACAATGGCATATTGATCCTAGTGAAATGTCTCCTCGGGGCGTCTGGCCTATGCTGATTGTTTTGTTGTTGTGGACGTTGATCTGGGGTCGGGTTAGAAATCAATACTACTTCTACCGAATGATGACGATCATTCTTGATATGGATCCTCTATCCATAAACAACATTAGTTTCCTTCTAACCAACAAATGGTTTCTTCACAGTACTAGAGGATGCAACCATCTGAATCTTCCCACTTTTGATTCCACTTTCAACTTATTCACCATTGAAAATCAGCTCAGTAAACCCTGATGAAGAACTCCCAATCAGCAAATTAAATAATGGACCCGTCAGAGTGCCCATGAACATGTCCACCAATTCTCGGTCAATCAAAGGGGGTTGCACCCTTCCATCCAAGTCCCTCCATTTCTGGGCATACTCCTTAAAGCCTTCGTTCGAGCCCATAGTCATACTCTATAATTGCATGTGAGTTGGTGCAAGGTCAGTATTGTATTGGTATTATTTATAGAAGGCAGCAGCCAGGTCCTCCCATGTGTGGATATTGGTTCCTTCAAGTTGATAGAACCGTTCCAACTATGTTCCATACATGCTCTCTTTGAAGAAATGAACCCATAGCTTCTCGTCGGCGGTGTATGGTTGAATCTTGCGAACATATGACCTTAAATGGAGTTTTGGACAAGAGACCCCATCATATTTGGTGAAGACAAGGACCATGAATTTGTGAGGGGTGACTACGCCATGGACCAAACCTAAGTCTCCAAAGTCCAAACTAGGCACTTTTTGGATTTCCACAACCTTGAGTCGGTCTTCCAGCTATTTGTATTTGTCATCCTCCAGTGGGTACTGCTCATTAGAATAGTCTTCATCCTCAGAAATATGGTTATTTCCACCCCCACCCATGGTGCTTCTAATATCCTCTTCTTGATTGTCTTCTTCCTCAGAAGAAACCTCTTTTACTTGAGCCAGACGTGCAGGACCTTTGAACCTTCTCCCCATGTTGAGGATAACAACCCGTTTCTTGGTTTTCTTTTTTGTGACGAGGAGCACCATCATCTCTTGTTGTCCTTTGGCTAGGTTCAGGAGAGTCTCTTGAAACTGTGTGAGTGTTGAGTTTGCAGATATTTGACGATTTGCTCGAGAGCCATCTTATACTGAAATAAACAGTAAATAGATGAGGAAACCTGTATCAGAAAACTTGCTTATGAAATGATGCGTGATATATGGATGAAATGTTTTCAAGGACCTTAAGAGATTTAAATTTGCTAGCCAAAAAGGAAACATAAACAAAGATTGTATTAATAAGTTAAAAAGTTACAATTGCCCCTTGGGCTTACAATGAAAAAGCAGAAAAGGTCTCAAAGACAACAAAATGAACTCCTAAAACCTAAGATTCAAGTCTACCACAGACGCTTCCTCTTTGTGTTGATGTATGCATTAAGGCTTTGCTCCTCACGAAGTCACTTTGTGAGATCCAACACTTTCTTCTCGCTTGAATTGAATTGAGCTTCAAATGTGTTTCGTTCTCCCTTGAGTTGAATCCAGGACTTCTGCAATTCTTCGAGGTCAGTAGGCATGTGTGGATGGAGAGTGGTATAAGGAACATCCCCTTCGGTAATGGGCTCCATAATCACTGGTAGGATAGTGGGGTATGGCATCATAAGGTTTTGAGCGCGAGATTGTACCCACTTGAGATATGGCTCTAAAGGGATAAAATTATTATGTCCCATAGTATTTCTATTAACCTTATTTACCATGCCCTAAGCTCGTACAAACCTTTGACGATAACCTTGACCATCATTCTCGTAGTACAATATAATACCCTGGATAAACGCGTCATGAGGACCATCTCTTCGAGCATAACCAAATTTTCATAGAACCAGAGAAAGGTTGTAAGTAATACCTCCTCTAATTCCAAGGAGTGGAGCATTAGGGAAATCCCCATAGTGGTTAATGATAGTAACATCCTCCAAAGATCGGGAACACCAATAAATATCTGAGTGAGAGAGCGATATCATCCTTTGGGACCACCTTAAACCTTGTTCCTTCTTCAATGCTAATTGGGGAAGGTGCGAAATAAACCACCTAGATAGCAACGATACGCAACACATAAGAGCCCCTCTCTTCCTCATAGTACGAGTGTGAAGAGAATGCAGAATATCTCCAAGCAAAGTAGGCACAGGGTTATGAGAAAGGAAAATCTTGACAGCATTCACATATATGAGTTGGTCCGGATTAGGAAATAGTACCAAACCATAGATTAGAAGAGCCAAAAATTCTTCGAAAGATTGAAAATCCATAGCATCCCAAAACAGTCGAGCCTTCTCTAACTAAAATTTAGCTAGAAAACCCTTGACTCCACTCCTTGTTTCCCAATTAACTACAATGTTAGACTGCTTTAGATGCAAAACTGTTGCAATTTCTTCAGGTTGTGGATATTTCTCTAAACCAGTGAAAGGTATTTGATTCAAAATAGGTATTCCCAGCAGCTCAGAGAATTCTTCCATTGTGGGTACCAACTGATAATTAGGGAAGGTGAAGCAGTGATGTACAGGGTCAAAGAAATGGAATAGAACACTCATCATATATTCTTCAAAGCCTAAGGTAACCAAACTGAGTAGTCGACCATGCCTTTTGATGAATGGAGAACTTTCAGGAATCCTTGATAATAACTTCTTAAGTTGATAAGGCACCATTACAAAGCTGATTCAAATAGTGTTTCTGTGAGCGGAGGCCATAACCTATAAAACAAAACAAAGATAAATCCCTAGGTCCTTGAAATGGTTAGTGAAAATGAGATGTTATGATGTTATGATGTCATGTTTGAACATTTAATCATACACAAACAAAACACACAAGGCCTTAGGTTTAAGCTTGCATGAGGTTTATAAGTAAGTACCCTGTTGAAGTTTTAGTTGGCTCAACCTGTCCTAAAAGAAGTAACCAAGTTCTAGGAATCTCAATATCATTAATCTTTCTTCATTGGGCATTGTTTCAGCATAAGCATCGAAACTGTGACCGAAATATCCCAAAAGTACGATTTCAATGAGTGTAGTATCCAATATTAACCAACTTCAGTTTGCACCAAAACCAGATATCTCACTACTTTCTAATGGCCAATTTGTTCAACTAATTTTCTATGGTTAGTTAGTGCTTTATGACACCATACAGCGGCTCCGTATTCTCCTTGGTTAAACTCAAGGGACATCGGTACCAACAAATGTGTCACACTAACATAGACATCGCTTCAACCATATTGGTCTACGTCGTACAGTTTTCATGATCTATTGCTACTTACCTAGAATGCCCCCAAATCCAGGTATAAGATCTATACAAGAAATAAACCCAAGCATATCCTAAAATATAAAGAAAACAAGGAAAAAAGTAAAGCAATAAAGGTGATCTAGCTCTTAAGGTAACCCCAATTTTAGTTATTTCCCCAGTAGAGTCGCCAATTCTGTAATACAGTAGAAGTACTGGCTTGGGGATTTTGCGTTTTATCACAAATATTGCGGATAACAAGGTGCGCCACTGACTTTTCTTTTATCCAATAAAGGAAAGGGTGAAAAGAACATGAAAGACCTTTTGAGAATTTTCTTAAGTTCGGGGGGTAGGTTATGAAAAGGGAAGATGTTAGCACCCTTTTGATCCGTAGTTATCTACGGGCTCTTAATTGCTAGCTCACTTTGAAAATTATTTGTGTTTGTGTATGTTTGAAAACATTTTGAAAATGCCTAAGTGCAGAAATTTTGTAATGATTCTTGTATCATTGAGAATGTATACAAAATATTTGTTTTGAAAATATTTGTTGAAGCAAAGTGTTTGTAAAGATGTTTTGAAAATGCCGATGTAAGCCAATTTTGTAATGATTCTCGTATCGTTGAGAATGTATACAAAATGTTTATTTTGAAAAGTGTTTTGAAGATAGTTGTTTTTAAAGTGTGAAGTGTGGAAATTGTTTTAGCTTGTGAGAAAGCGATTACGAGTGATCTACCTACTCAAAAAGTCTTTGTTCTTTTCCTACTTCTTTAGATAGTGCTATCCTACCATTAGTTAGTAGGAAGCCATATCATTGGATGTGAGGGATAGGCGTGGGTCATTGTACAGTCATAGAAGGAAACTTGTAAGATGCTTTAGCAATTGTCGTAAGGGACTAAGATCGTTTATTGAAGGCAACATCGAAGGGTCATCGATAGACTATGATCTTTTAAACAAGGGTCTTTGCTAAAGCATCCCACATTCGAGAGACACGACTATTTTCATCCGAGGCAACATGTGAGATTAAACTTAGAGGTGTATGTGTGCAAAGTGTGTTTGATTCAAATATTTGTTTTGGATTATGGTTTTTTCTATGTTTGCTTTTAGTTTTGTGATACAAACCCTAATTACTAACAATAATAAGCGATAAATTGCAGAATTTAAATGTCCTACGCTATTACAATGCTTTGGAAATAGGGGGGTACAAATTTTTGAAATAGGGAGGAAAGCAATAAACCCTAATTATTATAAACTTTGAGCATTTACAATATTGGGAAATATTAATGCGAAAATAAGGTGCGTGAAGGTAGTGAAAAGGAACAAGATGTTTTGAAAGCATTGATAAGTGTTTGAGCAAATGATAATTTTTTTCTTTGTTTACAAAATGATTAGAGTGATGAAATAATAAATAAATAAAAAGATTAGACCTAATTCTAACTTATATTTACAAATTAATTAATTAAAATAAAATAAGATGTGATTAAATAATCTAAAGAAATCTAAATAATTTAGGAAAGGTTTTTGGTGTTTTATTTAGAAAAAAAAGAAAAATTATCATACAAACCCTAATTCGAATTGTGATACGGTGGGAAGAACTGACTGTTTTTTGGAATGCTGGTTTGCGTTTTGTGTTTGTGCTCGCAAAATGTCGCAGTAAGCAAGAGTCGCCACCGACTTTTATTTTATTCAACAAGGAAAGGAAAAAAGCACAGAAAAATTCCTTTTTCGAGATATTTCTCAAGTTTGGGGGGGGGGGGGGGGGGTATATTATAGAAAGGGAAGGTGTTAGCACCCTTTCTATCTGTGGTTATCCACGGGCTCTTAGGTGCTTGCTCAATTGTTTTCAAAATTGCTTTCTTTGTGCTTGTGGGTTTGAAAAAGTTTTTGTTTTGAAACTTCGATTTAACTCTTGCTTCTGTTCTCAAGAGTGTAATGAAGTGTTTTTGAAAACTCTAATCGAAAAGGAGTGTAAGTGTGAAGAGTTTTTGTTTTTTGAAAAAGAGCAAGTATCTTAGAACCATCTACCTACTCGAAAAAGGAATCGTTCTATACTAATGTCCGTTAGACAATGCTATCCCACTATGAATGAGTAGGTAGCACCGTCGTTGGAGTTCAAGGGTCAATTCGAATGCGGGACTTACGGTCACTAAAGCAATGTTAGGATGCCTTAGCGGTAACGCTAATGTCTTAGATCATTTGTTTGAGGTAACAATATCCGAGGCAACCGTTTTGAGGCGACTATGATCTTTTAGACAAGAGGGCGACCTCTAAAGCGACCTATACTTAATGACCGTGTACGAAGGCAACCAAGTGGGGTGTACCTTAAGAGTGCGCATGTGCGAGTGTGTCGTTTTCAGTTATTTTTATCTTTGTACATGTTAAGGGTGATCTAAGTTGATTTTAGGTTAAAACATTCAGTCTTGTCATGCCATCCTATTATCAAACATCTAACAGTTATATTTTGCGGAAATAAAATGCGGAATTTAAATTACAAGGCGTCGGGTATTTACATCACCAAAGACAAACCCTTTAAAAATAAATAAAGCGATAAAAATAAATAAAAGTCCTATTTACTATTACAATCCAGAAGCAAGTACATTATTGGATAAAAGAAAATAAATTGCGGTGTAAAATTTAATCGGACGCATGATTAGGGTTTTGACCCTTTTGATTAAAGAAAATATCTTTTTTGTTGTTTTTTAATTTAAGAAAGAAATTAAACCCTAAATTAATTACTAAATTGAATTAATAAATTAATTAATAAATAAATTATTTTAGGGTTTTTGTTATTTTAAGAAAGAAAAATAAAATAATTAAGTTAGTAATAAAAACTTAATTAAATCTAATTTAATTTTAATTATTTACAAAAAATAGGTTAAAGTTACTCTAATTAATATCTAAATTAATTAATTAGTGTTTATTAATAAAAATAAAAATTTGATTGAATAAAAATATTTTTTGTGATTTTATTTTATAAAAGACTGAATTTTAATTGGTTAGTAAATCAAATGAAAATAATAAAACAATTAAATAAACAAATAAAAATAAATGAGAATAGGGGAGTATGGGCCTGATTATGGGAGTTTGAGAAGCAAATTGAAGCCCAAAAACGCTGGCCCTTGTTTGACTTTTTGAGATCCGGTTTGCACGCTTGGACTTGAACCATGATGGACATCCACTCCTAGACCACCAGATCTGGCCTTTGGCCATCTGGTTATTGCATGGATGATGGTGCACGGTGTTCTGCACGCTTGAATAGGCAGGTGATCATTTGAAAAACATAATTATTAAGGAAATGGGGGACCTGGGATTCGAACCCAGGTCCTGAAGGATAACGCGTTGCTCGCTTGACACTACACCGCTTTGATCTGTTTGTTAGTAATATACAAATAAAACATAATAAAATAAAACAAGTCATATGCCAGCAAAACAAAAAATGCATGAAAATTATTTGAATTGGCCAATCGGAGGAGGACACGATCTCATCCCTGTCCTCAGACCTAAAACAACATTACCTGCGGATTTGAATCCGCAGCAAAAAACGCAGGCTTATGCTAAAAATATCTCCAGGCTAAATAAATCCATTCCAAGAACATGGTTGGATTCGTTATGGCCTCCTGATTACAGCCATGTTCTTCTTGAGTCCCAATTTTGCCTGAAACAGAAAACCCCAAAAATGCTTCCAAGAACCCTAACTATGGCATTTTACATTACAGGTTAGATAAACAAAATTGAATGATGCAAATAGCTTAGAAATGTTGTGAGGATTACAAATATGCCAATAGTTTGTTCAAATGATGCAAGAATGGAGAGTTACGATTTCAAGAACAAAGTTGGGTTTCGTGACACTTACAACGCGTTTTGGCGTATGAACAAGCTTGCTTTGGATTGGTTTGGCTTGAGTGAATGCCCAGGAAGTGATTGGGACAGGTCTCAGCCCTTGAAAATGCCTCTAAACACGATTTTGATCTCAAGCTTTTTGTGACTTTTTTCAAATTTCGTTCTGCCTCTCTCTGCAATTGCCAACCCTTATCTCGATTGCCTTGGCTTGCTTATGTAGTGTGTAGAGTATTTGGGTAAGAATTATGGATCAAATCTTCACATATCAATGCCTTTGAATTTGATTTGATCTCCTCTTTACAACTTGCCAAATTTGATTTGATTCAATCTTTTTGCACATGATATGGCCTGATTCGATTTTGATGATGTTAAAGATTGCAATCAAAGCCTGAAATATCCAAAAAATCTTGTGTTATCAAAACATTGGATTTTATATGATTTTATTTGATTAAAAATGAATAAATTCAATTAAAATCAAATTAAATAATAAAAATAAAATATGGGCTCATGGCTAAAGCTAGGACACGTGGGCAATGATGCAAGCTCAAATCAAGTGGAAAAGAATGGGCCCATTTAACAAAATTTGATGTTTTGGGGATAGTTGACTTTTGCCAATTTTGCAAAAATGTCCAGCTTCAACAATGCATAACTTCTTCAATTTTGAACTTTTGGAGGTGTTTTATACTTTTTAGAAAGATTGAGATGTCCTCTAACCAACCCTTTTGGTCTCATCTCATTTTGATATTCCGTGCTCAAGTTATAAGCTTTGGCAAAAAAGGTGTTTTTGTTGACTTTCAAAAATGACCTATAATATCCAAATTTATAACTTCTTGTGAGTGAATTTTTTGATCTTGGGGGATGAAGATGGATTGTAGGAAATTGCATCCTCTTCAAAATGAGCTTTGGATGGGTCATTTCTCATAAAGTATGAGAAAGTTATGCTTGGTCAAAGTTGAGTTGACTTTTCCTACAAAACCCTAATTTAGCAACTTTTGAGTCTTGATGAATTTTGAGCAATCTTTGATGAATCATGATCAATCCTTGATCAAATGATGAAATATACTTCAAAATGATAATTTTGACAAAAAATCTTGAAGTTTAACTGTATGTAGGTCACAGTTGACTTTTGCCCTAGCACAATCGATTTTTGGACCTTTGAGCAATTGACTGAGCAAACTTCCTCTGCAAGGCTTGAATTTTGACATGGATGACCTTGAGAACATATTAGGATATTGGGGAGAATTTGAGGTCATTTGGACTTAAATATCTTGGTGTAACACAAAACCCTAATTTAGGGTTGACTGCCTTAGGGAATGGCTTGTCTGTCCAACTCTTGAGCAAACTTGAGCAACTTGGAGATTTTTCTTGCAATGTTTTGATGAATATGAGAGGGCAAATTTTGGGGTACAACAGCTGCCCTTGTTAAATCTTCTTAAACCTGAGGATGTAGATTGGCTTTCGTGCCTTTCGTGATCCGAAGGTGGAAGAGGATTGAACACTAGAGTGCCCAGAAATTTGCACTCGCATGAAGTGGTATCAGCCTTGTGATGTCGAGAATGGGCTTACAGATGCCATTTGGAGATTGCCGACGGGAGGATGGGCTTAAAGATTCCATCTCCAGGAGTGTCGATCGCATAAGAGATTCCTTAGCGAGAACTCGCATACCTGTTGTTGTTGAAGATTCCGCTGGGGAAGCATGATCTTTGTTGAGATTTAGGAACTTGCCTGTACTTCAGCTGAGAGAACATCTCTGCTGAGTTTTAAGAACTTGTCCGTAATTCATCTGGGGGATCTCTGTCGAGATTTAGAACCTTATCTGTAATTCAACCGAGGATAATTCAGTTGAGATTTAAGAACCGGTCAGTACTTCGACTGAGGAGAATTGTCAAGATTTAGAACCTTATCTGTAATTCAACCGAGACTAACTCAGTTGAGATTTAAGAACCGGTCAGTACTTCGACTGAGGGAAACATCTTCATCGAGATCTAGGAACTGTCTGTACTTCAACAGAGGATAATTCTGATAAGATTTAAGAACTCTTCCACACTTCGACGGAGGAAAATTGTCGATATTTAGAACCTTATCTGTAGTTCAACCGAGACTAATTCAGTTGAGGTTTAAGAACCGGTCAGTAGTTCGACTGAGGGAAACATCTTCATCGAGATCTAGGAACTGTCTGTACTTCAACGGAGGATAATTCTGTTCAGATTTAAGAACTCGTCCACACTTTGACGGAGGAAAATTATCGAGATTTAGAACCTTATCTGTAATTCAACCGAGACTAATTCAGTTGAGATTTAAGAACCGGTCAGTACTTTGACTGAGGGGAACATCTTTATCAAGATCTAGGACTGTCTGTACTTCAACCGAGGATAATTCTGTTGAGATTTAAGAACTCGTCCACACTTCGACGGAGGAAAATTGTCGAGATTTAGAACCTTATCTGTAATTCAACCGAGAATAATTCAGTTGAGATTTAAGAACTGGTCAGTACTTCGACTGAGGGAAACATCTTCATCAAGATCTAGGACTGTCTGTACTTCAACGGAGGATAATTCTGTTGAGATTTAAGAACTCGTCCACACTTCAATGGAGGAAAATTGTCGAGATTTAGAACCTTATCTGTAATTCAACCGAGACTAATTCAGTTGAGATTTAAGAACCGGTCAGTAGTTCGACATAGCTGAGAACTTAAATGCATCCTTCCTGAAAGGTAAAGGTCAGTCGTATGCAATGCATGATATATATCAAGCAATGATGTTCTCAAAATAAATGAGATTATGTTGTATGATGCGTATATGCATGCATCATGATGTATGGAAATGTAATGTTTTTAACTGGGAGAAAATAAATCCCGTATAGCTGCTGGAGAATAGAATTGGATTCTTCGTTTCCGCTGGGGATGGCGAACGAAGATGATTGTGAGAATAAACCCGCAGGAGAAGATAACTTCGTTGGGGAATAAACTGATTAGGAGATTACTCTGTGGGGAAGGGATACTCTGCTGAGGATTCCACTGATAAATTCCAGTGGGGATGAATTACTGTTGCTGGTGATATTGAAGTTGGGGAATGAATTCTTGTTGTGAAAGGAAAGAACTCCGTTGGGGATGATCTTTCAGTTGCGACTCCACTGAGGATAAACTTTTAGACTCTTATGGGGATAATCCTTTGAGCTTGCCGGGGAAAATCTTCCAAAGTCTACTGGTGATGATTCTTCAACTCCACTGGGGAAGCTTTTCAGACTGCACTGGGAAGAAATTTTAAACTCCACTGGGGATATCTTGCATTCTACCAGGGAATATTCTTATACTCCGTTGGGGAATATTAAGACTTCCGGGGATATTAAGCCTTTCAGTGCTGATGGTAAATAAACTCTGCTTGGGGAGAATATTACCGATTCATTTACAGTTGCAAGCCTCAGCTGGGGAGAGTTAACATTACTGTCTTACTCTGTGGGGAGCGAATGCATCTGAACCATATTCTTTAGCTGAATTTACCTTGTACCTGGTGGATAGAGAAATTGTAAAGCTTGGACAATTCTTATTGCCATGGTTTCTGATATTACCAGTAATCGTCTTTTATTTCGCATGCAAATTTTTATGAGCAACAATTATTGTCAAATGCATATATCAAAAATGAACATTGGACGTTCTTTGCAAAACAAAAAAGGAAAAACAGTTTGAACTTTCTCTGAAAATGAATGGTATTGATTTTGAAGTTTGGCCTGTAAATAGGCGTTTTTGTACAAGAGGCTGACGCCCTAGTAAGAGAACGCTGCCGAACAGATAGTTTATACATTTTGTGTAAAAGAAAACAAAACAGCTATGTGAATAATCCCACTGGGTTCCAACTCTGCTATTGCATTTATGTCCTTGAGCATCTCATCACTTTGCTACTTGGTTGAAGGTAGATCAGATTGATTAGTGCCGTCCGAGCTTGATGGTCGATACCGAAATCTGGATGCAAGGTGATCCAATGGGACATAGTGTTACGCTTTTGATCCCTAATTTTTTCCTGGACCGCCCTTTCGGGTTTTCAGTCCACCAGGATACCCTTTTTTTCCCAAGCCTCCTTTTCAGGTTTTTGACTTGCCAGGTGTACAAATTTTTTCATTTTCATCCCTTATTTTTGCCTGAACCCTTTTGGTTCGCCGGGAAGCCCTTATTTTTTCCTAGGCCAGTCAACCTAGCAGGTCTTTGATCATGCGTAGTATTTTTTCACTATGTCGGCATTGACGGGATGAGGAAGGTCGTCACCATCCATGGTGGTTAGAATCATTGCTCCTCCTGAGAAAATGTTCTAAACCACAAATGGCCTTTCGTAGGTAGGGGTCCATTTTCCCCTGGGATCACCTTGAGGTAAGATAATGCGCTTGATTACCAGATCCCCAACTTGATAATCCTGTCGTCTAACTTTCTTGTTAAATGCCTTGATCATTCGTTTTTGATACGTCTGACCATGACAAATAGCAGTAAGTCTCTTTTCATCGATTAAGTTCAGCTGATCAAGCGGGGTCAGAATCCAATCATCTTCTCTCAAACCTGCGTCCTTCATAATCCGAAGAGAGGGTATCTGAACTTCAATGGGTAAGACTGCCTCCATGCCATATACCAAGGAATAGGGTGTTGCCCCTATTGACGTCTGCGCTTAGGTACGGTACCCATGAAGAGCAAACGGTAACATCTCGTGCCAATCTTTGTATGTCACCGTCATCTTCTGCACAATCTTCTTAATGTTCTTATTATCCGTTTCAACAGCCCCATTCATCTTCGGCCGGTAGGGAGAAGAGTTGTGATGCTGTATCTTAAACTGCTTGCAGAGCTCATTGATAATCTTATTGTTGAGATTTGTACCATTGTCCGTAATGATCTTCTCTGGTACACCATTTCGACAGATCAAATTGTGCCGAATGAACCTTGCCACGACGTTCTTGGTTACAGTAGCAAAGGAAGCTGTTTCAACCCACTTTGTAAAGTAATCAATAGCCACCAGGATGAAGCGATACCCGTTGGATGTCGTAGGTCTGATCTCGTCGATCATGTCAATTCCCCACATTGCAAAAGGCCAAGGTTCCATCAAGACGTTCAGAGGAATTGGAGGTATGTGCACCTTATCAACATAGACTTGGAACTTGTGACAGGTCCGAGAATGCTGATAACAGTCGGCTTCCATTGTGGACCAAAAATATCCTGCCCTAAGGATCTTCTTTGCCATGGTGTGTCCACTGGAATGAGTTCCGAAAGTACCTTCATGTAAATCTGCCATGATCCTTTCTGCTTCATTCTTATCCACACATCGCAGTAAGTTTGAATCATGGTTGCGCTTGTAAAGGATACCATTGCTGATGAAGAACTTTGCTACGAACCTCCTCAGAAACTTCTTGTTATTAACAGATGCACCCCCGGGGTACTCCTGAGCTTCAAGATACCTCTTCACCTGATGAAACCAGGGATTTTCTGTTACCTCTTTAGTCTCAATGTCACAACAATGTGCAGGTTCGTCTAATCTTTCAATGATAATCCGGGGAGCTTCGTTGTCCCAATTGACCTTGAACATAGAAGACATCGTAGCTAGCGCGTCCGCCAACTGATTCTCCTCTCTAGGGAGGTGTTCAAAGGTTATCTCTTCGAAGTGGGGAAGCAACATCAAAATATACTCCTTGTAAGGAATAAGATTTGGGTCTTTCATATCCCACTCACCTTTGATCTGACTGATCACGAGAGCCGAATCTCCGAAAACACTTAAGAACTTAATCCTTAGGTCAATTGCTGCTCGAAGACCCATAATGCATGCTTCATACTCTGCCATGTTATTGGTGCATTTGAAACATAGTCGGGCGGTGAATGGAGTATGAGAGCCTTCAGGAGATATGATCACGGTGCCAACGCCATTACCCAAAGTGTTCGAAGCTTCACCAAAGTACATAGACCATCAGGATCCTTCCTCAGGTCCTTCATCCGGTCCAGGCGTCTCACAATCAGTTACCAACATGATACTCTCATCCGGAATTTCAAAGTTTATAGACTGGTAATCATCTACGGCCTGATGTGCCAAATGGTCTGCCAACACACTTCCCTTAATTGCCTTTTGGGTCGTGTACTGGATGTCATACTCAGTCAAGATCATCTGCCATCTTGCTATTCTTTCGGATAAGGCAGGCTTCTCGAAGATATACTTGATTGGATCCATCTTTGATATCAATAGAGTGGTGTGAGTCAGCATATACTGTCTCAGTCGGCGAGCAGCCCATGCCAAAGCGCAACAAGTTTTCTCAAGCAACAAGTATCGGGTCTCGCAGTCGGTAAACTTTTTGCTAAGGTAGTAAATAGCATGCTCTTTTCGGTCAGACTCGTCATGCTGCCCCAGCACACACCCCATTGAATTGTCGAGTACTGTCAAGTATAGGATCAGAGGTCTCCCTTCAACTAGCGGTATCAGAATAGGTGGTTCTTGGAGATACTCTTTGATCCTTTCGAAAGCGGCCTGGAATTCATCATTCCATCTTACCACTTGATCTTTCTTCAGTAACTTGAAGATTTGTTCACAAGTAGCAGTCAGGTGCGAGATGAATCGGGCAATATAGTTCAAACGTCCCAAGAAGCCTCTGACTTCTTTTTCTGTTCGGGGAGCTGGCATCTCCTGTATAGCTTTCACCTTTGCATGGTCCACTTGAATACCTTTATCACTCACGACGAAACCCAGCAGCTTACCAGATCTCACCCCGAAGGTGCACTTGTTCGGGTTTAACCTCAGTTTGTACAACTTCAACCTGTCAAATAGCTTCTGAAGATGGTCCAGGTGTTCTTCCTCAGTCTGGGATCTTGCAATCATGTCGTCGACGTATACCTTAATCTCATGATGGATCATGTCGTGGAACAAGGCGACCATGGCGCGCTGATATGTTGCCCCAGCATTCTTTAATCCAAAAGGCATGACCTTGTAGCAAAAGGTACCCCACGGAGTAACAAAGGTTGTCTTCTCCATGTCTTCGGGAGGCATTTTAATTTGATTATAACCGGAGAAACCATCCATGAAGGAGAAAACCTTATGCTGAGCGGTGTTGTCAACCAGAACATCGATATGAGGCAGAGGGAAATCATCCTTGGGGATTTCCCTGTTCAAATCCCTATATTTAACACACATTCTAACCTTACCATCCTTCTTCGGCACAGGAACCACATTGGCCACCCACTATGGGTAAGAAGTAACTGCTAGAAAACCGGCGTCAAATTGTTTCATAACTTCAGCCTTGATTTTCTCAGACATCTCCGGGCGCATTCGACGGACCTTCTACTTCACTGGAGGACCGTCTTCCTTGGTAGGCAATTGGTGAACCACAATATCGATATCCAACCCAGGAATATCTTCATAAGACCAGGCAAATATCTCAACGTAGTTACACAGCATCTGAATCAACCGTTGCTTAACACTAGCTTCCAGATTTGCATCGATCTTGACCTCTTTCTTGTCTACCTCTGTACCCATATTCACTGATTCCACGGGCTCTTCATACGACTGTATGGCCCTCTCTTCTTGAAGTAGCAGTCTTGCAAGTTCACTAGGCACTTCGCAATCTTCTTCACCTTCGTCTTCGGCTAAGTTGATCGGACTTTCGAAGTCATAACTGGCAGTAGCAGAGTCGTTACCAGTGAGATCCAGAGTGGATGTAGACCTGTATATGTGAGTGTGTGTAAAATAGCTATTTTGCAATATATAATAAA
The DNA here is from genome assembly GCA_948472305.1 of Vicia faba. Classification (NCBI taxonomy): domain Eukaryota; kingdom Viridiplantae; phylum Streptophyta; class Magnoliopsida; order Fabales; family Fabaceae; genus Vicia; species Vicia faba. The sequence goes on along the minus strand of OX451736.1, from coordinate 507,585,332 downwards.
AAAACAAGGAGCTCAAAATTTGAAATGCAAGAAATGTCCAATGCTTTTATTAATGATATATGTAGATGACACATATAAAGCCCTCACAAATGAAGCCACGGTGCCCCGGGTAAGACACCGGGCCGTAAAGTTTAAAACATTGTCTGTTACAAATTTAAAACAAAAAGTCTCATTACTGGGTAACAAAAGAAATTGGGATGAAGTCTTTTGCTGTCCAGTTGCTTAGTCCACCATCAGTAGTAGGATAGATCCAACTGTCGAACTCAGATTCTTCAACATCGTCTTCAATGGCATTCACTCCTGAATTGCTGATAAACAGGGGAGTTCTTCCGATCCATGCACTCCGAACAGCCCTTTGAGCTTCTGCAGTGAAACCCAAACTAAACTCGGTAGTCTTATGTGCGAAATTAGGGAGTTGGCCCCAATTTGCACACCCACCTTTCTCGATAATAGCCCGGGCATCCTTGAAGGAAGCCATCTTCATAGGAGGATCTTCAACAACAATCTAAGTTTATGCCAGCATCCGGGGAACCTCTTCAAAATGCTGAAACGGGGTCTCAATGAACTCCCCATCCATCTCTACATATCGGAAAGAGTTGAGTTGGCTCACCAAGTAATCCTCCTCTCCTTGTATTGTCACAATTTTCCCTTTCACTGGGTACTTTAGCTTCTGGTGGAGCGTAGATGTCACTGCCCCAGCTTTGTGGATCCATGGGCGACCTAGTAAACAAGAGTAAGATGGCCGAATGTCCATCACATAGAATGTAGATGCGAAAACCTGAGAACCAACCTTAATCGGAATATCCACTTCTCTGTGTACCATTCTCTTGGACCCATCAAAAGCCCTGACTACGATGTTGCTTGGTTTCAGCTCCAACCCTTCACAGTCTAACCGATCTAGAGCTTTATTAGGTAACACATTCAACGAAGACCCAGTATCCACTAACACATGAGCTAGAGTAGTGCCCATGTATTTAATGGAGACATGCAGGGTGTCATTGTGATTCTTCCCCTTAGTAGTCAAGTCGGCGTCAGAGAAACCCAACCCATTATCAACAGTCAGACTAGCCACGCAATCTTTAAACTGATCAGTTGATGTCTCTTGCAGTACATGCGCAGTCTTCAGGAAAGCAATTAGAGCCTTGGCATGGGCTTCTAAGCATAGCAACAGAGACAACATAGAGATTTTGGATGGGTTTTGCCCCAGCTGCTCGACTACATTGTAGTCGCTCTTTTTGATGATCTTTAAAATCTCTTCCATCTCTTGTCTAGAAGCTTCAATAGTAATCTTCTTCGGCGCCTCCGTCTGGGCAGGCTCACCGGTGATCTCTTTGCCCCGAGTGTTAGATGACTCAGCAACAGGGGTAAGAATTGGAACTTGAACAGGGACAATAGCTGGTACACTGGTAGGTGTGATAACAACAGGCTTCCAAACAGTTGGTAGAGAGATCTTAGGGGAGAACAGCCTTCCGTTGCGGGTGACTTTACTGGATCCAACAATATTGCTGACGTCAGTATCAGCCTCTTCAACACTCAAGTCTTGCTTAACTCCGTGATAATACACGTCAGCCCCGTAGTGTCAAAGGACAACTTTATTGGATGTATAGGGGATAGGCCCTGGAACAGTGATGATCAACGGTGTGATTCTTGGAACATATGTAATTCTAACAGGCTTTCTCGAGGAAGCCTCGGAAGAATTGTCGAAAATGGTGATTATAGCAACTTCTTCAGTAGGAACCAAAGGGACAAGAGTCTTCTCAAATAGAATTTCTTTATTATCCATCAGACGTTGGACGCCTGACTTCAAAAGATGGCAACCAGTAGGTAGGACAAAACACATACGGCAACCTTCGTCACAGCCCAGAAATAAACCGGCTAACAAAAGGTTCTTCTTTACAGTCATCAATGGGGTAACAATTTCGTTCACAGGAACCACAAACGAGTCTTCATCTATAGTATTCACTCCATGCTTGGGCATGGGAGCAGTCACAACATTAGGTCTTTCAGATGCTTCGAACTCAATCTCCTTAGCATTAATTAAGTCCTGTACTTTGTTCTTTAAGACCCAACAGTTATCTGTGTCATGCCCCGAGCTACCAGAGTGAAAAGCACAATGGGCATTCAGATCATACATGGGTGATGTAGTGTTGGGAGTCTTCGGGGCCTCCTTCAGAATCACCAAGTTGGTTTTCAATAATTGTGGCAAAATTTGGGATAAAGTCATGTTGAGCTGAGTGAATTGTCTTCGTGGCCTTTCGGCCCTTGATTGATTGTTGCGCTGAGGAGCACCAGCAGTTCTTGATATAACCACCGCATTAACAGCTTGGCGGCGTTCAGGTATGTTCTGACTTTTTGAACTGTAAACAGCACTGGGCTCTTTCTTAAAAGGCTTCTTCTCGGTGCTCGATGAATCACCTTTCTGTATTTTCCATATTTAATACCGGCCTCAATCCTCTCCCCAGTTATAATTAGCTCCATAAACCTGGACGAAGAACTTCCAATCAGATGGTTGAAATACGGACCAGACAAGATCCCCAGAAACATATTTACTAACTCCCTATCAGCCAAGGGTGGTTGCACTCTCCCAGCAAGGTCCCTCCACTTCTGAGCATAATCTTTGAAACCTTCATCCGCACCCATAGACATACCCTGGAGTTGGGTACGCGTGGGAGCGAGGTCGGCATTGTATTGGTACTGCTTGTAGAAAGCAGCAGCCAAATCCTCCCAATTACAGATACTAGCTCCTTCTAACTGGTAAAACCATTCAAGCTGAGTCCCTGAGAGACTGTCTTGAAAGAAGTGGATCCAGAGGTTCTTGTCAGCGGTGTTTGGCTGAATCTTCCTTAAATACGAATGGAGGTGCAGTTTTGGGCAAGAAACCCCGCCATACTTAGCAAAGGTTGGTGCCTTAAACTTGTGGGGAATCACCACCCCAGACGATAGACCCAAATAACCAAAGTCCAGGCCAGGCACTTTCTGAACTTCCATCGCGCTTAACCGGTCTTCAAGCTGTTTATATCTATCCTCAGCCGGAGGATACTGGTCTTCGTCGAAGTCAGTCTCATTGTCAGAAACCACAGGGCCAGGAGCCCTCCTTTCTTCTTGATTATCTCCCCCTCCAGATGAGTGGGTCAAATCAACCTCTTCTCGCAAATCGTTTCCGAATCTGCGACCCATATTAAATAGGACCTTCTTCTTTTTCTTCTTCTTATTCTTCTTCTTCTTCTTCTTCTTCTTCTTCTTCTTCTCTTTCAAGATAAGGGCCTTCAAATCTTGCTGACCCTTAGCCAGATTCATGAACAACTCCTGGAATTGGGCGTTTTGAGCTTGCAGAGCCTTGATGGCTTGTTCAGTTGATGTTTCAGCAGACATGATGTTGAAATAAACAGCGAAGAAGATGAGAAACCTGTAATGGTACCTGTTATGAGGTGCATGGAATGAAATGCGTATGATATGATTTCAAAGACTTTTAGGGATTCAAATTCGTAAACAAAACTAAACACACTTTTATTAGATAAACTTCAAAATCAATTGTTCAACATATGCCTTTAATTACAAGAAAGAAAAACTAAAAAGTAAATTAAAACTAGAAATAATCAAAAAAAGACAATCAGTGCTCCCATGGTCGTTTCTTGTCAGTGCGGACATAGTCATTGAGGATCTGCTCGTTCTCCAGCTGCCTAGTCAACTTCTGAATCTTATGCTCTTGCTCGTGATACTTTTCTGTATAAGTATCCCGTTCTTCCCTCAGCTGCATCCAGGACCTCTTCAATGCCCCAATGTCAGTAGGCATGTAAGGGTGTAGGATGGTAGGAGGAACCCCCTCTTCATCAGCAACTTCAACAATTATATGCAAGACGGCTTCGTAGGGCATTCCCAGCTTTTGGGCACGTATGCGAACCCATTGGAGATATGGTTCCATTGGTAGAGAAGTCTTTGCACCCAGCTCGTGTGGATCAGACCTGTGTACTCTATCCCAAGCTCTTACGAACCTGCGGCGTTGCTCGTCACTATCTCCTTGGAAATCAAAGACAATACTAGGCATTATCAACTCATGAGGTCCTTCTCTTCTAGCTCGCCCAAACTGACGTAAGGCCAAGCACGGATTATAAGTGATCCCTCCATTGGTTCCTATCAGTGGAACATTGGGGTATTCCCCACAGGGATCAATAATAGCGACATCTTCCATACCCTTGATAGTCTAAATGATGTCATTATGAGAGAGAGACATAATCCTATAGGCCCAGCCCATGCCTTCCTTGTTCTTTAGAACTGATTTGGGGAGGTGAGAAATAAACCACCTTGCCAACAATGGTGCACAACTCATAAGGGTTCCCCACTTCCGAGCAGTGCGGGCATAAAGAGAATGAAGAATGTCACCCAAGAGAGTGGGTACTGGATTACCAGACATGAAGATCTTTACCGCATTCACGTCAACAAAGGAATCAGAGTTAGGAAACAACACAAAACCGTATATGAGAAGAGCCAGAATGTCTTCAAATTCCTAGAAGTCTAGACTTTCCCAGAACTGATTAGCCTTACCAACCAAGAATTTAGTCAAGAAGCCCTTTGCTCCACTACGAGTTTCCCAATTAGACATTACCTCAACCTTTGTTAGATGAATGGCTGAAGCAATCTCTTCCGGCCTAAGGATCTTCTCCCAACCTGTAAACGGGGTCTGCTCTAGAATGGGGATACCCAGTAGATCAGAGAACTTTTCCAAGGTAGGGACCAATTGGTAGTCCGGAAAAGTAAAACAATGGTACAATGGATCAAAGAACTGGACTAAGACACTCATCATCTGTTCATCCATCTTGGAGGTGACCAAACCAAGAAGGTGCCCATGTATTCTGATGAAGGAGGTAGTATCTAGAATCTTTGCAACCAATTCTTTAAGCATAGTGGGAACCTGGGCAAAGTTGATCTGAATAGTGTTTCTACGCATGGGTGCCATGACCTACAAAACAGAACAAAGATGAATCCCTCCTGTCTTTGAAATAGGTTAGTCCAATGCAAGATGCATGCAATGTCATGATGTTATTATGTTATGATAGAAAACACACCACAAGTATCCACAAATATCAAACATGGTAAAGGCACACAAGTTACACAGATAGCCCTTAGATTTCAGGCTGGCAAGGAGTTTAGGTATTACCCTCTTTCAGTTTAGTTGGTCTAAATCTGTCCTAAAATAGTAATCGGGTTCTAGAGGATCTCAATATCACTGACTACCCTCGATCAGTCATAATTCCAATTTAGCAATCTTTTCTTGCGGCCGGAATCATCGCGAGAGTTTAGTCTCAATGAGTGTAGCATACTGCTACTGTTCTATGGCCAAGTTGGTCAATTAAAGGTGCTAAGGTCAGTTGGTTCTTAATGACCCCTTAGCAGACTCATATTCTCCTCGTTGCGCCACAAGGGATATCGGTACATACTAAAGTGCCACACCAACATAGCTACTGCTTCAATCGTATCGGTCTACGCCGTACAGCTCCCTCACAGTTTATTGCTACTTACCTAAAGGGTATCCCCCAGATCCGGGTTAGAATCTATAGTAACTCTGATTCAAGCCCACAAATATAAATCATACAAATCAAGCAATTGAAAACATTATGAACTATTCCTAAGGTACACCCCACTTATATATCCCCAGCAGAGTCGTCAGTTCTGTGATAAGGTGGGAAGAACTGACTGTTTTTTGGAATGCTGGTTTGCATTTTGCGTTTGTGCTCGCAAAATGTCGCGGTAAGCAAGAGTCGCCACCGAATTTTATTTTATCCAACAAGGAAAGGAAAAAAGCACAGAAAAATTCCTTTTTCGAGATATTTCTCAGGTTCGGGGGGTAGATTATAGAAAGGGAAGGTGTTAGAACCCTTTCTATCCGTGGTTATCCACAGGCTCTTAGGTACTTGCTCAATTGTTTTCAAAATTTCTTTCTTTGTGCTTGTGGGTTTGAAAAAGTTTTTGTTTTGAAACTTCGATTTAACTCTTTCTTATGTTCTCAAGAGTGTAATGAAGTGTTTTTGAAAACTCTGTTCGAAAAGGAGTGTAAGTGTGAAGAGTTTTTGTTTTTTGAAAAAGAGAAAGTATCTAAGAACCATCTACCTACTCGAAAAAGGAATCGTTCTATACTAATATCCTTTATACAATGATATCCCACTATGAATGAGTATGTAGCACCGTCGTTGGAGTTCAAGGGTCAATTCAAATGCGGGACTTACGGTCAGTAAAGCAATGTTAGGATGCCTTAGCGGTAACCCTAATGTCTTAGATTATTTTTTTAAGGCAACAATATACGAGGCAACCGTTTCGAGGCGACTATGATCTTTTAGACAAGAGGGCGACCTCTAAAGCGACCTATACTTAATGACCGTGTACGAAGGCAACCAAGTGGGGTGTACCTTAAGAGTGCGCATGTGCGAGTGTGTCGTTTTCAGTTATTTTTATCTTTGTACATGTTAAGGGTGATCTAAGTTGATTTTAGGTTAAAACATTCAGTCTTGTCATGCCATCCTATTATCAAACATCTAACAGTTATATTTTGCAGAAATAAAATGCGGAATTTAAATTACAAGGCGTCGGGTATTTACATCGCCAAAGACAAACCCTTTAAAAATAAATAAAGCGATAAAAATAAATAAAAGTCCTATTTACTATTACAATCCGGAAGCAAGTACATTATTGGATAAAAGAAAATAAATCGCGGCGCAAAATTTAATCAGACGCATGATTAGGGTTTTGACCCTTTTGATTAAAGAAAATATCTTTTTTGTTGTTTTTTAATTTAAGAAAGAAATTAAACCCTAAATTAATTACTAAATTGAATTAATAAATAAATAAATTAATAAATAAATTGTTTTTGGGTTTTTGTTATTTTAAGAAAGAAAAACAAAATAATTAAGTTAGTAATAAAAACCTAATTAAATCCAATTTAATTTTAATTATTTACAAAAAATAGGTTAAAGTTACTCTAATTAATATCTAAATTAATTAATTAGTGTTTATTAATAAAAAATAAAAATTTGATTGAATAAAAACATTTTTTGTGATTTTATTTTATAAAAGACTGAATTTTAATTGGTTAGTAAATCAAATGAAAATAATAAAACAATTAAATAAACAAATAAAAATAAATGAGAATAGGGGAGTATGGGCCTGATTATGGGAGTTTGAGAAGAAAATTGAAGCACAAAAATGCTGGCCCTTGTTTGACTTTTTGAGATCTGGTGTGCACGCTTGGACTTGGACCATGGTGGACATCCACTCCTGGACCACCAGATCTGGCCTTTGGCCATCTGGCTATTGCATGGATGATGGTGCACGGTGTTCTGCACGCTTGAATAGGCAGGTGATCATCTGAAAAACATAATTATTAAGGAAAGTGGGGGACCTGGGATTCGAACCCAGGTCCTGAAGGATAACGCGTTGCTCGCTTGACACTACACCGCTTTGATCTGTTTGTTAGTAATATACAAATAAAACATAATAAAATAAAACAAGTCATATGCCAGCAAAACAAAAAATGCGTGAAAATTATTTGAATTGGCCAATCGGAGGAGGACACGATCTCATCCCTGTCCTCAGACCTGTAACAACATTACCTGCGGATTTGAATCCGCAGCAAAAAATGCAGGCTTATGCTAAAAATCTCTCCAGGCTAAATAAATCCATTCCAAGAACATGGTTGGTTTCGTTATGGCCTCCTGATTACAGCCATGTTCTTCTTGAGTCCCAATTTTTCCTGAAACAGAAAACCCCAAAAATGCTTCCAAGAACCCTAACTATGGCGTTTTACATTACATGTTAGATAAACAAAATTGAATGATGCAAATAGCTTGGAAATGTTGCGAGGATTACAAATATGCCAATAGTTTATTCAAATGATGCAAGAATGGAGAGTTACGATTTCAAGAACAGAGTTGGGTTTCGTGACACTTACAACGTGTTTTGGCGTATGAATAAGCTTGCTTTGGATTGGTTTAGCTTGAGTGAATGCCAAGGAAGCGATTGGGACAGGTCTCAGCCCTTGAAAATGCCTCTAAACACGATTTCGATCTCAAGCTTTTTGTGACTTTTTTCAAATTTTGTTCTGCCTCTCTCTTCCATTGCCAACCCTTATCTCGATTGCCTTGGCTTGCTTATGTAGTGTGTAGTGTATTAGGGTAAGAATTATGGATTAAATCTTCCCATATCAATGCCTTTGAATTTGATTTGATCTCCTCTTTACAACTTACCAAATTTGATTTGATTCAATCTTTTTGCACATGATATGGCCTGATTCGATTTTGATGATGTTAAAGATTGCAATCAAAGCCTGAAATATCCAAAAAAATCTTGTGTTATCAAAGCATTGAATTTTATATGATTTTATTTGATTAAAAATGAATAAATTCAATTAAAATCAAATTAAATAATAAAAATAAAATATGGGCTCATGGCTAAATCTAGGACACGTGAGCAATGATGCAAGCTCAAATCAAGTGGAAAAGAATGGGCCCATTTGACAAAATTTGATGTTTTGGGGATAGTTGACTTTTGGCAATTTTGCAAAAATATCCAACTTCAACAATGCATAAATTCTTCAATTTTGAACTTTTGGAGGTGTTTTTGACTTTTTAGAAAGCTTGAGATGTCCTCTAACCAACCCTTTTGGTCTCATCTTATTTTGATATTCCGTGCTCAAGTTATAAGCTTTGGCAAAAAAGGTGTTTTTGTTGACTTTCAAAAATGACCTATAATATCCAAATTTATAACTTCTTGTGAGTGAAATTTTTGATCTTGGGGCATGAAGATGGATTGTAGGAAATTGCATCCTCTTCAAAATGAGCTTTGGATGGGTTATTTATCATAAAGTATGAGAAAGTTATGCTTGGTCAAAGTTGAGTTGACTTTTCCTACAAAACCCTAATTTAGCAACTTTTGAGTCTTGATGAAATTTGAGCAATCTTTGATGAATCATGATCAACCCTTGATCAAATTATGAAATATCCTTAAAATGAGAATGTTGACAAAAAATCTTGAAGTTTGACTGTATGTAGGTCACAGTTGACTTTTGCCCTAGCATAGTCGATTTTTGGACCTTTGAGCAATTGATTGAGAAAACTTCCTCTGCAAGGCTTGAATTTTGACATGGATGACCTTGAGAACATATTAGGATATTGGGGAGCATTTGAGGTCATTTGGACTTAAAGATCTTGGTGCAACACAAAACCCTAATTTGGGGTTGACTGCCTTAGGGAATGGCTTGTCTGTCCAACTCTTGAGCAAACTTGAGCAACTTGGAGATTTTTCTTGCAATGTTTTGATGAATATGAGAGGGCAAATTTTGGGGTACAACACAAATTAATTAAAAAAATCAAAGTGATTGAATTAAATTTTAATTTTGTCAAAAATTAAATTAATGGATAAAAAACCTAAATCTAATTTTTTAAAAATCATTTTATGATTAAATAAAAAGAATTGAAAAAAAGGAATTAATTAAAATAAAATAAAGAAAATAAAATGGGTCTGGGGGCTGTAAAAGTAAAATGGGGGTTGAAAAGAAATTTAATTGGCCCAAAACAATTTTTTTTGTTTGAAACTGTAAAACAAATAAAAGACTTAGCCTATGTTATGAGAAATTGGGGGGATTATAAAAAAGTAAAAACAAAAAAGGAAGGCCCAAGTTAAGGAGGCCCAGGTGCCTGATTGAGATTCTAGTGTGGCTGGCTTATGATGATATACCATGGGCTTGCTCATCTGGCGCGTGTGATCTGGCTATGGAGAGATCAAATGGTGATGATGAGAGGATGTAGCATGTGTGCCTTAGGCTTGTGTGTATTTAATCTGCAAGAAATAAATGTGAAACAAATAAAAGCGTACACTAGGGCTCGAAACCAGGTCCCTATGGTCATACACGCGCTTCCTTTACCACTGGGGTGGCTATTTCATTCGGTTATGAAACAGCCACCAATAAATATATTACAAACTCTTTTCTAAATGGACTTCATCTTCTTCCTCGCGCCAACAACTTCAACCACATTTTTGAATTTTCAAACTCTTCCATTTCTCAATCATTTTCAAAAGTGTAAACATGAAACTTGCTTTTTTTTCCACTACAAATCTAACCATGCCATTAACATAAACTAACACTCAAAGATTAAAGAGAATTTTTGTTGGTACCAAACTGAACCCTAATATTTCAGAAACTTCAACTTCAAAATTCTCACCGCTCAGGCAAGATAAATGAAATGTAAGCATATGGTTAGCTTCAGAGTAATGATGTCTACATTTATATTTACAAAGTAAACATTAATGATGCTTGTACAGAAAGTTCAAAGTTTAGAAAACTTACCTCAAAAGTGAGAATCGTGTTTGAAGTTGAAGCGCTCCTGGAGATATTGTGATGATTTGGATAGCTTTACTGAACTCCCAGGAAGCTATTGCAATTCTTACTTTTGATTGAGAGTGCCTGGATTCTTCTGGAAAAGTCAAGTTGCAGAGTTGAGTTTTGAAAATGGTGGATGGTGATGGAGGTATTACATAAGTGGTTCAAGTGTTTGGATCACTTATATATGGTGTATAGGTGATGTTTTAATGATTGGAATGGAAAATGCACGAGTAGATTATGAGTTTGGTGTTCAAGGTCAGAAGTTGCCACAAAATGGAGTTTTGATGCAAATTATGGTTTAAGGGAGTATGAGGGTGTTTTTAGGGCTATGAATTCGTGTGTTAGCTTGCAAATAACCTCTATATTTATATAGGAAAGGTTTGGGGTCTTGAAGTAACCAGGTTTTCAAGATAACATGTTATGGTTTGGTTGAAAGTGAGAAATCAAGTTGGATAGATTTTTATGGTTCCAAGGTTCAAGTATAAGCATGGCCTGAGTTTGTTGGATGTAGAGAGGTTGCTTCTTTACTTTATAATGGAGTGTTATCAGAAGAAACAAGTAAGGAGTTCAAGGAAATGACATTATGTATAAAGCTTTCTTTTCAAGAATGGCAATGGTAACTTTGTGCCAAAAAAGGAAAATTGGTTTGGAAAATGGAGTAAACATTTAATTATGGAGTGATTTGTAAGTTAGAAGCCTGCAAAGCAAGATTTATGCAGTATGGCTTGGATATTTGATCTTATGTTCATCACAAAATGACCTATAATTTTAGAATGGATGCCCAACTTCATCTCTTCGAATCTCTTAGCTCAAGAATGATCTTTTCAAGTTCTGTGACATTTTGGAAAGCTTGGAACATTATCTACAACCTTAATGCTTACCACTTTGGCTAAATCAACTTGGAACTTGGTGAAATATTGCCAAGAAGTTGGGACACAAATCTGACCAAACTTTATGAAAATTTCACTAAGTGTTTTTGATAAAAATGTCATGACTTCATGGGCCTATATCTCCTAATTCAAGCATTTTTTGGACATCAACCCTCAAGGAAAAAGTTTTAGAAGTCATCAAGCTATACAACTTTCATGTTGAAAGTTTTCCTTGAATCATCTTACATCTTAATGAAAAATGGTCATGAAGTAGTGAATTTATCAAGGTCAAAACACTTGGAATTTTTTCTAAGTACTAGAAATCTTGACTTTTTGTTGAATTTGTTGATTCTTGGTGATGAAGTTTTATATTTTTGAATGTCTTGATGATTCTTGATCTTTGAAATTCCATGTTGACCAAAAAGTCAAAGTTTGACTTTTTGTGTGACTGTTGACGTTTCATCGATTGATCCAAATTTCAACTAACAATCCCTTGATCTTTAAAAATTATTTGAGCCATGAAATTAGGTCAAGATATTGTGTTTGAGCCCTTGAGATCATTCTTAAAGCCATTAGGTCATGTACTAGGTCAAAAGTCAATGATCAGTTGTTCTCAGCCAAAACCCTAATTTTGACAATTTTGCTCCTTTGATAATTGAAGTGCTTTCCTTGAAGAATTATGATCAACCCTTGATCTAATGATGAATATCACATCAAAATGTTGATTTTGGCAAAAAACCTTGAAGTTTGACTGTATGTTGACCACAATTGACTTTTTACCCAATACAATTGATTTTCAGTCATCTAAGCAATTGACTGAGCAAATTTGTGATGCGAGACTTGACACTTGGTATGAGCATTATTAGAGTCTTATGATGAACCATGAAAGTCACATGGGGCATTATAAGTCTAATTTTCTTTGAGAAAACCAAAACCTTAATTGTGGACCCAGTGCTTAGAAGGTGAGCTTGTCTGATCAGCTCCTGAGAATCTTTGAACTTTTGAGAACTTTTGTGAGAGATATCTTGAAGAAAAGGGAGGTAAACTTTTGGGGTACAACAGAGTCAAATATGTCCAATATATGATTTAGTTTTCTTACGTTCAAGAGCTCTCATGTGTTTCTAATGAGTGATGACAATCATCCCCTATCTAATCAACTTGGTTTATATCATTCTCTTTTGTGAGTTTAGCTTGCTTCCTTTTAAGAGTTTTATGCAGCACATGAGAGTCTCTTCCCAGTACCTGCATTGCGAAAGCTCAAGAAATTTTTATAACTTAAACTCCAATAATAATTCATAGCAAACTAATAACACTTGTATACATATAAAGGAATGATTTTATAAATGTAAGTACTTGAATGTATGTAATATGATATCCATATATTTAAAATTTCCAATAATTTTTTAATTCTCCATATAATGCAAGGTATATGATTTTACTTAATTGAACTAAATTGGTGAAGCTCTATAATTATGGATTAAACTTACATACTGTAACTTATGTAGTTGCACTTTGAAATTCATAGTTTCTTCAAATTCACAAGGTTTTTCAATTTATCAATCACCTGGAAGCCAAAAACTCAAATCTATAAATACAACCGTAAAAAGGAAAACATAGTTAATTTTTGGCGTCACGTTGACACACACAATATAATAATCTAATTAACCCATAATTTGTTGGAATCGAGTTCCCAAATCTACAATTTCGTTAAAAGAGACGTCAAAAACCAAAAGCCTCTTAAAGTTTAGTTGGTTCAACCTATCCTAGAAAGTAAACGGGTTCTAGAGAATCTCAATATCACTGATCTTTCTTCATCGGGCATTGTTTCAGCACAAGCCTCTTTATTGGCGACCAAAATATCCTGAAAGTCCAATCTCAATGAGCGTAGTATCGAGTATCAACCAACTTCGGACTGCACCAAAGCCGGATATCTCACTACTTCCTAATGGCCATGTTGTTCAATTAAAGGTTTTAAGGTCAGTTAGTGTTCATGACACCACACATCGGCCCCATATTCTCCTTGACTAGACTCAAGTGCTACTGGTACCAACAAATTTGTCACACTAACGTAGCCATCGATGTAACCATGTCAGTATACCCCGCACAGTCCCCACGATCTGTTTCTACTTACCTAATGATGTTCCCAGATCCGGGTAGAGGATCAATACAAACCCAAACAAGGATCCATAAATGTAAAGCAAACAAATCAAACAATGAAAGCAATTAAACATGATCTAGCTCTAAGGTAACCCCACTTTTAAGTAGTCCCCAACAGATTCGTCAGTTCTGTGATACAGTGGGAGAACCGACTTGGTTATTTTGTGTTTGATCGCAATTGTTGCAGATAGCAAGAGTCTCCACTGACTTTTCTTTTATCCAATAAGGAAAGGGTGAAAAGAACAGGAAAGACCTTTAAGATATTTTCTCGAGTTCGGGGGGTAGGTTATGAAAAGGGAAGGTGTTAGCTCCCTTTTCATCCATAGTTACCTATGGGCTCTTAGTTGCTTGCTAGATCACTTTTGAAATTGCGTTGTTTGAAATGTGTTTGTGGTTGGTATTGAAAGTATTTTTGAAGAAAAAAACGCATTCGTTTAGGCAAACTTTATAATGGTTCTCGTCTCTATAAGAATGCATACAAAGTGTCGGACTTTTAGAAAATATTTCATGTTTTGAAAGTGTTTGGTGTGTTTGAAAAGATGTTTGTTTTTGAAGATGGATTATGAGAAAGCAACTAATAACGTTCTACCTACTCAAAAGTCTTTTGTTCATATCTCTCTTCCTTTGACATTGATATCTTACCATTTATTGGTAAGAAGCCCTATCTTTGGATGTAAAGGGACGGGCGTGGGTCATCGTATAGTCATAAATAGAAACATTATGAGATACCTTAGCATTTCCTTAAGGGTCTAAGATCATTTATAAGGCAACATTCGAAGCGTTATCGAGGGACTATGATCTTGTATTTTTTATTGTTTTTGCTAAGACGTCTCAGATGCATATCATGACTATTTTAAGGCAACAAAGTGGAGTTACCCCTAGAGGTGCAAGTATGCAAGTGTTTTGTATTTCATGCTTGATTTATCTTAAATTAGGGTTTTCTAAGCGTTGATTTTATCTTTCCATACAAACCCTAATTTACTAGCCTTTATATGAAAGCGATAAATTGTGGAAAATAAATATCCTACGCTATTACATCATTTGGGGATGGGTGTATAAATTACAAATGGGGAATTGCAATAAATTAAAAGCCCTAATTATCTATTACAACCATATTGAATAAATGTACAAGAATTGAAATATATAATGTACAAGAGATAAATGGAGAAGACATGAATTTTGTTTAGTTTTGGGGAAAAGATTTTAACATATTTAACTAAAATAGTTAATAAGAAATTAAACTAAGTAAATTAGAAAAGAAAATATTTTTAATGTTTTTGATGAAAAGGTTTAATATTAATCAAAAGATATGAAAAAGAAATTAATAAATTAAAAGAAACCTAAAATTATAGGTTAGCTTTAATTAAAAGAGAAATAAACAAACTTAAGTCAAATTAATTGAGTTAATTAAGAAAAATAATTAAAGTTTGTAAAAAATGATTTTTTAATGTTTTTGGTTTTGAATAAAAAATAAAACAAGTATGTGGTATAAATAAATAAAAATATTTTTTTGTCTTTTTGTTAATAAAATAAATATAAATATTAAGATTAATAAAAATAATAATAAAAGAAAAAATAAAATATAAATAGAGAAGGCCAGGGGGTGAAAGTTTGATTTGGGGGGGGGGGGGGGGGGGGGGTGGTTTAGAAGTAAAACAATTTTAAAGTCTGGCTCATTAGTGTTTTCGTTAGTCAGAATAAAAAAACAACTAAAAAGATTATATGGGTTGCGTGGTATATGAGACAGGGGGGTTAGCCAAAGTAAAAATATTAGGCTCAAAGACTCTAGGCACGGGCGCGCTAGTTGGAAACAAAAAAAGAGAAAATGTTAGACAAATATGAAAAATGGCAGCGCTGGGGCTCGAATCCACGCCCTATGCAATATACGCGCGCTGCCTTACCACTGGGGTGGCTATACATCCGTGTACTTATGTCAATCCATGTTATTATATTACAAAATTGTTCCAGAAGGCAACTTCATCTTCAACCTCACGCCCAGCCTGAACCTCTATATCTCATTCATTTCTTAATAAAAAAGAAAAATGTAAACATGAAAGTTATGGAAAATTTCATCACGATTTAAGAAATGTAACTCATTAAAACTATAAATCAAAGATAAGGGTGAATTTTGAATGGTACCAAATCTAACCTAATTTTTTCAGAAAGTTCAGGTCCAAAATTCTCTCTACCCAAGCAATGTAAATGAAATCTAAGGACATGGTCAGCTTCAGGGCAATGATATCTACATTTTATCTTTGAAAATGGAAGCTTAACAATGTCTATATGAGGAGTTTAAAAATCAGAAAACTTACCTTGCGGCTGGGGATCATGTTTTGAGTTAGAGGAGCTTTCAAGGTGTTGTGTTGATTGAGTTAGCTTCCTTAAACCTCCAGGAAACTAATCCAATAGCTACTTTGGGCTGAGGATGGTTGAATCTGCTGGAGAAATCAAGGTGCAAGATTTGTTTTTTGGTTATGAAAGTTGATTAAGATGGTGTTAAAGTTGGATAATAGGTATTGGGATTGTGTATGTATGATGTTTAGAAGCTTTTGGGAGCAAAAGGCCAAGAAACACACAAGTAGTTTCTAAGTTTGGAGTTTTTGGTCAAAATATGCAACGATGGAGGTTTGTTATGCAGTTTTGACTTTGGCTATGATTGAGGGAGTTTAAGGGGCTTGTATATCGTGTGTTAGGTTGCAAATAGTGTATGTATTTATAGGCAAGACATTTTGAGTGCTACAACAAGCCAAAATTTGAATCCATGAGTTGTGGCACTCTTGCTTGATTTTTAAGCAAAGTTGACAAACATCTTCCCAAAGCATGGTACAAGACTATATAGAGTAGTTGATCAATTTAAAAAATGATGCTTCTGGCTTATAGATTTTGTATGTGTATAAAGAACAAGTGCAAATCTCAATGCAGGTTGACTTTGTATAAAGCTTGCTTTTCTAAAATAGAAGTGGTACCTTTCTTCCTAAAATAGATTATTCACTTGGACAATGGCTTAAATGTTTGGACCAAAGCTATAAAAGTTATGTAAGAATTTAATTATGGAGTGAAACACAAGTTTGAGGCCTGAAAAATTATATTTTTACAACATGCTTGAAGATTGGATAATTGTTCATCACAAAATCTTCCTTGCAAAACAAGAATGAAACCCTCACTTCATGGCTTCGATTATGTTAGCTCAAACATGATCTCAATGATTTTTTGGACTTTTTATAAAGCTTGTAACATCCTCTATAACCTTCATGTTGGACATTTTTGAAGAATCAAATTGGAACCATGTGAAACTTGGCCAAGAAGTTAGGTTAAAAATTTGCCTAACTAGATCAAAATTTCACTAAGTGTTTTTGTTTGATGTGCATGTGTTCATGAATTTATAACTCAAAATCCAAGCATTTATAGAAAAAGTTCTTCCCTACAATGTTTTAGATCTCATTGAGATCTACAACTTTTATGTTGGAATTTTTCTTGAATCATTTAGCATCATGGTAAAAATTTGGCACAAAGTTATGAAAAAAAGTAAAATTTCCATCACTTAGAAAAATTTCTTAGAAATTTTAACTTTTTAAAGTGAATTTTGACTTTTGATTTCTTGATGAACAATATTCATATTTTGACATGTCTTGATGAAATATGATTTTTGAAACTTGATTTTTATCAAAAAGTCAAGGTTTGACTTTTTAGTGTACCGTTGACTTTTTCATTAATTGAGCAAATTTCAATTATCAATCATTTGATCTTGAGAAGTGTTTTGAACTATGAAATTAGGTAAATATGATGCATTTGAATCCTTGATATCATGTCTCAAGCCAATAAGTCATGTATTAGGTCAGAAGTAAAAAATCAAGCCTTCTTAGTCAAAACCCTAATTTTGACCATTTTGCCCGTTTGATGATCTGATCAAATTTCCTGAGGAATTGTAATCCAAAATTGACCAAATTGTTCATATGAGTTCAAAATATTGATGTGGATCAAAAATCATGAAGTTTGACTGTAAGTTGGCCACAGTTGTCTTTTCACCCAATATAGTTGATTTTAAGTCATCTGATCAATTGACTGGGCAAACTTGAACTGCAAGATTTGAATTTTGACATAAGAATTCTTGAAGGTCAAAAATGATCCATGAAAGTCATATGAGGCATTAAAAGTCCATTTGTCTTTTTGTAAACTCAAATCCTAGTTTGAGTCATCAATGTTGAGGAAACGTCTTGAGTTGATCAATCCTTGTGCAATTTCGAGCAATTGAAAATCTTGCGAGAAATTACTTGAGAAATGAGAGGGAAAATTTTGGGGTACAACAATAGAATTGTTGAGGTTGGTACCGTTGTGTGTGATGATTCTCTCAGGGATGCCTTACCGACATATTAGGTTATGTTTGATGAAACGGGCGACCACATTCTTGGTAACAGAAGTGAATAAAGTTGCTTTAACCCATTTTGTGAAGTAGTCAATGGAAACGAGAATGAAGCAGTGTCCATTAGATGAAGTAGGCTTGATTTCTCCAATCATGTCAATGCCCCACATTACAAATGACCAAGGAGCAGTCATGACGTTCAAAGTTACTGAAGGAACATGAACTTTATTAGCATAGATCTGGCACTTATGACAAGTTATTCAGTGGTGATGACAGTCAGTTTTCATGGACGACCAATAGTAACCTGCTCTCAAGATTATCTTTGCCATAGTATTCCTGTTCGAGTGGGTACCAAATATGCCTTCGTGCATATCCTCCATATTTTTCCTCTGCTTCCTTCTTGTCCACACAACAAAGCAGAGTTGAACCATGGTTGTGCCTGTACAGAATTCCATTGCCCAGGAAGAACTTAGCTGAGAACCTCCGTAGGAATTTATTGTCATTGATAGATTCTCCTTCAGGGTATTCTTGAGCCTCAAGATACCTTTTTACTCCATCGGTATCTAAGCTTTGACATGGATGACATGGTAGCCAAGGCATCTTCCAGCTGATTTTCTTCCCTTGGTATGTGCTCAAAGGTAATCTCTTAGAATTGCAGAATCAAGGTTAGCACATGTTCTCAGTAAGGGATAAGATTCAGATGCTTTGTATCAAATTCTCCCTTGACTTGACTGATCCCAAGGCTGAATCCTCATATATGCTCAGGAATTCGATTCTTAAGTCAATAGCATCTTTAAGACCCAAGATGCACGCTTCGTACTCAGCCATATTATTGGTGAAGTCAAAGCAAATCCTAGCAGTGAAAGGTGTATGGCAACCTTGAAGAGAGATGATCACAACATCGATTCCATTGCCAAGTGCATTAGAAGCTCCGTCAAAAACCATAGTCCATCGGGATCCTAGTTCAGGTCCTTCATACGGTCCAGGTTCTTCACAATCTATAATTACCATGATTTTCGCATCCAAGAATTCAAAGTGTATAGACTGATAGTCATCTACAGCTTGATGCGCCAAATGATCTTCCAGTACACTTCCTTTGATTTCTTTTTGTGTGGTGTACTGAATGTCATATTCAGTTAAGATCATTTGCCATCGGGCTATTCTTCCGGAGAGAGTTGGCTTCTCAAATATGTATTTAATGAGATCCATTTTAGAGTAATTATCTTAGTCGGTGAACATCCCATGCTAAAGCGCAAGAAGTTTTCTCGAGCAGTGAATATCTTGTTTCGCAGTCGGTAAATTTTTTTCTAAGTTAGTATATTGCATGCTCTTTTCGACCAGACTCGTCATGTTGCCCCAGCACAAAACCCCATTGAATTCTCTAGCACTGTTAGGTACATGATCATAAGTCTTCCTTCAATTGGTGGCATTAGAATCCGAGGTTCTTATAAGTACTCCTTGATTTTATCAAAATCTGTTTGACATTCGTCGTTCCACCTGGCTACTTGATCTTTCTTCAGC
Organism: Vicia faba; assembly: GCA_948472305.1. NCBI lineage: Eukaryota > Viridiplantae > Streptophyta > Magnoliopsida > Fabales > Fabaceae > Vicia > Vicia faba. The sequence continues at coordinate 507,566,056 of OX451736.1, read as the reverse complement.
AGTTTGAAGATTGGCTCACAAGTAGCAGTCAAATGAGAGACGAATCGGGAAATGTAGTTCAGTCGTCCTAAGAAACCTATAACCTCCTTCTCAGTATGGGGAGCCGGCATTTCTTGAATATCTTTAAATTTTGCAGCATCGACTTTAATACCTTTACCACTGACTACGAAGCCTAGGAGTTTTCCAGACCTCACCCCAAAGATGAATTTGTTTGGATTCAGCCTTAGTTTATACTTCTTTAGCCTCTCAAATAGCTTGTGTAGATGGTCAAGATCTTCTTCCTCAGTTTGTAACTTAGCTATCATATCATCGACATAGACTTATATCTCATGATGAATCATGTCATGGAGCAAAGCTACCGTGGCACGATGATAAGTTGCCCATGCATTCTTCAAACCAAAAGGCATGAGTTTGTAACAAAATATGCCCTACTGTGTGACGAAGGTAGTTTTCTCCATGTCTTCATGCACAATCTTGATCTGATTATAACCTAAAAAACCATCCATGAAGAAGAATACCTTGTGTTGAGCGGTGTTGTCGACCAGGACATCAATATATGGAAGTGGGAAGTAATCTTTGGGGCTCTCCCTATTCAGATCCCGGTAATCTACATACATACGTATCTTGCCATCTTTCTTTGGCACTGGAATAACATTGGAAACCTATTGAGGATACGATGTCACTGCTAAGATCCTTTCGTTGAACTATTTCATGACCTCAGCTTTGATCTTCTCAGACATCTTGGGACGCATGCGTCAAACTTTCTGCTTAATTGGAGCATAACCCTCTTTGATCAACAGACGGTGAACCGTAATATTTGTATCGAGCCCTGGCATGTCTTAGTATGACAAGCAAAGACCTCAACATATTCATGCAACATCTGAATCAATCTGTCCTTGACATTATCTTCTAGGTTGGCGCCAATCTTGACTTCTTTCCTATCTATCTCAGAACCCAAGTTTACCACTTTGACCGACTCTTCGTGTGGTTGATAGCCTTTTCTTCTTGAATCAAGTGTCTGGCGAGTTCTCAAGGAATTTCACAATCTTCCTCACCTTCGTCCTCGGCTTGATAGATTAGATTTTCAAAGTCATAGACGACAATAGCATGATCGTTATCAACGAGATCCAGAGCGGATGGAGATCTGCAATATAGTGTGTGGGTGTGTGTAAGAACACATAGCTATTTGAAAGTGTAATAAAGTAAAATAAAGACAGAGAGCGCAAAATTTGTATGCAAAATGTCAAATGTTTTTCATTAAATGAAAATATGACATATGAAATGACAACCCTTAACAAATGGACCATTGTGCCCCGGGCCAGGCACAAGGTTTAAAGTCATTGTTTTAAAAGAAGTTACATAACAAAACTTATTAAAGAAATAAAAATCGGAAATAGAAATTACTCCTGGCTAAAGGAGATTGCTACAAAGTCTTTGGCCTTCCAGTTGTTGAGTCTACCGCCAACGGTTCGGAATATCCATCCATCCAAGTCACCATCACTATCAATGTCTTCTAGAGCATTGACTTCATTATTGCTAATACAAAAAGGAGGTCTTCCAGCTCGAGCGCGACGAACTGCCCTTTAGCCCTATGTAGTAAAGCCCATACCAAACTTGTCAGATTTGTAGGGGATATCAGGAAGCTGACCCTAAACAGTACATCTGCCTTCTTCTATCACAACCCTAGCATCATTCAAAGAAGACATCCTCAGCGTATCTTGGATGATCTTAGGAGTATTAAGAGTAGCTTTAGCAACGACAATCATTGGAGGGATTACTTCAAATGTCTGGCAGGAAGTTTCAATGAATTCACCATCCATTTTAACATATTTGAAAGAATTCAAATGGTTGACCATATATTCTTCTTCTCTGCAGATTGTAACGATCTTCCCTTTCACTGGATACTTCAATTTTTGATGTAAGTTAGAGGTAACAATGCCTGCCCCATGAATCCAAGGGCGTCCGAGCAAACAGAAATAGGCCAGGCGGATATCCATTACATAAAAAGTAGAGTTGAAAACCTGAGATCCCACCTTGATCGAAAGATTAACCTCTCTGTGCACCATTCTTTTTGACCCATCAAGGGCTCTTACCACAATATCTATGGGTTTTATCACCAGCCCTTCACAGTCCAATCTATTCAGAGAACCTTTTGGTAATACATTCAGGGAAGAATTGGTATTAACTAACACATGCGCCAAAGCAGTGCCCTTACACTCAATAGAGTTATGTAGAGCCTTGTTATGATTCTTCCTCGCTAGAGTTAAGTCGGCATCAGAAAAACCATTATCAGTTGTTAGGCTTACAACACAATTCTCAAAATGATCAGCAGAGGTCTCTTGTGGTACATGAGCATTCTTCAAAAATTTCAACAAAGCCTGGGCATGGGCTTCGGAGCACAATAACAAGGACATCATGGATATCTTGGAGGGTGTATGCCCCAGTTGTTCAACTATTTTGTAGGCACTCTTACGAATGATCTTCAGTATTTCTTCTATTTCTTTTTTAGAGGGGTCTTCAATTGTAATATCTTTTGAGGGTGCCTCCGTCTGGGCAGACTCAGTCACTTTCTCTTTACTAGTTCCGACAATATTTTCAACAATGAGATTGATAACTTAAGAATCTTCATCTTCGGTAATCCATGGCTCTTTCTTAACACCATGATAATAAACTTCTGCCCCATAATTCCAGGGAACCTCCTTATTAGAGGAATAGGAGATTGGCCCCGGTGTGGTGATGATTAGGGGAGCCACTCTTGGCTCAGCAAGAATCCTTATAGGGCCTCTAAAGGTGATCCTTATAGGAGTATTGGAAATTATGATTATAGAAACATCTTTAAGTCTCAGTTCTTAAGATATACTTTCATGTAAACTCTTCATGGACGGAATTTTCTCGAACAAAATTTCACGACTGTCAATCAAATGCTGAATACCCTTCTTCAGCCACATACAACCATTAATTTGTGAAGCACAATGGTAACAATTTTCATGACAACCCAGAAATAAATCGGCTCTTAACAAATTCTTCTTAACGGTCATCAAGGGAGTGGTCAAGTCACTTATGGTGGAGACATAGGATACATTGTCAATACCATTAACACCTTTACCATGACTGGGCATGGGCGCAGTAATCACATTTGGGGTCTCGGGAGGGTCAAATTCAATTTCCTTGCATCAATCATGTCTTGGATTTTGCTTTTTAGGGCCCAACAATCATTGGTGTCGTGCCCCGGACTATTGTAATGATAAGCACACTTTGCATTTGGGTTGTATTTTAGAGAGGATGTGTTGGGATTTTGGAGAGGATCCCACATTGTTATTAATTGTGCTTTCGATAGATGTTGTACTGCTTGAGCCAATGGCATATTAATAATGGTGAATTGTTTCCTCGCAGTGTCTGACCTACGTTGATTTCCCAGTTGTTATGGTCGAACAGGTGTTAGATTAGAGATTAAAACTGCCCCTACAGACTGATGACGATCATTCTTAATATGGCTCCTCTGGCCATAGACAATGTTGGTTTCTTTCTTTCCAATAAATGGTTTCTTCACAGTACTAGAGGATGCAGCCATCTGAATCTTCCCACTTTTGATACCACTTTTAACCTGTTCGCCAGTCAAATCAGCTTAGTAAACCCTGATGAAGAACTCCCAATCAACAAATTAAAGAATGGACTCGTTAGATTTACCATGAACATGTCCACAAATTCTCGATCAGTCAGAGGGGGTTGCACCCTTCCAGCTAAATCTCTCCACTTTTGAGCATACTCCTTAAAGCCTTCGCTCGACCACATAGTCATACTTTATAACTGCACACGGGTTGGTGCAAAGTCTACATTATATTGCTATTATTTGTAGAAGGCAGCAACCAAGTCCTTCCAAGCACATATATTAGTCCCTTCTAGTTGATAGAACCATTCCAACTGTGTTCTAGATAGACTCTCTTGAAATAAATGAACCCATAACTTCCTGTCGGCAGTGTGTGGTTGAATCTTTCGGACGTATGACCTCAAATGGAGTTTGGGACAAAGAAACCCCATCATATTTATCAAAGATAGAGACCTTGAACTTATTGGGGATGACTAACCCTGGGATTAAGCCTAGGTCTCCAAAGTCCATTCCGAGCACTTTTTGAATTTCCACAGCTTTGAGTCGGTCTTCTAGATGGTTGTATTTGTCATCCGCCGGAGGGTACTACTCATCGGAATAATCTTCACCCTCAAAAATCTGGTTTTGTCCACCCCTATCATTGGTGATTTTAACATCCTCTTTTTGATTTTCTTCTTCCTCAGAGGAAACCTCTTCTACTTAAGCCAGTCGGGAAGGACCTTTGAACCTTCTCCCCATGTCGAGGATAACAGCCCGTTTCTTGGTTTTATTTTTCGTGACGAGGAGTGCCATCATCTCTTGTTATCCTTTGGATAGGTTCAGGAGAGTCTCTTGAAACTGTGCGTGTTGAGTTTGCAAATATTTGACTGTTTGCTCGAGAGCCATCTTATACTGAAATAAACAGTAAATAGATGAGGAAACCTGTACCGGAAAACCTGCTTATGAAATGATGCATGATATGCGGATGCAATGTTTTCAGGGACCTTAAGAGATTTAAATTTTCTAGCCAAAAAGGAAACAGAAACAAAGATTGCATTAATAAGTTCAAAAATTACAATTGCCTCTTGGGCTTGCAATGAAAAAGCAAAAAGGGTCTCAAAGAGACAACAAAAGAAAAACTCCTAAGACCTAAGACTCAAGTCTCCCATGGACGCTTCCTCTTTGTGTCGATGTATGAATTAAGGCTTTGCTCCTCGTGAAGTCTCTTTGTGAGCTCCAACACTTTCTTCTTGCTTGCATAGAATTGAGCTTCAAAGGTGTATCATTCTCCCTTGAGTTGACTCCAAGATTTCTGCAATTCTTCGAGGTTAGTAGGCATGTCCAGATGGAGAATGGTGTAGGGAATATCCCCCTTAGTAATGGGCTCCATAATCACTGGTAGGATAGATGGATATGGCATCATGGGGTTTTTAACGCGAGCTCATACCCATTTGAGATAAAGCTCCAGAGGGATAGAATTATTATGCCCCAAAGTCTTGCTATTAATCTTGCTTACCATGCCCCAAGCTCATTCAAACCTTTGACGATAACCTTGAACATCGTTCTCGTAGTCGAATACAATATCTTCGATAAGCGTGTCATGAGGACCATCTCTTTGAGCATAACAAAATTGGCGTAAAGATATAGAAGGATTGTGAGTAATACCTCCCCTAATGCCAAGGAATGGAATATTAGGGAATTCCCTACAGTAGTTAATGAGAGTAACATTTTCCAGAGATCGGGAACACCAATAAATATCCGAATAAGAGAGCGACACCATCCTTTGAGGCCACCTCAAACCTTGTTCATTCTTCAATATTGATCGTGGAAGGTTCAAAATAAACAACCAAGATAGAAAAAATATGAAACACATAAGATCCCTTCTCTTCCTCATAGTACGGGTGTGAAAAGAATGCATAATATCTCTGAGCAAAGTAGGCACAGGCTTATGAGAAAGGAAGATTTTGACAGCATTCACATCTATGAGTTGGTCTGGATTAGGAAACAATACTAACCCATAGATCAATAAATCCAAGATTTCCTCGAAAGCTTGAAAATTCATAGCCTCCAAAAACAGTCGAGCCTTCTCTAACAGAAATTTAGCTAGAAAACTCTTGACTCCACTCTTTGTTTCCCAATTAGCTACAATGTCGAACCGCTTCAAATGTAAGACTGATGCAATTTCTTCAGGTTATGGATCTTTCTCTAAACCAGTGAAAGGTGTTCGGTCACAAACAAGTATTCCCAGTAGCTTAGAGAATTCTTCTCTTGTGGGTACCAGTTGATAATCCAGAAAGGTGAAACAATGATGAGCGGGATTAAAGAACTGGAATAGAACATTCATCATATCTTCTTCAAAACCCAAAGTAACCAAACTGAGTAGTCGACCATGCCTTTTGATGAATGGAGAATTTTCGGGAACCCTCGAGACCAACTCCTTAAGTTGAGAAGGTATCTTCACAAAGCTGATTCGGATAGTGTTTCTGCAAGCGGAAGCCATAACCTACAAAGCAGAACAAAGATAAATCCCTAGATCCTTGAAATGGTTAGAGAAAATTCTATGGCATGATGTCATGATGTTATGATGTCATGATGTTATGATGTCATGTTTGAATAATTAATCATACGCAAAAAAAGCACACAAGGCCTTAGGTTTAAGCTTGTATGGGGTTTATAGGTAAGTACCCTCTTGAAGTTTTAGTTGGCTCAACATTTTCTAAAAGAAGTAACCTGGTTCTAGGAATCTCAATATCATTAATATTTCTTCATCGGGCATTGTTTCAGCACAAGCATCAGAACTGTGACCGAAATATCCCGAAAGTCCGATCTTAATGAGTGTAGTATCGAGTATTAACCAACTTCAGTTTGCATCAAAGCCAACTATCCCACTACTTTATAATGGCCAATTTGTTCAACTAAGGTTCTATGGTCAGTTAGTGATTTATGACACCACACAGCGGCACCGTATTCTCCTTGGTTCAACTCAAGGGACACTGGTACCAACAAATGTGTCACACTAACGTATCCATCACTTCAACCATATCGGTCTACACCGTACAGTCTCCACAATCTATTGCTACTTACCTAAAATTCCCCAGATCCGGGTATAGGATCTATACAAGAAATAAACCCAAGCATAACCCTAAAATGTAAAGCAAACATGGCAAACAAGTAAAGCAATAAAGGTGATCTAGCTATCTATTGCTACTGACTTGGTGTTTGCGTTTTATCGCAAATGTTATGGATAGAAAGATTCACCATCGACTTTTCTTTTATCCAATAAAGGAAAGGGTGAAAAGAACAGGAAAGACCTTTTGAGAATTTTCTTGAGTTCGGGGGGTAGGTTATGAAAAGGGAAGGTGTTAGCACCTTTTTCATTTGTAGTTATCTACGGGATCTTAATTGCTAGCTCACTTTGAAAATTCTTTGTGTTTGTGTATGTTGAAAATATTTTGAAAATTCCTAAGTGCGACGATTTTGTAATGATTCTCGTATCGTTGGGAATGTGTACAAAATATTTGTTTTGAAAATATTTGTTGAAATAGAGTGTTGTTTTTGGGAAAGATGTTTTGAAGGTGTCAATGTAAGGCAATTTTGTAATGATTCTCATATCGATGAGAATGTATACAAAATGTTTGTTTTGAAAAGTGTTTTGAAAATAGTTGTTTTGAAAGTGTGAAGTGTGGAATCTGTTTGAGTTTGTGAGCAAGCGATTACGATTGATCTACATACTCAGAAAGTCTTTGTTCTTTTCCTCCTGCTATAGATAGTGATATCCTACCGTTAGTTAGTATGAAGCCCCATCATTGATGTGAGGGATAGGCGTGAGTCATCGTACAGTCATAGAAGACAACTTGTAAGACGTTTTAGCAATTATCGTAAGGGACTAAGATCGTTTATCAAAGGCAACATCGAATGGTCATCAAGGGACTACGATCTTTTAACCGAGGGTCCTTGCTAAAACATTTCACGTTCGAGGGACATGACCTATTATATTTGAGGCAACAAGTGAGGTTTACCCTTGAGGTGTATGTGTGCAAAGTGTGTTGATTTCATTTAATTTATCTTGGATTTATGATTGTCTAATGTTTGATTTTAAATATTACCATACAAACCTAATTACTAACAATAATAAGGAAAGTGATAAATTGCGGAATTTAAATGTCCTACGCTATTACAATGCTTTTGGGAACGGGGGTACAAAATTATGAACGAGAATGGAAAGAAATAAACCCTAATTATCTATTACAGACCATTTACATAAATAATAATACAAAATAATAAAATACGCAAAGAAATATAAAATGTAGAAAAGAAAAAGGAAGTTTGTTCTTGGTGATTTTTGATGGAAAAATATTTAGTAATTAACCTAATTAAACTAATTAATTTTAAAAAAGAAGTTAAGTAGTTATTTTAAACAAAACCTAAAAAAATATAAGTTTAATTGAAATTAAGGAAAATAAAATAAAACCTAAGTCTATTAATTTTTAATTATAAAAGGGAAACTAATTGCAAAGAAAAAAAATATTTTTGAGATTTTATTTGTTTAGAAGAATAAATGGAGTAAAAATAACGTTAAATAAAAATGATTGAATTAAAATATTTTAATCTAATTATTAAAAAATATATATTTTTTGTATCTTAATTAAATAAAATAAATAAAAAATAAAAATAAAGAAAATATAAAGAAATGAAAAATATTGGGCCTGAGTTGGAAGTAAAAAGGGGGTGTGTGGAAATTATTTTTGGCAGGCCTAACATAATTTTTTTTTTAAATCGGAAAAAAGGAAATGTTTATAATAAAAAAACAGAAGGTAATGGGCATGCGTTGTTATGAGCAATTTGAGGGGGGGGGGGGGGGGGGGGTGCGCCGAAAAGAGATTGGGCCCAAGGCCAGGAAGCCCAATGTTGGGGCGCTGGAAAACAAAATAAATCATGAAAAATGTAAAAGGGTACCTCTAGGGCTCGAACCCAGGTCCCTATAGGCAGGAAAAGAGTTTGTACGTACGTGCTTGCCACTGGGGTGATTGTTTCATCCTCTCATAAAATAACTTGAACTAAATATAAAATATACTCGTTTCTGAATATACTTCATCTTCTTCCTCGCGCCAGTAACTTCATCAATATTTTTGAATTTCTGAAAATGCTCATTTCTCAACCAAATTTAAAGATGTAAACATGAAACTTGCTCGAAATTTAACCACGAATCCAAACATATAAATTTCAAGAGCTATAAATCAGAGACGAGTGAGAATTTTAATTGGTACCAAACTGAACTCTAAAATCTCAGAAGTTTCAGTTTCAAAATTCTCATCACGTAGGCAACATAAATGAAAACTAAGGGCATGATTAGCTTCAGGCCAGTGATATCTACATTTTATCTTTTGAAATCAAAGGCAAATGATGCTTGAATAAGGATTTCAAAGTTCAGAAAACTTACCTTTGAAGTGAGAATCGAGTTTGAAGTTAGAGCGCTCCTGGAGGTGTTGTGATGATCTGGATAGCTTCACTGAACTCCCATGAAGCTATTGCAATGCTTACTTTGGATTGAGGGTGGTTGGATTCTTCTGGAAAATTCAAGTTATAGATCTCTTTTTTTGAAAATGGAGGATGCTGAAGATGGTGTTACAGTGGTATAACAGGTGTTTGGATAACCTCTATATGAGTTATAGAAGCTTTGTGAATGATTTAGAGTGAAAACACACGAGTGGATTAGGTGTTTGGAGTTCAAGGTTAGAATTTGCAACAAATATGGTTTTGAATGCCAATTCTGATTTTAGAGTGTTTGACAGGGTTATAAGGCTTGTGAACTCATGTGATATCTTGAAAATGACATCTCTCTTTATAGAGAAAAGGTTTTAGAGGATGAGAGGGCTTGGTTTACAAGTTACAAGGTTATGGCTAGGTTACTTAATTTTGAAGCAACATTGAAGAACATGGTTCCAATGCTTGTACCATGCCCTCTAGAGTGGTTGAACACTTTAAACATTTTTCTTCTGATCTTGTAGGTTAAGTGTGTGCAGAAGAAACAAGTTATAGGCTCAAGAAGAGTTGACTTTGTGATTAAAGCAACTTTACAAGAATGGCAATGTTAACTTTATGCCAAAAATGGAAAAAAAATCATTTGGACAAAGCTTGAATCAAGTGGATAATGGCTCAAAAGTTTGTGCAATCATCTGATTATGGATAGATTTAGAGGTTAAGAAGCCAGGAAAGCAAGATTATGCAGCATGGCATGAGGATTTGATTATGTGTTCATCAAGGAAATGACTTGTAATTCAAGAATGGATTCCCAACTTCATCTCTTCGAATCTCTTAGCTCAAGCATGATAAAAATGTGTGCTTGGACATTTTGGAAAGCTTGAAACATTTTTCTACAACTTTCATGTTAACCACTTTGGCTAAATCAAATTGGAACTTGGTGAAAATTGGCCAAGAAATTGGGACAAAAATCTGACCAAACTTGTTGAAAATTTCTCTAAGTGTTAGATAAAAATGTCATGACTTCATAGGCCTATATCTCCTAATCCAAGCATTTTTTGGACATCAACCCTCAAGGACAAAGTTTTATAATTCATCAAGCTCTACAACTTTTATGTTAAAAGTTTTCCTTGAATCATCTTGCATCTTAGTGAAAAATGGTCAAGAAGTAGTGAATTTATCAAGGACAAAACACTTAGAATTTTTCTAAATATTGGAAAATTTGAATTTTTGTTGACTTTGTGATTCTTGTTGATCAAGCTTGACAAATTTGAATGTTTTAATGACTCTTGACTTTTGAAGTTCAAAATTGACCAAAAAGTCAAAGTTTGACTTTTGTGTGATAATTGACTTTTCATCAGTTTATCTCAATTCTTCAACTATCAATCTCTTGCACCTTTGGAAATGTCTCGGACCATGTAATTATGTCAAGATGTTGTGTTTCAGTCCTTAAGGTCATGCTTCAAGTCATTAGGTCATGTACTAGGTCAAAAGTCAATGATCAGTCATTCTCAATCAAAACCCTTATTTTGACAATTTTTCCCCTTTGATGATTTGAGTTCTTTCCTTGAGGAATTATGGTCAACCCTTTATAAAATGATTAATATCACATCAAAATGTTGATGTTGGCAAAAAATCTTGAACTTTGACTATATGTTGACCACAATTGACTTTTTACCCAATACAACTGATTTTCAGTCATCTGAGCAATTGACTGAGCAAATTTGTGATGCAAGGCTTGAAACTTGGTATGGGCATTCTTGGAGACTTATGATGAACCATGAAAGTCACTTGGGGCATTAGAAATGCAATTTTCCTTTATAAAATCAAAACCCTAGTTGTGGACCCAATGCTTAGGAGGTGAGCTTGTCTGATCAACTCTTGAGTATCCTTGAGCATTTGAGAACTTTTGTGAGAAATGTCTTGAAGAAAAGAGAAGGAAAAATTTAGGGTACAACAACAGGGAACTCAAATTTTGGAGAGGGCATGGGATTAGGTTTTTCAATGGTTTCATGATTTAATATGCACATATGATTATGTTGATTTTAGAAATAAGTAAAAGAGTAAAAAGAATTTATGAAGATTTTTTAAAGTGATTTTTATTCATCATGGTTTTTTAGGATTACCATTTTTTTTCAGAAAAAGAAAAGTAAAAACCACAATATAAGAGACAACATGACTTTTATTAATGATGATAAACTTGAAAATAAAATCATGATACGAGATCTTTTCCACCTTAGGCATAGTGGACAAAGTTTTTTTTTTAATAAAGCCCCACAACCACTCTTTCGCCTTAGGTATAGAAAAAGGTTTTGAAAACAAAAACAAGAGAATTACTCATAAATGTGAACGTAATAGGGAATATCAACGGAGATCCAATTTTGGAAAGGCTTTCCATGTGTAACAAAGTTTGGCAAATCCTCTTCAGACTTATCTCCGAGAATGGCATTAGCTTCGGATGTTGTTGGGAAAATAAAGCCTACACTACAGAATGTCTCTTGGATAGGAAGGATGACAGTGTCTCTTTTATCAGTTGTAGGAGAAAAATCTAATCCTTCGTCGAACTTGTTTTTAGGTAAGTTCAACACATCACTTCAATCGGTATTTACACCACTTTGTTTTAATCACTGTGCATCCTTGTATGAAGCAATAGATGCCCCGTTCTTCTAAGTACTCTTATAAGCGATATACAATGCTTAAAAATGAATGCCAAACTCTTCACTGGCGTCAATTTAGGATAAAGATGAGAGCTGACTCACTATAAAAGATCGCTCTCCGCCTACCACAACCAACTTTCCATTGTTCACAAACTTCAGCTTTTGGTGGAGCGTTGAAGTGACAGCTCATGCCTCACGAATCCATGGTCATCCAAACAAACAAATGTAGACAACCTGGATATCCATTACTTAGAATGTTATCTAAAAATAGTGGGGACCAATTTTCATTAGTAAGTCTACTTTACCAATTACTGTATTTCTTGAACCATCAAATGCTTTTACAATAACCCCGCTACTTTTCATGGGAGCGTCTTGATACGAGAGCCTAGAAAATTTAGATTTAGGCATAACATTTAGTGAAGAACTTGTATCTATCAATACATTGGACATACTATCTGAAAGGCAGTTCTTAGAGATATGTAATGCAAAATTGTGATTCCTTCCTTCCCCGGGGAGGTCTTCATCACTAAAGCTCAAGTTGTTACATGCGGTAATGTTTCCAGTTATCCCTAAGAATTGGTTGATTATTACATCATGGTCAACAAATGCTTAGTCTAGCACTTTCATCAATGCTTCTTTGTGGGTATCGGAATTCATCAACAGAGAGTATAGACATCTTGGAAGGTGTTTGCAATAACTGGTCTATCACCTTGTATTCACTCTTTTTAATCAATTTTAAAACTTCATCAACATCATAATTTAGATTGGTCTTACTGGGCTATCCTTTCTCTACTCCAGGATTAGGAATTGCAACAAGAGCTTCAATTGGGACACTAACATCAGTTATGTTAATAACAGAGACAGGAGAAGGAATGTGAAATTCTTTCCCATTTTCAAGCATATTAGCATTGTATTTGTATGGAACAACTTTATCAGAGTCATAGGGAGTCGGGCCTAGCAAGTATACAACCAAAGGAGAAACGGGAGCTCTTTGACTGCTATATGATTTTTTCCAAAGGCTCAGGTATGTTAAAATGAGGGACTATGACATTCACTTCAGCATCCTCAACGTTTACCTTATAAACAATGATCTCCATAATCGCATCAAGAGTAGCTTTAGCTGATTCCTACTTTCTTCTTCTATCAGCAAGAATGGTTATCACTCCCTCTTTAAATAGACACATACCTTTTAATATCTGGAGGTCCTCTCTCAGAGTAGCACGGCCCCATGGTTTCTTTTCACATTCTGGGCACTGGTCATGACTAGAATCAATCAACCTTCTTCGAACCCAATGTTCATGTATCTCTAAGGGAGCCATTGTGTTGAGATCTTCAATTATAGGTTCTCTATCATATTTAGCATACGCCTTGGAGGGAATTAACACACTATTATCAACGGTTATAAATTCAACAGAAACGTCTTCAATCATATCCATTTCATCGCCATCTCTATTGTAAGCGATGATGATCTTTCTCTCATCTATCAATCTTTGAATATCTCTTCTTAAGACAAGGCATCCACGTGGGTTTCTTGATAAGATTCCACGTGCGGCATGACTGTCTCTTACAAAAGCAAGTCTGTATAAACTGGAATGCATCTGAACCAATGATTTTCTAACATACCGGATGTCAAAAACTTGATACTTTCCAGGATAACCCTCCACCATGTTCACCTCATTATCATATCGTTATCTAGTGACTGTTATGAGACCTTGATCTAGCAGGTGTTGAAGGCCTTTCTTCACAATATGACATCTTCGAGAGTCTCTACAACAGATCCGACAAGAACCATAACTATATCGCTCTTGACCATTCATAGTGCAAAGGGTAGAATGCATCTGCACCAGATCTCCCCTTAACTGATAGACATAAAAAATACAGTATTCTCTAAGACACCCATCCACAATATTCACAACATGCTCTCCATGATTAGGTAGTGGGTTAGCTTTTACATTTGTACTAACGTCTCTAAATGATAAGAGACCACTTCTGACCAATTTCTTCACTTCAATTTTTAATGGAAAAATAATTTTCAGTACTATGACCTGCAGCTCCTTGGTGAAAAGCACAATAAGCATCTATTTTATACCAATATGGAATATCTTTTGGGATAGCAGGTGGTGTTCTCGTATGAACCATATTCTTTTGCAATAATCTAGGTGACAACTCTTGATAAGTCATCAGGATGGGATCAAAATGTGGTACACTTCTTACTCTATTTTGTTTATTGTTGTATGTTGATTGTTGATTGTTGTAAGCTTGTTATTGAGGTTGTTTAACTTTTTGAGGGAACTGTGGCTGATAAGAAGGTGCTGCATTATTGACAGGAGTGACAGCTACAACATGTTGTCATGGATACCTTCTTCTTGGTCTTCCGGACGACACTGCACTGACATCTTGTTCTTTCTTTTTTAAGAAACTAATTCCAAATTTTCTGACCCCACTTGATGAACCAACTTCTTTGGTTAATCGTCCCGCACAGACAACTTCCTCGAGTCGCATTCCAATATTCACCATTTCAGTGAAATCATTTGGTGCACTCGCAATTATTCTTTCATAGTAAAACATGCCTAAGGTATTCAGAAATATTTTGCTCATTTCCTTCTCCTCCAGGGGTGGACTAATTTAGGCAGAAACCTCGCGCCATATTTGTGATTATTCCTTGAAACTTTCCTTGTCTTTCGGGGACATAGCTCGGAGTTGATCTCTGTCCGGAGCCATGTCGACATTATATTTATACTGGCGAACAAAGGCTTCACCAAGGTGTCTTAAAGTGTGGATCCATGCACTATCCAAACTCATCTACCACCTGAGATCATCACTAGACAAACTATATTAAAAGTAGTGGATCAACAATTGGTCATTATCCGTTTGAGTTGACATTTTTCTGGCATACATAGTCAAGTGACTCTCTGGGCAAGAATTCCATTTGTACTTTTCAAAGTCACGTATTTTGAACTTGGCCAGTATTTTCAAATTTGGCACCAGGAATAATTCATAAGCATTCTTTCCAAATAGGTATTTTGATGAAGGGTCTTAATTTCTTTCTACATTTCTTGAAACTGGTTTTGGAAGTCATCCATTTTTTCCTTAACACCCAAACATTCAGGCGGTTCAACATGGTAGACTTGTTCATTTCCAAACGGGACAATATGTACCACTGGAGGAGGAATAGACATCACATGAGGAGAAAAAGCCATCCCATGAGGAGGAACAGTCATCCCGTGAGGAGGAATTTCCATCCCATGAGAGGGAGCAGACATTACATGTTACATTGCGGGAACTTCAATAGCAGGTTGGTTTCGCTCAAGCATAAAGTTGAGTAGCATGCCCCAAGGATATCCAGATGGAATTTGATTTGGCAGAACACTGAATGGAGCTACTGAAATAGGAGCGATAACGATTTCAGAGATCATTGTGGTCTGAAGTTGTGCTTGAGTTGAACGAGGAGACGGGGGAGTCGGTGACTAATTCTGAGCAGTCACCAAATTATCCATCATAGTTGTCAATCTTTCCATTATGGGTCGAAGGGCAGTCACCTCTTCACGAAGCTCGTAGTTTTCTTGCTCTAGCATGATGTCCATATTTTCAATGATTAGCCCGAGTGTGGGTTTTTTACTCTATTGGTGATAAAAGGCACGAGTAAGACTCTAGAATGCAAACACTCGATGATGAATGATGAATGATATGAGACACGAAAAATGGTTTTTTGATAATTCTCAAGGAACTTACTTATAATTTGAAAACATTTGAAAAGGTAATAATATTTTAAAAATATCCAGAAAAAACCTCATTTCATTAATCATGGAAGGATTATATTTGATGTGTACTTTCAAAATATCCTAAAAACACAAGAGGAAAACAGTTAAATCCTTAGGTCCTAAGGAGTCCCATCTGAAGAACTAAATCCTCCTCGCAACTCGAGCCTCTTGATATTCTCCTTGTAAAATTCTTCCATCTACATCTTCTCTTTGACCAATAAATCAACAACATTCTGCCAAGCATCTGGAGCGGACCAACATCTATCAAATCTACATGTTTCCTTTTCCTCTCTTTGGCACACTGCTTGAGCAAAGCTTCCTTTAGGCGAAGCTTCCCATTTTATTCCACAAGCCAACCATCTTGAAGAAAGAGTACATCTTCTTTTTCCTTCAACTGTCTTTCCAAAACAATCTTTTCATACTCTGAGATGTGATATTTTTCTTCCCAAGTATTTCTTTCCAATTCCATCCTCACCAAAATTTCTTGATTCTCTTACCTTTTCTCAATGGGAATGATGGAAGATGAAGGTGCAAGAAAAGGTTGTAAAGTTTTTTCAAGCAAATAGGGCATCCTGAGCTTACAAGATTTATACTGTACCCGCTGAGTAAAAGGTTTATAGGCAACGTAGTCCTTCTTTCCCAATTGATATTTATCTTTCACATGAAACTTCTGCCAAGAATCTACAATTTCTTCCTTCAAATCTAGATTATCCTCCTCATTAAGGTAAAAGAAACCTGACAACATAATCTTATTAGGTTTTTCCTCCATAGGGTATCCAAACTGATGTCTAGCAAGAATAGGGTTGTAGTTGATTCCTCCTTTTATAACAAGAAGAGGTACATTAGGAAAACTTCCACAACTGTCGATGATCTCCCCCTTGTCATAAGATAGGATATACCAAGTTAAATCCACTTGAGTAATGGACATAAGCCTTTGGGACCACCTAAGCTTTTCTGGATTACCTTTGAAGAGATTGGACTTTGGTAAGTGCGAATTAAACCAATTGTACAAGAGAGGGTCACAACATGTGATAGTTTCATATCTCTTTTGAGTTCTATGATGAATAGAGTAGTAGGTATCTCCAAGAAAAGTAGGTACTGGGTTACCGATCAAGAATATCCAGAATAGAATTAACATCACCAAAATGGTCAACTTTGGGAAGAGCTCAAGACCATAGATGAGTAAGGAAAAAACTGCCTCAAAAGCATTCGTGTTATTTGCTTTACCTAAGACAATAGCCTTTTCCATCAAGAACATGGAAGTTAAACCTTGAAAACCTTTTCTAAAAGTAATATTTTCCTTCACCTCAAATGCTCTAAGTGAAATACTTTTACAATGACAGGGGGCTTGGGAACCTCCTCAAATCCACTGAAAGGTAAATCTTTCGTCACTGGAAAATTAATCCAAAAAGAGTACTCTTCTAAAGTAGGAACCAACTAATAATTGGGGAACATGAAACATTGGTAAAGAGGATCATAGAACTAAACAAGAGTCTCAAGAATTCAATCTGGAATGTTAACTTGAAGAATACCCAAAATCCCTCCATAACATTTTCGGAAATCTTCACGATTATATACCAAAGATCCTAGATTTCTCAACTCTTGTAACTCAGGCTTTTTGAAATCGTACTTCTTAGTGTTCCTCTTTCCAATTTCCATGATTACAAATCCTATTATGTTTGCAAAGATAATTTTATAAGTTACTTGAATTTTTTTTAATCAATGCATAAATGCATGGTTATAGAATAATCACAAACATGCTTTTAAGGTTTCAAAGTCACGAGCATGGAGCCAAAGGTAAGAATCACCGCACGAGGTATGTACTATGGGTTAATTTGTACCTTTAGAACAAGTTTCTAAAAGTACCTTTAGAGTCGTGATTCTTCTTTCAGATATTACTGATTTACATAACTATTTGTGAGTACTAATAATATTCTCAATAAAAACTTGTTCAAGCGTAGCATCGCTAATGGATAATTCAAGACTACTTTTGAGTTGCCACCGCACTACCTCCTAAAGGACAAGATGGGTAAAGGGGTTCTATAACTTCTCAACTTCATGGGATCTCAGGTTGAAAGTAGTAATGCTTTAACAACTGGTTTGTTTTAACATTACCACCCTAAGGAGGCCTTCACTGAGTGGAGTTATATCATATGCTACTTATGTCGGGATTACTCCAGTCATGTAACTTTTGATTATACAACCATCCTAATTCTTAATTGTTACTTTAATCTGGGTGTAGGATTTTTCCTTTGCAAAAACACCAATACCCAAGAAAGCATAAAACAACACATAGAAGACACAACTAATAATAATAAAACAGATAAAATAAGCTAGGTTTAACCCTCTTGAGGATACATGTCCCTGGTGAAGTCGCCATTTCTGTCGTGGTGAAAAATTTAGGAGATCAAGCTATTGAGGAAATTGACTCACAAAGACTTTAAGAAGTCACCGCCGAAATTTATTGTTTCCAAGGAAAAAGGAAAATATCGAAACCTTATTTTTTAACATGCAATGCAAGGAGTAAATACTAAAATCAAAGCATAAGGAAGAGATCCAAGGTACGGGGATTGGTTCTAAAAATGGAAGGTATTAGAATCCTATGTATCTATAGTACTCTATAGGAACCACTTATAATATCTGTTTTTTAGTTTAAAATTGTTTGTTTTCCAAATGAGTATGGAGATGGGAAAAGAAATGTATTTTGGAATATTTTTGTTTGGAAAGACATAGTATTATACCTACGTACCAATTAAGGATCAAAGCCTCGTAGTTCATGGTAAAAATGAAAAAAAGGTTTGTTGTGGTTGATTTTAGGATACAAGATATTTCATCATGTTTTAGAGAGAAAGCTCAAATAATACAACTACAAGCATGAGAAGATGAATCTTACATCATCATGAAGGAAGGGATACTAACTTGGATATAAATATCAACAAGATTCCAACTTACGTCTTCATGTGGAAAGAATCAAATTTACTTTAATAATTACTATGGGGATAGGAGAATCACATCTCAACTATGAAGAGGATTTATACCTAATCTCTTTGAGAAAACTTTTAAATGAAAAGCCAAGTGGAAAAAATATTTGGTTGGGGTTAAATAACTTTTAGTATTTTGAAATTTATTTTGATAAGCTTAAGTATATTAAATCATTTGATTAAAAAAAATTTAAATATGCAATGACACAAGGTCAAAGTTTTGTATATGAAAGTGGTGAAGGTTTGAAAAATGATTTTTTAGGTTTTAAAAGGTTCTTAGAGTATAAGAAGATACATATGGTGATTATTAACAAAGGTTTTACACAAATGGGAATTCACATGCTTATGACTATAAAGTCAATAATATTATCCTTTTCCTTGGATTTTTGGGGGAACAAGTATTTGAGTATCAATTACTAACTATCACAAGTGTTGAGCACAACGGGGGGAGGTTAACATGCTTATCAGAGTAAAAGTTGTGACAAAAGATAGGATAAATGACAAGTGAGCAAACAAGCATGGTATTAATTTGGGTTAGTTGTATTTTATGAAGGAAACATATCCTTAAAGGGTGAGACAAACTTGTAAAAATATAAATGAGTTTAATGTTTGAATCAATGTGTGCATCACAATCAAGATGAAAGTCATGGAGTATAGTTTTGATTTGTGAACATGTTTCAAGATTTATTTTGGATTTGAGTGGGAAAAACCTAAAATAAACTCAAGTTATCATGAAATACTTACTCAAGAGTCAAGATATCAAGTGAGAATCAATATATAATATTGGAAGGTCAAGCCTTGTGAGAAAAGTTGAAAATTTAATCAAAAGATAAAAGGAAAGTCCTTAAAAACCCTAAAAAAAGTACCTATTTTAATTTAATTGAAAAATGATGAAACAAATAATATTGTTATGATATTTTTTTATATTCATAAAATAGAGGTGATAAACTACGAGTGTGCAAAAACTTGGCTCAAAAAATTTTAATTTGCTTGGTGAAAAAATTAAATGAAAATTGTAAAAAAGAAGTGAAAAATGATTAAAAAAATACAAGTAGCAAAAATAGGGGTGGACATCAGTAAGTTCGAACCCACTCCCTATAGGTGACAAGCACACACTTCTTGCTACTAGGGTAGATGTTTCATCCGGTTATAATACAACTATCACTAAATATAAAATAAATTCATTTTTAAATTTTTTGAAGATGAACTTCATCTTCTTCGCATGGACACCAACACCACCACCATTTTTGAATTTCTAAAAGCTTCATTTCTCAACCATTTTGAAAAGTGTAAACACCAAACTTGCCTGGAATTTAATCATGAATTCAACCATATAACTTATTTTAAACAACACTCAAAGATAAGCAAGAATTTTTGTTGGTACCAAAAACGAACCCTAATGGTTCAGAGGAAAAATTCTCAACACACAGATAACATAAATGAAAACTAAGGACATGGTTAGTTTCAGGGAAATCATATCTATATTTTATCTTTTAAAATCAAAAGCAAATAATGCATGGATAAGGATATCACAATTTGAGTTTTTTACCTCTTTGGAGAAAAGTCCAAAGCTTCTTCTAGTTGTTTCAGGTGAAATATTATGATTGATTAAGCTCCCTTGGATCTCTCTAAAGCTATTACAATTGGCAAAATGTTTTGAAATTTGTTGAAGAACTCCAACTAAGTCAAGTTGCAAGGCTCAGTTTTTGAATTTGGAAGAAGAAGATGATGATGCTACAAAAGTTGTTTTGGTGTTTGGATGACTTCTATATGATGATTATGAGGTGTTAGGATGGTTAGATCACAAGGAACCTACAAGGTTTGAGAGATTCAAAGATAAGGTTTCCTTGGAGCTTTAATGGATTTTGGAGCAAATTCGGAATTTGAGAGAGTTTGAGGGTGTTTTGGAGCTGTGAATTCGTTGTTTTTAAGTGTGGAAATGATCTCTATTTATAGAGAACCATTAGGGTTTGGAGCTGACCAGTTTGAACCATAATGGTTTTGAAACTTACATTACTACAAAATGCGCAAACAACAACACCATGTTTATGACGTATCCATATACACCGTAGTAATAGGTTAAAAATTTTGCACCCAGTGAGTTGCTGGATTTATTAATCACGGTTGATTTTAAACACCGTATTAAAAAATTGATGTGTAGCACGCTTCGATTCCCAGCAACCACATTTTTTCATTTTTTAGAGTACATTAAGCGTGTGTCACCTATCTCCATTATTTTAAAAAATAAATTGTAAATGATTTAACAACGGTGAATACGTCAATCGTTGTTAGAGGATTAAGATTCCACTACGGTTTCTTTGTCCAACTGCGATTAAGGGGTTTACTGATAAAGTAAAAAAAACTTATTTTGTGTTTCTTTCATAAGATGCCCTAGGTGAACAAGCGAGCCAGAGATGACAACAGTGGCTCAAATCTTCGTATTTATTAATTTGGAGCTCAAATATTCACCCTCTTTGTTCATTTGATTCTTCATCTTCATAGTAAGGTACTCTTCAACATCTTTATTCCTTTTTTCTTTGTTTATGTTGTATATGCTCAAATCTTCACCCTCTTCGTTCATTTGATTCTTTAGCTTCGCAGCATGGTACTCTTCAACATCTTCATTCGTTTTTTCTTGGTTTATGTTGTATATGCTCAAATCTCCACCCTTTTTGTTCATTTGATTCTTTAGCTTCAAAGTATGGTACTCTTCAACATTTTCATTCCTTTTTTCTTTGTTTATGTTGTATATATGCTCAAGTCTGTATGAGAGTACATTTTTCATATGCTTTAGGTTTATATTTGCATATGCTTAAGTTAGTTTTTGGATTATATTTTGTTGTGTAATTCACATTATTATACGTGTATAAATTTCAGAAGTTGTTATGGATCGTAGTTGACTAAAAGCCAATAGATTAAGTCTGATTTATGAGAAAAGAGTTCTTGAATTCCTTGAATATGCTGATAAACATCCTCCCGACAATGATGGTATCTTTTATTGTCCTTGTGTTGTTTTCAAGAATATCATAAGGGTACAAAGGAATACATATTCCAGAACTTTTGTTGTGATGGTATATGTCAAAATTATATAATATGGACGTGGCATGGTAAGGTGGATAAAGAGGAAAGTTGGGCGTGACAAAGTCAAAGAGTGAATGAAGATGAATATATGGAAGATTAACTAGAGGATATGTTTCATGATATTCAGGTTAAGAATGTTCATGTTTATGATACTATATCTTGTGATAAAGACACCCCTCTATATAAGGGATGCACAAATTTTACATGATTGTCCGCGGTGTTAAAGTTGTTTAATCTGAAGGAAAAAAATGGATGGTCGGATAAAAGTTTCACGGAATTACTTGAATTTCTAAATCAAATGTTACTAGAAGATAACAAATTTTCATATTTTTTCTATGATGCCAAGAAGATATTGTGTCCAATGGGTCTGGAGTATATCAAAATACATGCTTGCCCTAATGATTGCATATTATACAGGAAAGAGTATGAAGACTTGTATCAATGTCTAAAATATGGTGTGTCGCGTTACAAGCTAAATGCCAATAATGGTGATGACAATGACTGTGATAATGTTAGTAGGAAGCATCCCCCTGCTAAAATTTTATGGTACTTGCCAATAATTTTACCATTTAAGAAACTTTTTGCTATTTCGAATGGTGAAAATAATCTTAGATGGCATGCAGATGAAAGGAATCGTGATGGAAACATTCGCCATTTAGTTGATTCATTGTTGTTGTAACCCAAAATTTTCCCTCCCATTTTACTCAAGACATGATCTTTGAGGTCTTCAATTGCTCAAGGTTTACAAAGAACTGATCAGACAAATTCTCCTCCTAACTGTTTAGATGCATGACTAATAAGATTGTATGACAAGAATTAAAAACAAAACATTAGCAAACCTAACATCAAAGACAAATAGCTGAATACAAACAAAATTGTACATGCACACCTCTAGGGTACCCAATTTGGTTGCCTTCGGAAAAAACAGTCACATCTCTCAAAACGTGAGAGATTTTAGTAGCTACCCTCCGGTTTAAAGATCATAAGTCCCTCGATGACCCTCTCGATGTTTCCTCGGTGTGATCTTAAAACCCTAGGGTAGTTACTGGAGTTTCTTGCCTAGTTGCCTTTATGACTATATAAACGTCCCTTCGAATGTCCCTCAAACATCCAACGACTAGGACTACCTATTCAATAATAGCAGGATAGCACTGTCTAAAGGAAAAGAGGAAAAGAATGACCTTTCGAGTAAAGTAGATAGTTTTTAGATGCCTGCTCAAATAATTTTTACACTTACACAAAACTTCTTTTAAAAACATTTTCAAACACTTTGTATACGTTCTCTACCATTCTGAGAAACATTACAAAGTTCGCCGCACTAAGGCGCTTTCAAAAATACTTTTCAAAACACATAAAGCATAAGGTATTTCAAAATAAGCTAAGCATCTAAGAGCCCGTAGATAACTACGGATGGAAAGGGTGCTAACACCTTCCCTTTCCATAATCTACCCCCTCCCCTCCCCCCTTTTACTCAAATAATCTCGAAAGGTCTTTTTCTGTTATTTTCGCCCTTTCCATTGTTGGATAAAAGAAAAGTCAGTGGCGACTCTTGCTTATCGCAACATTTGTGAATACAAATGTAAAACCAACATAACAGTCGATTCTCTCACCGTATTACAGCTTCAATGGAAGAAAATTGATTCGTTGTTTCTAGATTTTTGAGTTGAGCCAAGAAACCTTAGGCTTGGGATTGCCACTGATGGAATGAACCCCTTTGGTAATTTGAGCACTAATCATTCTGCATGGCTTGTTCTTCTCACTATTTGCAACCTATCTCCTTGGTCGTGCATGAAGCGTAAGTATATACTGTTAAGTATGATGATTTCTGGACCACGACAACCTGGTAATAACATAGATATTTATCTAAGTCCATTAATTGATTATTTATAATTCTTGTGGAATGAAGGCATTGAGGTCGATTATGCATATTCTGGGGAAAAGTTTAAGATGCGTGCAATTTTATTTTGCACAATCAACGACTTTCCGGCTTATGGTAACTTGGATGGATATAGTGTCAAAGGACATAAAGTGTGTCCTATTTGTGAATATAATACTTGTTATCACCAACTTGAGTTTGGAAAAAAATACCGTTTACCTTGGGCATCAAAAATTTCTAAAACACGGTCATCCTTATCGTAGATTGCGGAAGGCTTTTAATGGAAATAAAGACTTTGATGAGGCTCCTGAACCTTTAATTGGGGATGAAGTTTATCAATGGCAATAACACATTAATGTTGTCTTCGGGAAGAGAGAAAAAGAAAAAGGGGCAGTTGCAAAAAAATATATGGAAAAAGAAAAAGTCTTGATGTTAGACATTGTCTTGATGTGATGCACGTGGATAAAAATATGTGTGATAGTTTGATTGTGATAAGTGCTATATTATTGTGAATTTGAGTGTGAATAATTAGCACTCACCGGCTTATTTCGTTTGTTTTTCGTTAATAAACCTCAACGTTTGTGTACATTTTGTATAGTTAATGTTATAGTGTATTTATTGCATTATCGTGTAAATATCATTGAGGTTAATTGATTTTATCTCATTTTTGTAGGTATTAAAGCATTGATATTTAGGCATTTTTATAAAGAGCATTGAATAAGATTTCTAATGCTTCGAACCGGGTGCGAATCGGAGTTACAGTTCAAATGTTATGGCCGAAACAGTGTAGAATGATGTGTTGGTTTTTCAACTTTTTGTCATTGGTCGCCAGGTGACATTTTTGGTCGTCGGGCAACACTAGGTGAGCTGTAGCATGGGAAAAACATTTTTTTGGTCATCGGGCGATGCTGGACAATTAGAAATGCGTATTTAAATGTAAAAACACATTTTTTTGGTATGGTTTTGGGTATTTCTTATCCCAACTCCATCAACCTTCATTTTTGGATAGGATTATCTTAGAAAACAACATTGAAGCTTGCATACGGATGATCTGGGGTGGATTTCTCATCAATCGGCGCTGACAAATCGGGAGATTTATGGTTCATTTCTCTTCCTCTTTGTGTATTCTTTATGTGTTGAGTTTATACATGTATTTACTCTGAACTTATGTATATTTGTCGCCCATGGCATTATATTAATTTTACTTTACAAATCTTTGTCGATTATTATCTTAAATTTTTGCTCTGTGCTAGGGATTTGAGTTGTTATAAACATATACTGCTTAGATTCTTATATAGGATGATTATCTGTTAGTTTCTAAACTCTAGAGATAGATTTAGAGCTAACATCTACTTGGGTGTCAGAGCTTAATGCCTCTGTGTGGTTATGTTGTGCTGAGAGATTATCAGTGCGATTACATAAGTTGTCTTTTGTGTTGTTGAGGAGGTAGAGAGATCATTTCCTTGGTGATACAGTCGGTCTCTCAATTTGGGTTAGAAATGACTTAGGTTGTGAGTGATACATAGTGACATTGATGAGTATTGTTAGGTTGAATGTAACTGGTCGATAGGTTTAAGTCTGTGATGAGTAGATTATATGTAGACTTGATAAGTTCTTCCTTATTTTTTTCTTTTGTTTACATTTATTTTCTGTTGATAACATTTTTAAAACCAAACTCGTAAACGCGAGAAATTGTCAAATGACAATCCAATAACCAATCTCTGTGGACACGATAAATTCTCGGATAAATATTTCCAAAACTTTTGTTGCTAGCCGCTATACCGCTTCCAACAGATTGACACACTTCTAAATGTTCCAGGAAAGACTAAAGATAATAAGGCTTCCCATCTTGATATGGAGGCAATGGGTATATGAAAATAGTTGGCTCCAATAGAGAAAGGAAAAAGAACTTATCTGCACCAGCATGTCACACTCTATCTAAAAAGGAAAATAAAATTTTATGCGAGTGTTTGTAAGGTATTAAAGTTCCACAAAGTTACTCTTCAAACATCATGAAACTTGTATCAATGAAATATCTCAAGTTAATTTATTTAAAATCTCATGTTTGTCATGTATTGGTGCAACAAATTCTACTAGTGGCTATCTATGGGATCTTACCAAAGAATGTGAGAGTAACTATAATGAGATTGTGCTTATTCTTCAATGCCATATGTAATAAAGTTCTTGATTTCAAAAAATTAGATGAATTAGAATATGAGGCTGCCATTATCTTGTATCAATTGGAGATGTATTTTCCTCCATAATTTTTTGACATTATGGTTCACTTACTTGTTCATCTAGTCAGAGAAATCAGATTTTTTGTTCTAGTTTATTTAAGGTGGATGTATCCAATAGAGAAATATATGAAGATCTTTAAAGGATATGCGAAGAATCATCACCAACTAGAATCTTCGATTGTTGAAAGGTACATCACTAAAGAAGCTGTTGAGTTTTGTACAAACTATTTGTCAGAAGAAGATTTTATAGGCATTCCAAAGTCTCGTCACACTGATCAACCATACGGAAGAGGTATTCAAAGTCTAAATGTTAAGTCAATGGATTGGGATGTAGTTATTCAAGCATATTTCTATATATTGAATAATATAAATGAAGTTCAACCTTTCATAGATAGTCACAAAAGACTTTTGAGGAAAAAATATCCCCAAATGAGTGACAAGTTGTTGTTGATAGAGAATCAAAATTTTGTGTCATTACTTGGACTGCATACGACATTGGTCATTATACCTTTTATACAAAATAAAAAGATGATCGTAGTATAATGTAAAATAGTGGGGTTATGGTTGAAGTCGAATCAATGTATTTCTCTAGTTCAAAATATAAGAATCTTGTATTGGTAAGTAGTGCATTTTATGGTGTCATTGATGAGATTTAGGATATTTATTATGTTATTTTTAAAGTGGTTTTATTTAAGTGCAAGTGGATTCCGAATAATAGTAATGGTGTACACATTGATAACTTAGGATTCACTCAGGTCGACCTTGGCAAGGCATCTTTTATGACCGAACCATTCATCATGGCTTATCAAGCAAAATAATTTTTCTATGTTACCGATCTATCGAACATATCGGGGTAATGGTCATCATTCTCCAAGAAAAATACATTCCTCTTAGTGATGAAAGTCTTGATATTCCGTCCACACCTTCTTACACAACACAAGTTCCTACCTCATATGATGAAGTTGATGGAGATGTTGTCCATGCTATTCAAATCGATCTTGAAGAATGCATTTGGAAAAATTAACATGTACATAATTTATTGTTTATTCATAATATATTCATGTATGTTATAGTTTCCAAGTATTTTTACTAACAAGTATAATTATTTGAAATTATAGGTCTTTAGAGTTAAGACACCAAGATACAAGACACCAAATCACCAAGTTACAATTATGTGATGATATGTAATATGTAAAATGTAGATTGTTTATTCTAATAAATTGTATGATGTTTGTTATGATACAATTGAATATGATGATACAATTATGTGATATTATGAATATGATACAATTAATATTATTCAGATAACTTTATCACAAATGTGAGTTTTATTTTCGGTTGTGATATGGTGAACAATAATACATGTTAAAATAAAAAAGCAGGATAATATTTGTTAATTATGCAGAAAATTTAACAACAGTTATAGTCATAATCATTATAGTATCTCACACATTGTCCAGAAAAAATAAATATCAAAAGAACGCATCTGGGAATCGAACCCATGACCATTAAATTTATCACAACGGTCTTTTGGAAAACCATTATGATAAGGAGCGCATTTTCCAGTTTATTACAATGACTATTGGGCTATGACTGTAAGTATCATATATTCAATGACACTCTACATAACAATGTCTGGGCCCATATTATTATATATTTTTCCCAACCATTGTTAATTGGGTTTTCCGTAGTAGTGTTAGTGGAGAAGAAATTAAAAGATCATGGTCCTAATGCTTAGTACAAGAGGGGTTGGGTGAAGTGACCTTGTTTTCCTTGATTTATGGTGGAGTGTAATCAGAAACAAGTAGAGTCATGGGCTCAAGGCATGCTTGTACACAAAGCTTTCTTTTCAAGAATGGCAATGATAACTTTCTTCCAAAAATGGTAAGTTAAATGGATAATAGGTTGTATCACTTGGACAATGGCTTGAAAGCTTGTGTACTATTCTGATATTGAATAGATTTAGAGGTACTATGGGCTAAAAAGTGAGATTATGTAGCATGTCTTGGAGATTTGGTCTTTAGGTCATCACAAAAATGACTTTTAATGTTGTCTTGGACACCCATCTTCATAAATTCGAAACTCCTTGCTCAAGTATGATAAATTCATGCTCTTGGATATTTTGGAAAGCTTGAAACATTATCTACAACTTTCATGTTTAACAATTTCTTTGAATTAACTTGGATCTTAGTGAAAAATGGCCATGAAGTTGAGAAAATAAACTGACCAAAACTTGTTTGATAAATTTCTCTAAGTGTTGGCAGAACTTCTCATGCCTATATCTCTTAATTTGAGTACTTTTTGGGGATTAACCCTCAATGACAAAGTTGCATAACTTTTCATTCCCTATAACTTTCATTTTGAAAGTTTTCTTTGAATCAACTTGGATATTGGTGAAACTTATTTATGAAGTTAGAGTTATTATGAGTACAAAACACTTGAAACTTTCTAAGTGTTTAAAAGTCTTCATCTTTGACTTTTGTTGACTTTCTTAATTCTCCTGATTCTTAATGATCATTGTTGAAAATTTTTAATGCTCTAATGACCCTTGATCCTTGAAATCCAAAGTTGGCGAAAAAGTCAAAGTTTGACTTTGGTGTGACATTTGACTTTTCATCAGTTGGTTCCAATTCTTTCACAATCAGTCAATTGTATCTTTGAAAATGTATTGAGCCATATAATTAGGCCAAGAGGTGAATTTGAGTTCTTTGAATCATGCCTCAAGCCATTAGGTCATGCACTGAGCCAAAAGTCAATGATCCACCTTCTTCAATCAAAACCCTAATTTGATTGAGACTTTTATTGATGGAGATTTCTTGATTCAAAACCCTGTTTGACACAAAGAGAAAACACGAGCTACTTTTGTATTTTATCAGAGATTAAATGATACATATGAAGTGGAACCTTGGGTCAAAAATTAGGGTACAACACAGGCTACTCACCAATATGGATAAAAGCTAACGAGATGGATTAGGGACCAAAGCCTTTTAGGGTGAATAGTTATTGGTTTGAAAGTAAATATTTCAAAGATTTTGTCGAGGAGGTTTTGAGGTCTTCGGTGGTGGAAGCCAAGCATTCGTATGTTATGAAAGGAAACTATAAAATTTTGAGGAACAGGATGAGAGTATGGAAAAATAGTGTTTTGACTGGTTAGATATCAAAGTGGAGGAGGCAGTTCTAAAGTTGAAAGATTATGATGAGATTGTTTTAGACGACGTAACAATCAACATGAACTGAAATTCTAGTATATCATACTTTAGATGTCCTATGACATGTTGAGTTAGCTGAATTTGATCTAAAAAACATGTCAAGGTATAAACATATAAAAACAGTACTGAAAAACATAAACAACACACAAAATTGTTAACACAATTAGGTATACAACAACACCTACTTTGGGGGTTACTAAACCAGGAAGAAAATCCACTAAACAATATCAATTCAAAGCTAACTAGTCCCAAGTTTACAACTTATCACTTAATCACTACCCTGTGCAACTTCTACCTAGGAACATCCTAAATATGAGAAATCCCATCACACCTCCAATCACTGCAATGATGTCTAATAGTCCCAGTCCTAGTTACTGTGTCGATGGACTTTCACCTAAATGAAGATCACACTTCAAATACACAAACACATTAATTAAGACACCCCTTGATTAAGAACAACATACTTGATCTTGCTTCATATCTTTGATCAAGAACACTACTTAGAGTTATTAATAGCTTCCTCCAAGAAGAATATTGCCTCTTGCTTAAAAGCTTCGAGAAGAACAATAACAGAGATTACAACTTTGTAACACAGTCCAACTCACAACCCGAGTGGATCATACAAACCAACTCTCCTAGAGAGTGGAACAATGACAACTCATAAATGATTCTACATCTTGGACCCGTACAAACTTTAGGTTTATAACCTTCTATTTATAAACCTTTTTCCAACTGGATTTGAGCTTCAAAAACGCAGTAGTGAGGCTGCACAAAGTCTGCAAAAACTTCTCCAAGATAATAGGTCTTAATCATAACTTTCCTAATATATCTCCATATTTAGAAAGTTTGAATATCTTGAAAAACCAACATAATATATCTGATTTGTCAATCTTGGACGCCACATAGGATTACTAAATATTCCCATAATATTCAGTAATTAATTCACAACAACTGAATCCAACTGGTCAATTGTAGCAGACATGATGTCCTATACTTCTGGTTAGGACATCCCATTCGACATTTTCAAATAACAAGTTGAAACATCTTATTCAACATTGTAATACGGTGGGAGAACTGACTTGGTTGTTTTGCGTTTTATTGCAATTGTTGCGGATAGCAAGAGTCGCCATCGACTTTTCTTTTATCCAATAAAGGAAAGGGTGAAAAGAACAGGAAAGACCTTTTGAGAATTTTCTTGAGTTCGGGGGGTAGGTTATGAAAAGGGAAGGTGTTAGCACCCTTTTCATCTGTAGTTATCTACGGGCTCTTAGTTGCTAGCTCACTTTGAAATTGCTTTGTTTGAAATGTGTTTGTAATTGTTTTTGAAAGTATTTTTGAAAAGTGCCTTCGTTTCGGTGAACTTTATAATGATTCTCGTCTCTATAAGAATGTATATAAAGCATTCACTTTTGAAAATATTTAATGGAAAGTGTTGGTGTATTTTGAAAGATGTTTTGAAAATGGTTGTGAGCAAGCGGCTAATAATGTTCTACCTCTTTAAAAAGTCTTTGTTCTTTTTCTTCTCCTTTATATATTTCTATCTTGCCATTGATTGATAAGAATCCCTATCATTGGATGTGAAGGGACGGGCATGGGTCGTCATATAGTCATAAAAGGAAACCTATGAGACGCTTTAGTAATTGTCATAAGGGGCTAAGATCGTTTTACTGAAGGCAATGTCGAAGGGTCATCGAGGGACTACGATTTTTTTATCGAGGGTCTTTGCTAAAGCATCCCATATTCAAGGGACATGACCATTTATTCGTAGGAAACAAGCGAGGTTATCCTAGAGGTGCGCGTGTGAAAAGTGTTTGATTGCATGCATTTTTGTCTTTGAGATTAGGGTTCTCTAAGATTGATTTTATCTTGCCATACAAATCCTAGTTACTAACAATCATATTAAAAGCGATATATTGCAGAAATTAAAATCCTACGATATTACATCATTTGGGGATGGGGGTACAAATTTACAAATGGGGATGTAAAAGCAAATAAAACCTAATTTTATTATTACAACCATATTGAATGAATAAATATTATGCAATAATGTAAAAACAAAAAAAAAACGGAAAATTGTTTTTTTCTTTTAAAAAAAAAACTTGTATGTATTGACCCATGATGGTTTGCATCGATACATATCATTTCTTTCCCCTGGAAGTCAAAACCAACTCAATGTGAGTCAACATATAATGATTTGTATCGACTCATAACCTATTTTGTATCGACTCATGTGTGTTTTGTATCGACTCATACTCCTTTTCTTTTTCTGGAAATCAAAATCAACTAAGTATGAGTCGACACATAATAGTTTGTATCGACTCATAACTTGTTTTACATTGACTCATTCATGTTTTGTGTCGACCCATAACCTGTTTTACACCTAATATGTGTCAACTCATAGAGATATGTATCGACTCATACTGCTGTTTTTCACTTCTAACAATGTTTTGTCACACATATAAGTTAGTTCTCAACACATGGTTAGTGAAAAATGAAAAAAAAAGCATATAGTTAACTTCATGGCTATGATATTGTTGCAACTGGTTTTTAAATTAGAGTCGTCACCCTTAATTTTTATCCTAATGGAAGGGAGTATAAAGGAATAACCCTAAAGTCCAGAGATTCTAGATTTGGACTCGGTTCTAGACGAGGGGAAGGTGTTAGTCACCCCTTATCTACCTTGTTCGCAAGGATACTAGGTTTAGAAGTGCGATGTTTAAGAAATAGGGTTTTAATTATTAATTAAGGAAAAGGGTTTGAATTTTAGTTAGCGGGACTCGCAATGATTTTTGATCGTATGCCTACGTATCCTCCTTAGGAGGAATCAGAGTCTCATTTTCGTAGTTCGCGGTTGGTTTGTGTTTTTTATGGATTACGCAGATATTTTAATTTCCCTTTGTACTTAGCCCGGGTGTGTAAATTAAGGAGATATTGGACCAAGCACGCAATTAATAAAATATGTTTCGTATTCCTTTTTGAAAATTAATTGTTCGAATTAATTTATTACGAAAAAAGTAATTTGGCGATTGTTTGGATATTTTAGATGTATAGCAGAGGAGTCTGATATAGCCCCCCTTATCACGCGGCCAGATATTGGCCACGTGTCGCTTGCAGATATTGTAATTTAATAAATCGCGGGTTTTAATATTTTGATATAAAATATTAAAATCAATTATTTGTTGAGAAATGTTTTTTTAGTAATAACTTTAAAATGTGATTTAATGTAAGTAAATGTTATATTTTAAATGATTTTTAAAATGTTAAATCATTAAAATAATACATAAAATTACAATTATTAAAATATAAATAGAAATATAAATGTATATAAACATATATAAATACAGAAAAATAAATAAGTAAATATATATATATATATATATATATATATATATATATATATATATATATATATATATATATATATATATAAATTTATAAAGAAAATAATAAATAAAAATAAATTAGTGAGGGGTTGCAAATTATATTATAGTAGTAAAATCATGAGGTGCTATTAGGAAGGGGATGGGTACCGCCCAAAAACTCGGAGGTGAAGCTTGATGTTGCGATTTGATCGGTTGTCGTTGGAGGACTGCTGTTGCTTGGCGGCGGACGAAGGGTTGGACGAAGGAGTGGAGTCCGGTGAGGAGGGGAGTGATGATGCACGGAGGATGACGATGATGATTAAGGTGACGGAGACTCCACCGGGTTTAAGGTTTTGGATCTCGAAACCCAAACCCCAAATATGGATATGAACGGTACGGAGGTCCTTTTACTGTAACACTTTCTTCCCTCTCTACTGTAATTTTCTAAAATTTTCGATACTTCCCGCTGTAACAAATTTTTATCCTCCCTTTTTCTGTATAATTCTTTAGTTTTTATAGTGATTTAGGATTAGAGTAATTTAGGAATCAGTTTAATGTGTCTGTAAATTTGTGATTTTGAAATTGAATAAGGGTTCTGGATTAGGAATTTATGAATTAGGAAGTAAGTTAATGTTGCTATTATTCTTGATTTTTGATTAGGAAACTTGTATTGATTTGTTGTAATTATATTGAATCAGTCCTTGAATGATGAATAAAGTTGTTTCTGTTTTGAGTTGATTTGGTCTCTAATTTTAATTTTAGTTTTTATTAGATTTTTCTGAATTAGGCATGTATTTGAATCTCTTGTCTGTAAACAATGAGCGTTGTATTGATTTTGCATTTGAATGTCGTCTCCAATTCTGTTAAAAAAAATTGTGTTTCTTGATTTGGGTCAGATGCTTTGTTTTAGTTTTAAAAATTGCTTGATTGGGTTGTAAAATCTCTAACAGACTGAACAACAACAACAACAAAAATAATTATTTTCAACATAGTAAAAATGGGCCTTAATGCTTAAAAAAAAGAAAATCATTTTCAATAATAATAAATAAACAATTTTATAATAATAATAATGTTTAAATATAAAATCAGAATAGTTAATAGTTGTACACTAATAACAATAATAATGACATTATTTCTAACTAAATAATTATAATAATAATAATAATTAAATATAAAGAAATAATAGTAACAATAATAATGTTATTAACAAAACATTTTTTCAAAACAAAAATCAAAACTTGAAATGGGCCATACGATTAATCCATCGTTTTAAAAAAAAATCATGAATACAACTTCAAATAATAATAATAATAATAATGATTGATTAAAATAATAATAATAATTACTAATGATAACAACATCAATAGTATTAATAATAATTACAGGCTTAAAGTCAGATATTGACTTTAGTTTAATTAATACAATAAAAATAATTTTAACAACATAATTTAATTATATAGCTACAAAAATATTAATATGAACTATAATACTGATTTATTGTACAATAAATAATGATAATAGCAACAAATATTTTAAAAAAAATGGGCTTCAAACCCTCTGATTGGGCCATAGAATTAATTCAGATTTTGCAAAGCCCGCACACCCATTCTTCTTATAATACACCCCTCTCTTAAACTTGAAACAAATTTTAAGACTTAATGGACCATCAGATATTGATGGTCTGTTTTACATCAACACACCCCTTTAACTTTAAATACCCCTATAAAGGTGAAAACTAAATAATAAAATTTATTTGAAGAAAACCCTAGATTAGGGTAGGGCAAATTTGGGGTATGACAGATATCTACATTTTATCTTCACAAATGAACCACTAATGATGCTTGTATGAATAGCTCAAAGTCAAGAAGACTTACCTTGAAACTGAAATATGTGTTTTGAGTTTGAGTTGTTGTATTGTCTTGGAGAAAGCAAGTTGGAGGTGGTTGTTTTTGAGTTTTGAAAATAGTGATGTTTAGGGGAAAACTTGCAAGGTTGTACAATGGGTAGAGGTTTTTCTGTTTTCAGTTTTTGTTTTATGAATGAAAATAGAGTTGAAGATGAGTAGATTTTACAAAGAATTCTGTTAAGTTTTCCAAATCCTCTTTTTTTTTCTCTTTCTCCCCCTTTTCTCCATCTAAAACCTCTCCTTTGTGTGTTGTGAAACAGCTTATTTATAGATGAAATTTACTTAAACTTGGGAGGGAAATAGATAAGTTTTTGAACTGTTTGGGTACATTGTTTCATTGCTTTTTAGATGCAACTCTTATGTGCTAAGTTTGTGCAAATATGGGATAGTTATGATGCAGATTTTGCAGGGAAGCATTGCAGATTTTAACAGTTATCTTGGCATTACTATGTAGGTTTGGGGCAGCAGGATATGTAGCATGATGTAGGTCTAGTTTTCTGGACAAATTTATGCAACTTGTAACAAAGACAAGGCATATTTATGGACAGCATAGTGGCAAAGTTTGAAGATTAAGTCAAAGGGAAAAGTTCAAACAAGATAAAGCTTAGGATTTATAACTTGAAATTTTTTTAACTTCAAAAATGCAGCCTTGTTGTTTTCTTGAAGCTTGTAATAACTTGAATTATCTTGAATTATGGTGAAAAGATGTCATGAAATTAACATGTATAAAAAACACTTAAAAAAATTTCTAAGTCTTGCAAAGTTTGACTTTTCAAAATGACTTTTGACTTTATTGATTTCTTGATGATCAAATTTCATATTTTTGAATATCTTGGTGAAATATGATCTTTGAAACTAAAATTTGATCAAAAAGTCAAAG
Source organism: Vicia faba (assembly GCA_948472305.1). Classification (NCBI taxonomy): domain Eukaryota; kingdom Viridiplantae; phylum Streptophyta; class Magnoliopsida; order Fabales; family Fabaceae; genus Vicia; species Vicia faba. The sequence goes on along the minus strand of OX451736.1, from coordinate 507,531,039 downwards.
TTTGACTTTTTTAGTGTACAAATGACTTTTTTCATCAGTTGACCTAATTTCATCTATCAATCCACTGATCTCGGGAGATGAACTAAAATATGGGATTAGGTAAAAATGATGTACTTGAACCCTTGATATCATGTTTCAAACCAATAAGTCATGTACTAGGTCAATAGTCAAAGATTGGTCATTCTCAATCAAAACCCTAATTTTAACCATTTTGTCCTTTTGACGATTTGAACAATTTTCTTGGAGAATTATGATCCAATCCTGATCAAATGATACATATGACCTCAAAATGTTGATATTGGTCCAAAATCTTAAAGTTTGACTGTAGGTTGACCATAGTTGAATTTTAACCAATATAGTTGATTTTAGACCACCTGATCAATTGACTGAGCAGTTTTGTGATCCAAGACTTGAAACTTGACAGGAACAATCTTGAGGGTCCATAATGATCCTTGAAAGTCATTTGAAATTTTAGAAGTCCAACTGTCTTTGTGCAAACTCAAACCCTAATTTGAGGCATCAGTGTTGAGGAGATGACTTGACCTAGTCAATACTTGTGCAAGCTTGAATCATTGAAAATCTTTATGGGAAATATCTTGAGAAAAGAGAGGGAAAATTTAGGGGTACAACAGCTGCCCCTGTTCAATCTTCTTAAACCTGAAGAGTTAAATTGGAGGGTTCGCCATTCATGACTTGAAGGTGGAAGATGATTGAACACTAGAGTGCCCAGAAACTTGCACTTGATAATTTGTTGGTTGATTGTGTAGGGAATGGGCCTAAAGATGCCATTTGGAGAGGTGATAAAGAATTCGTTAGAGATGGGATTATAGATTCCATCCAGAGTGACAGAAGAAGTTTGTTGTTTGGTGACTTCACTAGGGAAATAATCTTAACCAGAAGAGGTTTGTTGATTACCTGTCATGAACTGGTAGAGACGAACCTAACCAGAAGAGGTCTATTGAATGCTTGTCATTAACTGGAAGAAACAATTATAACCATAAGAGTTTTTCTGTTTGCCTATCATTAACTAGAAGAAGTAAATCCAACTAGAAGAGGTTTGTTGATCGCTTGTCTTTAATTGGAAGAAGTAAATCTAACCAGAAGAGGTCTTTTGTGCGGATGTATTTAAATGGAATAGGTAAATCTAACCAAAATAGGTCTTCACCTGCCTGTCTTTAACTGATAGAAATAAATCTAATCAAAAGAGTTCTTTGTTTGGAGACTTCACTAGGGAAATAATCTTAACCAGAAGAGGTATGTTGATTACCTGTCATTAACTGGTAAAGACGAACCTAACCAGAAGAGGTCTATGAAATACCTGTCATTAACTAGAAGAAATAATTCTAACCAGAAGAGGGTTGTCTGTTTGCCTATCATTAACTGGAAGAAGTAAATCCAACTAGAAGAGGTCTGTTGATCGCCTGTCTTTAACTGGAAGAAGTCAATCTAACCAGAATAGGTCTTTTGTTTGCCCGTATTTAACTGGAAGAAGTAAATCTAACCAGAAGAGGTCTTTTGTTTGCCTTTCTTTAACTGGAAGAAGTAAATCTAACCAGAAGAGGTTTTCATCTACCTGTCTTTAACTGATAAAAATAAATCTAATCAGAAGAGGTATTTGTTTGGTGACTTCACTGGGGAAATAATCTTAACTAGAAGAGGTATGTTGATTTCCTGTCATTAACTGGTAGAGACGAACCTAAATAGAAAAGGTCTATTAAATACCTATCATTAACCGGAAGAGACAATTCTAACCAGAAGAGGTTTGTCTGTTTGCCTATCATTAACTGGAAGAAGAAAATCCAATCATAAGAGGTTTGTTGATCGCTTGTCTTTATCTGGAAGAAGTAAATCTAACTAGAAGAGGTCTTTTGTTTGCCCGTCTTTAACTGGAAGAAGTAAATCTAACCAGAAGAGGTCTTTATTTTGTTGATTCACTTTTCCTGCAAGGAAAAGGGTTAGTTGCATGCAGACGTATGCATGGCGTAATGATGTTCTCAAAATAAATGAGATTGTGTTGTATGCATTTGTCATGTATGTAATATGATGTATGAATGTGAAATATTGTTGAAGTGTATCTTTTTCTTGGAAAAATAAATCCTTGACAAATGTTGGGGAGCTTTGGGAAGTAAAATCCAGAACTGTTGTTGGGGGTGAAGAGTATGCACATCTTCAAACCTTATTTAGAATGTTTTCGCTGGGTATTCCTGTTTTGTTGTTTGAGGAGAAATCCGCTGGGGATCATTGATTTTGGCTCTTTGCTTGAGGAAACTCTGCGGAAAGTGTTGATTTTTGCTTGGGGAATAGAGTTCAGGAGTTGTCCATTATTCTATTGGGGAATTATATTTGACTGGGGAGAGTGAAATTCAACTGTTATCTGGTCGAAATCCAGGCTTCGTAGCAACTTTCGACTTGTTGGGGATATTAAAGTTAACAGTTATCTAGTCGTATTCCAGGCTTCGCAGTAACTTACTGGGGAAGATGAAATTAACTATTATTTGGTCGGGTTCCAGGCTTTGCAGAAAATTACTTGGAAGAATGAAGTTTAACTATTATCTTGTCAGATTCCATGCTTCGCAACAATTTAGACAAAGTTAAACTATTATCTGGTCGGATTCCAGGCTTCGCAGTAACTTATGAAGTTAAACTGTTATCTGGTCGAATTCCAGGCTTCACAATAACTTATAAAGTTAAACTATTATCTGGTTGGGTTCCAGGCTTTGCAACAATTTAGATGAAGTTAAACTGTTATCTGGTCGGATTCCAGGCTTCGCAGCAACTTACTTGAAAGGACGAAGTTAATTGTTATCTGGTCAGATTCCAGGCTTCCAGTAACTTGCTTGAGGTTAAACTGTTATCTGGTCAAATTCCAAGCTTCGTAGAAATTTAGTTGAAGTTAAACTGTTATTTGGTCAGATTCCAGGCTTCGCAGCAACTTAGATGAAGTTAAATTGTTATCTGGTCGGATTCCAGGCTTCACAATAACTTACTTGAAAGGGTGAAGTTAACTGTTATCTGGTCAGATTCCAGGCTTCGCAGTAACTGATGAAAGGATGAAGTTAATTGTTATCTGGTCAGATTCCAAGCTTCACAGTAACTAATGAAAGGATGAAGTTAACTGTTATCTGGTCGGATTCTAGGCTTCGCAACAACTTTCTTGGAAGGATGAAGTTAATTGTTATATGGTCGGATTCCAGGCTTCGCAATAACTTACTAGGATATTAACGACTCCATTGGGGATTGCAATGACTCTACCGGGGATTAAGGTTTTTTTTTCCATTGTGTTGTACCCCAAAATTTCCCTCCCATACTTCTCAAAACATTTCAAGAAAGATCCTCAAGTTGCTCAAGGAAATCCAAGGGTTGACCAGACAAGCTCTCTCCTAAGGCAGTCTACCTCATAATTAGGGATTCATATTGCATCAAGATACTTGAGTCCAAGAGATACCAAATTCTCACCAATGTCCTAATATGTTTTCAAGATCATCCATGTCAAGTTTCAAGCCTTGCAGAGAAAATTTGCTCAGTCAATTGCTCAAAGGCTTGAAAATCGATTGTGCTAGGGCAAAAGTCAATTGTGGCCTACATACAGTCAAACTTCAAGATTTTTGGTCAACATCCTCATTTTGAAGTATATTTCATCATTTGATCAAGGGTTGATCATGATTCATCAAGGATTTCTCATAATTCATCAAGAATCAAAAGTTGCTAAATTAGGGTTTTGTAGGAAAAGTCAACTCAACTTTCACCAAGCATAACTTTCTCGTACTTTATGAGAAATGATCCATCCAAAGCTCATTTTTAAGAGGAGGAAATTATCTACAATCAATCTTCAGCTCCCAAGTTCAAAATATGCACTCACAATAAGTTATGAATTTGGACATTATAGGTCATTTTGAAAAGTCAACAAAAACACCTTTTTTGTCAAAGCTTCAAACATGAGCATGGAATATCAAATTAAAATGAGACAAAAAGGGTTGCTTGGAGGATACCTCAAGCTTTCTAAAAAGTCTAAGAACACCTTCAAAGAGTCAAAATTGAGTAAGTTATGAATTGGTTAAGTTGGCCCTTTTGCAAAGTTGTCAAAAGTCAACTATGCCTAAAAATGAAATTTTTACTAAATGGGCCCAATCATTTTCACTTTTTTGAGTTGGCAACATGGTCCACGAGCCCTAGCCTTTGCCACTTGTCATTATCTTATTTTTATCATTTATTTTGATTTTTATTTGAATTAAATCATTTTAAATCAAAACAAATCATAGAAAATCCAAAATATTGAAAACACAAGATTTTGTACTTGTTTCAGGTCTTAAATTCCAGCTAGCATGAGATCAAATTCGTGTAAAGGCATGAGGTGCACAAAAAGATTGTATTAGGCCTTTTTTTGGAAGGTTATTCAAAGAAATCAAATCAAGATCAAAGACATTGATGGAGGAAGATTGAGGCCAGGTTTTCAACCCTAATTCAGTCCTTAATACATAAAGAACGTGTGCAGACCCAAAGCAAGGCTAGAGAGAGGCGCAACATCAAGAACAAAACTTGAAAAAAAAGAGGGTGAAAACACGAATTCATACTTTGAAGCAATTTCAAGATCCTTTGACCATCCCAATCGCTTCATGGGATCACAAGGGACCTAAACCAATCAAGAACAAGCACTCCTAGGCCTTGAAACTCACTGTAAGTCAGCCACGACCTTGGGCTTTTCTTGAATTCAAATTTCATGATTTAGACATTGTTAGCATGAATTAATCGTATATTCTTAATCCTTGGAACATTTGCAAGCTTTCTATAATGTTTAATTGCATTTATATGGACTGTATGAGATTTCACCATTGTTAGGTTTTGTAGCTTCGATTTGGGATCTTGGTGTATAGATGAAATTGGGCCACGATTAGGGTGCCATGAAGTTCGTGAGACTGAGACAAATGGATTGCTGCCATCATCACTGATTTATTGTGATTGTACATGATTTTTGATATGCCCAGGGTTTTAGCTACGGAGAGTGTCTGTTGGTATAGGTCTGTTGTCTAAAACAACAAATCCTTGGAGAAGACGAAGACGTGGCGGACAACAATTCGCGTGTTTGAATTTCGCGCGTTTTGGACTTAGAGTTTTTGCTTTTCATATATTATCATTATTATTTATTGTATATACAAAAAGAACAAATGGCTCAGTGGTAGTGGAGTGTGTGGAAAGTGCTTCAGGGTCTGGGTTCGAATCCCAGGTCCCCCAAATTGCTTCATGATTTTTTTCTTTTCAGTGATTACGTGCGCACACAAGACCAAGGGTTACCATACGCCCTCACAATCCAGTATGCCAGGTAGTCAGATGGCCAGATCCAAGGGCCATCAATGGAGGGGCATCATAAGCTTAGTCAATGCGAAGCATGTGATCTTGCAAGTCAGCATGGACCTCCCTATTTTGGGCCAAGGCTTGCTATCTACACCCCTCCCAAGCTGCTTTGTTCAGGCCCAAATTTCTTCTCTATTCATTTTATATATTTGTTTAATTTAATTTAATTAATTTATTTTATTTTACTAACCAATTAACTATTTTTCTTTTATCAAAAAATCACAAAAATATTTTTTTTCATCCAATTAAACTTAGGACGTTTATTTTTTTTATCAAAAATTAAATTAATTTAATTAGGTTGTTAATTTTAGGTAATTTTAATTATTTTGTAAATAACTTAAAAATAATTAGAAAATTAGGGTTTTGTCTAACCTTAATTATATTTTCTTTTTTCTTAAAATAACAAAAACATAAAAATAGGCCATGTAATTTATTTTCATTAATTAATTTAATTAGCTAATTAATTGTATATTTAATTTTAAAACTTAATTCTTTTCTTTAAAAAATATTAAAAACAACAAAAACATTTATTCTTTTAATTAGGTTAAAAAGGGTCAAAACCCTAATTTCTTGTCGATCTTAATTTCATCGCACACTTTATTATTATTTTTATCCTATTATTGTAACTGCCCACAAGTTGTAATAGTTAATTAGGTCTTTTATTTTCATTTATCGCTTTATTTTTAAAGGGTTTGCTTTTGGCTATGTAAATACCCGAAACCTTGTAATAGCTTAGTTTAATTTCCGCACTTTAATTTCCGTAAGATATTAACTGTTAGATGTATGAATAATTAGGGTTGCATGACAAAAATGTATGTAAAATTTAAAACAGTTAGCAAACCCTAAATGTGCAAAGATAAATAATCTAAAATTGAATCACTCGCACATGCGCACTCCTAGGGTACGCTCCCACTTGGTTGCCTTCGATAAACGTTCATTGAGTATATGATGCTTTAGTGGTCGTCCTTTTGTCTAAATAAAGATCAAAGTCCCGATTCAGAAAAGTTGCCTCGGAATGGTTGCCTCGGAATTGTTGCCTCGGATAATTGATCTAAGACATTAGGTTTATTACTAATACGTCCTAACATTGCGTTAGTGACCATACGTCCCTTTCGAATTGACCCTCAAAACTCCAACGACGATGCTACCTAATCACTAATAGTGGGATAGCACTGTCTAAAGGAAACGAACATAGAACAATTCTTATTTTCGAGTAGGTAGATTAGTTCTTAAGTACTTGCTCAATCCAAACAAACTTGTTCACACTTACACTCATCTTTTGAAACAAAGCTTTCAAAAACACTTTGTAACATTCTTGAAGACAGAAGAAAGAGTTAAATCGAAGTCAAAAACTTTTCAAATCACACAAACACACAAAGAAGCAATTTTTTGAAAATGATGAGAAAGTACCTAAGAGCCCGTAGATAACTACGGATAGAAAGGGTGCTAATACCTTCCCTTTCTATAATCTACCCCCCGTGCTCAGAAAATCTCGAAAAAAGGAATTTTTCTGTGCTTTTTTCATTTCCTTGTTGGATAAAATAAAATTCAGTGGCGACTCTTGCTTACCGCAACATTTTGCAAACACAAACGCAAAACGCAAACCAGCAATTCCTAAAAAGAAACAGTCCCGGTTCTGGCCACCGTATCACAAAACTGGAGACTCTGCTGGGGAATAATAAGTGGGGTATACCTTAGGATTAGTTCATCATATTGTTTTCTATTGTTTGATTTGATTGCTTTATCTTTGTGGGCTTTGTATCGGAGTTACTATAGATCCTAATCTGGATCTGGGGGACACCTTTTAGGTAAGTAGCAATAGACTGTGAGGGAACTATACGGCATAGACCGATACGGTTGAAGCAGTAGCTATGTTGATGTGGCTCATTAGTTGGTACTGATATCCCTTGTGGAGCAACAAGGAGAGTATGGGGCTGCTATATGGGTCGTTAAGCATCAACTAACCTTAGAACCTATAATTGACCAACTTGGCCATAGGAAGTAGCGAGATGCTACACTCATTGAGACCATACTCTCGAAATGGTTCTGGTTGCAAGAAAAGATTGCGTGAGCTGAAACTATGACCGATGAAGGATGGTCAGTGATATTGAGAACCTCTAGAACCCGGTTACTATTATTAGGACAGGTTGAACCAACTAAACTGCAAGAGGGTAGTACCTAGACTCCATGCAAGCCTAAACTTAAGGGCTATTGTGTGACTTGTTTGCCTTTACCATGTTTTCTATCTGTGATACCTGTGGTGTGTTTTTATCATGACATCATGCATCATGACATCGCATGCATATTTCATTAGACTAACCATTTCAAAGACCGAGGGGATTCATCTTTGTTCTGTTTTGCAGATTATGGCTTCTATGCGCAGAAATACCATTGGAATCAACTTCATGCAAATCCTTACTCATCTCAGAGAGTTAGCCTCAAAGGTTCCTGATACTTCTTCATTTGTTAGAAGACATGGTTACCTCCTTAGCTTGGTCATTTCAAAGTTGGATGAGCAAATGATGAGTGTGTTATTCCAGTTCTTTGATCCATTACATCATTGTTTCACCTTCCCGAATTATCAGCTAGTCCCTACTTTGGAGGAGTTTTGTCATCTACTAGGCATATCTATCCTCGAGCAGACACCCTTCACAGGTTTGGAGGAGGTTCCTAGACCTGAGTACATTGCTTTATCTTTACATTTGACAAAGGCTGATATAGTGTCTAACTGGGAAACACAAAGTGGGGTTGAAGGTTTCTTGGCTAAGTTTCTGATTGATCAAGCTCAACAGTTCTGGGATAACTTGGTTTTTCAAGCATCTGAATACATCTTGGCTCTCCTCATCTACGACTTGGTCCTTTTCCCAAATCCAGATTCCTTCATAGATGTGAACACGATCAAGATCTTCATGTCTCGTAACCCAGTGCCTACTCTTCTAGGTGATATTCTACATGCTTTTTATACATGTACTGTGCGGAGAAGGGGAACCCTCATGTGTTGCACACCGCTGTTGGCGAGGTGGTTTATTTCGCACCTCCCCAAGTCTGTATTGAAGAATGAGGAAGGCGTAGGTTGGGCTTACAGAATCATGTCCCTTGCTCATACGGACGTCCTTTGGAGTTCTAAAGATATGGAAAGAGTAGCTGTCATTGATCGATGTGGGGAATACCCTAATGTTCCATTTCTTGGAATTCGAGGGGGTATAACCTACAATCCTTATTTGGCTTTACGACAGTTTGGACGTGCTCGGAGAGATGGTCCCCATGAGCTGCTTCTTACAGGCATTGTCTTCAACTACAAGGGGGATGTTAAGGGATATCGCCACAGGTTTATACGAGTTTGGGGCATGGCGAACAGGTCTGACTCACATGAGCTAGGACTGAAGAATTCTCTCCCGATGCAACCATATCTCCAGTGGGTTCGAGCCCGTGCTCAAAAGCTTGGGATACCTTATGAAGCTGTTTTGTCGGTGATCATAGAGCATACTAATGAAGAAGGTGTTCCCTACAAAGTCCTTCATCCCTACATGCCTACTGATCTCGGGGCATTGAAGAGGTCTTGGATCCAGTTGAAGGAAGAAAGGGATACCTACCGAGAGAAGTATCATGAGCAGGAGAGGAAGATCTTGAGGCTTACAAGACAGCTTGAGAATGAGAGGACAATCAACGATTATGTCAGCACGAATGGAAGGTGACCATGGGATTTTTTATTTCTTTATTGTTTTTTATAAGATTAGATTTATTTTCAGTTATTTCTTTTGTAACGCCTTAAAGGAATTTGTTAAACATTGTTACCAGTTTTATCTAATAGAGTGTGTTTTATTTTAGTTTACAAATTTGAATCTCCCAAAGTCTTTGAAATCATTTCATACGCATTCCATTATCATGCACCTCATCACTTGTACCATTACATGTTTCTTATCTTCTTCGCTGTTTATTTCAGCAATCATGTCTTCTGAAACACCTACTGATCAAGCCATCAAGGCTCTTCAAGCTCAGAATGCACAATTCCAAGAGCTGTTTCTGAATTTGGCCAAAGGGCAACAAGATTTGAAGTCTCTCATCTTGAAGGAGAAGAAAAAGAAGAAGAAGAAGGTGGTTCTGCTGAATATGGGTCGCAGATTTGGGAACAATTTGCGACAGGAAACTGATTTGTCCCATTCATCTGGAGGGGGAGAGAATCAAGAAGAAAGAAAGGGGCCTAGTCCTGTGGTCTCTGATAATGACACTGACTTTGATGAAGACCAGTATCCTCCTACTGAGGATAGGTATAATCAACTTGAAGACCGATTGAGTGCAATGGAGATCCAGAAAATACCTTGGTTGGACTTTGGAGATCTGGGATTGGCATCTGGGGTGGTGATCCCGCACAAGTTTAAACCTCCTGTCTTTGCTAAGTACGATGGGGTATCCTTCCCGAAGCTACACCTTCGCTCGTATGTTAGAAAGATTCAACCATATAGTGCTGATAGGAACCTGTGGGTTCATTTCTTTCAAGATAGTCTGTCAGGGACTCAACTTGAATGGTTCTATCAATTGGAAGGAGCTAATGTCCGCAACTGGGAGGACCTTGCTGCTGCTTTTTACAAGAAATACCAGTATAACACCGACCTTGCTCCCACGCGTACTCAACTTCAGGGTATGTCTATGTGTACAGGCTAAGGCTTTAAGGACTATGCTCAGAAGTGGAGAGATCTTGCTGGAAGGGTCCAACCCCCTCTGTCTGATAGGGAGTTGGTGGATATATTTCTTGGGACTTTGTCTGGTCCATATTTCAATCATTTGATCGGTAGTTCATCGTCTGGGTTCACTGAATTGATTTTGACTGGGGAGGGAGTTGAAGCTGGTATTAAGAGTGGCAAGATACAAAAAGGTGCTTCATCAAGCACGGAGAAGAAGCCTTTCAGAAAAGAAGATACTGCAGTTTACAGCTCGAGGAGCCAAAACCGTCCTGAACGCCGCTAAGCAGTTAATGTGGTAGTAATATCAAGACCAACCGTTGCCCCACAATGCAACAATCAGCAAAGAGTAGAGAGACCGCAAAGACAGTATACTCGGCTCAGTATGACCTTATCTCAAATTCTGCCCCAATTGTTGAAGACCAACTTAATAACTCTGAGGGAGGCTCCGAAGAATCCCAGTACTATGTCACCGCTGTATAATCCGAACGCCCGCTGTGCCTATCACTCCGATAGCCCAGGGCATGATACGAACAACTGCTGGGCCTTAAGGAATAAGGTGAAAGATTTGATTGAAGCTAAAGAGATTGAATTTGACGCGCCAAAAAAGCCTAATGTCATGACTGCTCCTATGCCCAAGCATGGAGTAAATGCTGTGGATGATGATTCATTTGTGACCTCTGTGGAAGACGTTTCTACTCTGTTGATGACAGTAAAGAAGAACCTATTGTTGGCCGGTTTATTTCCGGGTTTTGGCGAAGGTTGCCATCTGTGTTCAATCCTGCCTACTGGTTGCCATTTGTTGAGCTCAGGTGTCCAATGCCTGATGGATAACAAGGAAATCATGTTCGAGAAAACTTTGGTTCCATTGATTCCTATTGAAGATGTTTCCATAACAACCATTTCCGCCAATCCTTCCAAGGCTTCCTCGAGAAAGCCTGTTAGGATTACACCCGTTACAAGAGTTGCTCCATTGATCATAACTATCCCTGGTCCTATCCCGTACACTTCGGATAAGGTTGTCCCGTGGCACTATGGGGCCGATGTGTATTATCATGGGATCAAACAAGACTTGAAAGTTGAAGAGGCTGATACTGAGGTCAGCAATATTGTCGGGTCTAGCAAGGTCACCCGAAGCGGAATACTTTTCTCTCCTAAGATTTCCCCACCAATTGTTCAAAAACCTGTTGCTACTCCACCTGCCAGTACATCTGTTACTGTCCCTGTTCATGTTCCAATCATTACCCATGTCGCCGAGTCATCTGACGCTCGGGGCACAAAGATCACAAGTGAGCCTGCCCGGATGGAGGCACCGAAAAAGATTATTGTTGAAACCTCTAGGCAGGAGATAGAGGAAATCCTGAAAATCATCTAGAAAAGTGACTACAACGTAGTCGAACAACTGGGGCAAGCCCCGTCGAAGACCTCCATGTTATCTTTATTGTTGTACTCAGAAGCCCATGCAAAGGCTTTAATTGCTTTCCTTAAAATTGCGCATGTGCCACAGGAGACATCTGCTGACCAATTCAAGACTGTGTGGCTAATTTGACCGCTGACAACAGGTTGGGTTTCTCCGACGCAAATCTGATTACCAAAGGAAAGAATCACAATGACGCTCTGCATATCTCGATTGAGTGCAGGGGCACTACTTTAGCCCATGTGGTGGTGGATATTGGGTCCTCGTTAAATGTTTTACCCAAGAAAGTGTTAGACCGGTTGGAGTGTGAAGGGTTGGTTCTGAAGCCAAGTAATATTGTGGTTAGGGCCTTTGATGGGTCCAAAAGGATGGTGCACGGGGAGGTGGATGTCCCTGTTAAGGTTGGTTCCCAGATTTTCGCGTCTACGTTCTATGTGATGGACATCCGACCATCCTATTCCTGTTTGCTAGGTCGCCCGTGGATTCATAAAGTTGGGGCAGTGACTTCCACACTCCATCAGATGTTAAAATACCCAGTGAAAGGGAAAATCGTTACAGTACGAGGAGAGGAGGAGTACATGGTGAGCCACCTTAACTCTTTTCGGTATATGGAGATGGATGGGGAGTTCATTGAAACCCCGTGTCATAATTTTGAAGAAGTCCCCCAGAATCTGGCGTCGACTGAAACTGTTGCTGAAAATCCTCCAATGAAGATGGCTTCCCTCAAGGATGCCCGGGCTGTTATAGAAAAAGGTGGGTGCGTAAATTGGGCCCAACTCCCTGACTTTGCACACAAGACTGACAAGTTTTGTTTGGGTTTTACTGCAGAAGCTCAAAGGGTTGTTCGGCGTGCGCGGATTGGAAGACCTCTCTTGCGTATCAGTAATCCGGAAGTGAATGCAATTGAAGATGATGATGAAGAGTCTGAGTTTGACAGCTGGATTTACCCGACTACCGATGGTGGATTAAGCAATTGGACGACGAAGGACTTCGTGCCCATTTCTTTTATTACACAGTAATAGACTTTTGTTTTGAGATTTGTAATAGACAGTTTAAAACTTTACGGCCTGGTGCCTTGCCCGAGACACTGTGGTTTTGTTTGTGAGGGCTTATTATGTGTCATTTCTATATACCATCAATAAAAGCATTGGACGTTTTCTTGCATTACAAATTTTGTGCTCCTTGTTTTTCTTTTCTATCTTGCACTTTATCAAAACATCTATTGTCTTACACACACTCATATATCATAATACACGTCCACATCCACTCTGGATCCCACTGATAACGACCTTGCTACTGCCAGTTATGACTTCAAAAGTCCGATCAACCGAGCCGAGGACGAAGGTGAGGATGATTGCGAAGTGCCTGGGGAACTTGCTAGACTGTTACTACAGGAAGAGAGGGCCATACAGCCCCATGAAGAGCCAGTAGAACCAGTGAATCTGGGTACAGAAGAGGACAAGAAAGAGGTCAAGATCGGTGCAAATCTGGAGTCTGGTGTCAAGCAACAGTTAATACATATGTTGCGCGACTATGTTGAGATCTTCGCTTGGTCTTATGAAGATATTCCTGGTTTGGATACCGATATTATGGTACGCCGCTTGCCAACTAAAGAAGATTGTCCTCCAGTGAAGCAGAAAGTTTGTCGAATGTGCCCAGAGATGTCTGAGAAAATCAAAGCGGAGGTTATGAAACAGTTTAATGCCGGTTTTCTAGCAGTTACTTCTTACCCGCAGTGGGTTGCCAATGTGGTTCCAGTGCCGAAGAAAGATGGTAAGGTTCAAATGTGCGTTGACTATAGGGAACTGAACAGGGCAAGCCCCAAGGATGATTTCCCTCTACCCCACACCGATGTTTTGGTCGACAATACAACACATCGTAAGATCTTCTCCTTTATGGATGGTTTCTTCGGTTACAATCAGATTAAGATGGCTCCCGAAGACATGGATAAGACAACCTTCATTACGCAGTGGGGTACCTTTTGCTACAAGGTCATGCCGTTCGGATTGAAGAATGCTGGGGAAACGTATCAGCGTGCCATGGTCGCTTTGTTTCATGACATAATTCACCATGAGATTGAGGTATACGTTGACGACATGATTGCAAGATCCCAAACTGAGGAAGAACACCTCGACCATCTCCAGAAGCTATTTGACAGGTTGAAGATGTACAAGCTGAGGTTAAACCCGAACAAGTGCACCTTCGGGGTAAGGTCTGTTAAGCTGCTGGGCTTCGTCGTTAGTGATAAAGGTATTCAAGTGGATCCGGAAAAGGTGAAGGCTATACAGGAAATGCCAGCTCCCCGAACAGAAAAAGAAGTCAGAGGCTTTTTGGGACGTCTAAACTACATTTCCCGGTTCATTTCACACCTGACTGCTACTTGTGAACCAATCTTCAAGCTATTGAAGAAAGATCAAGTGGTAAGATGGAATGATGAATGTCAGGCCGCTTTCGAAAGGATAAAAGAATATCTCCAAGAGCCACCTATTCTGTTGCCTCCAGTGGAGGGAAGATCTTTGATCTTATACTTGACAGTACTCAACAATTCAATGGGGTGCGTGTTGGGGCAGCATGACGAGTCTGGCCGAAAAGAGCATGCTATTTACTACCTTAGCAAAAAGTTTACCGACTGTGAGACCCAATACTCAGTGCTTGAGAAAACTTGCTACGCTTTGGCATGGGCTGCTCGCCGGCTGAGACAGTATATGCTGACTCACACTACTCTATTGATATCAAAGATGGATCAAATCAAGTATATCTTCGAAAAGCCTGCCTTGTCCTAAAGAACAGCAAGATGGCAGATGATCTTGACTGAGTATGACATCCAATACACAACCCAAAAATCAATCAAGGGGAGTTTGTTGGCGGATCATTTGGCGCATCAGGCCGTGGACGATTACCAGTCTATGAACTTCGAGTTTCTGGATGAGAACATCATGTTAGTGACTGACTGTGAAACACCTGGACCAGATGAAGGACCTGAGGAAGGATCCCGATGGTCTATGTATTTTGATGGAGCTTCAAATGCATTGGGTAATGGCATTGTGTGATCGGTGGATCTGGAACTGACTGTTTAACGCTGGTTCGCGAAATGTCGCGGAAGCAAGAGTCTCCACCGTCTTTTATTTTCTCCAAATGGAAAGGACAAAAGCACAAAAAAATTCCTTAAAGAGATTGCTCTCGGTTCGGGAGGTAGGTTATAGAAAGGGAAGGTGTTAGCACCCTTTCTATCCATGGTTATCCATGGGCTCTTAGATACTTGCTCATTGTGTTTTCAAAAATGTTTGCTTGCTTTTCAATTGTGGGTTTAAAAAAGTTTCTTTGAAAAATTTCAGTTCGACTCGTACGTCAGAGTGTTTGAAAAATTTGCTTTGAAAGCTTTTGAAAATGTGTTGGTGTGAAAAGTCTTTTTGAGTTTGTTTTGAGATTAGAGCAAGTATCCTTGAGAACCTACCTACCCTAAGGAATTCGTCTGTGTAAATGTCCTTTAAAGTAGTGCCATCCCACCATTGAGAGGTAGGTAGCACCACCGTTGGAGGTGTTCGGGTCAATTCGAGTTTAGGGACATGGTGATCACCGGAGCAATAGGAAGACACCTTAGAAGCTACCCTCATGCCAGGTTCCCGGATCATGAGGACTTACTAAGACATCCTCTACTCGACGATCACCTTTCGAGGCAACAGTGAGGCGTACCCTAGGGGTGGTGTGTGCGATTCGTGTGTCGTTTTCATTGATATTTGTCTTGTCATGTTTGTTGTGATCTACGCTTGATTTTATTATGGCCATTCATTCTTGCATGCTTATTTAACAGTTAAAAGTTGCGGGAAAATAAATCTACAACTATTACAAATGGCGCGGGTCCACATCGCCAAAATTAAACCGGACCCGATTTGACGGAAAATAAATAAAGCGAATAAAAGTGCGAAAAGTATAAATTGTTACAACGCTTTGGGAGAATTACATAATTATTTAAACGACATAAAATAAATGTGCGAAATTAAATAAGTTACGAACATGGGCGTTGGACCCTTTTGCAAAAATTAAAGTTAATGAAGAATTAAAATCAAAATTAAATGTTTTTTTTGGTATTTTATGTTTTTTAAGATTTAATGGAAAAGAATTAATTAAAAATTAAAATGAAGCGTCAAACCCTAATTCTAATTATTTTTGGGTTATTAAGAAAGATATTGAATTTTTAACCTAATTTAAACCTAAATGATTTATGTACAATTTAATTATGAAAATAAATAAATAATAATATCATGATAAAAAGGAAAAATTAAAAAGAATAGAAATTGTTAATTAACCTATTTCTACCTTTTTTATATTTAATATGAAAAGAATTAAAATTGCAAAAATCCTAATTAAAACTAAATTCATTATATGTTAATTTATTTACAAGAAAATAATTATAATAAAAATATTTATTATTTTTTGGTCTTTTCTGATTTTTTTGATGTTTTTATATTTTTTGTAAAAATACTGAATTAAATTAAAACAATAAAACAAATAAAAATAATAATTAAAAAAGATATGAGAAAAATAAAAACATTTGCAAACCAGGGTGGGGGTGTAGTCCCAATTTGTGAGGTATGGACTTGAGAAGCCTGGCCCATTATTCTGAAGCCTCCTTTGACTTTTTGCTAGCATGTGGATACGTTGACTTAAGCCTACAGCGTTCTTTGAATCTTGGCCATTGATCTGATTCCACTAAGTACATGGACGTCCGGATGATGATGGAGCATGGTACGCTTCAACGTTATGCCTGCATGAGAACTTATATGGAAAAAGAATATTGGAATTGTACAGACCTGGGACTTGAACCCAGGTCTTTAACGTTGCCAGCACAACCACTTGCCACTGAACCATCGCTTATGCATTTAACATATAATAACATATAAACATAATAAATAAAACATGATGTTAGTGGGTTAAAAACGCGCGAGATTCAAAAGAACCACTGGCCGTTGGACACGAGGTCATCTTCTTCAATTTTCCTGAAAACACAAATATGAGGCAACGGTTTTTAAGCGTTGCTGTAGAAGGCTTTTGAAAAAATAGCGACTAGCGCTAGGGTGTATATAAATTGATCGCGAAGGTCAAGATTTCTTCGTCCAGATGCACTGAATCCAACCATGGTATTGAGGTGGCTGAATTTTACGTGATTAAGAAACCCCTAATTGGGAGCTCTGCAAACCCTAGACGGCATCAATGGCCAAATCACATATATTGCACAAAAACGAAATTAATTGGTATGGTTAGCATCAGAACATTATGAGGAACAAGAATCAATAAACAAAATGTTATGAGGATGCGTAAATTTCAAAACACGATGATGAATTTTTCACTATGTATCTTGCATTCTGTATACCAATCTCGTGCGTTTGGAGGGCTGTTAATGGTTGGAATGTGATCAGTGAAGCTTCAGGAAGCCAATGGAATAGGAATTAGGGCTTGAATCCACCTAGAAAGTTGATTTCAGAATTGAACTTTCTTGACAATTTTCCAAGTTTGCAATGGTATTTTCAGCGCAGCATTTTGTCTCCAAGGCTTAGGTTTGTATTCCTGATTATGTATAGAAGCAATTAGGTTAACAAATTTCAACAAAATCTCTTGGAATTATGGATTGAAGATTTGATTTTATTCCATTATATTTTCAATCTTTTTCACATGGTTTTTGTGCAAATTATGATCAATTCAATCCAATTCTTCCTAATCAGCATGTGCACGAAATATTGACCTTGAAATGTGTACAAAAAGATTTGTTTGGTTCATTTAGATATTTTTCACACATTTAATTAATTTAATTGAATTAATATAAATAATAATCCAAATAAATAAATAAAAAATGAGAAAATGCTTCCCTTTGGGCCAAGTGGTCGTGCATAGGCTTGGAATGATGAATCATGGAAGAAAATAGGCCCATTAGCAATTTTAGACCATTTGAATCAAAGTTGACTTTTCAAAACATCCAAAAATTTCCCAACTTCCACAAGGCATAACTTGCTCAATTTTTAAGCTTTTCTCATGTTCTATGACATTTTGGAAAGGTCTTTGAGTCCTTTAACCAATGCCTTTGGTCCCATGTCATTTTGATTTACCAATCTCAAGTTATGGCCTTTGACTTAAAGTCCCTTTTTGTTGACCTTTGAAAATGACCTATAATGTTGAAATTGATAACTTTTTGTGTGAGCATTTCTTGGACTTGGAATATGAAGATGAATTGTAGGAAATGTCTTTCTCTTCAAAATGAGCTTTGGATGGAATTTTTCTGATAATCCATGTGAAAGTTAAGCCCTGGTCAATTTCAGTTGACTTTTTCAGCTGTCCAAATATAGTAACTTTTGCATCTTTGATGATTTCTGAGCCAAATTTTGAGAATCATGATCAAGCATTGATCAAATGATGTTTGTGGCTTCAAAATTATATGTTGACCAAAAATTTGAACTTTTGACTGCCAAATGACCATTTTGCCCCTACAGTTGGCTGTAGTGCAGTTTAGGGTTTTGACTGTGCAATTTTGAGCTGAATGCCTTGAAACTTGGTATGAGGATGCTTGACTATATTTGTAAGCATATGAGACTTGATTGGACCTTTGAAAACTTCATTTTCTTGATCAGAATCCAAACCCTAGTTTTGACTGTATAGGAGACAGTTGAGCTGCACAACCCTTGGGGAATTTTGTGACTTGGCTTGGCAATTTCTTGAAGAATATGGGAGGGCAAATTTTGGGGTACAACAGTTGCCCCTGTTCAATCTTCTTAGACCTGAGGATGCAGATTGGCTGACGTGCCTTTCGTAATCCGAGGGTAGAAGATGATTGAACACTAGAGTGCCCAGAAATTTGCGCTCACATAGTGGTGTGACGGGGGAATGGGCTTATAGATGCCATTTAGAGATTGATGGATAGGATGATGGGCTTATAGATGCCATCTGGATGTTGATTGCGTAAGAGATTCCTTAGCGAGAACCTGCGTACCTGCAAAAGAAAAATGAGTACCTGGCACGTTGCAGGAGCTGGTCTTCAGATGCTTTGTATAGATGTGTCCTGACTGGTTACAGGAGCTGAGTCTGGAGCTTCATAAGATGATGAATGAACCAGGTATGGTTACTGCTTTAGCATGAATGGTAAGAGAACCTTGGGTGATTTTAACTTCAACAACGCTCGTTGAGAAAAATCTTAGCGGGAATTACCATCTTTGCAGTATCGGGAAGAGAACCATAGGCACTTATAATCTGAAAGGGAATCACCTCACTCGCCGTCGGAGAGGGAATCAAAGGAAAAGGAATGGTCACCTCACACACCGTCGGAGAGGGAACCCTAAGAGCTTATCACCTCACACTCATCGTCGGAGAGGGAAACATCTAAAGAAGGAATTACCACCTCACGCACTTGCCGGAGAGGGGACCATAGGAGACTATCACCTCACACTCATCGTCGGAGAGGGAAACATCTAAAGAAGGAATTACCACCTCACGCACTTGCCGGAGAGGGGACCATAAGAGACTATCACCTCACACTCATCGTCGGAGAGGGAAACATCTGAAGAAGGAATTACCACCTCACGCACTTGCCGGAGAGGGGACCATAAGAGACTATCACCTCACACTCATCGTCGGAGAGGGAAACATCTGAAGAAGGAATTACCACCTCACGCACTTGCCGGAGAGGGGACCATAAGAAGATTATCACCTCACACTCATCGTCAGAGAGGGAAACATCTGAAGAAGGAATTACCACCTCACGCACTTGCCGGAGAGGGGACCATAAGAGACTATCACCTCACACTCATCGTCGGAGAGGGAAACATCTGAAGAAGGAATTACCACCTCACGCACTTGCCGGAGAGGGGACCATAAGGAGAAGGAATTACCACCTCACTCGCCGTTGGAGAGGGGACCATAACTTCTACTGAGTCTTTATCAGAAAAATCTGTTGGGAGTCGATTTAGCTGGACTAGAGAAGACTTTGAAATATGTTTGAGCATTTTAACTGTGTCTTTCCTGAAAGGTAAAGGTCAGTCATATGCAATGCATGATATGGGTCGAGCAATGATGTTCTCAACATAAATGAGATTTGTATGATATGATGCGTCTATGCATGCTATAATGATGTATGTATGTGATGTGAATGTTTTCGTCTAGGAAAGTGAATCCTTGGCGGGTGCCGGGAAGTCATATCCTGGGCTGGTGTTGGAGAATAAGCTTTTGCTTCCGCTGGGGATGATAGTTGCAAGAATACCGGTAGGAGAAGATGATTCCGTTGCGGAATAAACTTGGCGAATGAATAATTCTGCGGGGAGAAAAGATACTCTAGCGACCATGCTGGGAAGCAAAACTCTGTGGGGAGAGATGCTCTGCTGATTTATTGAGAATGATTTGCTGAGGATGTCTTTGTTGTATTGGAAGTATTTGATGAACTTCGCTGGGGTAAGAAGACTTTGTCGACGACGCTCTTCCCGTGGCTTTTGGCTGAGGATAACCCAGTTATATCCTGTTAAGGAAATAACTCTTTAAATAAAGCCGGACGACGCATTCATGCTCTGCGAGGGATAAGCTTCCAGAATCTACTGGGGATGAGCTTAACTGCTTGGGGGATATGAATTCCAACCTTCCTGGGGAACTGGATTGGACTTTTCTGGGGAAGTTTTGATATGCTGGGGAAAGTGATTCCTTTGAATGTTGATATACCGCCGGGGAACAATCTTTAAGCCAAGACTGCCGGGGATGCTTGTATTGAATATATGTATGCTGCTGCTGGAGGAGTATTGAGATCTACTGGAGGATATTCAATTTCCTTGAGATTTGATAGCTTTTCTTGGAGAAGAATGTACTGTTTTGCTGAACCACTCTCTGGGGAATTAAGATACACTTGGCTATGTTCTTTAGCTGAACCTACCTTGGTACCTTGGAGGATAGAACAATTAGACTGCTCAGACAATTCTTTTTATTGCCCCTGTTTCTAGTGTCACCTGCAATTAATTCTTTTGTTTCGTATGCAAATATTTATGAGTTAGCAAATTATTGTCAATGCATATATCACAAATTGAACCTTGGACGTTCTTCGCAAAACAAAACAGAAAAAGAAAAACACTTGGCACGTTTAACTGAAAATATATTTGTATTGATTTTGAATAGCCTGAAAATAGGCGTTTTGTGTACAAGAGGCTGACGTCCTAGTAAGAGGAACGTCGCCGAACAAAAGAGTTTATACAAGTTTTGTACAAAAGAAATAAAACAGCTGTGTGAAATATGAATGATCCACTGGGTTTCAATTCTGCTATTGCCTTTATAACTCTGAGCGTCTCATCACTTGATGACCTTGGTTGAAGGTGAAGCTGACTGATCGATGCCGTCTGAACTTGATGTAGATACCGGATTCTGGATGCAAAGTGACCCAATGAGACATAGTATTACGCTTTATCCCTAATTTTTGCCTGGACCGCCCTCTCGGGTTTTCAGTCCACCGGGATACCCATTTTTGCCCAAGCCGCCTTTTCAAGTTTTCGACTTGCCGGGTGTACAGATTTTTCATTTTCATCCCTTCATTTTGCCCGAACCCTTTTGGTTCGACGGGAAGCCCTAATTTTTGCCTAGGCATGTCAGCCTAGCGGGTCTTTTTTCATGCGTAGTATTTTTTAACTATGTCTGCATTGGCGGGGTGAGGAAGGTCGTCACCATCCATGTTGGTTAAGATCATTGCTCCTCCTGAGAACACATGCTTAACCACAAATGGCCCTTCGTATGTAGGGGTCCATTTGCCCCTTGGATCACTCTGAGGAAGGATGATTCTCTTGATCACCAGATCCCCAACTTGATATTCCTGTGGTCTGACCTTTTTGTTAAATGCCCTGATCATTCGTTTCTGATACGTCTGACCATGACAGATAGCAGCAAGTCTCTTTTCATCAATGAGATTGAGTTGATCAAGTCGTGTCTGGATCCAATCATCCTCGCTCAGGTTTGCATCCTTCATTATCCGGAGAGAGGGAATTTGCACTTCGATCGGCAAGACTGCCTCCATGCCATAAACTAGAGAGAAAGGAGTTGCCCCGGTTGACGTCCTAGCTGAGGTACGATACCCATGCAGAGCGAACGGTAACATCTCGTGCCAGTCTTTGTAAGTTACTGTCATCTTCTGCACGATTTTCTTGATATTCTTGTTTGCTGCTTCTACAGCCCCATTCATCTTCGGTCTGTAAGGAGAAGAATTGTGGTGCTGTATCTTGAACTGTTCGCAAAGCTCAGCAATCATCTTATTGTTCAGATTGGTACCGTTGTCTGTAATAATCCGCTCAGGGACGCCGTATCGACAGATCAGATTGTGCCGGATAAACCGTGCTACAACAGTCTTGGTTACTGTAGCGTAGGATGCTGCCTCGACCCACTTTGTGAAATAATCAATCGCCACTAGGATGAAGCGATGTCCATTAGATGCCGTAGGTTTTATCTCGCCGATCATGTCTATGCCCCACATTGCAAACGGCCAAGGCGCAGTCAGAACGTTCAGGGGAACCGGAGGAACATGCACCTTGTCTGCATAAATCTGACACTTGTGGCATGTCCTGGAGTGTTGGTAACAGTCGGCTTCCATCGTGGACCAGTAATATCCTGCCCGTAGGATTTTCTTAGCCATAGTATGTCCACTGGAATGTGTACCAAAGGTCCCTTCATGTAGCTCTTCCATGATTCTTTCCGCTTCAATCTTATCCACACAACGCAGTAAGGTTGAATCATGGTTTCTCTTGTACAAGATGCCGTTGCTTAGGAAGAACTTGGCTGCAAACCTCCTCAGAAATTTCTTATCATTGACAGAGGCACCTTCAGGGTATTCCTGAGCTTCCAGATATCTCTTTACTTCGTGGTACCAAGGCTTCTCAGTCACCAATTCAGTTTCGAGATCACAACAGTATGCCGGTTCGTCCAGTTTCCAGATGATGATCCGGGGAGCTTCATTATCCCATTTAACCTTGAACATTGAAGACATTGTAGCTAACGCGTCCGCTAACTGATTCTCTTCTCTCGGAAAGTGCTCAAAGGTTATTTCTGTGAAGTGGGGAATCAGGGTCAACACACATTCTTTATAAGGAATCAAGTTTGGATGTTTCGTATCCCACTCTCCTTTGATCTGATTGATCACAAGAGCGGAATCTCCGAAAACACTTAGAAATTTGATCCTTAGGTCGATCGCAGCTTGAAGACCCATGATACACGCCTCATACTCCGCCATGTTGTTGGTACAGTTGAAACATAGCCGGGCAGTGAGTGGAGTATGAGTACCTTGAGGAGATATGATGATGGCGCCGATACCATTTCCCAAAGCATTGGAGGCTCCGTCAAAGTGCATAGACCATCGGGATCCTGGTTCAGGTCCTTCATCCGGTCCAGGTACTTCACAATCAGTCACTATCATGATGCTTTCATCCGGAATCTCGAAGTTCATTGATTGGTAGTCATCTACAGCTTGATGAGCTAAGTGGTCTGCCAGTACACTCCACTTGATGGCTTTCTGGGTTGTGTACTGAATGTCGTATTCCGTCAAGATCATTTGCCATCTTGCAATTCTCCCGGACAGAGCAGGCTTTTCGAATATGTACTTTATAGGATCCATTTTTGAGATCAACAAGGTAGTGTGAGTCAGCATATACTGTCTCAGCCGGCGAGCAGCCCATACCAAAGCACAGCAAGTTTTCTCGAGCAGTGAGTATCGGGTCTCACAGTCGGTACTTTTTGCTAAGGTAATAAATGGCGTGCTCTTTTCGGCCAGACTCGTCATGCTGCCCCAGCACACACCCCATTGAGTTGTCAAGCACTGTCAGGTATAGTATCAGAGGTCTCCCTTCAATCGGTGGCATAAGGATAGGTGGTTCTTGGAGATACTCTTTGATTTTGTCGAAAGCAGCCTGACATTCATCGTTCCAACGTACTACCTGATCTTTCTTCAGCAGCTTGAAGATTGGCTCACAGGTAGCAGTCAGATGAGATATGAATCGAACGATGTAATTCAGACGTCCTAAAAAGCCTCTGACTTCCTTCTCTGTCTTAGGGACTGGCATCTCTTGAATAGCTTTGACCTTAGCAGGGTCCACTTGAATACCTTTATCACTGACCACGAAGCCTAGCAACTTTCCAGATCTTACCTCGAAGGTGCACTTGTTCGGGTTCAATCTCAGCTTATACAGTTTCAACCGGTCAAACAACTTCTGTAGATGATCTAGATGTTCTTCCTCAGTCTGGGACCTAGCGATCATGTCGTCAACATACACTTCTATCTCATGATGGATCATGTCATGAAATAAGGCAACCATGGCACGTTGGTAGGTTGCCCCAGCGTTTTTCAACCCGAACGGCATGACCTTGTAACAGAAGGTGCCCCACTGGGTAACAAATGTAGTCTTTTCCATGTCTTCAGGTGCCATCTTGATCTGATTGTAACCTGAAAAGCCATCCATGAAAGAGAATACCTTGTGCTGAGCCGTATTATCAACAAGGACATCAATGTGAGGTAAGGGGAAGTCATCCTTGGGGCTGGCCCTGTTCAGATCCCTGTAGTCAACACACATTCTGACCTTACCGTCCTTCTTAGGTACCGGCACCACGTTAGCAACCCACTGAGGGTAAGAAGTTACTGCAAGGAACCCCGCATCAAACTGTTTCATGACTTCGGCTTTAATCTTCTCAGACATCTCTGGACGCATCCGACGGACCTTTTGCTTAACTGGAGGGCAGTCTTCCTTAGTCGGCAAGTGATGGACGACAATATCGGTATCCAACCCGGGCATGTCTTTGTAGGACCAGGCAAAGATCTCCATATAGTCATGTAACATCTTGGTTAACCGTTGCTTCACGCTGAGCTCTAGGTTGGCACCAATCTTTACCTCTCTCCTGTCTGCTTCAGTACCCAGGTTTATTGTTTCCACTGGCTCTTCATGGGGTTGAATTGCCCTCTCTTCCTGAAGCAACAGTCTTGCAAGCTCGCCAGGCACTTCGCAATCGTCTTCACCTTCGTCTTCGGCTAAGTTGATCGGATTTTCGAAGTCATAATTGGCAGTAGCAGAGCTGTTATCAGTAAGATCCAGAGTGGATTGGAACCTGTATGAGTGAGTGTGTGTGTAAATACAGCTGTTTTGAAAATTATGTAAAGGGAAGGAAAGACAGAAAAGGAACACAATATTTGTAATGCGAAAAACGTCCAAGATTTTCATTCATGATGTATAAAATGACAGTTTGTATGCCCTCACAAATAGAACCACGGTGCCTCGGGTAAGACACCGGGTCATAGGGTTTATCATTGTTTATTACAAAATATAACGAAACAAAGAAATTTATTACTGCGTCACAAAGGTAACAGGGGTATGATCCTTAGCAATCCAGTTGTTCAATCCGCCTTCGGTCGTCGGATAAATCCAGCTGTTGAATTCTGCTTCGTCCACTTCATGGTCTTCCCCAACAGCATTCACTCCTGAGCTTTTAATAAATACCGGAGGCCTTCCGATCTTCGCTTTCCTCGTAACTCTCTGACCTTTTGTGGTAAAACCCAGCCCAAGTTTATCAGTCTTCTGGGTGAAGTCTGGAAGTCTGCCCCAGTCGGCACATTCACCCTTCTGCACTACAGTCCTGGCATCCTTCAGGGAAGCCATCTTCAAAGGACCACTTGCTTCCGTTGTTTCTGCTGCAATTGGAAACACCTCCTCGAAATGCTGAAAGGGGGTCTCAATAAACTCCCCATCCATCTCAATGTACCTGAAGGAGTTCAGGTGGCTCACCATATATTCTTCCTCTCCTTGCACGGTGACAATCTTCCCTCTGACGGGATACTTCAGCTTTTGATGCAAGGTAGAGGTCACTGCCCCAGCCTTATGTATCCAGGGTCGACCCAGCAGACAAGAGTAAGATGGACGGATATCCATTACATAAAAAGTGGAGTCGAACACCTGAGAGCCCACACGAATTGGAATGTCAACCTCTCCGTGGACCATCCATTTTGAACCGTCAAAGGCCCTGACGATGATGTTGCTGGGTTTCAATTCCAGGCCTTCATAATCTAGACGATCCAGAGCCTTCTTGGGTAGCACATTCAAAGATGACCCAGTATCAACCAACACATGTGCCAAGGTGGTGCCCCTGCATTCAATTGAGACATGCAGAGCATCATTATGGTCTCTCCCCTTTGCGGTCAAGTCAGCATCTGAGAAACCCAAGCCATTATCTGCCGTTAGGCTTGCCACGCAATCAGTGAACTGGACTGCAGAGGTTTCATGTGGCACATGGGCCGTCTTGAGGAATGAGATTAGGGCCTTTGCATGGGCCTCGGAGCACAGCAGTAAAGAGAGCATGGAGATCTTGGAGGGCGTATGCCCCAGCTGTTCCACAACATTAAAATCGCTCTTCTTTATGATCTTCAGAATCTCCTCCATTTCTTGTGGGGAGGCCTCAGCAGTTATGGGTACGGGTGCCTCCATCTGGGCAGGCTCAACTTCAATTCCCTTGCCCCGAGCATTGGATGACTCGGCAGCAGGAGAAACAATCGGATCAGCAGCAGGACCAACAACTTGATCGGCAACAGGAATAGGTGTACTGGTAGGAATTATCAGGAGCGGTCTTCGGGCAGCAGGCGGTGCAATGTCAGGCGAGAAGAGCCTGCCACTGCGGGTAACTTTGGCTGGGCCAGTGATGTCACAGATGTTGGCGCCAGCGTTGAGCTCTTGTTTAATCCCGTTTATATATACATCTGCCCCATAGTGCCAAGGGACAGCTTTATCAGATACATAGGGCAGGGGCCCTGGAACAGTAATAATAACGGGCGCAACGGTCATGATTTGAGTGGGCTTCTTCGGGAGAGCCGGGATTGGGTTATTGAAAATAGTCACCACAGAAACTTCTTCCATTGGAACCAAACGAACAGCAGACTTCTTGAATAGAATCTCCTTGCTATCCATTAAGCTTTGGATGCCTAACTTTAGCAAGGGACAACCGAATGGGGACACAACACAGAACAGGCAACCCTCACTACAACCCGGAAATAAGCCGGCCTGCAGTAGGTTCTTCTTAACGATCTTTAGAGGAGTGGCTAGATCATCCACAGAAACAACATAAACGTCTTCATCAACAGCATTTACCCCGTGCTGAGGCATAGGGGCAGTAACTACATTCGGCTTTGCAGGCGCCTCGAATTGTATCTCCTTTGTATCGATAAGGTCTTGCACCTTATTCTTCAACGCCCAACAGTCATCGGTAGAGTGCCCCGGGCTTTCTGAATGGTAGGCACAACGAGCATTCGGATTGTACTTGGGAGATGTTGTATTAGGGAATTTTGGAGCCTCCCTGACAGTCACCAAATTGGTTGCGAGCAACTGTGGCAGGATCTACGATAAGGTCATGTTTAACCGGGTGAACTCCCTCCGGGGTCTTTCAGCCCTTTGAGAATTATTTGGCCGAGGAGCGGCAGCAGGCTTAGCAATCATCACCGCACTGACAGATTGGCGGTGTTCAGGTCTCTCTGATTTCCTAGAACCATACACGGCACTAGACTCCTTCTTGAATGGTTTCTTTTCCGAACTAGATGAGGCACCCTTCGCAATCTTCCCAGACTTCAGCCCAGCCTCAATTCTCTCTCCAGTCAGAATCAAATCAGTGAACCCTGCAGACGAATTCCCAATGAGATGGTTGAAGAATGGTCCAGATAGGGTCCCCAAGAACATGTCGACCAACTCTCGATCAGTCAATGGTGGCTGCACCCTGCCAGCCAGGTCTCTCCACTTCTGAGCGTACTCCTTAAAACCTTCGCTTGCACCTAACGCCATACCCTGGAGTTGGGTACGTGTGGGGGCAAGGTCGGCATTATACTGGTACTGCTTGTAGAAAGCAGTAGCCAACTCCTCCCAGTTACGAACTTTGGTCCCATCCAGCTGATAGAACCATTCGAGATGAGTCCCTGAAAGACTCTCCTGGAAGAAGTGGATCCATAGATTCTTATCCGCAGAGTACGGCTGAATTTTCCGAACATAGGACCTCAAATGCAGCTTGGGACAAGACGCCCCGTCATATTTGGAGAAGGTTGGTGCCTTGAACTTATGCGGGATAATCACACCAGTTGACAAACCCAGATCTCCGAAATCCAGCCCAGGTGCCTGCTGCACCTCCATGGCCTTCAACCTGTCCTCCAGTTGCTTGTATCTGTCATCTGCAGGAGGGTATTGCTCTTCATCAAAATCTGTCTCGTTGTCGGAGACGACCGGACTAGGAACCTTCACTTCTGCCTGAGAAGGACTCTTGCCAACAGAAGAACCAGCCTCTTCATGCTGTAGAGTATTACCAAACCTTCGGCCCGAGTTGAACAGAACAGTTCTTCTCTTCTTCTTCTTCTCCTTCTTCAGGAGCATAGCCTTCAGTTCTTCTTGGCCTTTAGCCAGACCCTTGATTAGTTCTTGAAACTGCGCATTCTGCGCCTGGAGAGCCCTGATTGATGTCTCGGTTGATGCAGATTCGGGATTCATGATGCTGAAATAAACAGCGAAGAACTGTAAGCAACCTGAAAAGTGGAAAAACCTGCTATGCACATGATGTATGAAATGCGTATGGATTATGTTTTCAAAGACAATCGGGAATCAACTTCGTAAACAAAATGAGAACACACTTCATTAGATTCAACTTTGCAACTGAAATTATTCAACAAGGTTGCCCTTAGGCGTTACATGAAAGGAAATACTGGAAAGGAAATAAAACTGTAAGAACACATCTGGAACTCCTTATTGATCCCATGGTCTCCTCTTCTCAGTACGGATGTATGCATTCAGAGCTCTCTCATTCTCCAACTGCTTCGTCAGCTTCTGGATCTTTGATTCCTGCTCGTTGAACTTTTCCCGGTAAGAATCCCGCTCTTCTTGCAGCTGCGACCAGGATCTCTTCAATGTCTCATAATCAGTAGGTATCTGAGGAGGAAGAACAGTTGGAGGAACACCATCTTTGTCAGGACACTCGAGAATGACGGGTCTGACAGCTTCATACGGCATACCTAACTTCTGAGCACGGATGCGAACCCATTTGTAGTAGGCTTCCATAGGTAAAGAAGTCTTTGGCCCTAGCTCTTGTGGGTCAGCTTTATGAACCTTGTCCCAAGCCTTGATGAACCTACGACGCAGCTCGTCACTATCCACCTGAAGTTCAAAACTGGTGTGAGGCACTAACATCTCATGGGGACCTGCTCTTCTTGCTCTTCCAAACTGACGGAGTGCTAGACATGGATTGTACGAGATCCCTCCTTGAGTACCAATCAGAGGAACATTAGGATACTCCCCGCATCGATCAATAATAGCTATCTCATCCAAACCTCTGCAAGTCCAAATGATGTCTTTATCGGTGAGAGACATTAACCTATGAGCCCAACCTCCTCCTTCTTGGTTCTTCAGCACGAACTTAGGGAGGTGCGAAATAAACCACCTCGCCAACAAAGGGATACAACACCATAGGGTTCCTCGTCTTCGGGTAGTACGGGCATGAAGTTGTTGCAAGATGTCACCCAAGAGAGTGGGCACTGGATTCTGAGACATAAAGATCCTTATGGCAGTGACATTGATGAAGTTGTCAGGATTAGGAAACAGGACTAACCCATAGATTAGGAGAGCCAAGATGTCTTCATATGCCCTAAAGTCCAGGTCATTCCAGAAATTATTAGCCTTACCAATCAGAAACTTGGCCAAGAAACCCTTAACTCCGCTTCTAGTTACCCAGTTGTCTGTTACCTCTTGATGGGTCAAAGGAAGAGCTGCAGCCACATCCTCAAGCCTGAGGGTCTTTTCCCAACCAGTAAAGGGAGTCTGATCCAAGATAGGGATACCAAGCAGATTAGAGAACTCTTCCAGGGTAGGGACCAGCTGGAAGTCTTGAAAGGTGAAGCACTGGTGCTGAGGGTCATAGAACTGGGTCAGAACACTCATCAACTGTTGATCCCGCTTTGCAGTGACTAAACTGAGAAGAGAACCATGCCTCTGAATGAAGGAAGTGGTGTTTGGAATTCTGCTAACCAATTCATCAAGAAACTCAGGTGAACGAGCAAAGTTGAACCGGATAGTATTCCTTCGCACATGCATCATAATGTCCTACAAAACAGAGCAAAGATGAAACCCTCTTGTCTTTGAAATGGTCAGTTCTTATGCAGGGTGCATGCAATGCTCATGATGCTATGATGTTATGATAAAGCACACCACATACAGATACAAAGGCAAACATAGTAAGGCACACAAGTCACACAAGGCAAGCCCCTAAAGTTTAGGCCAGCATGAGGTCTAGGTACTACCCTCTTTCAGTTTGTTGGTTCATACCTGTCCTAATCAAAAGTAACCGGGTTCTTAGAGGATCCCAATATCATTGACTACCCTCAATCGGTCATAACTCCAGCATCGCAATCTTTTCTTGCGGCCAGAACCATCACGAGAGTTTAGCCTCAATGGGCGTAGCATACTGCTACAATTCTAAAGGCCAAGTTGTGTCAATTAAGGTTCTAAGGTTGTTGGTGCTTAATGACTCCTTAGAAGACCCATATTCTCCTCGTTGCGACACAAGGGATATCGGTACAGACTAAGGTGCCACACCAACGTAGCCACTGCTTCACCTGTGTCGGTCTACGCCGGACAGGTCCCTCACAGCTTATGCTACCTAAACAGGGTATCCCCAGATCCGGGTTAGGATCTATGTATCTCCGATGCAACCCACAATAGTAAAGCAAGCAAATCAATACAAGTGAAAACACAGTTATGACCTAGCCCTAAGGTACACCTCACTTTAAGTTTAAATCCCCAGCAGAGTCGCCAGTTCTGTGATCGGTGGATCTGGAACTGACTGTTTAACGCTGGTTCACGAAATGTCGCGGAAGCAAGAGTCGCCACCGTCTTTTATTTTCTCCAAATGGAAAGGACAAAATCACAGAAAAATTCCTTAAAGAGATTGCTCTCGGTTCGGGAGGTAGGTTATAGAAAGGGAAGGTGTTAGCACCCTTTCTATCCATGGTTATCCATGGGCTCTTAGATACTTGCTCATTGTGTTTTCAAAAATGTTTGCTTGCTTTTCAATTGTGGGTTTAAAAAAGTTTGTTTGAAAAATTTCAGTTCGACTCGTACGTCAAAGTGTTTGAAAAATTTGCTTTGAAAGCTTTTGAAAATGTGTTGGTGTGAAAAGTCTTTTTGAGTTTGTTTTGAGATTAGAGCAAGTATCCTTGAGAACCTACCTACCCTAAGGAATTCGTCTGTGTAAATGTCCTTTAAAGTAGTGCCATCCCACCATTGAGAGGTAGGTAGCACCACCGTTGGAGGTGTTCGGGTCAATTCGAGTTTAGGGACATGGTGATCACCGGAGCAATAGGAAGACACCTTAGAAGCTACCCTCATGCCAGGTTCCCGGATCATGAGGACTTACTAAGACATCCTCTACTCGACGATCACCTTTCGAGGCAACAGTGAGGCGTACCCTAAGGGTGGTGTGTGCGATTCGTGTGTCGTTTTCATTGATATTTGTCTTGTCATGTTTGTTGTGATCTACGCTTGATTTTATTATGGCCATTCATTCTTGCATGCTTATTTAACAGTTAAAAGTTGCGGGAAAATAAATCTACAACTATTACAAATGGCGCGGGTCCACATCGCCAAAATTAAATCGGACCCGATTTGACGGAAAATAAATAAAGCGAATAAAAGTGCGAAAAGTATAAATTGTTACAACGCTTTGGGAGAATTACATAATTATTTAAACGACATAAAATAAATGTGCGAAATTAAATAAGTTACAAACATGGGCGTTGGACCCTTTTGCAAAAATTAAAGTTAATGAAGAATTAAAATCAAAATTAAATGTTTTTTTTGGTATTTTATGTTTTTTAAGATTTAATGGAAAAGAATTAATTAAAAATTAAAATGAAGCGTCAAACCCTAATTCTAATTATTTTTGGGTTATTAAGAAAGATATTGAATTTTTAACCTAATTTAAACCTAAATGATTTATGTACAATTTAATTATGAAAATAAATAAATAATAATATCATGATAAAAAGGAAAAATTAAAAAGAATAGAAATTGTTAATTAACCTATTTCTACCTTTTTTATATTTAATATGAAAAGAATTAAAATTGCAAAAATCCTAATTAAAACTAAATTCATTATATGTTAATTTATTTACAAGAAAATAATTATAATAAAAATATTTATTATTTTTTGGTCTTTTCTGATTTTTTTGATGTTTTTATATTTTTTGTAAAAATACTGAATTAAATTAAAACAATAAAACAAATAAAAATAATAATTAAAAAAGATATGAGAAAAATAAAAACATTTGCAAACCAGGGTGGGAGTGTAGTCCCAATTTGTGAGGTATGGACTTGAGAAGCCTGGCCCATTATTCTGAAGCCTCCTTTGACTTTTTGCTAGCATGTGGATACGTTGACTTAAGCCTACAGCGTTCTTTGAATCTTGGCCATTGATCTGATTCCACTAAGTACATGGACGTCCGGATGATGATGGAGCATGGTACGCTTCAACGTTATGCCTGCATGAGAACTTATATGGAAAAAGAATATTGGAATTGTACAGACCTGGGACTTGAACCCAGGTCTTTAACGTTGCCAGCACAACCACTTGCCACTGAACCATCGCTTATGCATTTAACATATAATAACATATAAACATAATAAATAAAACATGATGTTAGTGGGTTAAAAACGCGCGAGATTCAAAAGAACCACTGGCCGTTGGACACGAGGTCATCTTCTTCAATTTTCCTGAAAACACAAATATGAGGCAACGGTTTTTAAGCGTTGCTGTAGAAGGCTTTTGAAAAAATAGCGACTAGCGCTAGGGTGTATATAAATTGATCGCGAAGGTCAAGATTTCTTCGTCCAGATGCACTGAATCCAACCATGGTATTGAGGTGGCTGAATTTTACGTGATTAAGAAACCCCTAATTGGGAGCTCTGCAAACCCTAGACGGCATCAATGGCCAAATCACATATATTGCACAAAAACGAAATTAATTGGTATGGTTAGCATCAGAACATTATGAGGAACAAGAATCAATAAACAAAATGTTATGAGGATGCGTAAATTTCAAAACACGATGATGAATTTTTCACTATGTATCTTGCATTCTGTATACCAATCTCGTGCGTTTGGAGGGCTGTTAATGGTTGGAATGTGATCAGTGAAGCTTCAGGAAGCCAATGGAATAGGAATTAGGGCTTGAATCCACCTAGAAAGTTGATTTCAGAATTGAACTTTCTTGACAATTTTCCAAGTTTGCAATGGTATTTTCAGCGCAGCATTTTGTCTCCAAGGCTTAGGGTTGTATTCCTGATTACGTATAGAAGCAATTAGGTTAACAAATTTCAACAAAATCTCTTGTAATTATGGATTGAAGATTTGATTTTATTCCATTATATTTTCAATCTTTTTCACATGGTTTTTGTGCAAATTATGATCAATTCAATCCAATTCTTCCTAATCAGCATGTGCACGAAATATTGACCTTGAAATGTGTACAAAAAGATTTGTTTGGTTCATTTAGATATTTTTCACACATTTAATTAATTTAATTGAATTAATATAAATAATAATCCAAATAAATAAATAAAAAATGAGAAAATGCTTCCCTTTGGGCCAAGTGGTCGTGCATAGGCTTGGAATGATGAATCATGGAAGAAAATAGGCCCATTAGCAATTTTAGACCATTTGAATCAAAGTTGACTTTTCAAAACATCCAAAAATTTCCCAACTTCCACAAGGCATAACTTGCTCAATTTTTAAGCTTTTCTCATGTTCTTGGACATTTTGGAAAGGTCTTTGAGTCCTTTAACCAATGCCTTTGGTCCCATGTCATTTTGATTTACCAATCTCAAGTTATGGCCTTTGACTTAAAGTCCCTTTTTGTTGACCTTTGAAAATGACCTATAATGTTGAAATTGATAACTTTTTGTGTGAGCATTTCTTGGACTTGGAATATGAAGATGAATTGTAGGAAATGTCTTTCTCTTCAAAATGAGCTTTGGATGGAATTTTTCTGATAATCCATGTGAAAGTTAAGCCCTGGTCAATTTCAGTTGACTTTTTCAGCTGTCCAAATATAGTAACTTTTGCATCTTTGATGATTTCTGAGCCAAATTTTGAGAATCATGATCAAGCATTGATCAAATGATGTTTGTGGCTTCAAAATGATATGTTGACAAAAAATTTGAACTTTTGACTGCCAAATGACCATTTTGCCCCTACAGTTGACTGTAGTGCAGTTTAGGGTTTTGACTGTGCAATTTTGAGCTGAATGCCTTGAAACTTGGTATGAGGATGCTTGACTATCTTTGTAAGCATATGAGACTTGATTGGACCTTTGAAAACTTCATTTTCTTGATCAGAATCCAAACCCTAGTTTTGACTGTATAGGAGACAGTTGAGCTGCACAACCCTTGGGGAATTTTGTGACTTGGCTTGGCAATTTCTTGAAGAATATGGGAGGGCAAATTTTGGGGTACAACACATTGGCGTCGTGATCGTATCTCCTGAAGGTTGTCATACTCCGTTCACCGCCCGATTAAGTTTTAACTGCACCAACAACATGGTGGAGTATGAAGCGTGTATCATGGGCCTTCGAGCAGCTATTGACCTAAGGATTAAGTTCTTGAGTGTGTCCGGAGATTCCACTCTAGTGATCATTCAGATCAAAGGCGAGTGAGATACAGAACACCCAAATCTTATTCCTTACAAAGAGTATGTATTGACGTTGCTTCCACATTTTGAGGAGATAACCTTTGAACACTTCCCCAGAGAGGAGAATCAGTTAGCGGACGCGCTAGCTACTATGTCTTCCATGTTCAAGGTCAGGTGGGACAATGAAGCTCCCCAGATTACCATTGAGAGGTTGGACAAACCTGCACATTGCTGTGATATTGAGACTGGAGAGGTAACATATAAACCCTTGTTTCCCGAGGTAAAGAGGTATCTTGAGGCTTAAGCATACCCCGAGGGTGCATCTGTTAATGATAAGAAATTCTTGAGGAGATTCGCGGTGAAGTTCTTCATCAGCAATGGTGTCCTTTACAAGCGTAACCATGATTCAACCTTACTTCAATGTGTGGATAAAAACGAGGCAGAAAGGATCATGGTAGAGTTACATGAAGGTACCTTCGAAACTCATTCCAGTGGACACACCATGGCAAAGAAAATCCTGCGAGCAGGATACTATTGGTCTACCATGGAAGCCGAATGTTATCAGCATTCTCAGACCTGTCATAAGTGCTAAGTCTATGCTAATAAGGTGCACATACCTCCAGTTCCTCTAAACGTCTTGGCAGCTCCTTGGCCCTTTGCAATGTGGGGAATTGATATGATTAGCAAGATCAGACCTACTGCATCCAACTGGCATCGTTTCATCCTGGTAGCAATTGATTACTTTACGAAGTGGGTTGAAGCAACTTCCTTTGCTACAGTGACCAAGAACGTCGTGGCACAGTTTATTCGGCACAATCTGATATGTCGATATGGTGTACCAGAGAGGATTATTACAGACAATGGTTCAAATCTTAACAATACAATAATCACCAAGCTCTACAAGCAGTTCAAGATACAACATCACAACTCTTCTCCTTACCGACCGAAGATGAATGGGACTGTTGAGGTGGCTAATAAGAATATCAAGAAGATTGTGCAGAAGATGACGGTGACGTACAAAGATTGGCACGAGATGTTACCATTTTCTCTTCATGGGTACCTAACCTCGGCACGAACTTCAACAGGGGCAACACCTTACTCTTTAGTGTATGACATGGAAGCAGTCTTACCTATTGAAGTTCAGATACCCTCTCTTCGGATTATGAAGGATGCAAGTTTGAGCAAGGATGATTGGATCCAGACCCGACTTGATCAGCTTAATTTAATCGACGAAAAGAGACTTATTGCTATTCGTCATAGTCAGACGTATCAAAAGCGGATGATCAAGGCATTTAACAAGAAAGTCAGACGACAAGAGTATCAAGTTGGGGATCTGGTGATCAAACGCATTATCTTACCTCAAGGTGATCCCAGGGGCAAATGGACCCCTACGTACGAAGGGCCATTTGTGGTTAAGAACATTTTCTCAGGAGGAGCTATGATTCTAACCACCATGGATGGTGACGACCTTCCTCACCCCGTCAATGCAGACATAGTGAAAAAATACTACGCATAATCAAAGACCCGCTAGGTTGACTGGCCTAGGAAAAAATAAGGGCTTCTCGGTGAACCAAAAGGGTTCGGGCAAAAATAAGGGATGAAAATGAAAAATTTGTACACCCGAAAAGTCGAAAACCTGAAAAGGCAGCTTGGGCAAAAAAGGGTATCCCGGTGGACTGAAAACCCGAAAGGGCGGTCCAGGCAAAAATTAGGGATCAAAGCGTAACACTATGTCTCATTGGATCACCTTGAAACCAGACTTCGGTATCGACTATCAAGCTCAGACGACGCTAATCAATCTGATCTACCTTCAACCAAGTAGCAAAGTGATGAGATGCTCGAGGATATAAAGGCGATAGCAGAGTTGGAACCTAGTGGGATTATTCACATAACTGTTTTTCTTTCTTTTACACAAACTGTATAGTTTCTATGGTTCGGCAGCATTCTCTTACTAGGATGTCTCCTCTTGTACAAAACGTCTATTTACAGTCCGACTTCAAAATCAATACGATTCATTTTCACAAATAAATTTCAAATTGTTTTTCTTTTTCTTTTTGTTTCGCAAGAACGTCCAATGTTCGTTTTTGATATATGCATTTGACAATAATTGCTGCTCATAAATATTTACATACGAAACAAAAGACGATTACTCGTAATATCAGGAACAGGGGCAAATAAGAAATGTCCGAACCACACAGTTTCTCTATCCACCAGGTATAGGGATAGACCTAGTTGGAGAAAACGATTGAAGGTACATTCACTCCCCGTAGAGTAAGAAAAAGACAGTGATATTAGCGGTCCCGGACAGGATACCACTCTCCCCAGCTGAGGCTCACAACCGTGAATGAGTCAGCAAGATTCTCCCCAATAAGAGTTTAATTATCATCAGCACTAGAAAGTTATCCCCAGTGGAGTTTGGAGAGTTATCCCCAGTAGAGTCTGGAGGATTGTCCCCAATAGAGTCTAAAAGATTATCCCCAGTGAAGTCGCCACTGGAAAAAACATCTCCAGCGGAGTTCATTCCTTTTACAAACAGAAACTCAATTCCGAACAGAGTGCATCATCGCCAGCCGAGGTTATTTATCCAAATCAACGGGTCCTCTAACAGAGCATATCCTCCCCACATAGTCATTTTCTCGTCAATTTATTCCCCAGCAGAGTTATTCTACCCTGCAAGATTATTCTCACAATCACTTCATTCACTATCCCCAGCGAAAACGAAGAATTCAACTTTTGTTCTCTCCAACAACAGTTAGGGATTTATTTTCCCAAACTCGGACGTGCCACAATAGAATTTCATGTTCACATATCATGACGTGCGCATACATATTGCATAGAGCATAATCCTATTTATTTTGAGAATATCATCATACAATGCATGTCATGCATCATATACGATTAATCATGTACCTTTTCAGGAAAGATGGTTATCATCAACAACTTCCAGCAAGTTCAAGATTAACTCCGAAAACTAAACAGAGTAATTATATGCACGATCAAATGCAGCTTCACATGGGTTTATCCTGAAAAATCTTACACGGGTCCTTTCTCATATATTTCTGAATGAAGTTTTACACAAACTTATCCCGAAGTGACCTTACCCCGGTTCCTTCTGAAGTTTTACACGAACTTATCTCAAAGTAACCTTACCCCGGTTCCTTCTGAAGTTTTACACGAACTTATCTCAAAGTAATCTTACCCCGGTTCCTTCTGAAGTTTTACAGTAACTTATCTCGAAGTAATCTTACCCCGGTTCCTTCTGAAGTTTTACACGAACTTATCTCGAAGTAATCTTACCCCGGTTCCTTCTGAAGTTTTACATGAACTTACCCCGAAGTAACCTTACCCCGGTTCCTTCTGAATTTTTACACGAACTTATCCCGAAGTAACCTTACCCCAGTTCCTTCTGAAGTTTTATACGAACTTATCTCAAAGTAACCTTACCCTGGTTCCTTCTGAAGTTTTACATGAACTTATCTCAAAGTAATCTTACCCCGGTTCCTTCGGAAGTTTTACACGAACTTATCCCAAAGTAACCTTACCCCGGTTCCTTCTGAAGTTTTACACGGACTTATCTCAAAGTAACCTTACCCTGGTTCCTTCTGAAGTTTTACACTAACTTATCACAAAGTAACCTTACCCAGGTTCCTCCTGAAGTTTTACACAGACTTATCCCGAAGCAACCTTACCCAGGTTCCTTCTCGGTTCAGATGCAGTTTTACCCAAACTCCTCACAAAGCAACCTTACCCAGGTTCCTTCTCGGTTCAGATGTAGTTTTACCCAAACTCCTCACGAAGCAACCTTACCTAGACAGCAGTCCACAACACTGTAATACCCGAACCTATAAAACACGATCGGTTTCACCTTTCCCTAGTAGGTCGCGATGCAGCCTATACATGACCAGATAGCAGTTCATTCCCACCTCCCTGACTAAGAGATGATTCCCCAGTAGAATAACGGACGATTGAAGCTCCTAAAGTTCTATTTATCTCAAGACAGAGATCAGCATTCCCCAGCGGAATCTTCCTCAAAAACAGGTAGACAAGCTCTCACTAAGGAATTATGTGATCAACACTCCTCCAAATGGAATCTGTAAGCCCATTCCTGACATCGCAAGACGGATACCACTTCATGCGAGTGCAAATTTCTGGGCACTCTAGTGTTCAATCATCTTCCACCTTCGGATCACGAAAGGCATGAAAGCCAATCTACATCCTCATGTTTAAGAAGATTGAATAGGGGCAGCTGTTGTACCCCAAAATTTTCTCTCCCATATTTCTCAAAACATTTCAAGAAAGATCCTCAAGTTGCTCAAGGAAATCCAAGGGTTGACCAGACAAGCTCTCTCCTAAGGCAGTCTACCTCATAATTTGGGTTTCATATTGCATCAATATAATTGAGTCCAAGGGATCCCAAATGCTCACCAATTTACTAATATGTTCTCAAGATCATCCATGTCAATTTTCAAGCCTTGCAGAGAAAATTTGCTCAGTCAATTGCTCAAAGGCCTAAAAATCAACTGTGTTAGGGCAAAAGTAAATTGTGGCCTACATACAGTCAAACTTCAATATTTTTGGTCAAAATCCTCATTTTGAAGTATATTTCATCATTTTATCAAGGGTTGATCATGATTCATCAAGGATTGCTCATAATTCATCAAGAATCAAAAGTTGCTAAATTAGGGTTTTGTAGGAAAAGTCAACTCAACTTTGACCAAGCATATCTTTCTCATACTTTATGAGAAATGACCCATCAAAAGCTCATTTTGAAGAGGATGCAATGCTATACAATCCATCTTCATCTCCCAAGTTCAAAATACGCACTCACAAGAAGTTATGAATTTGGACATTATAGGTCATTTTGAAAAGTCAACAAAAACACCTTTTTTGTCAAAGCTTCATACATGAGCATGGAATATCAAATTGAGATGAGACTAAAAGGGTGGCTTATAGTAGATCTCAAGCTTTCTAAAAAGTCAAATAACACCTTCAAAGAGTCAAAATTGAGGAAGTTATGCATTGGTGATGTTGGCCCTTTTTGCAAAGTTGTCAAAAGTCAACTATGCCTAATAATGCAATTTTTGGTAAATGGGCTCAATCGTTTTCACTTGTTTTGAGTTGGAAACATGGTCCACTAGCCCTAGCCTTTTCCACTTGTCATTATATTATTTTTATTATTTATTTTGATTTTTATTTGAATTAAATCATTTTAAATCAAAACAAATCACTGAAAATCCAAAATATTGAAAACACAAGATTTTTTACTTGTTTTAGGTCTTAAATTCCAGCTAGCATGAGATCAAATTCGTGTAAAGGCATGAGGTGCACAAAAGATTGGATTAGGTATATTTTTGGAAGGTTATTCAAAGAAATCAAATCAAGATCAAAGACATTGATGGAGGAAGATTGAGGCCAGGTTTTCAAACCTAATTCAGTCCTTAATACATAAAGAATGTGTGCAGACCCAAAGCAAGGCTAGAGAGAGGCAAAACATCAAGAACAAAACTTGAAAAAAAACAAGAAAAAGTGAAAACACGAATTCATACTTTGAAGCCATTTCAAGATCCTTTGACCATCCCAATCGCTTCCTGGGATCACAAGGGACCTAAACTAATCAAGAACAAGCACTCCCAGGCCTTGAAACTCACTGTAAGTCAGCCACGACCTTGGGCTTTTCTTGAATTCGAATTTCATGATTTAAACATTGTTATCACGAATTAATCGTATATTCTTAATCCTTGGAACATTTGCAAGCTTTCTATAATGTTTAATTTAATTTATATGGACTGTATAATATTTCACCATTGTTAGGGTTTGTAGCTTCGATTTGGGATCTTGGTGTACAGATGAAATTGGGCCACAATTAGGGTGCCATGAAGTTCGTGAGACTGAGACGAATGGATTGGTGCCATCACCACTGATTTATTGTGCTTGTACATGATTTTTGATATGCCCAGGTGTTGTACCCCAAAATTTTCCCTCTCATTTTATCAAGATTTTTCCTCACAAGACCTCTTGGACTCTAGACAGGATTAGGGTTTGCTCAGCTCAAGACCTCCTCTTGCACTGATGACCTGAAATTAGGGTTTGAGTTTGCACAAGGATTTTTGGACCATCAATTCTTCCTATGGCTTTCATAGACCATCTTGGACCCCTAAGATTGCCCATGCCAAGTTTCAAGCCTTGAATCACATTTTTGCCCAGTCAATTGGACAGTTGACCTAAAAATCAACTGTATTGGGGAAAAAGTCAACCATAGCCAATTTACTGTCAAACTTCATAATTTTTTATCCACAACAACATTATAGGCTCCTATGTACCATTTTATCAAGTTTAAACCACAACTCCTCAAGAAATTTGATCAAATCATCAAAAGGGCAAAATGGTCAAAATTAGGGTTTTGACTGAGAAATGACAATTTCTGATTTTTGACCTAGCCAATGACCAATTGGGTTCAAGCATGATTTCAAGAACTCAATGGAATCATCTTGACCTAAACACATAGTTCAAAAGATCTCAAATGCATTGGATTGACAGATGAATTTTCCAGTCAACTGATCAAAAATCAACTGTACACTGAAAAGTCAAACTTTGACTTTTTGGTCAAAATCAAGTGCCAAGGGTCATAATTCATCAAGATATGTCAAAATGTGAAACTTGTTGATCAAGAAACATAATTTTGCAAATTAGGGTTTTAATTTGAAAATTTTCATAACTTGGAATTTTTCTAAGTTATGGAAATTTCTTATTTTTTTCCAACTTTCCACAACTTTTTCACCATGATGCAATTGGATTCAAAGAAAACTTCCAACATGGAAGTTGTAGTCATCCATGAAATATACAACTTTGATTCACAAAGTTTTCCCAAAATATGCTTGGATCTCAAGTTATGATTTTGTGAATAGGGGTCCATAAACTTTTTAACTTAGTGAAATTTTGCCCTATTTTAGGCAGATTTTTGACCTAACTTCATGGAAATTTTTCACCTAGTTCCAAGAGGAATCTCAAAATTAATTTCAAATATGGATTGTAGAGCATGTTGCAAGCTTTCCAAAATGTCCAAGAACTCTTCAAGATCATTTATGGTTAGGGAGAATCGAAGAAAGGAAAATGGCAATTTATCACTTTTGTTCAAGGCATTTTCACAATGTTACAAGTTGCAAATCTGTCCTAGCATGCTTGTACTTGGTATTACAGGTCCTAATCCTTTCTACACTCCATAATTGAATGATAATTTAGTGGACAATGGCTTTATTTTGATCTTTGGAGCATTGTACATTGAATTAATCCATTTATGGCATAAAGTTCATAATACCATTTTGATAAAGCAAGACTTTTACAACTTTGCATTTCTTGAGCCATGGACCTGATCTTTTGTTGCAAACAAGATCCACAAACATCAGGCAAAGTACACCAACCCTATGCAGTCCATAAGCTAGTCTGTGCAGGCCTTTGGCTTTGTCACTTCATCTTTTCTTCAAAAGCAAGCAAACTTGCAAAAGTCAAGGAAGCTTGTGCATCTGATAAAGAGAGGCCTTGGCATTATTCTACATAACTTCAGAACATTGTAACAAGCCAAAGCATGAATTGCTAACATCTCAAACACTCCAAAACACAAAAAACCACATTTCTGCCCAAAACAGGGCAGCTTCTGCAAATCTCAAGCCAAATCAATATTGGCTCGTGCGTTTCTTGATTCAACCCTTGAAACACCTTCCATACATCACACCTAAACTGTCCAGGCCCTTGTCTTGCAACTGTGTGCCATGTTTCAAGCTTCACCATTTTCCCTTTGAAGGTTTGCAGGTTGACTCATGAAGTAAGATTCAAGCATCTACAAGGCAAGCTGAGCATTCGAGAAGCTTGAGAGAACTTCAAGGAAGCTCACAAGAACTTCAGGCCTCACTCAAAGTTCCCATATTGTCATATCCAAACTCAACTGAACAAGCTATTTTTCAAGTTTCTATCTCTCTATTTAGGCATCCTTAGGTCACGATTTGTGAAGCAAAGATGTAGTCCTTAACTTGCTTAAGTTGTACATATGCATAGTTTTTATTTATATTTACTGAGTAGTGAGAATTTGAAGCTTGAAGTTCATGAAAATTTTAGGTCAGAAATTAGGAGTGATAAAATTCTCCTTGATCTTTGAGTGTTAGGTCACAAACTTTATATCACTGTAATCGTGAGATCATGAGCTACATTTTTCATGTTACAAGTTTTTGATTTTATGCAAAGAATAGCAACATACAGGATTGGCTCAGAAACGCGCGCAGGAGGAAGAATCCAACGACAAGGATGAAGTGTCTGGGCCTGGCGCGCCTGGGCCTGGCTTTTCTGACTTTTTGCACCCCCCCCCCCCCCATTTTACTTCTGCACCCCCTGACTTATTATTTTATATTTTTGTATTTTCTTGCATATTTTTATTTTTTGTGCTTGCATTCATTTTTTCCAAATGATAAAAAATACAGAAAAATATTCTCTTTATTTTTTGCATTTTATTATTTTATTTTTTTTGCATAATAAATGGTTTATTAAGATTTTATACTTTATTTTATTAAATAAAACTTGTAAATAATTTTAAAATACTTTACATTTTATTTTATTTTATTTTTCACATAAAAATAATTATTTTCATATATATTTTATTTTTTAAACATTTGTACATAATATTATTATTATTTTTCTTAAACAAAAATGGATAAATAAATATTAGAAAACAATATTTTCTATTAAATCAAAATTAGGGTTTCCCCTTTCAAAAGTAATAATATTATTTTTTCTTATTTTCAGAACTTAAATAATTTTATTTTTACATACATAAAATAATTACAAAACATTTTTGCATATTTATATTTTATTGCATATTTAAATAATTGTTTATTTATTTATTGTACAATAAATTCAATTGGGTTGTAATAGTAAATTAGGGTTTTATTTTGTGTAAATATCCCCATTCAAAACTTGTTTCCCCCTTCCCATAATATTGTTGTAATAGTTTAGATTTACTTTACGCAATTTATCGCATTATATATATGTTTAGTAAATTAGGGTTTGTATGATAAGTCAAAATCAAACAAATAGAATGACCTAATTCAAGACAAACAAAATGCATGAAAATGACCACACATTGCACACAAGCACCTCTAGGGTTTCGCCCACTTGGTTGCCTTAAAACATGGCCATGGTATGCATGCTAGGTATCTTGGCAAAACAAAACAAAACAAAACAAAAGATCATAGTCCCTCGATGACGCTATCACAAAGTTGCCTAAAAACAAAAGATCATAGTCCCTCGATTACGCTATCACAAAGTTGCCTAAAAACAAATGATCTTGGTCCCTCAAAAACATGCTAAAGATACTTGGCACCATTGCTATCATGGTCATACGATGATCCACGCCCGTCCCGTTTAACATCCAAAGATAGGGTTATCTACCAAACCAATGGTAAATCAACAATGTCAAAGGAATAAAAATGTATAGGAAAGACTTTTGAGTAGGTAGAATGCTTCTAGTTACTTGATCAATTTGCAAACAATCCTTGCTATTTTTAAATACACACACACATTTCAAAACAATTTCCAAACAACTTTCAAAACATTGAAACATTTTTCAAAAGACAAACATCTTTGTATACATTCTTACAAACAAGAATCATTACAAAGATTGCCTAAACAAAGGCCTCTTTTCAAAATACTTTCAAAACCATACAAAGCACCATTTCAAACAATTGAAAAAGTAAAGCAAGTGATCTAAAACAAGTAACTAAGAGCCCATGGAAAACCATGGATGAAAAGGGTGCTAGCACCTTCCCTTTTCATAATCTACCCCCCGAACCCAAAAACAATCTCAAAGGTCTTTCCTGTGCTTTTTTACCTTTCCTTTTGGATATAATAAAAGTCGGTGGCGACTCTTCCTAAACCGCAACATTTGATAACACAAACACAAAACCTCAAGTCAGTTCTCCCACCGCATCACACCAGGGTTTTCGCTACAGAGAGTGTTTGTTGGTATAGGTTTGTTGTCTAAAACAATAGATCCTTGGAGAAGACAAAGACGTGGCGGACAACCATTCGCGTGTTTGAATTTCACGCGTTTTGGACTTAGCGTTTTTTCTTTTCATATATTATCATTATTATTTATTGTATATACAAACAGAACAAATGGCTCAGTGGTAGTGGAGTGTGTGGAAAGTGCTTCAGGGCTTGGGTTCGAATCCCAGGTCCCCCAAATTGCTTCATGACTTTTTCTTTTCAGTGATTACGTGCGCACACAAGACCAAGGGTTACCATACGCCTTCACAATCCAGTCTGCCAGGTAGTCAGATGGCCAGATCCAAGGGCCATCAATGGAGGAGCATCATAAGCCTAGTCAACGTGAAGCATGTGATCTTGCAAGTCAGCATGGACCTCCCTGTTTTGGGCCAAGGCTTGCTATCTACACCCCTCCCAAGCTACTTTGTTCAGGCCCAAATTTCTTCTCTATTCTTTTTTTATATTTGTTTTATTTAATTTTATTTATTTATTTTATTTTACTAACCATTTAACTATTTTTCTTTTATCAAAAAATCACAA
The DNA here is from genome assembly GCA_948472305.1 of Vicia faba. Taxonomy (NCBI): domain Eukaryota; kingdom Viridiplantae; phylum Streptophyta; class Magnoliopsida; order Fabales; family Fabaceae; genus Vicia; species Vicia faba. Next base: position 507,486,342 of record OX451736.1, on the reverse strand, counting down.
AAATATTTTTTTTCATCCAATTAAACTTAGAACGTTTATTTTTTATCAAAAATTAAATTAATTTAATTAGGTTGTTAATTTTAGGTAATTTTAATTATTTTGTAAATAACTTAAAAATAATTAGAAAATTAGGGTTTTGTCTAAACTTAATTATATTTTCTTTTTTCTTAAAATAACCAAAAACATAAAAATAGGCCATGTAATTTATTTTCATTAATTAATTTAATTAGCTAATTAATTGTATATTTAATTTTAAAACATAATTATTTTCTTTAAAAAATATTAAAAACAACAAAAACATTTTTTCTTTTAATTAGGTTAAAAAGGGTCAAAACCATAATTTCTTGTCGATCTTAATTTCATCGTGTGCTTTATTATTATTTTTATCCTATTATTGTAACTGCCCACAAGTTGTAATAGTTAATTAGGTCTTTATTTTCATTTACCGCTTTATTTTTAAAGGGTTTGCTTTTGGCTATGTAAATACACGAAGCCTTGTAATAGCTTAGTTTAATTTCTGCACTTTAATTTCTGCAAAATATTAACTGTTAGATGTATGAATAATTAGGGTTGCATGACAAGAATGTATTTAGACTTTAAAACAGTTAACAAACCCTAAATGTGCAAAGATAAATAATTTGAAATTGAATCACTCGCACATGCGCACTCCTAGGGTACGCTCCCACTTGGTTGCCTTAGGTAAACGATCATTGAGTATAGGATGCTTTAGTGATCGTCCTTTTGTCTAAACAAAGATCAAAGTCCCGATTCGGAAAAGTTGCCTCGAAATTGTTGCCTCGAATAATTGATCTAAGACATTAGGTTTATTACTAAGACGTCCTAACATTGCGTTAGTGACCGTACGTCCCTTTCGAATTGACCCTCAAAACTCTAACGACGATGCTACCTACTCACTAATAGTGGGATAATACTGTCTAAAGGAAACGAACATAGAAAAATTCACTTTTTCGAGTAGGTAGATTAGTTCTTAAGTACTTGCTCAATCCAAACAAACTTTTTCACACTTACACTCCTCTTTTAAAACAAAGCTTTCAAAAACACTTCGTAACATTCTTGAAGACAGAAGCAAGAGTTAAATCGAAGTCAAAAACTTTTCAAATCACACAAAGAAGCAATTTTTTTAAAATGATGAGCAAGTACCTAAGATTCCGTAGATAACTACGGATAGAAAGGGTGCTAATACCTTCCATTTCTATAATCTACCCCCCGTACTCAAAAAATATCGAAAAAAGGAATTTTTTTGTGCTTTTTCCTTTCCTTGTTGGATAAAATAAAAGTCGGTAGCGACTCTTGCTTACCGCGACATTTTACGAACACAAACGCAAAACGCAAACCAGCAATTCCTAAAAAGAAACAGTCCCGGTTCTGGCCACCGTATCACACATTGATTTATGATAGTCTGAGAGGCCACCTCAAGCTATGGAATTTGTAGTTTGTTGGGGAAATAAACCTGGTCAAATAGAATATTTTGATGATCTCCTTGGGAAAATGAATTCTTTAGGAGGAACTCCTCAATGCTTCTTTTTTAAAAACCACTAAGTTGGGATAGGGTTTCTAAGAGATTGGAATTCTGGATGTATGAATTTAACTCAGTGGGGAAAATTTTGTTGTAGTAACTCTGTAGGGATATCCCAAATCTTTAAGGAAATGCTCATTATTGTTTTTATGCATATACTTGTTAATAGTTTAATCATATTCATATGCATATATTCATTCAATTTTAGTCATTGGACACTTTTGCACTCAAAACAGAAAAAACAAAAAGTTGTACTTCAAAGTATATTTGTATTGATGTTTTCCTATAAACAGGCGTTTTTATATAAGGAGACAGAGATCCTAGTAAGAGTAAATCGTTGAAATAATGAAAGTAATACAAAGTGAAAACAAAAATAATATCCATGTGGAAGTGATCTCATTGTGTTCCAACTCCTCTATTTCCCCTATGTCTTCGAACATCATCCCTTTCCGTTGAAAGAAGTTGATTGAGTTGATCTTGGACCATTGAACTTAGAACTTGGTAATAAAGATGGCTGCATAGATCCAACGGGACATTGTCATACGCTTTAATCCCTAACTTTTGCCTGGACCTCCCTTTCGGGTTTTCAGTCCACCAAGATACCCAATTTTGCCCAAGCCGCCCTTTTGGGTTTTCGACTTGTCGGGTGTACAAGATTTTGTATATATCCCTAACTTTTTCCCGGACCCTTTTAGTTCGTCGGGATGCCCTTATTTTTTCCTTGGTATGTAAACCTAGCGGGTCATTTTTTATGCGTAGTATTTTTTGACTATGTATGCGTTCACAGGATGCGAGAAATCTTCGCCGTCCATAGTTGTTAGAATCATGGCACCGCAAGAGAATACTTTCTTGACAATAAATGGTCCTTTGTAAGTGGGAGTCCATTTTCCCCTCGGATCACCTTATGGAAGAATGATGTTCTTTATTACGAAGTTGCTAGTCTGATACACTCGATGCTTGATCTTTTTGTTGAAAGCCTTGATCATACGTTTTTGATATATTTGACCATGACAAACAGCAGCCAGTATCTTCTCATCAATCAAGTTCAACTGATTCAACCTATTCTAAATCCATTCATCCTCGCCTCGATCTGCCTCTTTCATAATCCTTAGGGAAGGAATCTGAACATCGATCGGCAGGAAAACTTCCATGCCATAGACCAAGGAAAACGGGGTTGCCCAAGTTGATGTTTATGCCGAAGTACGGTAGCCATGAAGAGCGAATGGTAGAATCTCATGCCAATCTTTGTAGGTCACCACCATTTTTTGCACAATCTTCTTCATGTTTTTATTGGAAGCTTCCACAGTGCAATTCATCTTAGGTTTGTACAAAGAAGAATTATGATGCTTGATTTTGAACTGAGTGTAGAGTTTTGTAATCATATTATTGTTGAGATTGGTTCCGTTGTCAGTGATGATCCTTTCGGGGATACCATAATGGCAGATGAGGTTATGCTTGATAAAACGGGCTACAACGTTCTTTGTGACTGAGGCATATGAGGCAGCTTCGACCCATTTGGTGAAGTAGTCAATAGCAACAAGGATGAAATGAATTCCATTAGAAGCAGTAGGCTTGATCTCTCCAATCATGTCAATGCCCCACATTGCAAATGGCCATGGAGCAGTCATGACATTTAGAGGTATTAGAGGAACGTGAACCTTGTCAGCATAAATCTGACACTTATGGCAATCCTCGAGTGATGATGACAATCAGTTTCCATTGTCGACCAATAGTAACCAGCCCTCAGAATCTTTTTAGCCATAGTGTGTCCACTGGAATGAGTTCCGAATATACCCTCATGCATGTCTTCCATGAATTTATCTGCTTCCTTCTTGTCTACACAATGGAGCATAGTTGAATCATGGTTACACTTGTACAGGACTCCATTGCTTAGGAAGAATTTGGCTGAGAACCTTCGCAAAAATTTCTTATCATTGATGGAAGCTCCTTCAGGATACTCTTGTGCCTCAAGATATTTCTTCACCTCATGGTACCAAGGCTTCTCTTCATCAGTGTCAAGCTCGCAACAGTGCGCTGGTTCGTCAAATCTTTCTATAGTAATTTTGGGAGCCTCGTCGTACCAATTGACCTTGAACATGGACGACATTGTTGCTAAGTCATCTGCCAACTGATTTTCTTCCCTTGGGAAGTGTTCAAAGGTTACCTCCTCAAAGTATGGGGTTAAGTTTAACACAAGCTCTTTGTAAGGAATCAGATTAGGATGTTTGGTGTCCCACTCTCCCTTAACTTGACTGATTACTAGGGAAGAATCTCCGTGTATGTCCAAGAACTTATCCTTAGGTTAATGGCAGCCTTTAGCCCCAAGATGCACGCCTCGTACTCAGCCATATTGTTGGTACAGTCAAAGCAAAGTCTAGCAGTGAAAGGTGTATGGCAACCCTCGGGAGAAATGATCACATAATCAATTCCATTACCTAAAGCGTTAGAAGCCCCTTCAAAAACCATAGTTCATCGGGATCCTTGTTCAGGTCTGTCATATGGTCCAGGCTTTTCGCAGTCAATTACTAGCATGATATTCTCGTCTGGGAATTCAAAGTTCATAGATTGGTAGTCATCAACAGCTTGATGCGCCAAATGATCTTCCAGTACACTTCCTTTGATTGCTTTTTGTGTGGTGTACTGGATGTCATATTTAGTCAGGATCATTTTCCATCTAGCTATTCGACCAGAGAGAGTTGGCTTCTCAAAGATATACTTGATAGGGTCCATCTTAGAAATCAACAAAGTGGTGTGAGTCAACATATACTTTCTTAGCCGGCAAGCATCCCATTCCAGAGCGCAATAAGTTTTCTCAATCAGTGAATATCTTGTTTCACAGTCGGTAAACTTTTTGCTCATGTAGTATATTGCATGCTCTTTTCGGCCAGACTCGTCATGTTGGCCCATCACACATCCCATTGAATTCTCTAATACATTCAAGTACATAATCAGAGGTCTTCCTTCAACTGGAGGCATCAGGATTAGAGGTTCTTGCATGTACTCCTTAATCTTGTCAAAAGCTACTTGGCAGTCGTCATTCCATCTGATTACTTGATCTTTCTTCAGCAGCTTGAAGAGTGGCTCACAAGTAGCAGTTAAGTGAGATATGAATCAGGCGATGTAATTTAGTCGACCTAAGAAACCTCTGACCTCCTTCTTAGTACGAGGAGATGGAATTTATTGTATGGCTTTAACCTTCACAGGATCAACTTCAATGCCTTTGTTACTGACGATAAAACCTAAGAGTTTTATAGATCTTACTCCAAAAGTGCACTTGTTAGGATTCAGCCTCAATTTGTACTTCTTCAACCTCTCAAACAGCTTATGTAAATGATCGAGATGCTCTTCCTTAGTTTGCAATCTTGCAATCATATCATCCACATAGACCTCTATTTCATGATGGATCATATCATGAAATAAGGCTACCATAGCTCGTTGATATGTTGCCCTTGCATTCTTTAAACTGAACGGCATGACCTTGTAACAAAAGGTGCCCCATTGTGTGACAAAGGTGGTTTTCTCCATGTCCTAGGGAGCCATATTAATTTGATTGTAGCTAGAGAAACCATATATGAAGGAGAAGACTTTATGTTGAGTTGTGGTTTCAACCAAGACATCAATATGCGGTAGTGGGAAATCATCTTTGGGGCTTGCCCTATTCAAATCCCTATAGTCTACGCACATACAGACCTTTTCATCCTTCTTCGGCATGGGGACCACATTCGCCACCCATTGAGGATACGATGTTACAGACAGAAAACCTGCATTAAATTGCTTCATTACCTCAGCTTTTATCTTTTCAGACATGTCTGGCCGCGTACGACGCATTTTTTGCTTGACTGGAGGATAATCTTCCTTTGTTGGTAGATGATGAACCACAATATCAGTATCCAACCCCGACATATCTTCATACGACCAAGAAAACACTTCCACTTAGTCATGTAACATCTGGACCAATCTGCCTTTGACATCATTGTAATACGGTGAGAGAACTGACTTGGGTTTTTTGGTTTGATCGCAATTGTTGCAGATAGAAATAGTCGCCACCGACTTTTCTTTTATCCAATAAGGAAAGGGTTATAAGAATAGGAAATACCTTCAAGATATTTTCTTGAGTTCGGGGGGTATGTTATGAAAAGGGAAGGTATTAGCACCATTTTTATCAGTAGTTATCTACGAACTCTTAGTTGCTTGCTAGATCAAAAAATGCTTTGTTTAAAGATATGCTTTGTGATGGGTGTAAGTTTGAAAGTATTTTGCAAAATGCCTTTGTTGCGGCTAACTTTGTAATGATTCTTGTCTCTATAAGAATGGATACAAAGTGTTGGTTTTAAAAGTAGTTCAAAGAAATGTTTGTTTTTGAAAGATGTTTTGAAAGTGTATGTGTGGAAATGGTTTTAGTTTGCAAGCAAGCAACTACGAACGTCCTACCTACTCAAAATGTCTATGTTCTTTTCCTCCTCCTTTATATGTTGTTATCTTACCATGGATTGGTAAGAAGCCCTACCGTTGGATGTGAAGGGACGGACGTGGGTCAATCGTATAGTCATAGAAGGCAACTTATGATACGTTTTAGAAATTTTCATAAGGGACTAGATCGTTTACTGGAGGCAACATCGAGGGACATCTAGGGACTACGATCTTTTTATCGAGGTACTTTGATAAAACACCCATATTCTAGGGACATGGCTATTTTCCGAGGCAACAATCGAGATTACCCTAGAGGTGCACGTGTGTGAATAATGTGTTTGATTGCATGCATTTTTGTCTTGGATTAGGGTTGCCTAAGATTGATTTTATCTTGTCATACACACCCTAATTACTAAATATTTATATTAAAGTGGTAAATTGTGGAAATTAAAATCCTAAGCTATTACATCATTTGGGGATGGGGTATACACATTTACAAATGGGGGTTGGAAATCAATAAAAATCCTAATTATTACAACCATATTGAATAGCAAGAAAATGTAAAAACAAAAATAGCACAAAAGAGATAAAAACAAGTCTTTAGATTCATGCAATATATTCGAAGCATGTGTCCTTCGATCCACACACCCCTTTTGTTTCCTTTCGTTTGAGTCTGCAAGTTAGTCTGTATCGAAGCATACACCCTCCGATTCACACCTTCTTTTGTTTTCTTTCATTTGGGATTGTGAAGCAGTGTGTATCGAAGCCTGCATCCTTCGATTCACACAACCTCTTTTTCTTTCGTTTGGGCCTGCAAATCAGTGTGTTTGAAGCCTAAGGCTTTGTGTCGAACCATGTTGTTATTTTTTACTCCAACATTGTTTTATGGTCTATATAGGTTAGTTCTTAACATATAATTGACAAAAAGGAAGACAAACGAAAGGTTAGTTTTGAAGGCAATGGTTATTTACATGTTATGCTTGAAATGAAAGGTTTAAAATCAGGAAGACTTTCCTTGAATCTGGAGTTGGTGTTTTGAACTTTGAGTTATTGCCATGGATATTCTTGAATTTGAAAGCAAAGAATAGGGGTATTGTGTTTCTTTGGTTCTGGATTCGAAAGAAAAGAAAGTAAGTGTTGTGTTTCTTTGGTTCTGGATTCGAAAGAAAAGAAACAAAGGTGTGGGTTTTTGGTTCTAAGTTTAAGAGTGTTTTAAATGTTCTCCCCTATCTTTTACTTGCCAACAAACCTCTCTCCATCCACTAAAAATCCACCTTAGATGTGTTATGAAACCTCTTATTTATAGAAGAGATTTGTTTCGGGTTTTGGGGGGAAAAACAAATGAAATTTGAACAGTTTGAATATGTTCTTTTCATAGCTTTCGAGGTGCCGCTCTTATATGCTAGTTTGGTGCAAATTGGGAGCAACATAGCAGGACTGCTTTGCAGTAGTTTTGGAGTATTGTGGCAGCTTGGTGCAAGACTGTTTCATAGCAGTGCAACAGACTTGAGCTTGGCAGCATATAGGACTTTGTTCATCAGCCTTCGACCAGACTCATCAAAAGACAAAACACCAATTGTGTGTTCTTCGAATGGACCCATTGTATGTCCTTCGAATGGACCAATGGTATGTCCTTCGAATGGACCAAAAAATGTAGGTTCTTCAAATCCACAAAATTCATGTTCTTCGAATGGGCCACCAAATATGTGTTCTTCGAATCCACCAAATTCATGTTCTTCAAATGGGCCTTTTGTATGCTCTTCGAATCCACCAGTTGTTTGTCATAGTGTAGAAACTATGTGTGTTGAAGGGTTTAAAGGTGGAATCGAAGCAAGCATGAAGGAATTCATTGCCTTGTGGATGCTAGCATGACGGAAGTCCTTGCCTTGTGGATGCTAGAATGAAGGAAGCTTTTTCCTTGTGGATCGAAACAAGCATGAAGCAAGCATGAAGGAAGCCATTGCCTTGTGGATCGAAACAAGCATGAAGCAAGCATGAAGAAAGTCATTGCCTTGTGGATGCTAGCATGAGGGAATCCATTGCCTTGTGGATGCTAACATGAGGGAATCCCTTTCCTCGTGAATCGAAGAAAACATGAAGTTATCCAATGCTCAGTCGAAGCTTTGTGAAATCGAAGCAAGCTTGAAGGAAGTCAAAGTCCAATCGAAGCTTGGGAAATCGAAGCAAGCTTGAAGGATGCCAAAGTCCAGCCGAAGCTTGGGAAATTGAATCAAGCTTTCTCTTCTTTGATTTGATGCTTGAAAGCCCAACATGATCCATGGAAACTATATGGGGCATCAAAAATCCAATTGTACTTGTGCAAACTTGAACTTTTGAAAATCCTTGTGAGAAAATGTCTTGAGAAAAGAGAGGGAAAATTTTGGGGTACAACAACTACCCCTGTTCAATCTTCTTAAACTTGAAGAGTTAGATTGGCGTGTCCTCCATTCGTGACTTGAAGTTGGAAGATAATTGAACACTAGAGTGCCTAGAAATTTGCACTCCATGATGTGGTGGTTGATTGTGTAGGGAATGGGCTTAAAGATGTCATCCAAAGGTGATTGTTGGTAGAAATTGGAATTAGTATCAAAATAAATCTTTGGCCGATTTAATCTGAATTGGAAGACATAGTGGGATAAGTATCAGAATAATATTTATAACTGGATCGTATCTGGAAGATGTACTGAATGAGCGTCGGAATGACATCCGTATCTGGACCATATCTGAACCGCTTTTGAAAGATGTATTGAATGAGTGTCAGAATGACATCCGTCTTTGGACCATATCTGAATTGTATTTGAAAGATATATTTGTTGTACCCCAAAGTTTTCCCTCTCATTTATCAAGTAATCTCTCATAAAGATCTCTCTTGGTTCAAGACTGCACTAGGGTTGATCAGCTCAAGACACCTCATTAAACATTGATGACCAAAATTAGGGTTTGAGATTGCACAAGGATAATTGAACTTTCAATGATTCATATGACTTTCATGGATCATTATGGACCCCCAAGATTACTCATGTCAAGTTTCAAGCCTTGGATCACACTTTTGCTCAATCAATTGAGCAGTTGACCTAAAAATCAGTTGTATTGGGGGAAAAGTCAACTATGGTCAATTTACAGTCAAACTTCATAATGTTTTATCCACATAAAAATTATAAGCTCATATTTATCATTTGATCAAGTTTGGACCATAATTCCTCAAGAAATTTGATCAAATCATCAAAAGGGCAAAATGGTCAAAATTAGGGTTTTGACTGAGAAAGGGAATTTATGATTTTTGACCTAGAAAATGGTGAATTAGTTTGAAGCATGATCTCAAGAGTTAAATTGCATCTTTTTGACCTAATGGCATGACCTAAAACATTTCTCAAGATCAATTGGATTGATAGTGAATTTTCAGTCAACTGATCAAAAGTCAACTTTACACTGAAAAGTCAAACTTTGACTTTTTGGTCAAAGTTCAATGTCAAAGATCACAATTCATTAAAACGTGTCAAAATATGAAACTTATTCATCAAGAAATAAAAAAGTCAAGATTTCATTTTGAAAAGTCAAAGTTTTCTAACTTAGAAATGTTTCTAAGTGTTTAAAACTTCATATTTTTTCATAACTTTGAGGCAATTTTTCACCATGATGCAAGATGATTCAGAAGAAACTTTCAACACGAAAGTTTTATATCTCCATGATATCTACAATATTTATTTACACAACTTCTTCTAAAAATTCTTGGATCTCAAGTTATTAATTCATAAAGTCATAGTCTCAAAATTGAACACTTAGTGAAATTTTGCCCTAGTTTTGGTCAGGATTTTGACCTAACTTCATGGAACTTTTTCATATAGTTCCAAGGGGAATTTTTAAAAGTGATTCAAATATGGGTTGTAGAGAACATTACAAGATTTCCAAAATGTCAAATAACTCTTTGAGATCATTTGTGAGCAAGGATAATCGAAGAAATGAAGTTAAGGTTTTCAAACTTGAATTACAAGCCATTTCATGATGAACAAGAATTCAAATCCAAGCCTATGCTGCATGAATATTACTTTGCAGGCTTCTAACCTCTAAATCTATCCATAATCAGAAGATTACACAACTATTTAAGCTATGATCCAAGTGTTTGAGTCTTTGTCCAAGTGATTATTCCATTAATGGAACAAAGTTCGCACTTCCATTTTGGAAAAGTGACTTTAATCACAAAGTCAATGCATAGAGGTCCTAACTTGTTTCATATGAACATAAGTAATGTCAAAGGAAAAAGCAACATGTCTAGATCCTCCCATAAACTCAGGCTATGCTTGTACTACACATTGAAACTTGTTTTCCCACTTTTCTTCAAAATTAAGTAACATAGCCATAACTCTATATCTCACAGTTCTGTCAACTTCAAACCCTCTAACCTTTTTCATATAACTATACAAGTATATTGCAACATAACACACTAATATACAGACTCCCAAACTCCCTAAAAACTCAGATTGCACAAAACCTCCATTTTTGTGGCATTTCTGACTTTGAACTTCAATCTTCAAAACCACTCGTGTGTTTCTTGGCTTAACACTTCCAAAAGCTTATTAGCATCATACACAAACTATTCTAATACCTGTTTGCAAATTGTAACACCATTTATACCATCCTCCATAACCAAAAAAAGAGGTATGCATCTTGACTTCTCCAGACCATTCCAGCCACCCTCAACTCAAGCCAGCCATTGCATTAGCTTCCTAGAGGTCCAAGGAAGCTAACCTGATCATCACCACTGCCTGAAACAAGCTCAAATCCATTTCACGATTTCCAGTTTTGAGGTATTTTTATTGAACTTCTATCTTCATATTTAGGAATTATTAGGCTTGCATTTGTGAAGATAAAATGTAGACATCATTTCCCTGAAACTATACAAGTCCATAGATTTCATTTATTTTGATTGAGCTAGGAGAATTTTGAGTTTGAACTTTCTGAAATATTTAGGTCAGAATTTGGTACTTTTAGAAATTCTCATTCATCTTTGATTTATATAGCTTATGATATTTATATGGTTGGATTCGTGTGACAAAATGGAGCAATTTTCATATTTACTTTTTTGCAAATGGTTGAGAAATGAACAAGTTGCAGGGATTTTGGCTGGAGGTTGAAGATGAAGTTATAACATGGACTTGTTTTGTTTTAAGTTTATTGATTATTGTATAATGAACGGATGAAACAGGCCACCCCAGTGGTACAACAAGCGCGCGCGTATTAGGAGGTCCTGGGTTCAAGCCCCAGCGAGACCTTTTGGCAATTTTCTCATTCTTTTACACTTTTTTATTTTATTTTTGTTTTCAGCCAATAAGCGCTTGGGCCTTCCTCCCTTGGGCCTGGGAATTTTTGCTAGCCTTCTACCCTCCTGACTGTTTTTAACACCCCTGACCCAATTTTCTTTAAATTGTTATTATTTTTTCTTATTTTTGCTTTTATTTCTTTTCTTCTTTAATATTTTTATTATTATTATTACTATTATTATTTTCATATATCATAAAAAATCGAATTTTATTTTTATTTATTATTTATACTTATATATTTTTATTTTCTCCATAAAACAAAAAGATAAAAAAAAAATTTCTTAAAATAAATAAAATTCTTTTCTTTTTCTTAAATAATTATTTTTTAGACTTAGGTTAAATTAATATATTATTTTATTTTCTTAGTTAAAATTGTTAGAACTTAGGTTATTTTAATTAATTAATCTTCATTTTTTTTCATTAATTTAAAACCTTTTCATAAAAAACCCTAAAAATCCTTTCCAAATTAATTTCTTTTCTTAGTTAGTTTAAATTAATTTTATTTTATTTTAATTAATCATTCTCTTTAATTAGGTCAAGACAAAATCCTTTCATAAAAACAACAAAAATCATTTCTTTTTCCATTTATATTCTTGCATTTTTATTTTCAATTTTGTATAATATTCAATATGGTTGTAATAGATAATTAGGTTTAATTTTCTTGCAATCCCCATTTGTAAATTTGTACACCCCCTCCCCTAATGATGTAATAGCGTAGTAATTTTACTTTTCGCAATTTATCGCTTTATATAAATGCTAGTAATTAGAGTTTGTATGAGAAGATAAAATCAACAAGTAGCAAACCCTAATGAAAGACTAAACAAAGCATGAAAATCAATACATTTGCACATAAGCACTCCTAGGGTAAAATCCACTTGGTTGCCTTGTAAAAATGGCCATATTATGCATGTGAGGTATCTTAGCAAAAACAAGCAAAAATACAAGATCATAGTCCCTCGATGAAGCTATCTATGTTGCCTTTTCAAAATGATCTTAGTCCCTAAAGAAAGATGCTAAGATACCTGGCAACATTTCTAATCATGGTTATACGGTGACCCACGCCTGTCCCGTTTACATCCAAAGATAGGTTTACTTACCAAATCAATGGTAATATGACAATGTCAAAGGAAAGAGGAAATAAACATGAAAGGCTTTTGAGTAGGTAGATTGTTCCTAGTTTCTTACTCAATTTCAAAACCAAAAACATCCTTGCTATTTTCAAAACAAACGCCAACACTTTCAAAAAACACCTTTCAAACTTGAAAACATTTTCAAAAGAACAACACTTTGTATACATTCTTATGAACGAGAATCATTACAAAGTTTGCCTAAACAATGACACCTTTTCAAAAATACTTTCAAAAACCATACAAAGTACAATTTCAAACAAAAGCAAGTGATCTTGAAAGTAACTAAGAGCCCATGGAAAACCATGGATGAAAAGGGTGCTAATACCTTCCCTTTTCATAATCTACCCCCCAAACTCAAGAAATAATCTCAAAGGTCTTTCCTATGCTTTTTTCACCTTTCCTTTTGGATAAAAGAAAAGTTGATGGCGACTCTTGCTAACCTCAACATTTTGCGATAAAACGCAAAACAACCAAGTCAGTACTCCCACCGTATCACAGAATTGGCGACTCTGTTGGGGAAAATTCTTAAAGTGGGGTTACCTTAGGGTTAGATCATATTTACTTGCCTTATTTGTTTTAATTGTGTGCTTTACATTATGGTTCTTTTTTTGGGTTTAAATCCTCTACCCGGATTTGGGATACCTTATAGGCAAGTAGCAATACGTTGTGGAAACTGTGCGGGGTATACCGACACGGTCTAAGAAATAGCTATGTTAGTGCGACATATTTGTGGGTACTGGTAGCCCTTGAGTAGTCAAGGAGAATACGGGGCAGATGAGTGATGTCATGAATCACTAATGAACTTTTAGAACATTTACTTGACTAACTTGGCCTTTAGGATGTAGTGAGATGACCGACTTTGGTGCAGTCCGAAGTTGGTAGATACTCGATACTACACTTATTGAGGTTTAGTTTTTTTGGATATTTCGGTCTCCATTTAAGAGGCTTGCGCTGAAACAATGCCCGAGAAAACAAACCAGTGATATTGAGCTCCTTAGAACCCGATTACTATTTCTAGGACATGTTTGAGCCAACTAAAATTCAAGAGGGTACTTACCTATGAGACTCCATGCAAGCCTAAACCTAAGGACTTGCTTGATTTGCTTGTATATATTTACTTGTACATAACATCATAAACATCATAACATCATACTCATACTCACTAACCGTTTCAAGGATTTTTGGGATTTATCTTTGATCTGTTTTGTAGGACATGGATTCTATTCGCAAGAAAACCATTCAAGTCAATCTCGTAAGGATCCCTCCTCAACTCAAAGAGCTATCATCAAGGATTCCTGAAAATTCTCCATTTACCGAAATACATGGTCGCCTACTAAACTTGGTCACCTCCAACACTGATTAGGACATGATGAAGGTGCTCTTTCAGTTCTTTGATCCCTTACACCATTGCTTCACATTTCCCGATTATCAACTTGTGCCAACTTTGGAAGAATTATCCCAACTCATGAGGATTCCCATTCTAAATCATCTACCTTTCAACGGTACAGAAAGAGATCCAAAGCCAGAAGAGATTGCTCAAGCTCTACACTTGCAACCATCTGATATCACAACTAATTGGGAAACAAGGAGTGGTGTCAAAGGTTTCCTAGAAAAGTTCTTGTTTGAGAAAGCCCAAAACTGTTGGAACTCTTTGGATTTGCAAGCCTTTGAGGAAATTGTGGCTCTCCTCAACTATGGGATAGTTTTGTTTCCAAATCCTGACCAACTCATAGATGTGAACACCGTCAAAATCTTCATGTCTCGTAACCCGGTGCCTACTTTGCTAGGGGATATCCTACATTCCTTTCACACTCGTACTATGAGGAAAAGAGGTATCCTCATGTGTTGTACTCCTCTCTTGGAAAAATGGTTTATTTCGCATCTTCCCCGATCTATGTTGAAGAATGAGCAAGGTTCAAGATGGTCCCATAGGTCTATGACGCTCAGACATTCAGATATTCGTTGGTGTTCCTGCTCTTTGGAGAATGTTACTATCGTCGACCGTTATGGATAATTCCCTAATGTCCCTTTACTTGGCATTATAGGAGGTATCACCTACAACCCTTGCTTAGCCTTAAGATAGTTTGGTTACGCCCGAAGGGATGGTCCACATGAGATGCTTATTCAAGGTTTGGTATTTGACTACGAGAGCGACGATCAAGGTCACCGCCAGAGATTTATCCGAGCTTGGAGGATGTTGAACAAGGTAGATAGCAAGACACTAGGACACAAGAATTACATTCCCCTCGAGCCTTACCTTAAATGGGTGTGAGCTCGTGCTCAAAAACTTGTGATGCCTTATCCTTCCATTTTACCAGTCATCATGGAGCCTGTGGTCGAAGGAGATGTTCCCTACAGTATCCTCCATCCCGACTTGCCTACCTCTCTCGAAGACTTACAAAAGGGTTGGATCCAACTGAAGGGAGAACGAGATACTTTCGAGGCTCAATTCTATGCTATTAAAAGAGGGTCTTGGAGCTTATGAAGCAGCTACAAGAAGAGTAAAGTGTGAATTCCTATCTCGCACCAAAGAGGATGCATTCAGTCTTTTTATCTTAGAAAGTTATATTGTAAGCCCAAGAGGCATGATGTAATCTTTTTTGTTTTTTCTAATGAGAATTAACATTTTTTCATTTCTTTTGTCTATACAAATTTAAATTTCATTAATCCTTGAAATCATTTGCATGTACATATTCCATGCATCATAACATGGCAGGTTTTCGCATAACAAGTTTCCTTATCTTTCTGTTGTTTATTTCAGCAAGATGGATCTAGAACAAACTGTGAAGGATCTCCAAACCCAAAATTCTCAGTTTCAAAAAACTCTACTAGCCCTAGCCAAGGGGAAGCAAGATATGATGGCTTTGTTGGACGTTAAGAAGAAGCCAAAGAAGAAAGCTCTACTCAACATGGGTAGAAGGTTCAAATAGATAATCCATCAAATCCCAGTAGGAGAAGATTCATCTGAAGAGGACGAGAACCAGATTGGTGAGGTCAAGAGTACTCAGGCTGACTGTATCAATGATCAAGTATCCGATGATGATTATTTCAATGAGCAGTATCCACCCGCTGATATCAAATACAAGCAGTTAGAAGATAGATTGAAAGCTGTTGAAATCCAAGCCGTCCCTAGTTTAGATTTTTATGATTTGGGTTTGATCTCTGGGGTAGTCATTCCCCACAAATTCAAAATACCAATCTTTGCAAAGTATGACGGTGTTTCTTGTTTAAAACTCAATTTGAAATCTTATGTGCGCAAAATACATCTGCACACTGCTGATAAGAAGCTCTGGGTTCACTTTTTCCAAGAGAGCTTGGCTGGAACGCAACTTGAATTGTTTTATCAGTTAGATGGTTCTCGTATCAAAACTTGGGAGGATCTAGCTACTGCCTTCTACCATCAGTATTAGTATAATGCCGACTTGGCGCCAATGAGGGTTCAGTTGAAAGATATAACCATGGGAAAGAATGAAGGATTTAAGGAATATGCGCAAAAATGGAGAGACCTTGCTAGTAGGGTCCAACCTCCCTTGACTAATAGGGAGCTTTCTTTAATCTGTTGGTAGGCTGCTCTTCTTCTGGTTTCACCAAATTGATCTTAACCGACGGAAGATTTGAAAGGGGCATCAAAAGTGGGAAGATCTCTGTGGAATCTACCTCCACTCCCAATCCTATCAAGAAACCTTTTGCTGCAAAAAAGGAAGTCAATGTTGTTTACGGGGAAAGGGCCCATACCAAGAAGAACGATCACCCGTCTGTCAATGCTGTCCGAATCTCCAATCCAACTCCTACTCCAAGACCATATGCAAATCATCAACACTTTGAAACTCCAAGAAGACAATTTACGAGGTTAGGCATGTCACTGTCTCAAGCCCTTCAACATTTGCTCAAGGCTAATTTAGTGACATTGCGCGATCCTCCTGCCAACCCTGACACCTAGTCACCAAAGTATAATCTGAACGCTAAGTGTGCTTACCATTCAAGCAGCCCCGAGCACGAGACTGACCAGTGTTGGGCCTTGAAGAACAAAATCCAGGATTTGATTGATAACAAAACTATTGAATTTGATCCTCCTCCAACACTGAATTTAATTACCGCTCCGATGCCGAAGCATGACAAGAGTGTTAATGTTGTTGAAGATACAAATTTTGTTGCCTTTGTTGAAGAATTGACTACTCCGCTGAATACAATCAAGAATAATCTGTTGAAACTTGGGATCTTCCCTGGCTGTGTAAAAGACTGTATGTGTTGTACAAGACAACTCAATGGTTGTGAAGGGTTAAAGAAATGCATACAACGCCTGATGGATAGCCACAAAATTATATTCGAGAAGACCCCACTTGCCAAAAGTTTGACTAACAAATATGAAGACCTCTCCATTATTACCATCTCAAATAAGCCTCTTAGGATCACCTCCAAAGGTCCTATTAGGATTTCAAATGAACCCATTATTGCTCCCTTAATAATTACCAATCTCGGACTGATTCCCTACTCTTCAAACTAAGCGGTACCATGGAACTATGATGCTGAGGTGTTCTATCATGGGATTAAACAAGATGTCTGGATCGAAGAAGAAAAAGATGACAATGTTGGCAACATAGATGGCTCAAGCAAAGTAACTAGAACTGGGAGAATATTTTCACCCAATATCTCACTGCCAGTTGTTTCAAGGATGCCCATCCGCATTATTGCCGCCAAGCCAAATATCAATACAAGAGGGAAGGAGAAGGTTGTTGAGCCTAATGTCATTGAAGTGCCCTCCAAGGACGTAGCTGATGAAGAACCCTCCGCTCGCGAGATGGACGAGATTTTGAAGATCATAAAAAGAAGCGACTTCAAGATTGTAGAACAGTTGGGGCAAACCCCTTCTAAGATTTCAATGTTGTCATTGCTGCTTTGCTCCGATGCCCATGCTCGAACATTAATCAAGTTCCTGAAAAAGGCTCATGTCCTCCATGAGACAACAACAGACCAATTTGATAATTGTGTGGCTAGCCTGACAGCTGATAATGGCTTGAGATTTTCATATGCTGACTTAACACCTCTCGGGAAGAATCACAATAAAGCTTTACATGTTTCTATCAAGTGCAAAGGAACTACCTTAGCACATGTGCTAGTCAACACTGGTTCTTCTCTGAATGTATTACCCAAGGGGGCATTAAACCTTCTAGACTGTGAAGTTTTAATCTTGAAGCCAAGTGATATAATTGTAAGTGAATTTGATGGATCAAAGAGGACTATTCATGGGGAGGTAGATCTTCCAATCAAAGTGGGATCCCAAATCTTCAACTCCACCTTCTATATTATGGATATTCGTCCTGCCTATTCTTGTCTGTTAGGTCGCTCGTGGATCCATAAAGATGGGGCAGTAACCTCAACCCTCCACCAGAAACTGAAATATCCAATCAAGGGTAGAATAGTCACTGTCTGTGGAAAAGAAGAGTTTATGGTGAGCCACCTTAACTCTTTCAAGTATGTAGAGATGGATGGAGAATTCATTGAGACCCCGTGCCAAGCCTTTGAGGTTGTACCACTGATGATTGCTGCTACCAATTGTTCTTTTGATGAGCATAAAGCTGTTAAGTCCATGCCAAAGATGGTTTCAGTCAAAGACACCCATGCAGCAATTGAAGAAGGAAACTGCGATACTTGGGGGCAACTCCTCGATATCCCATTTAAAGTGGATAAGTTTGGTTTGGGCTTCACCGTCAAAGTTCAGAAGGAAGTGAGGTGTGCTCGTGCTGGAAAGCCACATCTCCGCATTGGAAGCTATGAAGTCAACACCGTGGCTGATTCTGAAGAAGGAGCTGCATTTGAAGAGTGGGTGTATCCAACTACAACGGAGCTGAAGAATTGCAATACAAAGGACTTTGTGCCCATCTCCTTCATTGAGGAGTAATCTACTTGTTATTGTTTTTCTTTCAATTCAAGAACATGTTGTCTGTAATATTTTAACAATGACTTTTTCAGCCATTTGCCTTGCCCGGGGAACTTTGGTCCATTTGTCAAGGGTTTTACTTATGTTCATCTAATCATATGATCATTTAGTACATTAGAATATTTTGCATTCAAATATTTGTGTTCATTGTCTTTTCTTTCTTGCAAATACATTTTTCAAAAATAATATCCATGTATCTTACATGCACACACACACACTCTTGCAGGTCCACATCCACTCTGGATCCTATTACCAATGACTCTACTATTGCCGACCATGACTTTGAATGTCCTATTAACCAAGCCGAAGATGAAGGCGAGGAAGATTGTGACATACCAGGAAAACTATCCAGACTTCTATTACAAGAGGAAAAAGCTATTCAACTGCACGAAGAGTCAGTTGAGGTTATCAACCTGGGTATTGAGTCAGTTAAGAAAGAAATCAGGATTGGCTCTAACATGGAAAGCAGTGTCAAGAGCAAGTTGGTTCTAATGTTGCATGATTATATGGAAGTATTTGCTTGGTGTTATGAAGATATGCCTGGGTTGGATACCGACATCGTAGTTCATCGTCTGCCGACAAGAGAAGACTGCCCTCCTGTTAAAAAAAAGGTTCGTCGCATGAGGCCTGACATGTTTGAAAAGATCAAAGCTGAAGTGATGAAACAATTTGATGCAGGGTTCCTAGATGTGAAATCCTATCCTCAATGGGTTGCCAATGTAGTGCCAGTGCCGAAAAAGGACAAAAAAGTTCGCATGTGCGTATACTATAGGGATCTGAATAGGGAAAGTCCCAAGGATGACTTCCCTCTACCACATATTGACGTTTTAGTTGATAATACTGCTCAGCATAAAGTCTTCTCTTTCATGGATGGATTCTCAGGCTATAATCAAATAAGGATGGCTCCCGAAGACATGGAGAAGACAACTTTCGTCACGCAGTGGGGCACTTTCTGCTACAAGGTCATGCCGTTTGGATTGAAGAATGCATGGGTAACATATCAAAGGCCTATGGTAGCTTTATTTCATGACATGATTCATCATGAGATAGAGGTATATGTGGATGATATGATTGCCATATCGCAAACCTAAGAAGAACATCTCGATCACCTATACAAATTATTCGAGAGGCTGAAGAAGTACAAGTTGAGGCTAAACCCTAACAAGTGCATGTTTGGAGTACGATCTGGAAAGCTTCTAGGTTTTGTTGTTAGCAATAAAGGCATTGAAGTTGATCCTGCCAAGGTAAAGGCCATCCAAGAAATTCCAGTCCCTCATTCTGAAAAAGAAGTCAGAGGATTCTTGGGTCGTCTCAATTACATTTCCAGTTTCATATCTCACTTGACTGCTACTTGTGAGCCAATCTTCAAACTCTTGAAGAAAGATCAGGTAGTCAGATGGAATGATGAATGCCAAGTTGCCTTCAACAAAATCAAAGAATACCTACAAGAACCTCCTATTCTCATGCCTCCAGTTGAAGGAAGACCATTAATCATGTACTTGACAGTATTAGAGAACTCTATGGGGTGTGTTTTGGGCCAACATGACGAGTTTGGCCAAAAAGAGCATGCTATTTATTACCTGAGCCAAAAGTTTACCGACTGTGAAACCAGATATTCATTGCTCGAGAAAACTTATTGCGCTCTGGCATGGGATGCTCGCCGGCTAAGACAATATATGTTGACTCATACCACTCTGTTGATTTCTAAGATGGACCCAGTCAAGTATATCTTCGAGAAACCTTCCCTTTCCGGACGGATAGCCAGATGGAAAATGATCTTGACTGAGTACGACATTCAATACATGACTCAAAAATCCATCAAAGGAAGTGTACTATAATATCATTTGGACCATCAAGATATGGATGATTATCAGTCAATGAACTTCGACTTACCTAATGAGAACATCATGCTAGTAACCAACTGCGCGAAACCTGGACCGTATGACAGACCTGAACAAGGATCCCGATGGACTATGGTATTCGATGGGGCTTCCAACGCCTTAGGTAACAGAATTGGTGCGATGATCATCTCTCCTGAAGGTTGCCACACTCCATTCATTGCCAGACTATGCTTCGATTGCACAAACAATATGGCTGAGTATGAAGCATGCATCTTAGGTCTGAAAGCTGCTATTGACTTAAGGATCAGGCATTTGGATGTGTTCGGGAATTCCGCCCTAGTGATCAGCCAAGTAAAAGGAGATTGGGACACTAAACACCCTAATCTTATCCCTTACAAGGAACTTGTGTTATCCCTAATTCCTTACTCCAAAGAGATCACTTTTGAGCACTTCCCTAGGGAAGAGAACCAGTTGGCTGACGCTTTGGCAACCATGTCTTCAATATTCAAAGTCAGATGGGACAATGAAGACCCTATGATAACAATTGAAAGATTTAATGAACCTGCACATTGCTATGAGCTTGACAACAATGTGGAAAAGCTATGGTACCATGAGGTGATGAGATACCTTGAAGCACAAGGGTATCCAGAGGGGGCATCTATCAATGACAGAAAGTTCTTACGAAGATTTGCAGCCAAATTCTTCCTAAGTAACGGGATATTATAGAAGCACAACCATGATTCAACTTACTCTGATGTGTGGACAAGAAGGAGGCGAAGGAGATCATGGAAGACATGCACGATGGTCTCTTCGGTACTCACTCAAGTGGACATATGATGGCTAAGAAAATCTTAAGAGCCGGTTACTATTGGTCAACGATGGAGATTGATTGCCATCTGTTGTACCCTAATTTTTCCCCCTAAGATTCCCCTATCATATCATGTCAACTTGATCATGACAAGAGCATATTAGGGTTAGTTCTTCATTTATTCTATCTCCTATCTTTAATGTTACCCTTGAGGAATTTCCAAGCACCTTGGTTGTGTATCTTGTATATGTGTTGTTGACTAACCTCTAACCAAAATACAAAAATATTTGTCTTTGTCCTTGCACAATTTGTGTTTTGTAGGTACCAAGTCAAAGCATCCAACAAATAAGGTCATGCAAAGTTGACTGATCCTGTATTGTGGCAAAAAAAATAATCCAGCATGCATCGACCCATAAAGGTATGCATCGACTCATTTTGTTGTGCATAACTAGCATGTGTCGACACATGCATGTATGTATCGACTCATCCTGCTTGAAAAAACTAGCATGTGTTGACACATACGTGTTATGTATCGACTCATGCAGTTTGTGTGATTCTATAATGTGTTGGAATAACAGTATTTATCGACACATAGAGGCATGTATCGACACATGCTGTCTTATACAGCTAGGATGTATCGACACATACCACCTATGTATCGACTCATAATAGCAAAATGCACGAGTTTTTTGAAAAAAAGCCAGCAAATTCAAACTGTTATCATTTTGGCTCCATTTTTTCTGCATAATTTGAAATTATATCATTAATTCAAATTTGGCTCCAAGAATCAATTACCAAATTACCACTAATCCCAATCCTAAACTCTATAAATATAGACCTCATTTCATTCAAATCACAAGCTTTTGATAGCCAAACTCATCTTGCTAAAAAATCTCTCAATTCTATCCATTTTACCAAATTCACTCAAAGCTCCATTTTCAAAAAGTTAGTAAGTTTTGCATTGAAGCTTACTAATATTTGAGCTAAACCTTCATCCAAACACTTTTTCTCCATCAATTCTCTACATCCAAGCTTTGGTGATCGATTCTTGTTGTTGAATTGAAGCAAATTATGGAAGTTATTTGATAATTCTCTAATTCTACCTTTGATAAGTTGGATCATCATCTTTCACAATGTGATCTCTTGTGGATTTCTGGTTTTTGATTCATTGAGCACTATTTTATAACTGCATTAGTTCTATTTTCTCAAAATTTGCTGAAATTTTCATGCTCAATTGGATCCATGATCATAAGGTGTTTGATGAAAAGTTGGAACAAGAATTGATCTTTAAAATGCTATTTTCTATTGATTTTTTTAACAGGTTGCAATCAATTGTTGTAACATTGCAATTGATTGTCACAGAAAATTGATTTGATAAAAAAACTGCTCTAATGCAATATGTCGCTGTCGAAGCACAACCGATTGTAACAGTGTCGAAAATATTTGTTTTCTGCCATACTTTTGGGGCTGTTTTGACTCAAATATTTTTCTGCTCACTCTCTTTGATGGATAACTTGGATTGCAATTTTAAATGTTTAATTTGTTTTTAAACTCAATGGACTTTGTGATGTAGATTAAGTTAGATAAATATTCATCAATTCAAATCTACCTAAGAATGAATTATTTAATTCATTTTTGGTGCTTTGGATTAATGATATGTTTAGTGCTTTAATCCATCTAGAGGAGTGGTTGAATTTAAAAATGAAAGAATTTTGAAATGATGATCCAAATTAGCTTATCATTCCCCTCCCTCTTCATCTTATCCCTTTATTTTTAATTGTGCCACATGTTAAGGGATGGTGATCTCTATATAATTTATCCAAACATGAAGTACATAGATTGCTATTGATCGGTCTCAAAATAGGCGCGGCTTCTACATAAGTCCACTTACGATTGTTTAACATAGCGCTAAATTTTGTCCCGATTCGAATAAATGATCATTCGTGGACCAAACTTATGATTGCAAGCCCAAGTATGTTAATTTGATCTCTTTGATCCAATAACCTTGAGATTCATTGTGTGGAGGCTTTGGTTCTACCAATCCTCTAATGAATCTACGACACCTTTGGTCAACGAGGATCACTTAAACATCGTTGATCATTACATATTACTTTTTTGAGGATTCCAAAATGGATGATATACTTGACAAAAAGCAAATGCAACTTGTTGTGTGGAGGCTTTGGTTCTACCAATCCTCTAATGAGTTCCAAATGCAAGTTTTAAGATGGTCACCCAACTAACCACTAATTTCTAACAATTGACTTTACTTTATGCTTTTATTTTTATGCTTTATATACCATTTAATTTAAGCATTTACATTTCATGCCATTTTTATTTTGCTCATTTGAGCATTTACTTTTATGTCATTTTTATTTTGCTCACTTGAGCTTTTCTTTTCCTTTTAAAGACACCTAATAATCAACATGAACCATAAAAAAATTTAATGATATTTGGACTATTTGGTTACTATCCTTGGCATTATGGAGCATTGGACTTCTTGGACTTAGGATTAGAGACCTTGGCCTATGTTGGAGACCTTGTGACCTTAATTCATGTTTTGTCTGGAGTTCTTGAGGTTTACCTCGAGACATTAGGTTGTTTGTTTGTTTTGTGTGCAGGTTATTGTGATTACATACTTTGTTTGTAATTTGGAATTCACCCGTATACAGCCGTTACTCTGTCCAATTTTTGTGAATATTTAATACACTTGAAGTTTGGTTTTCTCAAGAGGTCTAGTATCTTTGCTTGCTTGGTTTCAATCCAAAGAATGGGAATTCTATATTGACTCATAATGTCAAGTATTGGTTTCTTTTTGGTTAGATGGTTCTTATCCCTAGCTTTTACATTATGCTTTTGGATAGTCTCTTCATCTCCTCCCATCTTCTTTAATTTCAAAAATTTTCTCCCTCCTTTTAAAAAAAAACTCTTCTTGTTTTGAAACTTGAAACATTTTCATATTAAACTTGGATTTATGTCCATGCACTTTCAAAACATTTTCATAAATAAATTTCAATCAATTTAATAATACCTTGACATTTTTGTGAGAAGACTAAAAGTCAATTAATCTCATTTCAAACCATTTTGCCACTTTGGCTTTTATCTTTAAACTTTTCTTAAAAGATTAGACTCTTGTCAATCCTTGTAGTGATGTAAACAACTATACTTCTACAATATGTAGTGAAGAGAGATATTTTCCACTTGGGTGTTGAGTGAGGCATTGTTGATTTTAAAATCCAAGCCATATCCTCCACTTTGAGATTATGCAAATTCTCTTTTCTCATGATTGTGGGTAGTAAGTATGTTTTCCACACGGACAATGACGATGATGTCTTATCTCATAAAATTAAACAACACACTTGTGTTTCAAATTTTTAAAAGAGGAACTACATGTACCCTGATCCCCTATTGCACGGAAGGTGGTACGTAGGAACTAAAGGTTCGCAATCGCGGCGGGTGCAAAAATCATAAAAATATTTCTTTTCTCACCTCCACCATCCATTTTTCATATAACACTTTTTTATAACCAAAATATACAGATTTTTTCAAAGAGGTTCCTGCAGAGTACAGTAGATGTTTAGGGTGCTAATACCTTCCCTTTGCATAACCAACCCCCTTACCTTGAATCTTTCCCCCTTTTTTTTGGGTTATTCACTCTTTTCCCATTCCTTTGGAAACAATAAAGCGCGGTGGCGATTTTGATTTTGATTTGAATAAAGTCTAGTTAAACTAATGGCTTAGTCTTGAAGATTTCTACCGCTACAGAAAAATGGCGACTTCACTGGGGAAAGATTGACCTCTTGCTGGTCCTTCCCTAAGTGGGTTAAACTTATCTTGGTTTATATCTGTATGTGTGTTATTGTGGTTATGTGTTATATTTTGTATATATGTTTGTCTGGATTTTCCTGGTTTACAGGGTGCTTGGTGATTACTCATAAGTACTATACCCGGACTTGGGAAAACTTTAAGATAGGACGGGCGGTATAGTCATGTTAACTTTGAGGGAGTAATCCCAAAAAGGAGGCATGAGATCCCTCACTCAGTGGAGGCCCCTTTGACTGTAGTGTCGTTTACCGAGTAATCGAGAAGACGTACTGCTTTCGACCTGGGAGCCTGCTGAAGCTGAGGACCAAAGATTACCTAACCCATCTTGGCCTTTTAGGTGTAGTGCGGAAGATATGACGGAGTAATCCGGAAGTAGTTGTCACGCGATACTACACTCGGACGAGTCTTTCTTGAGAATATTACTAATTACCGAGTTAATTGGGAAGTTGGTAATATCCGAAGGAAGGATGTAGACTTTGGGAACCTCTAAAACCTTGTTCGGCAGGTGATAACTTTTTAGACCAACACCTTATGGGTAGTACCTTCGGCCTCATGCTCGTGACGTTGAATCTATGAACCCTATATGTGTGATCGTGTGTGATTGTTGTATCATGCATCCATGCACTCATAACCATCTTTTGAAGAAAACAATATTTCAAGGGATTTAAAGGTTGACTATTTGTGAATATCTCAGGTAATGTTAACCATGGATTCTGGAAAGAGAAAGACCGGGAAATACAGTTTCAAGGATCCTAAGATAGATTAGTTTATCAGTCTAATTCCCGAGATCGAGTGTTCTGCAGACTTTCAGAAGAAGTATGGATCCATTATTCCTCTCATGAAGCTGAAGATGAAGGAGGGTATTCTCTCAACTTTGGTCCAATTCTATGATCCGGTGTATCACTGCTTTACTTTTCCCGATTATCAGTTGATGCCAACACTAGAAGAGTATTCCTATCTATTGGGTTTACCTATTACTGATCGTGTTCCTTTTACTGGTTTGGAGGGTGAGCCAAAACCACATGAGATTGATGCTTTGATTCATCTGGGGAAGTCTGAGGTGGAAGCCCATATGACTACCAAAGGAGGGATTAGAGGATTACCAGCTCAGTTCTTATTAGAGAAAGCTCGTTACTTTGCCAGGATGAAGAGTACGGTTGCTTTTGAGGCCACCTTTGCTTTACTCGCCTATGGATTATTCTTATTTCCTAATGTGGACAATTTTGTCGACATTAACGCTATCATGATTTTCATGATTGGAAAATCGGTTCCTACACTATTGGGTGATGCTTATTACTCTATTCATCTTCGGAGTTCCTATCATGGGGGAATGATTATTTGTTGCACGCCTTTGTTATACCGGTGGTTTATCTCTCATATGCCTCAGTCTGATGTTTTTTGGGATATCAAGAAGGAACCCCGTTGGGCTCCTAAGATCATGGCACTTATTCACTCGAATATTGATTGGTATCATCGAGCTTACCAGGATATAGAGATTATTGACAGTTGTGGTAGTTTCCCCAATGTGCCTCTTCTTGGTACAAAGGGAGGAATTAGCTATAACCCTGTTCTTGCACGGCGATAACTTGGTTATCCGATGAGGGATATACCAAATAGTATTCATTTGAGTAGTTTCTTTCTGAAGGAAGGAGAAGACCACAGGGAAGCTAGGGAGCAGATTGTGAAGGCCTGGCGTCACATTCATAAGAAGAGTATGAAGGATTTGGGACCTAGAGGTTTTGTTTCTTTGGAGCCATATCTTCAGTGGGTCCGATCGAGAGCCATTCAGTTGAAGATGCCGTATACTCGGGAGACACCCATGCCTGATTTGTTTGTGAAGACCACTCCTCCTGTATTAGATGATCTGGAAGAGCTGCAACTTGCTTTGGTTAGGATGCAACAGGAAATGGATGCTTGGAAAAACAAGTTCCAGACTTTAGAGAGTTCCTATAGAGCAGACCTGAAGGAGAGAGATAATTTGATCGAGATCCTTGAGAGTCGAGCAGTGGAGTCTATGGAGAGGTAAGGGGATTTATTTTCTCCTCAGCCTTAAACAGGTGTTGATTACTCACTTCCTGCTTCAGATGATTGGAAGGAGGTTGCCATCAGGCATGTGGAAGAAGACCAGAGGTTCAGAGCTCAGATCGCCAGGCTCACAGGGAAGTGCCAGCGTACAGATTGATCTCCATTAGTTCTTCTTATCAGGATTTTATATTGTATTTTCATCTTGTACTTGGGATCATTGAAACTTGTAATCCATTTTGAGTTTATTATAATAAAAATTTTCAGTATTTCAAATGCATTATTATTTTGATGTTTGCAATATGTCTATAAACCATAAATCCCTTGAAATATTAAATGATAAAGTAAAAATAATCATATGCATATCATGCATCATATTTCACATATTCCTTGCATTTGTTATGCATATCCAGGTGTCTTACCCAACTTCTTTACTTCACTCAGCAAGCTGACTCATCACTACAACACTCGGGCTAATTTCAAGAAGAAGATGGACAACGTAGAACAGGAGAATTGTGAGATGCGCGAAGAAGTTTCTGCTTTGAAGGCTGGCTTGGCCAACTTGACTACTCTGATGGAAGCTCTGGTGGCTGCTTAGAATCAGCCACCGAGTGTTCAATCTCAACTAACAAGGGCAAATGATGAAGATCCTATTGTTCCTATATCCGCTACTCCGGCTGTTGTTCAAAACCGTCTACCTCAGGGTTATCCGTGGGAAATGCCAGAGAATTTCGCACCTGAAGGTTTCAATCTTGGCCCTCAAGATGCTCCAGTGGTTCAAAATGTTGTTACTCCTGCACCTCCTATGGTGCATACTGTTCCTGCTGCACCTCCTTCGGTGAATTTGGTTCCGTTTGTTAATGAAGATGTGTGTCGTCCCTTCCCTCCGCCGAGTGAAGACTTGGGTATTTATGACAAAATGGATGGTTTCCAAGAGCAGTTTGATAGAATGCAAAGAGAGATGAAGGCTCTTAGGGGAAAAGAGTTATTTGGGCAGAATGTGAATGAGTTGTGTTTGGTCCTGAATGTTAAAGTGCCTGCTAAGTTCAAGGTCCCAGAGTTTGAGAAGTACAAGGGAAACACTTTCCCTCGTGCTCATTTGGTGATGTATGTAAGAAGAATGTCTACCCATACCGATGATCAGCGTATGTTGATTCACTTTTTTCAGGATAGTCTACCTGGCGCAGCATTGAAATGGTACATGAGTTTAGACAGCGCCAACATCCATACTTTTAATGATTTGGGAGAAGCATTCATTAAACAATACAAGTACAATGTGGACATGGCGCCTGACCGTGACCAGCTTAGGGCCATGGTTCAGAAAGACATAGAATCATTCAAAGAGTATGCACAGAGATAGCGCGAAGTGGCTTCATAAGTGATTCCTCCCATGGAAGAGAAAGAAATGACTAAGATTTTTTTGAAGACGCTAGGCACATTCTACTATGAAAGAATGGTAGCAAGTGCCCCAAGTGATTTTACAGAGATGGTAGGAATGGGTGTCCACCTAGAAGAGGCAGTAAGAGAAGGCCGTTTGACAAAGGGTGAAGGATCTGGAGGTGTGAAGAAGCAAGCTTATGGGTTTACAAAGAAGAAAGAAGGGGATACAAATGCTATTATGCAAGAGAGAAGGGTAAACGCTCCTAGAAAGAATTATCAGCGTCATCAGCAAGTCGCCTCAGTTACTCCTATTATGAATACTGCTCCAAATACTGCTGCTTATTAGAGACCGTCCCAGTAGGGGAACCAAGGGTATAATCAGAGAAGGGAGAAATATGATCCTATTCCCATGAGCTATGCAGAGCAACTACCAGCATTGATTCAGAAGAAGTTGGTCCAGACACGACCACATCCCGCCGTACCATCACCATTGCCTTGGTATTACAAAGCAGACCAGATGTGTGCCTTTCATCAGGGAGCACCAGGGCATAATGTTAAGAATTGTTATCCTTTTAGGACTGAAGTGTAAAGGTTGGTGAAGTCTGGAATTTTATCCTTCAAAGACGTGGGACCCAATGTAAAAGACAATCCTCTACCCAAGCACGGGGGGGGGGGGGGGGGGGGGGTGAATGCGTAAATATGGTGGCCGATTGTCCAGACGACTTTCGAATTTTTGACATTAATCTAGTTAGAGGGGATTTGGTGAAGATGCACGCAAACCTATGTGAATTCAGTTATTATATGCATGACCACGCCGGTTGTGCTATTTGCAGTACAGATATATAGGGTTACGAGAAGATAAAGGCTGATTTACAGGAGATGATGGATGAAGGTTTAATCCATATGAAGAGGAAGTGAATATGGTTTCTGGATGTCCAGGTGAATTCAGAATTTTTGATGTGAATCATTTGAATGAGGATCTAGTACAGTTGCATGCTACCTTCTGCCGTACTACTGGTCAGGTAGAACACCAATATGGATCTTGCATAGTTTGTTGTCGAAATCCCCGAGGATGTTCTATTGTGAAAGAAGGTGTTCAATTTCTGTTAGACAATGGAACTATCAAGATCACATGTCAGAGAGATGATTATCATGAGATTGATATGGTTGAGGTTTGTTTGATCGAAGAAGAGTCTGAGGAAGAGTATGCCTCCGCAGATGAGTATTTCTCTTCAGACGAAGATTTGTTTGCCGAAAATGACTTTTTGATGGCTGATTGTGTTGAGGAAGGGGTGAATGTCATTGTACTTTGTTTTGGTGCACCCACTCATCTTGAACTGGAGTACAATAGCAAACCAGCTGTTACCCCATTGGTAATTAGTTTTCCAGATCTTGTTCCCTATGAATCAGATAAGGTTGTGCCTTACAAATACAACGCTACAATCTTGGAAGATGGAGTGGAGATTCCCATCCAGCCAATGCCAGATGTTGGAAATATAGTTGATAATAGCAGGGTGACCCGTAGCAGTCGTGTGTTTGTGCCGGTTATTCGAAGAGATGTTGTTGCTGGAAAGAAAATTGATGAGAATGATGAGCCTGAGAAGGCTACATGAGAGACTAGTGGAGCTACATTGGAGAAAGAAGTGGATGATATCTTGAAGATAATTAAGATGAACGACTACAAAATTATAGATCAGCTATTGCAGACTCCTTCCAAGATATCTATTCTAGCTTTGTTAATGAATTCCTCTGCTCATAGAGAATCACTGATGAGAGTACTAGACCAAGCTTTTATGGAGAATGACATGCCGTTAGATCAATTTAGCAGCATAATTGGAAACATTACCTCATGTAACAATTTTAGTTTACATGATGATGAGTTACCAGATGAAGGGAGGAATCACAACCTGGCCCTCCACATATCTATGAACTGCAAGAATGATCCGCTGTCCAATGTGTTAATTGATAACAGATCTGCGCTGAATGTTATACCGAGGAGTACCCTCTTGAAGTTAAAGTATCAAGGAGCATCTATGCGCCCGAGTGGAATCATTGTGAAGGCTTTCGATGGGTCGAGGAAATCTGTCATCGGTGAAGTGGACTTGCCCATCCATATAGGACCACATTTGTTCTTGATAACCTTCCAGGTAATGGACATTATTACCGCATATAGTTGTTTGCTAGGATGGCCATGGATACACGAAGCAGGGGCTGTCACTTCAACTCTACATCATAAGCTAAAGTTTGTGCGCGAAGGGAAGGTGGTGATCATAAATGGGGAGCAGGCGTTGTTGATATCCCATCTATCATCTTTCAGTATTGTAGAAGCGGATGAGGCTACTGTTGGAACCCAGTTCCAATCCCTATCTATTGACAACATAAGGAGGAATGAGAATTCTGTGGTTTCGCTGAAGGACGCGCAGTAGGTTGTGCGTAATGGTCATAATGCAGTTTGGGGATAACTTGTGGATCCTCCCGTGAACAAAAACAGAACTGGTTTAGATTTCTCTTCGAAGATTTGCAGAGGCGAAAGTGTGAAGTCAAAGTCTTATGTGAGCAGTTATCATGATGTTTTCCGCAGCGGAGGCTACCTCCATCCAATTGGTTCTGGAATTAATGTTGTTGAAGAGGATGAAGTAGAGAAGGAAGTACCAAATTATGTGACGCATGGAGTCCGAGTTCAGAACTGGGTCACCATTGATGTTCCTTCTTGCATACATATTTCAAAGTAATTTGTTTTGTTAATCTGTTCTTTCTTTTGAAAAGCTTTCACTCTGCCCAAGGTGAAAGTATTGTATGGGCTTATCTGTTTGCTTTGACTGTTAAGATCATTAATAAAAGTTGTCTTTGCTTCCAAAAATATGTCTTTATTTTCTGCTTTTTCTTGGGAAATGGTAATCAAATAAAAAACCCTTTCAAAATAAATAATAACTGAAAATTAATCTGCATGGTCACTTGTTATATGTGTCAGTTTCTAAAAGCTATCATAAATCACATGTGTAGATTAATTAAAAAACTCGTTGAATACAATGACCCTGCACCCTCTCCCAACTTTGATTGTCCTGTGTTTGGGGCCGAAGAAGAAGATTATGATGAGATTCCAGAAGAGGTCTCACGTTTGCTTGAGCACGAGGAAAATACCATTCAGCCATATAGGGAGCCTTTGGAAGTGATTAATTTGGGATCAAAAGAAGATCTGAAGGAGATTAAGATCGGAGCATCGTTGCATCCTGATGTAAAGAAAGGGTTGATTGAGCTGTTGAAAGAGTATGTGGATGTTTTTGCTTGGTCTTATCAAGATATGCCTGGTCTAGATACAGACATTGTCGAGCATCATTTGCCATTGAAGCCAGAGTGTCCGCCAGTTAAACCAAAGTTGAGAAGAACCCACCCAGATATGGCAGTAAAGATAAAAGAGGAGGTCCTAAAGCAGATTAATGCTGGTTTTCTTGTGACGTCAGGGTATCCTCAATGGATTGCGAATATTGTCCCAGTACCGAAAAAAGACGGAAAAGTCTGCATGTGCGTAGATTACCGAGATCTAAATAAAGCTAGTCCAAAAGATGATTTTCCATTGCCTCACATTGACATGTTAGTGGACAGCACAACAACATTCAAGGTATTCTCGTTCATGGATGGATTTTCTGGGTATAATCAAATAAGAATGGATCCAGAGGACATGGAAAAACAACGTTTATCACACCCTGGGGAACATTCTGCTACAGAGTGATGCCCTTCGGGTTGAAGAACACTGGCGCAACGTACCAGAGGGCTATGACAACCCTATTCCATGATCTGATGCACAAGGGAATTGAAGTTGACCCTGAAAAAGTCAAAGCAATTTAGGAAATGCCAGCACCAAGAACTGAAAAGCAAGTCAGGGGTTTCCTCGGGCGTTTGAATTATATTTCCAGATTTATTTCCCACATGACTGCAAGGTGTGAACCAATCTTTAATTTGTTAAAGAAAGATCAAGGTAATGTGTGGACTGATGACTGCCAAAAGGAATTTGAGCGTATTAAATAGTATCTTCTTGAACCTCCTATCTTGCTCCCTCCCGTAGAAGGAAGACCGTTGATTATGTATCTAACAGTGTTAGATAAATCCATGGGTTGTATTCTGGGGCAACAGGATGAAACAGGGAAGAAAGAGTTCGCCATTTATTATCTCAGCAAAAAGTTCACTGATTGTGAGTCGCGGTATTCCATGCTGGAAAAAACGTGTTGTGCTTTGGCCTGGGCGGAAAAGCGTTTGCAACAGTATATGTTGAATCATACCACTTGGTTGATCTCCAAAATGGATCCAATCAAGTATATTTTTGAGAAGCGTACTCTTACCGGGAGAATTACCCGCTGGCATATGTTGTTATCTGAATATGATATTGAGTACCGCACTCAAAAAGCTATCAAAAGTAGTGTGTTAGCAGATTACCTTGCTCACCAGCCGGTGGAAGATCATCAGTTTGCAGAATATGAATTCCCCGATGAGGATGTGATGTTCCTGAAAGTGAAAGATTGTGATGAACCATTGCCTGAGGAAGGTCCTGACCCTGAATCTCGTTGGAGTATGGTATTTGATGGAGCGGTGTATGCTTATGGTAAAGGAATTGGTGCTGTGATCGTCACTCCTCATGGATCGCACATTCCTTTTACTGCTAGGTTAACATTTGATTGCACTAATAATATGGCGGAATATGAGGCTTGCATCATGGGTCTTGAGGAAGCTATTGATCTCAGAATCAAAATTCTAGATGTGTATGGCGATTCAGCTTTGGTAATAAATCATATTAAAGGAGAATGGGATACTCGTCACCCTGGCTTGATCCCTTACAAAGATTATGCTAGAAGATTAGTACCCTTCTTCAATAACGTTGAATTCCATCACATTCCTAGAGATGAAAATCAAATGGCGGATGCTTTGGCAACTCTGGCTTCCATGTACCAAGTGAATACTTGGAATGATATACCCCGTATTACAGTTCGACGGCTGGATAGGCCCGCTCATGTGTTTACAACAGAGGAGGTAGCATATGAAAAACCTTGGTATTATGACATCCAGCATTTCCTTCAGACTCAGGAATACCCGGTTGGTGCGTCGAGGAAAGATAGAAAGACACTGAGAAGATTGGCAGGCAGTTTCTTCCTCAATGAAAATGTGTTATACAAGATAAATTATGACATGGTCTTTCTCAGATGCGTGGATAGACACGAAGCAGACATGTTGATGCATGAGATTTATGAAGGTTCATTTGGCACTCATGCTAATGGGAATTCTATGGCTAAAAAGATGCTAAGGGCAGGTTACTATTGGTTGACGATGGAATCTGATTGTTACAAATTTGCAAAGAAGTGCCATAAATGTCAGATTTATGCAGACAAGGTCCATGTGCCTCCGACACTTCTCAATGTGATTTCCTCCCCGTGACGTTTCTCTATGTGGGGTATTGACATGATCAGGATGATAGAACCCAAAGCTTCGAATGGACATTGTTTCATCTTGGTAGAAATTGACTACTTCACTAAATGGGTAGAGGCTGCTTCTTATGCCAATGTTACCAGACATGTGGTTGTGCATTTCATCAAAAACAATCTTATATGCCGGTATGGTGTGCCGAGTAGAATCATCATTGACAATGGCTCGAATTTGAACAACAAGATGATGACAGAACTGTGTGAAGAATTCAAGATTTTTCATCACAATTCGTCTCCATACAGGCCAAAGATGAATGGGGCAGTTGAAGCTGCTAATAAGAATATCAAGAGAATTATCCAGAAAATGGTTGTTACTTATAAGGATTGGCATGAAATTCTCCCTTTTGCTCTGCATGGATATCGAACATCTGTCCGCACTTCAACAGGAGCAACCCCGTTCTCCCTAGTATATGGAATGGAAGCAGTACTCCCTATTGAGGTAGAGACTCCCTCGTTGCGTGTGATAATGGAAGCCAAGTTGACAGAGGCTGAATGGGTCCAGAACAGGTTTGACCAATTGAATTTGATTGAAGAGAAGAGAATGATAGCTTTATGTCATGGGCAGTTATATCAGAAGAGAATGAAGAAAGCATTTGATAAAAAGGTCAAACCTCGTGAATTCAGAGAAGGTGACCTCGTGCTCAGGAAGATCATGTCTTTTAACACTGATTCTAGGGGCAAGTGGACTCCCAATTTTGAAGGCCCATATGTTGTCAAGAAAGCTTTCTCTGGTGGTGCATTAATTCTTGAAACTATGGATGGCGAGGAGTTCCCACGTCCCATGAATGCTGAAGCAGTCAAGAAATACTTCGCCTAAAGAAATAAAAGAACAGCTTGCTAAGTTGAAAACCCGAAAGGGAGGCTTAGGCAAAAAGGAGCATCTTAGTGGGCTGAAAACCCGCAAGGGAAGCTTAGGCAAAAATTAGAGACATAAACATAATAAATTTCCCGCTAAGTTGAAAACCCGCAACGACAGCTTAGGCAAAAGTTAGGGATTTTTCTTG
Source organism: Vicia faba (assembly GCA_948472305.1). Classification (NCBI taxonomy): domain Eukaryota; kingdom Viridiplantae; phylum Streptophyta; class Magnoliopsida; order Fabales; family Fabaceae; genus Vicia; species Vicia faba. The sequence goes on along the minus strand of OX451736.1, from coordinate 507,451,661 downwards.
GCAAGTAACTACGTCAGACAAGACTTGATCGTTGAAGCAACAATCTTCTCGGATCCTCACCATACTTCAACAAAAGCTGCTACTCAGGATTTCAAAAGTTGTTAGGAGGAATGGTGGTCATTGTATCTCAATGTATCTTTTCCATTGTATATTACCATTTCCCAAACTTTGTAATCATCCATGGAGTCTCGCCATTCGCAGACTACCATTCTATTAATGAAATTCGAGCTTTTACCCAATTCTTTGTGTTCTTATTTTTATTTAGCTTGCAAAGACTCCGTTTATTACTGATAATAATTTTTCAAAGCAAAAAGATTAAAAAGCAAAATTGACTTTTCAAAAAGAAAGACATCTTTACAATTCAATTTACTTTGGGATTTGTGATGAAACAATAACAACAAAAATGGCGATCTCATGAATGAAAAAACTCCGGTTGTTTTAAGAAGATTTACTTCCTTCGTGAAGGTTTTTCTCAAGTCACCTTGTTGGTATGTATGCAATCTCTGTGTGATTCTCAGATAGTAGAAGACGATACCAGGGGGTACAAGGTACAATATTAGGTTTGTTATCCCATTATCCCTGGCCAAGTCTTGGTTCGCTTTTAATTATGGGTTTGCATGGTCAGAAGCCTCCGTCTCAGATTCCCCAGTGAATTTTTCCCTCATATGATGAAGGGTTTTATTCCCTTGGTGTGTTGAGATGTCGCTCTTTCTGCAGTATTGGTATTGATGTTGACTTCTTGATTTCCCAGGAAGACTATACCAGGGCATCTTTTGTTGGAATGATATGAAGACTCAATCTAATATTCTCCAGTGAAGGCCTCGTTTATTTGACAGAAGTCCTTTCTCCCCAAAGAGGTTGGTGCAATAGTTACTCTTGAAGCACGTACCTCTGGTTTCCCCAATGAAACACGTATCTCCGGTTTCTCCAACGAAGAACGTATCTCTGGTTTCCCTAGTGAAGAACGTATCTCTGGTTCCTCCAGTGAAGCATGTACCTCTGGTTTCCCCAGTGAAGAACGTATTTCTGGTTCCTCCAGTGAAGAACGTATTTCCGGTTCCTCTAGTGAAGAACGTATTTACGATTCCTCCAGTGAAGAACGTATTTCTGTTTTCCCCAGTGAAGAATGTATCTTGGTTTCCCCTCAATGATGTGGTTTTGGCCTCCCCATTGAAGTCAGCATGAAGCCCCTAGTAGATGTCTCTATGATGAAGCATTGTCTCCCTTAGTGAAGTCTGTATGTTTTTCTTCCTTCAAAGTGGGCCTGAATTCCCCAGTGAATGTTTTGACAATTTGGTTTCCATCTGCCTTATTCAAGATCAGTATTGAAATCCCCAATAGGAGTAAGGACCGTAAAACATTTGTTTTCCCCATTGAAGTCTGTGTGCTGTTCCCCGGGAAGGTTATCCCAGGGCATCTCTTGTTGGAATGAGTATTCATGATGAAAAGTTTTCAATCCGCAGTTTTTTTTCTCCAGGGAAGTAGGGTTTGGTTTCCCCAGTGAGGTTTGATTGTCTTTGCGTCAATCTACTTTATTTGAGGTTGGTCTTGCAATCTCCAGTAGATATGTTGCTTTTGAAAAACTGATTTCTCCGATGAAACCGGAAGAAAGATGTTCTATCCCGGTATTTGTTTGATTTAGTTACATCCAGATTATGTTTCTCCTCAGTGAAGTTAGGACAGGAAATAGGTTTGGTTTCCGCAGTTGCTTTTACCTTTCTTGGATTAATCTTTCTGGTTGAGGTTTAGCCCAATGCTGTTTGTACCTGAGGCGGTTTCGTCTGATTATGTATCCTTTTACCAGCATATACACGACATCACTCATACATTCTTACATGCATCACGCATTGTTACAAATCATTTTTATTGACATTGTATTCTAACATTCCTGCAGCGCTCCTTGCCTAGGTGGATTTGGTTTTCCCTTTTGAGTTTATTTCTCAAAGGATGTATCTTCGTTAGCCGTCTTGCTCCAGTTTGTTTCTAATTGGATCCGTGGTCGTATGACGATATTATTTACTTTGGAGTTCTGAGAGCTTTGGGTTTTGGTTTGTGCATTTATTTTGCACGAGAGACTTTATCTCCTCAGCAGGAACAATGTGGCATTTCCCCAGGAAATCATCTTTCCCCAGGAAGCCATATCTCTTTCCCCGGGAAGTCATATTTTCCCAGGAAGCTATATCTCTTTCCCCAGGAAGTCATATCTCTTTCCCCAGGAAGCCATATTTCTATCCCCAGAAAGTTATCTTTCTTTGCAATTCCCCTTGACAATGAGTGGAAGTCTCTTTATTTGAGATAAGCTTGCATATTACCCTTTCCAGGCAGAGTGCCTTGGTTAAAGAAGAAGTTGAGACCTGTTCTAGGTGAAACACCAGAATTTTGGGAAAACTTATGATATTTTCAAATCTACCTTCAGTGAACGTTGGTAGTGCATTGGCAGTGAACGTCGGTGTCTCTTATATTTTTGCTATCATCAGTAAACGGTGGTAGTTCCTTGTCAGTGAACGACGATGGTATGATATTTTCAAATCTACCTTCAGTGAACGTTGGTAGTACATCGGCAGTGAACGTCGGTGTCTCTTATCTTTTTGCTATCATCAGTAAACGGTGGTAGTTCCTCGTCAGTGAACAGCGATGGGATGATATTTTCAAATCTACCTTCAGTGAACGTTGGTAGTGCATCGGTAGTGGATGTCAGTGTCTCTTATCTTTTTGCTATCATCAGCGAGCGGTGGTAGTTCCTTGTCAGTGAACGGCGATGGGATGATATTTTCAAATCTACCTTCAGTGAACGTTGGTAGTGCATCGGCAGTGAACGTCGGTGTCTCTTATCTTTTTGCTATCATCAGTAAACGGTGGTAGTTCCTCGTTAGTGAACGACGATGGTGTGATATTTTCAAATCTACCTTCAGTGAACGTTGGTAGTGCATCGGCAGTGAACGTCGGTGTCTCTTATCTTTTTGCTATCATCAGTGAATGGTGGTAGTTCCTCGTTAGTGAACGGCGATGGGATGATATTTTCAAATCTACCTTCAGTGAACATTGGTAGTGCATCGGCAGTGAACGTCGATGTCTCTTATCTTTTTGCTATCATCAGTGAACGGTGGTAGTTCCTCGTCAGTGAACGACAGGGGGATGATATTTTCAAATCTACCTTCAGTGAATGTTGGTAGTGCATCGGCAGTGAACATCGGTGTCTCTTATCTTTTTGCTATCATCAGTGAACGGTGGTAGTTCCTCGTCAGTGAACAGCGATGGTGTGATATTTTCAAATCTACCTTCAGTGAACATTGGTAGTGCATCGGCAGTGAGCATCGATGTCTCTTATCTTTTTTCTATCATCAGTGAACGGTGGTAGTTCCTCGTCAGTTAACGGTGATGGCATGATATATTTTCTCTCTACCTTCAACTTTTGAGTTGGTAGTTTACCGTCATCTATGAGCCAGTATCTTATTACTCTTCTACCTTCAACTATTGAGTTGGTAGTTCACAGTTATCCGTCAATGCTTGTTATCCTCCTCTCTGATTCAATTCCTTTGGTCCACCAGCGATTTATTTTCCTGGTGGGGGTTGCTCCTTTGTTTCTTCACTTTTGTGGCATCCTCAGTGATACTTTTCATCTCTTTTGTTCTACTCATATGCATTCATAATCATAAGCATTGCATGGCATCTTAGAGACAAAAATAGGGCTTTTTTTTATATTTAAGTATCTTTAATCGCGTCGACACAAAGATTTTTAACCTTCGTATCTCCGGATAGAAGACACTTAAATAAGGGAAGCTGTTGTACCCCAATTTTTGCCCCTAATATTCCCCTATCATATCATGTTAACTTGATCATGACAAGAGCACATTAGGGTTAGTTCTTCATTTTTTCTATCTCCTATCTTTAAGGTTTCCCTTGAGAAATTTCCAAGCACCTTGGTTGTGTATCTTGTATATGTGTTGTTGACTAACCTCTAACCAAAATACAAAAATATTTGTCTTTGTCCTTGCACAATTTGTGTTTTGTAGGTACCAAGTCAAAGCATCCAACAAATAAGGTCATGCAAAGTTGACTGATCCTGCATTGTGGAAAAAAAAATCCAGCATGCATCGACCCATAAAGGTATGCATCGACTCATTTTTTTGTGCATAACTAGCATGTGTCGACACATGCATGTATGTATCGACGCATCCTGCTTGAAAAAACTAGCATGTGTCGACACATACGTGTTATGTATCGACTCATGCAGTTTGTGTGATTCTGTAATGTGTTGGAATAACAGTATGTATCGACACATAGAGGCATGTATCGACACATGCTGTGTTATGCAGCTAGGATGTATCGACACATACCACCTATGTATCGACTCATAATAGCAAAATGCACGTGTTTTTTGAAAAAAAGCCAGCAAATTCAAACTGTTATCATTTTGACTCCATTTTTTTCTGCATAATTTGAAATTATATCATTAATTCAAATTTGGCTCCAAGAATCAATTACCAAATTACCACTAATCCCAATCCTAAACTCTATAAATAGAGTCCTCATTTCATTCAAATCACAAGCTTTTGATAGTCAAACTCATCTTGCTAAAAAATCTTTCAATTCTATCCATTTTACCAAATTCACTCAAAGCTCCATTTTCAAAAAGTTAGTAAGTTTTGCATTAAAGCTTACTAATCTTTGAGCTAAACCTTCATCCAAACACTTTTTCTCCATCAATTCTACACATCCAAGATTTTGTGATCGATTCATGTTGTTGAATTGAAGCAAATTCTGGAAGTTATTTGATAATTCTCTAATTCTACCTTTGGTAAGTTGGATCATCATATTTCACAATGTGATCCCTTGTGGATTTCTGGTTTTTGATTCATTGAGCACTGTTTTATAACTCCATTAGTGCTATTTTCTCAAAAATTGCTGGAATTTTCATGCTCAATTGGATCCATGATCATAAGGTGTTTGATGAAAAGTTGAAACAAGAATTTGATCTTTACAATGTTGTTTTCTACTGATTTTTTTAACAGGTTGCAATCAATTGTTGTAACATTGCAATTGATTGTCACAGAAAATTTATTTGATAAAAAAAGTGCATTGATGCAATATGTCGCTGTCGAAGCACAACCGATTGTAACAATGTCGAAAATATTTGTTTTTTGCCTTATTTTTAGGGCTGTTTTGACTCAAATATTTTTCTGCTCACTCTCTTTGATGGATAACTTGGATTGCAATTTTAAATGTTTAATTTGTTTTTAAACTCAATGGACTTTGTGATGTAGATGAAGTTGGATAAATGTTCATCAATTCAATTCTACCTTAGAATGAATTATTTAATTCATTTTTGGTGCTTTGGATTAATGATATGTTTAGTGCTTTAATCCATCTAGAGGAGTGGTTGAATTTAAAAATGAAAGCATTTCGAAATGATGATCCAAATTAGCTTATCATTCCCCTCCCTCTTCATCTTATCCCTTTCTTTTTAATTGTGCCACATGTTAAGGGATGGTGATCTCTATATCATTTATCCAAATATGAAGTACATAGATTCCTATTGACCGGCCTCAAAATAGGTGCGACTTCTACATAAGTCCACTTACGATTGCTTAACATAGCACTAAATTTTGTCCCGATTCGAATAAATGATCATTCGAGGCCCAAACTTATGATTGCAAGCCCAAGTATGTTAATTTGATATCTTTGATCCAATAACCTTGAGATTCATTGTGTGGAGGCTTTGGTTCTACCAATCCTCTAATGGATCTACAACACCTTTGGTCAACGCGGATCACTTAAACATCGTTGATCATTACATGTTACTTTTTTGAGGATTCCAAAATGGATGATATACTTGACAAAAAGAAAATGCAACTTGTTGTGTGGAGGATTTTATTCTACCAATCCTCAAATGAGTTCTAAATGCAAGTTTCAAGATGGTCACCCAACTAACCACTAATTTCTAATAATTGACTTTACTTTATGATTTTATTTTTTATGCTTTATGTACCATTTAATTTAAGCATTTACATTCCATGCCATTTTTATTTTGCTCATTTGAGCATTTACTTTTATGTCATTTTTATTTTGCTCACTTGAGCTTTTCTTTTCCTTTTAAAGACACCTAATAATCAACATGAACCATAAAAACTTTAATGATATTTGGACTATTTGGTTACTATCCTTGGCATTATGGAGCATTGGACTTAGGATTAGAGACCTTGGCCTATGTTGGAGACCTTGTGACCTTAATTCATGTTTTGTCTGGAGTTCTTGAGGTTTACCTCGAGACATTGGGTTGTTTGTTTGTTTTGTGTGCAAGTTATTGTGATTACATACTTTGTTTGTAATATGGAATTCACCCGTATACAGCCGTTACTCTGCCAATTTTTGCGAAGATTTAATACACTTGAAGTTTGGTTCTCTCAAGAGGTCTAGTATCTTTGCTTGCTTGGTTTCAATCCAAAGAATGGAAATTCTATATTGACTCATAATGTCAAGTATTGTCTTCTTGTTGGTTAGATGGTTCTTATCCCTAGCTTTTACATTATGATTTAGGATAGTCTCTTCATCTCCTCCCATCTTCTTTAATTTCAAAAAATTTCTCCCTCCTTTTAAAAAAAAAAAACTCTTCTTGTTTTGAAACTTGAAACATTTTCATAATAAACTTGGATTTATGTCCATGCATTTTCAAAAAAATTTCATAAATAAATTTCAATCAATTTAATAATACCTTGACATTTTTGTGAGAAGACTAAAAGTCAATCAATCTTATTTCAAACCATTTTTCCACTTTTGCTTTTATCTTTAAACTTTTTTTAAAAGATTAGACACTTGTCAATCCTTGTAGTGATGCAAACAACTATACTTCTATAATATGTAGTGAAGAGAGATATTTTCCACTTGGGTGTTGAGTGAGGCATTGTTGATTTTAAAATCCAAGCCATATCCTCCACTTTGAGATGATGCAAATTCTCTTTTCTCATGATTGTGGGTAGTAAGTATGTTTTCCACACGGACTATGACGATGATGTCTTATCTCATAAAATTAACCAACACACTTGTGTTTCAAATTTTTAAAAGAGGAACTACGTGTACCCTGATCCCCTATTGCACGGAAGATGGTACGTAGTCACTAAAGGTTCGCAACCGCGACGTGTGTAAAAATCATAAAAATATTTCTTTTCTCACCTCCACCATCCATTTTTCATATAACACTTTTTTATAACCAAAATATACAGATTTTTTCAAAGAGGTTCCTGCGGAGTACCATAGAGGTTTAGGGTGTTAATACCTTCCCTTTGCATAACAAACCCCCTTACCTTGAATCTTTCCCCCTTTTTTTTGGGTTATTCGCTCTTTTCCCATTTCTTTGGAAACAATAAAGCACGGTGGCGATTTTTATTTTGATTTGTATAAAGTCTAGTCAATCCAATGGCTTAGTCTGAAACATTTCTACCGCTACACCATCAACATTCAAAAACTTGTCACAAATGCCAAATCTACGCTGACAAGGTCCATGTGCCTCTTATCCCTTTGAATGTCATGACCGCTCTGTGGCTATTTGCAATGTGGGGCATTGACATGATTTGAGAGATCAAGCCCATTGCTCCCAATGGACATCGCTTCATTTTTGTTGCTATCGACTATTTTACCAAATGGGTTGAAGCCGTCTCATTTGCCTCAGTCACCAAGAATATGGTTGCCAGATTCATCAGACACAACCTTATTTTTTGTTATGGTATCCCTGAAAGGATCATCATCGACAATGGGACAAAACTCAACAATGCTATGATCAATGAGGTTTGCACTCAGTTTAAGATCAAGCATCACAATTCTTCTCCATATAGACCGAAAATGAATGGCGCAGTCGAAGCGGCCAACAAAAATATCAAGAAGATTGTGTAGAAAATGGTAGTAACCTATAAGGATTGGCATGAGATGTTTCTGTTTTCTCTACATGGCTACCATACTTCAGCTAGAACATCAACTGGGGTAACTCCCTTTTCTCTAGTCTATGGCATAGAAGCTGTTTTGCTAGTGGAAGTTCAGATTACCTCGCTGAGAATTATGAATGAGGCAGGCCTAGGCGAAGACGAGTGGATTCAAACGAGATTGGATCAGCTGGACTTGATTGACGAAAAATGTTTAGCTGCTGTTTGCCATGGTCAGACGTACCAAAAATGGATGATCAAGGCTTTTAACGAAAAGATCAAGCCTCGATTATATCAAGTTGGTGACTTAGTGATAAAACGCATCATTTTACCATAAGGCGACCCTAGAGGCAAGTGGACTCCCACCTATGAAGGGCCATTTGTTGTCAAGAGAGTTTTCTTTGGCGGTGCCATGATGCTGACTACCATGGATGGTGAAGATTTACCACATCCTATAAACGCGGACATAGTTAAAAAATACTACGCATAAGAGACCCGCTAGGCTGACACACCTAGGCAAAATAAGGGCATCCAGACAAACCAAAAGGTTTGGGCAAAAATTAGGGATATATGCAAAAGATTGTACACCCGGCAAGTTGAAAACCCGAAAGAGCGACTTAGGCAAAAAAGGGTATCCTGGTGGGCTGAAAACCCGAAAGGGCGGTCCAGGAAAAAGTTAAGGATTAAAAGCGTATGACTATGTCCCGTGGAATCACCACAGTCGATTTTATCACCAAGGTCCAAGCTCAAATGGTCCAAGATCAATCCAATCAACTTCTATCAACGACAAAGGACATTCGAAGACATTGGGGCAATAGTAGAGTGGGAAGGCAATAAGATCATTTCACATGGCTATTTGTTTTCATTCTCAATTTTGTTTTCCTTTCGACGATTTCCTCTTACTAGGATCTCTGTCTCTCTGTAAAAAAACGCTTATTCATGGGCAAAACATAAATACAAATATACTTTGAAGTGCAAAATTTTTGTTTTTGTTTTGAATGCAAATTTGTCTAATGACTAAAATTGAATGAACATATGCATACGAACATAATTAAAACTATTTGGCACATGTGTCCTGCTAAGCGGCAGCAAGCATCTCTTTAATGTACATGAAATATCCCCACATAGTTATCTCATTATCATTATCCCCACTAGGACGGCTACAATAAACCTTTCCCCAACGAAGTTTCCCACAAAGTCTCTTTGCATAGGGTAATCCCCGACCAAAGTCTCAATCTCTTGACAACTATCTCTTCAGCTAAGTCGATTTTTACAAGTTGAAGCCTCGTGGATCTCTTCCTAAAAGAAACTCACTTCGCCAACAGGGTTTGTTTCCCAACAAGGTTTATTTCCCCAACAGGTTTTATTCACCCAACAACAATCGAAGAACTACAAAATTCCCCAGCCGAGTACATCCTCCCCAGCTGAGCCCGTTATTCCCCAGCTGAGTATATCTTCCCCAGCTGAGTATATATTCATTAGTCGAGACTATTATCCCCAGCTGAGTATATCTTCCCCAACCGAGGCTATTATCCCCAGTTGAGTGTATCCTCCCCAAGCTGATTCTGTCCTACCCGACTGAGTCTACACTCTCCAGTTTGAATTTGCCTTTCAGACTATCACAAATCATAGGGCCACAACCCTTGATCACCAGTAAATCCGTCAGAAAAGCTTTTACTATTTCCAAAAAGACACTATGAAGCCTGGACCTGACCAGATATTAGCACAATTTTCAAGTTATTACTGAAGCCTGGACCCGACCAGATAATTGTTTGACTTCTTCAATTGCCGAAGCCTGGACCCGACAAGATAGCATTTTAAATCCTACAAAATCATTATAAAAACTCCTCTTCTCCAGTAGAGTTTTCCATTATCCCTAGTGAATTACTGAAACCTGGACCTAACCAGATAACAGTTTGAGCATCTGAAACCTGGACCCGACCAGATAACAGTTGATCTCAATTTCAAGATACTATGAAACCTGTACCCGACCAGATGATAGTCTAACTCTTGAAAGATATAGAAGGACATGGACTCAACCTGACCAAGGTTTAACTTCTTTTCCCCAGTAGCGTTTTCCTCTGCCCCAACAAATTACTATGAAACCTGGATCCGACCAGATATCAGTTTTCAATTTCATCTTTTCAAGCATGTTATTGTGAAGCCTGGATCCGAACAGATAGCAATTACCCTCAGAGATTCATTGTGAAACCTGGACCCGACCAAATAACAATTGACCTCACCAACCTCAGAAATCTGCAAAGCCTGGCCCCGACCAGATAACAGTTTTTCAAACAGTTTATGGTGAAGCCTGGATCCGACCAGATAGCAATTGACATCATCAACCTCAGAAATCTGCAAAGCCTGGACCCGACCAGATAATAGTTTTTCAAATAGTTTATTATGAAGCCTGGAGCCCGACCAAATAACAACTAACTATGATCCCTAGAGAGACACTATGAAGCCTGGACTCGGCCAGATAATAGTACAACTTTCCAAAAACCATAAAACCTGGACCCGACCAGATAGTAGTTATCACTCCAAGTTACTGTGAAGCCTGGATCCGACCAGATAACACGTAACTTCCGTATCCCCAGCAAGTTGTTGTGAAGCCTAGATCCAACCAGATAACTATTCAATTTCAAGAAAATTTTCTGTAAAGCCTGGAATCCGACCAGATAACAGTTAATCCGTTTCTTCCCCTAGTAAGTTGTTGTGAAACCTGGATCCGACCAAATAGCAGTTGACTACTTCATTCTCAGCAAATTATGAAGCCTGGATCTGACCAGATAACATCCGGCATTCAAGAGATATTCTCCAGTGAAAGCATCCTTTTAACGAAGTTTGAAGATAAGCATATTCTTCATCCCCAACGACAATCAGGAATTCAACCCCCCAGAATTTCCTCAGCAGCAGTCAGGGATTTATTTTCCCAGACAAAAACATACATCTCACATTCATACATCATAGCATGTACATACCATATTCATTCAACATAATACCACATTTGGTGAACATCATGCAGGCATATGCATTTTACTAACTCTTTTTCTCACAGGTAAAACATCAAGTTTTAGTATAAATCAATAAGAGATTTATGCTGATACTTCTTCCAGTGTTTACCAACATTCCTCCAAATGGCATCTATAAGCCCATTCACCATCCATCTTCGAGTGCAAATTTCTGGGCACTCTAGTGTCCAATCATCTTTCACCTTCAAGTCACGAATGGCGGATCCGCCAATCTAACTCTTCAGGTTTAAGAAGATTGAACAGGGGCAGTTGTTGTACCCCAAAATTTTCCCTCTCATTTATCAAGTAATTTCTCAAAAAGATCTTTCTTGGTTCAATACTGCACTAGGGTTGATCAGCTTAAGACACCTCCTTAAGCACTGATGACCAAAATTAGGGTTTGGATTGCACAAGGATAATTGAACTTTCAATTCTTAATATGAATTTCATGGATCATTATGGACCCCCAAGATTACTCATGTCAAGTTTCAAGCCTTGGATCACACGTTTGCTCAATCAATTGAGCAGTTGACCTAAAAATCAACTGTCTTGGGGAAAAGTCAACTATTGCCAATTTACAGTCAAACTTCATAGTTTTTTATCCATGTCAACATTATAAACTAATATGTATCATTTGATCAAGTTTGGACCATAATTCCTCAAGAAATTTGATCAAATCATCAAAAGGGCAAAATGGTCAAAATTAGGATTTTGACTGAGAAAAGGCAATTTCTGATTTTTGACCTAGCAAATGGTCAATTAGTTTGAAGCATGATCTCAAGAGTTCAATTGCATCTTTTTGACCTAATGGCATGACCTAAAACATTGCTCAAGATCAATTGGATTGATAGTGAATTTTCAGTCAAATGATCAAAAGTCAATTGTACACTGAAAAGTCAAACTTTGACTTTTTGGTCAAAGTTCAATGTCAAAGATCACAATTCATCAAAACATGTCAAAATATGAAACTTATTCATCAAGAAATCAAAAAGTCAAGATTTCATTATGAAAAGTCAAAGTTTTCTAACTTAGAAAATTTTCTGTGTTTAAAACTTCATTTTTTTTCATAACTTTGAGCCAATTTTTCACCATGATGCAAGATGATTCAGAAGAAACTTTCAACATGAAAGTTGTAGATCTCCATGATATATACAACATTTCTTTACAAAACTTCTTCTAAAAATTCTTGGATCTCAAGTTATTAATTCATAAAGTCATAGTCTTAAAATTGAATACTTAATGAAATTTTGCCCTAGTTTTGGTCAGGATTTTGACCTAACTTCATGGCACTTTTTCATATAGTTCCAAGGGGAATTTCTAAACATTTATTCAAAGAGGGGTTGTAGAGCACATTACAAGCTTTCCAAAATGTCTAAGAACTCCTTGAGATCATTTATGATCAAGGAGAATCGAAGAGATGAAGTTAGGGTTTTCAAACATGAATTACAAGCCATTTCATGATGAACAATAATTCAAATCCAAGCCTATGTTGCATGAATCTTACTTTGCAGGCTTCTAAACTCTAAATCTATCCATAATCAGAATATTACACAACTATTTGGCTATGATGCAAGTGTTTGAGTCTTTGTCCAAGTGATTATTCCATTAATGGAAGAAAGTTCACACTTCCATTTTGGAAAAGTGACTTTAATCACAAAGTCAATGCATAGAGATCCTAACTTGTTTCATCTGAACACAAGCAATGTCAAAGGAAAAAGCAACATGTCTAGAGCCTCCCATAAACTCAGGCCATGCTTGTACTACACATTGAAACTTGTTTTCCCACTTTTCTTCAAAATCAAGTAACATAGCCATAACTCTATATCTCACAGTTCTGTCAACTTCAAACCCTCTAACCCTTTTCATATAACTATACAAGTATATTTCAACATAACACACGAATATACAGACTCCCAAACTCTCTGAAAACTCAGATTTCAAAAAACCTCCATTTTTGTGTCATTTCTGACTTTGAACTTCAATCTTCAAAACCACTCGTGTGTTTCTTGGCTTAACACTTCCAAAAGCTTCTTAGCATCTTACAAAAACCATTCCAATACCTGTTCGCAAACTGTAACACCATTTATACCATCCTCCCTAACCAAAAACAGAGGTCTGCATCTTGACTTCTCAAGACCATTCCAGCCAGCCATTGCATTAGCTTCCTAGAGGTCTAAGGAAGCTAACCTGATCATCGCCACTGCTTAAAACAAGCTCAAATCCATTTCACGATTTCCAGTTTTGAGGTATTTTTCTTGAACTTCTATCTTCATACTTAGGCATTGTTAGGCTTGCATTTGTGAAGATAAAATATAAACATCATTGCCCTGAAACTATACATGTCCATAGATTTCATTTATTTTTATTGAGCTAGGAGAATTTTAAGTTTGAACTTTCTGAAATATTTAGGCCAAAATTTGGTACTTTTAGAAATTATGATTCATCTTTGATTTATAGCTTATGATATTTATATAGTTGGATTCATGTGACAAAATGGAGTAATTTTCATGTTTACATTTTTGCAAATGGTTGAGAAATGAACAAATTGCAGGGATTTTGGCTGGAGGTTGAAGAAGAAGTTATAACATGGACTTGTTTTGTTTTAATTTTATTGATTGTTGTATAATGAACGGATGAAACAGGCCACCTCAGTGGTACAACAAGCGCGCGCGTATTAGGAGGTCCTGGGTTCGAGCCCCAGCGAGACCTTTTGGCAATTTTCTCATTCTTTTACACTTTTTATTTTTATTTTTGTTTACAGCCAATAAACGCTTGGGCCTGGGAATTTTTGCTAGCCTTCCACCCTCCTGACTGTTTTGAACACTCCTGACCCAATTTTCTTAATTTTTTTCTTTTTTTTCTTCTTATTTTTGCTTTTATTTCTTTTCTTCTTTAATATTTTTATTATTATTATTATTATTATTATTATTATTATTATTATTATTATTATTATTATTATTATTTTCATAAATCATAAAAAATTCAATTTTACTTTTATTTATTATTTATACTTATATATTTTTATTTTCTCCATAAAACAAAAAGATAAAAAAACATTTTCTTAAAATAAATAAATTTATTTTCTTTTTCTTAAATAATTATTTTTTAGACTTAGGTTAAATTAATATATTATTTTATTTTCTTAGTTAAAATTAATTTAGAACTTAGGTTATTTTAATTAATTAATCTTCATTTTTTTCATTAATTTAAAACCTTTTCATAAAAAATCCTAAAAATCCTTTCCAAATTAATTTCTTTTCTTAATTAGTTTAAATTAATTTTATTTAATTTTAATTAATCATTCTCTTTAATTAGGTCAAGACAAAACCCTTTCACGAAAACAACAAAAATCATTTCTTTTTCCATTTATATTCTTGCATTTTTATTTTAAATTTTGTACAATATTCAATATGGTTGTAATAGATAATTAGGTTTAATTTTCTTGCAATCCCCATTTGTAAATTTGTACACCCCTCCCCTAATAATGTAATAGCATAGTAATTTTACTTTTCGCAATTTATCGCTTTATATAAATGCTAGTAATTTGGGTTTGTATGAGAAGATAAAATAACAAGTAATAAACCCTAATCAAAGACTAAATAAAGCATTAAAATCAATACATTTGCACACAAGCACCCCTAGGATAAAATCCACTTGGTTGCCTTGTAAAAATGGCCATATCATGCATGTGAGATATCTTAGCAAAAACAAGTAAAAATACAAGATCACAATCCCTCAATGATGCCAATTATGTTGCATTTTCAAAATGATCTTAGTCCCTAAAGAAAGATGCTAAGATACCTTATAACATTGCTAATCATGGTTATATGATGACCCATGCCCGTCCCTTTTACATCCAAAGATATGGTTACTTACCAAATCAATGGTAAGATGACAATGTCAAAGGAAAGAGGAAATAAACATGAAAGAATTTTGAGTAGGTAGATTGTTCCTACTTGCTTGCTCAATTTCAAAACCAAAAACATCCTTGCTATTTTCAAAACAAACACCAACACTTTCAAAAAACACCTTTCAAACTTGAAAACATTTTCAAAATATCAACACTTTGTATACATTATTACGAACGAGAACCATTACAAAGTTTGCCTAAACGATGGCGCCTTTTCAAAAATACTTTCAAAAACCACACAAATCACAATTTCAAACAAAAGTAAGTGATCTAGCAAGTAACTAAGAGCCCATGAAAAACCATGGATGAAAAGGGTGCTAATAACTCCCCTTTTCATAATATACCCCCCGAACTCAAGAAACAATCTCAAAGGTATTTCCTATGATTTTTTCACCTTTCCTTTTGGATAAAGGAAAAGTCGATGGAGACTCTTGCTAACCGTGATATTTTGCGATAAAACGCAAAACAACCAAGTCAGTTCTCCCACCGTATCACAATATTGAATGAGTTTCAGAATGACATCCGTCTCTGGATCGTATTTGAACTGCATTTGAAAGAGAATTTGGAATAAGTGTCAAAATGTCATTCGTCTCTGGATCGTAGTTGGACTGTATCTAGAAGAGAATTCAAAATAAGTGTCAGAATTACATCTGTCTCTGGATCGTATCTGAACCATTTCTACGAGAAAATCTGGAATAAGTATCAGAATGACATCCGTATCTGGATCGTATCTAAACCGTTTCTAGGGAAAGTCTGGAATAAGTATCAGAATGACATTCGTATCTGGATCGTATCTGAACCATTTCGAAGGAAAGTCTGGAATAAGTCTCAGAATGGCATCCGTCTCTGGATCGTATCTGAACCATTTCTAGGAGAAAATATGGAATAAGTATCATAATGACATTCTTCTCTAGATCGTATCTGAACCATTTCTAGAGTGAATATGGAATAAGTGTCAGAATGACATCTGTATCTGGATCATATATGAATCATTTCTGGAATAAGTAACAGAATATCATCCGTATCTGGATCGTATCTAAACCATTTCTGGAATAAGTAACAGAATGTCATCCGTATCTGGATCGTATTTGAACCGTTTCTAGGAGAAAATATGGAATAAGTATCAGAATGACATCTGTATCTGGATCGTATCTGAACCATTTCTAGGGAAAGTTTAGAATAAGTATCAGAATGACATCCGTCTCTGGATTATATCTGAACCATTTCTAGAGTGAATTTGGAATAAGTGTCAGAATGACATCCGTATCTAGATGGTATCTGAACCATTTTTGGAATAAGTAACAGAATGTCATCCATATCTGGATCGTATCTGAATTGTTTCTATGGGAAAATCTGGAATAAGTATCAGAATGACATCCGTATCTGGATCGTATCTGAACTGTTTCTAGAGAAAGTCTGGAATAAGTATCAAAATGACATTCGTCTATGGATCGTATCTGAACCGTTTCTAGAGTGAATCTGGAATAAGTGTCAGAATGACATCCGTATCTGGATCGTATCTGAACCATTTCTGAAAAATGTATGAGAAAGAACCTGTGTAGGATTGCTTCATAATTAGCCCGTGTGAAACTTCATATCAGGATGGAAAGGAATCCGTGTAAGATTGATTCAGCTGATCGTGTAGATAGTTTCCTTGGCTTGTTTCAGGAATTAATCTCTGCCTATTTGAGAAAGAAAGATAGTTTCCCCGGCTTATTTCGGGAGTTAATCTTCAATCTGCTCATGTAGATAGCTGTCCTGTCTTGCGTCAGGTATTAATCTACAATCAGTCGCTCACAGATAGTTGTCCTATCTTGTTTCAGGTATTAATCTGGAACTTGCTTTTTGTTTGTCATAGAGATAGTTGCCCTGGCTTGTTTCAGGAATTAATCTCTAACCTATTGAGAAATGGTTGTGGTATTTGCCAAAGGGGAATTTTGTTGATTGACTTTTCCCATCAAGGAAGAGGGTTAGTTGCATGCGGATGTATGCATGGCTTGATGATGTTCTCAAAACAAATGAGATTATGCTGTATGCATTTATCATGTATGTAGTATGATGTATGAATGTGAAATATTTGTTGAAATGTATCTTTGCTTCGGAATATAAATCCTTGACAAGTGTTGGGGACCTTTGGGAAGTTAAATCCCGGAATGCTGTTGAGGATGAAGAATATGCACATCATCAAACTTTGTTTAGAATATTTCCACTGAAAATTCCTGTTTTGTTGTTTGAGGACGTTAATTTTGGCTTGAGAAATATTTATGGAGAGTGTTGATTTCTTCTTGGGGAAGGAGTTCAAGAGTTTTAGTTATCTGTTGCTCTACTGGGGAGGTATCTCTTGATTGGATAGAATGAAATCTAATAACTTGTTTGGAATAAAGAAGTTAACTGTTATCTGGTTGGCTTCTAGGCTTTGCAGCAAACTCACTGGGGATAGTGGAAAATTTTGCCAGGGAAGAGGAGTTTTGTTAGTGATTTGAAGAACTTAAACTATTATCTGGTCGGGTCCAGGTTTTAGTAACTTTTGGGGATAGTAACAACTCCATTGGGGATATCAACGACTCTACCGAGAACTAAAGGGTTTTGTCTGTTGATTTGTATTGGTCTGGCGGATTCGTAGTTTGTTAGGGAAATAAACCCATTTCACAATCTGTTGGGGAAGTGTTTTCTTCCTCTTAATACCAATTCAGCTTGGGAGAGTTTTTCTGGAGGTTGAAAATCTGGCTGGTGATTGCATGGGTCCAACTTTATGGGGATATCCATGACTCTACCAGGGATAGTAGTAAGTGTTGTAGAGATACCAGACAATGTGTGCTTGGTCGTACGTGACCCTTTGATGGAATTCATGTTCAATGCCCCAAGTGATTCGAATGGAGACCTGCCCCCGACTATGAGAGATTTCTTGGAATCTTGACTTGACTGCCCCAGATGGGTTGGATAATAATCATGTTATGCCCCATTGGTTATGGAGAGTTTGTCATTGGTAGTGTTTTTCCATTTGAAGTGAATCTGTTTTTTGAGAGAGTTTTTGTTCACTGGATATTCATCGTGTGAATTTCTCTGTTGTAAAACAATTAGCTATATGCAAACAGTGGTATACAAATAATGCAAAGTTTATGTTTGTATTGAAGTTTTGAAAATGTATCTTTAGCAGATAAAAGAATTTTGTAAGAATATGAATTCAACTCTAGATTTACAGTAAGCCTTCCAAGAGTCGGAATACCTTTTGTAACAATATGCTTTCAAACTAACATATGCTTGAATTAGGACTTTTGAAGGGTTGTAGTGTGGTCTGGTTAACGTTTTAAGAAACAGAGGATAAGGCTCAAAGTGTGTTTGTACCCAACCCGCTCTTTGTGATGTTCTCCAGTCCTATACTCAGTTAATTGCGTGTTTTAAATCCCAATTGATTCTGGAATGACGTTTTGGTGATGGTCCAAATACTGAAAGTTTATTCGTGAAGGCAGTCATCTTGCAGCATTTTTCATGTTTGTCGAGGATTTGTAGCGACCTCCATTTTTTGATTTATTGTCCCTATTTTTTGCCTGACTATTCTTGTTTTGAGATTATAGTCAGCGGGATGCCCTAGTTTTTTTCTTAAGTCTCATTCATAGGTTTTGACCTAGTGGGCTTTTCTTTTGAGAGACAATGACTGCTTATTTCACGGGGAACCATCACCGTCTTTTGATTCGGAAGGATGTTTGTGTATGAAGTGAAAGCTTGCGGATGAACACGCATTTGAATTAACTGAGAAACTACTTTGCCCCAGGTTTTGATTAAAGGTTTCAATTTGTGTGAAAAAGAAAACTCCTACTTCTTAGGCTCAAAGGGGTTGACTGGGGATTATCTTCCTTATAACTCCAGTGTTTAGGAATTTTAAACGATGCATGTACATTGTCAGCAAGGTCTGTCCAAAAGCATACTGTATGAGATTATGGTATTAGCTTCGTCATCCTCCCTCTAAAGGCTTGCAAATTTTAACGAGAGTTGAATATCACGAAAACAAAGGATTAAAAGCACAATTTAAATATAGTGAAAATAAATGGATTAATTTAAGATAAACATATGCAATGAATTAATGAGAATAAACCAAAGTCTTACACAAAGCTAAGTGTTTAAGCAAACAAAGAAATTACAACAGAAAATTCAAATGAACAAAAATTTCTCCGCCTAAACTTCGTCATTTCAGATGATGTGACATTGAGGGATGACAGAAAAACTTAAGTTGACCGTCTTGTGTAAATTCCAACGCTCCTTCGTCGATCAGGTCTTGAATCTTATTTTTTAATGCCCAACAGTGGTTAGTATCGTGCGCCCAGCTGTTGGAGTGGTATACACACTTTTCATTGTGTTTGTAGCGGGGAGAAGAAGTATTAGGTTTTTGAGGAGGCTCCTTCAATGTAACCAGCTTGGCTTCCAACATATGATGCAATGCTTGAGCCAAGGGCGTGTTGATCTCAAAAAATTGTCTTCCTTACTTACGTAGACCATCTTGTCGTGGTTGGAGAGGTTGTTGTTGGGCTCCTGATGTAGCAGTAATTTAGAAAGGTCTACTATCCAGTAAGCCAACTTCTTATCTCTTTGGGGGATGATCAATGACTTGATCCCTAGCCTCGACTGTTTGTTTCATACGGTTGCATCCGTATTAATGAAGTTTGTTGACGAGGGCTCTCAGTTCTTCTTGTCCCCGAGCCAAGTTTTGGATAAGAGCCATATGACCCACCATTTGTCCCATCATCTGGGTTTTCATTGTGGCTATCTCAATTTGTAACCGTTCCAACTGGTCATCCTTGTTTTCCTCAGGATTCTTCTTGGTCATGCTCTCAATGAGGAGTGTTTTCACCTCTTCCTGCCCCTTGGATAGGTTCAGGAAAAATTCTTGAAGTCGAGCATTTTGGGTCTGAAGACCTATGACAGTCTGTTCTAGAGCCATCTCTACTGAAATAAATAGTAAGCAGGTGAGAAAACCTGTCATGATATGCATGATATGTGGATGCAATATTTTCAAGGATTTAGAAGATTTAAATTTGTTTAGACAAAGGGAACAAACATATATTGAATTAATAAGTTCAAATTGATTACAAACATGCCTCTTGGGCTTACAATGGAGGAAATAAACACAAAATAAACTCCTAAGACAAAAAGGTCGAGCGCATCCTTTTTGGCGCAATGTAGGTGTTCAAACTTCGCTCTTTGTGAAGTTGTCTTGTAAGCTCCAAAACCTTATTTTCACTTGCGTAACTGGGTTTTGAAGGTGTCTCACTCTTCCTTTAGCTGAATCCAAGCTCTTTGAAAATCTTCAAGAAAAGTAGGCATGTTAGGATAAAGGACAGTATACGGAACATCTCCTTCGGAAACAGGCTCCATGATGATCGGTAAGATGGAGGGGTAAGATTGAAACAACCGGCCGAGCCATCATCCGATAATATGAAATATCAATGAAGTCGCCATCGAACATCTTTTATCCCACCGAAAGGGAAAGGTAAACATAGAGAAAACCTGAAGAGGGAGAAATCACAGTCTTGCGATTGTAGAGATCGGGTAAGGGAGTCTGTTACACGAGGGGAGGGTATTAGCACCCCACACGCCCGTAGTATTCTACGGTATCCACTCTTGTTGTCTAATCTAATGGGTGTGTAAAAATCTATATCTAGGTTGTACAGGGAATGCATGCAAAAGAAAGGAGAAAATAATTTAGGGAAAATAAAAGTTGTGCTCGCTTGGGCCCTACCTCAGTGCCTACGTATCCATTTTAAGGAATCATAGCAGCCGTAGTTCGGCTCATATATTTTGGTTAGTTTGTGTTTTTTAGTTAAGGAAATAAAAACAACAGACAAGATGGAAAAATATCAGGTAGAACAAAAAAAATGTGAAAAATTATGATAAAATAATAAAAAGAGATGACAAGACATCGCATGGAAACACAAACTCAGATAAGGCAGTAAAACACCAGCATGATAGCAAAACATCAGACAAGATGATAAAACACTACACCTAACAATGATATTTAAAATCAAAGTAGGATAACAAACATGTGCGATGGAGAAACATCGGCTAAGAGATAGGAAGATAACATGGCAAAGATGGAGAAACATCAATAAACCAGAGGATAAAACATCATACCTAACAATGATATTTAGAATCAAAGTAGGATAACAAACATGTGCGATGGTGAAACATCGGCTAAAAGAATGTGCGATGGAGAAACATCGGCAAAAGAATATGCGATGGCGAAACATCGACTAAAAGATGGAAAGATAACATGGCAAAGATGGCGAAACATCAATAGACCAGAGGACAAAACATCACACCTAACAATGATATTGAGAATCAAAGTAGGATAACAAACATGTGCGATGGCGAAACATCGGCTAAAAGAATGTGCGATGGCAAAACATTGTCAAAAGAATATGCGATGGAGAAACATCGGCTAAAAGATAACAAAAAGTCATGGCAAGGATGGCAAAATAATCAATTTGTTAAGATTTAAAACAAAGCCAAGAGGCGCACAAACAATGAAGATTGGTTTGTACTTTTTACCTTAAAGAAGGTTTTAAGTTCATTAGAGATATTTTATGATTTGCCAAGAAGAAGTTTTAGTTTTAAGATACAATATGCAAAGAAAGAAAAAACAACTAAGGGAAACTAGCCTAACACTACCCCTAATGTTATCATACAATGATTGATCCTAAGGTTGAGGATGAAAGAGGGAAGTTTATACCCTATGTTAGCATACCTGAATTCCTATCCTAAGGTCTAGCTCGAAGGATAACCCTACACGAGTAATCCTAATGGAGCATTGTAAATTCCAAACAAGTAAACAAACAAGTGTTTAAACATGAGTAGCAAGCAAGGTACATATGTATAATTGCCTTAAACATGTCTTTAAATAAACCAGAGGGACTCCTGACATATATCAACAACGGAGATCCCATCATGAAATAGAAAGCAATAAGGAGTGGACCCAGTAAAAGGGAAATAGTGCAATACCAAACGGATAACTATCCATAGCAAATGAACAAGAAAAAAGAAACCCAGCGAACTTCAAGCAAGCTAGCATTAGTAAACAAATCAAGTCAGAAAGTCACGCCATCAAATATATGCACTGAGGCCTCAGGAGCAGGACTATAGCAGTCACAATCACCTGTATATATATATATATATATATATATATATATATATATATATATATATATATATATATATATATATATATATATATATATATATATATATATATATATATATATATATATATATATATATCCTGCAATAGAATGACAAATATACCAAGCACATGAATAGTGCAAATACAACCAATTGTGTTCCACAAATAAAGTGGAACACTACAACACCAAGTCTAAATGAAAAAAACTTTTCCTCAGAGTACCTCGCACATTCAACAGACAAATTAGTGATTTCAAAGAGAAATGATGAACCAATAAAGGATGGATGATGATATGATCATGAGAATGTAAAATAAACATGATGGCAAACATCAAAGGCAATAGATGTAAGAAGCACCAAGCAAACTCAAACAACAACTAGGTCAAGACTAAAGAACTGTTGCTCCTTTCCTGTCACCATGTTGAATTGACAAGTAAATATCAATCAAGGATCAAAGGAGCAAGAGAAGAATACAATCAAAGACTTTAGAAGTCATTGGAAAACACTTTACATTCATACTCACTCATTTAATTTTGGTTTTCAAGCATAACAAAAGAGGGGTACCCCAAAATGTATCACAAAGCTTGGATCACAAGTTAGCAAGGCAAATAATTCAAACAAAGACATAGTTAGAAGACTTAAACCATTAAAAGACTTGAAATCAAGCTTCTAACATGCTATGAGGATATGATCAAGTGTTTAAAATTTTTAATTCTAAAGCATGTTGCACAAGTGCATTTAATATACCTCAAAGATTCAAAAGGAAAGAAGAAATGAACATCAAATTCATATATGAATGAAATTGGTTCAAGCATAAAAGGTCAAGTGATCTCAAGTCTTTATGAGACTATCCTTGATGTATCATTCCTCAACATGTTATCATTGGTCATTTGATGACCTCAAACTCAAGCCAAAAGTTTAAAGTTCGAAGAAAAAACAAGAAAAGAACATTAGTTAGGAGGCATGAATCAAAAGGGCTCATCAACCAATTATGGGAAATCAAGTGGATTGATTTGAATTGGTGTGAGGAAAAAAGTAACAACATGATCATTAAGTGCCAAATTATAGGCCTCACACAAGTTCATTGGCCACCAAACAAATCACAACAAGATATGCAACATCAATTGGGCACTTTCACTTTGAAAATCCATAAAAAATAGGAAAGGACTTCTCTAATTCAAACAAAAAAAAATCTCAGCATCTTCAAGATGTATAGAAGTCAGAAAGCAAGTCTCAAGTTCATTGATGGTTGAGGAAAGGATCAAATAAGCTTCAAACATCAAAGCTAGTTGATGAAACCACCAATCTAGGCAAGTTTTCAAAATAAATTAATGGAAAATACCAAACCTCATCAATTAATTCAAGAAAAATATTTTTGAGATCCTCAATCCATCTATGAATTTCAAATAGGAGTTGAATTCAATTGAAACTCAAAGTAATTTTGTTTTTGGAATCAAAACAACAAGGGAATTATCAAAACCTTAATTATTTAGAAAATAAACTTAATTATCGATTAATCAAGTTCCAATTCTAAACAATTCAAACTAAAGTCATACAAAATAAGAGAAAACTCCAAAGATCAGAAAACTCATTTTTATATATTTTTAGAATTAAATAAAAGTCAAAAATAAAATCAAATTCAAGCAATTAATTAATTAAACACATTTTCACATTTTCAAAATAAAACTCTAATCAAAAGTCAGAAAAATATTCAACCAAAATTATATTCAGATATTAGAATTAAAAATAAGCTTCAATGATTTCTGTGGAATTTTTGGAGTAAAGGAAATATCAAAATAAAATCAAATGTCAAACAAACAATTAATTAAACACACGAATTTTAAAGCCAATTAAAACATTTTTAAAAATTCTAAAAAAAATGCAGAAGGTCAGAAATATTATTTTTAGGTTTCATGAATTTGTTTAGAGTTTTTCATCCATTTTTGAGCAAGAAATAAAATTAGGAAAATCAAGTTATAAAAAGAAAATTCAAATAAATGCAAAATTCAAATGGACCAATCAGAAGGTTACACACTTCGTCTTCAAAATCTAGCCCTAACCAGAAAAGCGCGAAAAATAGATGCTAGGGCTCAATGTTAAAATCATCACCACATACTCATTTCCACACCACTTTCATGAAGTTTCATGCAAATCAATGTCAAAAATAATACCTACATTATGCTATTCAAATCACATTGAATGATTAACCATAGATGAAGAACGGATCTCATGAAGATTGCAAAAACACACTGAGCAAGATATTTCAGAATCATCATACATGCATATTTCATCAAATCAAAAGCTCTAAAGCTGCAGAAACACTCAATGAACATCAAACAACATGATTCCAAACCCAAATCATACAATTCATGGCTAGAAATCAAGATCCAAAGTTGAGGATTCTAACCTTTGAGGCAAAAGTGTAGCTACTGTCTCCTTCACTCTAGTTGCAAACCAAGCCTCGATCTACAACCCTTAGCACTTGGAAAAGATAATGCAAGAATAATAACTCAAAACGCACGAGCAAATTGGGAGAATTGAAGAAATGGACTTTTGAGAGAAAAGTGATTTTAGATCTCAACTTTCAATGCATCCTTTCATTCTTCTCTTTTTTCTTCTTCCCTCTTTTTTCTTCTTCCCTCTTTTTTAAATGAGAAATGTAGTGTTTATATAGAGTGTTTAGAGTGAGGGCAATAAGGTCATAACTCATAGAAATCCATTGGAGGGCAATTTGGCCAAAACAGGCAAATGAAAATGTGAGAGCATGTGCTTGCGTTTTGTTTGTTATTTGGACTTTTTATGCTATGTTTTGATGAGCTCATAGGTTAATGAAATGAGGTGAGTGAAGCGTGAGGGGGTGAGGTGGCAAGGATTTCACATGGTGTGATTTTGCTTGAGGTTAAAGTTACCAATTTTGGCAAAAAATGTAAAAAGTGTGGGGAGGTGAGGAAAGTATGATTGTTTGGCCAAAAGAAGTAAGAAATAAGGTGAGTGATTCGTGCCAAGCATGTGCAATATCAACCTAAAAATCAACTGAATCGAAGGATGCACAAAATCTGCAACCCACGTGTGCACAAAATGCCAATTGATTTCTAATTGAGGCCATAGAAAATTGGTTTGTGCATTCTCAAATTTTCCTTGAGCAAATTAAAGAACACATTCTAAGCTTCGAAACAAGATGAGGTTCGAAATAAATGATGGAGAGATGAGTAAGATATGAGGCTTAGGATTCTTAGGCAACTCAAGCTAACTTGCCCAAGACTGCGCGCGCTAGCTTGCTCATAAGGCAACACTTTGAATGGTCCAAAATGAGAGAACAAAGAAAGCAGGAATGAGGCTTCGACCAACCTATAAGTTCACATTAAATGGTCCAAGCAAAGAGAGAAGAATAAGGCTTCGACCAGCCTATAAGGTCACTTCGAATGGTCCAAGTTGAGATAAAAATAAAGCTTCGACAAGACCTCAAGATGGCACCTTGAATGTCCAAACTAAGAGAGAAGAATGAGGCTTCGACCAGCCTTCAAGATGACACTTCAAATTGTCCAAATGAAGATAGAAGAATGAGGCTTCGACCAGCCCTCAAGATAGAACCTTAAATGTCTAAACGAAGAGAGGAGAATGAGGCTTCGACCATCCCTCAAGATGGCACCTTGAATGTCCAAACGAAGAGAGAAGAATGAGGCTTCGACCAACCCTCAAGATAACACTTTGAATGTCCAAACGAAGAGAGAAGAATGAGGCTTCGACCAGCCCACAACATAACACTTTGAATGTCAAAACAAAGAGAGAAGAATGAGGCTTCGACCATCCCTCAAGATAACACTTTGAATGTCCAAACAAAGAGAGGAGAATGAGGCTTCGACCAGCCCTCAAGGTAACACTTTGAATGTCCAAACTGAGGAGAATCAAAGAGACCATAAGGAGGATTCGACCAGCCCACAAAGCCACTTCAAATGGTCCAAACTGAAGGAAATCAAAGAGAGGAAAAGGAGGCTTCGACCATCCTACAGAGCTACTTCGAATGGCCCAAGTTGAAGGAAATCAAAGAGAGCAAAAGGAGGCTCCGACCAGCCTACGAAACTACTTCGAATGGCCCGAGCTGAAGGAAATCAAAGAGAGAAAAAGGAGGCTTAGACCAGCCTACAAAGTTACTACGAATGGCCCAAGCTGAAGGAAATCAAAGAGAGCTATTTGAATCCTTGGTTTCAATATCCAACTTCCTCAAATCACAACCTCTTCGATTTTAAACCAAATTGATAGATTTCAAGTTTAATGAGAAATTTTCATAGCCCACTTTAAAGTGCACGAGGCACATTTTTGAATTATGCCTTGAATTAACAATTATAGGCATGTCACCAACTGTTTGATGAATTTCCTAGGCCAAATTACTTGCCTTGCCTGGCCAGTTACCCAAGATTTCCCCAAAAAATGCTCAACTTGCCTTGAACTTCAAAGGCTCATAACTTTTGATTTTGAGTAAGAAGTGTGTTTTTGTCCTCTGTGGGGTCTTGTAGATCTTTTCCCCCTCTTCAATTGGCAAAAGGAACCACTAAAATTCCCTGGAAAATGAGAAAGTTATGTCCTTGTAAAGTCATGCCTAAATCAAGAACACTTAGTGAAATTTTCAATCACCAAGATAACTTCAAATCCAAGTAACCTCTCAAACTTGCAATTCTCATCAGAATAAATTATCAATGGTCATCCCACATGAAAATACATGTCAAATGCTTCATGTTGACCAAAAGTCCACTTGGTCAACTTTGACTTTGTTGACTTTGAGTAAAATGATTCTTTTGCCCCTTTGATTCAATTGGACCACTTTTCTTCAAAATTGGACCTCAATACTTTAATCAAGGATGCTTAGTAACATATGGTGAATCATGGAAACCAACTTGGGTGAAAAAGTCAAACAAATCCTGATTAAATCCAAAACCCTAGGTTTGTACCCTGCGTTAGGAAATAGCTGACCAAGCTCCAAACACTAGTTCCACTGGGCACCATGAGAGACTATTTAAACAAAATTGATTCCAATTATGATAAAAGAATGATGCTTCAATACTTGGCTCATATAGACCCCAATAACTCCAACTTGAGCAAAACCCTAATTCTGACTGATGAATCCAAAGGATGTGATTTTCCTTATAAATAGCACAATACTCAATCTTCTGATGATCCAATGAGGTGGGTAAGATATCTTGAGATATGTGATACCTTTGGGCTTGAAATATCCAAAGGTTTAGATAATAAGGCCCGCCTTGAGCAACTTGTCAATATAATCAATCTTCCAAAGCTTGAGGGAGACTTGATAACCAAAATACTTTGATCCCTACACAATGCATGAATGCAATGCAATTATCTTTAACATGATAAGCGAGAAAAGTGACAACTTTCGAGTGTTCAGAGTTGAAGATGATTGAATACGAAAGAACCCGAAAATTTACACTCTTGAAGAAACAGTAGAACCCCCTAAAGACAAAGAAAACCATCAGACACGGGATTAAGAAGATACAAAAAAAAATTTCATTTTGCAAATAAGGGGTTTAATGAACATTGGACCTCCCAAGACATGTGTCAGAATCAAATTGTAACGCAAATACAAATAAATTTAAAACAAAACTAAAACTTAGAAGAGTAGACGAAACTAAACTTCATAATGAATGTTCCACGACAAAACTGGACCATAAAAAGGGGTGAGATAAGACTCAAACCACAGAGAATAGGCGAAACTACCTCTGGAAAAGAAAAGTACGCGGGGCAAAGTGGCTAGAGTGTGTGATTCTAGGAACACTTGCTAATCTCAAACTAAGATAGACAGTATGAAGGAACTGAAAGAATCCCAGGAGTGAGGAACAAAACGAGATGAAACTCGACCCAAAAACTAGTTAGACGAAACTAAAATAGATGAGTACCAGGACGAAACTGCATTTCACGCATGGGTAACAAGGTGAAACTTGACCCATAGCAAAAGTGATGAGAGTGCATGTTTCTTAGAGCACTTGTTGGTCTTAGATCAATAAATGACAATGACGAAAATTAATAGAAGAATCTAAGGAACAAAAGAGACTGATTTTAACCAGGGGCGCAACACGAACACTATAAAGAGACTCGGTAAACAAAAATCATGAAAGGGTCCAAGGTATGAAAAAAAAGACGAAACTCGACTCAATAACTAGTTAGGTGAAACTAATCTAGATGAGTACCAGGACGAAACTGGATTTCATGCGCGGGTGAGGAGATTGAAACTCGACCCAAAGCAAAGTGATGAGAGCGTATGTCTCTCAGAGCACCTGCTGGTCTCAGATCAATGGATAAATAGTGACAAAAACTGATAGAAGAATCCAAGGAACAAAAGAGACTGATTTCAACCAGGGACGCATCACGAACACTACAAAGAGACTCCGTAAACAAAAACCTTCAAAGGGTCCAAGGTATGAAAACAAAAGCGACACGAAACTCAACTCATTAACTAGTTAGGCGAAACTAAACAAGATGAGTACCAGGACGAAATTGGATTGCATGCGCAG
This sequence comes from Vicia faba, assembly GCA_948472305.1. Lineage (NCBI taxonomy): Eukaryota > Viridiplantae > Streptophyta > Magnoliopsida > Fabales > Fabaceae > Vicia > Vicia faba. The sequence continues at coordinate 507,423,133 of OX451736.1, read as the reverse complement.
GTGAGGAGACGAAACTCAGAGCTCGACCTAAAGTGAGGTGATTAGGGCATAAACCTAAAAACCCGCTGAAAGTGAATACCAGGGTGAAACCGATATTTAAAAGGTACATCAATAGACATTAAAATGAACCGACAAGGGTAGTAAAGACTCGAGAAGATTGTGCCAGGGAAAAACTGAACTACAATCAAGAGTGGACACTCAACCAATCAAATTATTAATCATCAAAAGGATATTTGTATGGTGAAACTGAGATAATTAGGGTGAAGACCTGGTTGGGGATATAATCTGAAGAGTTAGAAAATCACTGAGGAAAACAGAAACAATAAGGGCTTATGTTTTGATGCATGTTTAAAATTTTTTATAGCGTAATGCTCCATATAATGGAAATGCTACGCGTTTTGGTAGATGCAATGTGATGATGCATGTTTAAAATGCTTCACTGGGGAATGGCCAATCGAGAAGCCAACAACCAAGAAGTCATAATTTGTCTAACTTGCAAAAATAAATTACAGAATCCAAAGGAGAAGAGAAAATATGAGGAACCGCTGGAGGGGAACCCTTAAAGAGCTGAAACTTTGTGGGAAGTAACAACTGAGTAACCAGTAGAAACATGCTACAAATACCGAGAAGAGCTGCAAAAATAAATTGTGAACTCTGCTGGAGAAGACCGGGTCGAAACTGATCAACTTCAAGAAGGAATGCCAAATGAAGATTGGGCGTTGTGGGAGAAGATCAAGGCGAGACTGTAGCTTCTGAAGGAGAATGCCAAATAGAAATTGGATGGTGTTGGAGAAGATCAGGGTAAGGCTGTAATCTCTGGAAAAGACGGCGTGCAGCCGTGTTGAGGATGTTACCAAGATAACGAACCAGATGTGGGAATCAAAACCCTCGCTGGGGAAACTTCCTTCAAAAAGTCCTCTACTGTTTGCCAAAGATTAACAAAATCTCAACTAATCGACCAACATGACTACACTGAGGATAAGGAAAGATCCTTAAATAAGATGCCCCAAGCAACAAATTAGCTGGGAAATGAGAGATCAGGACGAGGAATCTCTGATTGGGAACTCTGATATGGAATTGAAACTTCTTCATACTGCGGATTCTTATTTAAGCAACTCCACTGGGGGAATGAATGTTAGAACAAAGTTTGAATCTACTACCCTATGTTTAAGTTTTGATGATAACAAAGTGAAAAGATATATCATTTATGTGATTCATGTATGAACTATCTGCTGCCTAAATTATTATGTTCTAATTTGCAGATACTCTGATTGATATAAGCAAGAACACACCTATTCAGCATCAGAATTTGGTTCCTGACATCAGCATCAGAAGTTGCCATATCAGAATGTCAGAATCAGATGATCAACTCATGTACATGCTGAAGCCTGATGAACAAGACTGCGCTCAACACTCTGATAAAGAAACACAACAGTTCATCAGCAGCTAAGCAGAGTCAGAATGAGCCAAGCCAGAACTTGCATTAAGTAAGCAACGGTACTGTGCATTGAAAGCAAATTAATACCAACGGCCTCATTCCAGACAAGATCTGCTTGATAAGGAAAGTTTGTTATTAGCATTGAATCAAGAATATTGCATCCAACGTTCAACATCTCAGTGCTATATAAACAAGACTTTGAAGATTGAAATGGCTAATGCTCTCCAAATCTTTACACACATAAAAGCTGATCAAAATCTTCTTTCTCTCAGTATTGCTAAACACTACACATTCTGATATTCTATCATTGTTTAGCAATCTAGTTTCTAAGCTTTAATTTGTGTATACATCACAGTTGTGATACAGTTTTGTAGAAAACATTAACACACTTAGATTTGATTTCTTTGTAAGAAAGTGTTTCCTTGACAAACCGGGTTGTGGTTTGCATCAAGAAGGCTTTAGCAGTTGTTAAAGCAGTCTGTAATATTCAGTTGAATATAGTGGATTAAGACCTCGTTGGAGAGAGGCGAAATCACCTTGACGGGTGGACTGGAGTAGTTTGATATCAAACGAACCAGGATAAAAATATCTTGTTCATTGCATTAGATTTTAGTTTTACAATTCAACCCCCCCTTCTTGTGTTTTTCACTACTTCAATTGGCATCAGAGCGCCTGGTTCTGAGCTAAAACACTTAACCGTGTCAGTACAAGATCCAGCGTCAGAAAAACACAATGGCAGGAAACAACTCCCACATCAGCAATGACAACAATGAGGACAGAGACAGATTCAGCGGCAAACCTCCAGTCTTTGATGGAGAAAACTTTGATTACTGGAAAGACAGAATTGAAAGCTTCTTTCTGGCACATGATGCTGATCTGTGGGATATGGTGACAGACGGATACACGCACCCTGTGAATGCAACCGATCAGAAGATTGATAGAAAAACAATGTCTGACCAACAAAAGCGTGACTTCAAGAATCACCACAAGGCCAGAACCATCCTCCTCAGCGCCATCTCCTATACTGAATATGAAAAGATCTCCAACAGAGACACAACAAAGAATATTTTTGACTCACTCAGAATGACGCATGAGGGCAACATTCAGGTCAAAGAAACTAAAGCTCTGGCGCTCATTCAGAAGTATGAGGCGTTCAAAATGGAAGAATATGAATCCATTGAAACAATGTTCTCAAGATTCCAGATTCTGGTAGCTGGTCTCAAGGTTCTGGACAAAGGATACTCTACTGCTGACCATGTCAAGAAAATCATCATAAGTTTACCCAAGCAGTGGAAACCAATGGTTACAGCTCTGAAGCTAGCTAAAGATCTCAACAAAATCACTCTGGAGGAACTTATCAGCTCCCTCAGAAGTCATGAGATAGAGCTAGAAGCTGACGAGCCTCAGAAGCAAGGTAAGCCTTTAGCATTAAAATCTAACAAAAAATTTGAGTCTAAAGTTTTGCAGGCAGTTGAAGAAACATCTGATGGATCCTCATCAGAAGAAGACGAACTCTCCCTCCTCTCCAGAAGAGTAAATCAACTGTGGAAGCAAAGACAATGGAAGTTCAGGAATCCCAGAAGATCTGATCAGAACGAGTCTTCTTCCAGATACAGAAGGACAGATTCTTCCTCTGGATACAGAAGATCTGAAGGCTCCTCCAGTAGAAAAAAGCCAAACACCAAGGACATCATCTGCTATGAGTGCAATGAGCAAGGACACTATAAGAGTGACTGCCCAAAGCTTCAGAGGGAAAAGCCCAAAAAGAAGTTTGGAAGAGAGAAGAAGAAAAGTCTCATGGCCACATGGGATGACTCTGACTCGTCTGAAGCTGACTCAGAATCAGATGATGAGAGGGCAAACATAGCTCTCATGGCTAACATCTCGGAAGATAGTGAAGCTTCTGAATCAGACTCAGAATCAGATACTGAAGAGGTATTTCCTAACTTTGCTGTTAACTTTACAAAGGCTGAACTTGCTGAAAGCCTTAATGAGATTCTGGAATGGTATCAGCAAATTAGAGTTAAATTCAGAGACCTGAAAAGGAATCTTGAATCTGACTCTAATAAGACTGAGAGTCTCAAATTGGAGAATTCTGAGCTAAGAAATAAGATTTCAAAATTAGAAAACACTTTACAAAACTCTCAGATGGAACCAATTTCTGAAACTCCCAGCAACGTTGATGAGATCATCAAGGAGTATGATCACAGTTTCCATAAGTTCCTAGCTAAAAGCATAGATAGAAGCAAAATGGCTTCAATGATCTATGGAGTTAGCAGAAACGGTAGGAAAGGAATAGGATACCAAGGTAAGGTTCCTACACCAAAGAATGTCATGGACTTAACCATTAAACACACTCCTCTGAATTCACACTTTGTGTATGGTCACACACATGATATTAAATACACTAGCAGTAAGCACTCTGTGAAACCAAAATTGAACCAGAGTTTTGGTAAAACTAACAAATCAGGACCCAAGAAAATCTGGGTACCTAAGGATAAAATAATACATGTTGCAGATATCTTTAGCAGCAAGTCAGAAACACCAGTCATGGTACTTGGACTCTGGCTGCTCACGACATATGACGGGAAGAAGGCATATGTTCCAAAGCCTGGAACTTAAGCCTGGAAGCCACGTTGGCTTTGGAGGCAATCAGAGGGGAAAGATAATTGGCTCTGGAACTGTAGGTAATGGAAATCTTCCCTCTATTAATAATGTTCTGCTAGTAGATGGATTGATGCATAATCTGTTATCCATAAGTCAATTAAGTGATAACGGTTATGATATAATCTTTAATCAAAAATCATGTAAAGCTGTTAGTCAGAAAGATGGGACTATCCTGTTTAATGGTAAGAGGAAAAACAACATTTACAAAATCAAACTTTCTGAACTAAAGAGTCAGAATGTAAAATGTCTTATGTCTGTTAACAACGAGCAGTGGATCTGGCACAGAAGATTGGGGCATGTTAGTATGAGAAGAATATCTCAGATTAACAAACTCAATCTAGTCAGAGGACTTCCTAATTTGAAGTTCAATTCAGATGCTCTGTGTGAAGCATGTCAGAAAGGCAAATTTGCAAAACCTTCTTTTAAATCCAAAAATGTTGTTTCTACCTCTAAGCCATTAGAACTTTTGCACATTGACTTATTTGGACCAGTTAAAACTGCTTCAGTCAGTGGCAAGAAGTATGGGTTAGTAATCGTAGATGACTATAGAAGATGGACATGGGTAAAGTTCTTAAGACACAAGGACGAGTCACACTCTGTGTTTGTTACCTTCTGTAACCAAGTTCAGAATGAAAAGGATCTTAGAATCGTTAAAGTCAGAAGTGATCGTGGTGGAGAATTTGAAAACAAAGACTTTGAGTCATTCTTTAATGACAGAGGCATTCTGCATGATTTCTCTTGTCCTAGAACTCCCCAACAAAATGGAGTTGTAGAACGAAAGAACAGAACATTGCAAGAAATGGCCAGAACCATGATCAATGAGACAAACGTTGCTAAGACCTTCTGGGAAGAGGCAATAAACACAGCGTGCTACATTCAGAATAGAATCTCAATAAGACCTATTCTGGAAAAGACTCCATATGAATTGTGGAAGTACAGAAAGCCCAACATTTCATATTTTCATCCATTTGGATGTACTTGCTTTATATTAAATACAAAGAATTATTTGAACAAGTTTGACTCTAAAGCATAGAAGTGTATTATGTTAGGATACTCTGAACGCTCAAGAGGGTACAGAGTATACAATACAGAAACACAGATTGTGGAAGAATCAATCAATGTTCGTTTTGATGATAAGCTTGACTCTGAAAAGTCAAAGCAGAATGAAGTTTTTGCAGGTATGGAAATTGAATTTACAGGTTCTGAAGACAAGTCATCAGAAGCTCTCAACACAGACACTCCTTCAACGTCTGAAAGGAGCACTGCTAGCAATCCTACAGCAGCTGCTGATCAACCTCAGAAGAGATTACCCAGAAGCAGCTTGGATCACCCAGAAGAGACTATCTTAGGAAGAAAGGAAGATCCAATCAGAACAAGAGCAAGCTTCAGAAACTCTGAAGAAACTCTTATGGGACTTGTGTCTCTGATTGAACCTTCTTCTATTGATGAAGCACTTCTGGATAATGACTGGATTCTGGCAATGCAAGAAGAGCTGAATCAATTCACCAGAAACGACGTATGCGATCTCGTTCCCAGACCAAAAGGATTCAACGTCATTGGAACAAGATGGGTGTTCAGAAACAAGCTAAATGAACAAGGTGAAGTCATCAGAAACAAGGCACGACTGGTTGCACAAGGTTATAGTCAGCAAGAGGGGATAGATTATACAGAAACCTTTGCCCCAGTCGCCAGGTTAGAATCTATCAGACTTTTAATTTCATTTGCTGTTAATAGAGGCATCACTCTGTATCAGATGGATGTCAAAAGTGCATTCTTAAATGGTTATATAGAAGAAGAAGTCTATGTACACCAACCCCCTGGTTTTGAAAATACAAAACATCCAGAACATGTTTTCAAACTAAAGAAGTCATTATATGGTCTGAAACAAGCTCCCAGAGCTTGGTATGAAAGGCTAAGTAACTTTCTATTAGAAAATGAATTTACCAGAGGGAAAGTGGACACTACTCTATTCTGTAAATCAGTTAAGAATGACATCTTAGTCTGTCAAATTTATGTTGATGATATTATTTTTGGGTCTACTAATCCTTCTCTTGGAAGAAAATTTGCTAAGTGTATGCAGGCAGAATTTGAGATGAGCCTCATGGGGGAACTGAAATTCTTTCTAGGAATTCAGATCAATCAAACTCCAGAGGGAACTTACATTCATCAGAGCAAATACATCAGAGATCTTCTGAAGAAATTTGACCTCTCAGAATGTAAGCCATCAAAGATTCCAATGCATCCCACGTGCATTCTGGAAAGAGAAGAGGTAAGCAAAAATGTAGAACAGAAAGTCTACAGAGGTATGATTGGTTCTCTCCTCTATCCGACTGCTTCAATACCTGACATATTATTCAGTGTTTGTATCTGTGCTAGATTCCAATCAGATCCTAGAGAATCTCACTTAACAGCTGTTAAGCGAATTTTCAAGTATCTGAAAGGTACTACTAATCTGGGTTTGTTTTATAGAAAATCTAGTGATTACAGCTTAGTAGGCTACTGAGATGCTGATTTTGCTGGAGACAGAGTGGAACGTAAAAGTACTTCTGAAACCTGCCAGTTTCTGGGAGAAAATATGATCTCTTGGTCCAGCAAAAGGCAATCAACAATTGCGCTATCAACAGCAGAAGCTGAGTACATAGCAGCGGCAGGATGTAGCACACAAATGCTCTGGATGAAAAGTCAGCTTGAAGACTTCCAGATTTTTGAGAGTAACATTCCTATATTCTGTGATAATACTTCTGCTATTTGCTTAAGTAAGAATCCCATTTTACATTCTAGAGCTAAGCATATAGAAATAAAACATCACTTCATTAGGGACTATATTCAGAAAGGAATTTTGAACTTAAAATTTATAGAAACAGACCATCAATGGGCTGATATCTTTACTAAACCCCTTTCAGAAGATAGGTTTAATTTCATTCTGAAACATCTCAGCATGAAAATATGTCCAGAGTGAAAATGTTTTAATTCCATATATTTACTTTCAGAATGTAATTGTTTTACTGTGAACTTCTGATCAATCTTCTTTCAGAAAGATAGAACATGCAGATTGTATCAGATGCAAGTCTAAAGATCTGAGAGACTAAGCTCAAAGACAGACGTGCAGATACATCAAACAAGTGTCATCCAATCATCAGCAAATCTCTGAAGCAGAACGCGTGCACGCTTCTGAGAAGGCAAAGCGCTGATTGGGTGCATTGAGACACATGTCTGGTAACCGTTTTTAAGTATCTTTCTCAAATCCCCCAAAATCAGCAAGCATTTAATAAAAAGTAATCATGCTTTTAAAATGCAATCATGATTTTTCTCTTTCTTAAAAACGTTTATCTTTTCAAAATATTTTGAAACTCTATTTAAACACATTAATCTCTCATTCTAACTTTTTTCAGTTTCTCACTAATACTCAAGCATTCTCTGCATTTTTTCTGTGTTCATCTCTTGCAAAACCCTTTTTCTCAGTTTCTTCTCAAAACCTCTTTAGTGTGAACATGGCAACCTCCAGCAGTGCTTCTGCAGGTCCTCAGAAGAAAGCATCATCTGAGCAGTATCAAGTGCCACTCAGAACACTCCTCACTCCTGTGAAGAATCTTGAAGTGTTATCTGAATTGATCATTGATTTTGGAAGCTTGAAGGAGAACGGTTTTGACCTAACTGAAGAAGTTAGGGCACATAAGTGGGAAAGGTATTTTGACAGGTTGGTTGGACCAACATTCCCTATGTTAGTCAAGGAATTCTGGATTCACGCCAAGGCTTCAACGCATCTAGTCACCTCCTTTGTTATGGGGAAGAAGATTGTGATCACTGAGGATCACATTGCAAGGTTAATCGGTTACAGTGGCGGTGGCGTCCGTTGTATGGACATGGCTGAAAGATGTGCTGATGTGGGTGTGATAGCTGCAAGGATTTTCACCCATGGGGTGCCCAGCAGCAAGATCAAAGATCTGAAGGATCATTACAGAGTTTGGGCTAAGATAATTCTGGGGTGCTTCAACCATAGGAAGCCAACCAGTTCACCTGATTACATAAATGTGGATCAGCAGTTTCTGATCTACTTTATTGATCAGAAGGTAAAAATCAATTTGGCTCATTTTCTGTTCAACCACCTCAGAACAAGTGTGAAGGAAACCAGGGAAGAAGAAAGAACCAAGAGGGATTGGATACCCTTTGGAAGGTTGATATCAGATATTCTGACAGAGAATAGGCTGATAGAGCATCTGATAGAAGCTCAAGAGCTAAGCACCATTGAACCAACAGTTGGGAAACATCTGAACGCAAAGAACTTGAAGAAAATGAAGTTGATGGAGAATATCCAAAAGGAACCCAGAGATACTCCTATTGCTGATATCACCAGCAGAAGAATTCCTCTGAGTGACTTTCCTTTATTTTCTGAGATAGAATCCAAACCAGAGGTGGTTCTCAGATACTTGGATGCGTGCAAGGCAGATGGTACAGATCCAAATCTGATTATCAAAGCTCTGCATCAACCTCAACAAGAAGTGACTCTGAAGAAGACGAAGAAGAGGAAGGCACCTTCAGAAGGATCATCCCAGCAGACACCCAAGAAAAGAGGTAATTTATCTGCTGCTTCTGTTTTAAATTTTTCTACTATTCCAGCATCTATTCCTCCTCAAACCTCTCATAGAATCTCAATCCCCATCCCTACAATAGATGAAACCGTACCAGAAGAGGACCCTTCTGAGGCATTAAAACTCAGAAGACCCAGAACCAAACATCCCAAACCAACAATCTCAACAACATCAGCAATTGACAAAGTGCTGTCTGACATTAATCAACACACTTCTGATCAACCAAACTCTGAACCACAAATTGTCCCTCCTCCACAACCAGAACAACAACAATCTGCTGAAGAACCAGAACAACAACAGCCACTCTCATCAATTCCAGAAGAACCCCTTATCCCTGAACAACCAGAAATTCCAACAACTTCTCCTCAACCAGCAATTCCGTCTCCCTCTCCTCAACCAGAAATTAATCCACCATCACCTCAACCCGAGTTTCATCACTCTGAAACTCCTTCTCCTCAACCATCTAAACCTCATTCACCTCAACCATCACCTCTGGCAATCCAGCTGCCAGGTGGAACAACAATCACCTTGGCACAATTGCCATCCTCACCAGAATCTACACCACCAAATACTCCCAAAACACCACCCAATTCAATCATAATTTCTGATTCTGAAACTCCATCTCCAAAACAAACTGCTGCCAAGAAAACCTCTGAAAACCCCAGCAGGACCTTCATAGACTTAACCAGTCTTGACCGTCTTGCTGATCTGAAACATAAAATTGCCATCCCTAAACCAAAACAACCAGATGTTGGCTCTGGTATTATGAATTTTGAAATAGGTGTGCAGCAATGGATTGCTTCTTTGAAGCAAGTCTGTCCTGGAATGATTAACCCAGCTACTTCTGATCAGCTCTGGTCACAATTCAGACTTTGGGTACGTGCTGAAGCCCTCAAGTTGCAGGATATCAACTATGAGCAGGCACAACAGAATTTCAGCAAGCTTCTGAATGAAGTTGGAAGTCAGCTTCTGAAAGAAGACGTGCTCCCTCTGGATAGTGAACCTTGGTCTGAGAAACAGCTAGCTTCAAAGGTGCAACCAGAAGAAGACAAGACCATTCAAGCTGAAGAAATTCAAGCAGAAGATGTTGCAGAAAGCTCTCAGAAGCTTCCTGCTTCTGATGCTTCTCAAGCTTCCTTGGACAGGCAAACTCTGGAAGAACTAAAGCTGAATGACATGCGTCTGCAGCAGAGGATGGATGAAAACGACCAGAAGATGAAAGAAAGAATGGATGTGCAGGATAGCAAGATTGACATTGTTGTCAGCATGGTGCACAAGCAGAATGAGACTGCTGACCAGATCAAAGCCATGCTGGAGAACCTGTTCACACGCTTTCCTCCTCAACCTTAGTCTTTTTTTTCATTCATGTCTTTCATGTTCTTTGATTTTATGATGTACTATTTGAATATGTTTTGTACTATTTTCATGTTTTGATTCTGAACCTTTCAATATGACAAGTTTTTCTGATCTTAATTGTTTTAGCACTCACCTACACTTTTTGATTGCTGACAAAAAGGGGGAGAACAAGAATGATATTTTAAACAATAACGGTTAACTAAGACAGAAATTCTCAAACATTCTAACTCTATTACTTGAAAATGTTTTTCTGTTTTGCTTAAAGTCTACAGGTACAAGGAAGCTCCTGGACACTCTGAAGACTAAAAGCTATGAAGCTCTGATCCGCTCTGATACTCTGATCCAAAGCAAAGCTCTGACAAGAAAAGCTCTGATACGCTGATCTGAAGCTCTGCTCTGATGTGCTGATCTAAAACTTCTGATAGTCAAAGACTCTGATACTCTGATGTTCAAAGAAAGGCAAAAAGATCTGATCCTGAAGAACACATGTAATCAAAGGGAAGTAATAAACTCAGGGGGAGTATCTCTCAACTCTGATATCTTTTTACTCCTTATCCTTGATAACCTCTTACTCTGATGCATCTCTCTGATTCCTTTTCACGTTATTTTCATTTAAAAATATCTAGTTTTTGTCATCATCAAAAAGGGGGAGATTGTTAGAACAAAGTTTGAATCTACTACCCTATGTTTAAGTTTTGATGATAACAAAGTGAAAAGATATATCATTTATGTGATTCATGTATGAACTATCTGCTGCCTAAATTATTATGTTCTAATTTGCAGATACTCTGATTGATATAAGCAAGAACACACCTATTCAGCATCAGAATTTGGTTCCTGACATCAGCATCAGAAGTTGCCATATCAGAATGTCAGAATCAGATGATCAACTCACGTACATGCTGAAGCCTGATGAACAAGACTGCGCTCAACACTCTGATAAAGAAACACAACAGTTCATCAGCAGCTAAGCAGAGTCAGAATGAGCCAAGCCAGAACTTGCATTAAGTAAGCAACGATACTGTGCATTGAAAGCAAATTAATACCAACGGCCTCATTCCAGACAAGATCTGCTTGATAAGGAAAGTTTGTTATTAGCATTGAATCAAGAATATTGCATCCAACGTTCAACATCTCAGTGCTATATAAACAAGACTTTGAAGATTGAAATGGCTAATGCTCTCCAAATCTTTACACGCATAAAAGCTGATCAAAATCTTCTTTGTCTCAGTTTTGCTAAACACTACACATTCTGATATTCTATCATTGTTTAGCAATCTAGTTTCTAAGCTTTAATTTGTGTATACATCACAGTTGTGATACAGTTTTGTAGAAAACATTCACACACTTAGATTTGATTTCTTTGTAAGAAAGTGTTTCCTTGACAAACCGGGTTGTGGTTTGCATCAAGAAGGCTTTAGCAGTTGTTAAAGCAGTCTGTAATATTCAGTTGAATATAATGGATTAAGACCTCGTTGGAGAGAGGCGAAATCACCTTGACGGGTGGACTGGAGTAGTTTGAGATCAAACGAACCAGGATAAAAATATCTTGTTCATTGCATTAGATTTCAGTTTTACAATTCAACCCCCCCTTCTTGTGTTTTTCACTACTTCAATGAAGAATCTTCAAACATGAAGTCTCAGAACAAAGCCTTTCTCTTGAAAAAGATTTCTGGGAAATAAAACTTTGCTGAGGATACAAAACTCCACTGAGGAAACCAAACTCTGTCGGGGAGTATTTGCTAGGGATTCGGAAATATCAACCAACATCAACTCTACTGAGGATGATAACAGATTCTTTTGATAAAGAAATTCCCCAAGTCACAAATCAGATGGGAAAATGAGAACTTCTGAATGCGAACTTCAATGATAATTCAAATCGGAATATAAACTCCGTTGAGAATAGTCTCTATTAAGGAACGAGATAATGCTCATCTAGACTTGGTTGGGGAATGAAGGTATCCAAAAACCCTTATCCGCCTCGAGAATCCCTTACACGACAATACTGAGGAGAAGCAACCATGTGGGGAATCTCTATTCCAAAGTTTAAGAGTTAGAGGTAAGACTTTGGCATTGGTGCTGACAAGCTGCAGCTTAGAGAGTGAAAGACAATTCCTTGAGAGGGCTTCATAGGATTCGTACCATCATTGACATGCTACCCCAGAGTAGTGGAACTTTGAGAGATTGATCCTCCACTTAACTGCCTCGGATTGGTGAAACGAAAACACCAATAACCATAGGCCGAACCTTGATAAGACTTACAAAAATAAATTGCAAATTCCGCTAGAGAAGATCAGATCAAAACTGACTTTTGTTTGATAACTTGCCAATTTCTCACCGGGGATAACTTCTTGGGGAGAAAATTGAAAAAATAAATTGCAGTGCAGAAGAAATCTTGACCTTCTGATGTAATTCTTCAATGAAAGCGATTTCGGCTAGAGAAACGTAAAAAATTTTAAACAAAAGAATTCTAACCAAACCACACCAGAAATACTGCCGCTGGGAAGAAACAATCCTCACTTGGGGAAAAGGAGGGTATCGTTGAACTATAAGCTTGAGGTTCTGAACCCGGCTGAGGAAATATTTCAGCAATACTCTATCACTAGGGATAAAGAGCCCTTATAATACCAAGGATATGAAGATCCAAGTTGAGGTAAGCGACTTTAAAAGATATGTTATTGCTGGAAATATGAGGATCTTCAGCTCCACTGGGGAATAAGAATATGCTTCAACCAGAATGAAATACTGCTATGATGCTCTATCCCGGGGCTAGCAACCTTAATAGCACGCTCTTTTATAGAAGTAACACTTATCAACATCCAGGATTGAGATATACTGGGAAAAGAGAGAATTCTATGAATAAGTACTTTCGATGAAATGACTCCAACGGAGAAATGAGGTTTCCTAACTAGGATATTTATTGATAAGGCCACTTCACAGGGGAAATGAGGATTTATGAATAGGATATTTTCGAAGGTAGCTCCATTGGGGAGAGGAGAAATTTTGCATAAGAGGTCTCAGACAAAGGTCTCCACTAGATAGATGAAATAAACCTCAATGCAAATCAGTCGGGGGAATGAAAATTCATGAGAATGAGATCTCTAATAAGGCAGCTCCCTTGAGGAACGGGAAATGTTGGACAAAAGATCCTCATAAATAACCTCCTTTGAGGAAGTGAGATGATGCTCCCATGACTTTGTTAAGAAATAGAACAGACTTGAATAGTCTTTACTGGGGATAATAAAAGATTCTCAAGCATAATAAACTTTAAACCATGCTTTTGCTATGGAAATTATAGAATTCTTGAACAAGAAATCTTTATGAAGTGACTTCGCTGGGGAACATGAAAGATTTACGAAGGAACATTCGAATTCAACTGGGGGTGAAAACACTCCACTTCAGGGGATACCAAGAAGATGAAACTTCAAGCACTTTGGAGGATAAGACTCTCTTAATACGACATTCCTATTAGTCAATCTTTACAATTTCTCAGCTTCGGGAGATTCACTAGGGAGAAGTAGAAACTTCATATCTCTGTAGAAACCCACGATTAATCTCAATTAGATTTTTTCTTCACGAAGTGACTTCATCAGGGAATAAGAAGATATTCAACCAAATCTTCAGTCAGGGTAATGATGCTCTACTCCGAGGAATAGATATTCTCTTACGAACATAAACATGTTAGGTTTGTCGGGAAATGGAAATCCATATCAAAAGATCACAACTTCCAGTCAAAAGACTTTTTGTTGGGTGATACCGGGAGACAAAGCTTTATGCATCCAGAGAATGAGACTCTTTTAATCCAGAATTCTAGTTGGTCATTCTTAAAATTTCTCATTTGGGAAGACTTACTGGGGGGCAATAGAACCTTCAGTGTTGATTCGGAGAAACGATCCAGGTTAGGGACATCTTAATTATCTTGAAAGATGTTGCTCTGGTAATTGAGAATTACGCAGATAAGAAAAGCACATAAAAACTCACGCGAAACATATTAGTGATCATGCCCCAAGCATAGTGTGACAACTTTGCTGGAAAGGGTCCTTTTGACTTGAGATAATCTTCCCCGGATTATTCAAGCTCTGAATAATTTTATGACACAACAAGTCCATGGAGAGATTTGTCGAATCTCGACGTAACTTCTTTAGGTTGACTAACCTTTGAAAAGACTCGCCTCAAGAGGACTTCCCGAGATCTATGCTGAGAATAGCACCCCCGACTTTAGTTGGAGATAAAGATCTCACTTTCTGATGAAGGAACAACATTACCAAGACTTAAAATTCTGATGAGCTGAGGATAATCCCGACTTCTTGTCATGCTCTTCAAATTCAAAAGTTGTTTAGCCTGCGACTGGACTTAAATTGATCAACTATGAAATGGGGGAAAATGCCCCTGCGTTATGCCTTGCCCCAGTCTATAGGGCTGTTAAAGAACTTGCACTAAAAGGACTTCCTGAGATCTGTACCGTCCAGAAAAACTGCCTCAGTGGTACAAACTTTGAAACATGGCTTCCAACTAATCAATATTAGAAGTGGCTTCAATAAATCTTGGGCAACAGCCCCTGATTACTCAGCACTTTGAGAGATTTGTCGAATCTCAACATAACTTCCCCAAATTGATGAAACTTTGAGAGTCAATAGATCTTGACTTTATTTCCCCATATTAGCAGAATCTTGGCAAACCATCTCCTTACCTCATGCTCCCAGTGGAATGAGAAGTTCATGGAGTTTGGAAGATAACACCTCCTCAGGATAATTGACTTACGTCTTAGAACAAGCTAGTACACAATCATACTTCTTAACTCAAACTGCTTCGTGCACAAGAAGATGCTTGAAGAAAATCGTCCTTTGGGACCAATTGGAAACGATTCACTATTTTTTAACAGAGACTTGTGAGCTGATAACATTTCTGCATAATCATCAAACAGATAGTTCTTGATCAATCTCTTATACCGGTCTTCTTCATTTCAAAGGAGTAGCTAAAAAAGCATGCCCCAGATTAAGATTATTCTTTTCAACAGATCCCTAAAGTAATTCTTCCCTCAGGATAATCAAACTCTTCATTTGATGCTCATTATGCAAGCTCGCTTGACGTTTAAGCACTTTTTCATATGCAAAGAATATTTTATCCTATGAATGATAAATCTAATGCAAATCATATACTTGTCTTGAAGTTAGAAAACTTTTATTGAAAAGATGCCGAAACATCGAAAAAAAATTGTACAAAGAAAATAAAAGAGGGAGTGATACCAACTTAAAAGTTTTAAGCAAGTCTCCTAGGAGTCAGGTTACCGTATTCTCGTAACAGTTTTGCTTTCGAATTAACCCATGCTTCAATTAGGACTTTTAAGGGTTGTAACATGGCATGGTTCATAGTTTAGAAAGAAAAAAAGTTTTTAAGGCTCAAAATTATTTGGTGCCCACCCATTCTCCATGATTTTCTCCAGTCCTACATTCAGTTTATTCAACACAAGCATTCATCTCTCAAAAGAGTTTATGATGGTTGAGGAACCACAACAATTTTTGGACACGACAGTCACATAACCTTTGGTTTTTGGGTGTTCGATCACATGACTTTTCTTTTTATGAGGATTTTTATTTAATAATCCTTTTATGCCTTTCGGGATTTTGAAATTCTTTTTCGCTTTGTCTAACTTTTTCTTGGACAAATTTTTTTGAATTTCAATTTGGGAGTCCAGCGGGATGCCCTAACTTTTGCCTAAGCGACTTGTTTTCAAGTTTCGACTTAGCGGGGCCTTTTTTTGTTTCTTTATTATTCATATTTTCCACTTTGAACAAGTCGTGTGGCCCTAAGTCTTTGAACTTTTTTTTGGAAGAAAGTGACCGCCTCATTCCTCGGTCGGCGAGGGATAACCATTGTTGTATCAATTCGATCTCGACCTCGGGTTTTTGTGAGGAAATAACCATCGTGGTTTTGATCTTTTTTCGACTTCATAATGCAAGGGATAAAATATGGTGATCCTCATATAGGACACTCCTTCTGAAATTTGAATGCTCGATCAGATTAACTGAACATCTACCTTGCCCCGGGTTAAAACTAAGGGTTTTTATTCAAACAAAAAAGAAACTCCTACTTCGTAGGCTCAGAGGGGTTAACGAGGGTCTATCTCTCTTATATCTACAGTGTTTGGGGATTGAAACAAGGCTTGTACATCTTCAACAAGGTTTTTACTCGAAAGCATACCATTTGAGTTTCCAGGTAAAATTTCGTCATCCTCCCTCTAGAGTCATTGCTTTATTAACAAGAGTTGAATATAAAGAACATAGTAAAACAAAAAAGAGTGATAGCGAATGGATTAATTCAAGACAAACATATTCAATGTATCATGATTTAATATTCAAAAGATGGCCAAGTTTTGCATACAAGAAAGTACTGAACAAAACAATTAAGATTGCAAATGAAAATGCAAATGAAATTTGAAATTTCCATGTTGAGGAGACTTGACTCCGTATGGACTGATTGCTTCAAATGATCTTCAGAAACCTCGAGGCTCACTTGGATAAGATATTGCCCTCTGGTATGGACATAACAGTCCCTGAATTGATCCAAGCTTATACTTTATATCTGGATGACAAACCGTATTCGACTGAATAATCGAGTTCCCCATAATGATGTTTACAAAAGATTCTTAAAAGGGAGGGTGAATGTTGTACCAAGCAAAAAGTTCGAAATTATTCGTCACCTTAGAAATTGGACTTTGGGAAAGAAACAAAGCATGTGCTAGATTTTAATTAAACCATATTGCAATTTTTAACATCATGACCAAATTCCCCAGAATGGGAGACACACTTAGCATTTGCATCAAGAGAGAGATTGATCAACTGAAAAGTCTCCAAAGCATAAAGCTTAATCAAATGAATTCCCAACAAACAAGGAAGTGCCAGAATGTAAAGCATTGATATGGTATCAACATACTTCTCAGGCTTCTTATATCTTTTCTTAAAAGCTTTGACCCGTGCACTCACTTGGGGAAAAACACTGACTGCTAAAGAGAAGATCAGGTGTCCCCGCATGGTAACCATATCTGACATTGGTAACAGAATTTGGAAGGGGAATTTATAGAAGATAATGAAGCATGGAGCCTAACCCACTGGAGCTCAAACAAGCATGGAAACAAATGAGAATAAGCATTGGGATGGGATCAAAACCGTTCTCTAGGCTTCTTCAGTTCTTGCTGGTAAATTAAACCTCTTGAATTCAACTGGTAAATGGGAACCATCTGATGATAAGACATTCCAAGCACTCAAGATAGTGGATGAAATCCACAAGGTACTCCATGGTTTGAAAGAAATCCCAAATGAAGATGAGAATAACTCATGTTGCAATAGTCGGTGTAGGATTGCTGACACTATCATCAAGACTTCCCTGACCTAACTCAACTGGGTCTTCAACTGATTATCTTCCTTCTCGAAGAGTTCCCAATAACGGGCCAAGGCTTGTATGTATACCACAAACAACCACATCTGAATCTTCATCCTGGCTAATACCCACAAATTTTTTCCGTACTGATATCTGAAAATGTGATGGCAAGATTCCAAGTCTGAAACTCTGATGAGAATACCAGGTCTAAATATGAATCTCCAACTTTGAGTACCTGTTATAAATGCATGAGGTATGTGAGTGGATGCAATGCCATGTTCGATCATTTCCAAGGAACCATCATGCTTTTAATTTTGATTTTAAACCATTAAAAGATGGAGAAGTGCAACACAAAGCTCACAAGCATGGTTCCTTTGTAATGGAAAGAACATGTGTATCAAAATGATGTTAATAGATTATATGTGCAAGAACACGAGATCAAGGTTCCACAAATATGGAAAACGGTTGCATTGTCTCTAAAATGAATATCACCGGATCAAAGGTATGGCACCATCTTGGAACACAAAAAATCAAGTACCATGTGGATCAACAGCTGCATGAGACCAAAATCTCCCTGTCATAAAAGATAACTGTAGAACTGTCGAAATAAACGCCCATCACAAGGTGAGAAGTTTGGAGCAAAAACGAGAGAATGCACAGTCACCGACAGTATCAAGTCACCATAAAAAACACACAGTAACTATTGGAACATGGTCACCAACAGAACTCAAGTCACCAACATAACCAGAGTCACCAACAAAACTCAAATCACCAACATAAGTGGAGTCACCGTCAGAACTAGAGTCACCATTTGTACCTGTGATAATCAAAATTCCCTCCCCACTCACAGGAGAAACTAGGTCAGGGTAAGGCAAGGGTAACTTAGAATCATGGGTACGCCTGAAGCCACTATCGTCGAAACACCAATGTGAAACGATAGCACCCCATTTGTAATCTCATCTGAGCGTGGACGACATGACCGCACTAGCAAACCAGAGTCGACTAGCCATTCATGTTAAACTTTATTCATAAGGTTCCTATGGTTGTCACTTGGCCTGGGTATTGGGCCTTTTACCTCTTGTAACACCCACCCAATCATGAAAACAGAGCTAGCACAACAAATAACCAAATATATGGAAAACGGTAAAATGCATACACAAACATATGCAAACAGTATATACAAAGCTGGAAATAAATAAACACCCAAAGAAATAAAACAAACAAGATCTAGGATCGACTGTGGGATGGACCAACAATAGGTCAATCATGTCCCTAGTGAAGTCTCCAGATGAAACAACCGGTCGAACCATCATCCAATATAATATGAAATATCAATGAAGTCGCCACCGAACGTCTTTTATCCCGCCGAAAGGGAAAGGTAAACATCGAGAAAACCTGAAGAGGGAGAAATCATGGTCTTGCGACCGTAGAGATCGGGTAACGGAGTCTGTTACACGAGGGGAAGGTATTAGCACCCCACGCGCCCGTAGTATTCTACGGTATCCACTCTAGTTGTCTAATCTAATAGGTGTGTAAAAATCTATATCTAGTATGTACAAGGAATGCATGCAAAAGAAAGGAGAAAATAATGTAGGGAAAATAAAAGTTGTGCTCGCTTGGGCCCTACCTCAGTTCCTACGTATCCCTTTTAAGGAATCATAGCAGCCGTAGTTCGGCTCATATATTTTGGTTAGTTTGTGTTTTTTAGTTAAGGAAATAAAAACAACAGACAAGATGGAAAAACATCAGGTAGAACAACAAAAATGTGAAAAATTGTGATAAAATAATAAAAAGAGATGAAAAGACATCGCATGGCAACACAAACTCAGAAAAGGCGGTAAAACACCAGCATGATAGCAAAACATCAGACAAGATGATGAAACACCACACCTAACAATGATATTGAAAATCAAAGTAGGATAACAAACATGTGCGATGGCGAAACATCGGTTACAAACATGTGCGATGGCAAAACATCGGCTAGGAGATAGGAAGATAACATGGCAAAGATGGTGAAACATGAATAAACCAGAGGATAAAACATCACACCTAACAATGATATTGAGAATCAAAGTAGGATAACAAACATGTGCGATGGCAAATCATCGGCTAAAAGAATGTGTGATAGCGAAACATCGACAAAAGATATGCGATGGCAAAAAATCGGCTAAAAGTTGGCAAGATAACATGGAAAAGATGGCGAAGCATCAATAGAATAGAGGACAAAACATCACACCTGACAATGATATTGAGAATCAAAGTAGGATAACAAACATGTACTATGGCGAAACATCGGCTAAAAGAATGTGCGATGGAGAAACATCGGCTAAAAGAATGTGAGATGGCAAAACATCGGCAAAAGAATATGCGATGGAGAAACATCAGCTAAAATATAACAAAAAGTCCTGGCAAGGATGGCAAAACAATCAATTTGACAAGATTTAAAACAAAACCAAGAGGCGCACAAACAAAGAAGATTGGTTTGTACTTTTTACCTTAAAGAAGGGTTTAAGTTTATTAGATATATTTTACGATTTGCCAATAAGAAGTTTTAGTTTTAAGATGTGTTGTACCCCAAAATTTTCCCTCTCATTTTACTCAAGATATGCCCATTGAGGTCCCCAACTTGCCCAAAGATGACCAAGAATTGACCAGACAAATTCTCCTCCCAAGGCAATAAACCTCTAATTAGGGTTTCAATTTTCATCAAGATGTGTGAGTTCCACTGGTATCAAATGTTTTCCATGGTCCTAATATGTACTTAAGGTTATCCATGCCAAATTTCATGCCTTTCACAACAAGTTTGCTCAGTCAACTACTGAAATGCTTGAAAATCAACTATATTAGGTCAAAAGTCAAATGTGGCCTATGTACAGTCAAACTTAAAGATTTTTGGTCAATATTAATATTTTTAAGTGATGTCCATCATTTGATCAAGAGTTGATCATTATTCCTAAAGAAATACTCCTAACTCATCAAAAGTCAAAAATTGCAAATTAGGGTTTCTATAGGAAAAGTCAACCAAAATTTGACCAGGCATAACTTTCTCATAATTTATCATAAATTTTTCAACAAAAAATCATTTTGAAGATAATCCAATTCCCTACAACTTCTCTTCATTCCCCAGGTTCAAGAAATTCCCCAGTTAAAAGATACAAGCTCAGACATTATGGATCCTTTCAAAAAGTCAACAAAAACACCTTTTAGGTCAAAGCTCCTTACAGGAACATGGAAGATCCAATTGAGATGAAACCAAAAGGGTTGTTTAGAGGACACCCTAAGCTCTATAAAAAGTCCAAGAATACCATCATGGGGTTAAAATTAAGAGAGATATGCATTTCTAAAGTTGACCAATTTTTTGAAAAGTGTGTGAAGCCAATATTGACCAAACTTGAACTTCTTCCAAATGGGCCTATCTTTTTATGTTTGAAACTTGTTTCTAACATGGTCCACGACCTCTAAGCCCATCCATGCCTTATTTTGTGATTTATTTTATTTATTGTGATTTTTAATCACTAAAAATTCAATTTAAATCAAATAAATGATTAAAAAAAATATGAAGATTGCACGGGCTTGATTTCCAAATATCTTAAGGCCTAAAATAACTCAAGATAGGCTGGAAAAACGCGTGGAGCTCATTTGTGCAAGATTTGACCAATTTTGGAAATATTTCATATTATTCCAAAACAAATATTTTCTCATGAAAGCATGGATATTCCTCCATATTTGTTAACCTAATAAGACCTAATATATATGCACAAGCATTCCAGACCACAAGGATACACGCAGCTGCTACAAAAAACCCTAGAAAAGTTTCAAAAAAATTTCAAAGAAGTGCAACCTTGGTTCACACGATCCAAGCCTTCTCCACCCAAACCAAGCCTCCTAGCTTCCTCCTGAAGGTCCCAGGGATCATCTCTATCTGTGAGCCAAGCCAAATCGTGCCTAAAATCCATCCTTCAAGCATCACTAGATTTTGGTAAAACTTGGTTTCGAAACTTTACAAATGCATGCTATAATTGATTTTCATTCCATATTCATGCTATTATCATTGATTGTGAGCATTCTGACGTCTTTCATGTAAGGTACAGGGCCAAGAACTCTAATCACCATTGTTAGGGTTTCTAAATGTTTGAGCTTCGATTTCACAGATAGAGGAATTTTTAGACCAAACTAAGGCCATGGTTGAATTTGAAGCCTAGGTTTTAGGGGGGGTAGACAAAGTTTCAGGCCTTGAATCTAACGTATTTGCAGGTTGGCCATATTGCTTGGCCGGAGAAGACGACCAGAGTACAGCTTCAGCGTCGTTGACTCCTCTAAGACCCTGCATGGAATTTTGTTTTAATTTGATTGGTTCATTCAATTGCTAACGCGCGCATTTTTTTTATGGCCTGGATTTGATCCTTGTTTCACATATATTATTTTTGTGTTGTTATAATCATGAATTAACGATTGGCTCAAAGGACAAAGGCATAAGCGTGCAAAGGGAGAGACCTGGGTTCGATACCCAGGTCTGGAATTTTATTTTTTCTAACATGTTTCTTGTAGATTTGGTACAACTAGGCTATGCACGCGCACCATGTAGCATCAGATCTACACCATCCAATGTCCATAGAGCCACATCCAAGAGCTTCAACATGTGGTTCATCATGTGCCTTCAAGACCCATCCCCACCAGATTATTGTTTGGAATGTTGGGTTCAGTTGAGTGGGCCTAACAAAGATTCGGCGCCACACCCCTAGTCTGCTAACACTAACAGACCCATTTTTCTATTTTTGTTTTTTTTAATTTCTTTGTTTTTTATTTTAATTGTTTTAAAATCAATTTCTATTTTAATCATAAAATCAATAAAATCACAAAAAATAGAATTAGGTTTTTTTTATAATTAAAATTAATTTTGTAAATTAATCTAGTTTAATTACTTTAATCTTTTTTTCTTTAAATTAAAGTTAACTAGAAATTAGGATTAAATTTTAAATCTTTTTTCTTTAAAATACCAAAAAAATATTAGTTTCCTTAGAATTAATTGTAATTAATACTTTTTTCCATTCCTTTTTTTAATTTAGTTAATTAGGACATTATTATATTTTCATAAATAAATAAAAACAAAAAAGATTTTCTTTTAAACATTTTTTAGGGTGTAGACGCTCTTCCCATTCTTCGCGCGTTTATCTTTTTCATGAGTTCTTTTCCCAATTATGTAACAGTTTCCCGGTTTGTAATAGCTTTAATTATGTTTAAAATTCCGCATTTTATTTTCTTGTGTTATTTATGTATTTGCCCCAAGGCCTTGTAATAACTTAGGAATTTTATTTTCTGCAATTTATTTTCTGCACTATTATTAACTGTTTAGATTAATAGGATTGCATGAAAAAGACTGAAAAGAAAACGATTAGATAACCCTAAATACGTAAGATAAATGAACCGAATCAACACACTTGCACATGCTCACCCCTAGGGTATCTCCCACTTCGGTTGCCTTCAAAAACAGTCACAATTCTCGAAACGTGAGAATTTTTAGTGATTGTCCTGAGTTCAAGAGATCACAAGTCCCTCGATGACCCTTTCGACTGTTTCCTCGGTTAAAAAAGTGATCTTAGAACTGTAGCACAATTACTAAGAGTTCTTGCCCAGGTGCCTTAGTGACCGTAAACGTCTCTTCGATAGTCCCTCAACATCCAACGATAAGGCTACCTACTCACTAATAGTAGGATAGCACTATCTAAAGGAAAGGAGAAAAAGAACACCTTTTTCGAGTAGGTAGATAGATGTTAAGTACTTGCTCAAAAATAATCTATTTCACACCATACTTTCAAATATTTTCAAAAATGCTTTATCAACACTCTTCAAAACACACAAACATGAAAGCAGTTTTCAAAATGAGCAAGTACCTAAGAGCCCATGGAAAACTAAAGATGGAAAGGGTGCTAACACCTTCCCTTTCCATAATCTACCCTCCTTACTCAGAAAATCTCGAAAAAGGTCTTTTTATGTTCTTTTCACCCTTTCCTTTGTTGGATAAAAGAAAATTCGATGGCGACTCTTGCTTATCGCACATTTGCAAATATAAAATGCAAAACCAGTATTAAACAGTCGGTTTTGCCACTGAATCACAGAACTGGCGACTCTGTTGGGGATAATTTTAATAAAAGTGGGGTTTACCTTAGGGTCTAGTTCATTTCTAATCTGTTTTCTTTGTTTGTTTTGATCGCTTTACTTTTAAGGGTATTGTTTGGGTTACTATATATCCTACACTCGGATATGGGGAAACCTTTTAGGTAAGTAGCAATAGATCGTGGAAACTATGCGGGGTATACCGACACGATTGAAGCGATAGCTACATTAGTATGACACTTTGGTGGGTACCGGTAGCCCTTGAGTTAATCATGGAGAATACAGGGCCAATGCATGGTGTCATGAAATATCAACTGACCTTAGAACCTTAATTTAACAACTTGGCCATTAGGACGTAGTGATATAGCCGTCTTTGGCGTATCCCCAAAGTCAGTTGATACTCGATACTACACTCGTTGAGATTTGACTCTTGAGTTTTGTTTGGTGGCAAGTCAGTTGTCTATCGGAATGAAACTTGTGGGAAAGATCATTGATATTGAGATCCCTTAGAACCCGGTTACTATTTATAGGACAGGTTGAACCAATCAAACTTCAAGAGGGTATTACCTTAAAACCCATGCAAGCCTTAAACGTAAGGTCTTTGTGTGATTTGCTTGTGCTTGATATATCTGTAATTTCTTCGCATAATCATGATATTATAACATGGCATATCATACTAACCATTTCAAGGATTTTCTAGGGCTTATCTTTGTCTTGTTTTATAGGGCAGGGCATCCTTTCGCAGGAACACTATCCAAGTCAACCTCGTAAAGGTATTCCTCAACTCAAGGAATTAGCATCAAGGATTCCTTAAAGCTCTCCCTTCACTGAAATACATGGCCAGCTTCTCAACTTCGTCACCTCAAACTTTGATGAAGAAATGATAAAGGTGCTCTTTCAGTTCTTTGACCCTTTAAATCACTGCTTCACTTTTCCTGATTACCAGTTAGTGCCTACTATGGAGGACTTTTCTCAGTTATTTGGGGTACCTATCCTAAATCAGTCACCATTCAATGGTATGGAGAGAGACCCAAAACCTGAAGAGATTGCTCAAGCTCTGTCTTTATAACGGTCTGATGTAGTGGTAAATTGGGAAACCAGAAGAGGCGTCCAAGGATTTCTAGTTAAGTTTCTATTTGAGAAAGCTCACCATTTTTGGAATACCCTGGATTTACAAGCTTTTGAAGAAGTATTGGCCCTTCTCATCTATGGGACGGTACTATTCACTAATCCGGACCAGCTCATAGATGTGAATGCGGTTAAGGTTTTTCTGTCTCATAATTCGGTGCCTACGTTACTTGGAGATATTCTACACTCTTTGCATACTCGCACTCTAAAGAGAAGAGGGACCCTTCTTTGTTGCACTCCTATGTTGGCTAGGTGGTTTATTTTGCACCTACCTCGGTCTATTTTGAAGAATGAGCAGGGTATGAGATGGTCTCATAGGTTGATGTCCCTTACACATCCGGATATTCATTGGTGTCCATGGTCCTTGGAGAGTGTTACCATCATTGATCACTGTGGGGAATTCCCCAATGTCCCCCTATTAGGCATTAGGGGAGGAATCACTTATAATCCTTGTTTGGCGTTGTGGCAGTTTGCTTATGCTAGAAGGGATGGTCCTCACAATGCACTCGTCCAAGGAATCATATTTGACTATGAGAATGATGTTCAGGGTTATCGTAAGAGGTTCATTCGAGCTTAGGGCATGGTAAATAGAGTTGATAGCAAGACATTAGGGCACAAGAATTCCATTTCCCTTGAGCCTTACCTCAAATGGGTGCGAGCTCGTGCTCAATGTCTTATGATGCCTTACCCCATGTTGTACCAAAAAATTTGCCCTCCCTTTTTACTTAACACATGCCCATTGAGGTCCCCAACTTGCCCAAGGATGACCAAGAATGGACCATACAAATTCTCCTCCTAAGGCAATAAACCTCTAACTAGGGTATCAATTTTCATCAAGATGTGTGATCTCCAATGGTCTCAAATGTTTGCCATGGTCCTAATATGTTCTAAAGATTATCCATGCCAAATTTCATGCCTTGCACAACAAGTTTGCTCAGTCAACTGCTCAAATGCCTGAAAATCAACTATACTTGGTCAGAAGTCAAATGTGACCCACTTGCAGTCAAACTTCAAGGTTTTTGATAAACATCAACATTTTGAAGTGATATCCATCATTTGATTAAGGGTTGGTCACGATTCCTCAAGAAATGTTCCTAATTCATCAAAAGTCAAGAATTGCTAATTAGGGTTTCTATAGGAAAAGTCAACCAAACTTTGTCCAGACATAACTTTCACATACCTCATCCATTTTTCCAAAACCAAGGCTCATTTTGAAGAGAACTCAATTCCCTACAACTTTTCTTCAGCCCACAAGTTCAAGAGATGCACCATTTGAAAGATACAAGCTTATACATTACATGTCATTTTCAAAAGTCAACAAAAGGCACTTTTTGTCAAGACCATTTACATCAAGATAAAAATCTTCAAATGCAAACTTTATCATATGAGGGATTGAAGTAGGCATCTTAGGCTTTCCAAAAAGTCTAAGATTATCATCATGAGATAAAAATTGAGCAAGTTATGGCTTGCCCAAGTTGGGAAAATTTGGGGATTTTCAAGAATTATGCATTGAGCAAAATTTGAAGCTTTAAGGCAAGGGCTCAATTTATTGGATTTCAAACATCTTCCTAAGATTATAGAGTACCTCCAAAAACCTTCTTACCATGCCTTACATTTTTTACTTATTTTGTACACATTTATTTTAATTTATTTCAAATAAATATAAAATAAAGTGTATAAAATAATTGGAAATAGGTTTTCGCATTTGGGCTGGTGTTTTAGCTTGCCTTGAAGCCCAAGATTTCATGCAGACATGTTCATATTCATTCAAATTCAAAAAATGACTAGTTTCCTTGTTTTTGGCCAATGTTACAAATTTCATTCATGGCTTTGAAACGTTTGCTTTAAGGTTGTTTAAACCTTTGTTTTCTTGTCTCCTCATTCCTATCTATATAAACAAGCATCTAGCAAGAATTTCAACAGGCCTACACAGCCTAGAGAGAGCCCTACCATTTTTGCAAAATTATCAAAAGTGGTAAAAATTCAAAATCCACTTTGCAGGTACTTTTGGTCCGAACTAGTAATCATACATTGCTCTTGAGGTTCCCAGGGACTTGTTCCAATCACCCTCAGAGCTTGCAAGGTCCCAAATCACTGGATCCAAGCTATCACCATTTTGGTATAATCTCAAATTCGAATCTCTATTTTTATTAATTGTTGAATATTCTAATGTGTGTATATGAGTTCCTGGATATCCTTAGAGAATGTTAGGGGAATTACATGGAATGCATGACGTCTAGAATATGAGATACCATGTATCATCAAGTACTTCCCACACTTGATCCAAGGATGGACCTGGGCTTCACAATTTGGGCTTAGCGAAATTTCAATTGAAACCCCCATTCTACTTCAGCCATCAAGCCCAATCTCTTTTCTTTTTGTTTTATTTAGTTATTTCATTTCTTAATTTTGTTAATAATAATAATAAAAAACTCACAAAAAAATTAGGCATATATTTTTTTAATTAAATAATTAATTTCTTTAATTAATTAGTTAATTAAATATTAACTATTTTCTTAATTTAAAATGAACTAGAATTTAGGACTTAATTTAGATTTAATATTTCTTCTCATAAATATAAAAAACCACAAAAAGAGTTTTGTTTATATTTCTTAAGTTAATTTTCTAAATAGACTTTAGAATAATTAATTTAGTTATTTTCTTAAATTAAAAACAACAAAATAAAATTTTTTCTCACTAGGTTTTAAAACGTATTTTCATTCTTTCGGGCATTATTCATTTTTCGCATTTTTTTATATATTCATGTAACTGTTATTTGGGATGTAATAGTTTTAAATAGGACTTTTCATTGCTTTCCTTATTTTTTCCCCCAATTGTTTGTACATTGTAAATACCCCATCCCCGAAGCCATGTAATAGTGTAGGTTTATATTTTTGCACTTTATTTTTCTGTACAATATTACTGCTAGTAATTAGGCATGTATGACAAGACTGAAATTAAAACGCTAGCAAACCTTAATGCAAAAGATAAATAAATGAACACAATTGCACACAAGCACCTCTAGGGTGTCCCACTTTGGTTGCCTTTAAGAAATAAAACAGTCATGAGGCAGGAACGCTTTAGTAAAGACCCATAAATCAAAAGATCATAGTACATCGATGACCCTACAGTTTCCTTTTCGGTAAATGATCTAGTCCCTAAACAAAATTGCTAAAGCGTCTCCACAAGTTGCCTTCGTGACTGTAACGTCCCCTTCGGTTGTCCCTAATACATCCAACGATAGGGCTACCTACTCACTAATAGTAGGATAGCACTGTCTAAAGTATAGGAGGAAAAGAACGACCCTTTTCGAGTATAAAAGTAGATAGTTGTTAGAAGTTTGCTCAAAAAACATTTTTTGCACTTACACAAATACTACTTTTCAAAAGCAATTTTCAAAACATCTGTTTTGTTAACACTCTTAAGGACTGATACAAGAGTTAAACGTAAAGCAAGTCACTGCACTAATGCATTTTCCCAACATTTTCAAAACACAAAAAGCACAAAGATATTTCAAAACGAGTAAACCTCTAAGAGCCCGTAGAAAACTACAGATGGAAAGGGTGCTAACACCTTCCCTTTCCATAATCTACCCCCTTACTCAGAAAATTGTCGAAAATGTCTTTTTCTGTTCTTTTCACCCTTTCCTTTGTTGGATAAAAGAAAAGTCGGTGGCGACTCTTGCTTACCGTAACATTTGCAAAAACAAACGCAAAACCAGTATTAAACAGTCGGTTCTGCCACCGTATCACATAACTAGCGACTCTGCTGGGGATATATAAAAAATGGGGTTACCTTAGAGTTTTAGTTCACCATTTTAAATGCCTTATTGTGTGTTTTCTTGCTTTATCTTTGAGGGTTTTTTGGGGTATTCTTGTAAAGATCCTACACCCAGATTTGGGGCACCTTTTAGGCAAGTAGCAATAAATCATGGAGGCTGTATGGCGTAGACCGATACGGACGATGTGGTGGCTACGTTAGCACGATACTTTGGATTGTACTAATGTTCCTTAAGTAAGTTAAGGATAACATTAGGCTTCCTCATAGTGTCACTAAGCGTTAACTGACCTTTAGAACCTTTAATTGACTCATCCTAGCCATTGGGAAGTAGTGAGATATCTGGCTTTGGTTCCGACCGAAGATTGGTTGATACTCGATGCTACACTCATTGAGACTAGACTTTCGGGATTTTTTGGCCGCAATACTTTGGTGCGTGAGCTGAAACAATTCCTGATGGGAAGGTCAATGATATTGAGACTCCTTAGAAGACGGTTACTATTAATATGACAGGTTGAGACAACTGAACATTCAAGAAGGTACTTACCTACAAACCTCATGCAAGCCTAAACCTAAGGCTGTTTGTGTGATTTGTTTGCTTTCAACTTGATCTACATGAAGGGTTTTCATCTAACAACATGATCTCCTTGCAAGATTTGTTTACAGTCATTATCCAGTAACCTAGACTTCTTAGAATCACTTGTCTTCATCACCTTACACTTTTGCTTAACGCATAGCATACACATCATAACATCATGCCACAACATTTCCTTAACCATTTCAAGGATCTCAAGGGTTTGTGATGCAGGTTATGATAAATCAGACGTCTAGCAAGGGGCAAGGGGATTTATTTTCCTCTAGCTAATGTCGTCAAAAGATCAAAACTCAACAACTTGAGTCAGGGGCTATGACCCACTTGATAGGGTGAGCTTGACTCTCGTAGAAGGACACTCAACAATACGAAGTTCTTTAATCAAAGCTGCAAATTTCAACCTCTGACATTTTCTTGTTTACCCCGCGAGATCCTTGAAAACATTGCATGCATTCCATTTCATAACAGGTCTTCCAGTACATGTTTCTCATCTTTTCGCTGTTTATTTCAGCAAAAGAAATGGCCCTTGAACAAACAGTAAAAGACCCTCAAGCTCAAAACGCTCAGTTCCAACAAATGTTCATGGCTTTGGCCCAGGGGCAGGAAGAACTGAAAGCTCTCGTCATCAAAGAGAAGAAGAAGAAGGCAAAGAAACCAGTTGAAATCCTGAATATGGGAAGAAGACTCAGAGGACCGGTTAAAGGAGTTCTATATCTTTCAACTCCATCAAATAAGGGGGATAATCATGAAGAAGATAACAACCCGGGGACTGATGAAGACAAAGCTGATTATTCTGAGGAGCAATATCCTCATACTGATGATAAATACAAACAGCTGGAGGACCGTCTCAATGCTATGGAGATTCAGCAGATACATGGCTTCGACTTTGAAGAATTAGGGATGGTTTCTAGTGTGACCATGCCACCAAAATTCAAGGTCCCCACGTTCTCTAAGTATGACAGTGTCTCCTGCCCTAAGTTGAACTTAAGGTCCTATGTCAGAAAGATCCAGCCTCACACGGCTGATCGGAAGTTATGGGTCCATTTCTTCCAAGAAAGTTTTGCTGGCACGCAATTGGAGTGGTTCTATCAGCTAGAAAGAACTGACATTCATACCTAGGAAGACTTGGCTGCTGCTTTCTACAATTAGTACCAATATAATGCTGACCTCGCTCCAACTCGTACACAACTTTAAAGCATGTGTATGGGTTCTAGCGAAGGCTTCAAGGAATATTCCCAGAAATGGAGGGATCTAGCTGGAAGGGTACAACCTTCTCTGAATGATCGGGAAATGGTAGACATGTACATGGGCACTCTGACAGGCCCATTCTTTGATCTGCTGATTGGGAGTTCCTCAACCGGGTTCACAGAGATGGTTTTGACTGGAGAAAGGATCGAAAGTGGTATCAAGAGTGGGAAGATCCTGATGGCTGCATCTTCTAATGCTGAGAAGAAGCCATTTGTTGGTAAGAGGGAAGCCAGTGCTGTGTATGGCCAGAAGGGTCGTAATAGGGCAGATTACCACCAACTTGTAGGGGAAGTGCTGGTCTCTAATTCGGCATGCGTGCAATGACCATAACAACAGGGTAATCAGTGAAAGCAAGACGATCCTAAGAGACATTTTACCAAGATTAACATGTCGTTGTCTCAAGCATTACAATATATGTTAAGGATGAATTTCATTACGTTTATAGGACCTCGTCCAAACCCTAAGACTTCTTCTCCTAACTACAATCCTGATGCAAGGTGTGCCTATCATGCTGGCAGTCCTGGGCATGATACTAACGATTGTTGGGCACTAAAATACAAGATTCAAAATATGATTGACGCAAAGGAGATTGAGTTCAACCCTCCTGAGACTCCCAACGTGATCACTGCTCCCATGCCAAATCATGGCCAGGATTGAGAGCATTTTTATTCATTTGAATTCTCAAGTTGTATTTTCTTTGTTTGTTCAAACAATTATTGTCATGTCAAACTTTGTTATTTCATTAATGCATTGCACATGTTTGTCTTGAATTAATTTTTTTTCATTATGCTTAAATTGTTTTCTTACTTCCTTTTTGTGATATTCAACTCTTGATTAAAAGCTCTAAGCTTTTAGAGGGAGGATGACGAGAACGATACCATAATCTCTATAGTATGCTTTTGAACAGACCCCGCTGATGATGTACATGCATTATTTCAAATCCTAAACAGTGGAGTTATAAGGAAGATAATCCCTAGTCAACCCCTTTGAGCCTAAGAAGTAGGAGTTTTCTTTTCACACAAATTAAAACCCTTAGTCATAACCTGGGGTAGGGTAGTTTTCTCAATTAATTCAGATGTGCGTTCAGTCGCAAGCTTTCCCTTCATACACGACAAATAGTGTAGAAGATGCTCTCCAAAAGATGGTGATGGTTCCACATAATCATTAAGAACAAGAAGTCATTATCTCTCAAAATAAAAGCCCATTAAGTCAAAACCTATGAAGGAGACTTAAGAAAAAAATTGGGGCATCCCGCTGGTTGTAATCACAAAAGAAATAGTTCAGGAAAAAGACATGGATAGCAAAATAAAAAAAAAGAGGTCCTACGAATCCTCAACAAAAAGAAAAGGTCACAAAAATGACTGCCTTATCAAACAAACGTTCAATTTCTGAACCATCACCGGAATATCGGGGCCAACATTCCAGAACTCAATTGGGATTCGAAATGCACAATTAACTGAGCATAGAACCGAAGAACATCACAAAGAATGGGTGGGTACAAATAAATTTTGAGCCTTTATCCTTTGTTTCTTAAATCGTGAACCATGCCACGTTACAACCCTGAAAAGTCCTAGCTGAAGCATAGGTTAGTTCGAGAGCATATTGTTACAAAGGTATCCTGACTCCTGTAAGGTTTTCTATAAATCATGAGTTGATATCACATTCTTGCAAATTTTGTTTTACTACAAAAAATGCATTTTCAAAAAATTTCAAAACAGACATAAGCTTTAAATTCTTTAAACGACATTGTTTGCATATGGTTAATTATTCAAATGGCAGAGAAATTCACACAATGAATATTCAGTGAATGAAAACCTCGTCAATGGACAGAATTACCTCAGACGGAAAAAACATTCCCAATAACAAACCTTTCATAATCAAGGGGCATGACATGGTGTCTAATTAATTTGGGGAAGTCAAGCCAATATGAAAAGAATCTCTCCAAAAATGCTGAATAGCCAGGGGTAGATCTCCATCTGAATCACTCGGGGGATGTTACATTGATCAGGGATTCCAGCAGAAAATCACTATGAAATTTGAATCTTTGGTACCACCAAATTGCTTGTCTGTGCCAGTAGTGTCAGATGGTGTCGGTATCATGTCTTTGAATCCTTCCATGACAGTTCTTAGAAAAGATACCTAGGAAATTCAAGACTATCGGAAACTTGATCAAACATCAGGTGCACCAGATTCATCCTAAAGCAGCCCCACGTAGGCTCCCACATATGAAAGGGCACATGCGATCACATAAACATTTTCTGGCATTTCTACAATACTTGTTCTCATAGACGGTGACAACTCTCCACATCCTATGAGCGCAGACATAGTCAGAAAATACTACTCATGAAAAAGACCCGCTAGGTTGACAGGCCTAGGCAAAATTAAGGGCATCCCGGCGAACCAAAAGAGTTCAGGCAAAAACTAGGGATATATACCAAAATATTATACACCTGGAAAGTTGAAAACCTGAAAAGGCGGCTTGAGCAAAAAAGGGTATCCCGGTAGACTGAAAACCCGAAAGGGCGGTCTGGGCAAAAGTTAGGGATTAAAAACGTATGACTATGTCCCGTCATCTTGTCATTTGTTTATCAGTAGAAGACTTATCATCCTGATCAGCATTTACCAAGCACCCTAGGAGTTGGGATGACACTCAAACCATCCACAAAATCTCCACAGGTACTTTCTCCAGCAGGTACAGAAGCAGGGGCATCTTACTAAAAAGTCGCCACCATGTCCTCAGCTTACAACCTAGTGATGTCAGGTGTTCTTGTATCCCTGGAAGAACAGGAATTCCCAACTACTGCTCTGACATCAGGTTTTCGCCAGTAAAGTCTTCAAACTTCTCAGGATTTCACAAAATCCTCAAGCAGTGCACAAAGCTTTCCTTCCCCAACAAAATTTATTTCTCTAACAACGGAAGATCATCTCCCAGCAGTTCAGCTTCAACAAAAAATGAAGACCTACATTCTTCATCGTCGGTTGCAATCATGGATTTATTTTCCCTAATTCAACAGTGCTGCAATAGAATAACTGATACATTCACATATTGCATTCATACATTATTCTACAAACGTCATATCATCTGCAATACAAATGCATACATCCCAATCTCATTTATTTTGAGAACACCATTACACAATGCATTTCATACATCATGACATTGTATACAGCTAACGCTTTCCCTTTTCAGGAAAGATTAATCAACAGATATTTATCATCAACAATTTTTAACAGGTCCAAGATTAGCTCCTGAAATAAAATAGAGTAATTATCTGTCCTTCCAAATACAACTTTACACGGGCTCATCATGAAGCAATCTTACACGGGTTTCTTCTGACTTCCAAATACAGCTTTACACGGGCTCATCATGAAGCAATCTTACTCGGCTTTACACGGGCTCATCATGAAGCAATCTTACACGATATTCTTCTAACTTCCAAATACAGCTTTACACGGGCTCAACATTAAGCAATCTTACACGGGTTTATTCTGACTTCCAAATACAGCTTTACACGGGCTCAACATGAAGAAATCTTACACGGGTTTCTTCTGACTTCTAAATACAACTTTATACGGGCTCTTCATGAAGCAATCTTACACGGGTTTCTTCTGACATCCAAATACAGCTTTATGCAGGCTCTTTATGAATCAATCTTACACGGGTTCCTTCTTCCTCCTTCTGAAGTTTTACACGGACTCATCCTGAAGCAACCCTACCTAGGTTCCTTCTCACAATCTCCAGATGAAGTTAGACAGACTCATCCTGAGGCAACCCTACCCAGGTTCCTTCTCTTGAATTTCAAAATGCAGTTTTACACGGACTCATCCTGAGGCAACCCTACCCAGGTTCCTTCTCTTGAATTTCCATATGCAGTTTTGCACGGACTCATCCTGAAGCAACCCTACCTAGGTTCCTTCTCTTGAATTTCCAGATGCAGTTTTACACAGACTCATCTTGAAGCAATCTTACACGGATTCCTTCTCAAACTTTCCAGATGCAGTATAACACGGACGCATCCTGAAACAGCCCTACACAGGCTCTTTCTAATACATTTTTAAGTAACAGTTAATTCCATTATCCCCAGCAAGTTACTGTGAAGCTCGGATTTCAACCAGAAAGTAGCAAACTTTCATCTCTCTAGTACAGAGATAACTCCTCAGTAGAGCCTTGGACAACTGAAGTTCCTAGACTCTATTCCCCACAAAGTTTTCCTCAAGTAGAAGAACAACAGAAATCAATATTCCCCAGCAGACTCCTTCTCATACAGTAGGAACAGGAATCCCCATAAAGAGAATTCTTATGAAGTCAACATCTACTTTGGATGGCATCTCTAAGACCATCTCCGAAGACTCTCTGTCATGTTCTGTGGATGGCATATTTAGGCCCATCTCCGACGACTCTCCATAATATTCCTTGGATGGAATCTTTAAGCCCATCTCCGACAGTCTTCTGTCATCTTTTCCAAATGGCATCTGTAAGCCCATTCCCGATATTATTCACCAACAATATCACTTCGGACGAGTGCAAATTTCTGGGCACTTTAGTGTCCAATCATCTCATACCTTTAGATCATGAAAGGAAGACAAGTCGATCTACATCCTCAGGTCCAAGAAGATTGAACAGGGGCAGCTGTTGTACCCCAGAATTTTCCCTCCCTTTTTACTCAACACAAGCCCGTTGAGGTCTCCAACTTGCCCAAGGATGACCAATAATTGACAAGACAAATTCTCCTCCTAAGGCAATGAACCTCTAACTAGGGTTTCAATTTTCATCAAGATGTGTGAGCTCTAATGGTCTCAAATGTTTTCCATGGTCCTAATATATCCTCAAGATTATCCATTCCAAATTTCATGCCTTGCACTATAAGTTTGCTCAATCAACTGCTCAAATTCCTGAAAATCAACTATACTGTCAAAAGTCAACTATGACCCACTTGCAGTCTGTGATTGGTGGAAATAGAACTGACTGTTTAAAGCTGGTTCGCGAAATATCGCAGTAAGCAAGAGTCGCCACCGTCTTTTATGTTCTCTAACATGGAAAGGACAAAAGCACAACAAAATTCCTTCTTTGAGAATGTTTCTCGGTTCGGGAGGTAGATTTATAGAAAAGGAAGGTGTTAGCACCCTTTCTATCCATGGTTATCCACGGGCTCTTAGGTACTTGCTCTTATAATTTCAAAAATGTTTGCTTTTCAAATGTGTGTGGGTTTTGAAAAAGTTTCATTGAAAGATTTCTGAATGACTCTTGTATCAGTCCTCAAGAGTGTTTGAAAAATTTGTTTTGAAAGCTTTTTGAAAGTGTAAGGTGTGAAAAGTATTTTGATTTGTTTTTGAAGAGAGCAAGTATCCATGAGTCATCTACCTACCCTAAGGAATTAGGCTGTGTAAAAATCCTTAAGGTAGTGCCATCCCACCATTGAGAGGTAGGTAGCACCACCGTTGGAGGTGTTCGGGTCAATTCGTTTGTAGGGACAGTATGGTCACCGAAGCAATAGTAGGACACCTTAGAAGCTACCCTAATGTCCCAGATCCTTTTTTAATCCGAGGCAACCGTTTCGAGGAAACTGGATCTTGGACATAAGAGGGACCGCTAAAACGTCCTATACTTGACGACCACGTTTCGAAGGCAACGAGTGAGGCGTACCCTAGGAGTGGTGTGTGTATTGTGTGTTGTTTTCATGTCGATATTTATCTTTGATCAGGGCATTGTGAGCTACGAGTTGTTTTTAATTACCATACATTCTTTCATGCAATTTAGAATTTAGGAGTACGGAAAATTAAATGACGGAAATATAAAAGCTACGCTATTACAAGGCGCGGGTCTATACATCGCCAAAATACAAAGACCCGTTTTTGATAAAAAAATGCGGAAAGTAAAAAAATAATAAGCCTAATTACTATTACATCCGGAAAGCAGTTACATAATAATCAATAAGAAAATAACGCGCGAAAAGAATTAAAATTAGGACGTCCGAGGGTTTTGACCCTTTGCTTGAAATTAAATTAAATTAGGACCTAATTTTTATTTAATTAAAGAAAAGAAAGTGTTTTTTGTGTTTTTGGTATTTATGAAAATAAAGAAAGAAGGAATTAAAATTAAAGTTAGTGAAACCCTAGTTCTAAATTATTTTAATTATTAATAAAACGTCAAAGTTGACCTAATTTAGACTAATTAATTAATTTACATGTTTATGTACAAAAATAATGATAATTAATGATGATGATTAATAATGAATAATGATAATAATAATGATTAAAAAAAGAAGAATCAAAACCTAATTCTATAGAATTTTATTTATTAAGAAAGAGATTGAATTTTAAACCTAAATTAACCTAGATTAGTTATTAGAGTTTATTTACAAAAATAAATTAGTGAGGAAATTAATAAATAATTAAATATATTTTGTATTTTGATTTTCTGTTTTTATTATGAAAGTTAATTTTAGGTGAATTAATAAAAAATAACTAAAGCAATTAAAAGAATTAAAAAGAAAAGAAAATAAAATTAAATATACAAACAAAGGGGGGTGTCTGGCCCATGTGGAGGTGTCTGGGAGGAATTCAGGCCCATTAAGACAAGGCTCGTTTGACTTTCCATGATTGTGCGCACATTGGTTGACCAGAGCATACCATGGAATTCATTCAGTGGCCCTTGGATTATTGATCAAGACCATCTGGCAAGCCAACGCGTGAGGATGCACGATGGACCTTTGGGTGAACGCTGCATGGGAATGTGTTAAAACAAAAATTATCAATTATGTGGGGGGACCTGGGAATCGAACCCAGGTCCCAGCGTTTGCCAAGCGTGTCATCCACCATCCAGCCATTCAAGCGCGTTTGTCATATGAGTGGACAACAATTAATATAAAAAAACAAGCACTAATGGTATAGAACAACGAAAATGCTCCAGATTTTGAACTCCCCAATCATGTGATGACTCGCCTGTCTTCTTCTT
Source organism: Vicia faba (assembly GCA_948472305.1). Lineage (NCBI taxonomy): Eukaryota > Viridiplantae > Streptophyta > Magnoliopsida > Fabales > Fabaceae > Vicia > Vicia faba. Next base: position 507,385,892 of record OX451736.1, on the reverse strand, counting down.
CGCTTACCTGCAAAATATGAATAAGATAGCGGGGGTTTTAAATCCCCACTAAGTGAAAGTGTGAAAAATAGCGATTACGCCCACAGATAATATAAATTGAGCGCGAGGTTGCCATTCAACTCGTATTGAGCTCCTGAATTCAACTGCATAGGTCTCAGGGCTTGATTTTTCCTCTACAAGAAAGCCCTATTTTGAAGGTTCGAAAACCCTAAAATCTATTCATGGTGAATCATGATCCTGTGAGTTTCAGTGCAATTAAACTATATCAAAAGTTTCAGGAAGGCGACAGCAATACAAATCAACAAACAAAACATGTCAATGATGCATGGAAATTAGATTTTGATTATGAACATATTTGATCAAACCATGACTTTGTTTTACCGTTTCCCTGGGTATGAGAGCCTGTTCTTGATTGCAATAGCTTCCTGGCAATGTCAGCAACGTATTGGAAAAGATTTTAGGCCTTGAGTTGTACTGCAAATAGGATTTCAGTTTTCAAGTTTCTCTTCAAAATTTGCAAATTGGTTATGTGGTTTTTAGCAGCTTTCACGTGTCTGTAGCTTTAGGGTTAGCTTATGCCTTTGTATGTGAATGGAATTAGGTCAAGAATAAGCCCAAAAGTCCATGGCATTATGACTTGAATATTTGATTGCCTAATCATATCTTTTCCAATCTTTCCTTTCATGAAACCTTGCTAATCATGGATTTTTTTGCCTTGTTGATTGAGAAACGAATTGCCAGCTTGCCCTAGTCATATTTGCTGCACAAAAAGATCTAAAAAAGCATATCTTTGAATTTTCCCATAATTAAAACTAATTAAATGAATTAATAATAATAAAAATTCAATTAATTAATTAAAAATAAGAAAATAAATCATTTTAAGTTCAATGGGTCGTGCATAGGCTTTGGGTAATGATTCAAGGAAGAATTTGAGGCCCATTAGCAAATTTGAAGCTTTTTAGGCAAAGTTGACTTTTGAAAGTTCCCAAAACTTTCCCAACTTCTCCAATGCATATCTTGCTCAATTTTGAAGCTATGATCATGTTCTTGGACATTTTGGAAAGGTCTTGAAGTCCTCTAACCAATGCCTTTGGTCCCATGTCATTTTTATTTACCAATCTCAAGTTATGGTCTTTGACTTAAAGTGCCTTTTTGTTGACTTTTGAAAATGACCTATAATGTTGAAATTGATAACTTTTTGTGAGAGAATTTCTTGGACTTGGAGTGTGAAGATGAGTTGTAGGAAATGTCACCCTCTTCAAAATGAGATTTGGATGGGATTTTTCTGATAAACCATGAAGAAGTTATGCCTTGGTCAATTTGCAGTTGACTTTTCAACTGTCCAAAAATAGAAACTTTTGCATCTTGAGACTTTTTGAGCCATGCCTGTGGAATCATGATCAAGACTTGATCAAATGATGATTGTGGCTTCAAAATAAGATGTTGACCAAAAATTTTGACTTTTGACTGTCAAATGACCATTTTGCCCCTGCAGTTGACTGTGGAGCAATTAGGGTTTTTAACTGTGCAATTTGATGATGTGAGTCTTGAAACTTGGCATGTAGATGCTTGACAATGTATATAAGAATATGGGACTTGATTGGACCCTTGGAAACCTTAATTTCTTTGCAAGGACCAAAACCCTAATTTTGACTGTGTTAGGAGGCAATTAGACTGTGCAACCCTTGAGAGATTTTGAACCATGATCTTGCCAAATCTTGAAGAATACGGGAGGGCAAATTTTGGGGTACAACAGTTGCCCCTGTTCAATCTTCTTAGACCTGAGGATGTAGATTGGCTGTCGTGCCTTTCGTGATCCGAGGGTGGAAGATGATTGAACACTAGAATACCCAGAAATTTGCACTCACATAGTAGAGTATCAGCAGTGTGATGGCGGGGATGGGCTTACAGATGCCATTTGGAGGAATGATGGATATGAGGATGGGCTTATAGATGCCATCTGGAGATGTGACAGAACCTTGTCGGGAATGGGCTTATAGATGCCATTTGGAGACTATTGGTATGTGGATGGGCTTATAGATGCCATCTAGGTGTCGATCGCGTACGAGATTCCTTAGCGAGAACTTGCGTACCTGAGAAAGAAAGAAAATTACCTGGCCTGTTACATGGGTTGATCTTCAAACTCTTCATGTAGATATGCCCTGGCTGGATACAGGTATCGAATCTTTAAATTCTTCATGCAGATGTGCCCTGGCTAGATATAGGAATCGAGTCTACAATCAGTTACTCACAGATGTGCCCTGGATAGATACAGGAATCGAATCTGGAATTAGTCGTCAACAGATACACCCTAGCTGGATATAGGAATCAGATCTTTAAACTCTTCAGACGTGCCCTGGCTGGATATAGGAATCGAATCCGGAATAGTCGTCGACAGATACACCCTGGCTGGATACAGGAATCGGATCTTCAAACTCTTCATACGTGCCCTGGATGGATACACGAATCGAGTCCGAAATAGTCGTCAACAGATACACCCTGGCTGGATACAGGAATCGGATCTTCAAACTCTTCAGACGTGCCCTGGCTGGATACATGAATCGAGTCCAGAATAGTCGTCAACAGATACACCCTGGCTGGATACAGGAATCGGATCTTCAAACTCTTCAGACGTGCCCTGGCTGGATACAGGAATCGAGTCCGAAATAGTCGTCAACAGATACACCCTGATTGGATACAGGAATCGGATCTTCAAACTCTTTAGACGTGCCCTGGATGGATACAGGAATCGAGTCCAGAATAGTTGTCAATAGATACATCCTGGCTAGATACAGGAATCGGATCTTCAAACTCTTCAGACGTGCCCTGGCTGGATACAGGAATCGAGTCCGGAATAGTCGTCAACAGATACACCCTGGCTGGATACAGGAATCGGATCTTCAAACTCTTCAGACGTGCCCTGGCTGGATACAGGAATCGAGTCCGGAATAGTCGTCAACAGATACACCCTGGCTGGATACAGGAATCGAGTCCGGAAATAGTCGTCAACAGATACACCCTGGCTGGATACAGGAATCGGATCTTCAAACTCTTCAGACGTGCCCTGGCTGGATACAGGAATCGAGTCCGGAATAGTCGTCAACAGATACACCCTGGCTGGATACAGGAATCGGATATTCAAACTCTTCAGACGTGCCCTGGCTAGATACAAGAATCGAGTCCGGAATAGTCGTCAATAGATACACCCTGGCTGGATACAGGAATCAGATCTTCAAACTCTTTAGACGTGCCCTAGCTGGATACAGGAATCGAGTCCGGAATAGTCGTCAACAGATACACCCTGGCTGGATACAGGAATCGGATCTTCAAACTCTTCAGACGTGCCCTGGCTGGATACAGGAATCGAGTCCGGAAATGCAGATATGCCCTGGCTAGATACAGGTGTCGAATCCACAGGTAATCGCTCAAAGATATGCCCTGGCTAGATACAAGTATCGAATCTGGAATTGCGATAGTTGATAGTAATCATCTTTGTATTGACCTTTGTCCTGAACAGACAAAACTTTAGTTGTATGCGATGTCATGATGTATGAAATGTGTAATGTCATGAGATGACTGAGATTTGTATGTTCATGATGCGTATATGCATGCTATAATGTATGAAGATGCGATGTTTATAAATGTATTTTTGTCTAGGAAAGTAAATCCTTGACGGGTGCCGGGAAGTTAACTCCTGGGCTGATGTTGAAGAGTGAAGTTCTTCATTTCCGCTGGGGCTGACGATTGCAAGAATAAACCGGTAGGAGAAGATGACTCCGTTAGGGCATAAACTTGTTGAGGAGATTACTCTGCGGGGAACTACTCTGTGGGAAGAGAGGTACTTTGCTGAGATGTTGATGATAACTCCGCTGGGGATATCGTTGATGAGCTTTGTTGAAAGATTTGATGAACTCCGCTGGGGATGGGAAGACTTCGCCGGGGACGATCTTTTCGTGGTAATTGGCTGAGGATAACCCAGTTATAGGCTATGGTGAGGAATAACTTTCTGAATAAAGCCGGGGAGATGAGTTCGTACTCTGCAGGGGATAAGCTTCCAGAATCTACTGGGGATAAGCTTCCAGAATCTACTGGGGAGGATGATTCAACTCTCCTGAGGAAACTTTTGAACTGTACTGGGGGAGTGGCTCCACTGGGGTCCGGTATACCGCCGGGGAACAATCTTAGATCAAGATTGCCGGGGATGCTTGTTAGGAATGTCTGTATACTCCGTTGGAGAATATTGAGATCTTCGGGGGATAATCCAACTTCCTTAAGGCTGACTGGGGATAACTCTGCTCGGGGAGAGTGTTGCTGACTTGCTGGGGGAATACTGTGTCTTCTTGGGCTGATGGGAGACCAACTGCTTGGGAGAGAGTATTGTTGATTCTTGTCTTACTCGGCGGGGAGTGAAGGTATCTGGGTTACGTTCTTCAGCCGAACTTACCTTGGTACCTTGGTGGACAGAGCAATTAGATCGCTTAGACAACTCATTATTGCCCTTGTTTCTGATGTTACCTGTAATTAATCCTTTGTTTCGTATTCGAATATTTATGAGTTAGCAATTAGTGTCAAATGCATATATCACAATCGAACATTGGACGTTCTTCACAAAACAAAACAGAAAAAGGAAAAAACAATTGGCAATTGGTCTGAAAAGTGAATTTGTATTGATTTTTGAATTTTCCTGTAAATAGGCGTTTATGTACAAGAGGCTAACGTCCTAGTAAGAGAATGCCGCCGAACAAACAGAGTTTATACAATTTGGTGAAAAAGGAAAACAAAACAGCTATGTGAAGAAAGATAATCCCACTGGGTTCCAACTCTGCTATCGCCTTTATATCTTCGAGCGTCTCATCACTTGGCTGCTTAGTTGAAGATGAAGTTGATTGATCGATGCCATCTGAACTTGATGTTGATACCGGATTCTGGATGCAAGGTGATTCAATGAGACATAGTATTACGCTTTAATCCTTAACTTTTGCCTGGACCGCCCTTTCGGGTTTTCAGTCCACCGGGATACCCATTTTTGCCCAAGCCGCCTTTTCAGGTTTTCGACTTGCCGGGTGTACAGATTTTTTCATTTCATCCCTTATTTTTGCCCGAACCCTCTTGGTTCGCCGAGAAGCCCTAACTTTTGCCTATGTGTGTCAACCTAGCGGGTCTTTTATCATGCGTAGTATCTTTTTACTATGTCTGCATTGGCGGGGTGAGGAAGGTCGTCACCATCCATGGTGGTTAGAATCATGGCTCCTCCTGAGAAGACATGTTTAACCACAAATGGCCCTTCGTACGTAGGGGTCCATTTGCCCCTAGGATCACCTTGAGGAAGAATGATGCGTTTGATTACTAGGTCCCCAACTTGATACTCTTGTGGTCTGACTTTCTTGTTAAATGCCCTGATCATCCGTTTTTGATACGTTTGACCATGACAAATAGCAGTGAGTCTCTTTTCGTCAATTAGGTTTAATTGATCAAGTCGAGTCTGGATCCAGTCATCCTCGTTCAAGCCTGCATCCTTCATTATCCGGAGAGAGGGTATCTGGACTTCAACCGGCAAGACTGCCTCCATGCCATAGACCAAGGAAAAGGGAGTTGCCCCGGTTGACGTCCTTGCTGAGGTACGGTACCCATGAAGAGCAAACGGTAACATCTCGTGCCAATCTTTATAGGTTATTGTCATCTTCTGCACAATATTTTTGATATTCTTATTTGCCGCTTTGACAGCCCCATTCATCTTCGGCCGATAAGGAGAAGAGTTGTGGTGCTGTATCTTGAATTTCTCGCAGAGCTCAGTGATCATCTTGTTATTGAGATTGGTACCGTTGTCCGTAATGATCCTTTCCGGGACGCCGTATCGACAGATCAGGTTGTGCCGAATGAACCGTGCCACGACGTTCTTGGTTACAGTGGCATAGGAAGCTGCTTCAACCCACTTCGTAAAGTAATCGATCGCCACCAGGATGAAGCGATGCCCGTTGGATGCCGTAGGTTTAATCTCGCCGATCATATCAATGCCCCACATTGCAAAAGGCCAAGGTGCGGTCAAGACATTCAGAGGGACTGGAGGGACGTGCACCTTATCTGCATAAATCTGGCACTTATGACACGTCCGAGAATGTTGGTAGCAGTCGGCTTCCATTATGGACCAGAAATATCCTGCCCGAAGGATTTTCTTTGCCATGGTATGCCCACTGGAATGCGTTCCGAATGTACCTTCATGCAGTTCTTCCATGATTCTTTCTGCTTCACTCTTATCCACACAACGCAGTAAGGTTGAATCATGATTCCACTTGTAGAGAATGTCGTTGCTGAGGAAGAACTTTGCTGCGAACCTTCTCAGAAACTTCTTGTCGTTGACAGATGCACCCTCGGGGTATTCTTGAGCTTCCAGATACCTCTTCACCTCATGGTACCAGGGTTTTTCAGTTACTATCTCAGCCTCAAGATCATAACAATATGCCGGTTCGTCCAGTTTCCAGATAATGATCCGGGGAGCCTCATTATCCCACTTGACTTTGAACATAGAAGACATCGTAGCCAGCGCGTCCGCCAACTGATTCTCCTCTCTTGGGAAGTGTTCAAAAGTTATCTCTGTAAAATGGGGGATCAATGTCAACACACACTCTTTGTAAGGGATAAGGTTTGGGTGTTTCGTATCCTACTCGCCTTTGATCTGATTGATCACGAGAGCGGAATCTCCAAAGACACTCAGAAACTTGATCCTTAAGTCAATCGCAGCTTGAAGACCCATGATGCATGCCTCATACTCCGACATGTTGTTGGTGCAGTTGAAACATAGTCGGGCAGTAAGTGGAGTATGAGTGCCTCTTGGGGATATGATCACAGCACCGATACCGTTACCCAAAGCGTTGGAGGCTCCGTCAAAGTGCATAGACCATTGGGATCCTTCCTCAGGTCCTTCATCCGGTCCGGGTACTTCACAATCAGTCACTACCATGATGTTCTCGTCTGGAAACTCAAAGTTCATTGACTGGTAGTCGTCCACTGCCTGGTGTGCCAAATGGTCTGCCAATACACTTCCCTTGATAGCTTTCTAAGTCGTGTACTGGATGTCGTATTCTGTCAAGATCATTTGCCATCTCGCTATTCTTCCAGACAGAGCAGGCTTTTCGAATATGTACTTGATCGGATCCATTTTAGAAATCAACAGAGTAGTGTGAGTCAGCATATACTGTCTCAGCCGGCGAGCAGCCCATACCAAAGCGCAGCAAGTTTTCTCGAGCAGTGAGTATCGGGTCTCATAGTCGGTAAACTTTTTGCTAAGGTAATAAATGGCGTTCTCTTTTCGGCTAGACTCGTCATGCTGCCCCAGCACACACTCCATTGAGCTGTCAAGTATTGTCAAGTATAGTATTAGAGATCTCCCTTCAACCGGTGGCATAAGAATGGATGGTTCTTGGAGATACTCTTTGATTCTGTCGAAAGCGGCCTGACATTCATCATTCCAACGTACTACCTGATCTTTCTTCAGCAGCTTGAAGATTGGTTCACAGGTAGCAGTTAGATGTGAGATGAATCGAGCAATGTAATTCAGACGTCCTAGAAAGCCTCTGACTTCTTTCTCTGTCTTGGGAACTGGCATCTCTTGTATGGCCTTAACCTTGGCAGGGTTCACTTGAATACCTTTGTCGCTCACGACGAAGCCTAACAACTTTCCAGATCTTACCCCAAATGTGCACTTGTTCGGGTTCAACCTCAGCTTGTACAACTTCAGACGGTCAAACAGCTTTTGTAAATGGTCAAGGTGTTCCTCCTCAGTTTGGGACCTTGCAATCATATCATCGACATATACTTCTATCTCATGATGGATCATGTCATGAAATAAAGCGACCATGGCACGTTGGTAGGTTTCCCCAGCATTTTTCAACCCGAACGGCATGACCTTGTAGCAGAAGGTGCCCCACTGAGTAACAAAGGTAGTCTTTTCCATATCTTCAGGAGCCATCTTGATCTTGTTATAACCTGAAAAACCATCCATGAAGGAGAACACCTTGTGCTGAGCGGTATTGTCAACCAGAACGTCGATATGTGGTAGGGGGAAATCATCCTTGGTGCTGGCCCTGTTCAAATCCCTGTAGTCAATGCACATTCTGACCTTACCATCTTTTTTCAGCACCGGAACCACGTTGGCAATCCACTGAGGGTAAGAAGTCACTGCTAGAAACCCGGCATCAAATTGCTTCATAACCTCAGCTTTGATCTTTTCGGACATCTCTGGACGCATACGGCGGACCTTTTGCTTGACCGGAGGGCAGTCTTCCTTGGTAGGCAGGTGATGAACCACAATGTCGGTATCCAACCCCGGCATGTCTTCATAAGACCAGGCAAAGATTTCCACATAATCATGCAACATCTGAATCAACCGCTGTTTTACGCTAGACTCCAGATTGGCACCAATCTTACTTCCTTTCTATCTGTCTCAATACCCAAATTTACCGTTTCCACTGGCTCTTCATGTGGCTGAATGGCCCTCTCTTCCTGGATTAACAGTCTTGCAAGCTCAATAGGCACTTCGCAATCATCTTCACCTTCGTCTTTGGCTAAGTTGATCAGATTTTTGAAGTAATAACTGGCAGTAGCAGAGTCGTTACCAGTGAGATCCAGAGTGGATTGAAACCTGTATGAGTGAGTGTGTGTAAATATAGCTGTTTTGCAATATCTAAAGAAAGAAAGAGAGCACAAGATTTGAAATGCAAAAAACGTCCAATGTCTTTATTCATGATATATGGAAATGACAAGTAATAAGCCCTCACAAATGAAGCCAACGGTGCCCCGGGTAAGACACCGGGCCATAAAGTTTCAATTTATTGTTCATTACAAATTAAAAAACAAAGGAATTCATTACTGAGTAACAAAAGTAACAGGTATGTAGTCTTTTGCGGTCCAATTGTTCAGTCCATCGTCGGACATCGGGTAAATCCAGCTGTTGAATTCAGATTCCTCCACTTCGTCGTCCTCCCTGATAGCATTTACTCCATGATCGGGCAAGGGAGCTGTCACCACATTAGGCTTCTCGGGCGCCTCGAACTGAACCTCTTTAGCGTCAATAAGGTCTTGAACCTTATTCCTCAGGGCCCAGCAGTCATCAGTAGAATGCCCCGGGCTATCAGAGTGATAAGCGCAGCGGGCGTTGGGATTGTACTTCAGAGAGGTTGTGTTTACCACCTTCAGAGCTTCTCTGACGGTTACCAAGTTGGTTGATAGCAGTTGCGGCAAGATCTGCGACAAGGTCATACTAAGCCGAGTATATTCTCTTTTGGGTCTCTCGCCCCTTGGTTGGTTAAGTTGCCGAGGAGCGGCAGCAGGCTTTGCAATTACCACCGCGTTGACAGCTTGGCGGCGTTCTGGTTTATTTTGCCTTCTGGGCCCATACACAGCACTGGCTTCCTTTTTGAAAGGCTTCTTCTCAGAACTTAAGGACGCACTTTTCTGTATCTTCCCTGATTTCATGCCAGCTTCTATCCTTTCACCCGTCAGAATGAGGTCTGTGAAACCTGCAGAAGAATTGCCAATGAGATGATTGAAGAACGGCCTGGATAAGGTCCCCAAGAACATGTCTACGAGTTCACGGTCGGTCAATGATGGCTGCACCCTGCCAGCCAGGTCTCTCCGCTTCTGCGCGTACTATTTAAAACCTTCTCCCGATCCTAGCGACATACCCTGGAGTTGGGTACGTGTAGGAGCGAGGTCGGCATTGTACTGATACTGCTTGTAAAAAGCAATAGCCAAGTCCTCCCAGTTACGAACCTTGGTTTTATCCAGCTGATAGAACCGTTCGAGATGAGTCCCTGAAAGACTCTCCTGGAAGAAATGGATCCATAAGTTCTTGTCCACAGTATATGGCTGGAACTTCCGCACATAAGATCTGAGATGTAGCTTAGGGCAGGACGCCCCGTCATACTTTGCGAAAGATGGTGCCTTGAACTTGTGTGGGATTACCACACCAGAAGATAGACCCAGGTCTCCAAAATCCAACCCCGACACTTGTTGAATTTCCATGGCATTCAGACGATCCTCTAACTGCTTGTACCTGTCCTCAGCGGGAGGGTACTGCTCTTCATTGAAATCGGTCTCGTTGTCAGAGACCACAGGACTAGGAACCCTTCCCCCTTGGGGACTGCCTTTCCCTACAGAAGAACCAGCTTGATCAACCTCGTTCTGCAGTGTATTGCCAAACCTCCGGCCAGTGTTGAATAGTACAGTTCTCTTCTTCTTCTTGACCAGCAGAGCCTTCAATTCCTCTTGACCTTGGGCTAAACTCATGATCAGCTCTTGGAACTGGGCGTTCTGAGCCTCGAGGGCCTTGATGGATTGCTCAGTAGATGACTCAGGATTCATGATGGCTGCTGAAATAAACAGCGAAGAACATTAAGCAACCTGAAAAGAAGAGTACCTGTAATGCATATGATGAATGGAATGCGTATGATTTATGTTTTCAAAGACAATCGGGATTCAACTTTGTAAACAAAAAAAGCAACGCACTTTATTAGATTCAACTTTGAAATTTAGATTGTTCAACAGATTGCCCTTAGGCGTTACATAAAATGGAACTACTGAAAAGGGAAATGAAAACTGTAAAAGGACATCCAAAGCTCATCAGTGATCCCAGGGTCTCCTCTTCTCAGTACGGATGTAGTCATTCAAGGCCCGCTCTTTCTCCAATTGCTTTGTCAGCTTCTGGATCTTCAATTCCTGCTCGTTGAACTTTTCCTGATAAGAATCCCGTTCTTCTCGTAGTTGTGCCCAAGACCTCTTTAGTGTATCAACGTAAGTAGGTATCTGAGGAGGGAGAACAGTTGGAGGAGCCCCATCTCTATCAGGATATTCAAGAATGATGGGCCTGACAGCTTCATATGGCATACCTAACCTCTGAGCACGGATGTGGACCCATCTGTAGTAGGATTCCATAGGTAGATAAGTCTTCGGTCCCAACTCATGTGGGTCAGCTTTGTGAATTATGTCCCAAGCCTTGATGAACCTACGACGCAGCTCGTCACTCTCTACCTGAAACTCAAAACTGATGTGAGGCACCAACATTTCATGAGGCCCTGCTCTTCTGGCTCTTCCAAACTGACGGAGAGCTAGACATGGGTTATAAGAGATTCCTCCTTGGGTACCAATTAGAGGAACATTAGGATATTCTCCGCAACAATCAATAACAGCTACCTCATCCAAACCCCTGAAAGTCCAAATGATGTCATTATCAGTGAGAGACATTAACCTATGAGCCCAGCCTCTTCCTTCTTGGTTCTTCAGCACGAACTTAGGGAGGTGCGAAATAAACCACCTCACTAACAAAGGAATACAACACCACAGAGTTCCTCGTCTTCGGGCAGTACGGGCATAGAGTTGTTGCAGGATATCACCCAAGAGAGTAGGCACAGGGTTCCGAGACATGAAGATCCTTATGGCAGTGACGTTAATGAAGTTATCTGGATTAGGAAATAGGACTAGACCATAGATTAAGAGAGCCAGGATGTCTTCATACACCCTGAAGTCTAAGTCATTCCAGAAACTGTTGGCTTTACCGATCAGAAACTTGGCCAAGAAACCCTTAACTCTGCTTCTAGTCACCCAGTTGTCCATTACTTCTTTGTCGGTCAAAGGAAGGGCTGCAACAATCTCCTCAAGCCTAAGAGTCTTTTCCCAACCAGTGAAGGGAGTCTGATCCAGGATAGGGATGCCAAGCAAATCAGAGAATTCTTCCAGGGTAGGGACCAGCTGGAAGTCTTGAAAGGTGAAGCATTGGTACAGAGGATCATAAAACTGGGTCAGGACACTCATCAGTTGTTGGTCCCACTTTGAAGTGACTAAACTGAGAAGAGAACCATGCCTCTGGATGAAGGAAGTGGTGTTTGGAATTCTGCTAACCAATTCTTCAAGCAACTCAGGTGGGTGAACAAAGTTGAACCGGATAGTGTTCCTTCGCATAGGCATCATGATGTCCTACAAAACAGAGCAAAGGTGAAACCCTCTTGTCTTTGAAATGGCCAGTCCTTATGCAGGATGCATGCAATGTCTATGATGGTATGATGTCATGATAAAGCACACCACAAATATTCACAAAGGCAAACATGATAAGGCACACAAGTCACACAAGACAGTCCTTAGGGTTTAGGCCAGCATGGGGTCTAGGTATTACCCTCTTTCAGTTTGTTGGTTAAGTCCTGTCCTATCAAAAGTAATCGGGTTCTAGAGGATCCCAATATCACTGACTACCCTCAATCGGTCATAACTCCAGCATCGCAATCTTTTCTTGCGGCTAGAACCATCGCGAGAGTTTAGCCTCAATGGGTGTAGCATACTGCTACTGTTCTATGGCCAAGTTGGGTCAATTAGGGTTCTAAGGTCGGTTGGTGCTTAATGACTCCTCAGAAGACCCATATTCTCCTCGTTGCGACACAAGGGATATCGGTACAGACCAAGGTGCCACACCAACGTAGCCACTGCTTCACCCGTGTCGGTCTACGCCGGACAGGTCCCTCACAGCTTATGCTACCTAACAGGGTATCCCCAGATCCGGGTTAGGATCTATGAAACTCCAAGACAATGCCCATAATAATAAAGTAAACAAAACACAGCAATTGAAAACACAAGTATGAGTTATCCTAAGGTACACCTCACTTATAATATTCCCCAGCAGAGTCTCCAGTTCTGTGATCGGTGGAAATAGAACTGACTGTTTAAAGCTGGTTCGCGAAATGTCGCGGTAAGCAAGAGTCGCCACCGTCTTTTATGTTCTCCAACATGGAAAGGACAAAAGCACAGCAAAATTCCTTCTTTGAGAATGTTTCTCGGTTCGGGAGGTAGATTTATAGAAAAGGAAGGTGTTAGCACCCTTTCTATCCGTGGTTATCCACGGGCTCTTAGGTACTTGCTCTTATGTTTTCAAAAATGTTTGCTTTTCAAATGTGTGTGGGTTTTGAAAAATTTTCATTGAAAGATTTCTGAATGACTCTTGTATCAGTCCTCAAGAGTATTTGAAAAATTTGTTTTGAAAGCTTTTTGAAAGTGTAAGGTGTGAAAAGTATTTTGATTTGTTTTTGAAGAGAGCAAGTATCCATGAGTCATCTACCTACCCTAAGGAATTAGGCTATGTAAAAGTCCTTAAGGTAGTGCCATCCCACCATTGAGGGGTAGGTAGCACCACCGTTGGAGGTGTTCGGGTCAATTCGTTTGTAGGGACAATGTGGTCACCGAAGCAATAGTAGGACACCTTAGAAGCTACCCTAATGTCCTAGATCCTTTTTTAATTCGAGGCAACCGTTTCGAGGCAACTGGATCTTGGACATAAGAGGGACCGCTAAAACGTCATATACTTGACGACCACGTTTCAAAGGCAACAAGTGAGGCGTACCCTAGGAGTGGTGTGTGTATTGTGTGTTGTTTTCATGTTGATATTTATCTTTGATCAGGGCATTGTGAGCTACGAGTTGTTTTTAATTACCATACATTCTTTCATGCAATTTAGAATTTAGGAGTACAGAAAATTAAATGACGGAAATATAAAAGCTACGCTATTACAAGGCGCGGGTCTATACATCGCCAAAATACAAAGACCCGTTTTTGATAAAAAAATGCGGAAAGTAAAAAAATAATAAGCCTAATTACTATTACATCCGGAAAGCAGTTACATAATAATCAATAAAAAAATAACGCGCGAAAAGAATTAAAATTAGGACGTCCGAGGGTTTTGACCCTTTGCTTGAAATTATATTAAATTAGGACCTAATTGTTATTTAATTAAAGAAAAGAAAGTGTTTTTTTGTGTTTTTGGTATTTATGAAAATAAAGAAAAAAGGAATTAAAATTAAAGTTAGTGAAACCCTAGTTCTAAATTATTTTAATTATTAATAAAACATCAAAGTTGACCTAATTTAGACTAATTAATTAATTTACATGTTTATGTACAAAAATAATGATAATTAATAATGATAATAATGAATAATGATAATAATAATGATAAAAAAAAAAGAAGAATCAAAACCTAATTCTATAGAATTTTATTTATTAAGAAAGAGATTGAATTTTAAACCTAAATTAACCTAGATTAGTTATTAGAGTTTATTTACAAAAATAAATTAGTGATGAAATTAATAAATAATTAAATATATTTTGTATTTTGATTTTCTGTTTTTATTATGAAAATTAATTTTAGGTGAATTAATAAAAAATAACTAAAGCAATTAAAAGAATTAAAAAGAAAAGAAAATAAAATTAAATATACAAACAAAGGGGGGGTGTCTGGCCCATGTGGAGGTGTCTGGGAGGAATTCAGGCCCATTAAGACAAGGCTCGTTTGACTTTCCATGATTGTGTGCACATTGGTTGACCGGAGCATACCATGGAATTCATTCAGTGGCCCTTGGATTATTGATCAAGACCATCTGGCAAGCCAATGCGTGAGGATGCACGATGGACCTTTGGGTGAACGCTGCATGGGAATGTGTTAAAACAAAAATTATCAATTATGTGGGGGGACCTGGGAATCGAACCCAGGTCCCAACGTTTGCCAAGCGTGTCATCCACCATCCAGCCATTCAAGCGCGTTTGTCATATGAGTGGACAACAATTAATATAAAAAAAACAAGCACTAATGGTATAGAACGACGAAAACGCGCCAGATTTTGAACTCCCCAATCATGTGATGACACGCCTGTCTTCTTCTTTGCTTACCTGCAAAATATGAATAAGATAGTGGGGGTTTTAAACCCCCACTAAGTGAAAGTGTGAAAAATAGCGATTACGCCCACAGATAATATAAATTGAGCGCGAGGTTGCCATTCAACTCGTATTGAGCTCCTAAATTCAACTGCATAGGTCTCAGGGCTTGATTTTTCCTCTACAAGAAAGCCCTATTTTGAAGGTTCGAAAACCCTAAAATCCATTCATGGTGAATCATGATCCTGTGAGTTTCAGTGCAATTAAACTATATCAAAAGTTTCAGGAAGGCGTCAGCAATACAAATCAACAAACAAAACATGTCAATGATGCATGGAAATTAGATTTCGATTATGAACATATTTGATCAAACCATGACTTTGTTTTACCGTTTCCCTGGGTATGAGAGCCTGTTCTTGGTTGCAATAGCTTCCTGGCAATGTCAGCAACGTATTGGAAAAGATTTTAGGCCTTGAATTGTACTGCAAATATGATTTCAGTTTTCAAGTTTCTCTTCAAAATTTGCAAATTGGTTATGTGGTTTTTAGAAGCTTTCACGTGTCTGTAGCTTTAGGGTTAGCTTATGCCTTTGTATGTGAATGGAATTAGGTCAAGAATAAGCCCAAAAGTCCATGGCATTATGACTTGAATATTTGATTGCCTAATCATATCTTTTCCAATCTTTCCTTTCATGAAACCTTGCCAATCATGGATTTTTTTGCCTTGTTGATTGAGAAACGAATTGCCAGCTTGCCCTAGTCATATTTGCTGCACAAAAAGATCTAAAAAAGCATATCTTTGAATTTTTCCCATAATTAAAACTAATTAAATGAATTAATAATAATAAAAATTCAATTAATTAATTAAAAATTAGAAAATAAATCATTTTAAGTTCAATGGGTCGTGCATAGGCTTTGGGTAATGATTCAAGGAAGAATTTGAGGCCCATTAGCAAATTTGAAGCTTTTTAGGCAAAGTTGACTTTTGAAAGTTCCCAAAAATTTCCCAACTTCTCCAATGCATATCTTGCTCAATTTTGAAGCTATGATCATGTTCTTGGACATTTTGGAAAGGTCTTGAAGTCCTCTAACCAATGCCTTTGGTCCCATGTCATTTTGATTTACCAATCTCAAGTTATGGTCTTTGACTTAAAGTGCCTTTTTGTTGACTTTTGAAAATGACCTATAATGTTGAAATTGATAACTTTTTGTGAGAGCATTTCTTAGACTTGGAGTGTGAAGATGAGTTGTAGGAAATGTCACACTATTCAAAATGAGCTTTGGATGGGATTTTTCTGATAAACCATGAAGAAGTTATGCCTTGGTCCATTTGCAGTTGACTTTTCAACTGTCCAAAAATAGAAACTTTTGCATCTTGAGACTTTTTTAGCCATGCCTGTGGAATCATGATCAAGACTTGATCAAATGATGATTGTGGATTCAAAATAAGATGTTGACCAAAAATTTTGACTTTTAACTGTCAAATGACCATTTTGCCCCTGCAGTTGACTGTGGAGCAATTAGGGTTTTTGACTGTGCAATTTGATGCTGTGAGTCTTGAAACTTGGCATGTAGATGCTTGACAATGTATATAAGCATATGGGACTTGATTGGACCCTTGGAAACCTCAATTTCTTTGCAAGGACCAAAACCCTAATTTTGACTGTGTTAGGAGGCAATTAGACTGTGCAACCCTTGAGAGATTTTGAACCATGATCTTGCCAAATCTTGAAGAATATGGGAGGGCAAATTTTGGGGTACAACACAGTCAAACTTAAAGGTTTTTGGTAAACATTAAAATTTTGATGTTACATCCATCATTTGATCAAGGGTTGATCATGACTCCTCAGGAAATGCTCCTAACTAATCAAAAGTCAAGAATTTCTAATTAGGGTTTCTATAGGAAAAGTCAACCAAACTTTGACCATGCATAACTTTCACATACCTCATCCATTTTTCCCAAACAAGGGCTCATTTTGAAGAGAATTCAATTCCCTACAACTTTTCTTCAGCCAACAAGTTCAAGAGATGCACCATTTGAAAGATACAAGCTTATACATTACATGTCATTTTCAAAAGTCAACAAAAGGCATTTTTTGTCAAGACCATTTACATCAAGATAAAATCTTCAAATGCAAAATTGATCAAAAGAGGGATTGAAGTGGACATCTTGGGATTTCCAAAAAGTCTAAGATCATCATGAGATAAAAATTGAGAAAGTTATGGCTTGCCCAAGTTGGGAAAATTTAGGAATTTTCAAGAATTATGCATTGAGCAAATTTGAAATTTTAAGGCAAGGGCTCAATATCTTGGATTTCAAACATCTTCCTAAGATTATAGAGTACCTCCAAAAACCCTTTTACCTTGCCTTACATTTTTTACTTATTTTGTACACATTTATTTTAATTTATTTCAAATAAATATAAAATAAAGTGTATAAAATAATTGGAAATAGGTTTTGGCATTTGGGCTGGTGTTTTAGCTTGCCTTGAAGCCCAAGATTTTGTGCAGCCATGTCCATATTCATTCAAATTTAAAAAATGACAAGTTTCCTTGTTTTTGGCCAATGTTACAAATTTAATTCATGGCTTTGAAACGTTTGTTTAAGGTTGTTTAAAACCTTTATTTTCTTGACTCCTCATTCCTCTCTATATAAACAAGCATCTAGCAAGCATTTCAACAGGCCTACACAGAGCTCTACCATTTTTGTAAAATTATCAAAAGTGGTAAAAATTTGAAACCCACTTTAAAGGTACTTTTGGTCTGAAATAGTAATCATACATTGCTCTTGAGGTTTCCAAGGACTTGTTTCAACCATCCTTAAAGCTTGGAAGGTCCCAGATCATCGGATCCAAACTATAACCATTTTGGTATAATCTCAAATTCGAATCTTTATTTTTATTAATTGTTGAATGTTCTAATGTGTGTATATGAGTTCCTGGATATCCTTAGAGCAGGTTAGGGGAATTACATGGAATACATGACGTTTATAACATGAGATACCATGTATCATCAAGTACTGTTGTGGTACCCCAAAATTTGCCCTCCCTTTTTCACAAGAAATCACAACTTCGGGGTTTTCCCTGATTTTTTCAGATGGGCTCAAGAATCGGTCAAACAGACTTTTCTTTATCAGTCAGTCCAAAATTAGGGTTTCCATTGATTTTGAATCAGTCAAACAGATTTTTCTTATCAGTCCATCCAGGATTAGGGTTTCTATTGATTTGGTTGAGTTTGGCTCAGGAATTGATCAAGCAGACTTTTCTTTGACGGCAAATTTGGAATTAGGGTTTTTCACTCGTATTTCTCAGAAGAATTTGAATCCACAGTATTTCAATTGACTGTTACATTGTTTTACGCTTGTTCAAGATTGTTGTTTGTTTCTCAAAACCTAAACATCTGGGCTAGGAGCTAAGGATTTTGATTGAAAGTTTGAAGCATTGGTTTGATCAGTGAAGTGAAAGGTCTATGGATGTTTGTTTGTTTAATTGTACAAAGCACATGGTTAATTGGAATGCCAGGCGTCTGATGATTAATGAAGGATTGCGAGACTGCAAAAGTTTACTAATTGTTTATTTCATTTAGATTAAAGTCATTGGGATACATTCCCAGTTATTTTAATTTAAAGAGACTTAAATAATTAAATAAACAATGCAAAAGAAAGAATGAAATATTTGACCAAGACTTTTATTTATTTATTTCAAACATTGTAACAAATGATTATTCGAATATTGTAAATTCATAATTTACAGTGTTTACAATAATATTTTTATAATAAGTGAAAAAATAAATCTAAAGCCTAAATCTTGAAATCTTTGATCTTCTACTATTTCTTCCATTTATTCAACTGGTACCTACCTGAAAAAAGAAGAGAAAGAAAGTCAGTACAAGATTTTTTTAAATGAAAAGAAGAGAAAAAATCATCATTAAAATTGGCCGTCTAGAATCTGATTTCCTATTTCTCATCACGCTTTATTTTTCTCTATGCAAATCACCAAAAGATCACTCTTCTCAGTTCACAGAGAGAAAAATAAAATATAAATGCAAGCATGTCAAACTCAATGCAAGAACATGGTTGAATTACAAAAAAGTTCCAAGTTGCATTGGCCAAGCAAACTAATCACAAAAAGTTCCATGTTGCAAACTGAAAAAATACCAAGCTGCAAACTGAGTTACCAAATTCAAAGTTACATTAACCAAACAAAATATGTCACAAAGTTCAAAGAGGAAAACAGGCTCCAAAACTGTTAGGGTGAGTCAAAGCAAAAGCACAAGCTCTGCAGCAAATAAAGTCCCACATTCAGCTACAGTCCAAAATTGCTACAAGACAGATTGGATAAAAATGGTAATGAAGCATAAAAACAGGAATGCGGCAGATAAAAGGCAAGACAGCAGGAAGCAGTTTATTTGACAAGTAAAAACTTGTCAAAGATGCTTTTTTTTTCATCATTTCCTAGACAGCCCAATTTTTCAGAAATCAAAGATAATTAAGCAATTTAAAATGCTTAAAGAGAGAGAGGAATGAGAGAACCTAGTGATAGGTTTTGCAGTTTTCAGTTTTAACAGACTATAAAGGAGAGATAAGAGGAACCAAAGAAATGATATAAAAGGAGAAAAAACACAAAGGAAAAACAGATTACGTAACCTCCAAATCTGCAAGTTTAAGCTTACCAAGCCTGCCTTGCAAACACAAGCCTGCCTTACCAAACAAACCCATTCAAACTTGTTAAAACACAAGCCTTCAATCCTGTAAAACTCAGTAACCTGTCTAAAACCAACAAAAAAAAACTCAGTAGCCCGCCTAACCAAACAAGCCTTCAAACTTATTAAAACACAAACCTACAGAAGCATAAGCCTGTATACCAAAACACCAAACCTGCATAACCTATTCAAAACTGTACCCAAGTTCAAACAACCTGCAAGATATCAAACTTCTTGTAAACACAAGCATAACCTGTAGCCTGCTATCAAAAACCCAAAACAGCATAAGCCTGCAACTAAAAACCTTACCCAACAAGTTACCAAGCCTGCTTCAAAAATCGCAAGCATAGCAAGTGCCAAACCTGCCTGTACCAAACAATCCAACTCAGACCTGCAAGTTATCAAACTTGCAAAACCTTCAAGCAAGCAAAACTCAGTGGCCTGCCTAAACTACAAGCCTTCAAGCAAGAAAAACTCAGTAGCCTGCCTAAACTACAAGCTTTCAAACAAGCCTGTCAAAACATGCCTTACAAACCATTCAAGTCTGCCAACTCACAAAGCAAACTCATATATCAAAAACATCCAAATCAAGAACAACAAATAAGCTTTTTTTTAGTTCATTCTCACCATAATCAAATACCAAACATCAGCAACAATAGAATCCTCAGAAACAGGGTCCATCAACAAATCATAAACATCAAAACAACAATAAGCAGCATCTCAGACATATATCCAACATTCAAAGAGGAGGAAGAACTCAGAAGCAAGCATTTTCAGAAATAGGGTTTTTCAGATTACGAGCTCATCATTAAACGACTCAGAAAAGAGTTAAAAATACAAAATCACCATCAAAAGCCAACATTCAGATAAGAAGAAGAGAGAACTCAACATTCAAGTGTTTTCAGAAATATCTCATCACAAAACAATTCAAATAGAAAGATACAGAAATACCCAAAGTAAGCAAGCTAGCATCATCATCCCGCTCCCTCCTCCGGCCACCTAGAGCGCCACCGTTCCACCATCCGCTCTCCAAGAAACGAAACCCCAAAGGTGTCATTTTCCTTTCCCTCTTTCTTTTTGTACCTCACACAAATACAAACATCAATGATCAAAATTCTGTGAAACGATAACATGCAAGAGTAAAAATCTAAACCCTAAAACGCGTCAAGGACAAAAAGCAATACCTTTCTTATCGTCGCCTTGTACAATCACAGGGAGGAGAGGGTGGAGGTAGTATTCTGGAAACTGGAAGCGAGGGGAGAGGACATCAGTGGCTCTGTTTGAGAACGATGAAGAGGACGAAGACGAGAGAAGGAGCGGCGCTGTTCATGAACTGCAAACCTAATTCTGAAACCATAAACCAAACCCTAAAAAAATTTTTTAAACATTGTCATTGTGCTTTTGCCCCATAAACCCCTAAGCCCAATCTTTCAGCGCCTGCACCCCCCTTTAGTCTAACCATGTTTCCTTTATTTGGGCCAAGGGCATTCCTCAAAGCCCACTTAACTTTTTTTTTTGTTTTACAAACCAATACTTTTTTTATTTTATCACCACATTTTCATAACCTAATTCTCTTTGTTAAATAAAATAACATATTAAATCTTTGTATAAAATATTCTTAATAACTCTTTTTTTTAATATTTATTGCATTTAAAGGTATATAAATAATAGATTTTTAATAATTTATCTTTGTTTTAAAACTTTTTGTTTAATTAATCTTTTTATATAAGTTTCTAAAAAACATTAACCAAAAATACAAATAAAATAATACATAATCTTTTTAGGTTAGAATCTTCATTTGATCATTTGTAAATAACTATACGAATCTCATATTTCTTTGATTTTCATTATCTCACACTTTGTCATATCCTTATATATTTGAATTGCGTCGATTCAATTTGGTTGTAACCCACAATATTTGGGACATTATTCTAATGAGACTCATCCCCATTTGTAAATAATTTGTACCCCCATCCCCGGATACTCTTTTGTAATAGCTTAGAATTCAATTCTCGCACTTTATGCTTTTTTAAATATGCCATGATTAGAGATTAGGGTTTGTATGTGAAAATCTAAAATCGATCGTTAGTTTACCTAATACAAAGACAAGTGCATGAAAATCAATACACAATTCACACTTGCACCTCTAGGGTAACCTCGCTTGTTGCCTCGGAAAATACAATTATGTCCCTCGAGTATGAGACACTCTAGCAAATGTCCCTTCGATAAACAAAGATCGTAGTCCCTCGACGACCCTTGATGTTGCCTTCGATAAAACGATCTCGTCCCTTACAAAATTGCTAGAGCGTCTCACAAGTTGCCTTTAATTATTGTATACGATGACCCGCGCCTGTCCCATTTAAACATCCTAACGCAAGGTTGTTCACCAAATACAATGGTGAAACAACACTGTCAAAAAGGGTTAAAAACATAAGAAAGATCTTTGAGTAAAATAGGGTAGACAACTCTTAGTTACTTGATCAAAAATCTTGCAAAACATCCTTGCCATTTTTCACAACACAACTTCAAAAACAATTTCAAAATAACTTTCAAAACATTGAATTATCTTTTCGAAAAAGACACACACCTTTGTATATATTCAAACAAGAATCATTACAAAGGTTACCTAGACAAGACATCTTTTTCAAAACATTTTCAAAACCACACACACAAAACACCATTTCAAACAATTGAAAAGCAAAGGCAAGTGATCTAAAACAAGTAACTAAGAGCCCATGGATAACCATGGATGAAAAGGGTGCTAGCACCTTCCCTTTTCATAATCTACCCCCCGAACCCACGAAAACATCTCAAAGGTCTTTCCTGTGCTTTTTGACCTTTCCTTAGGATAAAATAAAAAGTCGGTGGCGACTCTTGCTAAACCGGACAAGTGCGAAACAAACGCAAAATCCCAAGTCAGTTCTCTCACCGTATCACAGAACTGGCGACTCTGCTGGGGAAAATTCTAAAAGTGGGGTTACCTTAGGGTTTCTAGATCACCTTTACATGATTATCTTGTTTGCCTTGATTGCTTTACAATTGGTTCTTTTGTTTGGGATTGAAATCCTCTACCCGGATTTGGGGAAATATTCATAGGTAAATAGCAATATGTTGTGGAAACTGTGTGGGGTATATCGACACGGTTGAAGCAATAGCTATATTAGTGCGACGTATTTGTGAGTACCGGTAGCCTTTGAGTCAATCAAAGAGAATACGGGGCCGCTGAGTGATGTCATAAAGCACTAATGAATTAGAACCGTACTTGACCATCTTGGCCTTTTATTAGGGGTAGTGAGATGACCGGCTTTGGTGCAGTCCGAAGTTGGTAGATACTCGATACTTCACTCATTGAGGGTTGTTTTCTTGGAATATTTTGGTCGCTAGTTAAGTGGCTAAACCAAAACAATGAACATAGAAAACAATCCAATGATATTGAGCTCCTTAGAACCCAGTTACTATTTATAGGACAGGTTTTGAGCCAACTAAACTCAAGATGGTACTTACCTATGAAACCTCCTGCAAGCCTGAAACTAGGGTTTTGTGTGACTTTCCTGTACATGTGCTTGTGCATACATCATGAGCATCATAAAGCATCATATGCATCCACTAACCATTTCAAGGGTTTGGATCTTCATCTTTGTTCTTGTTTTGTAGGTCATGGAATCTCTTTGCAGGAAAACAATTCAAATCAACCTTGTGAGGATCACTCATCAACTCAAAGAGCTTGCTTCCAGGATTCTAGAGAATTCTCTCTTCAGTGAAAGACATGGTATACTCCTCAACTTAGTCAACACCAGCATTGAAGAAGACATGGTGAAAGTACTTTTCCAGTTCTTTGACCCCCTACACCACTGTTTCACATTCCCTGATTACCAATTGGTACCTACTTTGGAGGAATTTTCTCAACTCTTGAGGATTCCTATTCTTCATCAACTACCCTACAACGGTACGGAAAAAGAACCAAAGCCTGAAGATGTTGCTCAAGCATTACACTTGCAACCATCCGATATCAAAGGACATTGGGAAACCAGAAGTGGTGTCAAGAGCTTCTTGGAAAAGTTTCTGTTTGAGAAGGCACAAGACTGCTAGAATTCTCTTGATCTACAAGCCTTTGAAGAGATTGTGGCACTACTCATATATGGGTTGGTCTTGTTCCCAAACCCTGATCAGCTTATAGATGTGAATGCCGTCAAGATTTTCATATCCAGGAATCCTATACCCACATTGCTTGGGGACATCCTACACTCATTTTACACACGAACAATGAGGAAAAGAGGTGTTCTCATGTGTTGTACTCCCCTCCTAGCAAGGTGGTTTATTTCTCACCTTCCACAATCAGTTTTGAAGAATGAGCAGGGTTTAAGGTGGTCACAACGATTGATGACCCTCACACATTCTGATGTACATTGGTGTTCTCGGTCCAGAGAAAATGTCATCCTCAATGATCATTGTGGGGAATTCCCTAATGTCCCACTACTTGGCATTAGGGGAGGTATTACCTACAATCCCTGTTTAGCTCTAAGACATTCTGGATATGCTCGGAGGGATGGCCCTCATGACATGATAATTCCTGACCTAGTTTTTGACTTCGACAATGATGCGCAAGGACTTCGACAAAGGTTCATCAGAGCTTGGAGGATGCCCAACAAGGTGGATAGTAAGACACTGGGGCACAAGAATTCCATCCCTCTTGAGCCTTACCTCAAGTGGGTACAAACACGCGCCCAGAGTCTTATGATGCCTTACCCCCACATTCTCCCCGTGATTAAAGAGCATGTTAAGGAAGGAGAGGTTCCATACACACTCCTACATCCAGACATGCCAACATCATTGGAATAATTACAAAAGAGTTGGATCCAAATCAAAGAAGAACGGAACACTTTTGAAGCCAGCTTCTATGCCAGTGAGAAAAAGGTTTTGGATCTTACCCGCCGACTTCACGAAGAGGAGACTCTTAACACTTACATTGCACCAAAGAGGATGCGCAACGTCTTTTTACCTTAAGAAGCTTTGTAATATTTGGCCCATGGGGCATTTATGTACTAACAAATTTCTTCTTATTAATATGACGTGTGTTCTTTTGTCTGCAACAACTTTGAATTTCTAAATCCTTGAATGCATTACATGAATAAACATATCATTCATCATATGCATAAACAGGTCTTCACACCAGGTTTCCTTATCTTTCTGCTGATTATTTCAGCGATATGGATATTGAGCAGATGGTCAAAGATCTGCAAGCACAAAATTCACAATTCTAACAACTCCTCATGACCTTGGCAAAGGGTCAGGAGGATCTTAAAACAGTGTTAGAGAAGAAAGAGCAAGAAAAAGGAAAAAAGAAAAAGAAGAGAATTGGGGTAGCTACACTGGGAAGAAGATTTGAGAATGAAGCTAGGAGAGTTCTGGAGTTCCCCTCAACGTCCAACGAAGGGACCGGCAAAGGAAAAGGAGCAGCAGTACTCTCTGAGTCTGAGGTTGAAGAGGAAGAGGTTGAAGAGGATGAAGATTATTCTGAGCAGCAGTACCCTCCTGCGGACGATAGGTATAAAAATCTGGAAGAACGGTTAGCAGCCATGGAAGTACAAAGGGTTCCCGGGCTGGATTTTGAAGAGCTGGGATTGATTGTTAGGATTGTTATCCCTCCCAAGTTCAAGGTGCCAAAATTCGCCAAATACGACGGTCTGTCTTGCCCTAAGATGCACCTGAGGTCGTATGTCAGAAAAATTCAACCCCATTCATCCAATAAAAACCTCTGGGTACACTTTTTCCAAGACAGTTTGTCTGGCACGCAGTTAGACTGGTTTTATCAGCTCGAAAGATCAGAGGTTCACAATTGGGAAGACTTGGCAGCTGCTTTTTATCGTCAGTATCAATACAATGCTGATTTGGCGCCCACTCGTACTCAGTTACAAAGTATGGGGATGGCTTCCAATGAAGGGTTCAAGGAGTACGCCCAGAAGTGGCGTGATCTGGCTGGAAGAGTGCAGCCACCGCTATTAGATAGGGAGTTAGTTGACATGTTTCTAGGGACCCTGTCTGGCCACTTCTTCAATCATCTGATCAGGAGTTCTTCCGTGGGATTTACTGAACTGATTTTGACCGGCAAAAGGGTTGAGGCCGGTATTAAAAGTGGAAAGATTCAAAAAGATGCCTCCGCGTCCACCGTCATGAAGAAGACTTTCCCAGCTAAAAAAGAGAGCTCTGCTGTTTACACCCAGAGAAATCGGGAAAGAGAGGAACGTCGGCCAACAGTAGGGGCCGTATTAATTCAGAAGCCCACATCAGACCGGCCTAGAAACAGTCAACCAAGGAATGATCGGCCCAAAACCTATCAGCAAAGGCCACCACGGCAATATACTCCGATAAATATGACGCCCGCTCAGATCCTCCCACATCTCCTGAAATTAAACCTTGCTAATTTGAGAGAGGCACCTAAGAATGCAAACACCACTTCCCCACATTATCATCCCAACATAAAATGTGCCTACCACTCAGACAGTGCAGGGCATGACAGCAACGACTGTTGGGCCCTCAAAAACAAAATCCAGGACTTAATCGACGCCAAGGAAGTAGAATTTGAGGCGCCTGAGAAACCCAATGTGATTTCGGCTTCGATGCCTAAGTACGGTAATAATGTTCATGCTGTTATGGAGGACTTCTGCGTTACTGATGTTGTTGACCTGTTGACACTGTTACTTGTAATTAAAGAGAATTTGTTGAGAGCCAGGATCTTTCCTGGTTGTGGTAAAGACTGTTATTTTTGTGTGAACATACGAGGTGATTGTCCAATGTTGAAGTCGAGTGTCCAACGCCTGATGGATACTCAAGAGATACTTTTCCAGAAAACCCATGTTAACACTTCCAATCCGATTACTCCTGATACTTGTGATACTTCAACCAATGATATTGCTATCATAACCATTTCCGACAATCCTCCCAAGGCTTGCAAAAGGCCTGTCAGGATTACACCCAACTCCGAATGTGTACCTTTAAAGATCACCATGTCGGGACCTGTCCCATACCAATCAAGCAAAATGATACCGTGGAACTATGGGGGAGAAATCTTCTACCACGGCATCAGACAAATCGAAACCGTCCAAGAGATTTCTGAAGAAGACCCTGATATAGGGAACATCGTGGGTACAAGAAAGATAACCCGCAGTGGCCGGATTTTTCTCCGGAGATTGCTCCCCCTCAAACAGTTTTCGGACCCTTAAAAGCCTCTACACCTGTTGGACCCTCTGTGCAAAGCCCAGTGATTGAAGAATTGGATACTCCTGAGGTAAGACCATCTGCTGATAATACCGACAAGGGTAAGGGGATGCTGGAAATGTCTGTCAGGACGAAGGCTCATGCTGTGGTTATCCCTGAAACCACTCAGAAAGAAATGGATGAAATCTTGAAAATAATCAGAAAAAGTGACTACGGCGTTGTAGAACAGTTGAGGCAGACCCCTTCTAAGATTTCAATGTTAGCCCTCCTACTCTGTTCAGAGGCCCATGCTAAGGCCCTGATTAAATTCTTGAAGACGGCGCATGTACCCCAAGAGACTTCGGCAGACCAGTTTCAGGATTGTGTGGCCAATCTTACTTCTGACAATGGCCTAGGCTTTTCGGACGCTGACTTAACTCCCAAAGGAAGGAGGCACAATGACGCGCTACACATCTCAGTTGAATGCAGGGGAACTACCCTCGCCCATGTCTTGGTTGATAATGGTTCTTCCCTGAATGTGCTGCCAAAGAAGGCCTTAGACCGTTTGGATTGCGAAGGTTTGACCCTCAAACCTAGTAACATCATTGTTAGGGCTTTTGAGGGTTCCAAAAGAATGGTTCATGGAGAGGTTGATATCCTTATCAAAGTAGGCACGGAAGTTTTCAACTCCACCTTCTACATGATGGACATTCGTCCGTCATATTCATGTTTGCTAGGAAGACCATGGATCCATTATGCCGGAGCAGTTACCTCCTCTTTGCACCAAATGCTAAAATATCCTGTTAAGGGTAAAATTATAACGGTGCACGGCGAGGAAGAGTACATGATAAGCCACCTCAACTCCTTCCGTTATGTGGAGCTGGATGGCGAGTTCATCGAAACGCCTTTCCAGCATTTTGAGGAAGTTTCTCCCGAGGTAGCAGTTGCAAAGACTTTGGTTGAAGTGCCAATCGTTCCCGAGCATGTATCTAGGATGGCAACTCTCAAGGAAGCAGAGGCAGTGATCAAAGAAGGGAAGAGTACAACATGGGGGCAATTGCCTAATTTTCCCCATAAGACGGACAAATTTGGACTAGGGTTTAGAGCTACAGGACAAAAGGCTATGCGTCGTTCCAAGACTGGAGGGCCACCTATAAGGATCACATATCATGGGATCAATGTTGTAGAAGATGAAGATGAAGAGAGCCACTTTGGAGATTGGATCTTTCCGACTGTCGAAGGGGGTTTGAGCAACTGGGAAGCAAAGGATTTTGTTCCCATCACCTTTATCAGCCAGTAATTTTATCTTTGAACAATTTCCCATTTTATGGTCTGTAATAACTAAACAATTTGCATACTATTTTCACCCCATGCCTTTCCCGGGGCATGTAGGTCCATTTGTAAGGGAGTGATTTTCTTCATAATCATATGCCATGTTTTAATGAACCATTGAACGTTTTTCATCTATAAACTATTGTGTTCATTTTCTTTCCTTTTGCATTTTTTAAGGATGGTTATCCCTTACACACACCCACACTCACAAATGCAGGTACCCATCCACTCCGGATTCCATGGGTGACTATTCTGTTTTAGCCTTCAATAACTCTGAAGATTTGGTTGATCATGCTGAGTAAGAAGTTGACAAAGATTGTGAAGTGTCGGGAGAGTTAGCCAGACTTCTATAACAAGAAGAGAGAGCCATTCTGCCTCATGAAGAGCTGTTAGAAACCATCAACTTGGGGACAGAGGAAGACAGGAAGGAAGTGAAAGTGGGTGTCAACCTGGAACCAAAGGTCAAAGAGCGCTTAGTGCAATTTTTGAACGAATATGTTGAAATCTTCGCTTGGTCTTATGAAGACATGCCAGGGTTAGACACAGATATCGTGGTTCACAGTCTCCCTACAAGAGAAAATTGTCCACCGATCAAGCAAAAGGTTCGTCGAATGAGGCCTGACATGTCTGATAAGATTAAGGTTGAAGTAATGAAGCAATTCAATGTTGGCTTTCTGGCTGTTACCTCCTATCCACAATGGGTTGCTAACATCGTGCCCATGCCTAAGAAAGACGGCAAAGTCAGAATGTGTGTGGACTATCGGGATTTGAACAGGGCTAGCCCTAAAGACGATTTTCTGTTGCCACACATCGACATCTTGGTTGACAACACAACTCAACACAAGGTATTTTCCTTCATGGACGGATTCTCGGGATACAACCAGATCAAAATGGCCCCCGGGGACATGGAGAAAACTACTTTTGTCACACAATGGGGTACCTTCTTCTACAAAGTGATGTCGTTCGGACTGAAGAACGCACGGGAAACCTATCAACACGCCATGGTGGATTTTTTTCATGATATGATACATCATGAGATCGAAGTTTACGTAGACGACATGATAGCTCGATCACAGACAGAAGAAGAACACCTTGAACATTTGCAAAAGTTGTTTGCCAGGTTGAAGGAGTATAAGCTCAGATTGAACCCGAGCAAGTGTACTTTTGGGGTTAGATCTGGTAAACTCCTGGGATTTATTGTTAGCAACAGAGGCATTGAGGTTGACCTAGCTAAAGTAAGGGCCATACAAGAAATGCCTGCTCCCTGTACTAAAAAGGAGTTAGGGGATTCTTGGGACGCTTGAACTATATTGCGAGATTCATCTCTCACCTAACATCTACCTGTGAGCCAATTTTCAAACTGTTGAAGAAAGATCAGGTAGTTGAATGGAACAATGATTGTCAAGCTGCTATTGATAAGATCAAGGAGTATTTACTAGAACCTCCTATTCTGATGCCACCCATCGAAGGAAGGCCACTAATCATGTATCTGACTGTTTTGGACAACTCAATGGGGTGTGTGCTGGGCCAACATGACGAGTCTGGCCGAAAAGAGCATGCCATTTATTACCTTAGAAAAAAGTTTACCAACTGTGAGACTCCCTACTCACTGCTCGAGAAAACTTGCTGCGCTTTGGTATGGGCAGCTCGCCGTCTAAGGCAGTACATGTTGACTCATACCACTTTGCTGATTTCCAAGATGGATCCGATCAAGTATATCTTCGAGAAGCCTGCTTTATCCGGAAGAATCGCTAGATGGAAAATGATCCTGACTGAGTATGATATCCAATATACTACACAAAAAGCTATAAAAGGGAGTGTAATAGCTGACCATCTAGCTCATCAAGCCGTTGAAGATTACCAATCTATGAGATTCGACTTCCTTGACAAGGACATCATGACATTGGACAACATCGAAGGTAACA
Source organism: Vicia faba (assembly GCA_948472305.1). NCBI lineage: Eukaryota > Viridiplantae > Streptophyta > Magnoliopsida > Fabales > Fabaceae > Vicia > Vicia faba. Next base: position 507,356,059 of record OX451736.1, on the reverse strand, counting down.
AACTGTATGACGGACCTGAACAAGGATCCCGATGGACCCTGTACTTTGATGGTGCTTCAAATGCACTTGGCAACGGTATCGGTGCGGTACTCATCTCTCCGGAAGGTTGCCATACACCCTTCACTGCCCGACTTTGTTTCAGCTGTACCAACAACATGGCTGAGTATGAAGCTTGCATCTTTGGTCTTAAAGCTGCAATTGACTTAGGAATCAAATCTTTGGTGGTATTTGAGGACTCGGATTTGGTTATCAGTCAAGTCAAAGGAGAGTGGGACACCAAACATCCTAATCTTATCCCATACAAAGAACATGTCCTGACATTGTTGCCTCATTTCGAGTAGATTACTTTCGAGCACTTCCCGCAAGAAGAAAATCAGCTAGCAGATGCTCTTGCTACAATGTCTTCCATGATTAAACTCAACTGGGATAACGAGTATCCTGAAGGAGCTTCCGTCAATGACAAAAAGTTCTTAAGGAGATTTTCTGCCAAGTTCTTCCTAAGCAATGGCATCCTTTATAAACGCAGCCATGATTGTGTTTTACTTCGATGCATGGACAAAGCTGAAGCAGAGTTGATCATGACCGAGATACACAGTGGCACATTTGGCACCCACTTGAGCGGACATACAATGGCAAAGAAGATTCTAAGGGCAGGCTACTACTGGTCTATCATGGAAGCTGATTTTCATCAACATTCCCGTACCTGCCACAAATGCCAAGTCTACGCCGACAAGGTACATATTCCTCCTATTCCTCTCAACGTTCTGACAGCTCCTTGGCCATTCACAATGTGGGGCATTGACATGATTGGAGAGATCAAGCCCACGGCCTCTAATGGACATCGCTTCATCCTGGTGGCTATTGATTACTTCACCAAATGGGTCGAAGCAGCTTCCTATGCCTCAGTTACAAAGAATGTGGTTTCCCGCTTCATCAAGAAGAATCTCATATGCCGGTATGGTATCCCCGACAGGATCATCACAGACAACGGTACAAATTTGAACAATAATATGATCACTGCTCTATGCGAACAGTTCAAGATTTATCATCACAATTCATCTCCCTATCGGCCGAAGATGAACGGTGTTGTTGAAGCTGCGAACAAAAATATCAAGAAGATCATTCAAAAGATGACAGTCACCTACAAGGACTGGCATGAGATGTTACCGTTTTCTCTACATGGGTACCGTACCACGACACGTACATCAATTGGGGCAACACCTTTCTCTTTGGTATACGGCATGGAAGCTGTTTTACCTATAGAAGTTCAGATTCCTTCTTTAAGAATCATGAAGGACGCTGGTTTGAACGAAGACGATTGGATCCAGACCCGACTTGATCAACTTAATTTATTTGACGAAAACGGCTTATCGCTGTTTGTCATGGTCAGACGTATCAAAAACTGATGATCAAGGCTTTCAACAAGAAAGTCAGGAGACAAGTATATCAAGTTGGAGATCTTGTGGTCAAGCGGATTATCTTACCGCAAAGTGATCCCAGGGGCAAGTGGACTCCTACTTACGAAGGACCATTTGTGATCAAAAACATCTTTTCTGGCGGAGCAATGATCCTGACCACCATGGACGGTGACGACCTGCCACACCCTGCGAATGCAGACATAGTCAAAAGATACTACGCATAAACAATCTGACAGGTCGAAAACTCGAAAGGGCGATCTGGGCAAAAATGGGCATCCCGGTGAATCGAAAACCCGAAAGGGCGGTTCAAGCAAAAATTAGGGATAAACAAAACAAAAATCTGTATACCTGGCAAGTTGAAAACCAGAAAGGGCGACTTGGGAAAAAAAGGGTTTCCCGTTGGATCGAAAACCCGAAAGGGAGGTCCAGGCAAAAGTTAGGGAATTAAAGTGTATGACTATGTCTCGTCGGATCCCTTTAAGAACAATCTCTTCACCAACAAGCTTCAAGCTTCTGATCAATCCAGTCATCAGCGGACGAAGCAGCAAACGGACAAGATATTCAGAGTTGTGAAGGCTATAGTAAAGTGGGAATCCCATGGAATTGATACACATAGGCATATTTCTTTGTATAAAAACTTTCTCAGCTTTTGACAACATTCTCTTACTAGGATGTATGTCCCCTTTGCACAAATACTTACACAAAGTTAATACAAAGTTACTTCAAAGTACAGAAAACTGCCTGCCTTTTCTTTCCTTTTTACACTTATGCTTTATTTGAAAACGTCCAATGATTTATTAAAAGGGCATATGCATTTGAATGAAATCACTGCTTACAGATAAAACAAAATGAATAATTACTGATAAGGTGGAAGTATAGGAAAGTGTCTTTAGGCTGTTCCAGAAGAGATCCCCTGCAAATGCCTCGTCTGTTTCCTAAGCAGGGCTAAAACTTTGAAAGGCATATCCCCAGCAGAGCTAAATTTCAAAATTCCCCATCAGAGTTAAAACTTCAAAACTCCCAATCCCTAGCGGAGCAAAAACTTTGAACTACAAACCATCGGTAAGAATGAAACTTTCCTCCCCAAGCAGAGATAAAACCACCAACCTGTGAACACCAGTGAAGATCATCCAGTTTCTTCCCTTCTCCCGAAAAATTGCTTTCGAACCAGACAATTCATCAGAAATTTACTCTTAAACTTTTTCCCAGCAAAGTCGCTAATCAAATCAGCACGTCACTAGGGCCCCCCAACAGAAAGGAAAACTTTGAACCATCAATCCCCAGCGGAAATCATTCAGTTTTTCTCCGATATCCTTAACAAAACGGAGTTCCCCCCTTCTTTCTCCCCCAGTAGATTGGCATACAAACCAAACTCCTGACTTCTCCCGGCAGTATGATTTCTCTCCGCATAGGTTGTCAAAGGGCTAGAAGACACACATATTCCTCAACAGTGATCCTAGGACTTCTCATTGTCAACAATCAAAAGATTCTAGATCCCCAGCGGCAGTCAAGGATTTATTTCTCCCCGTCAGCAGTCAAGATTTTATTATCTCCAGCTATCCGGGATTCATTTTCCTCAGCAAGACAGCTCATCGGCTTACATACGCATACATCATAAACATTGATATAACACATAAATTGCATCATACATTTCATGCAACATAACTGTGTGTTTCAGCTAATTTTGACCCTTTCCAAGGATAAGGTCATCAAGCTTCGATCAAGACTTCTAAAAACAGTTTACGGATTCTCCAAATACGGATGTTAATCTATCGCTTGTTCAGATTCAACTTTTGAAAATAGTTTACGGACGCTTCCCAACACGGATGTTGATATATTGCTTATTCAACTTTAAGACTTCTGAAAACAGTTTACGGATTCTCCAAACACAGATGTTAATTTATCGCTTGTTCAGATTCAACTTTTGAAAACAGTTTACGGACGCTTCCCAACACGGATGCTGATCTATTGCTTATTCAACTTCAAGACTTCTGAAAACAGTTTACGGATTCTCCAAACAAGGATGTTAATCTATCGCTTGTTCAGATACAACTTTTGAAAACAGTTTACGGACGCTTCCCAACACGGATGTTGATCTATGGCTTATTCAACTTCAAGACTTCTGAAAACAGTTTACGGATTCTCTAAACACGGATGTTAATCTATCGCTTGTTCAGATTCAACTTTTGAAAACAGTTTAGGGATGCTTCCAAACACGGATGCTGATCTATTGCTTATTCAACTTCAACTTCTGAAAACAGTTTACGGATGCTTCCCAACACGGATGTTAATCCATCGCTTGTTCAGACTCAACTTCTGAAAACAGTTTACGGATTCTCCAAACATGGATGTCAATCCATTGCTTATTCAGACCCCCAGTTCAGAGATGTTCCAATCATGGATACCTTTCTGATACTCACCCACTCACCTACAACAAACATTCTCCAGATGGCATCTTTAAGCCCATCTCCGACAAGATTCTGTCACATCTCTAGATGGCATCTTTAAGCCCATCTCCGACAAGTTTCTGTCACATCTCCAGATGGCATCTTTAAGCCCATCTCCGACAAGTTTCTGTCACATCTCCAAATGGCATCTTTAAGCCCATTCCCTCAACTATGCTTTGACGTGTGCAAATTTTTTGGGCACTCTAAGTGTCCAATAATTCTTTTACCTTCAAGTCGCGAACGGAAAAATTGCCAATCTAACTCTTCACGTTCAAGAAGATTGAACAGGGGCAACTATTGTACCCCAAAATTTGCCCTCCCTTTTTCACAAGAAATCACAACTTCGGGTTTTTCCCTGATTTTTTTCAGATGGGCTCAAGAATCGGTCAAACAGACTTTTCTTTATCAGTCAGTCCAAAATTAAGGTTTCCATTGATTTTAAATCAGTGAAACAGATTTTTCTTATCATTCCATCCAGGATTAGGGTTTCTATTGATTTGGTTGAGTTTGGCTCAGGAATTGATTAAGCAGACTTTTCTTTGACGACAAATCTGGAATTAGGGTTTTTCACTCGTATTTCTCAGAAGAATTTGAATCCACAGTATTTCAATTGACTGTTACATTGTTTTACGCTTGTTCAAGATTGCTATTTGTTTCTCAAAACCTAAACATCTGGGCTAGGAGCTGAGGCTTTTGATTGAAAGTTTGAAGCATTGGTTTGATCAGTGAAGTGAAAGGTGTATGGATGTTTGTTTGTTTAAATGTACAAAGCATATGGTTAATTTGAATGCCAGGCGTCTGATGATTAATGAAGGATTGCGAGACTGCAAAAGTTTACTGATTGTTTATTTCATTTAGATTAAAGTCATTGGGATACATTCCCAGTTATTTTAATTTAAAGAGACTTAAATAATTAAATAAACAATGCAAAAGAAAGAATGAAATATTTGACCAAGACTTTTATTTATTTATTTCAAACATTGTAACAAATGATTATTCGAATATTATAAATTTATAATTTACAGTGTTTACAATAATATTTTTACAATAAGTGAAAAAATAAATCTAAAGCCTAAATCTTGAAATCTTTGATCTTCTACTATTTCTTCCATTTATTCAACTGGTACCTACCTGAAAAAAGAAGAGAAAGAAAGTCAGTACAAGATTTTTTTAAATGAAAAGAAGAGAAAAAATCATCATTAAAATTGGCCGTCTAGAATCAGTTTGCCTATTTCTCATCACGCTTTATTTTTCTCTCCGCAAATCACCAAAAGATCACTCTTCTCGGTTCACAGAGAGAAAAATAAAATATAAATGCAAGCATGTCAAACTCAATGCAAAAAAATGGTTGAATTACAAAAAAGTTCCAAGTTGCATTGGCCAAGAAAACTAATCACAAAAAGTTCCATGTTGCAAACTGAAAAAATTCCAAGCTGCAAACTGAGTTACCAAATTCAAAGTTACATTAACCAAACAAAATATGTCACAAAGTTCAAAGAGGCAAACAAGCGCCAAAACTGCCAGGGTGAGTCAAAGCAAAAGCATAAGCTCAGCAGCAAATAAAGTCCCACATTCAGCTACAGTCCAAAATTGCTACAAGACAGATTGGATAAAAATGGTAATGAAGCATAAAAACAGCAATGCAGCAGATAGAAGGCAAGACAGCAGGAAGCAGTTTATTTGACAAGTAAAAACTTGTCAAAGATGCTTTTTTTTCATCATTTCCTAGACAGCCCAATTTTTCAGAAATCAAAGATGATTAAGCAATTTAAAATGCTTAAAGAGAGAGAGAGGAATGAGAGAACCTAGTGATAGGTTTTGTAGTTTGCAGTTTTGACAGGCTGTAAAGGAGAGATAAGAGGAACCAAAGAAATGATATAACAGGAGAAAAAACACAAAGGAAAAACAGATTACGTAACCTCAAAAATTGCAAGTTTAAGCTTACCAAGCCTGCCTTGCAAACACAAGCATGCCTTACCAAACAAACCCATTCAAACTTGTTAAAACACAAGCCTTCAATCCTGTAAAACTCAGTAACCTGTCTAAAACCAACAAAAAAAACTCAGTAGCCCGCCTGGCCAAACAAGCCTTCAAACTTATTAAAACACAAACCTACATAAGCATAAGCCTGTATACCAAAACACCAAACCTGCATAACCTATTCAAAACTGTACCCAAGTTCAAACAACCTACAAGCTATCAAACTGCTTGTAAACACAAGCATAACCTGTAGCCTGCTGTCAAAAACCCAAAACAGCATAAGCCTGCAACTAAAAACCTTACCCAACAAGTTACCAAGCATGCATAAGCCTGCTTCAAAAATCACAAGCATAGCAAGTGCCAAACCTTCCTGTACCAAACAAACCAACTCAGACCTGCAAGTTATCAAACTTGCAAAACCTTCAAGCAAGCAAAACTCAGTGGCCTGCCTAAACTACAAGCCTTCAAGCAAGCAAAACTCAGTAGCCTGCCTAAACTACAAGCTTTCAAACAAGCCTGTCAAAACTTGCCTTACAAACCATTCAAGTCTGCCAACTCACAAAGCAAACTCAGATATCAAAAACATCCAAATCAAGAACAACAAATAAGCTTTTTTTTAGTTCATTCTCACCATCATCAAATACCAAACATCAGCAACAATAGAATCCTCAGAAACAGGGTCCATCAACAAATCATAAACATCAAAACAATAATAAGCAGCAGCTCAGACATATATCCAACATTCAAAGAGGAGGAAGAACTCAGAAGCAAGCATTTTCAGAAATAAGGTTTTTCAGAATACGAGCTCATCATTAAACGACTCAGAAAAGAGTTAAAAATACAAAATCACCATCAAAAGCCAACATTCAGATAAGAAGAAGAGAGAACTCAGCATTCAAGTGTTTTCAGAAATATCTCATCACAAAACAATTCAAAGAGAAAGATACAGAAATACCCAAAGTAAGCAAGCTCGCATCATCATCCCGCTCCTTCCTCCGGCCACCTAGAGCGCCACCGTTCCACCGTCCGCTCTCCAAGAAACGAAAACCCAAAGGTATCATTTTCCTTTCCCTCTTTCTTTTTGTACCTCACACAAATACAAACATCAATGATCAAAATTCTGTGAAACGATAACATGCAAGAGTAAAAATCTAAACCCTAAAACGCGTCAAGAACCAAAAGCAATACCTTTTTTATCGTTGCCTTGTACAATCACAGGGAGGAGAGGGTGGAGGTAGTATTCTGGCAACTGGAAGCGAGGGGAGAGGACATCAGTGGCTCCGTTTGAGAACGATGATGAGGACGAAGACGAGAGAAGGAGCGGCGCTATTCATGAACTGCAAACCTAATTCTGAAACCATAAACCAAACCCTAAAAAAATTTGTTAAACATTGCCATTGGGATTTTGCCCCATAAACCCCTAAGCCCAATCTTTCAGTGCCTGCACCCCCCTTTAGTCTAACCATGTTTCCTTTATTTGGGCCAAGGGCATTCCTCAAAGCCCACTTAACTTTTTTTTTATGTTTTACAAACTAATACTTTTTTTATTTTATCACCACATTTTCATAACCTAATTCTCTTTGTTAAATAAAAATAACATATTAAATCTCTGTATAAAATATTCTTAATAAATCTTTTTTTAATATTTATTGCATTTAAAGGTATATAAATAATAGATTTTTAATAATTTGTCTTTGTTTTAAAACTTTTTGTTTAATTAATCTATTTATATAAGTTTCTAAAAAACATTAACCAAAAATACAAATAAAATAATACATAATCTTTTTAGGTTAGAATCTTCATTTGATCATTTGTAAATAGCTATACGCATCTCATATTTCTTTGATTTTCATTATCTCACACTTTGTCATATCCTTATATATTTGAATTGCGTCGATTCAATTTTGTTGTAACCCACAATATTTGGGACATTATTCTAATGAGACTCATCCCCATTTGTAAATAATTTGTACCCCCATCCCCGGATACTCTTTTGTAATAGCTTAGAATTTAATTCTCGCACTTTATGCTTTTTTAAATATGCCATGATTAGAGATTAGGGTTTGTATGTGAAAATCTAAAATCGATCGTTAGTTGACCTAATACAAAGAAAAATGCATGAAAATCAATACACAATTCACACTTGCACCTCTAGGGTAACCTCGCTTGTTGCCTCGGAAAATACAATCATGTCCCTCGAGTATGAGACACTCTAGCAAATGTCCCTTCGATAAACAAATATCGTAGTCCCTCGATGACCCTCGATGTTGCCTTCGATAAAATGATCTCGTCCCTTACAAAATTTCTAGAGCGTCTCACAAGTTGCCTTCAATGATTGTATACGATGACCCGCGCCTGTCCCGTTTAAACATCCTAACGCAAGGTTGTTCACCAAATACAATGGTGAAACAACACTGTCAAAAATGGTAAAAAACATAAGAAAGATATTTGAGTAAAATAGGGTAGACAACTCTTAGTTACTTGATCAAAAATCTTGCAAAACATCCTTGCCATTTTTCACAACACAACTTCAAAAACAATTTCAAAACAACTTTCAAAACATTGAATTATCTTTTCAAAAAAGACACACACCTTTGTATATATTCAAGTAAGAATCATTACAAAGGTTTCCTAGACAAGGCATCTTTTTCAAAACATTTTCAAAACCACACACACAAAACACCATTTCAAACAATTGAAAAGCAAAGGCAAGTGATCTAAAACAAGTAACTAAGAGCCCATGGATAACCATGGATGAAAAGGGTACTATCACCTTCCCTTTTCATAATCTACCCCCCGAACCCACGAAAACATCTCAAAGGTCTTTCCTGTGCTTTTTGACCTTTCCTTAGGATAAAATAAAAAGTCGGTGGCGACTCTTGCTAAACCGAACAAGTGTGAAAACAAATGCAAAATCCCAAGTCAGTTCTCCCACCGTATCACAACTTCCCACACTGAATCCAAGGATGGACCTGGGCTTCACAATCTGAGCTTAGAAAAATTTCAATTGCAACCCCCATTCTACTTCAGCCATCAAGCCCAATCTCTTTGCTTTTTGTTTTATTTAGTTATTTCATTTCTTAATCTTTTTTAATAATAATAATAATAATAATAAACTCACAAAAAAATTAGGCATAGATTTTTTTAATTAAATAATTAATTTCTTTAATTAATTAATTAATTAAATTTTAACTATTTTCTTAATTTAAAATGAACTAGAATTTAGGACTTAATTTAGATTTAATATTTCTTTTCATAAATATAAAAAACCACAAAAAGAGTTTTGTTTATTTTTCTTGAGTTAATTTTCTAAATAGACTTTAGAATAATTAATTTAGTTATTTTCTTAAATTAAAAACAACACAAAAAAGATTTTTCTCACTAGGTTTTAGAACGTATTTTCATTCTTTCGGGCATTATTCATTTTTCGCATTTTTTTTATATATTCATGTAACTGTTATTTGGGACGTAATAGTTTTAAATAGGACTTTTCATTGCTTTCTTTATTTTTTTCCCAATTGTTTGTACATTGTAAATACCCCATCCCCGAAGCTATGTAATAGTGTATGTTTGTATTTTCGCACTTTATTTTTCTGTACAATATTACTGCTAGTAATTCGGCATGTATGACAAGACTGAAATTAAAACCCTAGCAAACCTTAATGCAAAAGATAAATAACTGAACTGAACACAATTGCACACAAGCACCTATAGGGTATCCCACTTTGGTTGCCTTTAAGAAATAAAATAGTCATGAGGCAGGAACGCTTTAGCAAAGACGCATAAATCAAAAGATCATAGTCCCTCGATGACCCTACAGTTTCCTTTTTGGTAAATGATCTAGTCCCTAAACAAAATTGCTAAAGCGTCTCCACAAGTTGCTATCGTGATTGTAATAAAGGATAGCACTGTCTAAAGGATAGGAGGAAAAGAACGACCCTTTTCGAGTATAAAAGTAGATAGCTGTTAGAAGTTTGCTCAAAAAAAAAATTTCACTTTAACAAATACTACTTTTCAAAACATCTGCTTTGTTAACACTCTTGAGGACTGATACAAGAGCTAAACGCAAAGCAAATCGCCGCACTAAGGCATTTTGCAAACATTTTCAAAACATACAAAGCACAAAGGTATTTCAAAACGAGCAAACCTCTAAGAGCCTGTAGAAAACTATGGATGGAAAGGGTGCTGACACTTTCCATTTCCATAATCTACCCCCCTTACCCAGAAAATTCTCGAAAAGGTCTTTTTATGTTCTTTTCACCCTTTCCTTTGTTGGATAAAAGAAAAGTCGGTGGTGACTCTTGCTTTCCTCAACATTTGCGAACACAAATGTAAAACCAGTATTAAACAGTCAGTTCTACCACCGTATCACACCCCGCCATCTTACCTGTGATTATAGAGCAAATTGCTGAGGGAGACACTCCTTATATTTTTCTTCTTCTTGACACGCCAAATGATTTCGAGGAGCTACAAGAATCATGGATTCAACTCAAAGAAGAACGGGATACCTTTGAAAACCAATTCTACGCCAGCGAGAAGAAGGTTTTAGAGCTCACCAGGTTACTTCGCGAAGAAAAGAGTATAAATGCTTACATTGCCCCAAAGAGGATGCGCATGTGGGAAGCTTGAGTCTTTCTTTGCTTTGAGATTTATTTTTTCTTTGTTACTTCTTTTGTAAGCCCGAGAGGCATCATTCTAACCGTTTAAACTTCTTAATGCAATTAACGTTTATTCTCTTTCTGTTTAAGAAAAATTAAGTCTTAGAAATCCTTTAAAACATTGCATACATATATCATACATATCATTGCATAAACAGGTTTCAAAGCAGGTTTCTCATCTTCTTCATTGTTTATTTCAACAATGGCTCTCTAACAAACAGTGAAGGATCTCCAAACTCAAAATGCACAGTTTCAACAAATGATCATGGATCTGTCCAAGGGGAAAGAAGAGATGAAAGCCCTGATTGTCAAAGAAAAGACCAAGAAGCCAAAGAAGCCAGATGGTGTGGTAAATTTGGGAAGGAGGTTCAGAGGACCGTTAAGGCGAGTTACAAAACTAGCATCTTTGTCAAAAGAAGGATACAATCAAGAAGAGGAAACAAGAGAGGAAGACCCCAGTCCAAGGGAATCTGATAATGAGTCTGACTATTATGAGGAGCAGTATCCTCCGGCCGATGATAAATACAAACATCTGGAGGATCGTCTGAATGCAATGGAAATCCAGAGGGTACATGGGATGGATTTTGTAGAGCTGGGTTTGGTTTCTGGGGTTTTCATCCTGCATAAGTTCAAGGTTCCGATGTTCACTAAATATGATGGGGTCTCATGTCCCAAGATGAATCTCCGATCTTATGTGAGGAAGATTCAACCTCACACGGCTGACAAGGATTTGTGGGTCCACTTCTTTCAAGACAGTCTATCTGGGACTCAACTAGAGTGCTTATATCAGCTGGAGGGAACCAATATTCGTAACTGGGAAGACCTGACTGTTGATTTTTATAAGCAGTACCAATATAATGAAGACCTTGCTCCAACTTGTACACAACTCCAAAGTATGTCCATAGGTTCTAGCGAGGATTTTAAAGACTATGCTCAGAAGTGGAGAGACCTAGCAGGAAGAGTCCAACCCCCTCTATCTGATAGGGAGTTGGTGGATATGTTTTTGGGTACCCTATCTGGTCCATTTTTCAACTATCCGATTGGAAGTTCCTCAACTGGTTTTACTGAGTTGATCCTGACTGGAGAAAGAGTGGAAGTTGGTATTAGAAGTGGCAATATTCAGAAATATTCCTCTTTAAGTGCAGGAAAGAGACCTTTCGTGGGAAAGAAAGAGGTCAGTGCTGCTTACAGTCAAAGAAATTAGGGCAAAACCAAACACCATCCAACGGTAGGGGCTGTAATGATATCCAAGCCTGCAGCTACTCAACAACGGAACAATCATCCTAGAGCAGAAAGGCCTATGAGACAGTTTACCCGAATTAATATGACTTTGTCTTAAGTTTTGCCTCACTTACTGAAATCCAATCCGGTTACCCTGAGGGAAGCTCTCAAGAATCCCAACACCGCATCTCCTCGCTACAATCCAAATGCTCGATGTTCCTACCATTCAGAAAGTCCAGGACATGATACAAAAGACTACTGGTGTTTAAAGAATAAGGTGCAGGATCTGATCGAGGCAAAGGAGATTGAATTTGATGCTCCGGAAATTCCTAATGTTATAACTGCTCCCATGCCCAAGTACGGCCGTAGTGTTAATGCTGTTGACAATGATACATTTGTTAGTTTTGTTGAGGAACTTATTACTCCTCTCATGACTATTAAGTGGAATCTGTTGCAAGCCAGTTTATTTTCGGGTTGTGGTGAAGGTTGCCACTTATGTTTATCTCTACCAACTGGTTTCTATTTATTGAAAGCAGTTGTTCAGCGTCTGATGGATGATAAATAGATTCTATTCGAGAAGACTCCCGACACAACCGTTTCCTGTAAAGATGTTTCAATTATAACTATTTCTGCCAATCCTCCCAGGATCTCCACCAAAAGACCCGCCAGGATTACATCTTCTCCAAAGTTGGCTCCCCTGATCATCATTATGTCAGGGCCAATACCTTATTCCTCGAACAAAGCTGTTCCCTGGAATTATGGGGCTGACGTCTATTACTATGGCGTCAAGCAAGACCTATTGGCTGCTGAAGACAAAGTTTCTAGAAATACTGATCCCAACATCGGCAATATCATTGGGACCAGTAAAATAACAAGAAGCGGAAGAGTGTTCTCACCCGATATTTATCCTCTTAAATCTGTCACTATTCCTGTGATCATTCTTACTTCTGTTCCTTCTAATAACACAACTACAACTCCTGTATTACCCCTGTTGCCACCCCTGCCACTGAGTCGGCCGAGACTCAGGGCAAAGACATATTGGTTGAGACTGTCCAGATGAAGGCGCATTCAGAATCCACTCCAGAGGCTTCCAAGAAGGAAATGGAAGAAATCTTAAAGATAATTAAGAAGAGTGACTATAATATGGTTGAACAAGTGGGAGATACCCTTTCAAAGATCTCAATGATGGCCCTACTATTATGTACCGAAGCTCATGTAAAAGCTTTGGTGAAATTCCTCAAAACTGCTCATGTACCAAAAGAAACTTCCGCTGACCAATTTGAAGATTGTGTGGCCAGTTTGATTGCTGATAATGAGTTGGGTTTTTCTGATGCTGATTTGACACCCAGAGGGAGGAAACATAATGAGGCTCTACATGTCTCCATCGAGTGCAGGGGCACTACTTTGGCCCATGTTCTAGTGGATACAGGTTCAACGCTGAATGTTCTGCCTAAGAAAGCTCTTGATAGATTAGATTACAAAGGTTTAACTCTGAAGCCCAGTAACATTATGGTGAGGGCTTTCGATGGTTCGAAAAGAATAGTACACAGGGAGGTGGACATCCCTATCAAAGTTGGTTCTTAGACCTTTGACTCCATCTTCAATGTGATGGATATTCGACCATCTTATTCCTATTTGTTGGGACGCCCTGTGACCCATGGGGTTGGAGTTGTTACTTCCACTCTGCATCAGATGTTGAAGTACCTGGTGAAAGGAAAAATTGTCATAGTGCATGGTGAGGAGAAATACATGGTAAGCCACCTGAACTATTTCAGGTATTTCGAAATGGACGGCAAGTTCATCGAGACTCCTTGTCAGAACTTTGAAGAGGTGCCTCAGACCATGGCTGCAATCAAGACTGTTACCAGTATGATGAAGATCACCAGACCTCCATTGAAAATGGCTTCTCTCAAGGACTCCAAAGAAGTAATTGAAGAAGGTGTGTGTACCATTTGGGGCCAACTCCCTGACATTCCATACAAATCTGATAAGTTTGGTTTGGGTTTCTCTTCAGGGGCTCAAAGGGCTGTTCGTCATGCTCTCACTGGAGGACCTCTCCTACGCATCAACAATCATGGGATCAACGCTTTAGAAGACAGTGATGGTGACTATGACATGGACAGATTGATCTCCCCTACTACCAACGGTGGACCCAGTAACTGGATGGCTAAAGACTTTATGCCGATTACTTTTATTCAAGAGTAATTGTCTTTTTTGTTTTCGGATATGTAATAAATAAACAATATAAACTTTATGGCCTTGTGTCTTACCCGAGGCATAATGGTTTATTTGTGAGGGTTATCATTTTCAATCTCATATGTCATTAATAAAGCATTGGACGTTTTTGCATACAAATTTTACACTCTCTGTCTTTCTTTTCTGCTTTTACTTTATCAATACAACTATGCTCTTGCACAAACTCATGTATCAAAACTGCAGATCCACATCCACTCTGGATCCCATTGATAATGGTTTTGCTATTTCCAGTTATGACTTTGAAAATCCGATCAACCAAGCTGAGGACGAAGGTGAGGAAGATTGTGTGGTACCAGGAGAGCTTGCTATACTATTACAGCAGGAAGAAAGAGCCATATAGCCCCATGAAGAGTGTAACACGGTGGGAAAATTGACTTGGGTATTTTGCGTTTTATTGCAATTGTTGCGGGTAGCAAGAGTCGCCATTGACTTTTCTTGTATCCAAAAGGAAAGGCTGAAAAGAACATGAAAGACCTTTAGAGATGTTTTCTTAATTTCGGGGGGTAGGTAATGAAAAGGGAAGGTGTTAGCATACTTTTCATCTGTAGTTATCTACGGGCTCTTATTTTCTTTCTAGATCACTTGCTTTTGTTTGAAAATGTGCTTGTGGTGTGGGTTTTGAAAGTATTTTGAAAACGTCTTTGTAATGGTTCTCGTTTCTATAAGAAATCGTACAAAGTGTTGTTTGGAAAATAGTTCAAAGAGGTGTTTGTAGAATGTGTTTTTGAAAGTGATTTTGAAAAGGTGTCTTTGTAATGGTTCTCGTTTCTATAAGAACACGTACAAAGTGTTTGTCTTTTGAAAATGTTTCAAGATGAGAGTGTTGGTGTATAAAATATTTTTGTTGTGAGCAATCGAGCAACTAGAAGCAACCTACCTATTCAAAAGGTCTTAAATGTTCTTTTCCTCCTCCTTTAGATGTTTCTATCTTACCATTGATTTGGTAAGAAGCCCCATCCTTGGATGTAGAGGGATGGGCCTGGGACGTTTGTATAGTCATAGAAGGAAACCTATGGGACATTTTAGCAATGTCGTTTAGGGACTAGATCATTTACCAAAGGCAACATTGAGGGTCATCGAGGGACTACGATCTTTTATCGAGGGTATTTGCTAAAGCGTCCATGTTCGAGGGACATGGCTATTTTTCTGAGGCAACAAGTGGAATTACCCTAAGGGTGCATGTATGTGAAGAGTGTATTTGATTGCATGCATTTTATCTTTTGATCTTTTGGTTATCTACTTGTTGTTTTTATCTTTCCATACATCCTAGCTACTAGCATTTATACAAAAGCAATGAAAATGCAAGAAATAAAACCTACACTATTACAACCATATTGAATTGCATGGAAATATAAAGGCAAAAATAAAATAAATGCTAGAAAAATGGGTCCTTTGATTTGGGTTGAAACACCCTTCGATTATGCATTTCATGGCTTCCTTCGATTTTGATTCTGAAGTCAGTGGAGTCATGCCCTTCGATTTTCCTTTATGTCTCCTTCAACTGAGGGTTGGAATCAAGATGGTCACGCCTTTCGTCGGAGCCTGGAAGTCAGCATAGTTCTGCCTTTCGCTTGAGGCTTGGAGATATCAAGGTTCTGGCCTTCGTTTGAGGCCTAGAGACAGCAAGGTTCTGGCTTTCGTTTGAGGTCTGAAGACAGCAAAGTTATGGCCTTCGTTTGAGGCCCAGAAGCAGTAACACTCATGCTTTGCCACAGGTTCTTTGCTGACTCTTTGTAAGCATATTGGGCCCTCAGATTGTGACTCGAAAGGCTTGTGCAGCTAGCCAATCAAAGGGTATAACAAACCTGTCTTAAAGTCTAAAATGCAATATCCAAACATAACTATACTCCAGGGGTTAGCATGAAAACTAATGGGTCTCAAAGTCCAAAGCGTAACAAAACTAAGGTTGAGTTTTCAACATACATGCAATTAGAATCCAAAGATGAAACATGGTCCAGAAATGTCTACTTTTTTCTTATTGACATGTGTACATGATATTAAAATAGAATAGACTCAAGTTTGAAAGAAACTTACCTTTAGAAGTCCTTAAATCGAAGGGAGATGCAAGTGCTTTCTTTGACAGAAAATGGGAGTTCGTTGGGACCTTCCTGGGGCTAGTCCAGTTGCTACTTTGTGAAAGCAGTAACTGGGTCGAAAGAGGTTATGTGAGTGGATCGAAGACTCTTTTATAACAGGTGATGGGATAACTCAAAGGTCTACTGTATGATAGTTGGGTGAATGGGTCGAAGGGTGGTTTGATAGTCACTTGGAGGGTGAATCGAAGGTTTTTTCTTAGTGTATAGAAATGTTTGAAAAATAATGTTGGGAAGTGTTTGAGAATTTTTTGAGAATTTTCACAAGTGTTTTCTTGCAATCCTTCAGGCGCCTAATATGTGTGGTGATGCCTCCTTTTTATAGACGGTTTGGGCTGATGCTTTGGGAGGGAAAACAAAAAGTTCAAACAAAAAGGGTATGATGTATTTGTAGCTTTCGAGGGACAGTGTTTTATTTCCATTTTGGTGCAAGGAATATGGCAGTAATGCCGGACTGTTGTGCAGTAGTTTTGGAGTTTTATGGATAGTGTATCAGGCTTGATCCTGGAAGCACATGGGACTTAGTCAACAAGTACCTTTGGCATCTCAACCTTTTGTCTTGACTCCCTAGCCTCTCCTTTCGACCATACTTTTCAGTAACCATCTCTTTTTTCCAATCGAAGTGTCATTCAAATGACTCCCATGGATATCCTTTGAAGGGGCCAAATTAATGTTCTTAGGATGGGTCAGTAATATATGTCCTTAGATTTGGGGGCATCCAGACATGCCTGACAAACTCTTCGAATATACCACCATGGTGCTTTCTTCGCCTGAGGCAATGACATAGTGAAGAGTTTGTATGTTTGGAATAGGCCATTTCTACAGGATATCCTACCCACACAAATTTGTCTGCAAAGGGGCCACATGGCCAAACGAAAGAATGTGTGCAAGAGATTCCTGCCTTGTGACTTTATGCAAATATGTTCAAACGAAAGTTTGTAAAAGAGGAGCCAGATGCCCAAACGAAAGAATGACAAAAGACTTGTGCTCAAGGATTCACACCCCCAAGTGAAGGATGTGTGCCAGGGATGGAGGGCTCAATCAAAGCTTGCAACGTTAGGAAAGTCATTGCCCCAAACCAAAGAGGCTTGCAGGGGCGAAATGTGTGATCGAAAGAGGGAAAAAGGGGGTTTTAGCCTCCTGAATCAAAGGACATCATCAGGAAGCTTTTTGCCTTGTGAATTGAAGCTATATTGAAGGGAAGTTTTTCCCTGTCGAAGCTTCTAACAAAATGCTTCAAAGGGAACTTTGGCCTTGTGCATATTATTATGGTAGGAAATTATGCCTTGTATGTCTTGGCTAACACGCAGGGAAGATGTTGTGTGGCCAAATGAAAGACCTGCACAAGCCTTCAAACGAAGTCTAACGCTAAAAACGAAACAGGAAATGATCTTAGCTAAATTAGCCCAATGCCTCAATCGAAGCATGAAACGAACTTGCCCCAAAGGAATCCAGCGCCCAAACGAAATATGCAACCAAGGCCAAAGTGTTCAATCGAAGGATGCAGAATCGAAAGGAACTTGGTTTTCCTTTAATTTTGTTTAAAAGGGCATTTTCATTTGTTTTGTCCTTTTTTAGCAATTTCTTCCATGATCTTAATGCTGAAAAATCCAAATATATTTGTGTAAGCTTGAATTTTGGGAGCCCCTTTGAGAAATGTCTTGAGGAATGAGAGAGCACATTTTGGGGTACAACACAGAGCCAGTTGAGACAATAAATCTGGGTACAGAGGAGGACAGAAAAGAAGTCAAGATAGTGCAAATTTGGAGCTTAGTGTCAAACAGCGATTGATTCAGATGTTGCATGATTATGTCGAGGTCTTTGCCTGGTCATATAAAGATATGCCAGGACTCGAAACTGATATTATGGTTCATTGCATGCCGACAAAAGAATATTTCCCTCCAGTAAAACAAAAGGTTCGTCTTATGCGCCAGAAATGTCAGAGAAGATCAAGGCATAAGTTATGAAGCAGTTCAACGCCGGGTTCTTAGCTGTCACCTTCTATCCATAATGGGTTACTAACATAGTTCTGGTACCTAATAAGGACGACAAAGTATGTATGTGTGTGGATTACAGAGAACTGAATAGGGCAAGCCCCAAGGATAACTTTCTGCTTCCCCACATTAATGTTTTGGTTGACAACACCGCACAACATAAGATATTTTCCTTCATGGACGGGTTCTCTGGTTACAATCAGATCAAGATGGCACCCGAAGACATGGAGAAGACAACCTCCATCACACAATAGGGCACTTTCTATTACAAAGTGATGCCATTTGGATTGAAGAATGATGGGGCAACCTATCAGCGAGCCATGGTAGCTTTGTTCCATGACATGATTAACCATGAGATAGAGGTCTATGTTGATGACATGATAGCCAGGTCTCAAACTGAAGAAGAGAACCTTGACCATCTACAAAAGTTATTTGATAGGTTAAAGACATACAAGATGAGGTTAAATCTGAACAAGTGCACCTTCGGGGTAAGGTCTGGTAAACTACAAGGCTTCATTGTCAGTGACAAGGGTATTCAAGTAGATAATGCAAAGGTTAAATCTATACAAGAGATGTCGGCTCCTTGCACTGAGAAGGAGGTTAGAGGTTTCTTGGGACGCCTAAATTACATTTCCAGGTTCATTTCCCATCTAACTGCTACTTCTGAGCCAATATTCAAACTCCTGAAGAAAGATCAAGTGATAAAGTGGAATGACGAATGCTAGACTGCCTTTGATAGAATCAAGGAATACCTTCAAGAGCCTCCAATTTTGATGCCTCCGATTGAAGGAAGACCTCTGATAATGTACTTAACAGTGTTAGATAATTCAATGGGGTGTGTGTTGGGGCAGCATGACGAGTCTGGTCAAAAAGAGCATGCAATATACTACCTTAACAAAAAGTTTACCGACTGTGAAACAAGATACTCACTGCTCGAGAAAACTTGTTTCACTTTTCCATGGGCTGCTCACCGACTAAGACAGTATATGCTGACTCACACTACCTTGTTGATATCTAAGATGGATCCAATCAAGCACATCTTCGAGAAGCCTGCTCTCTCCAGTAGAATATCAAGATGGACAATGGTCCTGACCGAATACGATATTCAATACATAACCGAGAAAGAAATAAAGGGAAGTGTATTAGCCGATCATTTGGCTCATCAGGCTGTGAATGACTACCAATCCATGAACTTTGAATTCTCGGATGAGAATATTATGGTAGTGACTGACTGTGAAGAACCTGGACCGGATGAAGGACCTGAGAAAGGATCCCGATGGACTATGGTTTTTGATGGAGCTTCCAACGCACTTGGCAATGGTATCGGTGCTGTAATCCTATCTCCCGAGGGCTGTCATACTCCTTTCACCGCCAGACTATGTTTCAACTGTACCAACAATATGGCTGAGTATGAAGCGTGCATCATGGGTCTCAAAGCTGCTATTGACTTGAGGATCAAGTTCTTGAGTGTTTTCGGAGATTCGGCCTTGGTAATAAGTCATATCAAAGGAGAGTGGGACACGAAGCACCCTAATCTCATCCCCTACAAAGAACATGTGCTGATATTGCTTCCACACTTTGAAGAAGTCCCATTTGAACATTTTCCACGAGAAGAGAATCAATTAGCGGACGCGCTAGCTACTATGTCATCTATGTTCAAGGTCAGACGGGACAATGAGGCTCCTCAGATCACTATTGAGAGATTGGATGAACTAGCTTACTGCTATGAGATCGATACTGGCGGGGTAACAGACAAACCTTGGTTCCACAAAGTGAAAATGTATCTCGAAACTCAAGAATACCCTGAGGGGGCATCTGTCAATGATAAGAAGTTTCTGAGAAGGTTCTCTGCAAAGTTCTTCCTCAGTAATGGAACCCTCTACAAGCACAACCACGACTCTACTTTACTTCGGTGTGTAGACAAGAGTGAAGCAGAGAGGATTATGGAAGATTTACACGAAGGTACGTTTGACACCCATTCTAGTGGACACACCATGGCTAAAAAGATCCTACGGACAGGATACTACTGGTCCACTATGGAAGCAGTCTGTTATCAGCATTCCCGAACTTGTCAAAAATTCCAGATTTACGCTGATAAAGTACATGTGCCTCTGGTCCCCTTGAATGTATTAACTGCTCCCTGGCCCTTTGTAATGTGGGGCATTGACATGATCGGAGAGATTAGACCTACCTCTTCCAATGGGCATCGCTTCATCCTGGTCGCCATTGATTACTTCACGAAGTGGGTTGAGGCTGCCTCGTTCACTTCTGTTACTAAGAATATGGTGGCGCGATTCATCAAGCATAACCTTATATGTCGGTATGGTATCCCTGAAAGAATAATTACAAATAATGGTACAAATCTCAATAACACTATGATCACCGAACTCTGTAAGTAATTCAAGATCCAACATCATAACTCTTTCCCTTATCGAACGAAGATGAATGGAGTTATGGAAGATTCTAATGAGAATATTAAGAAGATCATCCAGAAGATGACGGTGACATACAAAGACTGGCATGAGATGTTACCATTTGCTCTTCATGGTTACCGCACCTCAGCACGAAAGTCAACAGGAGAAACACCTTTCTCTCTGGTGTATGGTATGGAGGATGTCCTAACTATTGAAGTCCAGATCCCTTCTTTGAGAATCATGAAGGATGCAGGGCTGAGCGAAGATGATTGGATCCAGACCCGACTTGACCAACTAAACCTGATTGATGAAAAAAGGTTAGCGGATGTTTGTCATGGTCAGATGTACCAAAAGTGAATGATCAAGGCTTTCAAAAAAAAGGTCATACGTCAGGTATATCAAGTGGGTGATTTAGTAATCAAGCACATCATCCTGCCACAAGGTAATCCCAGGGGCAAATGGACTCCCACATACGAAGGTTCATTTGTAATCAAGAGCATATTTTCTGGTGGAGCTATGATTCTAACCACTATGGATGGTGACGACCTTCCTCACCCTGTGAATGCGGACATAGTTAAAAGATACTACGCATGAATAAAGACCCGCTAGGTTGACTGGCCTAGGAAAAAATAAGGGCATCCCGGTGAACCAAAAGGGTTCGGGCAAAAATTAGGGATAAATATGATAAAAAATCTGTACACCCGGCAAGTCGAAAACCTGAAAAGGCGGTTTGGGCAAAAAAGGGTATCCCGATGGACTGAAGATCCTAAAGGGTGGTCCAGGAAAAAGTTAGGGATTTAAAGCGTATAACTATGTCCCATTAGATCACCTTGCGACCAGACTTCAGTATCAACTATCAAGCTCAAACGATACCAATCAATCCAGTCAGCTTCAGACAAGTAGCAAGGTGATGGGACGCTCAAGGACATAAGGGCAATAGCAGAATTGAAACTCAATGGGATTATTACACATATCTGTTTTCTCTTTGTACACTATTTTGTATAGTTTTCATTTTCATGACGACATTCTCCTACTAGAATGTCAGTCTCTTTGTACAAAAAATGCCTGTTATAGGAAAATTTCTTCAAGTCAATACAAATCATTTCTTTGAAAGCACAAAACTATTTCTTTTCTATTTTTTGTGTTGTTTTGCAAAAAACGTCCAGTGATTATTTTTGACATATGCATTGAATATGATTACTGTTTACAAATACTTGCATAAGAAACAAAAAGACAGTTGCTAATACCTTTAAGAAACAGGGCAAAGTCTAAAAGGACATCTTCTTCCCCAAACAGGAATTACCTCCTCCAGCCAAGTTCCCTCAGAGAGCTAAAATCCATGTTCCCCAGCTAAGTTTTTATAATCTCGAACAGTTTATAAAGCCTTATCCCCGGTAGAGTTTATTTCTCTAGTTGCGGAAGTTTATCCCCCAACAGAGTTTATTTCTCTACATTGGTAAAATCTTTCAACAGAGTATCTTTTTCCCCAGAGTCATTCTCAAGCAGAGTCAAAAATCCCTGGCAGAATATCCTCAAACAGAAAGAGGAAATCCCCAGCAAATCATCTTCATTCATCAAACCCAGCGGAAATGAAAGAATCACTTTCCTCATCTACCAAACAGTAGTCCATGATTCAGCTTCCCAGTACTCTCCAGCAGCAGTCGGGGATTTATTTTCCTAGACTAGGAAATATTGCAACAGCATTCCATATTCATACATCATGGCAAGCGTATACATATTGCATACAGCATAATCTCATTTATTTTGAGAACATCATTACATAATGCATTCCATACATCATGACATTGCATACAACTAACTCTTTACCTTTTCAGGAAAGATCAAATTAACAAACATTATTGACTACTTATATGACCTGACAGTCTTCTTAAAGGCTACGTCTGATGAAGGGCTATTTCAGCATTTTCCTCAGAAAGATCATCCTCAAAAGACCTCTACTGGTTCAGTTTAAATCGAACAATGATTTATTATGATTCTTTTCCGGTATATACCTTCTCTGGTTCAGTTAAATCGACCCTAAGATTTTTCTGATTCTTTATCCAGTTAAAGATAATTCAAGACCTCTATTGGTTCATTTTAAATGGACCAATGATTTATTCTAATTCTTTTCCAATAGATACCTTTCTCTGGTTTAGTTAAATCGACCCTAAGATTTTTCTGATTCTTTATCCAGTTAAAGATAATTCAAAACCTCTTCTCTGGTTCAGTTAAATCGACCTTAAGATTTTTCTGATTCTTTATCCAGTTAAAGATAATTCAAAACCTATTCTCTGGTTTAGTTAAATCGACCTTAATATTTTTCTGATTCTTATCCAGTTAAAGATAACTCAAGACCTCTACTGGTTCAGTTTAAATCGACCAATGATTTATTTTGATTCTTTTCCGGTAGATACATTTCTCTGGTTCAGTTAAATTGACCCTAAGATTTTTCTTATTCTTTATCCAGTTAAAGATAATTCAAGACCTCTTATCTGGTTCAATTAAATCGACCCTAATATTTTTCTGATTCTTTATCCAGTTAAAGATGATTCAAGACCTCTTCTTTGGTTCAGTTAAACTGACACTAAGATTTTATGATTCTTATCTAGTCAAAGATAACTCAAGACCTCTGCTGGTTCAGTTTAAATCAACCAATGATTTATTCTGATTCTTTTCTGGTAAATACTTTCTCTGGTTCAGTTAAATCGACCCTAGATTTTCTGATTCTTACCCAGTTAAAGAAACTGTAAAGCCTAGAGTTTGGCCAGATAACAGTTTAATGTCCATAATTACTGCAAAGTTTGGAACTAACCAGATAGCATTTAATTTCATATTCCCTGATAAGTCACTGTGAAGCCTAGAATGCGATCGGATAACAGTCAACCTTATTGTCCTCAACAAGTCACTGTGAAGCCTGGGTTCTGACCAGATAGCAGTTTGCTTTCGTCTCTCCAGTCAAGAGATGACTCCCCAGTAGAGTAATGGACAATTGAAGTCCCTAGACTCTATTTACCAAAACAGAGACCAACATTCCTCAGCGGAGTCCTCCTCAACGATAGAAATAAGAATCCCCACGAAGTAATATCTCACGAAATCAGCATGTCCTCTAGATGGCATCTTTAAGCCCATCTCTGATGACTCTTAGTCATTTTCTCTGGATGGCATATTTAAGCCCATCTCTAACAATCTTTTGTCATCTTTTCCAAATGGCATCTATAAGTCCATTCTCGATATTATCCACCAACAGTGCTACTTCAGACGAGTGCAAATTTCTGGGCACTCTAGTGTTCAATCATCTTCCACCTTCAGATGACACAAGCCAGACAAGCCAATATACATCCTCATGTTTAAGAAGATTGAACAGGGGCATCTTTTGTACCCCAAAATTTGCCCTCTCATTTTACTCAAGACATGCCCATTGAGGTCCCCAACTTGCCCAAGGATGACCAAGAATTGACCAGACAAATTCTCCTCCTAAGGAAATAAACCTCTAACTAGGGTTTCAATTTTCATCAAGATGTGTGAGTTCAAATGGTCTCAAATGTTTTCCATGGTCCTAATATGTCCTCAATGTTATTCGTGCCAAATTTCATGCCTTTCACAACAAGTTTGCTCAGTAAACTGCTCAAATGCTTGAAAATTAATTGTACTAGGTCAAAAGTCAATTGTGGCCTATATATAGTCAAACTTCAAGATTTTTGGCCAACATAAACACTTTGAAGTGATATCCATCATTTCATCAAGGTTTTGATCATGATTCCTCAAGAAATGCTCCTAACTCATCAAAAGTCAAAAATTGCAAATTAGGGTTTCTATAGGAAAAGTCAACCAAACTTTGACCAGGCATAACTTTCTCATAATTTATCAGAAATTTTTCAACAAAAGCTCATTTTGAAGAGAATCCAATTCCCTACAACTTCTCTTCATTTCCAAAGTTCAAGAAATGCCCCAATTAAAAGTTACAAGCTCAGACATTTTGGGGCCTTTCAAAAGTCAACAAAAACACCTTTTAGGTCAAAGCTCCTTACAGGAACATGGAAGATCCAATTGAGATGAAACCAAAAGGGTTGTTTAGAGGACACCCTAAGTTCTATAAAAAGTCCCAGAACACCATCATGGTGTTAAAATTGAGAGAGATATGCATTTCTAAATTTGACTAATTTTTTGAAAAGTGCGTGAAGCCAATATTGACCAAACTTGAACTTCTTCCAAATGGGCCTATCTTTTTATGTTTGAAACTTGTTTCTAACATGGTCCACGACCTCTAAGCCCATCCATGCCTTATTTTGTGATTTATTTTATTTATGGTGATTTTTAATCACTAAAAATTAAATTTAAATCAAATAATTGATAAAAAATATATGAAGATTGCACGGGCTTGATTTCCAAATCTCTTAAGGCCTAAAATAACTCAAGATAGGCTGGAAAAACGCGTGGAGCTCATTTGTGCAAGATTTGACCAATTTTGGAAATATTTCATATTATTCCAAAACAAATATTTTCTCATGAAAGCACGGATATTCCTCCATATTTGTTAACATAATAAGACCTAATATATATGCACAAGCATTCCAGACCACAAGGATCCACGCAGCTGCTACAAAAAACCCTAGAAAAGTTTCAAAAAAATTTCAAAGAACTGCAACCTTAGTTCACACGATCCAAGCCTTATCCACCCAAACCAAGCATCCTAGCTTCCTCCTGAAGATCCCAGGGTTCATCTCTATCCGTGAGCCAAGCCAAATCGTGCCCAGAATCCCTCCTTCAAGCATCATGGGATTTTGGTAAAACATGGTTTTGAAACTTTGTAAATGCATGTTATAAATTGATTTTCATTCCATATTCATGCTATTATCATTGATTGTGAGCATTCTGACGTCTTTCATGTAAGGTACAGGGCCAAGAACTCTAATCACCATTGTTAGGGTTTCTAAACGTGTGAGCTTCAGTTTTAGAGATAGAGGCGTTTTTAGACCAAACTAAGGCCATGGTTGAATTCGTAACCTAGGTTTTAGGGGAGGGGTAGACAAAGTTTCTGGCCTTGAATCTAACGTATTTGCAGGTTGGCCGTTTTGCTTGGCCGGAGAAGACGACTGGAGTAAAGCTCTGGCATCGTTGAATCCTCTAAGACCCTGCAATGAATTTTGTTTTAATTTGATTGGTTCATTCAATTGCTGACGCGCGCATTTTTTTGATGACCTAGATTTGATCCTTGTTTCACATTTATTATTTTTGTGTTATTATAATCATGAATTAACTATTGGCTCAGAAGGCAAAGGCATAAGCGTGCAAAGGGAGAGACATGAGTTCGATACCCAGGTCTGGAATTTTGTTTTTTCTAACAAGTTTCTTGTAGGTTTGGTACAACTAGGCTATGCACGCGCACCATGTAGCATCAGATCTGCACGATCCAATGTCCACAGAGCCAGATCCAAGAGCTTCAACATGCGGTTCCCCGTGCGCCCTCAAGACCCATCCCCACCAGATTATTATTTGGAATGTTGCGTTCAGTTGAGTGGGCCTAAGAAAGATTCAGTGTCACCCCCCCCCCCCAGTCTGGTAACACTAACAGGCCCATTTTTCTATTTTTGTTTTTTTAATTTCTTTGTTTTTTTATTTTAAATTTTTTAAAATCAATTTCTATTTTAATCATAAAATCAATAAAAGCACAAAAAATAGAATTAGGTTTTTTTAATTAAAATTAATTTTGTAAATTAATCTAGTTTAATTACTTTAATTTTTTTTAATTAAAATTAACTAGAAATTAGGATTAAATTTTAAATCTTTTTTCTTTAAAAATACCAACAAAAAAAATATTAGTTTACTTAGAATTAATTGTAATTAATACTTTTTTTCTTTCCTTTTTTTTTAATTTAGTTAATTAGGATATTATTACAATTTAATATTTTCATAAATAAATAAAAACAAAAAAGATTTTCTTTTAAACATTTTTTAGGGTGTAGACGTTCTTCCCATTCTTTGCGCGTTTATCTTTTTCATGAGTTATGTTCCCCATTATGTAACTGTTTCCCAGTTTGTAATAGCTTTAATTAGGTTTTAAATTCCACATTTTATTTTCTTGTGCTATTTATGTATTATCCCCAAGGCCTTGTAATAGCTTAGGAATTTTATTTTCTGCAATTTATTTTCTACACTATTATTAATTGTTTAGATTAATAGGATTGCATGAAAAAGACTGAAAAGAAAACGATTAGATAACCCTAAATGTGCAAGATAAATGAACCGAATCAACACACTTGCACATGCTCACCCCTAGGGTATCTCCCACTTCGGTTGCCTTCGAAAACGGTCACAATTCTTGAAACATGAGAGTTTTTATTGACTATCCTTGAGTTCAAGAGATCACAAGTCCCTCGATGACCCTTTCGACTGTTGCTTTGGTTGAAAACTGGTCTTAGAACTTTAGGACAATTACTAAGAGTTCTTGCCCATGTGCCTTAGTGACCGTAAACGTCCCTTCGATAGTCCCTCAACATCCAACGATAAGGCTACCTACTCACTAATATTAGGATAGCACTATCTAGAGGAAAGGAGGAAAATAACACCTTTTTTGAGTAGGTAGATATCTATTAAGTACTTGCTCAAAAATAATCTCTTTCACACCACATTTTCAAACATTTTCAGAAACGCTTTATCAACACTCTTAAGGATTGATACAAGATTTATCATAAAGCAAACAAACTTTTCAAAACACATAAACACGAAAGCATTTTTCAAAATGAGAAAGTACCTAAGAGCCCGTGGAAAACCAAGGATGGAAAGGGTGATAACACCTTCCCTTTCCATAATCTACCCCCCTTACTCAAAATATCGAAAAAGGTCTTTTTCTGTTCTTTTCACTCTTTCGTTTGTTGGATAAAAGAAAAGTCGGTGGCGACTCTTACTTACCACACATTTGCAAATACAAAATGCAAATCTAGTATGAAACAGTCGGTTCTGCCACCCTATCACAAGATGCAATATGAAAAGAGAGGAAAAACAACTAACGGAAACTAGCCTAACACTACCCCTAATGTTATCATACAATGATTGATCCTAAGGTTGAGGATGAAAGAGGGAATTTTATACCCTATGTTAGCATACTTGGATTCCTATCCTAAGGTCTAGCTCGAAGACTAACCCTACACGAGCAATCCTAAGGGAGCATGGAAAATTCCAAAAAAGTGTTTAAACATGAGTAGCAAGAAAGGTACACATGCGGAATTGCCTTAAACAGATCTTTAAATAAACTAGAGGGACTCCTTGTTAGAACAAAGTTTGAATCTACTACCCTAAGTTTAAGTTTTGATGATAACAAAATGCTAAGAGACATTAATTATATGATTCATGTAAGACACATATGCTATCTAAAAATTACATTCTGTTTTACAGAAACTCTGATGGGTATCAGCAGGAGAACATCCTCATCAGCATCAGAAAATTGGATATCAACATCAGCATCAGAAGATGCTATATCAGATACCAGAATCAGAAGATCAACTTGCGCTTATGTTGAAGCTTGATGAACAGATCTGCGCTGAACACTCTGACCTCTGATAAAGACAACAACAGTTCATCAGCACTTAAGCAGCGTCAGAATGAGCCAAAGCCAGAACACGCTTTAGTTGCAACGGTACTGTGCATTCAAGATGAGTTATTACCAACGACATCATTCCAGACAAGATCTGCTTAATAAGGAAAGAATGTTATTGGCATTGAAACAGAATTATTGCTCCAATGTACACTAATTCCAATGCTATATAAACAAGTCAATGAAGATTGAATTGGCTAATGCTCTACAACAATCTCCACGCCTAAAAGCTATTCATAATCTTCCTTACTCTCAGTTTGCTAAAAGCTCCAAAATTCCTTACTCAATTATTTTTAGCAATCTAGTTTCCATAAGCTTAAGTTGTGTAGTATCACAGTTGTGATAAACAGTTTTGTAGAAAACATTCACACACCTAGATTTCAATTCTTTGTAAGAAAGTAATTCCTTGAGAAACCGGTTTGTGGTTTGCATCAAGAAGGCTTTAGCAATTGTTAAAGCAGATTGTAATATTCAGTTGAATATAGTGGATTAAGACCTCGTTGGAGAGAGGCGAAATCACCTTGACGGGTGGACTGGAGTAGTTTGAGATCAAACGAAGCAGGATAAAAATATCGTGTTGATTGCATTGATTTTCAGTTTTACAATTCAACCCCCCTTCTTGTGTTTTTCACTTCTTCAATTGGCATCAGAGCGCCTGGTTCTGAGCTAAAACACTTAACCGTGTCAGTACAAGATCCAGCGTCAGAAAAACACAATGGCAGGAACTTATTCACACACCAGCAATGACAACAATGAAGACAGAGACAGATTCAGCAGCAAACCTCCAGTCTTTGATGGAGAAAATTTTGATTACTAGAAAGACAGAATTGAAAGCTTCTTTCTGGCACATGATGCTGATCTGTGGGACATGGTGACAGATGGATACACGTACCCTGTGAATGCAAGCGGTCAGAAGATTGATAGGAAAGCAATGTCTGACCAACAAAAGCGTGACTTTAAAAATCACCACAAGGCCAGAACCATCCTTCTCAGCGCTATCTCCTATGCTGAATATGAAAAGATCTCTAAAAGAGACACAGCAAAGAACATGTTTGACTCACTCAGAATGACGCATGAAGGCAACATTCAGGTCAAAGAAACTAAAGCTCTTGCGCTCATTCAGAAGTATGAGGCATTCAAAATGGAAGAAAGTGAATCCATTGAAACAATGTTCTCAAGATTCCAAATTCTGGTGGCTGGTCTCAAGGTTCTGGACAAAGGATACTCTATTGTTGATCACGTCAAGAAGATCATCATAAGCTTACCAAAGCAGTGGAGGCCAATGGTTACAGCTCTGAAGCTAGCAAAAGATCTCAACAAAATTTCTATGGAGGAACTTATCAGCTCCCTCAGAAGTCATGAGATAGAGCTAGAAGCTGATGAACCTCAGAAGCAAGGTAAGCCTTTAGCATTAAAATCTAACAAAAAATCTGAGTCTAAAGTTTTGCAGGCAGTTGAAGAAACATCTGATGGATCCTCATCAGAAGAAGACGAACTTTCTCTCCTCTCCAGAAGAGTGAATCAACTGTGGAAGCAGAGGCAAAGGAAGTTCAGGAATCCCAGAAGATATGATCAGAACGAGTCTTCTTCCAGATATAGAAGGACAGATTCTTCCTCTGGATACAGAAGATCTGAAGGCTCCTCAGGAAGCAGAAAGCCAAACACCAAGGACATCATCTGTTATGAGTGCAATGAGCAAGGACACTACAAGAATGACTGCCCAAAGCTTCAGAGGGAAAAGCCCAAAAATAAGTTTGGAAGAGAAAAGAAGAAAAGTCTCATGGCTACATGGGATGACTCTGACTCGTCTGAAGCTGACTCAGAATCAGATGATGAGAGAGCAAACATAGCTCTCATGGCCAACATTTCAGAAGATAGTGAAGCTTCTGAATCAGATATTGAAGAGGTATTTCCTGACTTTGCAATTAATTTTACTAAGGCTGAACTAGCTGAAAGCCTTAATGAAATTCTGGAAAGGTACCAGCAGATTAGAGTTAAATTCAGAAACCTGAAAAGGAATCTTGAATCTGACTCTGATAAGACTGAGAGTCTTAAATTGGAAAATTCTGAGTTGAGAAATAAAATTTCAAAATTAGAAAATACTTTACAAAACTCTCAGAAGGAACCAATTTCTGAAACTCCTAGCAGCGCTGATGAGATCATCAAGGAGTATGATCACAGTTTCCAGAAGTTCCTTGCTAAAAGCATAGATAGAAGCAAAATGGCTTCAATGGTCTATGGAGTTAGCAGAAACGACAGGAAGGGAATAGGATACCAAGGTAAGGTTCCTACACCAAAGAATGTCATGGATTTAACCATTAAACACACTCCTCTGAACTCACATTTTGTGTATGGTCACACACATGATATTAAATACACTAGCAGTAAGTATTCTGTGAAACCAAAATTCAACCAGAGTTTTGGTAAATCTAACAAATCAGGACCCAAGGAAATCTGGGTACCTAAGGATAAAATAATACATGTTGCAGATATCTTTAGAAGCAAATCAGAAACACTAGTCATGGTACCTGGACTCTGGCTGCTCGCGACACATGAAGGGAAGAAGGCATATGTTCCAAAGCCTGGAACTTAAGCCTAGAGGCCACGTTGGCTTTGGAGGCAATCAGAGGGGAAAGATAATTGTCTCTGGAACTGTAGGTAATGGAAATCTTCCCTCTATAAATAATGTTCTGCTAGTAGATGGATTAATGCATAATCTGTTATCCATAAGTCAATTAAGTGATAACGGTTATGATATAATCTTTAATCAAAAATCATGTAAAGCTGTTAGTCAGAAAGATGGGCAGTGGATCTGGCACAGAATATTGGGGCATGTTAGTATGAGAAGAATATCTCAGATTAACAAACTCAATCTGGTCAGAGGACTTCCTAATTTGAAGTTCAATTCAGATGCTCTGTGTGAAGCATGTCAGAAAGGCAAGTTTGCAAAAACCACTTTCAAATCTAAAAATGTTGTTTCTACCTCTAAGCCATTAGAACTTCTGCACATTGACTTATTTGGACCAGTTAAAACTGCTTCAGTCAGTGGGAAGAAGTATGGGTTAGTAATCATAGATGACTATAGCAGATGGACATGGGTAAAGTTCTTAAGACATAAGGACGAGTCACACTCTGTGTTTGTTACCTTCTGTAACCAAGTTCAGAATGAAAAGGATCTTAGAATCGTTAAAGTCAGAAGTGATCATGGTGGAGAATTTGAAAACAAAGATTTTGAGTCATTCTTTAATGACAGAGGCATTCTGCATGATTTCTCTTGTCCTAGAACTCCCCAACAAAATGGAGTTGTAGAACGAAAGAACAGAACATTGCAAGAAATGGCCAGAACCATGATCAATGAGACAAACGTTGCTAAGATCTTCTGGGCAGAGGCAATAAACACAGCATGCTACATTCAGAATAGAATCTCAATAAGACCTATTCTGGAAAAGACTCCATATGAATTGTGGAAGAACAGAAAGCCCAACATTTCATATTTTCATCCATTTGGATGTACTTGTTTTATGTTAAATACAAAGAATTATTTGAACAAGTTTGACTCTAAAGCACAGAAGTGTATAATGTTAGGATACTCTGAACGCTCAAGAGGGTACAGAGTATACAATACATAAACACAGATTGTGGAAGAATCAATCAGTGTTTGTTTTGATGATAAGCTTGACTCTGAAAAGTCAAAGCAGAATGAAGTTTTTGCAGGTATGGAAATTGAATTTACAGGTTCTGAAGACAAGTCATCAGAAGCTCTCAACACAGACACTCCTTCAACATCTGGAAGGAGCACTGCTAGCAATCCTACAACAGCTGCTGATCAACCTCAGAAGAGACTACCCAGAAGCAGCTTGGACCACCCAGAAGAAACTATCTTAGGAAGAAAGGAAGATTCAATCAGAACAAGAGCCAGCTTCAGAAACTCTGAAGAATCCCTCATGGGACTTGTGTCTCTGATTGAACCTTCTTCTAT
This sequence comes from Vicia faba, assembly GCA_948472305.1. NCBI lineage: Eukaryota > Viridiplantae > Streptophyta > Magnoliopsida > Fabales > Fabaceae > Vicia > Vicia faba. Next base: position 507,324,008 of record OX451736.1, on the reverse strand, counting down.
TGATGAAGCACTTCTGGACAACGACTGGATTCTAGCAATGCAAGAAGAGCTGAATCAATTCACCAGAAATGACGTATGGGATCTTGTTCCCAGACCAAAAGGATTCAACGTCATTGGATCAAGATGGGTGTTCAAAAACAAGCTAAATGAACAAGGTGAAGTCATCAGAAACAAAGCACGACTGGTAGCACAAGGTTATAGTCAGCAAGAAGGGATAGACTATACAGAAACCTTTGCTCCAGTCGCCAGGTTAGAATCTATCAGACTTTTAATCTCATTTGCTGTTAATAGAGGCATCACTCTGTATCAGATGGATGTCAAGAGTGCATTCTTAAATGGTTATATAGAAGAAGAAGTTTATGTGCACCAACCCCTGGTTTTGAAAATAAAAAACATCCAGAACATGTTTTCAAACTAAAGAAGTCACTATATGGTCTGAAACAAGCTCCCAGAGCTTGGTATGAAAGACTAAGTAACTTTCTGTTAGAAAACGAATTCACCAGAGGGAAGGTGGACACTACCTTATTCTGTAAGTCAGTTAAGAATGACATCTTAGTCTGTCAAATTTATGTTGATGATATTATTTTTGGATCTACTAATCCTTCTCTTGGAAGGAAATTTGCTAAGTGTATGCAGGCAGAATTTGAGATGAGCCTCATGGGGGAACTGAAATTCTTTCTAGGAATTCAGATCAATCAAACTCCAGAGGGAACTTACATTCATCGGAGCAAATATGTCAGAGATCTTCTGAAGAAATTTGACCTCTCAGAATGTAAGCCATCAAAGATTCCAATGCATCCCACGTGCATTCTGGAAAGAGAAGAGGTAAGCAAAAAGGTAGAACAGAAGGTCTACAGAGGTATGATTGGTTCTCTCCTTTATCTAACAGCTTCAAGGCCTGATATCTTATTCAGCGTATGTATTTGTGCTAGATTCCAATCAGATCCTAGAGAATCTCACTTAACAATTGTTAAGCGAATTTTCAAGTATCTGAAAGGTACTACTAATATGGGTTTATTTTATAGAAAATCTAGTGATTACAGCTTAGTAGGCTACTGCGATGCTGACTTTGCTGGAGACAGAGTAGAGCGTAAAAGTACTTCTGGAAGCTGCCAGTTTCTGGGAGAAAATATGATCTCTTGGTCCAGCAAAAGGCAATCCACAATTGCGCTATCAACAACAGAAGCTGAGTACATAGCAGCAGCAGGATGTAGCACACAAATGCTCTGGATGAAAAGTCAGCTTGAAGACTTCCAGATTTTTGAGAGTAACATCCCTATACTCTGTGACAATACTTCTTCTATTTGCTTAAGTAAGAACCCCATTTTACATTCTAGGGCTAAGCATATAGAAATAAAACATCACTTCATTAGGGACTATATTCAGAAAGGAATTTTGAACTTAAAGTTTATTGATACAGACCATCAATGGACTGATATCTTCACTAAAACCCTTTCTGAAGATAGGTTCAATTTCATTCTGAAACACCTCAGCATGAAAATCTGCCCAGAGTGAAAATGCTTTAATTCTATTATTATCCTTCAGAATGTATTTGTTTTACTGTGAACCTCTGATCAATCTCTTTTCAGAAAGATAGAACATGCAGATTATATCAGATGCTATTCTTAAAGATCTGAGCGTTTCAGCTAAAGGATAGACGTGCTACTCACTAAATCAAACAAGTGTCATCCAATCATCAGCAAATCTCTGAAGCAGAACGCGTGCATGCTTCTGAGAAGGCAAAACGCTGATTGGGTGCATTGAGACACATGTCTGGTAACCGTTTCAAGTATCTTTCTCAAATCCCCCAAAATCAGCAAGCATTAAATGCACGTAATCATGTTTTAAAAAGTAATCATGAATTATTTCTCTCTCTTGAAACCGTTTACACTTTCAAAAATTATTTTGAAATCTATTTAAGCACATTAACACCATTCATTAATCCTTTACCGTTTCTTACAATCTCACAAATATTTTTCTGCATTTTCCTTGTGTTTTCATCTCTCTCAAAAGAAACCCATTTTTCAGTTTTCTCAGAAAAAACCCTAAGTGTGAACATGGCAACCTCCAGCAATGTTTCTGCAGGTTCTCAGAAGAAGCCTTCATCTGAACAATACAAGATTCCATTCAGAACACTCCTTACACCAGTGAAGAATTTGGAAGTGTTGTCTGAACTAATTGTTGACTTCTCCAGTCTGAAAGAAAATGGATTTGACTTGACAGAAGAAGTTAGGGCACAGGGATGGGAGAGATATTTTGACAGGTTGGTTGGACCAACGTTCCCAGTCTTGGTCAAGGAGTTCTGGATTCATGCGTACTCTTCTACACATCAAGTCACCTCCTACATAATGGGAAAGAAGATTGTGATCAATGAGGATAACATAGCAAGATTGATTGGATACAGTGGCGGTGGTGTCCGCTGTATCAATATGGCTGAAAGATGCTCTGACATTGTTGTCATTGCAGAACAGATTTTCACCCATGGGGTGCCCAGCAACAAAATCAGAGACTTAAAGGATCAGCACAGAATATGGGCGAAGATCATTCTGGGGTGCTTTAATCACAGGAAGCCAACAAGCTCCCCTAATTATATAAATATAGATCAGCAGTTTCTGATCTACTTTATTAATCAGAAGGTAAAAATCAACTTGGCTCATCTTCTGTTTAATCACCTCAGGACCAGCGTCAAGGAGACAAGGGAAGAAGAAAGGACAAAGAGGGATTGGATACCCTTTGGCAGGTTAATATCAGATATTCTGACTGAGAATAGGCTGATAGAGCACCTTATAGAAGCTCAGGAATTAAGTTCTATTGAACCAACTGTTGGCAAGCCTCTGAACGCCAAGAATCTGAAGAAAATGAAACTGATAGAGAATATCAGAAAGGAGCCCAGTGTTACTCCTCTTGCTGACATCACCAGCAGAAGAGTCCCTCTGGACGACTTTCCATTATTTTCTGAGATAGAATCTAAACCAGTGGTGGTTCTCAGATACTTGGACGCCTGCAAGGCTGATGGTACAGATCTCAAACTAAATATCAAAGATCTGCACCAACCACAACCAGAAGTTGCTATGAAGAAGACGAAGAAAAGGAAGGCCACTTCAGAAGGATCATCCCAGCAGACCCCCAAGAAAAGAGGTAATTTATCTGCTGCTTCTGTTTTAAATTCTTCTGCTATTCCAACATCAATTCCAACTCCAGCTTCACATGAAATTCCAATCCCCATACCAACTATTGATGAAACCGAACCAGAAGATGACCCTTCTGAGTCACTGACTCTCAGGAGACCCCGCACCAAATCCCAAACTCCAAAACCTACAACATCAACAGCATCAGAACTTGACAAAGTTATGTCTGAAATTGATGAACGTGTTTCCGCTCACCTCTCAGATAATCCAAACACTGAACCAGAAATTGCCCACTCTCCTCAACCAGAAAAACCTCTCTCACCCATACCAGAAGAACCACAAATTCCTGAACAACCAGAAATTCCTCCTCCTTCTCCACAACCAGCAATTCCTCCTCCCTCTCCTCAACCAGAAATTCATCCACCATCACCTCAACAATCACCTCCACAACCTGAGTTTCATCATTCTGAAACTCCATCACCTGAACCTCATTCTCCTCAATCCTCTGAGCCACAACCCTTGGCAATTCAGCTGCCATGTGGAACAACTGTAACCATGGCCCAACTGCCATCCTCGCCAGAAACTACCCCTCCAAATACTCCAAAAACTCCAAATAGTCTAATTATTATTTCTGATTCTCCCACTCCATCTCCAAAACAAACTACAGAAGACCCCAGCAGGACCTTCACCGACTTAACAATCCTTGACCGTCTTGCTGATCTCAAACACAAAATAGCCATTCCCAAACCAAAACAGCCAGATGTTGGCTCTGGCATTGTGAATTTTGAAACAGGTTTGCAGCAATGGATTGCTTCTCTGAAGCAAGTTTGCCCTGGAATGATTGATCCTGCTGCCTCAGATCAACTCTGGACACGATTCAGAATAAGGGTACACACTGAAGCCCTCAAGTTGCAAGACATCAATTATGAGCAGGCACAACAGAACTTCAGCAAGCTGCTGAAGGAAGTTGAAAGTCAGCTGCCACAGGATGAAGTGCTCTTTCTGGATAGTGAGCCATGGTCTGAGAAGCGCCCGGCTTCAAAAGTACAGCCAGAAGAAGATCAGACAACTCAAGTTGAAGTCAGTCAAGCTGAAGATGTTGCAGAAAGCTCTCAAAAGCTTCCTGCTTCTGATGTCTCTCAAGCTACCTTAGACAGGCAGACTCTGGAAGAGCTGAAGCTGAATGATATTCGTCTGCAGCAAAGAATGGATGAAAGTGATCAGAAGATGAAGGAAAGGATGGATTTGCAAGACATCAAGATAGATACATTAGTCAGCATGGTGCACAAGCAGACTGAAACTGCTGATCAGATTAAAGCAATGCTGGAGACTCTGTTCACACGCTTTCCTCCCCAACCTTAGTTTTTCATTCATGCCTTTTTCAATTTTTTCTTTGCATATCTTCTGTACTGTTTTGTCTGGCTCTGACTTTTAATATAACAAGTTTTTCTTCTCTGATCGCTTTAGCACATCACTTACACTTTTTGATTGCTAACAAAAAGGGGGAGAACAAGAATGATATTTTTCAATAATGGATTACTGAGACAAAAAGTCTCAAACATTCTAACACTCTGACATACTTGAATGTTTTCTGTTTTTGCATAAGTCTACAGGTACAAGAATGCTCTCTGATACACTATGATATTCTGATCTGAAGCTCTGATATTCTGATGTTCAAAGAAAGTCAATAAAGATCTGATCCTGAAGAACTCTTGGAATTAAAAAGGGAAGTAATAAATTCAGGGGGAGTATCTCCGATCTAAACTCTGATATCTCTTTATCCCTTATCTTTGATAACTTCCTAATTAATTCTGATACAACTTATTATTTAGTTATCTCTGATACTTTTCATGCTTATTTTCAATTAAAAAAATATCTAGTTTTTGTCATCATCAAAAAGGGGGAGATTGTTAGAACAAAGTTTGAATCTACTACCCTAAGTTTAAGTTTTGATGATAACAAAATGCTAAGAGACATTAATTGTATGATTCATGTAAGACACATATGCTATCTAAAAATTACATTCTGTTTTACAGAAACTCTGATGGGTATCAGCAGGAGAACATCCTCATCAGCATCAGAAAATTGGATATCAACATCAGCATCAGAAGATGCTATATCAGATACCAGAATCAGAAGATCAACTTGCGCTTATGTTGAAGCTTGATGAACAGATCTGCGCTCAACACTCTGAACTCTGATAAAGACAACAACAGTTCATCAGCACTTAAGCAGCGTCAGAATGAGCCAAAGCCAGAACACACTTTAGTTTCAACGGTACTGTGCATTCAAGATGAGTTATTACCAACGGCATCATTCCAGACAAGATCTGCTTAATAAGGAAAGAATGTTATTGGCATTGAAACAGAATTATTGCTCCAACGTACACTAATTCCAATGCTATATAAACAAGTCAATGAAGATTGAATTGGCTAATGCTCTACAACAATCTCCACGCCTAAAAGCTATTCATAATCTTCCTTACTATCAGTTTGCTAAAAGCTCCAAAATTCCTTACTCAATTATTTTTAGCAATCTAGTTTCCATAAGCTTAAGTTGTGTAGTATCACAGTTGTGATAAACAGTTTTGTAGAAAACATTCACACACCTAGATTTCAATTCTTTGTAAGAAAGTAATTCCTTGAGAAACCGGTTTGTGGTTTGCATCAAGAAGGCTTTAGCAGTTGTTAAAGCAGATTGTAATATTCAGTTGAATATAGTGGATTAAGACCTCGTTGGAGAGAGGCGAAATCACCTCGACGGGTGGACTAGAGTAGTTTGAGATTAAACGAACCAGGATAAAATATCGTGTTGATTGCATTGATTTTTAGTTTTACAATTCAACCCCCCTTCTTGTGTTTTTCACTTCTTCACTCCTGACATATATCAACAACGGAGATCCCATCATGCAATAGAAAGCAATAAGGAGTGGAAACAGTAAAAGGGAAATAGTGCAATACCAAACGGATAACTACCTGTAGCAAATGAACAAGCAAAAAGAAACCCAAAGAACTTTAAGCAAGCTAGCATCAGTAAACAAATCAAGTTAGAAAATCACGCCATCAAATATATGCACTGAGGCCTCAGAAGCAGGACTATAGCAGTCACAGTCACATGTGTGTGTAAATATATATATATATATATATATATATATATATATATATATATATATATATATATATATATATATATATATATATATATATATATATATATATATATATATATATATATATATATATATATATATATATATATATATATATATATATATATATATATATATATATATATATATCCTGCAACATAATGACAAATATACCAAGCACCGGAATAGTGAAAACACAACCAATTGTGTTCCACAAATAAAGTGGAACACTACAACACCAAGTCTAAATGAAAAAAACTTTTCCTCAGAGTACCTCGCACATTCAACAGACAAATTAGTGATTTCAAAGAGAAATGATGAACCAATAAAGGATGGATAATGATATGATCATGAGAATGTAAAATAAACATGATGGAAAATATCAAAGGCATTATATGTAAGAAGCACCAAGCAAACTCAAACAACAACTAGGTCAAGACTAAAGAATTGTTGCTCCTTTCCTGTCACCATGTTGAATTGACAAGTAAATATCAGTCAAGGATCAAAGGAGTAAGAGAAGAATACAATAACAGACTTTATAAGTCAGTAGCAAACACTTTACATCCATACTCACTCATTTCATTTTGGTTTACAAGCATAACAAAAGAGGGGTACCACAAAATGTATCACAAAGCTTGGATCACAAGATAGCAAGGAAAAGAATTCAAACAAAGACAAAGTTAGAAGACTTAAACCATTCAAAGACTTGAAATCAAGCTTCTAACATTCTATGAGGATATGATCAAGAGTTTAAAATTTTAATTATAAAGCATGTTACACAAGTGCATTTAATATACCTCAAAGATTCAAAAGGAAAGAAGAAACGAACATCAAATTCATATATGAATGAAATTGGTTCAAGCATAAAAGGTCAAGTGATCTCAAGTATTTATGAGACTATCCTTGATGTATCATTCCTCAACATGTTATTATTTGTCATTTGATGACCTCAAACTCAAGCCAAAAGTTTAAAGTTCGAAGCAAAAACAAGAAAAGAACATTAGTTAGGAGGCATGAATCAAAAGGGTTCATCAACCAATTATGGGAAATCAAGTGGGTTAATTTGAATTGGTTTAAGGAAAACAGTAGAAACATGATGATTAAGTTCCAAATTATAGGCCTCACACAATTTCATTGGCCACCAAACAAATTGCAACAAGATATGCAACATCAATTGGGAACTTTCACTTTGAAAATTAATCAAAAATAGGAAAGGACTTCTATAATTCAAACAAAAAATTTCTCAGCATCTTCAAGATGTATAAAAGTCAGAAAGCAAGTCTCAAGTTCATTGATGGTTAAGGAAAGGATCAAATAAGCTTCAAACATCAAAACTAGTTGATGAAACCACCAATCTAGGCAAGTTTTCAAAATAATTAAATGGAAAATACCAAACCTCATCAATATATTCAATAAAAATATTTTTTTGAGACCCTTAATCCATCTATGAACTTAAAACAGGAGCTAAATTCAATTGAAACTCAAAGCAAATTGGTTTTTGGAATCAAAACAACAAGGGAATTATCAAAACCCTAATTATTTAGTAAATAAAATTAATTATTGATTAATCAAGTTCCAATTCTAAACAATTAAAACTAAAGTCATACAAAAATAGAGAAAACTCCAAAGATCAGAAAACCCATTTTTATATATTTTTAGAATTAAAGAAATGTCAGAAATAAAATCAAATCCAAGCAATTAATTAATTATACACATATTCACATTTTTAAAATAAAACTCTAATCAAATTTCAGAAAAATATTCAACCAAAATTATATTCAGATATTAGAATTAAAAAATAAGCTTCAATGATTTTTTGTGGAATTTTTGGAGTAAAGGAAATATCAAAATAAAATCAAATGTCAAACAAACAATTAATTAAACACACGGATTTTAAAGCCAATCAAAACATTTTCAAAAATTCTGAAAAATATGCAGAAGGTCAGAAATATTATTTTTAGGTTTCAAGAATTTTTTAGAGTTTTTCATCCATTTTTGAGAAAGAAACAAAATCAGGAAAATCAAGTTATAAAAACAAAATTCAAATAAACGCAAAATTCAAATGGACTAAGCGGAAAGTTACACGCTTCGTCTTCAACCTCTAGCCCTAACCAGAAACACGTGAAAAACATATGCTAGGGCTCAATGTTCAGATCATCACCACATACTCATTTCCACACAATTTTTCATGAAATTTCGTGCAAATCAAAGTCAGAAATAAGATCTACATTATGCTATTCGAATCACATTGAATGATTAACCATAGATCAAGAACGGATCTCATGAAGATTGCAAAAACACACTGAGCAAGATATTTCAGAATCATCATACATGCATATTTCATCAAATCAAAAGCTCTAAAGCTGTAGAAACACTCAATGAACATCAAACAACATGACTCCAAACTCAAATCATACAATTCATGGCCAGAAATCAAGATCCAAAGTTGAGGATTCTAACCTTTGAGGCAAAAGTGTATCTACTGTCTCCTTCACTCCAACTGCAAACCAAGCCTCGATCTACAACCCTTAGCACTTGGAGAAGAGAATGCAAGAAAAATCACTCAAAACGCACGAACAAATTGGGAGAATCGAAGAAATGGATTTTTGAGAGAAAAAGTGATTTTAGATCTGAACTTGCAATGCAGCCTTTCGTTCTTCTCTTTTTTCTTCTTCCCTCTTTTTTGAATGAGCAATGCAGTGTTTACATAGAGTGTTTAGAGTGGGGGTAATAAGGTCATAACTCATAGAAATCCGTTGGAGGGCAATTTGGCCAAAACAGGTGTTGTACCCCAAAATTTTCCCTCCCGTTTTTTATGCAAGATACTATCCTAGGGTTTCTCGAATACTCAATTTGGCTTAAAAGTTGATCAGACATATTCTCTTCCTAGGCAGTAAGGCAACAATTAGGGTTTGTTATTTCCCAAAGAAAATTGAGTCTCCAAGGTTTCAAATGGTCTTCATAGATCTTCATGTCTCCTCAAGGATGTTCATGCCAAGTTTCAAACCTCGCATTGTAAGTTTGCTCAGTCGATGTTCCAGATGACTGAAAAAGACTCCATTGACCCAAAAGTCGACCTTAGCGAGATCAAGTTCAAACGATTGTAACTTCTTCATTATTCGATACTTTTGAGCGGTTATTTTTGCGTATGACTCTCTTTGACGTCATCTCCAATTTCTCTTCACAAATCAAGAACTGATTACATGCGAAAGATCACCAAAGTTCGAATACTTTAGAGGTTACTTCATGGACTTTGACCTAATCTTAAATAATTGTTGCCTAACTTCAGAGAATCATAATTTCTTCAATTTTCAATATTTTGAGACAATTATTTCTGCATATTGTCATAAGTGATGTCGTTTACGAGTTTATCTTCAAATATCAAAGGAAATTGTGTTTGGAAGACTTTGAAAGTTATCAAATCATTACAAGTCATTCGCTTGATTTCGAATGTTCTTAACTCCTAATTTTAATTCATACCATAATTGTTTTCTCAGGACTATGATTCTCATGTTGAAGTTGTTAATTTTACAAGATTGATGAATACTCTTAAAGCATATGTTTTGTCATCAAGAGATTCAATTCAGGTTTGGAAATGAAGTTCCATTTAAATCGAGCATGGCATGCGAGTTTCATTTTGAGTGCAAGTTTCATGGAATCAAGAGGGTATACAATGTTCAAAACATATCCAATATTATCAAACAAACTTCACTCAATACATGTTCGAAATCGCGTTGATTCACTTATGTGTCAATCTCCTTAAAGCTTTTGAGACCAATGAGTTTACACAAGGAAATTTCGAGTTTCTATCTCGCAAATCATTCAAAGTTGTTACATTACTACAAGAGATTTACAAACTTCAAGTTCCACCAATTTATGTTACAAAGTTACAAGTTACAATACAAACTACAAGTGTTTTGTTTACAAAAAAAAAGAAAATATTGCTTCTTCAATTTTCTCTTACTTCATCTTCAAGAAAATCATCCACTCCTCACCATGGCTTCTTTTCCTTTCAACCTCGCTTGCCATCCAATTGCTCGTACATGTAACAAAAGAAATAAAAATTAGCAAACAATCAACATGTGAAAAATTCAAGCAAGAATGATTTGTTAAACAAGAAAGCTCATCATTAGGATTTGCATTTGGAATTAGAACTAAAAGGTTTTGTTTTTAATCATGGACTATCTCCTACTTTTGTAAATCACAAAAAGTTTGATCTTTTTGGTTCACAAAAGGGAATAGAAATTCGCAAATCTTTTCCTACTGCAAAAGCAAAATTGAAACTGCCAAGTACAAAAACAGATGCAGCAAAGCACCAAGGCAGCAGCAAACCAGCGCAACAACATCAGCCTAAACAACAGCAAACAGCAAGGCAACAACATAACAAGCAGCAACAAGCCAAAACTTCAACATAAAGGCAGGCTGCTAAAGCAGCTAACAGCAGCATATAGCAGCAGAACAGCAGGCAAGTAGCTGATGTAAACAAAAGACAGACTTGCAGCCAAGCTGCCAAGCACATCAACATAAAACAACAAGCGCAATAGCCAAAACAAATAAAAATCATCCAATATAAAAACAGCTAGCACTAGTTCATGGCCAAAGACCTTATGTCATCATTTCCCTAAATGGCAAATCCTTCAGAAATCATGTAAAAAAGCACAATTGTTTTACATCATAGAAAGATGAAGAGGGAAAGAGAAAGAGACAAAAGGATATCACCTAGCATAAAATAGCCCAAAACATGTAAAGAAAAAAACCATCCTGCAATGATGCACTACAAAACATCCCTATATCAGTCTAAAGTTCTGTTTCACATACTGTTAAACCTCCTATTGCCCTGTCCAAACAGCTCAAGGTTTGCACACAATTAGCAATACGACAACTGCAGTAAAAAGGCGATAAAACAGTATTCCAAATCTGTTCAAATGTAATAACTTTTCCCTCCAAGTTTTACTCCACTTTCCTATATAAGAGAGATTACTGATATGATGAAAAAGAGGATACAGAAGATCAATTGTTACAAAACAAACTCAAGGAACAAATATACAAAAAATCACAAGAAAGAAAATCAGAGATAGAAAATTATAAGAGAAAAAAGTATTGAAACACTGTTTAATTTTCTTCAGCTTCCTCTAAACGCATCACAACAGAAACAACTCACAAGCTTGCTCTGTTCACTACAAATTCACAAACTTGCAATCTCACGGTTTAACATAACACTTCCACTCCAACAACGTCACTGACACCGAAAACTCAGAAGAAAGGATTTCTTATACTAACCTCTTTGAAGCCCATCGGAGGGACTCGGGTAGGTAAATCCTTTCACCTTTTTTCCATCTCCCTGTGTGTCTGTTTTCTGAGTTTGATTGTAATGAGATGAGTTATGTTGTTATTTATTGTTGTTATTATCCTTCACTTTAGCCGTAGAAACTGTGTAGGTGTTGTTTATTTACAGAGAACCGAAAACCATTAGATTATTGTTGTTGTCGGATTAGATAGAGCTGAGGCCGGTTTTGTTGTTAACTGAATGTGATGTTCATATTGTTGAATTTCACGGTTTAGAAACAGAGGAAGGTGAAAAATATGAAGTAAACCGTGAGAAATTTACAGAGGAAATATTTTCACAGATTTAGGTTGTTGTTGTTGTTAGTTTGTTTTAATGAATAAGGAGAGATAACAATAAAAATATTTTGCCTCTTCCCAATACTCCCAGCAAGCGGCGCCTCTTTGTGTTTAGGGTTTCCAAACCCTTTATTTTCCCCTTTCTGGTCGGGTCGCCCCATTGGGCTCATTGGGCCCAATCATGCTATCACTTTTCCCTTATATTTCAATTAAGTCATATTAATAACGAATGAAACAGAATAGCATAGTGGTTGGAGTGTTGGTTTGCATGCATGGTGTTCTGAGTTCGAGTCCTGGAGGGTGTTTTGTTTCTTTTTCTTTGTATTTTTTCTTAAACACATACTTTTCCTTATTTTTAATAAATAACTTTGGGCTTTACAATTCTTTTCTGGCCCATCTAGATTTCTACCTGACACACCCATAGTTAGTTTAACACCACCATTTTACTTTGTTTTGTTAGTTTTGATTTTATTTGTTTTAATTTAATAACTCATGAAATTTTGTTAGATAATTTTTATAACTTAGTTATAAATTTTAATTTAAGAGAAAAAAATTGTAAATAATTTTATTAATTAACTTTTTTTCTTTCGTGTTAATTTGTTTGTTTAATTTCTTCATAATAGAAAATACTAAAAGATAAAAAAATATACATTTGATTTAATTTCTTTAGTTAAATATTTTCTTTAATAGAATAGAATTTTATTTTTCTTTCCAAACTTTTCAAGCAAATACCTAGAATTTTATTTCCATATTTTTATTTTGTTAATTAATTTTTACTTCATTGATTTGTTGTGGTTTCAATTAATTGCTCGATTCAATTTGGTTGTATTGATTGTCTATTTGGACTTTTAATCGCATTGATCCATCCCCATTTTTGAATTTGTACCCACATTCCCGAAAACTTTGTAATAGCGTAGAATTTTAATTTTCGCAATTTATTGTTTTCCTTATACTGTATAGTAATTAGGCGTGCATGGAAAGATTTAAAATCAATCGCTAGATAACCCTAATCAAAGAATAAATTAACTTGAATTAAACACACTTTCACACGCGCACCTCTAGGATAACCTCGCTTGTTGCCTCGGAAACATAGTCATGCCCCTCGAATATGGGACGCTTTAGCAAAGACCCTTCGATAAAAAAGATCATAGTCCCTCGATGTCCCTCGATGTTGCCTTCGATAAAATGATCTAGTCCCTTACATAAAATTGCTAAAGCGTCTCACAAGTTTCCTTCTATGACTGTATGATTGACTCGCGCCTATCCCTTCACATCCAACGATGGGGCTTCTTACCAAACCAATGGTAAGATAGAAACATATAAAGGAGGAGGAAAATAAAATTAGACCTTTTGAGTAGGTAGGATTCTCCTAGTTGCTCGCTTGCTCACAACAAAAACATTTCTTATACCAACACTTCATTTTGAAACATTTTCAAAAGACAAACACTTTGTACGTGTTCTTATAAAGATGAGAGCCATTACAAAGACGTTTTCAAAATGATTTCAAAATCCACATCACAAACACACTTTCAAACGAAAATCAAGTGATCTAGCAAGCAACTAAGAGCCAGTAGATAACTACGGATGAAAAGGGTGCTAATACCTTCCCTTTTTATAACCTACCCCCCGAACTCAAGAAAACATCTCTAAAGGTTTTTCCTGTTCTTTTCAGCCTTTCCTTTTAGATAAAAGAAAAGTAGGTGGAGACTCTTGCTATCCGTACAATTGCGATCAAATGCAAAACACCCAAGTCAGTTCTCCCACCGTGTTACAGAACTGGCGACTCTGCTGGGGAGAATCTTAAAAGTGGGGTTACCTTAGGGCTAGATCACCTTTAACTTCTTTTCATTGTTTGATTTGATTACTTTACATTTTGGTTCCTTGTTTGCGCTTGTTTTAATCCTCTACCCGGATTTGGGATACCTTATAGGTAAGTAGAAATACGTTGTGGAAATTGTGCGGGGTATATCGACATGGTCTAAGCAATAGCTAGTACTGGTAGCCCTTGAGTAGTCAAGGAGAATACGGGGCCACTGTGTGGTGTCATGAAGCACTAACTGACTTTAGAACCTTACTTGACCAACTTGGCCATTAGAAGTAGTGAGGTAGTCGGCTTTGGTGCAGTCTAAAGTTGGTTGATACTCGATACTACACTCATTGAGATCGGACTCTCGGGATATTTTGGTTTCTATTAAAGAGGCTTGCGCTGAAACAATGCCCGATGAAGAAAGATCAGTGATATTGAGATCCCTTAGAACCCGTTACTTTCTAGGACAGGTTGAACCAACTAAACTTCAAGAGGGTAATTACTTATAAAACCTCATGCAAGCCTAAACCTAGGGATTTGTTTGATTTAACTTGTGCATATGCTTGTACATAACATCATGACATCATACCATAGCATTTTAGACTAACCATTTCAAGGATTTTGAGACTCATCTTTATTTTTTTTTGTAGGATATGACTCCCACTCGCAGGAACATAATCCAATTCAACCTTGTATGAGTACCTTTTCAGCTCAAAGAGTTAGCATCAAGGGTTCCTGAGAATTCTCCGTTCACCAAAAGACATGGACGACTTCTCAACTTGGTTACCTCTAGCTTTAATGAAGATATGATGAAGGTGATTTTCCAGTTCTTTGACCATTTGCACCATTGTTTTACCTTCCCCGATTACCAGCTTGTACCAACTATGAAAGAATTCTCTCAGCTCTTGGGAATTCCTATCCTCGATCAACTACCTTTCAACGGTACCGAAAGAGACCCAAGCCTTGAAGAGGTTTCCCGAGCTTTACACTTGCAACAATCCGACGTCACGGCTAATTTGGAAACAAGAAGTGGTGTCAAAGGGTTATTAGCCAAGTTCTTACTGGAAAAAGCTCAAGACTGTTGGAACAATCTGGATTTATGAGCGTTTGAAGAAATTTTGGCTCTTCTCATCTATGGGTTGGTACTATTTCCAAATCCTGACCAACTTATAGATGTGAATACTGTCAAAATCTTTTTATCTCACAATCCAGTGCCTATTTTGTTAGGAGATATTCTGCATTCTCTCCATGCCCGCACCATGAAGATAAGAGGAACCCTTATGTGTTGTACTCCTCTGCTGGCTAAATGGTTTGTTTCGCATCTTCCCCGATCTGTTGTGAAAAATGAGCAAGGTTTGAGGTGGTCCAATAGGCTGATGTCACTCAGGCATTCGGATATCCACTGGTGTTCTCGATCCTTGGAGGACATTACTATCATCGACCTTTGTGGGGAATTCCCTAATGTTCCTCTGCTTGGCATTAGGGGAGGCATCACTTATAACCCTTGTTCAGCTCCGCGACAGTTTGGGTATGCACGAAGAGTTGGTCCACATGACGCACTCATCCAAGGTTTGGTGTTCGACTATGAAAACAACAATCAAGACTACCGTTAGAGGTTTATACAAGTTTGGAGGATGGTAAGCAAGGTGAACAGTAGGACATTGGGGCACAAGAATTCCATTCCCCTTGAGCCTTACCTTAGGTGGGTACGGGCTCGCGCTCAGAGTGTCGTAATGCCTTACCCCTCCATTCTCCCAGTTATCATAGAGCCTGTTGTTAAAGGAGATGTCTCGTACACTGTCCTTCATCCCAACATGCCTACCTATCTCAAAGACTTAAAAAGGGATTGGATTCAGCTTAAGGAAGAACGAGACACTTTCGAAGCCCAATTCTACGCTAGTGAGAAGAAAGTTCTGGAACTCACCAAGCAGCTTCATGAAGAGCGGAGTTTGAATACCTACATCGCACCAAAGAGAATCCGTTCAACTTTTTTATCTTAGGAGTTTTTGTATTTTATTTCTTTCATTGTAAGCCAAAAGAGGCATGATGTACTCAAACTTGGATTTATTAATATAATGTGTGTTTCCTTTTTTGTCTAAACAAATTTAAATCTCTAATTTCCTTGAAATCATTTGCATATGCATTTTCATTCATCATAACACAAACAGGTTTCTTACAGTAGGTCTCCTTATTTTTCTACTGTTTATTTCAGTGAGATGAATATTGAACAGACAGTAAAGGATCTCCAAGCGCAGAACGCTCAATTCTAACAAATGTTCTTGACTCTAGCAAAAGGACAGGAGGAGTTGAGAACTCTGTTGATCAAAGAAAAGAAGAAGAAAGCGAGGAAATCAGTCATTGTTTTGAATCTGGGAAGAAGGTTCAAAGGACCAGCCAGACGGACTCTAGACTTCGCAACATCATCGGGTGAAGGAGATAATCAAGAAGGGAAGAACAAGGAAGGAAATGACCACCCAGCGTCTGAAGAAGAGGAAGAAGTTGACTACTCTGAGGAGCAGTATCCTCCTGCTGATAATAAATACAAACAACTAGAGGATTGTCTAAATTCTATGGAGATCCAAAGGGTGCCCAGATTGGATTTTGAAGAGTTAGGACTTGTCTCAGGGGTTGTCATACCGCAGAAATTCAAGGTCCCCACTTTAGTTAAATATGACGGTGTCTCTTGCCCAAAGCTGCATTTAAGGTCATACGTCAGAAAAATTCAACCCCATACTACTGATAGGAACCTATAGGTGCACTTTTTCCAAGAAAGCTTGTCGGGGACGCAATTGGATTGGTTCTATCAGTTGGAAGGGACCAATATTCGCAATTGGGAAGATTTGGCTTCTGCTTTTTACAAGCAATACCAGTATAATGCTGACTTAGCTCCAACGCAGACTCAATTGCAAGGCGTGTCTATGGGTGCAGATGAAGGTTTCAAAACCTATGCTCAAAAATGGAGGGATCTCGCGGGAAGAGTCCAGCCCCCTTTATCTGACAGAGAATTGGTGGATATGTTCTTAGGCACGTTATCGGGTATGTTCTTCAACCACCTGATTGGAAGTTCCTCGGCTGGATTTACTGAATTAATCATGACTGGTGAACGGGTAGAAGCTGGTATAAAAAGGGGAAAAATTCAAAGAGATGTATCCTCGAGCACGATGAAGAAACCCTTTACTGGAAAGAAGGATGTCAGTGTTGCATATGACCATAGGAATCAAAACAAAACTGAACATTGCCCGACGGTAGGGGTTGTTATGATATCTAATCATGTACCAAATCAACAGTGAAATTATCAGTGCAGGTTAGAAGCGCCCATGAGACGATTCACCCGAATAAACATGACCATATCTCAAGTTTTTCCATATCTTTTAAATTCCAATCTGGTAACCCTAAAGGAAGATCCCAAGAACCCCAATACTGCTTCTCCTTGCTACAACCCGAATGCTCGATGCGCTTGTCATTCTTAAAGCCCGGGGCATGATTCAAACGGTTGTTGGGCCTTGAAGAATAAGGTACAAGACCTTATTGAGGCGAAAGAGATTGAGTTTGATCCCCCAGAAACACCTAATGTAATAATGGCGCCAATGCCCAAATATGGGCAAGGTATCAACGTTGTTAATGATGACTATTTTGTTTCCTCCGTGAATGACTTAACTACTCCTCTTTTGACCATTAAACAGAATCTATTGCAAGCCGGTTTATTCCTGGGTTGTGATGAGAGTTGTCACTTATGCATGTTTATACCAAATGGTTGTTTGTTACTGAAGATATGCATTCAACGCCTGATGGCTAATAAAGAAATCTTGTTTGAAAAAGTTCCTCTCACCAAAAGTTCTTATGAAGATGTCTCAATAATCACCATTTCCAACAATCCTCCCAGGGTCTCCACCAAAAGACCCGTCAGGATTACATCTGTTCCAAAGTCTGCTCCCCTAATCATCACCATTCCAGGGCCAATACCATATTCTTAGGATAAAGTTGTTCCTTGGAACTATGGGGCTGACGTCTATTACTATGGCGTCAAGCAAGATCAGTTGGTTATCAAAGACGAAGTTGCAAAAGACACTGATCCTGACGTCGGAAATATCATTGGGACCAGTAAGATAACAAGAAGTGGAAGAGTCTTCTCACCCGAGATCCCTCCAAGGACAATTACTACTCCAGTGATTATTCTCGTTGCCACTCCTACCAGCATTCCCAATGATACTCCCATTGATAGTCCTACTGTTATCCTTGTTACTGAGACAAGGGGAAAAAAGGTATTGTGTGAGCCTGTCCAGAAGAAGGCGTATCCAGAGGTTATTCCTGAAGCTTCTAGAAAGGAGATAGAAGAGATACTAAAAATAATCAAGAAAAGTGACTACAACATCGTGGAACGGTTGGGGCAGACCCCCTCAAAAATATCAATGTTGGCCTTACTTTTGTGTTCTGAGGCCCATGCCAAAGCCTTGGTAAAGTTTCTCAAGACCTCCCATGTGCCCCAAGAGACCTCCATTGATCAATTTGAGAATTGTGTGGCCAGTTTAACTACTGATAACAGATTGGGCTTTTCCAATGCTGATTTAACTCTCAAAGGAAGGAAACACAGTGATGCCTTACATGTTTCCATTGAGTGCAGGGGTACTACGCTAGCCCATGTTCTGGTGGATATCGGCTCATCATTGAATGTTTTTCCCAAAAATTCTCTTGACCGGCTAGACTGTGAAGGACTCACTTTAAAGCCTAGCAACATTATAGTGATGGCCTTTGATGGTTCTAAGAGGACAGTGCACGAAGAAGTTGACATCCCTATAAAATTGGAACTCAGACTTTTGATTCAACTTTATATGTGATGGATATCCTCCCTTCCTATTCTTGTCCATTGGGCCGACCATGTATTCATGTCGCTGGCGCTGTTACTTCCACCCTACATCAGATACTGAAGTACCCGATCAAGGGAAAGATCATCACAGTCCATGGGGAGGACGAATACATGGTTAGCCACCTGAACTCTTTCAGGTATGTGGAAATAGATGGTGAGTTCATTGAGACCCCGTGCCAGAACTTTGAGGAGGTCCCACAAACAGTTACGGCAACCAAGACTGCTTCCAAAGTCCCTAAGATTACCAGACCTCCACTGAAGATGGCTTCTCTGAAAGATACCAAGGCAGTAGTCGAAGAAGGTGGGTGTACCATTTGGGGCTAACTTCCGGATATTCCCTACAAATCTGACAAATTTGGTTTGGGCTTTACTTCAGGAGCCCAGAAAGCTGTTCATCGTGCTCGTGCCAGGGGACCACCTTTGCGGATCAGCAACCATGGAGTCAATGCTCTAGAAGACTGTGATAATGATTATGATCTGGACAAGTGGACCTTCCCAACCATCAGCGGTGGACTCAGCAATTGGGAGGCTAAAGAATTTGTCCCTATTACTTTTGTTCAAGAGTAATTGTCTTTTAAATTTTCTTGAACTTGTAATATTTAAACAATCTAGACTTTAAAACATTGTGTCTTACCCAAGGCACAACGGTTCATTTGTGAGGGTTGTTACTTCATCTTCATATGTCATCAATAAATCATGGATGTTTTTGCATGCAAATTTTACGCTCTTTGTTCTTCTTTTTCTACCTTTTTATTTTTTTCAAAGATAGTTATGCTCTTACACACACTCACATATCGAAATGCAGATCCACATCCACTCAGGATCCCATGGGTAACGATTCTTCTATGGCCTATTGTGACTTTGAAAATCCGATCTACCAAGCCGAAGAAGAAAGTGAGGATGATTGTGAGGTACCAGGGGAACTAGCCAGGTTACTACAACAGGAAGAAAGGACCATACAGCCCCACGAAGAGCCGGTTGAAACCGTTAACTTAGGTACCGAAGAGGACAAGAAAGAGGTCAAGGTAGGTGCCAACCTGGAGCTTAGTGTCAAGAAGTGCTTAACTCAGTTACTACATGACTATGTTGAGGTCTTTGCATGGTCATACGAAGACATGCCAGGACTCGACACTAATATCGTGGCCTATCATCTACTGATAAAAGAAGACTGCCCTCCGGTAAAACAGAAAGTATGTCGCATGCGGCCAGAAATGTCAGAGAAAATCAAGACTGAAGTCATGAAGCAGTTCAACTCCAGATTCTTAGTCGTCACCTCCTATGCACAATGGGTCGCCAATGTTGTTCCAGTGCCTAAAAAGGACGGTAAAGTACGCATGTGTATAGATTACAGAGACTTGAATAGGGCAAGCCCCAAGGATGATTTCCCGCTTCCCCACATCGATATTCTGGTTGACAACACCGCACAACATAAAGTATTCTCCTTCATGGATGGTTTCTCCGGGTACAATCAAATCAAAATGGCACCTGAGGACATGGAAAAAACGACCTTCGTCACACAGTGGGGTACATTCTGTTACAAAGTTATGCCATTCGGGTTGAAGAACACTGGGGCAACCTATCAGTGTGCCATGGTAGCTCTGTTTCACGATATGATCCATCACGAGATAGAGGTCTACATGGATAACATGATAGCCAGATCTCAAACTGAAGAGGAACACCTTAACCATTTGCAGAAACTATTTGAAAGACTGAAGAAATACAAACTATGGTTAAACCCGAGTAAATGCACTTTTGGAGTGAGGTCTGGTAAACTCCTAGGCTTCATTGTCAGCAGTAAAAGTATCGAAGTGGACCCTACAAAGATAAAAGCAATACAACAAATTCCTGCTCCTCGCACCGAGAAGGAAGTCAGAAGATTCTTAGGATGGCTAAACTAAATCACCAGATTCATTTCTCACCTAACCGCTACTTGTGAACCAATCTTCAAATTACTGAAGAAAAATCAATTGTTGGATTGGAACGGCGATTGCCAGGCTGCCTTCGACGGGATCAAAGAGTACCTTCAAGAGCCTCTCGTTTTGATGCCGCCAGTCGAGGGAAGAGCTTTGATCATGTATCTAACTGTCTTTGAAAATTCAATGGGGTATGTGTTGGGGCAGCATGACGAGTCTGGCCAAAAAGAGCATGCAATATACTACCTGAGCAAAAAGTTTACCGACTATGAAACCATATATTCACTGCTCGAGAAAACTTGTTGTGCTCTGGAATAGGCTGCTCGCCGGCTAAGACAGTATATGTTGACCCATACTACCTTATTGATATCCAAGATGGATCTAATTAAATACATATTCGAGAAGCCCTCCCTCTCTGGAAGAATAGCAAGATGGCAGATGATCCTGACTGAATACGACATTCAATACACTACCCAAAAAGCAATAAAGGGTAGTGTGCTATCCGATCACCTTGCTCATCAGGCTGTGGATGACTATCAGTCCATGAAATTCGAGTTCCCAAATGAAGACATCATGTTGGTAAACATTTGTGAAGAACCCAGACCATATGATGGACCTGAACAAGGATCCCGATGGACCTTGGTTTTTGACGGAGCTTCCAACGCACTCGGCAGCGGGAAAGGCGATGTGATCATATCCCCTGAAGGATGTCATACTCCCTTCACTATTGGGCTGTGTTTCAACTGTACCAATAATATGGCAGAATATGAAGCATATATTATGGGTCTCAAAGCTGCCATAGATTTGGGAATCAAGTCCTTAAGTGTATTTGGAGATTCAGCCTTAGTCATCAGTTATATCAAAGGAGAATGGGACACGAAGCATCCTAATCTAATCCCTTACAAAGAACATGTGTTGACATTAATCCCACATTTTGAGGAAATTACCTTTGAACATTTTCCACGGGAGGAAAATCAACTAGCGGGCGCGCTAGCCACTATGTCATCCATGTTCAAAATCAAGTGGGATAATGAGGCTCCTCAGATCACCATTAAGAGGATGGACGAACCATATAATTGTCACGAGATTGATAATGAAGAAGTAGTGGACAAGCCTTGGTTCCATGAAATTAAGAGGTATCTCAAGGCCTAAGAGTATCTGGAGGTAGCTTCAGTCAATGATAAGAAGTTCTTGAGAAGGTTTTCTTCTAAATTCTTCCTCAGTAACGGAATCCTCTATAAGCGCAGCCACGACTCTACTTTGCTTCGTTACATAGACCAGAGTGAGGCAGAAAAGATCATGGCTAACTTACACGAAGGTACCTTTGGCACTCATTCTAGAGGACACACGATGGCTAAAAAGATCCTACGAGCAGGATACTAATGGTCCACCATGGAAGCGGATTGTTTTCAACATTCACGAACTTGTCACAAGTTCCAGATCTATGCTGACAAAGTACATGTGCCTATGGTTCCTCTAAACCTCTTGACTGCTCCTTGGACCATTGCAATGTGGGGCATTGACATGATTGGAGAGATCAAACCCACAGCTTCTAATGGACACCGCTTCATCTTGGTTTCCATTGATTACTTCACAAAGTGGGTCGAGGCAGCTTCATTCGCTTCTGTTACCAAGAACGTGTGGCCCGATTCATCAAATATAACCTTATCTGTCGGTATGGTATCCCGGAGAGAATCATCACAGATAATGGTACCAATCTCAACAATACTATGATTACCGCACTATGCGCGCAATTCAAAATCCAACATCATAACTCTTCTCCTTACCGACCGAAGATGAATAGCATTGTAGAAGACGCTAATAAAAACATCAAGAATATCATACAAAAAATGATAGTGACCTATAAGGACTGGCATGAGATGTTACCATTTACTCTCCATGGTTACCGTACCACGGCGCACACATCAATAGGGGAAACTCCTTTCTCTTTGGTATACGGCATGGAAGTTGTCCTACCAATTGAAGTCTAAATACCTTCTCTGAGAATCATAAAATATGAAGGGTTGAATGAAGATGAATGGATTCAAACTCAACTTGACCAGATAAACTTGATTGATGAGAAGAGGCTTACGGCTGTCTGTCATGGCCAGATGTACCAAAAGTGTATGATCAAAGCTTTTAACAAGAAGGTCAAATGTTAGGTATATCGGGTTGGTGACTTGGTGTTGTACCCCAAAATTTGCCCTCCCATAATCTTCAAAGTTATGACAAGCAAATGGTTCAAAGTCTACTCAAGGGCTACACAGTCAACCATCCTCCTAAGCCAGTCAAACTAGGGTTTTGGTTCTTGCAAGGAAGTTGAAGTTTTCAAGGGCTCAATCAAGTCTCCCATGCCTATAAACATTGTCAAGCACCTACATGTCAAGTTTCAAGGCTCACAAGGTCAAGTTGCACAGTCAAAAACCCTAATTGCTCAACAGTCAACTGTAGGGGCAAAATGGTCATTTGGCAGTCAACAGTCAAAATTTTTGGTCAACATCTTATTTTGAAGCCACAAACATCATTTGATCAATGCTTGATCATGATTCTCAAAGTTTGGCTCAAAAAGTCTCAAGATGCAAAAGTTTCTATTTTTGGACAGTTGAAAAGTCAACTGTAACTTGACCAAGGCATAACATTTTCATGGTTCATCAGAAAAATTCCATCAAATGCTCATCTTGAAGGGGAAGACATTTCCTACAACTCATCTTCACATTCCAAGTCCAATAAATGCTCTCACAAAAAGTTATCAATTTCAACATTATAGGTCATTTTCAAAAGTCAACAAAAAGGGACTTTAAGTTAAAGACTATAACTTGAGATTGGTAAATCAAAATGACATGGGACCAAAGACATTGGTTATAGGACTTCAAGACATTTCCAAAATATCCAATAACATGATCAAGGCTTAAAAATTGAGCAAGATGTGCATTGGAGAAGTTGGGAAATTTTTGTGAAATGGCCAAAATCATTTATCCTTGAAATTTCATTTTTGACAAAAGAGGCCCACTTTTTTCACTTGAATCATCTTGGCCATGCTTCCCACGTGTCCCACATTTTATTTCAAATTTTAAATTTAATTTTTTCATTTTTATTTGATTTTATTGGATTTAATTCATTTTAAATCCTTTAAAATCAAATAAAAATCAAGAAGTTTAATTAAGGGGGATATTTGGTCTTAACTAGCTTTGAATCATCATTATGCAACATCCCAATTTCGTTTCAAGGCCTAATCAAGCAAGAATTCAAGATTGGTGCAAAAATGGAAAGTTGGTTAAGGGAGTTTATATCAAAATCTTAAGCTTGAATGCATGGTATTATGGGCCTTAATACTGATTGGAATCACTTACATAACCTAGATACAAACCATCACAAGGCATTGGAAACGAGAGAGGGAGGCAGCCAAGAGAAATTTCTTTTCAAAATTCCAAAGAATTGCACCAAGATCGAATTCAAGAGCTCAACCATCCACAAGACTTCCCACCCATCCCATCGTGATCTATAGGTAAAACAAGGTATAAACACACTCTTTTCACATAACCATGCAAGCTAAAACTGTAGATACATGAACATACACTTTGCAAAATTTCCATAGATCGAACTTTCACTTATGGCTTGATTTAATCCCTACTGACCATACCTTTGAGTTCCAGTGGATGTTTAGAGCAGGTCTGGGCTATCGCTTGGGATTTTTGATGGCCAAAACGTAAACCTCCATGGCTAGGGTTCGGATCACTTGGAGTTTTGTTTTGGTAGGGTCAGGCAGCATTAAACCATGAAAACATCACCATGAGGATCGCCATTCGCTAATGACTTGATCTGGCTATTTTTTTTGCTTCATTTTTACTGTTTTCGCAGGTTTTAGAATCACCCCCCGCCGGAGAAGACGACCGGAGCATTGCTCCGGCGTCGTTGACTTGGCTTGGCTCAGTTTGACGCAAGCGTGGCCTTTTCACGTGTTTTGATTGGCCCTTCAAGATGCAGACTCAATTACTTAATGCTGATTGGGCTAGTGGATTCCATGTGCTTCCATTTTCAATCCATACCATGCGCTTGTGAGATCCAGCCGTCAGATTGCTCCCTGATCCAAATCCAACGTCTCACGTGAATCCCTCCATCGTGGGCGTTAGTCAAAGCAGGCATATGGAATTGGAGAAAGTCAAAGGAGGCCTTAAGCGTTTGGGCTCAGCTTTGCCATCCACACCCCCCTTTTGCTACAAAAAACAGGCCCATTTCCTTTTTCCCTTGAATTTTTTTTCTTTTCTATTTTATTTCAATTTATTTAATTTGCTTTTTATTAACAAAAATTAATTTTCTTTTTATTTCAAAAATCACAAAATATTCTTACCCAAATAAATTTTAGACTTTTCTTTTTTTTCTAAATTTAATTAATTAATTAGGAAACTCTAAATTATTTTTTTTTGTAATATTAAAATTGATTAGACTTAGTTACTAAATACTAATTTAATTAGTTTTACTTCTTAAAATAATATAAAAAACAAAAACATGCCATAATTTATTTTAATTATTTAATTTATTAACTTAATTCAGTTCTTTAATTTAGGCTTAATTTCCTTCTTAATTTTAAAACTCAAAAATACAAAAAAAAAAAATTATTCTGTCATTAAATTAATTCAATTTAATATAAAAACCCAAAAAAGATCAGAAATCACAAAAAATGAAAAAAAAATGTTTTATTTAATTTAATCCATTAATAGTTTCATTTTTGTAAATAAATTTCATAATTAATTTTAGTTTTAATATTAGGTTTTAACTTTAATGCATTTATTTTAATAAATTAAAAATAATTTAGAACTAGAGTTATTTAACTTTTAATTCCAACTTAATTTTCTTTAATTCCATAAATCCAAAAACATCCAAAAAAAAATAAGTTATTTCTTTTGTTTAATTTAATTAATTTAATAATTTCAATGTAATTTCTTTAAAGGGTCCAACGCCCTCGCATTCGATTATAATTTCCTTTCGCGCGTTTATTTTGTTTCTTTCATGAATGTAATGTATTTGCCCCAAAGTCCTGTAATAGTTAATTAGGCATTTACTTTCTGCATTTTATTCTAAATTGGGTCTTGGTTTGATTTGGCGATGTAGACCCGCACCTTTGTAATAGCGTAGGACCTTTATCTTTTCCGCACTTTAAATTCCCGCACCTTTTAACTGTTAAATGCATGAAAGAATGAATGCCCAAAAATAAAATCAAAACGTAGATCACCAATGCATGACAAGACAAATAATAACTGAAAATGACACACAATTCACACACCACTCCTAGGGTACGCCTCATTGTTGCCTTGCCCCTCGAAAGGTGGTCATCGAGTATAGAACGTCTTAGTAAGTCCTTATGTCCATGAACATGGCATAAAGGTAGCTTCTAAGGTATCCTACTGTTGCTCTGGTGATCACAATGTTGCCTTTCCCCTCGAAACGTGGTCGTCGAGTACAGGACGTCTTAGTGAGTCCTTATGTTCCATTGATCTAGTTGCCTCGAAACAAGTTGCCTCGAAACGGTTGCCTCGGAATAAAAAGATCAATGGCATAAGGGTAGCTTCTAAGGTATCTTACTATTGCTCGGTGACCACACTGTCCCTAACTCTCGAATTGACCCGAACACCTCCAACGGTGGTGCTACCTACCTCTCAATGGTGGGATAGCACTACCTAAAGGACATTTACACAGACTAATTCCTTAGGGTAGGTAGATGACTCGTAGATACTTGCTCTAATTCAAAACAAATCAAAAACTTCTTTTCACACCAACACTTTGCAAAAAGATTTCAAAAACAATTTTTCAAACACTCTTGAGGACTGATACAAGAGTCGAACTGAAATTTTAATTTCAAACCCACTCACATTTTTAAAGCAAACATTTTGAAAACATAAGAGCAAGTATCTAAGACCCCATGGATAACCATGGATAGAAAGGGTGCTAACACCTTCCCTTTCTATAAATCTACCTCCCGAACCGAGAAACTATCTCATAAGGAATTTTGCTGTGCTTTTGTCCTGTCCATGTTGGAGAAAATAAAAGACGGTGGCGACTCTTGCTTCCGCGACATTTCGCGAACCAGCGTTAAACAATCAGTTCTAAATCCACCGATCACAGAACTGGCGACTCTGCTGGGGATGTTTTTAAAGTGAGGTGTACCTTAGGACTAAGATCACTGTGTTTTCAATTGTCTGAATTGTTTGCTTTATTATTGTGGGTACTGTCTTGGGAGTTCTATAGATCCTAACCCGGATCTGGGGATACCTTCTTAGAAAGTAGCAACAAGGTTGTGAGGGAACTGTGCGGGGTATACCGACATGGTTGAAGCAGTCTGCTACGTTGATGTGGCACTTTGGTGTGTACCGGTAACCCTTGAGTTCAGTCAAGGAGAGTATGGGGCCTCCGCGTGGTGTCGTGAAGCATCAACAGACCTTAGGAACCTTAATTGAACCATCTTGGCCTCTTTAGGGTAGTGAGATAACTACTTTGGTGTAGTCCGAAGTCGGTTGATACTCGATACTACACTCAGTTGAGGGTTGTTTTCTTGGGATATTTTGATCGCCAGTCAGTGGCTAAATCGAAACGATGAACAATGAAAGCAATCCAATGATATTGAGATCCTTAGAACCCGGTTACTTTGATAGGACAGGTTTGAGCCCACCAACTTCAAGAGGGTAGTACCCCTAACTTCGTGCTAGCCTAAACTCTAAGGGCTGTGGTGTGACTTGTGTGCCTTATCATGTTTGCTTTTTGTGAATACTTGTGGTATGCCCTTATCATAGCATCATAACATCATACAGCATCATATGCATCCACTAACCATTTCAGAGGTTCGAATCTTCATCTTTGTTCTTGTTTTGTAGGACATGGAAACTATTCGCAGAAAGACAATTCAGATCAACCTTGTAAGGGTCCCTCCTCAGCTTAAGGAGCTTACATCCAGGATTCCCGAGAACTCGTCATTCAGTGAAAGGCATGGTAGACTCATCAGCCTGGTCAATACCAATATTGAGGAAGAGATGGTAAAGGTCCTCTTCCAGTTCTTTGACCCTCTGCATCACTGTTTTACTTTCCCGGATTATCAGCTGGTGCCTACTTTAGAAGAGTTTTCCCAGCTTCTGAAGATTCCCATTCTCAATCAACTACCCTACAATGGTACGGAAAGGGAACCAAAACTTGAAGAAGTAGCTAAAGCATTATGCCTACAACCATCTGACATCAAGGGGCATTGGGAAGCCAGAAATGGTATCAAAGGGTTCTTGGCAAAGTTTATGTTTGAGAAGGCCCAAGAGTGTTGGAATTCCCTTGACCTACAAGCCTTTGAAGAAGTTGTAGCCCTCCTTGTCTATGGGTTGGTGTTGTTCCCTAAGCCAGATCAGCTTATAGATATCAGTGCTGTCAAGGTCTTCATGTCCAGGAATCCTATACCTACGTTGCTGGGGGACATCCTTCACTCATGTTACACTCGAACCATGAGAAAAAGGGGTGTTCTTATGTGCTGCACTCCCCTCCTGGGAAGGTGGTTTATTTCGCACCTTCCACAATCAGTTTTGAAGAACGAGCAGGGTTTGAGGTGGTCACAACGATTGATGACTCTTACACATGCAGATATACATTGGTGCTCTCGGTCCAGAGAGGATGTCACTATCATTGATCGTTGCGGGGAGTACCCTAATGTTCCTTTACTTGGAATCAGAGGAGGTATTACTTACAACCCGTGTCTGGCTTGGAGACAGTTTGGTTATGCTCGGAGGGACGGCCCACATGACATGTTAATTCCTGACATAGTTTTTGACTTCGACAACGATGCACAAGGACTTCGCCAGAAATTTATCAGAGCTTGGAGGATGCCCAGCAAGATAGACAGCAAGACCCTGAGGCACCGGAACTCCATCCCATTGGAGCCTTATCTCAAGTGGGTACGAGCCCGCTCCCAGAAGCTGGTGATGCCATATCCTCATGTTCTCCCCATGATCAAAGAGCCAGACTTGCAAGGAGAGGTGTCCTACACCATTCAACATCCTGACATGCCCACGTCCTGGGAAGAGATGCAGAAGAGCTGGATCCAGCTTAAGGAAGAACGGAATTATATGGAGACCAGTCTACATGCTAGTGAGAAGAAGGTCCTGGAGCTCACCCGCCTACTGCACGAGGAAAGGAATCTCAATACCTATATTGCTCCGAAGAGGATGCGTAGTGTCTCTTGGGATTGATCTGCTTTGTAATGTTTGCCCATGAGGCTTTGATGTATCAAACAATTATTTCCTTAATGATAACGTGTGTTCCTTTTTGTCTACAACAAATTTGAATTTTCGAACCCTTGAATGCATTGCATAAACACATATCATTCATCATGTGCATAGCAGGTACTCTTCTTTTCAGGTTGCTTACTGTTCTTCGCTGTTTATTTCAGCATCATGAACCCTGAATCATCAACCGAGATGTCTATCAAGGCCCTTCAAGCGCAGAACGCACAATTTCAGGAGCTGATCATGGGTTTGGCTCAAGGTCAACAAGAGCTGAAGGCTATGCTCCTGAAGAAGAATAAGAAGAAGAAGAGGACTGTGCTATTCAACACTGGGCGCAGGCTCGGGAATACTTTGCAAAATGAAGCTGAGAGGACTACTCCATCTGTGGGGGAAGGTAGTCACCAAGAAAGGGAGGTCCCTACTCCTGTGATCTCTGATACTGAGACAGACTTCAACGACGAACAGTACCCTCCTGCTGAGGACCGGTACAAGCAGCTGGAGGACAGATTAAATTCTATGGAAATTCAACGCGTGCCTGGACTGGATTTCGGAGAATTGGGGTTATCTACTGGGGTGGTGATCCCACACAAGTTCAAGGCGCCTGCCTTTGTGAAATATGACGGGGCTTCCTGTCCCAAGATGCACCTCCGTTCTTATGTAAGGAAGATCCAGCCTTACACAGCAGACAGGAACTTATGGATCCACTTCTTCCAGGAGAGTCTTTCAGGGACTCACCTCGAATGGTTCTATTAGCTGGATGGGACCAACATTCGTAACTGGAAGGATCTGGCCACTGCTTTTTACAAGAAGTATCAATATAATTCCGACCTCGCTCCTACGCGTACCCAACTCCAGGGTATGTCGTTAGGATCGGGTGAAGGTTTTAAGGAGTACGCACAGAAATGGAGAGATCTGGCTGGCAGGGTGCAGCCACCATTGACGGACCGGGAACTGGTGGATATGTTCTTGGGGACCCTTTCTGGTCCGTTTTTCAATCATCTCATTGGTAATTCCTCTGCTGGGTTTACTGATCTGATCCTGACTTGTGAGAGGATCGAGGCTGGTATAAAATCAGGGAAGATACAGAAGGTTGCCTCCTCAAATGCTGAAAAGAAGCCCTTCAAGAAAGAGGCTAGTGCTGTGTATGGCCCAAGAAGGCAAAACAAACCTGAACACCGCCAAGCTGTCAACGCGGTGGTTATTTCTAAGCCCGCTGCTGCTCCACAACAGTACAACCAACCCAGAGCTGAGAGGCCCAAACAGCAATATACTCGGCTCAGCATGACTCTCTCTCAGATCCTGTCGCAACTGCTATCAACCAACTTGGTGACTGTTAGAGAGGCCCCGAAGGTTGTGAATACTACATCCCCCAAGTTTAATCCAAACGCCCGATGTGCTTATCACTCCGATAGCCAGGGGCATTCTACTGATGACTGCTGAGCCCTGAAGAATAAGGTTCAGGACCTTATTGATGCCAAGGAGATACAGTTCGAGGCGCCCGAGAGGCCAAATGTTGTGACCGCTCCCATGCCCCAGCATGGAGTGAATGATGTTGAGGAGGATTTGTATGTAGCTTCTGTGGATGATGTTGCTACTCCGCTGCTGACTGTCAAGAGGAACCTGTTGCTAGCCGGTTTATTTCCGGGATGTAGCAAAGGTTGCCCTCTATGTGTTGCTTCCCCTGCTGGTTGCTCTTTGCTGAAATCAGGCGTCCAAAACCTGATGGATAGTAAAGAGATTTTGTTCAAAAAGACTGCTGTTCCTGCTGCCCCTGTTGAAGAAGTTTCAATTGTTACCATTTTCAACAACCCTTCCAAGGCTCCTTCAAAGAAGCCTGTCCAAATTTTGCCTGTTCACAAGATTGCTCCCATCACCATTACAGTTCCGAGGCCCATCCCCTACAAGTCTGACAAGGCTGTCCCATGGCACTATGGGGCAGATGTTTATGTTCTGGGAGTGAAACAAGAGTACAACACTGATACTGGTGTCACCAACATCACTGGGCCTGCTAAGGTCACTCGTAGTGGAAGACTGTTCTCACCAGACATTGCTCCTCCGGTAATTCAGAGGCCTTTGATCATCACACCTGCCAGTGTGCATGTCTCTTCCCCTGATCAAGTTTCCACCCCTGTTGCCGAGTCATCTGATGCTCGTGGCAAGGGGATTGTTGCTGATGTGCCTGCCCGGACGGAGGCACCAAAGACCATTGTTGAGGCTTCCAAACAGGAGATGGAAGAGATCCTCAAGATAATAAAGAAAAGTGATTTCAACGTTGTCGAACAGCTGGGGCACACCCCCTCCAAAATCTCCATGTTGTCACTGCTGTGTTCAGAGGCCCATGCCAAGGCCCTGATTGCTTTCTTAAAGATGGCCCACGTACCCCAAGAGACGTCTGCTGATCAGTTCACCGACTGTGTGGCCAACCTAACTACTGACAATGGTATGGGTTTCTCTGATGCCGATCTGACAGCCAAAGGGAAGAACCATAATGATGCCCTGCATGTCTCCATTGAATGCATGGGCACTACTCTTTCTCATGTGCTGGTTGACACTGGTTCTTCATTAAACGTGCTACCCAAGAAGGCTCTGGACAGGCTGGACTGTGAGGGTCTAAAGCTCAAACCAAGTAACATTATTGTCCGGGCCTTTGACGGGTCCAAAAGGATGGTACATGGTAAGGTTGACATCCCAATCAGGGTTGGGTCACAGGTCTTTGATTCAAAATTCTATGTGATGGACATCCGTCCATCCTATTCTTGTTTGCTGGGTCGCCCGTGGATCCACAAGGCTGGAGCTGTGACCTCCACGTTGCATCAGAAACTCAAGTACCCGGTCAGGGGGAAGATTGTAACAGTGCAAGGGGAAGAGGAACACATGGTCAGCCACCTCAACCCCTTCAGGTACGTGGAAATGGATGGGGAGTTCATTGAGACTCCCTTTCAACATTTTGAAGAGGTGCCACAAACATTGGCAGCAGCAGAAGAAGTGGTTGAAGAGGTTTCTCCTTTGAAGATGGCCTCCTTAAAGGACGCCCGGGCTGTGATTGAAAAAGGTGAATGTGCAAACTGGGGCAAGCTCCCTGATTTTACTCCTAAGACTAACAAGTTTGGGCTGGGTTTCACTGCAGAGGCTCAGAAGGTTGTGCGTAAGGCAAGGATTGGAAGACCTCCTGTGCTCATCACCAATCCAGGAGTGAATGCTGTTGGGGATGAAGACGAAGTGGAAGAGTCAGAGTTTGATAGCTGGATCTACCCGACGACCGATGGTGGATTGACCAATTGGACTGCTAAAGACTTTACACCCATAACTTTTGTCACCCAGTAATGAACTTCTTTGTTTTGGATTTGTAAAAACAATAATTTGAAACTGTATGGCCCGGTGTCTTACCCGGGGCACCGTGGTCTTATTTATGAGGGCTTTTGTTTGTCACTGTCATATATCATAAATAAAAGCATTGGACGTTTTTCACATTTCAAATCTTGCGCTCCTTTTCTTTCTTTCTTTACATATATTGCAAAACAGCTGTATTTACACACACTCACTCGTACAGGTTTCAATCCACTCTGGATCTCACTGGTAACGACTCTGCTACTGCCAGTTATGACTTCAAAAATCCGATCAACTTAGCCGAAGACGAAGGTGAAGATGATTGCGAAGTGCCTGGCGAACTTGCAAGACTGTTACAACAGGAAGAGAGGGCAATTCAACCACATGAAGAGCCAGTGGAAACGATAAATCTGGGTACTGAGACGGACAGAAAGGAAGTTAAGATTGGTGC
This sequence comes from Vicia faba, assembly GCA_948472305.1. Classification (NCBI taxonomy): domain Eukaryota; kingdom Viridiplantae; phylum Streptophyta; class Magnoliopsida; order Fabales; family Fabaceae; genus Vicia; species Vicia faba. The sequence goes on along the minus strand of OX451736.1, from coordinate 507,291,496 downwards.
CAACCTAGAGCTCAGCGTGAAGCAACAGTTGACTCAGATGTTACAGGATTATGTGGAGATATTTGCCTGGTCCTACGAAGACATGCCTGGGTTAGATACTGATATCGTGGTCCATCATCTGCCTACCAAGGAAGACTGTCCTCCAGTTAAGCAAAAGGTCCGCCGTATGCGTCCAGAGATGTCTGAAAAGATCAAAGCCGAGGTTATGAAACAGTTTGATGTAGGGTTTCTTGCAGTGACTTCTTACCCTCAGTGGGTTGCTAATGTGGTGCCGGTGCCGAAGAAGGATGGTAAGGTCAGAATGTGTGTTGATTACAGGGATCTGAACAGGGCCAGCCCCAAAGATGACTTCCCTCTACCTCACATTGATGTCCTTGTTGACAATACTGCTCAGCACAAGGTGTTCTCCTTCATGGATGGCTTTTCAGGTTATAATCAGATCAAGATGGCACCTGAAGACATGGAGAAGACTACCTTTGTCACTCAGTGGGGCACCTTCTGCTACAAGGTCATGCCATTCGGGTTGAAAAACGCTGGGGCAACATACCAACGTGCCATGGTTGCTTTATTTCATGACATGATCCATCATGAGATAGAAGTGTATGTTGACGACATGATCGCAAGGTCCCAAACTGAGGAAGAACACCTTGATCATCTGCAGAAATTGTTTGACCGTCTGAAGTTGTACAAGCTGAGGTTGAACCCGAACAAGTGTACCTTCGGGGTAAGATCTGGAAAGTTGCTAGGCTTCGTTGTAAGTGACAAGGGTATTCAAGTGGACCCTGCCAAGGTTAAAGCCATTCAAGAGATGCCAGTTCCTAAAACAGCGAAAGAGGTCAGAGGCTTTCTAGGACGCCTGAATTACATTGCTCGATTCATCTCGCACCTAACTGCTACTTGTGAACCAATCTTCAAGCTGTTGAAGAAAGATCAGGTAGTACGTTGGAATGATAAATGTCAGGCTGCTTTTGACAGAATCAAAGAGTATCTCCAAGAACCATCCATTCTTATGCCACCGGTTGAAGGGATACCTCTGATACTATACCTGACAGTACTTGACAACTCAATGGGGTGTGTGCTGGGGCAGCATGACGAGTCTGGCCGAAAAGAGCATGCCATTTATTACCTTAGCAAAAAGTTTACCGACTGTGAGACCCGATACTCACTGCTCGAGAAAACTTGCTGCACTTTGGTATGGGCTGCTCGCCGGCTGAGACAGTATATGCTGACTCACACTACCTTGTTGATCTCAAAGATGGATCCTATAAAGTACATATTTGAAAACCCTGCTCTGTCTGGGAGAATAACAAGGTGGCAAATGATCTTGACGGAATACGAAATCCAGTACACGACCCAGAAAGCCATCAAAGCAAGTGTATTGGCAGACCACTTGGCATATCAGGCAGTAGACGACTATCAGTCAATGAACTTCTAGTTTCCAGACGAGAGCATCATGATAGTGACTGATTGTGAAGTACCTGGACCGGATGAAGGACCTGAGGAAGGATCCCGATGGTCTATGCACTTTGACGGAGCCTCCAACGCTTTGGGTAACGGCATTGGCGCTGTGATCATATCCCCTCAAGGCACTCATACTCCACTCACTGCCCGGCTATGTTTCAACTGCACCAACAACATGGCGGAGTATGAGGCATGCATCATGGGTCTTCGAGCTGCGATCGACTTAAGGATCAAGTTTCTGAGTGTCTTCGGAGATTCCGCTCTCGTGATCAATCAGATCAAAGGGGAGTGGGATACGAAACATCCGAATCTTATTCCTTACAGAGAATGTGTGTTGACATTGATCCCCCATTTCACATAGATAACTTTTGAACATTTCCCAAGAGAGGAGAATCAGCTGGCGGACGCGTTAGCTACGATGTCTTCCATGTTCAAAGTCAAATGGGACAATGAGGCTCCCCGGGTCATCATCTGGAAACAGGACGAACCGGCATACTGTTGTGATCTTGAGACTGAATTGGTGACTGAGAAGCCTTGGTACCATGAGGTGAAGAGATACTTGGAAGCTCAGGAGTATCCTGAAGGTGCCTCTACCAATGATAAGAAGTTTCTAAGAAGGTTCGATGCAAAGTTCTTCCTCAGCAATGGCATTATGTACAAGCGAAATCATGATTCGACCTTACTGCGTTGTGTGGATAAGACTGAAGCAGAAAGGATCATGGCAGAGCTACATGAAGGTACCTTCGGAACACATTCCAGTGGACACACCATGGCAAAGAAAATCCTTCGGGCAGGATATTGCTGGTCCACAATGGAAGCTGATTGTTACCAACATTCTCGGACGTGTCACAAGTGCCAGATTTATGCTGATAAGGTGCATGTTCCTCCAGTTCCTCTGAATGTCTTGACAGCACCTTGGCCGTTTGCAATGTGGGGCATAGATATGATCGGTGAGATTAAACCTACGGCATCCAACGGGCATCGCTTCATCCTGGTGGCGATTGATTACTTTACAAAGTGGGTTGAAGCAGCTTCCTACGCTACAGTAACCAAGAACATTGTGGCACGGTTCATTCGGCACAACCTGATCTGTCGATACGGCGTCCCAGAAAGAATCATTACAGACAACGGTACCAATCTTAATAACAAGATGATCACTGAGCTCTGTGAACAGTTTAAGATACAGCACCACAACTCTTCGCCTTACCGACCGAAGATGAATGGGGCTGTAGAAGCAGCAAATAAGAACATTAAGAAAATCGTGCAGAAGATGACAGTGACTTATAAAGATTGGCACGAGATGTTACCGTTTGCTCTACATGGGTACCGTACCTCAGCCAGGATGTCAACCGGGGCAACTCCTTTCTCCTTGGTCTACGGTATGGAGGCAGTTTTACCGATCGAAGTGCAAATACCCTCTCTTCGGATAATGAAGGATGCAGATCTGAATGAAGATGATTGGATCCAGACACGACTTGATCAGCTAAATCTGATTGACGAAAAGAGACTTGCTGCTATTTGTCATGGTCAAACGTATCAAAAACGGATGATCAGGGCATTTAACAAAAAGGTCAGACCACAAGAATATCAAGTTGGGGATCTGGTAATCAAGCGCATCATTCTTCCTCAGAGTGATCGAAGGGGCAAATGGACCCCTACGTATGAAGGGCCATTTGTGGTTAAACATGTGTTCTCAGGAGGAGCCATGATTCTAACCAATATGGATGGTGACGACCTTCCTCACCCCGCCAATGCAGACATAGTAAAAAGATACTACGCATAATAAAGACCCGTTAGGTTGACATACCTAGGCAAAAATTAGGGCTTCCCGGCGAACCAAAAGGGTTCGGGCAAAATGAAGGGATGAAATGAAAAAAATCTGTACACCCGGCAAGTCGAAAACCTGAAAAGGCGACTTGGGCAAAAATGGGTATCCCGGTGGACTGAAAACCCAAAAGGGCGGTCCAGGAAAAAGTTAGGGATAAAGCGTAATACTATGTCTCATTGGATCACTTTGTATCCGGAATCCGGTATCAACATCAAGTTCAGACGGCATTGATCAATCAGCTTCATCTTCGGTTAGGTCATCAAGTGATGAGACGCTCAAAGATATAAAGGCGATAGCAGAGTTGGAACCCAGTGGGATTATTCTTTTCACACAGCTGTTTTATTTTCCTTTGTACAAATTTATATAAACTCTTATTCGGCGGCGTTCTCTTACTAGGACGTCAGCCTCTTGTACATAAACGCCTATTTACAGGCAATTCAAAAATCAATACAAATACACTTTTCAGTTAAAATTGCCAATTATTTTCCTTTTCTGTTTTGTTTTGTGAAGGACGTCCAAGGTTCAATTTGTGATATATGCATTTGACAATAACTGCTAACTCATAAATATTTGCATACGAAACAAAGGATTAATTACAGGTAACATTAGAAACAGGGGCAATGATGAGTGGTCTAAGCGATCTAATTGTTCTGTCCACCAAGGTATCAAGGTAGGTTCAGCCAAAGAACATAACCAATATACCTTAATTCCCCAGAGAGTAAACCAGCAAGTCAATGCACTCTCCCCAAGCTATACCATCAGCCTTAAGGAAGTTGGATTATCCCCAGCAGATCTCAACATTCCTCAGCGCAATATACGAACATTCCTAACAAGCATCCCCGGCAGTCTTGATCTAAGATTGTTCCCCGGCGGTATACAGACATCCAGCGGAGCCACTTTCCCAATACATCTCAAAAATTTCCCCAGGAGAGTCCAGTCCAGAAGTTTCCCCAGGAAAGTTCAATCCATCTCCCCAGCAGGAAGCTTATCCCCAGTAGATTCTGGAAGCTTCTTCCCCACAGAGCACGAACGCGTCTCCCGTCTTTATTCAAAGGTTATTTCCCTACCAGGATATAACTGGGTTATCCTCAGCCAAAAGCCACGGAAAGATAGTTCTCGGCGAAGTCTTCTTATCCCCAGCGAAGTCTATTAACACTTCCAACGTAACAACGGTATCCCCAGCGAAGTTACCATCAATATCCTAGCAAAGTACCTCTCTCCCCACAGAGTATTGTTCCCTAGAAAGATCGTCAGAGTACTTTTCTCCCCGCAGAGTAATCCATTCACCAAGTTTATCCCCCAACGGAGTTATCTTCTCCTACCGGTATTCTTGCAACCATCATCCCCAGCGGAAACAAAGATCTATTCTCCAACATCAGCCCAGGATATGACTCCCGGCATCCGTCAAGGATTTATTTTCCTAAGACGAAAACATACATTCCTAAACAATACATCTTCATACATTATAGCATGCATATACGCATCATGAACATACGATCTCATTCATTCTGAGAACATCTCGCCTATCATACATCATGACATCGCATACAACTAACGTTTTGTCTTTTCAGGACAAAAGTTAATACAAAGATAATTGCTATCAACTGTCGTGATTCCAGATCCGATTCTTGTATCTTGCCAGGGTGTATCTGCTGACGACTACAGTACCAGACTCGATTCCTGTATCTTGACAGGGCATGTCTGAAGAGTTCGAAGATCCGATTCCTGTATCTTGCCAGGGTGTATCTATTGACGAATACAGTACCAGACTCGATTCCTGTATCTTGACAGGGCACGTCTGAAGAGGTCGAAGATCCGATTCCTGTATCTTACCAGGGTGTATCTGTTGACAACTACAGTACCAGACTCGATTCATGTATCTTGACAGGGCACGTCTGAAGAGTTCGAAGATCCGATTCCTGTATCTTACCAGGGTGTATCTGTTAACGACTACAGTACCAGACTCGATTCCTGTATCTTGACAGGGCACGTCTGAAGAGTTCGAAGATCCGATTCCTGTATCTTGCCAGGGTGTATCTGTTGACGACTACAGTACCAGACTCGATTCCTGTATCTTGACAGGGCACGTCTGAAGAGTTCGAAGATCTGATTCCTGTATCTTGCCAGGGAGTATCTGTTGACGACTATAGTACCAGACTCGATTCCTATATCTTGACAGGGCACGTCTAAAAGAGTTCGAAGATCTGATTCCTGTATCTTGCTAGGGTGTATATGTTGACGACTACAGTACTAGACTCAATTCCTGTATCTTGACAGGGCACGTCTGAAGAGTTCGAAGATCCGATTCCTTTATCTTACCAGGGTGTATCTGTTGACGACTACAGTACCAGACTCGATTCCTGTATCTTGACAGGGCACGTCTGAAGAGTTCGAAGATCTGATTCCTGTATCTTGCCAGGGTGTATCTGTTGACGACTACAGTACCAGACTCGATTCCTGTATCTTGACAGGGCACGTTTGAAGAGTTCGAAGATCCGATTCCTGTATCTTACCAGGGTGTATCTGTTGACAACTACAGTACCAGACTCGATTCCTGTATCTTGACAAGGCACGTCTGAAGAGTTCGAAGATCCGATTCCTGTATCTTACCAGGGTGTATCTGTTGACGACTACAGTACCAGACTCGATTCCTGTATCTTGACCGGGCACGTCTGAAGAGTTCGAAGATCCGATTCCTGTATCTTGCCAGGGTGTATCTGTTGACGACTACAGTACCAGACTCGATTCCTGTATCTTGACAGGGCACGTCTGAAGAGTTCAAAGATCCGATTCCTGTATCTTACCAGGGTGTATCTGTTGACGACTACAGTACCAGACTTGATTTCTGTATCTTGACAGGGCGCGTCTGAAGAGTTCGAAGATCTGATTCCTGTATCTTGCCAGGGTGTATCTGTTGACGACTACAGTACCAGACTCGATTCCTGTATCTTGACAGGGCACGTCTGAAGAGGTTGAAGATCCGATTCCTGTATCTTGCCTGGGTGACGACTACAGTACCAGACTTGATTCCTGTATCCTGCCAGGGCACGTCTGAAGAGTTTAAAGATTCGATTCCTGCATCCAGCCAGGGCACATCTACATAAAGAGTTAAAAGATCAACTCCTGCAACAGGCCAGGTAATTTTATTTCTTTCTCAGGTACGCAAGTTCTTGCTAAGGAATCTCTTACGCGATCGACACCTAGATGGCATCTATAAGCCCATCCACATACCAACAGTTCCAAATGGCATCTATAAGCCCATCCTCCTATCCACATACCAACAGTTCCAAATGGCATCTATAAGCCCATCCTCCTATCCATATACCAACAGTTCCAAATGGCATCTATAAGCCCATCCTCCTATCCACCACCTCTCCAAATGGCATCTGTAAGCCCATTCCCGCTATCACACTACTGATACTCTACTATGTGAGTGCAAATTTTTGGGCACTCTAGTATTCAATCATCTTCCACCTTCGGATTACGAAAGGCACACCAGCCAATCTACATCCTCAGGTCTAAGAAGATTGAACAGGGGCAACTGTTGTACCCCAAAATTTTCCCTCCCATAATTTTCAAAGTTATGACAAGCAAATGGTTCAAAGTCTACTCAAGGGCTACACAGTCAACCATCCTCCTAAGCCAGTCAAACTAGGGTTTTGGTTCTTGCAAGGAAGTTGAAGTTTTCAAGGGGTCAATCAAGTCTCCCATGCCTATAAACATTGTCAAGCACCTACATGTCAAGTTTCAAGGCTCACAAGGTCAAGTTGCACAGTTAAAAACCCTAATTGCTCAACAGTCAACTGTAGGGGCAAAATGGTCATTTGGCAGTCAATAGTCAAAATTTTTGGTCAACATCTTATTTTGAAGCCACAAACATCATTTGATCAATGCTTGATCATGATTCTCAAAGTTTGGCTCAAAAAGTCTCAAGATGCAAAAGTTTCTATTTTTGGACAGTTGAAAAGTCAACTGTAACTTGACTAAGGCATAACTTTTTCATGGTTCATCAGAAAAATTCCATCCAATGCTCATCTTGAAGGGGAAGACATTTCCTACAACTCATCTTCACATTCCAAGTCCAAGAAATGCTCTCACAAAAAGTTATCAATTTCAACATTATAGGTCATTTTCAAAAGTCAACAAAAAGGGACTTTAAGTTAAAGACTATAACTTTAGATTGGTAAATCAAAATGACATGGGACCAAAGACATTGGTTAGAGGACTTCAAGTCCTTTCCAAAATGTCAAATAACATGATCAAGGCTTAAAAATTGAGCAAGATGTGCATTGGAGAAGTTGGGAAATATTTGTGAAATGGCCAAAATCATTTATCCTTGAAACTTCATTTTTGACAAAAGAGGCCCACTTTTTTCACTTGAATCAGCTTGGCCATGCTTCCCACGTGTCCCGCATTTTATTTCAAATTTTAAATTTAATTTTTTCATTTTTATTTGATTTTATTGGATTTAATTCATTTTAAATCCTTTAAAATCAAATAAAAATCCAGAAGTTTAATTAAGGGGGATATTTGGTCTTAACTAGCTTTGAATCATCATTATGCAACATCCCAATTTCGTTTCAAGGCCTAATCAAGCAAGAATTCAAGATTGGTGCAAAAATGGAAAGTTGGTTAAGGGAGTTTATATCAAAATCTTAAGCTTGAATGCATGGTATTATGGGCCTTAATACTGATTGGAATCACTTACATAACCTAGATACAAACCATCACAAGGCATTGGAAACGAGAGAGGGAGGCAGCCAAGAGAAATTTCTTTTCAAAATTCCAAAGAATTGCACCATGATCGAATTCAAGAGCTCAACCATCCACAGGACTTCCCACCCATCCCATCGTGATCTACAGGTAAAACAAGGTATAAACACACTCTTTTCACATAACCATGCAAGCTAAAACTGTAGATACATGAACATACACTTTGCAAAATTTCCATAGATCGAACTTTCACTTATGGCTTGATTTAATCCCTACTGACCATACCTTTGAGTTCCAGTGGATGTTTAGAGCAGGTCTGGGCTATCGCTTGGGATTTTTCATGGCCAAAACGTAAACCTCCATGGCTAGGGTTCGGATCACTTGGAGTTTTGTTTTGGTAGGGACAGGCAGCATTAAACCATGAAAACATCACCATGAGGATCGACATTCCCTAATGACTTGATCTGGCTATTTTTTTTGCTTCATTTTTACTGTTTTCGCAGGTTTTAGAATCACCCCCCGCCGGAGAAGACGACCGGAGCATTGCTCCGGCGTCGTTGACTTGGCTTGGCTCAGTTTGACGCAAGCGTGGCCTTTTCACGTGTTTTGATTGGCCCTTCAAGATGCAGACTAAATTACTTAATGCTGACTGGGCTAGTGGATTCCATGTGCTTCCATTTTCAATCCATACCATGCGCTTGTGAGATCCAGCCGTCAGATTGCTCCCTGATCCAAATCCAACGTCTCACGTGCATCCCTCCATCGTGGGCGTTAGTCAAAGCAGGCATATGGAATTGGAGAAAGTCAAAGGAGGCCTTCAGCGTTTGGGCTCAGCTTTGCCATCCACACCCCCCTTTTGCTACAAAAAACAGGCCCATTTCCTTTTTCCCTTGAATTTTTTTTCTTTTCTATTTTATTTCAATTTATTTAATTTGCTTTTTATTAACAAAAATTAATTTTATTTTTATTTCAAAAATCACAAAATATTCTTACCCAAATAAATTTTAGACTTTTCTTTTTTTTCTAAATTTAATTAATTAATTAGGAAACTCTAAAATTTTTTTTTGTAATATTAAAATTGATTAGACTTAGTTACTAAATACTAATTTAATTAGTTTTACTTCTTAAAATAATATAAAAAAACAAAAACATGCCATAATTTATTTTAATTATTTAATTTATTAACTTAATTTAGTTCTTTAATTTAGGCTTAATTTCCTTCTTAATTTTAAAACTCAAAAATACAAAAAAAATAATTGTTCTATCATTAAATTAATTCAATTTAATATAAAAACCCAAAAAAGATCAGAAATCACAAAAAATGAAAAAAAAAATGTTTTATTTAATTTAATCCATTAATAGTTTCATTTTTGTAAATAAATTTCATAATTAATTTTAGTTTTAATATTAGGTTTTAACTTTAATGCATTTATTTTAATAAATTAAAAATAATTTAGAACTAGAGTTATTTAACTTTTAATTCCAACTTAATTTTCTTTAATTCCATAAATCCAAAAACATCCAAAAAAAATAAGTTATTTCTTTTGTTTAATTTAATTAATTTAATAATTTCAATGTAATTTCTTTAAAGGGTCCAACGCCCTCGCATTCGATTATGATTTCCTTTCGCGCGTTTATTTTATTTCTTTCATGAATGTAATGTATTTGCCCCAAAGCCCTGTAATAGTTAATTAGGCATTTACTTTCTGCATTTTATTCTAAATCGGGTCTTGGTTTGATTTGGCGATGTAGACCCGCGCCTTTGTAATAGCGTAGGACCTTTATCTTTTCCGCACTTTAAATTCCCGCACCTTTTAACTGTTAAATGCATGAAAGAATGAATGCCCAAAAATAAAATCAAAACGTAGATCACCAATGCATGACAAGACAAATAATAACTGAAAATGACACACAATTCACACACCACTCCTAGGGTACGCCTCACTGTTGCCTTGCCCCTTGAAAGGTGGTCATCGAGTATAGGACGTCTTAGTAAGTCCTTATGTCCATGAACATGGCATAAGGGTAGCTTCTAAGATATCCTACTGTTGCTCTAGTGATCACACTGTTGCCTTGCCCCTCGAAACGTGGTCGTCGAGTACAGGACGTCTTAGTGAGTCCTTATGTTCCATTGATCTAGTTGCCTCGAAACAAGTTGCCTCGAAACGGTTGCCTCGGAATAAAAATATCAATGGCATAAGGGTAGCTTCTAAGGTATCTTACTATTGCTCGGTGACCACACTGTCCCTAACTCTCGAATTGACCCGAACACCTCCAACGATGGTGCTACCTACCTCTCAATGGTGGGATAGCACTACCTAAAGGACATTTACACAGACTAATTCCTTAGGGTAGGTAGATGACTCGTAGATAATTGCTCTAATTCAAAACAAATCAAAAACTTCTTTTCACACCAACACTTTGCAAAAAGATTTCAAAAACAATTTTTCAAACACTCTTGAGGACTGATACAAGAGTCGAACTGAAATTTTAAAACAGAACTTTTTCAAACCCACTCACATTTTTAAAGCAAACATTTTGAAAACATAAGATCAAGTATCTAAGAGCCCATGGATAACCATGGATAGAAAGGGTGCTAACACCTTCCCTTTCTATAAATCTACCTCCCGAACCGAGAAACTATCTCATAAGGAATTTTGCTGTGCTTTTGTCCTGTCCATGTTGGAGAAAATAAAAGACGGTGGCGACTCTTGCTTCCACGACATTTCGCGAACCAGCATTAAACAGTCAGTTCTAAATCCACCGATCACACTTGGTAATCAAGCGTATCATATTGCCACAAGGTGATCCCAGGGGAAAATGGAATCCTACATATGAAGGACCATTTGTGATCAAAAACATATTTTCTGGTGGAGCAATGACCTTAACCACTATGGATGGCGACGACCTTCCGCACCCTGTAAACGCGGACATAGTTAAAAGATACTACGCGTGAGAAAAGACCCGCTAGGTCGATTGACCTAGGAAAAAATTAGGGCATCCCGGCGAACCAAAAGGGTTCGGGCAAAAATTAGGGATAAAATACAAAAAAAAATTGTACACCTGGCAAGCTGAAAACCTGAAAGAGCAGCTTGGGAAAAAAAGGGTATCCCGGTGGACTGAAAACCCGAAAGGGCGGTCCAGGCAAAAGTTAGGGAATGAAAGCGTATGACTATGTCCCGTTGGATCACCTTACAGACAACCTTCAGTATCGACTGACAAACTCAAACGGTTCTAATCAATCCAATCAGGTTCGGACAAAGCAGCAAGTGGATGAGACGCTCAGAGACATGAAGGCTATAGCAGAGTGGGAACCCCATGGGATTATTTCACAGACCTATCTTTTCTTTTTATAATTTTTCATTTTCCACGACGACATTCTCTTACTAGGATGTTCGTCTCTTTGTACAAAAATACTTATTCAAGTTAATACAAAAATATTCCTTTAAAAGTGCAAAACTATCTGTTTTTTCTTTTATTTTCCTGATTTATTTACAAAAACGTCCAATGATTATTTTTGAACATTTACATTTGAATATGATTAACTATTTACAAATGAGCGCAAAAAAAGGAGGGGAACAGAAAATAGAAAGACAATTACTAATGGCTTTAGGGAATAGGATAATATTTGTAGGCCATTCCATAAAATCCCCGAAGGTACTTTCTCCAGCAAGAACGGAAGTAAGGACATCCTACTACAGGATCACTAATGTATCTTCAGTATGAAGCCTAATGGTATCAGGTGCTCTCACATCCCCGACAGAGCAAAGCTTCCAGTTACCGCTCCAAAGATTCCCCAGTGAAAGTCACCCAGCTTCTTATGATTCCCCAGCAGGATCTCACGAAGTCCACGAGAAATGCACAGCGTTTCCCTTCCCCAACAGAGTTTATTTCTCTAATGGAAACTCATCCATCAATGCTTCAACTTCAAAATACGAAGACTTACACTCCTCATTTCCAGCAGTACTCGGGGATTTATTTTTCCCAAGTCCATCAACACTACGGCAGAACAATTAATATGTTCATACATTGCATTCATACGTCATAGCATTGACAACACAAATATATATAGCGCAATATCATGCCATGCATTTCATATATCATGGCATCACATACAACTAACTATTCACCTTTTCAAAACAGATCAATCAACAGAAAATTATCATCAACAAATTTCCGATAGGACAACTATTTGTGGATAAATCGATTACAGATCAATTCCCGAGAAAGGATTAGTTGACCATCTACATAACAGATATTTCCTTTAGACCTCTGCTGGTTCAGTTTAAACCTCTCAACGGCTTATACTGATTCTTTTCCACAGATATTTTCTCTAGTTCAGGTAAATCGCTCCAAGATTTATTCTGATTCTTCTCTAGACCCCTGCTGGTTCAGTTTAAATCTCTCAACCGTTTATCCTAATTCTTTCCCGCAGACATCTTCTTTGGTTCAGATAAATTGCTCCAAGATTTATTCTGATTCTTCTCCAGACCCCTGCTGGTTCAGTTTAAATCTCTCAACAATTTAACCTGATTCTTTCCTGCAGACATCTTCTCTGGTTCAATTGGTCGCTTCAAGATTTATTCTGATTCTTCTCCAGACCCCTGCTGGTTCAGTTTAAATCTCTCAACGGTTTATCCTGATTCTTTCCCGCGGACATCTTCTCTGGTTCAGATAAGTCGCTATAAGATTTATTTTGATTCTTTTCTAGACCCCTGCTGGTTTAGTTTAAATCTCTCAATGGTTTATCATGATTCTTTCCTAGTAGACACTTTCTCTAGTTCAGATAAATCGCTCAAAGACCTGTTCTGATTCTCTCCAGTTAAAGAATACCCAAGGCTTCTTTTGGTTCAGTTTAAACCTCTCAACAGTTTATCCTGATACTTTCCAAATATACATTTTCTCTGGTTCAGATAAATCGCTCCAAGATTTATTCTGATTCTTTCCAGTCAAATAACATGCAAGACTTATGCTAGTTCCAGTTTAAATCGACCAAAGGTTTATTCTGATTCTTTTCCAGTTGAAGTCAATTTCAGACTTAGTCTAATTTCTGTCAACAAGCACCTTTAAATGACATCTATAAGCCAATCTCTGACAACTCTCCATCATTTCTTCAAATATCATCTTTAAGCCCATTCCCTATACAACCAACCAACACATCACCGAGTGCAAATTTCTGGGCACTCTAGTGTTCAATAATCTTCCACTTTCAAGCTACGAACGACAAACATGTCGATCTCACTTTTCAAGTTTAAGAAGATTGAACAAGGGCAACTGTTGTACCCCAAAATTTTCCCTCCCGTTTTTTATGCAATATACTATCATAGGGTTTCTCGAATACTCAATTTGGCTTAAAAGTTGATCAGACAGATTCTCTTCCTAGGCAGTATGGAAACAATTAGGGTTTTTTATTTCCCAAAGAAAATTGAGTCTCCAAGGTTTCAAATGGTCTTCATAGATCTTCATGTCTTCTCAAGGATGTTCGTGCCAAGTTTCAAACCTCACATTGTAAGTTTTCTCATTCAATGGTTCAGATGATTGAAAACGACTCTGTTGACCCAAAAGTTGACCTTTTCAAGATCAAGTTTAAACAATTGTAACTTCTTAATTATTCGATACTTTTGAGCGGTTCTTTTTGCGTATGACTCTCTTTGACGTCATCTCCAATTTATCTTCACAAATTAAGAACTGATTACGTGCGGAAGATCACCAAAATTCGAATACTTTAGAGGTCGCTTCATGAAATTTGACCTAATCTTAAATAATTGTTGCCTAACTTCCAAGAATCGTAATTTCCTCAATTTTCAAGATTTGGAGACGATTATTTCTGCATATTGTCATAAGTGATGTCGTTTACGAGTTTATCTTCAAAGATAAAAGGAAAATTATGTTTGGAAGACTTTGAAAGTTATCAAATCATCACAGGTCATTTGCTTGATTTCGAATGTTCTTAACTCCTAATTTCAATTCATGCTGCAATTATTTTCTCAGGACTATGATTCTCATGTTGAAGTTGTTAATTTTATAAGATTGATGAATACTCTTAAAGCATATGTTTTGTCATCAAGAGATTGAATTCAGGTTTGGCAATGAAGTTCCATTTGAATCGAGCATGGCATACGAGTTTCATTTTGAGTGCAAGTTTCATGGAATCAAGAGGGTATACAATGTTCAAAACATATCCAATATTATCAAACAAACTTCACTCAATACATGTTCGAAATCGTGTTGATTCACTTATGTGTCAATCCCTTCAAGCTTTTGAGACCAATGAGTTTACACAAGGAAATTTCGAGTTTCTATCTCGCAAATCATTCAAAGTTGTTACATTACTACAAGAGATTTACAAAATTCGAGTTCCACCAATTTATGTTACAAAGTTACAAGTTATAATACAAACTACAAGTGTTTTGTTTACAAAAAAAAGGAAAATACTGCTTCTTCAATTTTCTCTTGTTTCATCTTCAAGAAAATCATCCACTCCTCGCCATGGATTTTTCGCCTTTTAACCTCGCTTGCCACCCAATTGCTCGTACATGTAACAAAAGAAAGAAAAATTAGAAAACAATCAACATGTGAAAAATTCAAGCAAGAATGATTTGTTAAACAAGAAAGCTCATCATTAGGATTTGCATTTGGAATCAGAACTAAAAGGTTTTGTTTTTAATCATGGACTATATCCTAATTTCGCAAATCACAAAAAGTTTGATCTTTTTGGTTCACAAAAGGGAATAGAAATTCGCAAATCTTTTCCTACTGCAAAAGCAAAATTGAATCTGCCAAGCACAAAAACAGATGCAGCAAAGCACCAAGTCAGCAACAAACCAGCGCAACAACAGCAGCCTAAACAACAGCAAGGCAGCAACATAGCAAGCAACAACAAGCCAAAATTGTAACACAAAGGCAGGCTGCTAAAGCATCCAACAGCAGCATATAGTAGCAGAACAGCAAGCAAGCAGCTGCTGTAAACAAAAGACAAACTTGCAGCCAAGCTGCCAAGCACATCAACACAAAACAACAAGCGCAATAGCCAAAACAAATCAAAATCATCCAATATAAAAACAGCTAGCACTAGTTCATGGCCAAAGACCTTATGTCATCATTTCCTTAAATGGTAATTCCTTCAGAAATCATGTAAAAAAGCACAATTGTTTTACATCATAGAAAGATGAAGAGGGAAAGAGAAAGAGACAGAAGGATATAACCTAGCATAAAACAACCCAAAACATGTAAACAAAAAAACCAGCCTGCAATGCTGCACTACAAAATAACCCTATATCATTCGAAAGTTCTGCTCCATATATTGTCAAACCTATTATTGCCCTGTCCAAACAGCCCAAGGTTTGCAGATAATTAGCAATACGAAAACTACAGTAAAAAGGCGATAAAACAGTATGCCAAATCTGTTCAAATGCAATAACTTTTCCCTCCCAGTTTTACTCCACTTTCCTAAATAAGAGAGATTGCTGATATGATGAAAAAGAGGATACACAAGATCAATTGTTACAAAACAAACTCAAGGGACAAAAATTAAAAAAAAAATCACAAAAAAGAAAATCAGAGATAGAAAATCAGAAGAGAAAAAGTATTGAAACACTGTTTAATTTTCTTCAGCTTCCTCCAAACGCATCACAATAGAAACAACTCACAAGCTTGCTCAATTCACTGCAAATTCACAAACCTGCAATCTCACGGTTCAACATTACACTTCAACTCCAACAACATCACTGACACCGATAACTCAGAAGAAAGGATTTCTTATACTAACCTCTTTGAAGCCCATTGGAGGGACTCGGATAGGTAAATCCTTTCACCTTTTTTCCATCTCCTTGTGTGTATTTTTTTGAGTTGATTGTAATGAGATGAGTTGTGTTGTTGTTTATTGTTGTTATTATCTTTCACTTTAGCCTTAGAAACTGTGTAGGTGTTGTTGATTTGCAGAGAACTGAAAACCATTAGATTATTGTTGTTGTCGGATTAGATAGAGCAGAGGCCGGTTTTGTTGTTAACTGAAGGTGATGTTCATATTGTTGAATTTCACGATTTAGAAATAGGGGAATGTGAAAAAGATGAAGTAAACTGTGAGAAATTTACAAAGGAAATATTTTCACATATTTATGTTGTTGTTGCTGTTAGTTTGTTTTAATGAATAAGGAGATATAACAATAAAAATATTTTGCCTCTTCCCAATACTCCCAGCAAGCGGCGCCTCTTTGTGTTTAGGGTTTCCAAACCCTTTCTTTTCCCCTTTCTAGACGGGTCGCCCCATTGGACTCGCTGGGCCCAATCACGCTATCACTTTTCCCTTATATTTCAATTAAGTCATATTAATAACTAATGAAACAGAATAGCATAGTGGTTGGAGTGTTGGTTTGCAAGCATGGTGTTCTGAGTTCGAGTCCTGAAGGGTGTTTTGTTTCTTTTTCTTTGTATTTTTTCTTAAACACATACTTTTCCTTATTTTTAATAAATAACTTTGGGCTTTACAATTATTTTCTGGCCCATCCAGATTTCTACCTCACACACCCATAGTCAGTTTAACACCACCATTTTACTTTGTTTTGTTAGTTTTGATTTTATTTGTTTTAATTTAATAACTCATGAAGTTTTGTTAGATAATTTTTATAACTTAGTTCTAAATTTTAATTTAAGAGAAAAAATTGTAAATAATTTTATTAATTAACTTTTTTTCTTTAGTCTTAATTTGTTTGTTTAATTTCTTCATAATAGAAAATACTAAAAGATTAAAAAAAATATAAATTTGATTTAATTTCTTTAGTTAAATATTTTCTTTAATAGAATAGAATTTTATTTTTCTTTCCAAACTTTTCAAGCAAATACCTCGAATTTTATTTCCATATTTTTATTTGTTAATTGATTTTTAGTTCATAGATTTGTTGTAGTTTCAATTAATTGCTTGATTCGATTTGGTTGTATTGATTGCCTATTTGGACTTTTAATCGCATTCTCCATCCCCATTTTTGAATTTGTACCCCCATTCTCGAAAGCTCTATAATAGCGTAGAATTTTAATTTTTGCAATTTATTGTTTTCCTTATATTTTATAGTAATTAGGCGTGCATGGCAAGATTTAAAATCAATCGATAGATAACCCTAATCAAAGAATAAATTAACTTGAATCAAACACACTTTCACACGCTCACCTCTAGGGTAACCTCGCTTGTTGCCTCGGAAACACAGTCATGTCCCTCGAATATGGGACGTTTTAGAAAATACCCTTCGATAAAAAAGATTGTAGTCCCTCGATGTCCCTCGATGTTGCCTTTGATAAAATGATCTAGTCCCTTACGAAAAATTGCTAAAGCGTCTCACAGGTTGCCTTTTATGACTGTATGATTGACCAGCGCCTGTCCCTTCACATCCAACGATGGGGCTTCTTACCAAATCAATGGTAAGATAGCAACATCTAAAGGAGGAGGAAAAGAACATTAGACCTTTTGAGTAGGTAGGATGCTCCTAGTTGCTCGCTTGCTCACAACAAAAAACATTTTTCACACTAACACTTCATTTTGAAACATTTTCAAAAGACAAACACTTTGTACGCGTTCTTATAGAGACGAGAGCCATTACAAAGACATTTTCAAAATACTTTCAAAACCCACATCACAAACACATTTTCAAACGAAAAGCAAGTGATCTAGCAAGCAACTAAGAGCCCGTAGATAACTACGGATGAAAAGGGTGTTAATACATTGCTTTTTCATAACCTACCCCCCGAACTCAAGAAAACATCTCTAAAGGTCTTTCCTGTTCTTTTTAGCCTTTACTTTTGGATGAAAGAAAAGTCGGTGGCGACTCTTGTTATCCGCATAATTGCGATTAAACGCAAAACACCCAAGTCAGTTCTCCCACCGCGTTACAACAGGCAAATGAAAATGTGAGAGCATGTGCTTGTGTTTTGTTTGTTATTTGGCCTTTTTATGCTATGTTTTGATGAGCTAAGAGGTTAATGAAATGATGTGAGTGAAGTGTGAGGGGTGAGGTGGCAAGGATTGCACATGGTGTGATTTTGCTTGAGGTGAAAGTTACCAATTTTGGCAAAAAATATAAAAACTGTGGGAAGGCAAAGAAAGTGTGATTCTTTGGCCAAAAGAAGTAAGAAATGAGGTGAGTGATTCGTGCCAAGCATGTGCAATATAAACCTAAAAACAAACAGAAACGAAGGGTACACCAAATATGCAACCCACACGTGTACCAAAGGTCAGTTGATTTCTAATTGAGGCCATAGAAAATTGGTTCGTGCATTCTCAAATTTTCCTTGAGCCAATTAAAGAACACACTCTAAGCTTCGAAACAAGCTGAGGTTCGAAAGAAATGATGGAGACATGAGTAAGATATTAGGCTTAGGATTCTTGGGCAACTCAAGCCAACTTGCCCAAGACTGCGCGCGCTAGCTTGCTCATAAGGCAACACTTCGAATGGTCAAAAATGAGAGAACAAAGAGAGCAGGAATGAGGCTTCGACCAGCCTATAAGGTCACTTCGAATGGTCCAAGCGAAGAGAGAAGAATGAGGCTTTGACCAGCCTATAAGGTCACTTCGAATGGTCCAAGTTGAGAGAAAAATAAGGCTTCGACCAGCCCTCAAGATGGAACCTTTAATGTCGAAATAAAGAGAGAAGAATGAGGCTTCGACCAGCCCTCAAGACGACACTTCAAATTTTCCAAACAAAGAGAGGAGAATGAGGCTTCGACCAATACTCAAGATGGCACCTTGAATGTCCAAACAAAGAGAGTAGAATGAGGCTTCGACCAACCCTCAAGATGGCACCTTGAATGTCCAAACAAAGAGAGAAGAATGAGGCTTCGACCAACCCTCAAGATAACACTTTGAATGTCCAAACAAAGAGAGAAGAATGAGACTTCTACCAGCCCTCAAGATAACACTTTGAATGTCCAAATGAAGAGAGAAGAGTGAGGCTTTGACCAACCCTGAAGATAACACTTTGAATGTCCAAACGAAGAGAGGAGAATGAGGCTTTGACTGGCCCTCAAGTTAACACTTTGAATATCCAAACTGAGGAGAATCAAAGAGAGAAAAAGGAGGCTTCGACCAGCCCACAAAGCCACTTTGAATGGCCCAAGCTGAAGGAAATAAAAGAGAGAAAAAGGAGGCTTAGACCAGCCTATAAATCTACTTTGAATGGCCCAAGATGAAGGAAATCAAAGAGAGAAAAGGGAGGCTTCGACCAGCCTACAAAACTACTTCGAATGGCCCAAGCTGAAGGAAATCAAAGAGAGAAAAAGGAGGCTTTGACCAGCCTACAAAGTTAATTAGAATGGCCCAAGCTGAAGAAGATCAAAGAGAGCCATTCGAATCCCTAGTTTCAATATCCAACTTCCTCAAATCATAGCCTCTTCGATTTTAAACCAAATTGATAATTTCCAAGTTTAATGAGAAGCTTTCATAGCCCTCTTTAAAGTTCACGAGGAACATTTTTGAGTTATGCCTTGAATCAACAATTATAGGCGTGTCACCAACTGTTTGATGAATTTCCTAGGCCAATTACCTTGCCTGGCCTGGCCAGTTGCCCAAGATTGCCCAAAAAAATGCTCAACTTGCCTTGAACTTCAAAGGCTCGTAACTTTTGATTTTGAGTAAGAAGTGTGTTTTTGTCCTCTGTGGGGCCTTGTAGATCTTTTTCCCCTCTTAAATTGGCAAAAGTAACCACCAAAATCCCCTAAAAAAGAGAAAGTTATGCCCTTGTAAAGTCAGGCCTAAATCAAGAACACTTAGTGAAATTTTCAATCACCAAGATAACTTCAAATCCAAGTAACCTCTCAAACTTGCAATTCTCATAAGAATAAATCATCAATGATCATACCACATGAAAATACATGTCAAATGCTTCATGTTGACCAAAAGTCCACTTGGTCAACTTTGACTTTGTTGACTTTGAGTAAAATGACTGTTTTGCCCCTTTGATTCAATTGGACCACTTTTCTTCAAAATTGGACCTCAATACTTTAATCAAGGATGCTTAATAACATACGGTGAATCACGGAAACCAACTTGTGTGAAAAAGTCAGAGAAATCCTGATTAAATCCAAAACCCTAGTTTTGCACCCTGCGTTAGGAAATAGCTGACCAAGCTCCAAACACTAGTTCCACTAGGAATCATGAGAGAATCTTTAAACAAAATTGATTTCAATGATGATAAAAGAATGATGCTTCAATACTTGGCTCATCTAGACCCCAATAACTCCAACTTGGGCAAAACCCTAATTTTGACTGATGAATCCAAAGGATATGATTTTCCTTATAAACAGTATAATACTCAATCTTTTGATGATCAATGAGGTGGGTAAGATATCTTGAGATATGTGATACCTTTGGGCTTGAAAGATCCACAGTTTTAGATGATAAGGCTCTCCTTGAGAAACTTGTCAATACAATTTGTGATACGGTTGGGGAACTGACTTGAAGGTTTTGCGTTTGATCGCAAATGTTGCGGTTAGCCAGAGTCGCCACCGGCTTTTCTTTTATCCAAAAGGAAAGGTGAAAAAGAACAGGAAAGACCTTTGAGATTATTTCTTGAGTTCGGGGGGTAGATTATGAAAAGGGAAGGTATTAGCACCCTTTTCATCCATGGTTATCCATGGGCTCTTAGTTACTTGCTAGATCACTTGCTTTTTGTTTGAAATTATGCTTTGTGTGGTTTTTGAAAGTATTTTGTAAAGAGGCCATTGTTTAGGAAATCTTTGTAATGATTCTCGTTCGTAAGAATGTATACAAAGATGTTGATCTTTTGAAAATGTTTTCAATTTTGTAAGATGTTTGAAAGTGTATATGTTTGTTTTGAAAATACAAGGATGTTTTGTTTTAAAATGGAACAAGTAATTAGGAGCATCTACCTACTCAAATGTTTTTCTTGTTCATTTTCTTTTCCTTTGACATTGTTGTCTTACCATTGATTTGGTAAACAACCATGTCTTTGGATGTAAACGGGACGGGCGTGGGTCATCGTATAACCATGATTAGCAATGTTGCAAGGTATCTTAGCATTATTTTGGAGGGACTAAGATCATTTGTAAGGAAACTTAGATAGCGTCATCGAGGGACTATGATCTTGTATTTGTTTGTTTTTGCTAAGATACCTCACATGCATAATATGGTCATTTTGTATAAGGCAACCAAGTGGAATAACCCTAGGGGTGCTTGTGTGCAAGTGTATTGTTTTCATACTTGTTTTTGTCTTGAATTAGGGTTTTCTAAGTATTGTTTTAGTCTTTCCATACAAACCCTAATTACTAGCATGTTTTATAAAAGCGATAAATTGTGAAATTTAAAGTTACTACGCTATTACAACATTTGTGGGGAGGGGGGGTGTACAAATTCATGAATGGGGACTGCAAGAATTTAAACCTAATTAGCTATTACAACCACATTGAATATTATACAAAATTGAAAATAAAAATGCAAGAATATAAATGAAAAAAGAAATGATTTTTATTGTTTTTATGAAAGGGTTTTATCTTGACCTAAATAAAGAAAATGAGTAATTAAAATTAAATAAAATTAATTTAAACTAACTAAGGAAAGAAATTAATTTGAAAAGGATTTTTTAGGTATTTTTTTTATGAAAAGGTTTTAAATTAATGAAAATTAAATGAAAATTAATTAACTAAAATAAACCAAGTTATAAATTAATTTTAACTAAGAAAACAAAATAATATATTAATTTATCCTAAGTCTAAAATTATTTATGAAAAGAAAGGAAATTTATTTATTTTAAGAAAAAAATGTTTTTTATCCTTTTGTTTTATGGAAAATAAAATACATTAGTATAAAAAATAAGTAAAAATAAATTTGGATTTTTTATGATTTTATGAAAATAATAATAATAATAATAATAATAATAATGAAAATATTAATATTAATAATAATAATAAAGAAGAAAAATAAAATAAAAATAAAAAAGTAAAGAAAAGTTAGGGGGTTAATCAGTAATGTAAGGAGTATTATGAGAAGAAAAAAAACTAGGCCCATATGAAGAGCCCAAGCGCTGCAAAAAAAAAACACAAAAAAGTCAGAAAATTGTAAAAATAGCAAAAGGTCACGCTGGGGCTTGAACCCATGACCTAAGGGTGAACAGACGCGCGCTTTACCACTAGGGTGGCTATACATTCGTTAATATAACTGAAACAATAAATACATAACATAAAACGCGCCCTGAATACACTTCATCTTCAATCTCCAGCCAAAGGACCTGTATCTTCTTCATTTATCAACAAAAATGAAAAGTTCAAACATGAAAGTTGTAGCATTTCTTCCCACGAATCCAAACATATAAGTAACTTAAGCTAACAGTCAAAGATGAATGATAATTTTTCTGGCCCTAATTCAAACCCTAAAAATTTCAGAAAACTTTAACTCTAAAATTCTCTAAGCTCAGGCCATATAAATGCAAACTATGGATATGTACAGCTTCGTGGTAAAGTTATCTATATTTTATCTTCACAAAACAAGACCTAACAATGCCTAAATAATGAGATGAAAAGTCAGAAAACTCACCTTGCAGCTGGAGATCTTATTTTGAGTTAGAGCTACTTTCAAAGTGTTTTGATGATTGGGTGAGCTTCCTTGCACCTCCAGGAAGCTATTGCAAAGCATACTTTGTGCTGAGAGTTCTTGAATCAAGCTGAAGAAGTCAATGTGCAATGCCCTGTTTTTGAAAATGGAGAATGGTGTAAATGGTTTTACAGTTTGAAAACAAGGGTTGGGATAGTTTCTATATGTCTATTAGAAGCTTTGTGGATGGTTTGGCCAAGAAACGCACGAGGGGATTTGAAGTTAGGTTCCAAAAATCATAAATGACAAATTTTTGTGCTTGTATGGCAATTTATGGTTTTAGGGAGTTTTAAGACTTGTTTTTCGTGTGTTATCTTGCAATGCACTCGTATAAATATATGGAAAAGGTTAGAGGACTTGAGGAGGTCAGAAAACAAAGATCACATGTTATGAGTTTTTGACTTGTTTTTGAAGTTATATTGAAAAACATGGTTTCAATGCAATGTACATGTCTTGTAGGGTGGCTTGCAACTTTAAACATGTTTGTTCTGAGTTTATAGAGCATGCTTGTGCAAAAAGAACAGGTGCAAAGCTCCATACAAGTTGACTTTGTGATTAAAGTCACTTTTCCAAAATGGAATGTGAACTTTGTTCCATTAATGGAAAATTTACTTGGATAAAGCTTGAATCAAGTGGATAATAGCTAAAAAGCAAGTGTAATCTTCTGATTATGGATAAATCTTGAGGTTTAGAGGCCTGCAAAACAAAATTGTGCAGCATAGGTTTGAAATTGAATTCTTGTTCATCACAAAATGACTTGTAATTCAAGTGTGAAAACCCTAACTTCATATCTTCTATTCTCCCTACTCGAGAATGATCTCAAGGAGTTCTTTGACATTTTGGAAAGCTTGTAATATTCTCTACAACCCATATTTGAATTGCTTTTTAATATTCCCCTTGGAACTATATGAAAAAGTGCCATGAAGTTGGGTCAAAATCCTGACCAAATTAGGGCAAAATTTCACTAAGTGTTTAGTTTCATGACCCTATGTTCATAAAATTATAACTTGAGATCCAAGCATTTTTGGAAGAAGTTGTGTGAGAAAAGTTGTAGATTTCATGGATATATACAAATTTCATGTTGGGAATTTCTCTTGAATCATCTTGCATCATGGTGAAAATTTGGCTCAAAGTTATGAAAAAACATGAAATTTCCAACACTTAGAAAAATTTCTAAGTTTAGAAATTTTGACTTTTCAAAATGAAATCTTGACTTTTTGATTTGTTGATGAATAAGTTTCATATTTTGACATGTTTTGATGAACTGTGATCTTTGGCACTTGAATTTGACCAAAAAGTCAAAGTTTGACTTTTCAGTATACAGTTGACTTTTGATCAGTTGACTGCAAAATTAATTTGTCAATCCAAAGGACTTGCAATATTTTGAACCATGTCATTAGGTCAAAATGATGCAATTGGACTCTTTAGATCATGCCTTAAACCAACTGACCATTTGCTAGGTCAAAAACCAGAAATTGCCCTTTTCCGGTCAACACCCTAATTTTGACCATTTTGCCCTTTTGGGGATTTGATCAAATTTCTTGAGGAATTGTGATCCAAACTTGATCAAATGATACATATGAGTCTAAAATGTTGATGTGGATCAAAAATTAAGAAGTTTGGCAGTAAATTGGCCATAGTTGACTTTTTCCCTAATACAACTAATTTTTAGGTCAACTGCTCAATTGACTGAGCAAAAATGTGATCCAAGGCTTGAAACTTGACGTGAATGATCTTGGGGGTCCATAATGATCCATGAAAGTCATATGGGGTATTGGAAGTTCAAGTGTCTTTGTGCAAACTCAAACCCTATTTTTGGGTCATCATTGCATAAGGAGGTGTTTTGAGCTGATCAAACCCTAATGCAGTCTTGAGCCCAAGGATATCTTGTGAGCAAAAATCTTGATAAGTTAGAGGGAAAATTTTGGGGTACAACGGTTGCCCCTGTTCAATCTTATTAAGCCTGAAGAGTTAGATTGGCATGTTTTTCCATTCGTGACTCGAAGGTGGAAGATGATTGGACACTAGAGTGCCTAGAAATTTACACTCGATGATGTGATGGTAGAGGGAATGGGCTTAAAGATGCTATTTGGAGGAGTGATATAAAGTTGTTGGAGATGGGCTTGTAGATGCCATCCAAAATTTATTACTGAATCTGAAAGAGAATCTGAATGAGTATCAGAATGGCATATGTGACTGGAGCGTAGCTGAATTGTATCTGAAAGTTAAATCTGAATGAGTATCAGAATGGCCTTCGTGTCTGAAGCATATATGAACTGTATCTGAAAGCTGAATCTGAATGAGTATCAGAATGGCCTCCGTGTCTGGAGCGTATATGTACTGTATCTGGAAGTTGAGAATTGAATGAGTATCAGAATAGCATTCGTGTCTGAAGCGTAACTGAATTGTATCTGAAAGATGAGTCTGAATGAGTATCAGAATGGCATCCGTGTCTAGAGCGTATCTGAACTGTATCTGAAAGTTAAATCTGAATGAGTATCAGAATGGCCTCCGTGTCTGGAGCGTATCTGAACTGTATCTGAAAATTAAATCTGAATGAGTATCAGAATGGCCTCCGTGTTTGGAGCGTATATGCACTGTATCTGACATTTTGAACATTGTTAATGGTAGCTGTTGATTAATCTTATCCTGAAAAAGGTAAAATGTTAGCTAATATGCAATGTTATGTTGTATGAAATGTATAATATAATGCATTCGTGTTATATATGTTTATGATATATGGGTGTGATGTATGCGTATGTGAGCTAATCTTCTACACTGTTGTTGGATTGGGGAAAGTAACTCCCTGACTGTTGCTGAGGATATGGAGTATAAGTCTTCATGTTATGAAGTCTCAGTGTTGATGAATTTATCCTTTAGAGAAATAAACTATGTTGTAAGGGGAATGTCGTGTACTGTTTGAAAAAATCCTGGTTGGGGAATTCAGAGGAATTTGACGACCTCTACTGGGGATTGATAACTAAAAGCTATGTTCTGCTGGGGATTAAACTGCACATTATGGAGAATTTTACAGAGATAAACTTAGAGAGATTTCCCTATCTCTTAAAGCCATCAATGATTGTCTTTTATTTTGTTTATTTGTAAACAGTAATTATATTCAAATGCATATGTTCAACAATGAATCATTGGACGTTTTTTTAAACAAAACGCAAGCGTAAAGAAAAACAGATAGTTTTTGCACTTTCAAAGGGATATCTTTGTATTGACTTTGAGTAAGTATTTTTGTACAATGAGACAAACATTCTAGTAAGAGAATGCCTTTGTAAAAAAATGAAAATTTTAATACAAATAAAAGGTAGCTATGTGCAATAATCCCATGGGGTTCCCATTCTACTATAGCCTTCATATCTCTGAGCATCTTGTCTATGTGTTGCCTCGTCTGAAGATGATTGAATTGATCAGAACCTTTGAGTTTGTCAGTTGAAGCCAAAGGTTATCCGTAAGGTGATCCAACGGGACATAGTCATACGCTTTAATTCCCTAGCTTTGGCCTGGACCGTCATTTCGGGTTTTTAGTCCACCGGGAAACCCTTTTTTGCCCAGGTCGCCCTTTCGGGTTTTCAACTTGCCGGGTGCACACATTTTTTTTTGTTTTATCCCTAATTTTTGCCCGAACATTTTTGGTCCGCCGGGATGCCCTTGTTTCGCCTAGGTGTGTCAACCTAGAGGGTATCTTATGCGTAGTATCTTTTGACTATGTCTTTGTTCGCAGGGTTCGGCAGGTCGTCGCCATCCATGGTGGTCAAGATCATTGCTCCACCAGAGAATATGTTTTTGATTACAAACGGTCCTTCGTATGTAGGAGTCCATTTGCCGTTGGGATCACCTTGCGGTAGTATGATACGTTTGATCACCAGATCCCCAACTTGATACACTTGGCGTCTGACCTGTTTGTTGAAATCCTCGATCATCCGTTTTTGATACAATTGACCATGACAGACAGCAGTAAGCCTTTTCTCATCAATTAAGTTCAGTTGATCAAGTCGAGTCTGGATCCAATCGTCTTCATTCAGCCCTGCATCCTTCATGATTCTCGGAGAGGGGATCTTGACCTCAATATGCAAGACAACTTCCATGCCGTAAACCAGAGAATAAAGTGTTTCCCCGGTTGATGTGCGAGCTGTGGTACGATATCCGTGGAGAGCAAATCGTAGCATCTCGTGCCAGTCTTTGTATGTGACTGTCATTTTCTGTATGATCTTTTTAATATTCTTATTCGCGGCTTCGACAACACCATTCATCTTTGGCCGGTAAGGGGAAGAATTATGATGATGGGCCTTGAATTGCTCGCACAAAGCGGTGATCATAGTATTGTTCAAGTTTGTACCATTATCTGTAATGATCCTCTCTGGGATACCGTACCGACGGATGAGATTGTGCTTAATGAACCGGGCTACAACATTCTTGGTAACAGAAGCGAAAGAAGCTGCCTCCACCCACTTGGTAAAATAGTCAATGGCCATTAGGATGAAGCGGTGTCCATTGGAGGCTGTTGTCTTGATTTCCCCAATCATATCAATCCCCCACATAGAAAAGGGCCAAGGAGCCGTTAAGACATTCAGAGGAACCGGAGGTACGTGCACCTTGTCAGCATAAATCTGACACTTATGGCAGGTTCGAGAGTGTTGATAGCAATCGGCTTTCATGGTAGACCAATAATAGCCTTCCCGTAGGATTTTCTTTGCCATCGTATGTCCATTGGAATGGGTGCCAAAAGTGCCTTCATGTAACTCAGCCATGATTCTTTCAGCTTCAACCTTGTCTATGCATCGAAGTAACACAGAGTCATGGTTGTGTTTATAAATAATTCCATTTCTAAGGAAGAATTTAGAAGAGAATCTCCTTAATAACTTCTTATCATTAACTGAAGCTCCTTCAGGATATTCTTGAACCTCGAGATACCTCTTGACTTCGTGAAACCAAGGCTGGTCCACTACTTCTTCAGTATTAATCTCGTGATAGTGTGTTGGTTCATCCCTTTGTTCAATGGTGATCCGTGGAGCCTCGTTCTCCCATTTAAGTTTAAACATAGATGACATTGTGGCTAGTGCGTCTGCTAGCTGATTTTCTTATCGCGGGAAATGCTCGAAGGTAATCTTCTCAAAATGTGGGAGCAATGTCAAAACATTTTCTTTGTAAGGGATAAGGTTAGGGTGTTTGGTGTCCCATTCCCTTTTGATTTGGCTAATGACCAAAGTTGAATCTCTAAATACATTCAAAGATTTGATCCCCAAATCTATGGTAGCTTTGAGACCAAAGATGCACGCTTCGTATTCTGACATGTTATTTGTACAATTGAAGCAGAGTGTTGCAGTAAATGGAGTATGACACCCTTCAGGAGATATGAGTATTGCACCAATACCATTGCCGAGTGCGTTAGATGCCCCATCAAATACCAGGGTCTATCAGGATCCTTGTTCAGGTCCGTCATATGGCCTGAGTTCTTCATAGTTGTTTACCATCATGATGTCTTCATCTGGGAATTCAAACTTCATGGACTAGTAGTCTTCTACAGCTTGGTGAGCAAGGTGATCAGCTAGTACACTGCCCTTTATTGCTTTCTGGGCAGTATATTGTATATCATATTCTGTTAGGATCATCTGCCATCTCGTTATTCTCCCAGAGAGAGCAGGTTTCTCGAAGATGTATTTTATTGGATCCATTTTAGATATCAACAAGGTAGTATAGGTCAGCATATACTGTCTTAGCCGGCGAGCAGCCCATGCCAGAGCGCATCAAGTTTTCTCGAGCAGTGAATATCTTGTTTCACAGTCGGTAAAATTTTTGCTCAGGTAATAAATGGCGTTCTCTTTTCGACCAGACTCGTCATGCTGCCCCAACACACACCCCATTGAATTCTCTAAAACAGTTAGATACATAATCAACGGTCTTCCCTCGACTGGTGGCATCAAAACAGGAGGCTCTTGCAGGTACTCTTTGATCTTGTCGAAAGCAGTTTGGCATTCATCATTTCATTTGAATACTTGATCTTTCTTCAATAGTTTGAGGATTGGTTCACAGGTAGCTGTCAGGTGAGAAATGAATCTGGAAATGTAGTTCAAATGTCCCAAGAATCCTGACTTCCTTTTCAGTACGAGGAGCAGGCATCTCTTGTATCGCTTTTACTTTGGAAGGATATACTTAAATACCCTTATTGCTGACGACAAAGCCTAGGAGCTTACCGGACCTTACTCCAAACATGCATTTATTTGGGTTTAACCTCAGCTTGTATTTCTTTAACCTCTCAAACAGTTTTTGTAAATGATCAAGATGCTCTTCTTCTGTTTGAGATCTAGCTATCATGTCGTCCACATAGACCTCTATTTCGTGATGTATCGTGTCGTGAAATAGAGCGACCATGGCGCGCTGATAGGTTGCCCCATCATTCTTCAGTCCGAATGGCATCACTTTGTAGCAGAATGTACACCATTGTGTGACAAAGGTTGTCTTCTCCATGTCTTCAGGCACCATTTTGATTTGGTTGTAACCCGAGAAATCGTCCATGAAGGAAAACACTTTGTTTTATGCAGTATTGTCAACTAGAATATCAATGTGGGGAAGTGGGAAATCATCCTTGGGGCTTGCCCTATTCAAATCTTTGTAGTCCATGCACATTCGTACCTTGTCGTCCTTTTTGGGCACGGGGACAACATTGGCAACCCATTGTGAACAGCCAAGAATCCAGCATTGAATTGTTTCATGACTTCTGCTTTAATCTTCTCTGACATATCTGGTCGCATTCGATGGACCTTTTGTTTTACTGGTGGGCAATCCTCTTTTGTAGGTAGACGATGTACCACAATATTTGCATCAAGTCCTAGCATGTCTTCATACGACCAGGAAAATACTTCAATATACTCGTGTAACAATTGAATCAGACGCTCCTTGACACTGGGTTCCAGATTGGTACCCACCTTGACGTCTCTCTTGTCTTCCTTTGTACCTAGATTGATTGTATCCACGGGTTCCTCGTGGGGCTGAATGATTCTCTCCTCTTGTAGTAGTAACCTGGCAAGTTCCCCTGGTACTTCACAATCTTCCTCACCTTCGTCTTCGGCTTGGTAGATTAGATCTTCGGAGTCACAGAAGGCCATAGCAGAAACATTACCCATGGGATCCAGAATGGATGTAGACCTGCACTGTGAGTGTGAGTGTGTGTAAGAGTATAGCTATCTTTGAAAGAAATGAAAATGTAAAAAAAAAAATGAGCACAAAGTTTGTATGCAAAAACGTCCTTGATTCATTGATGTCATATGGAAATGAGATAATAACCCTTACAAATGGACCATTGTGCCTCGGGTAAGACATAAGGTTTTAAGAGTCTGAATTGTTTTAATATTACAGACCTAACAAAATGTAAAGACAAATTACTGTGGGATAAAAGTGATCGGGACAAAGTCTCTAGCCTCCCAGTTGCTGTGCCCTCCACTGACAGTTGGGAAAATCCAAACCTCCAGGTTGTAGCTGTCTTCACCATCCTCTACCGCGTTGACTTCACGGTTGCTGATCTTCAAAGGTGGTCCTCCGGCACGAGCACAACGTACAGCCTTCTGGGCACCTGAAGTGAAACCTAGGCCAAACTTGTCAGACTTGTATGGGATATTTGGGAGTTGACCCAAAATAGTGCACCCACCTTCTTCTATCACTACCTTGGCATCCTTTAAAGATGACATTCTGAGTGGGGGCCTTGTGATCTTGGGAACAACCTTGGTCACTGCCACATCTTGCGGGACTTCTTCAAAGTGCTGGAATGGAATTTCAATAAATTCACCATCTAATTCCACATATCTGAAGGAATTGAGATGGCTGATCATATACTCTTCTTCTCCATGGATGGTGATAATCTTCCCTTGAATCAGATACTTCAGCATTTGGTGCAACGTAGAAATAACAGCGCCAGCATTGTGAATCCATGGTCGACCTAGCAAGCAGGAATAAGAATGGAGAATATCCATTACATAAAATGTTGAATCAAATGTTTGGGTTCCAACCTTTATGGGGATATCCACTTCCCCATGCACCATTCTCTTTGAGCCGTCAAAGGCCCTTACTACTATGTTGCTTGGCTCCAATGTCAATCCCTTACAGCTAAGCCTATCAAGAGCCTTTTTAGGCAATACATTCAGAGATGATCCAGTGTCCACCAAAACATGAGCCAAGGTTGTGCCCCTACATTCAACTGAGACATGCAATGCCTCATTATGCTTCCTTCCTCTTGGCATTAAATCAGCATCTGAAAAACCTAGACCATTATCTGCAGTCAAGCTGGCTATGTAGTCTTGGAACTGATCGACATATGTTTCTTGGGGTACACGGGCAGTTTTCAGGAATTTTACCAAGGCTTTTGCATGCGCCTCAGAACATAGTAGTAAAGCCAGCATGGAAATTTTAGATGGAGTTTGCCCCAGTTTCTCGACTATATCGTAGTTTCTTCTTTTTATGATCTTTAGGATTTCCTCCATCTCTTTCCGGGAGGTCTCAGGGTAAAACACCTTTTCCTCGAGTCTCAGTTAACTTGGCAGCAGGAGTGTCAGTAGGAGTGATAACAGGAGTTGTAACAGCTTTGTCAGTTGGAGTATTGGTGAAGATGATTGTGGGACTGGGAATAGCCTTCGGAGGAGCAACAATAACAGGAATGATTACGGGTCCAAAAACTGCTTTTGGGGGAGCAATTTCTGGAGAGAATATCCTTCCGCTTCGGGTGATCTTGCTAGTCCCTGCAATATTACTGACATCGGAGTCAATCTTCTTAGAACTTGAATCTTCGGCAGCTGGCCAATCTTTCTTGATATCGTGGTAGTAGACATCCCTTCCATAATTCCATGGTACGGTTTTGTCTGACAAATATGGGACTGGTCCAGGCATTGTAATTGTCAAAGGAGCTACTTTTGGAACTGATGTAATTCTAACGGGTCTTTTGGTGGAGACCCTGGAAGAATTGTCGGAAATGGTCACAATGGAAACATCGTTATAAGAAACAGGTGGAATAAAAGTTTTTTCGAACAAAGTCTCCTTGTTATCTATTAGACACTGAACGCCTGCTTTCAACAAAGGACAGCTGGTTGGTGAGGACTAACAGAAATGACATCTTTCATCACAGCCTGGGAATACACTGGAATTCAATAAGTTCTTTTTGATAATCAGGAGTGGGGTCATAAGTTCATCAACTGAAGTAACAAACATATCTTTTTTAATGGCGTTGGAATTATGGCCATGTTTGGGCATAGGGGCAGAAATGACATTGGGCTTTTCTGGCATATCGAATTAAATCTCTTTGGCTTCAAGGAGGTCTTGTACTTTGTTCTTTAAAGCCCGACAGTTGTTAGTGTCATGGTCGGGACTCTCAAAATGGTATACGCAACGGGCATTAGGATGATAGTGAGGAGATGTTGTGTTAGGGTTCTTTGGATATTCTTTCAAGGTCACTAGGTTGGATCTTAACAAATGCGGTAATAATTGAGACAGGGTCATGTTAATTCTGGTTAACTGTTTGACTGGTCTTTCCATCCTTGGTTGGTTGTTTCTTTGCTGATTAGGCGCAGGTTTAGGAATCATAATAGCCCCCACCATTAGACGGAGTTCAGCCCTATCTTGATTTCTTTGAGGATAAACAACAACCACTTCCTTCTTTCTGATGAATGGTTTCCTTACAGTAGCAGAGGATGCATATTTTTGAATCTTTCCACTTTTTATTTTGGCTTCTACGCTTTCTCCGGTCAATATTAGTTCAGTAAAACCTGCCGATGAACTCCCAATTAGGTGATTGAAGAAGGGACCAGACAAGGTGCCCAAAAACATGTCTACTAATTCTCTTTTAAATATAGGAGGTTGAACTCTTCCGGCCAAGTCTCTCCATTTTTGTGCATAGTCCTTGAAGCCTTCACTTGAAACTATGGCCATACTCTGGAGTTGAGTACGGGTAGGCGCAAGATCAACATTGTATTGGTATTGTTTGTAAAAGGCTGCAGCAAGATCTTCCCAGTTATGAACATTGGCTCTTTCTAACTGATAAAACCAATCAAGTTGAGTTCCCGACAAACTGTCTTGGAAGAAGTGTACCCATAAATCTTTGTCAGCGGTATGGGGTTGGATTTTCCTCACATAGGACCGGAGATGCATTTTAGGGCATGAAACTCCGTCATATTTGGCGAACACGGGAGCTTTGAATTTTGGAGGAATGACAATCCCTGATACTAAGCCCAACTCCTCAAAATCCAAGCCATGAACCTTTTGGATTTCCATTGCACTCAACCGTTCTTCTAGATGCTTATACTTGTCACCGGCTGGAGGGTATTGTTCTTCAGAATAGTCTTCTTCTTCTGAATCAGACTGAACAATTGTTTCCTTACCCTTCCCATCTTGGTTGTCTTTCTCACCGGATGTCGTAGCAAAGTCTAAGGCCCTTCTTGTCTGCCCTTGGAATCTTCTTCCCATGTTCAGAATTCCAGTTATTTTCTTCGTCTTCTTTTTCTTCTCTTCAACCAGCAAGGTCTTCAACTCTTCTTGTCCTTTGGCCAGAGTTAAGAACAAATGTTGAAACTGTGCATTCTGAGCTTGGAGGTCTTTCACCGTTTGCTCGAGATCCATCTTACTGAAATAAACAGTAGAGAGATGAGGAGACTTGTTGCAAGAAACCTGTTCATGTTATGATGAATGATAAATGTGTATGCAATAATTTCAAGGATTTTAAAATTCAAATTTGTTTTAGACAAAAAGGAAACACACGTTATATTAATAAATTAAAGCTCGAGTACATCAATGCCTTCTTGGGAAAAACAAATACAAGAAACCCTAATATAGAAAGGTAGTACGCATCCTCTTTAGTGCAATGTAAGCATTCAGAGTCTGCACCTCATGAAGTAGCCTAGTGGGTTCCAAAACCTTCTTCTCGCTTGCGTAGAATTGGGCTTCGAAAGTATCTCGCTCCCCCTTGAGTTGTACCCAATCCCTTTGTAGGTATTCAAGAGAGGTGGGCATGTTAGGATGTAGGACAGTGTATGGAACATCTCCTTCTATGATAGGCTCAACGATTACCGGGAGAATGGAGGGGTAAGGCATCATAAGACTCTGAGCACGAGTTTGTACCCATTTGAGGTAAGGCTCAAGAGGGATGGAATTCTTGTGCCCCAAAGTCTTGCTATCTACCTTGTTTAACATCCTCCAAGCTCAGATAAATCTCTGGCGAAGACCTTGATCTTCGTTGTCGTAGTCAAGTACCAAACCTTGAATCAGCATCTCATACAGGCTATCCCTTCGGGCGTAACCAAATTGTCTTAAAGCTAAGCAGGGGTTGTAGGTGATACCTCACCTAATGCCAAGTAAGGGGACATTAGGGAACTCTCCACAATGGTCTACAATAGTAACATTCTCTATGGATCGGGAGCACCAATAAATGTTTGAATGTTTGAGTGTCATCAACCTTTGTGACCACCTTGAACCTTGCTCATTTTTAACATAGATTGAGGAAGATGTGAAATAAACCATCTTGCCAAGAGAGGAGTGCAACACATAA
The DNA here is from genome assembly GCA_948472305.1 of Vicia faba. NCBI lineage: Eukaryota > Viridiplantae > Streptophyta > Magnoliopsida > Fabales > Fabaceae > Vicia > Vicia faba. The sequence continues at coordinate 507,257,371 of OX451736.1, read as the reverse complement.
GGACACCTCTTTTCCTCATTGTGTGAGTGTGAAAAAAGTGTAGGATATCCCCTAGCAATGTAGGTACGGGGTTGCGGGATATGAAGATTTTGACGGTGTTCACATCTATGAGGTTGTCAGGATTTGGAAACAAAACCATCCCATAGATGACGAGAGCCACAATTTCCTCAAAGGATTGCAAATCCAAGGAATTCCAACAGTTTTGGGCTTTCTCAAACAAGAACTTTGCTAGGAAACCCTTGACACCACTCCTTGTTTCCCAATGAGTTGTGACATCAGATGATTGCAAGTGTAGAGCTTGAGCAATCTCTTCTAGCTTTGGATCTCTTTCCGTACCTTTGAAAGGTAGTTGATTGAGGATGGGAATCCTCAAGAGTCGGGAGAATTCTTCCAAAGTAGGCACAAGTTGATAGTCAGGAAATGTGAAGCAATGGTACAAAGGATCAAAGAACTGAAAGATCACCTTCATCATGTCCTCATTTGTGTTGGAGGTGACCAAGTTGAGTAGGCGACCATGTCTCTCGGTGAATGAAGAGTTTTCAGGAATCCTTAAAGCTAGCTCTTTAAGTTGTGGAGGGATCCTTACAAGGTTAACCTGAATAGTTTTCCTGCGAAGAGGATCCATATCCTACAAAATAAGAACAAAGATGAATCCCAAAATCCTTAAAATGGTTAGTGAATGTTTATGATGTTATGATGTTCATGATGTTATGTACAAGTATGTATATACAAACAAAACAAACTAGTTCCTAGGTTTAGGCTTGCATGGAGTTTTATAGGTAAGTAACCTCTTGAAGTTTAGTTGGCTTAACCTGTCCTAGTAATAGTAACTGGGTTCTAAGGAGCTCAATATCACTGGTTTGTTTCCTTGGTTATTGTTTCAGCATAATCCTCTTTAATGGCGACCGAAATATCCCAAGAAACTAAACCTCAATGAGTGTAGTATCGAGTATCTACCAACTTCAAACTGCACCAAAGCCGGTCATCTCACTATATCTTAAAGGCCAAGTTGGTCAAGTAAAGGTTCTAAAAGTTCATTAGTTCTTCATGACATCACTCAGCGGCCCCGTATTCTCTTTGATTAACTCAAAGGCTACCGGTACCCACAAATATGTCGCACTAACGTAGCTATTTCTTAGACCATGTCGGTATACCATGCACAGTTTCCACAACGTATTGCTACTTACCTGTAATGTATCCCAAATCCGGGTATAGGATTCAAACCCAAACAAAGAACCATAATGTAAAGCATACAAGTCAAACAATGTAAGCAAGTAAATATGATATATCCCTAAGGTAACCCCACTTTTAAAATTATCCCCAGCAGAGTTGCCAGTTCTGTGATACAGTGGGAGAACTGACTTGAAGGTTTTGCGTTTGATCACAAATGTTGCTGTTAGCCAGAGTCGCTACCCGGCTTTTCTTTTATCCAAAAGGAAAGGTGAAAAAGCACAGGAAAGACCTTTGAGATTATTTCTTGATTTCGGGGGGTAGATTATGAAAAGGGAAGGTATTAGCACCCTTTTCATCCATGGTTATCCATGGGCTCTTAGTTACTTGCTAGATCACTTGCTTTTTGCTTGAAATTATGCTTTGTGTGGTTTTTGAAAGTATTTTGTAAAGAGGTCATTGTTTAGGCAATCTTTGTAATGATTCTCATTCGTAAGAATGTATACAAAGATGTTAATCTTTTGAAAATGTTTTCAATTTTGTAAGATGTTTGAAAGTGTATGTGTTTGTTTTGAAAATAGCAAGGATGTTTTGTTTTGAAATGGAGCAAGTAATTAGGAGCATCTACCTACTCAAATGTCTTTCTTGTTCATTTTCTTTTTCTTTGACATTGTTGTCTTACCATTGATTTGGTAAACAACCCTGTCTTTGGATGTAAACGGGACGGGCGTGGGTCATCATATAACCATGATTAACAATGTTGCAAGGTATCTTAGCATTCTTTTGGTGGGACTAAGATCATTTGTAAGGAAACTTAGATAGCGTCATCGAGGGACTATGATCTTGTATTTGTTTGTTTTTGCTAAGATACCTCACATGCATAATATGGTCATTTTGTATAAGGCAACCAAGTGGAATAACCCTAGGGGTGCTTATGTGCAAGTGTATTGTTTTCATGCTTGTTTTTGTCTTGAATTAGGATTTTCTAAGTATTGGTTTTAGTCTTTCCATACAAACCCTAATTACTAGCATGTTATATAAAAGCGATAAATTGCTAAATTTAAAGTTACTACGCTATTACAACATTTGTGGGGAGAGGGGTGTACAAATTCATGAATGGGGATTGCAAGAATTTAAACCTAATTAGCCATTACAACCACATTGAATATTATACAAAATTGAAAATAAAAATGCAAGAATATAAATGAAAAAGAAATGATTTTTATTGTTTTTGTGAAATGATTTTATCTTGACCTAAATAAAGAAAATGAGTAATTAAAATTAAATAAAATTAATTTAAACTAAATAAGGAAGGAAATTAATTTGAAAAGGATTTTCTAGGTTTTTTTTTTATGAAAAGGTTTTAAATTAATGAAAATAAAATGAAAATTAATTATCTAAAATAAACTAAGTTCTAAATTAATTTTAACTAAGAAAACAAAATAATATATTAATTTATCCTAAGTCTAAAATTATTTATGAAAAGAAAGGAAATTTATTTATTTTAAGAAAAAAAATGTTTTTTATCCTTTTGTTTTATGGAAAATAAAATACATTAGTATAAAAAAATAAGTAAAAATAAATTTGGATTTTTTATGATTTTATGAAAATAATAATAATAATAATAATAATAATAATAATAATAATAATAATAATGAAAATATTAATATTAATAATAATAATAATGAAGAAAAATAAAATAAAATAAAAAAATAAAGAAAAGTTAGGGGGTTAATTAGTAATGTAAGGAGTATTATGAGAGAAAAAACTAGGCACATATGAAGAGCCCAAGCGCTGCAAAAAAAATACAAAAAAGTCAGAAAATTGTAAAATTAGCAAAAGGTCACGCTAGGGCTTGAACCCATGACCTAAGGGTGAACAGGCGCACGCTTTACCACTTGGGTAGCTATACATCCATTAATATAACTGAAACAATAAATACATAACACAAAACTTACCCTGAATACACTTCATCTTCAACCTCCAGCCAAATGACTTGTATCTTCTTCATTTCTCAACAAAAATGAAAAGTTCAAACATGAAAGTTGTAGCATTTCTTCCCACGAATCCAAACATATAAGTAACTTAAGCTAACAGTCAAAGATGAATGAGAATTTTTCTGGCCCTAATTCAAACCCTAAAAATTTTAGAAAACTTCAACTCTAAAATTCTCTAAGCTCAGGTCATATAAATGCAAACTATGGATATGTACAGCTTCGTGGCAAAGTTATCTACATTTTATCTTCACAAATCAAGACCTAACAATGCCTAAATAATGAGATGAAAAGTCAGAAAACTCACCTTGCAGCTGGAGATCTTATTTTAAGTTAGAGTTACTTTCAAAGTGTTTTGATGATTGGGTGAGCTTCCTTGCACCTCCAGGAAGTTATTGCAAAGCTTACTTTGTGCTGAGAGTTCTTGAATCAAGCTGAAGAAGTCAATGTGCAATGCCCTGTTTTTGGAAATGGAGAATGGTGTAAATGGTTTTACAGTTTGAAAACATGGATTGGGTTAGTTTCTATATGTGTATTAGAAGCTTTATGGATGGTTTGGCTAAGAAACGCACGAGGGGATTTGAAGTTGGTTTCCAAAAATCAGAAATGACAAATTTTTGTGCTTGTATGGAAATTTTTGGTTTTGGGGAGTTTTAGGACTTGTTTTTTCGTGTGTTAGCTTGTAATGCACTTGTATAAATATATGGAAAACGTTAGAGGACTTGAGGAGGTCAGAAAACAAAGATCACATGTTATGGGTTTTTGACTTGTTTTTGAAGTTATCTTGAAAAACATGGTGTCAATGCAAGGTACACGTCTTGTAGGATGGCTCGCAACTTTAAACATGTTTGTTCTGAGTTTATAGAGAATGCTTGTGTAGAAAGAACAGGTGCAAAGCTCCATACAAGTATACTTTGTGATTAAAGTCACTTTTCCAAAATGGAAGTGTGAACTTTGTTCCATTAATGGAAAATTTACTTGGACAAAGCTTGAATAAAGTGGATAATAGCTCAAAAGCAAGTGTAATCTTCTGATTATGGATAGATCTTAAGGTTTAGAGGCCTGCAAAACAAAAGTGTGCAACATAGGTTTGAAATTGAATTCTTGTTCATCACAAAATGACTTGTAATTCAAGTGTGAAAACCCTAACTTCATCTCTTCGATTCTCCCTACTCAAGAATGACCTCAAGGAGTTCTTGGACATTTTGGAAAGTTTGTAATGTGCTCTAAAGCCCATATTTGAATTTATTTTGAAGATTCCCATTAGAACTATATGAAAAATTGCCATGAAGTTGGGTCAAAATCCTGACCAAATTAGGGCAAAATTTCACTAAGTGTTTAGTTTCATGACCCTATGTTCATAAAATTATAACTTGAGATCCAAGCATTTTTGGAAGAAGTTGTGTGAGAAAAGTTGTAGATTTCATGGATATATACAAATTTCATGTTGGGAATTTCTCTTGAATCATCTTGCATCATGGTGAAAATTTGGCTCAAAGTTATGAAAAAACATGAAATTTCCAACACTTAGAAAAATTTCTAAGTTTAGAAATTTTGACTTTTCAAAATGAAATATTGAATTTTTGATTTCATGATGAATAAGTTTAATATGTTTACATGTTTTGAAGAATTGTGATCTTTGGCACTTGAATTTGACCAAAAAGTCAAAGTTTGAATTTTCAGTATACAGTTGACTTTTGATCAGTTGACTGCAAAGTTCATCTGTCAATCCAAAGAACTTGCAATGTTTTGAACCATGTAATTAGGTTAAAATGATGCAATTGGACTCTTGAGATCATGCCTTAAACCAATTAACCATTTACTAGGTCAAAAACCAGAAATTGCCCTTTTCCAGTCAACACCCTAATTTTGACCATTTTGCCCTTTTGGGGATTTGATTAAATTTCTTGAGGAATTGTGATCCAAACTTGATCAAATGATACATATAAGTCTAAAATGTTTATGTGGATTAAAAATTAAGAAGTTTGACTGTAAATTGGTCATAGTTGACTTTTTCCCCAATACAACTGATTTTTAGGTCAATTGCTCAATTGACTGAGCAAAAATATGATCCAAGGCTTGAAACTTGACATGAATGATCTTGGGGGTCCATAATGATCCATGAAAGTCATATGGGGTTTTGTAAGTTCAAGTGTACTTGTGCAAACTCAAACCTTAGTTTTGGGTCATCAGTGCATAAGGAGGTGTCTTGAGCTAATCAAACCTTAATGCAGTCTTGAGCCCAAGGATATCTTGTGAGCAATAATCTTGATAAGTGAGAGGACAAATTTTGGGGTACAACACAATCAATCTTCCAAATCTTGATGGAGAATTGATAACCAAAATACTTTGATCCCTACCAAATGCATGAATGCAATGCAATATGATGTTTATGATGAAACATAAGCCTAAATCAAAAGGGTAAATTTTAGGGTGCAACAGCTGCCCCTATTCAATTATATTTAACATGATAAGTGAGAAAAGTGACAACTTTCGAGTGTTCAGAGTTCAAAATGATTGAATACGAAAGAACCCGAAAATTTACATTCTTGAAGAAACAGTAGAACCTCCCCAAAGACAAAGAATACTAGCAGACGCGGGATTAAGAAGATACCAAGCAGGGTACGTACGGGATTGTAAGAGAGAAAAACCTTAATGGCATTCACATCTATGAGTTGGTCAGGATTGTAAAATAGAACCAACCCATAGATTAGAAGGGCCAAGACATCCTCAAAAGCTTGAAAATCCATATCTTCCTAGAATGAACGAGCCTTCTCCAACAGAAACTTGGCTAAGAAACCCTTAACTCCACTTCTTGTCTCCCAATTTGCCATAATGTCATACTTTTTCAAATGCAAGGCTTCAGCAATAACTTCGGGATTTGGAGTCTCCTTTAAACTGGTGAATGGTATTTTATCAAGCACAGGCACTCCTAGCAATTGAGAGAACTCTTCTAATGTAGGAAGCAATTGGTAGTCAGGAAAGGTGAAGCAATGATGCATAGGATCAAAGAATTGGAAAAGCACACACATAATTTCTTCTTGGAAGTTTGAGGTAGCCAATTTTAGAAGTAGACCATACTTCTTGGTGAAGGGAGAATCTCCAAGTACTCTTGATGCTATCTCTTGAAGTTGAGGATGCACTTTCACGAAGTTGATTCAGATGGTATTCCTACGATGAAAGACATGTCCTATAAAACAGAACAAATATAAATTCCTAAATCCTTGAAATGGTTAGTGAGAATGCTTATGGTATGATGTCATGATTTTATGTACAAGTAAATAAGTCGTTATGTACAAATAATCATATACAAACAAAGCACACAATTCCTTAGGTTTAGACTTGCATGGAGTTCATAGGTAAGTATCCTCTTGAAGTTTAGTTGGCTCAACCTATCCTAGAAAGTAATCGGGTTCTAGGGGATCTCAAAACCATTGATCTTTCTTCATTGGGTATTGTCTCAGCATGATCAATCTTTTCTTGCGGTCGAAATATCCCAAAAGTCTGATCTCAATGAGTGTAGTATCGAGTATCAACCAATCTTCAGCTTTACACCAAAGTCGACTATCTCACTACTTCCTAATGGCCAAGTTGTTCAATTAAGGTTCTATGGTCAGTTAGTGCTTCATGACACGGCTCAGCAGCCTCGTATTCTCCTCGATTCAACACAAAGGATACATGTACCAACAAATGTGTCACACTAACGTAGCCATTGCTTCAACCATATCGGTCTATGCTATACAGTTTCCATAATCTATTGCTACTTACCTAAAAGGTGCTCAGATTTGGGTGTAGGATCTTTAACAATAACCCAAGTAAGGACCCAAAAATGTAAAGCAAACAAGTCAAACAAAGAAAGCATTATAAAGGTGATTTATCTCTAAGGTAACCCCACTTTTAAGTTCTTCCCCAGCAGAGTCGCCAGTACTGTAATACAGTGGGAGAACTGTCTTGGGTGTTTTGCATTTAATCAGAATTGTTGCGGATAGCAAGAGTCACCACCGACTTTTATTTTATCTAATAAGGAAAGAGTGAAAAGAATAGGAAAGACCTTCGATATATTTTCTTGAGTTTGGGGGGTAGGTTATGAAAAGGGAAGGTATTAGCACCCTTTTCATCCGTAGTTATCTACGGGCTCTTACTTGCTTGCTAGATTAAAATGCTTTGTTTGAAGATGTGCTTTGTGATGTGTGTAAGTTTGAAAATGTTTCGCAAAATTCCTTTGTTTCTACTAACTTTGTAATGATTTTCGTCTCTATAAGAATGCATACAAAGTGTTGGTTTTGAAAATAGTTCAAAGGGATGTTTGTTTTTTAAAGATGTTTTGAAAGTGTATGTGTGGAAATGGTTTTAGTTTACGAGCAAGCAACTACGAGCGTCCTACCTACTCAAAAGGTCTATGTTCTTTTCCTCCTCCTTTAGATGTTACTATCTTACCATTGATTGGTAAGAAGCCCCATCGTTGGATGTGAAGGGATGGGCGTGGGTCAATCGTATAGTCATAGAAGGCAAATTATGAGACTAGAGGGACATCGAGGGACTACGATCTTTTTATCGAGGGACTTTGCTAAAACTCCCATATTCGAGGGACATGACTATTTTCCAAGGTAACAAGTGAGATTACCCTAGAGGTGCACGTGTGTGAATAGTGTGTTTAATTGCATGCATTTTTATCTTGGATTAGGATTGCCTAAGATTGATTTTATCTTGCCACACACACCCTAATTACTAACAATTTATATTAAAGCGGAAAACTGCAGAAATTAAAATCCTAGGCTATTACATCATTTGGGGATGGGGTATACACATTGACAAATGGGGGTTGGAAAGCAATAAAAATCCTAATTATTACAACCATATTGAATAGCAAGAAAATGTAGAAACAAAAACAGCACAAAAGAGAGAAAAACAAGTCTTTCGATTCATGCAGTAGATTCGAAGCATGTGTCATTTGATTCACACACACCCTTTTGTTTCCTTTCATTTGGGCTTGCAAGTTGGTGTGTATCGAAGCATACACCCTTCGATTCACACCGTTTTTGTTTTCTTTTGTTTGGGACTGTGAAGTAGTGTGTATCGAAGCCTGCATCCTTCGATTCACACAACCTCTTTTTCTTTTGTTTAGGCCTGCAAATCAGTGTGTTTGAAGCCTAAGGATTTGTGTCGAACCATGCTGTTATTTTTTACTCCAACATTGTTTTATGGTCTATACAGGTTAGTTTTTAACATATAATTGACAAAAAGGAAGACAAATGAAAGGTTAGTTTTGAAGGCAATTGTTATTTACATGTTATGCTTGAAATGAAGGGTTTAAAATCAGGAAGACTTACCTTGAATCTGGAGTTAGTGTTTTGAACTTTGAGTTATTTCCCTAGATATTCTTGAATTCGAAAGCAAAGAACAGGGGTATTGTGTTTCTTTGGTTCTGGATTTGAAAGAAAAGAAAAGAAGTGTTGTGTTTCTTTGGTTCTGGATTCGAAAGAAAAGAAAAAAAAGTGTGGGTTTTTGGTTATGAGTTTAAGAGTGTTTTAAATGTTCTCTCCTCTCTTTGCCTTGCCAACAAACCTCTCTCCATCCATTAAAAAGCCACCTTAGATATGTTGTGAAACATCTTATTTATAGAAGAGTTTTACTGGGGTTTTGGGGGGAAAGACAAATGAAATTTAAACAGTTTGTGTATGTTCTTTTCATAGCTTTCAAAGTGCCGATCTTATATGCTAGTTTGGTGAAAATTAGGAGCAACATAGCAGAACTGCTTTACAATAGTTTTGGAGTGTTGTGGCAGCTTGGTGCAGGACTGTTTCATAGCAGTACAATAGACTTGGGCTTGGTAGCATATAGGACTTTGCTCAGCAGCCTTCGACCAGACTCATCAAAAGACAAAGCACTAATTGTATGTTCTTCGAATGGACCCATTATATGTCCTTAGAATGGACCAATGGTATGCCCTTCGAATGGACCACCAAATGTAGGTTCTTCGAATCCACCAAATTTATGTTCTTCGAATAGGCCACCAAATATGTGTTCTTCGAATCCACCAAATTCATGTTATTCGAATGGGCCTTTTGTATGTTCTTCAAATCCACCAGTTATGTGTCATAGTGTAGAAACTATGTGTGTTGAAGGGTTTAAATGTGGAATCAAAGCAAGCATGAATCAAGCCATTTCCTTATGGATGCTAGCATGAGGGAAGCCCTTGCCTTGTGGATACTAGCAAGAAGGAATCCCTTGCCTTGTGGATCAAAACAAGCACGAAGGAAGCATGAAAGAAGCCATTGCCTTATGGATCGAAACAAGCATGAAGCAAGCATGAAGGAAGCCATTTCCTTGTGGATGATAGCATGAGGGAAGCCATTGCCTTGTGGATGCTAGCATAAGTGAAGCTCTTGCCTCGTGAATCGAAGCAAGCATGAAGATAGCCAATGCCCTATCGAAGCTTTGTGAAATCGAAGCAAGCTTGAAGGAAGCCAAAGTCCAGTCGAAGCTTGGGAAATCGAAGCAAGCTTGAAGGAGGACAAAGTCCATCCTAAGCTTTGGAAATCGAAGCAAGCTTTCTCTTCTTTGATTTGATGCTTGAAAGCCCGATATGATCTGTGGAAACTATATGGGGCATCAAAAATCAAATTGTACTTGTGTAAACTTGAACTTTTGAAAATCCTTGTGAGAAAATTCTTGAGAAAAGAGAGGTCAAATTTTGGGGTACAACAACCGTTTTCTAGGTTTGTGCCGATCTTGACCTCTTTCTTATCTGTCTCAATACCTAGTTTGATTACTTCAACCGGCTCCTCATGAGGTTGAATGGTGTTCTCCTCTTGTATCAGAAATCTGGATAATTTCCTTGGTATTTCACAATATTCTTCGTCTTCGGCTTGGTAGATCGGATGTTCAAAGTCATAGACGGCAATAGCAGAGTCATTGGTAATGAGATCCGGAGTGGATGTGTATCTGCAAATGTGTGTGTGTGTGTGTGTGTGTGTGTGCGCGTGTAAGATACATGGCTATTTTGAAAATGCAATAAAGCAAAAGAAAGACAATGAGCGTAAAATTTGAATGCAAAGAGTCCAATGTTTTTCATTAAATGATCATATGGCATGTGGAAATGAATAAACCCTTAATAAATGGACCATGGTGCCCCGGGTAAGGCACGTGGCTTAAGATCATTATTTGGAATTAAAATTACAGATAAAAGTTCTTGAATTGACAAAACAGTAAATAGTAATTACTCCTCGTTGAAGGAGATGGGAATGAAATCCTTGGCTCGCCAGTTAGTGAGCTCTTCTCGGGAAGCCGGTTAGATCCATTCATCAAAGTCACAGTCATCCTCAGAGTCTTCAATAGCATTCACTTCATGATTACCAATGCGAATAGGTGGTTTTCCTATGCGAGCACGTCTAACCTACTTTTGAGCTTTGGCAATGAAGCCTAGACCAAACTTGTCTGCTTTGAAAGGAATGCCAAGGAGTTGTCCCCAATTTGTACTACTTCCATCTTCAATCACGGCACGAGCGTCTTTGAGGGAAGCCATCTTTGGCACATCTTGAGTAGCTTTTGCAACGTCAGAAGAGATTTTGGTGGTGACAACCATGGGAGGGACCACTTTGAAAGCTTAGTAAGGAGGCTCTATAAACTCACCATCCATCTCCACATACTTGAATGAATTAAGGTGACTCACCATAAATTCTTCTTCACCGTAGACAGTACTGATCTTTCCCTTGACTGGATATTTCAATTTCTGGTGAAGGGTGGACATCACTTCTCCTGCCCCATGTATCAAGGGGCGTCCAAGTAAACAAGAGTAGGCGGGACGTATATTCATCACATAGAAAGTAGAACTTAAAACTTGTGAACCAACTTTAATGGAGAGATAAACTTCTCCAAGTACCATCCTTTTGGATCCATCAAAAGCTCTTACAAATATGTCACTTGGCTTCAACACCAAACCATCACAATCTAATCGATCTAAGTCACATTTGGGTAAGACATTTAGAGAGGACCCTGTATCCACCAAGACATGGGCCAAAGTAGTTCCTTTGCATTCAATAGAGACATGCAAAGTTGTAATACCCCAAATTTGTCCTACCCTTTTATCGAATCTGGCTTCTGCATTTTGTGCTTCTAATTCCACATGTATACCCTTCCATTAGGTCATTTAACAACATCATGCATTCATTAATAATAAGGCTTGGCATTTGAATCAATGGTCACGAGATTAGGCTTTCTGTATGCTTTAAGGATCTCACTTCACTCAAGTTAGAATCATATGTTTCCTCATTAATCATTGTTTGGGGAGGTGAGATTATGTGATCATGTTTTGAGAACTTATCTTTCGTTAAACTTCGAAGTTCGTCAAGTCTCTTCAGGATTCCCCAAAGTGGTGTTTTTGTCAAGTCAAGATATTCCATGGAGTAAATGGAACAGCGGTATAAAGATGACGTTGTGGCTTATTTTGAATCAAGACAAGCATTATTGTTATCACTTACTTGTTATTTAAATGGAAAAATAACTTGGATTTTAAGAGACAGGAGTTCAAGTTTAAAAGACTTGTTCAGGGTTACAAAAATAATTGATTCATACATCATCACTTAAGGAGTTCATCAAGGTTTACATGATGCTTAGACCCTTGGCTTAAGGTCTAATTCTTAGGAAAGTTTGGGAGTTTTCTTTGTATACGTTGATTATTATTGATGAAAGAAAAGAGGAAAAGACTTCATTTGGAATTCACGTTGCTTGCATTATAAGTGATATTCAAGTATTGGGTCAAGGATCAAGGCACATTCAAGGATGCAACATGGAGTATACTTTACATATTATAGACTCTATGAACAAAGCCTATTCAAGGCTACTTCAAGTACAAACCGAGGGAAAGGGAAAAAGGAAAATGCAAGTTAGAGAGGTATTTTGAAGAAATTAGCATGAGATGGAAAGGATATATTATCAATTATTTTAGTGACTTACAAAGAAACAATTTACAAGAGGAAATCACAGGAAATTATAAATACAGTATAGCATTCATACAAGGGTTCACATGTCATTCTTACTATACTAAAACCTATTCTACTCCACGACAAATTTCAAGCTTCACAAACTTCAAGCTCCATTTTCCTTCTTTAAGCATCTAAATCATAACATTGCGCAATCTTTATTAAGCTTCAAGATTTAAGAATATGCATGCCACAATCATTTTTCATTAAGCCTACCATTATCTTCGCGCCAAATTTGCGGCTGGCATAAGCCAATTCTCGAAACAATCCTATACAGGTTCAAAGAAAAATCAGATGAACAAAGACACAGTCTAGATCAGAGAAGATTATGATTCTAATACTCAAAGTTATAAGCGAAAAATTTATAGACCAAGCATCAAAACAGATCATAATTTCCCTGCTACAAGCTTCCAGATCTGCTGCAATATTGTGATACCTACACTATATCCAAATAAAACCAGTTAAGACAGCTCATCATAACAAAAACACTAACAGAATCCAAAACTAATTCTCTAACCGTTCTATCGCACCATTCAGTTTACAACAGAATTTCTAACTTCCTCTAACCATAACCAACTGTCTAAAAAGCTTCCTAACTATTTCTAAACATAAATTACAACAAAAAATCTGAACTATTTTCTAACCAACAACAAAACCAATTCCATAATTGTTTATAATAGAAAACCAACCTGCAACTAACTTTCATAATAACCTCTTAACTCTCTATCAAACCTCTAACAAAAAATAGAAATTCCTAACAGATTCCTACCTTCTAACCAATTCTACAATAAACTTCCAGCAGAGAATTCAACAGAATGTAACAGAAGAAGAGGAAGGGAGATAACAGATTCCACAAAAAACCTCAAGAAAAACTCACCAAAAGACCTCGAATCTACTCTTTGAGTTCTCTATGAGACTGCTTCTCCACATCAGTAATTATTCAACCATCATCATTCTTCAAGCTGCAGAAGAATCGCAAATAAACTCATAGGGAAATCCCTCAAAGCTCTCCCTTTGAAATCTTCATCACCTGGTTTACATCATCTTCATCAACGAAGATCAGCGACTTCAATCATCACTGCAACGCATCAGCATCCTCATCTTCTTTACATAACGGCAATACATCGTTGCATCTTGAATCATTATCACAAAATCGCACAAGCGTTGAAGAAGAAACGAATTTGTAGCAGAAAGAAGAAGAACACATGAGTGATTGCCTGAATAAATTTATAGCTTTCCATTTGATAGAATTTGTGGCGACGAGAAGGCAGAGGTCACGACGGACCTCGAGGTGGAGGCTCAATGAAGAAAACGGAGAAGAAGTTTGTGGTGGTAGCCCTTCTGAGTTTGAGTGAAGGAAGAGGGGGAAATTTCCATGACGGCGTTCATCGCGAATTTAAGAGGTGAGAATCGAATAGACGGTGACAAGACTTTTGTGATTCATGACGGCTAAAGAACAATGAAGACAAGTAAGGAGGAAGCTTTAGGGTTTTGGATTTGCCTCAAAGGTTTCAACCTGGTCCACACGATGTCGTTTTGCGCTTATGGCCAGTATTTTCCTTCATTTTTGTTTTCTTCAATAATTAGAAAATCAATTATGTTAATAAAAAAACAATAAATAAGGTTGGATATACTTGGGTTGGGCTTAATGTCACGTTTCAATGCACACCATACAGATCCATACACCACCCTGCTTTTCCTTTGATTTTCATTTGGTTATTAATTTTGTGCAATTAATTGTTGATGATTCCTTCATGATTTTTTGCTGAAATTTTGTGTAGATGTTAATAGGTACACGTGGAGGCCTTGGATCGCTTTTCTTGGACATTAGCCATTTGTTACTGATTATTGTACTTTTATCGTTTAAATTTTGATTAAAAGTTCCTTGGATATTATAACAAGAGAAGAAGTGTCTCGTCCCTCCATGGAAGCTTTTGATAAAGTTTTCTTATTGCTTGCGGGGTTTGGAAGAGGAAACGGACTTTCTCCATTCAGTATCATCGCAACTTTATATTATGCCTCATTTCTGCAATTTATCGTGCTTCTTTACCTCTTTTCTAGATATCATGAGAAGTAGGGCTTTACTGCTTTCTAGTGCCATGAGAAGTATGGTAAAGATGAATGACGGGGGTCTTCGTTACTGATCATGTCAGGAACCCCTCTGGTTTATTTAAATACCCGTTTAGGGAAATTCCGCATTGTTTGCATTTTGTTTGCTACTTGTGTGTGGTTTGTTTAAAACCCTACCTTTGAGTAGGTATTTTGCAGGTGTGTTTATATTTGTGCCCGCATATGTACAAATGATAAGTCCTCAAAAAGAGGCGAGGGGGGAGGGTTAGCAATCAACCCCCGCAACTTCGTTTGTGTCATCCTTAGCTCGTGACGCACCACAAAGCTTCGGAGTTGTGGCTACTCTTGTATATAGAGTCGTCAAGTGGGGAAGGGTTCCACAATCGAACCCCCACGCTTTGTTAGGAGTTCGCATTGGCCGATGCTGATACTCAGTGATTGTTCATATTTCCTTCTATCACTTACCTCGATCTCCTATATCTTAGTTAGGTGTTCATTCGCTTTGGACATCATATTTTATTTTTCATCTCACTCCCACTTGTTTGTCTCGGGTGATACGCTCCTCTTGACTAAAGCATTTCTCTTGTTTTCCTTGCTATTTTATGTGTGCGCTCTTTCGAGCTTGCTTGTTTTATCCTTGCACATACCATGTACCCTTAGGATGTACTTGCTCCTTTCGGATGCAAGTTATACCTTAGGTTGCAAACCATTCTTGCTAACATTAGGTAGACGTTTCCCTTTTATTAATCCAAACTGTAGGACTACCATTGTATGGTAACATTAGGTTAGAAATAGGCTAGTCTCCCTTAGACTCTTTTCTTCCCTTTTTTGCATCCTTGCATTTAAAACTAAAACATCTTTTCCTTAGAAAATCAAAAACATGCTAACAACTTAAACCCTTTTTTCAAGGTAACAAAAACCCAAACCAACTCAAACCTTCTTTGTGCACTCAAGCACCTTTTCTCTAAAACCCTTTTTAGGTAAGGACATGATTAATTTACTTATGAGCCAACGCATAAGTCTCTAAAGGACGAGTTACGGCATAAGGCAGGATTAACATCATCCATAAAAAAACACAAAACAAACAAAACATGTGAGCCAAACTACGGTAGCTCTGATTCCTCAAAAAGGATACGTAGGCATTGGGGTATGGCCCAAGCGAGTACAACTTTATTTTCCCTACATTCTTTTCTCTTTTCTTTTGCATGCAGTCTTCCTCAATAATAAACAGTAAGCATATATTAAACACACCTATAAGATAGACAACAAGATTGGATACCATAGAGTACTACGGGCGTGTGGGGTGCTAATACCTTCCCCTCGCGTAACAGACTCCATTACCCGATCTCTCGGTCACAAGACCGTGACTTCTCCCTTCTCAGGTTTTATTGATGTTTACCTTTCCCTTCATGTGGGATAAAATACGTTTGATGGCGACTTCATTGTTTGATTATTTTTAGCTGGTTGTTTCAAAAGCCTTGTTATGATTTCTTCCAGCTGGTGTCAGGTCAGCATCAGAGAACCCCCATCCATTGTCGGGAGTCAAACTCGCCATAAAATTTTCAAATTGATCGGTTGTGGTCTCTTGAGGAACATGTGCTTTCTTTAAGAATTTGATCAATGCTTGAGCGTGAGCATCAGAGCAAAGTAACAAAGATAACATATAGATCTTAGAGGTAGTTTTCCCCAGCTGCTCTACTATCTTAAAATCACTCTTTTTATAATCTTCAAAATCTCCTCCATTTCTTGGGTGGAGGGCTTCTTGGTAGCAATGTCTTTGGTAGGCGCCTCCGTCCTGGAAGGCTCAATTGTCTTTTCTTTTCCCCTAGCGTCAGTACTAGGTTTATCAACGGTAATGCGAAGAGGTGTAGTTGTAGTAGTTAGAGGTGAAATGTTAGGAGAGAAAATTCTTTCTGTCCTTGTCACCTTGCTAGAACCAGCAATATTGGTAACTTCATAAACTTTTTCTTTATTAACCCGGGATTCTTGCTTAATCCCATGATAGTATAATTAAGCACCGTAATTCCAAGGTACTTCCTTATCCGAAGAATAAGGAATTGTCCCTGGTGCGGTAATTATCAAGGGGATAATCGTTGGTTCGTTGAAAATACTAATAGGACCTTTTGAAGAGATCCTAATAGGTTTGTTGGATATGGTGATGATTGATATGTCTTTAACTTCTTCAGTCAAACTTTTTATGGCCGGAGTTCTTTCAAATAAAATCTCGTGGCTATCTATTAGGTGTTAGACACCCTTTTTCAGCCATTTGCATCCATTAACTTGTTTGGCACAAAAACAACAGTCTTTTAAACAAACAAGGAAAACCCCAGCTCTTAACAAATTTTCTTTAACAATGGTTAGTGGAGTAGTCAAATCTTCAATGGAGGAAACAAAAGCAGTGTCTTCAATTGCATTGATACCTTTGCCATGATTTGGCATTGGTGCAGTTATATCATTCAGAGTTGTAGGTGGATCAAACTCAATAGTCTTATTGTCGATAAGGTCTTCAATCTTGTTTTTAGAGCCCAACATTGATCAGTATCATGCTCGGGGCTATTATAGTGATAAGCTCATTTAGCGTTAGGATTGTATTTTGGAGATGAAACATTGGGATTTGATGGTGGATCACACAATGTTACCAAGTTGGCCTTCAATAGGTGTTACAAGGCTCGGGACAGTGACATGTTAATCCTCGTGAATTGTCTTCTTGGAACCTCAGGCCCTTTATGGTTGGCTTGTTGTGGTTGTCTTTGAGTAGAGGGTGGATTAGAGATCAAAATAGCATTGACATATTGGCAGTGATCTTTCTTGACATGGCCTCCTGAACCATATATGACATTAGTTTCCTTCTTGCCAGTAAAGGGTTTCTTAACAGCGTTTAATGTAGAGGCAGAAGCCATGGGATTTTTTCCACTTTGATAGCGCTCTCGACCCTTTCACCAGACAGGATTAACTCAGTGAAACCAGATGATGAGCTCCCAATTAACAAGTTGAAAAATGGTCTAGTTAATGTTCCATGAACATATCCACCAGCTCTTTATCTGTCAGTGGTGGTTGCACTCTACCAGCAAGGTCTCTCCATTTCTGTGCATTTTCTTTAAAACCTTCATTGGAACCCATTGTCATTCCTTGTAACTGAACCCTAGTCGGCGCCAAATCAATGTTGTACTGATATTGGCGGTAGAAAGCGGTGGTCAGATCTTCCTAAGTATGAATGTTGGAACCCTCCAGCTGGTAAAACCATTCTAACTGAGTCCCAGACAAACTCTCTTGAAAGAAGTGTACCCATAGCTTCTTGTCAGTGGTATGCGGTTGCATTTTACGGACTTAGGACCTCAAATGAAGCTTTTGGCACGAAACATCATCGTACTTAGAAAAGATTGGAATTTTTCATTTGTGGGGGATAACAACCCTAGGTACTAAGCCGAAATCACCAAAATCCAAGACAGATACATCTTGAATTTCCACAGCTTTCAACCTATCTTCCATTTGCTTGTACTTATCCTCAGCCGGTGGATACTATTCATCAAAGTAATCTTCATCCTCAAAAGCTTGATTATTTGTAATCCCAGCACGGGTGCTCCTTGCATCTTCATTCTGATTCTCATCCTCGGAGGAGGAGTCTTCTTCCACTTAATCTTGTCGGACGGGGCCCTTGAATCTCTTCCCCATGTTGATTACGGCTTTCTTCTTTGTTTTCTTCTTCGTAACCAGCAGTGACATCAGTTATTGCTGCCCTTTTGCCAAGGTGAGAAAGGTTTCTTGAAATTGAGAATTTTGTGTCTGCAAGTCTTTCACAGCCTGCTCGAGATCCATCTTACTGAAATAAATAGTAGAAAGATGAGGAAACCTGTGTCGGAAAACCTGTTTATGCCATGATGCATGCGATATGAATGAAAATGATTTCAAGAACTTTTAAGATTTAAATTTGTGTAGACAAAGAGGGAACAAACATTAATTGCATTAATAAGTTCAACCGGTTACAAGATGCCTCTTGGGCTTACAATGGAAGAAACAAATATAATACAAAATAAACTCCTAAAACAAAAATACTCAAATTTCCCATGAGCGCATCCTCTTCGGTGCAATGTAGACATTCAAAATTTTCTCTTCATGAAGTTGTCTCGTGAGTTCCAAAACCTTCTTCTCACTTGCGTAGAACTGGGTTTCAAAGGTATCTCGCTCCCCTTTGAGTTGAATCCAAGATCTTTGCAATTCTTCAAGAGAAGTAGGCATGTCAGGGTGAAGAATAGTGTAAGGAACACCTTCCTCATCAATAGGCTTCATAGTGATAGGTAGAATGGCCTCATATGGCATCATGAGGTTTTGAGCGCGAGCTCGCACCCACTTGAGATAAGGCTCCAAAGGAATGGAGTTCTTATGCCCCAATGTCTTGCTATCAACTTTGTTCACCATGCCCCAAGCTCGTATGAATCTCTGGCGATAACCTTGGACATCGCTCTCATGGTCAAATTCAATTCCTTGGACAAGTGCAACATGAGGACCATCCCTCCTAGCATACCCAAACTTCCGCAAAGCCAAATAAGGATTATAGGTGATTCCTCCCCTAATGCCAAGGAGAGAGACATTAGGGAATTCCCCACAACGGTCAATGATGATAACGTCCTCCGAAGATCGAGAAAACAAATGAATATCTGAATGCGTAAGTGACATCAACCTATTAGACCATCTCATGCCTTGCTCATTCTTTAAAACATATTGAGGTAGGTGCGAAATAAACCACCTATCCAAGAAAGGAGTGCAACACATAAGAATTCCCCTTCTCTTCATGGTGCGAGTGTGAAAAGAATGCAAGATATCTCCAAGCAAGGTAGGCACCCGGTTAGGAGATAGAAAAACTTTGACCGCGTTCACATATATGAGTTGGTCTGGGTTAGGAAACAATACCATCCCATAGATTAGAAGAGCCAACACTTATTCAAATGCTTGCAAATCCAGAGCCTCCCAAAATTTTTGAGCCTTCTCAAATAGAAACTTGTCTAGAAACCCTTTAACACCACTTCTTGTTTCCCAATTTGCCACAACGTCGGACCATTACAAATGTAAAGCTCGAGCAATCTCCTCAGGTATCAGGTCTTTCTCAATACCGGTGAAGGGTATTTGATCAAGAATTGGCACCCCCAAGAGTTGAGAAAATTCTTCCATGGTAGGCACTAGTTGGTAATCGGGAAATGTGAAATAATGGTGTTTAGGATCAAAGAATTGAAAAAGCACATGTACCATGTCCTCTTCAAAGTTTGAGGTAACCAAGTTGACAAGACGACCATACTTCTTGGTGAACGGAGAATCATTGGGAACCCTTGACACTAACTCCTTAAGTTGTGGAGACGCTTTCACAAGGTTGATTCGGATGGTGTTTCTTCACATGGAAGCCATATCCTACAAAACAGCACAAGGATAAATCCCAAAGTCCTTGAAATGGTTAGTGCAAAATTCCATGGTATGATGTCATAATGTTATGTAAAGTAAACATATACACACAAAGCAAACAAGTCCTTAAGTTTAAGCTTGCATGAGTTTCATAGGTAAGTACCCTCTTGAAGTTTAGTTGTTTCAACCTGTCCTAGAAAGTAATCGGGTTCTATGGGATCTCAATATCATTGATCTTTCTTCATTGTGCATTGTTTCAGCGCAAGCCTCTATTTTGGTGACCGAAATATCCCAAAAGTCTGATCTCAATGAGCGTAGTATCGAGTATCAACAAATTTTGGATTGCACCAAAGTCGGCTATCTCACTACTTCCTAATGGCCAAGTTGTTCAATTAAAGGTTCTAAGGTTCGTTAGTGCTTCATGACACCACACAGCGGCCTCGCATTCTCCTTAATTCGCCATAAGGGATACCGATACCACAAATGTGTCACACTAACATAGCTATTGTCTCAGCCATATCGGTCTATGCCATACAGTCTCCATAATTTTTTTCTATTTACCTAATATTGTTCCCAGATCCGGGTAGAGGATCAATTCGAAACCCAAACTTGGACCCAAAATGTAAAGAAAACAAATCAAACAATGAAAGAATTTAAAGGTGAACTAGTCTCTAAGGTAACCCCACTTTTAAGTATCTTCCCCAGCAGAGTCTCTAGTTCTGTAATACGGTGGGAGAACTAACTTGGTTGTTTTGCATTTTATCGCAATTGTTGCGTATAGTAAGAGTCACCACCGACTTTTCTTTTATCCAATAAAGGAAAGGGCGAAAAGAACAGGAAAGACCTTTTGAGAATTTTTTTTGAGTTTGGGGGGTAGGTTATGAAAAGGGAAGGTGTTAGCACCCTTTTCATCTGTAGTTATCTACGGGCTCTTAGTTGCTAGCTCACTTTGAAAATACTTTGTTTGAAATGTGTTTGTGATTGTTTTTGAAAGTATTTTTGAAAAGTGCCTTCATTTCGGCGAACTTTGTAATGATTCTCGTCTCTATAAGAATGTATATAAAATGTTGAATTTTGAAAACATTTCATGGAAAGTGTTGGGGTATTTGAAAGATGTTTTGAAAATGGTTGTGAGCAAACTATTAAGAACATTCTACCTACTCAAAATTTTGTGTTCTTTTACTCCTCCTTTAGATATTTCTATCGTATCATTTATTGATAAGAATCCCTGTCATTGGATGTGAAGGAACATGCATGGGTCGTCATATAGTCATAGAAGGCAACCTATGAGACGCTTTAGCAATTGTCGTAAGGGACTAAGATTGTTTTACCGAAGGCAAAGTCAAAGGGTCATCGAGGGACTACGATCTTTTTTATCGAGGGTCTTTGCTAAAGCGTCCCGCATTCGAGGGACGTGACCATTTTATTCGTAGGCAACAAGCGAGATTACCCTAGAGGTGTGCGTGTGAAAAGTTTTTGATTGCATGAATTTTTGTCTTTGAGATTAGGGTTCTCTAAGATTGATTTTATATTGCCATACACACCCTAATTACTAACAATTATATTAAAAGCGATAAATTGTGGAAATTAAAATCCTACGATATTACATCATTTGGGGATGGGGGTACAAATTTAAAAATGGGGAGGTAAAAGCAAATAAAACCTAATTTTATTATTACAACCATATTGAATGAATAAATAGTATGCAAGAATGTAAAAATTAAAAAAACAGAAAATTGTTTTTTTCTTTTTAAAAAAAAAAACTTTCATGTATTGACCCATGATGGTTTGCATCGATACATATCATTTCTTGCCCCTAGAAGTCAAAACCAACTCAGTATGAATTGACATATAATGGTTTATATTGACTCATAACCTATTTTATATCGACTCATATGTGTTTTGTATCGACTCATACTCCTTTTTTCTAGAAATCAAAATCAACTCAGTATGAGTCGACACATAATAGTTTGCATCGACTCATAACCTGTTTTACATCGACTCATTCGTGTTTTGTGTCGACCCATAACCTGTTTTACACCTAATACGTGTCGACTCATAGAGATATGTATCGACTCATACTATTGTTTTTCACTTCTAACATTGTTCTGTCACACATATAAGTTAGTTATAAACACATGGTTAGTGAAAAATGAGAAAAACAAATAAGCATATAGTTAACTTCAGGGCTATGATATCTATATTTTATCTTCACAAATGAACCACTAATGATGCTTGTATGAATAGCTCAAAGTCAAGAAAACTTACCTTGAAACTGAAATCTGTGTTTTGAGTTTGAGTTGTTGCATTGTCTTGGAGAAAGCAAGTTGGAGGTGGCTGTTTTTTAGTTTGGAAAATAGGGATGTTTAGGGGAAAACTTGCAAGGTTATACAGTGGGTAGAGGTTTTTTCTCTTTTCAGTTTTTGTTTTGTGAATGAAAATAGAGTTGAAGATGAGTAGAATTTACAAACAATTATGTTAAGTTTTCCAAATCCTCTTTTTTTCTCTTTCTCCCCCTTTTCTCCCTCTAAAACCTCTCCTTTGTGTGTTGTGAAACAACATATTTATAGATAAAATTGACTGAAATTTGGGAGGAAAATAGATAAGTTTTTGAACTGTTTGGGTACACTATTTCATTGCTTTTTAGATGCAGCTCTTATGTGCTAAGTTTATGCAAATATGGGATTGTTATGATGCAGATTTTGCAGGGCAGCATTGTAGGTTTTGGAGCAGGTTTTGACAGTTTTCTTGGCACTACTATGCAGGTTTTGGACAGCAGGATGTGTAACATGATGCATGTCTGGTTTTGTGGACAAATTTATGCAACTTGTAACAAAGACAAGGCATATTTGTAGACAGCATATGGCAAATTTTGAAGATTTAGTCAAAGGGAAAAGTTCAAACAAGACAAAGCTTAGGATTTGTAACTTGCAATTTTTTTAACTTAAAAAATGCATCCTTGTTGTTTTCTTGAAAGCTTGTAACAACTTGAATTATCTTGAATTGTGGTGAAAAGATGTCATGAAATTAACATGTATAAAAAACACTTAGAAAATTTTCTAAGTCTTGCAAAGTTTGACTTTTCAAAATGACTTTTGACTTTCTTGATGGTCAAATTTCATATTTTTGAATATCTTGGTGAAATATGATCTTTAAAACTAAAATTTGATCAAAAAGTCAAAGTTTGACTTTTCAGTGTACAGTTGACTTTTTTCATCAGTTGACCTAATTTCATCTATCAATTCACTAATCTCGGGAGATGAATTAAAATATGCGATTAGGTCAAAATTATGTACTTGAACCCTTGAGATCATGTTTCAAACCAATAAGTTATGTACTAGGTCAATAGTCAAAGATTGGTCATTCTCAGTCAAAATCCTAATTTTGACCATTTTGCCCTTTTGACGATTTGAACAATTTTCTTGGAGAATTATGATCCAATCCTAATAAAATGATACATATGACCTCAAAATGTTGATATTGGTCCAAAATATTAAATTTTGACTGTATGTTGACCACAGTTGACTTTTAACCAATATAACTGATTTTAGACCACCTGATCAATTAACTGAGCAATTTTGTGATCCAAGACTTGAAACTTGACAGGAGCAATCTTGAGGGTCCATAATGATCCTTGAAAGTCATTTGAAATTATAGAAGTCCAACTGTCTTTGTGCAAACTCAAACCCTAATTTAAGGCATCAGTGTTGAGGAGATGATTTGACCTAGTCAATAATTGTGCAAGCTTGAATCATTGGAAATCTTTGTGGGAAATATCTTGAGAAAAGAGAGGGAAAATTTTGGGGTACAACAAACATGTTGCTGCAAGGTTAGTTTTACTGAAATTCATGTGAATCATAATTTCTGATAAATAACACGAACCTTCTAGCTTCTACAAGAAATGAGGTTATTGATGATATCTGGAAACACATTCACCTTAAAGAAATTTTGTTGAAATAAAAGTCAAGACAAAGGTGGTTAAATAAGGGGGATCAAAACATGAGGTACTTCAACTTGGTCATTAAAGGAAGAAGGATAAGGAACTATATAATTTTTGTCCAAAATAGTGAGGGAGATAGAATTGAAGATGTGAATGGGATCCGCACAGAAACTCTCAAAGTATTTGAAGGTAGATTCAAGGAGGAACACAAGGAAAGATCATTCTTTCAAGGGTTAGAGTTCAAGAAAATCTCATAACTGAATAAAACATCGTTGGATGCCAAATTCACTAGCGAAGAGATAAGTGTTGCAGTGTGGTATTCATACGGGGAGAAAAGTCTTGGTCCTGATGGAATTAACTTTAGGTTTATTCAAGAATGTTGGAAATTTCTTGAGGATGATATTGAAAAGTATGTTAAGGAGTTTCACAAGAATGTTGCCCTACCTAAAGTAATAACAACCTCCTTTATTACTTTAATCCCAAAAAACCATAATCTCCAAGGACAAAATAAATATCAACCTATTTGCCTTGTCAGGTGTTTGTATAAAATACTAGCAAAGTTGATTGCTACTAGGATTAAAAGAGTAATGAAAGGGATCATTTCATCATCATAAACTTCTTTTGTACCGGGTAAATAAATTTTGAATGGTGTTCTATCCCTAAATGAAATCATTGACCGTGCTAGAAAGAAGAAGAAGGAATGCTTCATTCTCAAGGTGGACTTACAGCAGGCATATGACTGTGTCAACTATAATTTTTTATATGTATGTTGTAGAAATTTGGATTTGGAATTATATGGTGTAGATGGATGGAAGCTTGCATATTCATCGGCTTCATGTCAATATTAGTGAATGGAAGTCCAAAAAAAGACTTTTGGGTGGAGAGGGATTGAGACAAGGCGACCCATTCTCACATTTTTTGTTCACTTTAGTGGTTAAGGGGCTGGCAGGTTCAGTTCAAAAGGCTTCTAAAAATGGAAGGTTTGAGGGGTACAAGGTGAGTAGTGATTCAGAAATTAATCTACTCCAATTTGCATATGATAGTGCAATTGTGGGAAATGGGTGTTTGAATAACCTCTAGAGCATTAAGGCCATTTTCAGGGGGTTCGAACTAGTCTAAGGGTTAAAATTAAACTTCTACAATAGAAAGATATATGGGATGAATATGGATGATACAAGTTGCCTTTCAAATTTTTAAGTATACCAGTTGGATCAAATTCAAGAAGATGTGCCTCTTGGAATTCGGTGTTGAACAATCTCAAGAAAAAATTGTCAACTTGAAAAGCTTGATTGTTATCAATTAGGGGTAGAGTGACACTGTTAAACTCTAACAAATTCCTTTGGTGTGGCAATGAAGACAAAATATGCATTAATTGGGTTAGTTGGAGCAACATTTGCAGACCCAGAGAGGAGGGTGGGCTCGGTAGTAAGCATATTTGATACTTCAATAAAGCCTTGTTATGTAAATGGAAGTGGAGAATTTTAAAATGAAGATGGCACTATATGGAGACAAATATTGAGGGCTAGATATGAGGATTTGCAACATACTATAATGTTGAGACTTGATGCTAAGAAGAACAAAAAATCTTCATCTTGGTGGAACAATATTGTAATACGGTGACAGAACCGACTGTTATATTGGTTTTGCATTTGTGTTCGTAAATGTTACGATAAGCAAGAGTCGCCACTGAATTTTCTTTTATCCAAATTAAGGAAAGTGTGAAAAGAACAGAAAAAGACCTTTCTGAGAACTTTCTGAGTAAAGGGGTAGATTATGGAAAGGGAAGGTGCTAGCACCCTTTCCATCCATAGTTATCTACGGGCTCTTAGATTTTAGCTCATGTTTCGAAAATTGCTCGTGCTTTGTGTTTTTGAAAAATATTTGAAAATGCCTCGGTGCAGCGATTTACTTCATGATAACTCTTGTATCAGTCCTCAAGAGTGTTGACAAAGAAAATGTTTTGAAAGTTGTTTTGAAGTGTATAGGTGTAAAAGGTTTGTTTTGAGCAAACATCTAACAGCTATCTACTTGTACTCGAAAAAGTCGTTCTTTTCCTCTTTTCATTTAGACAGTGTTATCCTACTATTAGTGAGTAGGTAGCCCTATCGTTGGATGTATGAGGGACATTACGGTCACAAAGGTAACTTAGCAAGGAGTTTTAGTAACTGTCCTAAAGTTCTAAGATCACTTTTTTACCGAGGCAACATCGAGAGGGTCATCGAGGGACTTGTGATCTTTCAAACTAGAAGACAATCACTAAAACTTCTCACGTTTCGAGAATTGTGATTGTTTTATGAAGGCAACCGAAGTGGGATACCCTAGAGGTACGCATGTGCAATTATGTTTAGTTCAGCTATTTATCTTGTGCATTTAGGGTTTGCTAACATTTGCTTTCAGTCTTGTCATGCAATCCTAGTTACTAGCAGTTAATATATATACAGGAATTTAAAGTACGGAAAGTTAAATCCTACGTTATTACAATGCTTCGGCGGAGGATATTTACATGTCAAAATGGGGAAAAATAAAGAAAGCAATAAAGTCCTATTTTAGCCTATTACATTCCATCGACAGATACAAAAATATGAAAAAGAATAATAGAAAAAGAAATATATGAATGTGCGCGAATTGGGAAAAATACGTCTAAAACCCTGAAAATTTCTAAGTAAACAAGAAAATCTTTTTTTGGTTTTGTTTATTTTAAGAAAATACAACCTAAGTCTATTTAATTTTAATTTCAAGAAAAGGTTAAAATGATTAACTAATTTTTTTACAAATTAGTTTGATTAATAAAACTAATCTAATTTTTTTTTGTGATTTTTTTATTTAAAGTTGATTTAAAATCAATAAAGAAATGAATAAAGAAAAATTAAAGATAGAAGAACCCTCCTTCGATTCAAAGGGAAAACGTGGCCTTTCGATCCAGAGGGTACTGTTGAAAGATCCTGGTGGATCACCAATGAGGGCACTGAATCTGCAAAGATACGTTAGCAAAATAAAGATGTAGGACCTGGGTATCAAACCCAGGTCCATCGATCCTGTGTGCGTTTGGTCTATTCAGGCTAGATCTGCAACAAGTGTTAGAAACAAAGCAAAATGCAGACCTGGGTGTCAAACTCAGATCCTTAATCTTGAATACAAATCGAATGCATTACAAATATTAATATATCATGCAAATGTAAAGTATGATCTCTTGCCCATTCTTACCAACAGTTGGAAGCTTCGATTTGGAACTTCTGGACTTAGAGACGCTTGCTTAGGGGGCTGGTGATTGGGAACACTTCCTGCAGACTTTAGGGAGTGAATAGAGTGTTGTTGAAGACTCCTTTGATTGGGACTACTTATGAGGATTTTGATAGTTTTAATATGGCTTATGAGGCAGCGTGTGCGTGTGTGTGCGGTCTCCTCTTTTTTTCGTCCCCTTTGTAATGTGTCCTAGGCCTCGTATTTATAGAAGTTTGATGGTCAATGGAAACGGCAAGAAACAGCCATTAACCATGGCTTTGAAGGTAGAATCAAAAGATATCAGCCATTAACCATGGCTTTGAAGGCAGAATCAAAAGATATCAGCCATTAACCATGGCTTTGAAAGCAAAGATCAAGTATTTGAAAAGTTGCCATTTTTGATGATTTCCTACCCTTTTAGGTTTTGCATGAACCTGGACATGTTTCAATCCCTGACTCCTTTGAATGCCTCCACGCCCTGATCTTCGATTGGACCACATGTGTGTTCTTCGAATGGGCCTTCTGAATGCTTCTTCGAACGAACCTTTTGAATATATCTTTCGAACGGAACACTTGTGTATCCTTCGAATGGGCCTTTTGAGTGCTTCTTATAATGGACCTTAAGTTACTTCCTTCGAACGAAACACAAGTACATCCTTCGAATGGCCCTTTTGTCTGTCTTTCAAACATCACACATGTATGCCTAGTGCATTATTCGAATGGTTCACCAATGTAGGCTCATAATGTGGTAATCATATGCTAAAAGGTTCAAAGATAGAGTTGACACAAGTAGTTTCAAAGGGAGCCATTGCCTAGTCGAAGCTAGCACAAAGGAAGCCAATGCCTTATGGATGTTAGCATGAGGAGGTCATTGCTCTATGAATCGAAGGCCAGTTGAAAGGGTTTTGGCCTTGTGCATTGAAAGCAAGCACAGGGGAAGCCTTTGTCCTTGTGAATCGAAACAAACTTATAGGGGGTTCTTGCCTTGTGCAGTTGAAGCCTTGTGAACTTAACTTGATTGAAGGGGGGCCGATCGCCCATTTGAAGCTTGTGAATCAGACCTACGGCGAAGAGTGCCAAATGCCTAATCGAAGACTTTGAAACCAAGCTTGTTTAAAGAATTAATATGCCTAATCGAAAACTTCATCTTGATCGAAGGAGGCCCAGCGCCCAATCGAAGACTTGCGGACCAAAGCCTGGTCGAAGGGTTTTAGATGCCCAATCAAAGACTTGCGGACCAAAGCCTAGTCGAAGGGTTTTAGATGCCAAATCGAAGCTCCTTTTCCAGATGCCAATCTAAGTATAAACTACTCAGGCTCCAATCGAAAAACAAATTTCTCAGGCACCAATTGAAAACACCTTATCTCAAAGCCAATCGAAGACACCTTGTTTATTTTCAAAAAAATTATTTTTCTTTAATCAAGTGTTTGTAACCACCCATGTAAAAGAAACCTTGGGAAACATGAGAGGGCAAATTTTGGGGTACAACAGCTGCCCCTATTCAATCTTCTTAAACCTAAGGATTTAGATTGGCTTGTCTGCCTTTCGTGATCTAAAGGTGGAAGAGGATTGAACACTAGAGTGCCCAGAAATTTGCACTCGTATGCAGTAACACTGATGGTTGATGATGGCGGGAACGGTCTTACAGATGCCATTTGGAGAAGATGACAGAGAGTCGTCAGAGATAGGCTTAAAGATGTCATCCAAAGTATATGTTGACTTTCATAAGAGGTCTCTTTGTGGGGAATTCCTGTTCCTGCTATCTGAGGAGGAGTCCGCTGGGGAATGTGGGTTTTTGTTGTTCTCCTGCTTGAGAAAAACTCTGTGGGGAATAGAGTCTAGGAACTTCAGTTGTCCAAGGCTCTGCTGAAGAGTTATCTCTATACTGGAGAGATGAAAGTTTACTGTTTTCTGGTTGGTGTCCAGGCTTCATAGTAACTTTCTAGGGATAATGGAATTAACCGTTACCTGAAGATGTAATAAAAAGAGCATGTGTAGGGCTGTTTCAGGATGAGTCTGTGTTAATCTGCACCCAGAGATATATGAGAAGGAACTCGTGTAAGATTGCTACGTCTAGTCGTGTAGATAGTTTTCCTGTCTGGTTTCAGGTATTAATCAACAAATCAATTGTTCGCAGATAGTTGTTCTGTCTGGTTTCAGGTATTAATCTGGAACTTGAAAATTGTCGGTCGCTGAGATAGTTGTCCTGGCTTGTTACAAGTATTAATCTTTAACCTGAGAAAGAAATATTGTTTTCCTGGCTTGTTACATGTATTAATCTTCAATCTCTTCATGTGGATAGTTCTCCTGGCTTGTTACAGGTGTTAATCCATAGTCGGTTATCCACAGATAGTTCTCCTGGCTTGTTACAGGTATTAATCTAGGATTTGATTTTGTTGGTCGTTGAGATAGTTTTCTTCTCTGGTTTCAGATATCAATATCTGACCTGAGAAAGAAAGATAGTTTTCCTGGCTTGTTACAGGTGTTAATCTTTAATCCCTTCATATGGATAGTTCTCCTAGCTTGTTACAGATATTAATCCATAGTCGTTCGTCCACAGATAGTTCTCCTAGCTTGTTACAGGTGTTAATTTGCGATTTGTTTTGTCGGTCGTTGAGATAGTTGTCCTGTCTGGTTTCAAGTATTAATCTCTTACCTGAGAAAGAAAGATAGTTTTCCTGGCTTGTTATAGGTATTAATCTTCAAAATCCTCATGTAGATAGTTTTCCTGGCTTGTTACAGGTGTTAACCTACAGTCGGTCGTCCACATATAGTTCTCCTGGCTTGTTACAGGTATTAATCTGGAACTTGAAAATGTTAGTCACATAGATAGTTCCCCGTCTGGTTTCGGGCATTAATCGGTGGCCTAATGTATTTGTTGGTAAACTCGTCTTGCTTCAGGAGTTCATACCACTTGGTCATGTAGATAGTTTCCCCGTCTGGTTTCAGGCATTAATCTTTGACCTGTTGTGCAAGTTGGTAGTGTTTGTCTTTTTACGAACTCAACCTTGGAAAGGTAAAGTCATTTTCATGTGATGTCATGATGTATGAATTACATGATGCTCTCAAAATAAATTAGATTATGATATATGCATTTGTGCTGCATATGCTATGATGTTTGTAGAAATGCATGAATGTAATTTATGAATGTATCAGTTATTCAATTGCAGTGTTGTTGAACCAGGGAAAATAAATCCCTGATTTTTGCTGGGGGTGAAGAATGTAGGTCTTCAAATATGTTGAAGTTAAAACGCTGGGAGATAAACTTCTGTTGTTAGAGAAATAAACTCTGTTGGGGAAGGTAAACTCTATGAAATGAACTATTTTTAGAAGATATTCTGGAATAAGTATCAGGATGACATCCGTCTCTAGATCGTAGCTGAACTGTTTCTAGAAGACGATCTGAATAAGTATCAGGATGAGATCTGTCTCTGGATCGTACCTGAACTGTTGCTAGAAGATAGTATGGAATAAGTATCAGGATAACATCTGTCTCTGGATCATACCTAAACCGTTTCTAGAAGATGATCTGAATAAGTATCAGGATGACATCCACCTCTGGATCGTACCTGAACTGTTGCTAGAAGATAGTTTGGAATAAGTATCAGGATGACATCCATCTCTGGATCGTACCTAAATCGTTCCTAGAAGATGATCTGAATAAGTATCAGGATAACATTTGTCTCTGGACATACCTGAATTGTTGCTAGAAGATAGTCTGGAATAAGTATCAGGATGACATCCGTCTCTAGATCGTACCTGAACTGTTTCTAGAAGAGTATCTGAATAAGTATCAGGATGGCATCTGTCTTTGGATCGTACCTGAACTGTTTCTAGATGAGAATCTGCTTTATCTAAAATGTTTCTGCTGGGAATTCTTATTTTGTTGTTTTGAGAAGAAATCCATTGGGGAATCCTGAGAAGCTTGGAGACTTCACTTGGGAATTCTTAGATGTTGGAGTAGTAATTGGAAATTCTTTCTCTACGGAGGGTATGATAACACCTGACATCATTAGGTTGCATGCTAAGAGTATAGCAGTGACCTTGTAGTAGAATGCCCCTGCCTCGGTACCTGCTGGAGAAAATATCTACCGGGGATTTTGTAGATGGTTTAACTATTATCCTAACTCTTGGAGTCCTTGGTGAATGCAGATCAGGGTAATAAACCTTCTACTGATAGACAAGTGACGAGGTGACGGGATGTAGTCGTACGCTTTAATCCCTAACTTTTGCCTGGATTGTCCTTTCAGATTTTCAGTCCATCGGGATACCCTTTTTTTCCCAAGCCGCCTTTTTAGGTTTTTGACTTGCCGGGTATACAGATTTTTTCATATGTATATCCCTAATTTTTCCCGGACCCTTTTGGTTTGTCGGGATGCCCTTATTTTTGCTTAGGCCAGTCAACCTAGCGGGTCTTTTTTCATGCGTAGTAATTTTCCGACTATGTCCATATTCACCAGGTACGGAGAATTGTCAATGTCCATAGTAGTAAGTGTTGTCACACTTCCAGAAGATGTTTGTTTGATCGTACAGGATTCGTTGCTAGAATTCATGTCCAATGCCCCAAGAGATTCAGATGGAGATCTGCCACTGGCTATTTGGCATTTTAAAGAAATTCCTTAAACGTTGACTTGACTGCCCCAGATCAGCTGGACACCATGCCATGCCCCTTAATTATGAAAGGCCACTCACTGAAATGTCTTTCCATATTAGGTGATTCTGTCCACTGAGAGGATTTCTATTCATCGAATATCCGTCCTGCAAATTTCTCTGTTGTTGAACAAATAGTCATATGCAAACAATGGTATTTTAAGAATGCAAAGCTTATATCCGTCTTGTAGTTTAAAAATTCATTTTTAGTAAAACAAACAAATTTTGTAAGAGTGTGATATCAGCTCAGGATTTATAGTGAACCCTACAGGAGTCAGGATACCTTTTGTAATAGTATGCTTTTGAACTAACTCATACTTCAGTTAGGACTTTTGAGGGTTGTAACATGGCCTGGTTCATGATTTAAGAAACAAAGGATAAAGGCTCAAATCTTATTTGTACCCAACCTGTTCTTCATGATGTTCTTCAGTCCTAAACTCAGTTAATTGTGCGTTTAGATCCCAATTGAGTTTGGAATCTTTGCTTTGATACTAGGTGATGGTTCAGAAATTGAACGTTTGTTTGAGAAGGCAGTCATTTTTATAACCTTTTATT
Organism: Vicia faba; assembly: GCA_948472305.1. NCBI lineage: Eukaryota > Viridiplantae > Streptophyta > Magnoliopsida > Fabales > Fabaceae > Vicia > Vicia faba. The sequence continues at coordinate 507,225,398 of OX451736.1, read as the reverse complement.
TTTTGTTGAGGATTTATAGGACATCTTTTTTTTGTTTTCGTTATCCCTACTTTTTCCTGAACTGTTTCTTTTGTGATTGCAGTCGGCGGGATGCCCTAGTTTTTCTTAAGTCTCCTTCATAGGTTTTTGACTTAACGGGCTTTTATTTTGAAAAATAATGACTGCCTGCTGTAATGATTATGCGGAACCATCACCATCTTTTGGAAGGAATATTCTACACTATTTGTCGTGTATGAAGGATGAGCTTGCGACTGAATGCACCTCTGAATTAACTGAGAAAGTTACCCTGCCCTGAGTTATGATTAAGGGTTTTAATTTGTATAAAAAAGAAAAAAAATCCTACTTATTAGGCTCAAAGAGGTTGACTAGGGATTATCTTCCTTATAACTCTACTGTTTAGGATTTGAAACAACGCTTGTACATCATCAGCGGGATCTGTTCAAAAGCATATTGTACGAGATTGTGATATCGTTTTAGTCATCCTCCCTCTAAAGGCTTAGAGATTTTGATCGAGAGTTGAATATCACAAAAAGGAAGTAAAAACACAGTTTGAATATAGTAGATACGAATGAAATGATTCAAGACAAACATATGTGTTGTACCCCAAAATTTTTGCTCCCATTTTCACACAAGACATACTCCTAGAGGTCCTCTGCTCAAGGTTGACCAAGAATTGATCAAACAAATTCTCCTCCTAAGCATTGGCCTTCCAACTAGGGTTTCATTTATCACTGATATGTGTGAGCTCCAAAGGTCTCAAATGTCTTCCATGGTCCTAATATGTCTTCAAGATTATCCATGACAAATTACATACCTTGCACTACAAGTTTGCTCAGTCAATTGCTCAAATGCTTGAAAATCAATTGTACTAGGTCAAAAGTCAACTATGGTCTATATACAGTCAAATTTCAATATTTTTGGTAAACATCAATATTTTGAAGTGATATCCATAATTTGATCAAGTTTTGATCATGATCCCTCAAGAAATGCTCTTAATCCATCAAAAGTCAAGAATTGCTAATTAGGGTTTCTATAGGAAAAGTCAACCAAACTTTGACCAGGCATAACTTTCTCATACTTCATCCAATTTTCCCAACCAAAGCTCATTTTGAATAGAATCCAATACCCTACAACTTCTTTTCAGCCCTTAAGTCCAAGAAATGCACCATTTGAAAGATACAAGCTTATACATTACAGGTCATTTTCAAAAGGTCAACAAAAGTCATTTATTTCCAAGACCATTTACATTAAGATGATTTCTCCAAATTCAAAAATGGTCAACTTAGAGATTATAGAGGACATCTAGGGCTTTCCAAAAAGTTCAAGATCATCATCATTGGATAAAAATTGAGCAAGTTATGGATTGCACAAGTTGGGAAATTTTCAAAGGAAAGACATGAAATCTCAATTGAGCAAATTTGTGATATTAAGTTATTAGGCCTAACTTTTTGGAGTTAAAATATGTTCATGATGTGTACAAGGACCTCTAAATCTATCCATGCATTTTTTTTATTTATTTGAATTTTTATTCATTTAAATATGAATTAAATCAAATAAGAACTAAATAAAATTGCATAAAATAGTAAATATTGGTTATGGCAATATGGGCTGATGGTTTGAATTACTTTTTACTCCAAAATTTCGTGCAAAGGAGGCTAGGTGCATTTCACCTCAAAATGGGAAAGAATTTTCATTTTTGGAACTTTTTTAATGTGTTTGATATTGGTTTGAAAGAGGGCCATTATGGGTGGATTCTTACCATATTTGCTAGCCCTCTTCTTCCTCTATAAATACAAGACCAAGGCATGAGAAAATGACACAATTATTTCTACAGAGTTCCCACAAATTACACAAAAAAATTGCTTGAGAAGAACCACACAAAAATTGCCAAAATTCTAAAAGTTGTAAAATTCAAAACTGAATTTCCAGCCATCATCCATCCAAACCAAGCGTGCTATCTTCTTCCTGAAGATCCCAAGACTCATTACCAGCCCTCATTCAATCCATCACACGTCCAGAAGAGGCCAAACCACAATCTCTGATTTGGTAAAGCTTCTTGCATCTGAAATTTTATATTCATGCATTGTTTACTAATGTTTTGGGGCTAGATGTGATCAGGGTGATGTTTAGGACTGAAATGAGTCTTTACATGCAAGCTCAGACCTACATATGGTTGTTTTCCATTTTTAACCGTGCAATTTTCATTTGTATCGTAACTCTTTTTCCATTAGTTTCCAGCCAGCTTTGACCCCGGATTCGGACTCAGGGTGAAATTTCATACAAGATAAGGCCTTTTCTTTTTCAATTTAACATGTTTTTATAGGTTTGACGTTGAAGGCCGTCGGAGAAGACATTGGTTTCTACCATCTCCATTTTTTTTTAATTTTGTTTATTTTATTTAATCAGTAAGTTTTTTTAAATTAAATAAAAAATCAATAAAACTTAGGATTAATTTTTCTTTTTAGAATAATTAATTTCTGAAATTAATTAATTCATTAACTTTAACATTTTTAATTAAAATAAGTTAGAACTTAGGGTTTAATTTGTGTTTAAATTATTTTCTCAAATAAAAATACAAAAAATATTAGCATTAGGCTTTAAATTCATTTAGCAATTATATTTTTAAATTAAAATTAGATTTAAGTTAATTTAATTATTTTTTTAAAATAAACAAAAACCAAAAAAAAAGATTTTTATTTTACTTAGCTAAATTCTTAGGTTTTCTTAGACGTTTCTTTATTTTACGCGCGTTATTTTGTTTTCTAATTTTTACATTATTGATGTAACTGTTATTTGGGTTGTAATAGTTATAAATAGGACTTTTTATCGCTTTCTTTATTTTTCTTCCCTCAATTGTTTGGACATGTAAATACCCCTTCCCCGAAGCATTGTAATAGCGTAAGATTTATAATTCCCGCACATTAAATTTCTGTAAAATATTAACTGTTAGTAATTAAGCTTGTATGGAAAGATTGAAAACAAAGCGCTAGCAAACTTAAATTCAAAGACAAATAACTGAAACAAGCACACATTGCATACATACACCTCTAGGGTACGCTCACTTTGGTTGCCTTTTGCAAAAAAACAGTCATGTCCCTCGAAACAGGGACGCTTTAGCAAATACCCATAAATCAAAGATCATAGTCCCTCGATGACCCTACAATGTTGTCTTTCAGTAAATGATCTAGTCCCTAGACAAAATTTCTAAAGCGTCTCCATATGTTACCTTTATGACTGTACGTTCCTTCGATAGTCCCTCAAACATCCAACGATAGGGCTACCTACTCACTAATAGTAGGACGGCACTATCTAAAGGAAAGGAGGAAAAGAACACCTTTTTCAAGTAGGTAGATAGTTGTTAGGTACTTGCTCAAAAAACCATTTTTTCACCTTACACTTTCAAAACATATTACAAAAATGCTTTATCAACACTCTTGGGGATTGATACAAGAATTAGCATAAAGCAAACAAAATTTTCAAAAACACACAAACACAAAAGAAATTTTCAAAATGAGCAAGTACCTAAGAGCCCGTGGAAAACCACAGATATAAAGGGTTCTAACACATTCCCTTTCCATAATCTACCCCCCCCCCCCTACTCAGAAACTCTCAAAAAGGGTATTTTTCTGTTCTTTTCACCATTTCCTTTGTTGGATAAAAGAAAAGCCGATGGTGACTCTTGCTTAACGCGACATTTGCGAATACAAAATGCAAAACCAGTATTAAACAGTCGGTTCTACCACTGTATCACAGAACTGGTGACTCTGCTGGGGAGTATTGAAAAAAGTGGGGTTTACCTTAGGGTCTAGTTCATTTCAAAATTTCTTTCTTTATGTGTTTTCTTGCTTTATCTTTAAGGTTTTGTTGGGGTATTCTTGTAAAGGTCCTACACCCGAATCTGGGGCACCATTTAAGTAAGTAGCAATAAATCATGGAGGCTGTACGACGTAAACTGATACGAACGAAGTGGTGGCTACGTTATCACGATACTCTGGATTATACTAATGTTCCTTTAGTAAGTCAAAGATAACATTAGGCTTCCTCATAGTGTCACTAAGCGCTAACTGACCTTTAGAACATTTAATCAACCCATCCTAGCCATTAGGAAGTAGTGAGATAATCGGCTTTGGTTCCGACCGAAGATTGGTTGATACTCGATGCTACACTCATTGAGACTGGACTTTCGGGATTTTTTGGCTGCAATACTTCGGTGCGTGAGCTGAAACAATTCCTGATGGGAAGGTCAATGATATTGAGACTCCTTAGAACTCGGTTACTATTAATAGGACAGGTTGAGCCAACTGAATATTCAAGAGGGTACTTGCCTACAAACCTCATGAAAGCCTAAACCTAAGGTTGCTTGTGTGATTTGTTTGCTTTCAACTTGAGCTACTTGCAGGGTTTTTATCTAACAACATGATCTCCTTGCAGGATTTATTTATAATCATTATCCAGTAACCTAGACTTCTTAGACTCACTTGTCTTCATCACCTTACACTTTTTCTTAACGCATAGCATACACATCATAACATCATGCCATAACATTTCCTTAACCATTTCAAGGATCTCAAGGGTTTGTGATGCAGGTTATGATAAATCAGACGCCTATCAAGGGGAAAGGGGATTTATTTTCCTCTAGCCAATACCATAAAAAGATCAAAACTCAACAACTTGAGTCATGGGCTATGACCCACTTGATATGGAGAGCTTGACTCTCGTAGAAGGACACTTAAGAATACGAAGTTCTTCAATCAAAGCTGCAAATTTCAACCTCTGGCATTTTCTTGTTTACCCCGTGAGATCCTTGAAAACATTCCGTGCATGCCATTTCATAACAGGTCTTCCAGTACAGGTTTCTCATCTTTTTGCTATTTATTTCAACAAAATAAATGGCCCTTGAACAAACAGTAAAAGACCTTCAAGCTTAAAACGCTCAGTTCCAACAAATGTTAATGGCTTTGGCATAGGGGCAGGAAGAACTGAAAGCTCTCCTCATCAAAGAGAAGAAGAAGAAGGCAAAGAAACCGGCTGGTATCTTGAATATGGGAAGAGACTCAGAGGACCGGTTAAACAAGCTCTAGATCTCACAACTCCATCAAACAAAGGGAATAATCATGAAGAAGTCAACAACCCTGAGGCTGATGAAGAAGAAGCTGATTACTCTGAGGAACAATATCCTCCTGCTGACGATAAATACAAACAACTGTAGGATCGTCTCAGTTCCATGGAGATTCAGCAGATACTTGGCTTGGACTTTGAAGAATTAGGTTGGTTTCTGGCGTGATCATCCCACCGAAGTTCAAGGTCCCCATGTTCTCTAAGTATGATGGTGTCTCTTGTCCTAAGTTGCACTTAAGGTTCTATGTTAGAAAGATCCAGCCTCACACGGATGATCGGAAGTTATGGGTCCATTTCTTCCAAGAAAGTTTAGCTGGCACGCAACTGGAATGGTTCTATCGGCTAGAAAGAACAGATAATCATACCTAGGAAGACTTGGCTGCTGCTTTCTACAAGCACTACCAATACAATGCTGACCATGCTCCAACTCGTACACAACTTCAAAGCATGTCTATGGGTTCTAGTGAAGGCTTCAAGGAATATGCCCAAAAATGGATGGATCTAGCTGGTAGGGTACAACCTCCTCTGAATGATCGGGAAATGGTAGACATGTTCATGGGTACTCTGACAGGCCCATTCTTTAATCTGTTGATTAGGAGTTCCTCATCCAGGTTCACAGAGATGGTTCTGACTGGAGAAATGATCGAAAATGGTATCAAGAGTGGGAAGATCTCGATGGTTGCATCTTCTAATGCTGAGAAGAAGCCATTTGCTGGTAAGAGGGAAGCTAATGCTGTGTATGGCCAGAAGGGTCGTAATAAGGCAGGCTGCCACCAATTTGTAGGGGAAGTGCTGGTCTCTAATTCGGCACACGTGCAACGACCATAACAACGGGGTAATCAGCGAAGGCAAGACAAGCCTAAGAGACAGTTTACCAAGATCAACATGCCGTTGTCTCAAGAATTACAACATATGTTGAGGATAAATTTGATTATGTTGATAGGACCTCATCCAAACCCTAAGACTTCTTCTCCTAACTACAATCTTGATGCAAGGTGTGGCTATTATTCTAGAAGTCCTGGGCATGATACTAATGATTGTTGGGAACTAAAATACAAGATTCAAAATATGATTGACGCCAAGGAGATTAAGTTTGACCCTCCTAAGACTCCCAACGTGATCGCTGCTCCCATGCCAAATCATGGCCAGGATTGAGAGCGTTTTTATTCATTTGAATTCTCAAGTTGTATTTTCTTTGTTTGTTTAAATAATTATTGTCATGTCAAACTTTGTTATTTCATTAATGCATTACACATGTTTGTCTTGAATTAATTTGTTTTCATTATGCTTAAACTGCTTTGTTACTTCCTTTTTGTGATATTCAACTCTTGTGATTAAAATCTCTAAGCCTTTAGAGGGAGGATGACGAGAACGATATCACAATCTCTACAGTATGCTTTTGAATAGACCCCACTGACGATGTACAGACGTTGTTTCAAATCCTAAACAGTGGAGTTATAAGGAAGATAATCCCTAGTCAACCCCTTTGAGCCTAAGAAGTAGGAGTTTTCTTTTCATACAAATTAAAACCCTTAATCATAACCTGGGCCAGGGTAGTTTTCTCAGTTAATTTAGATGTGCATTCAGTCGAAAGCTGTCTCTTCATACACGAAAAATAGTGTAGAAGATGCTCTCCAAAAGATGGTGATGGCTCCACATAATCATTAAGAACATGCAATCATTATCTCTCAAAATAAAAGCCCATTAAGTCAAAACCTATGAAGGAGACTTAAGAAAAAAATTGGGGCATCCCACTGGCTCTAATCACAAAAGAAACAGTTCAGGAAAAAGACGGGGATAGCAAAATCAAAAAAGAAAAGAGGTCCTACAAATCCTCAACAAAAAAAAGGTCACAAAAATGACTGCCTTCTCAAACAAACGTTCAATTTCTGAACTATCACTAGAATATCGGGGCCAACATTCCAGAACTCAAATGGGTTTCGAAATGCACAATTACTGAGCATAGGATTGAAGAACATCACGAAGAACGAGTAGGTACAAATAAATTTTGAGCCTTTATCCTTTATTTCATAAACCGTGAACCAGGCCACGTTACAACCCTTAAAAGTCCTAGCTGAAGCATGGGTTAGTTCGGGAGCATATTTTTACAAAGGTATCCTGACTCCTGTAAGGTCTGCTATAAATCATGAGTTGATATCACATTCTTGTAAATTTTGTTTTACTACAAAAAACGCATTTTCAAAAAATTTCAAGACAGACATAAGCTTTGCATTCTTTAAATGACATTGTTTGCATATGGTCAATTGTTCAAATGGAAGAGAAATTCACACAACGAATATTCAGTGAACAACGACCCCCTCAATGGACAAGATCACCTCAGACGGAAAAAAAAAACATTCCCAATAACAAGCCTTTCATGATCACGGGATATGACATGGTGTCTAATTAATCTGGGGCAGTCAAGCCAATATACAAAGAATCTCTCCAAAAATGTTGAATAGCCAGGGGCAGATCTCCATCTGAATCACTCAGGGGTTGTTACATTGATCAGGGATTACAGCAGAAAATCACTGAAATTTTAATCTTTGGTACCACCAAATTGCTTGTCTGTTCCAGTAGTATCAGATGGTGTCAGTATCATGTCTTCGAATCCTTCCATGACAGTTCTTATAAAATATACCTAGGAAATTCAAGACTATCAGAAACTTGATCAAACATCAGGTGCACCAGATTCATCCTGAAGCATCCCCACACAGGCTCCACGTATGAAAGGGAACATGCGACCATATAAACATTTTTTGACATTTCTACAATACTTGTTATCATAGACGGTGACAACTCTCCACATCCTATGAGCGCGGACATAGTCAGAAAATACTACGCATGAATGTTGTACATCCCGGTGAACGAAAAGAGTTCGGGCAAAAATTAGGGATATATGCAAAATGTTGTACACCTGATAAGTCGAAAACCTGAAAAGGCGGCTTGACCAAAAAAGGGTATCCCGGTGGACTGAAAACCCAAAAGGGAAGTCCAGGAAAAAGTTAGGGATTAAAAACGTACGACTATGTCCCATCATCTTGTCATTTGTTTATCAGTAGAAGACTTATCATCCTGATCAGCATTTACAAAGCACCCTAGGAGTTGGGATGACACTCAAACCATCCACAAAGACTTCGCAGGTACTTTCTCCAGTAGGTACAGAGGCAGGAGCATCTTACTAAAAAGTCACTGCCATATCCTCAACTTACAACCTAGTGATGTCAGGTGTTCTTGTATCCCCGACAGAATATGAACTTCCAACTACTGCTCTGACATCAGGTTTTCCCCAGTAAAGTCGTCAAACTTCTCAGGATTCCCCAATAGGATTTCACAAAATCCTCAGGCATTGCACAAAGCTTTCCTTCCCCAACTGAGTTTATTTCTCTAACAACGGAAGATCATCTCCCAGCAGTTCAGCTTCAACAAAATATGAAGACCTACATTCTTCATCGCCAGCTGCAATCAGGGATTTATTTTCCCTAATTCAACAACACTGCAATAGAACAACTGATAGATTCATATATTGCATTCATACATCATTCTACAAACGTCATAGCATCTGCAGTACAAATGCATACATCCCAATCACATTTATTTTGAGAACACCATTACACAATGCATTTCATACATCATGACATTGCATACAACTAACGCTTTACCTTTTCAGAAAAGATCAATTAACAGATATTTATCATCAACAATTTTCAACAGGTCCAGAATTAGCTCCTGAAACAAAACAAAGTAATTATCCATGCAACCAAATACAGCTTTACACGGGCTCATCATGAAGCAATCTTACACAGGTTTCTTCTGACTTCCAAATACATATTTACACAGGCTCAACATGAATCAATCTTACACGGGTTTCTTCTGACTTCCAAATACAGCTTTACACGGGCTCAACATGAAGCAATCTTACACGGGTTTCTTCTGACTTCCAAATACAGCTTTACACGAGCTCAACATGAAGCAATCTTACATGGGTTTCTTCTGACTTCAAAATATAACTTTACACGGGCTCATCATGAAGCAATTTTACACGGGTTTCTTCTGACTTCCAAATACAACTTTATACGGGCTCTTTATGAAGCAATCTTACACGGGTTTCTTCTGACTTCCAAATATATCTTTATACGGGCTCTTCATGAAGCAATCTTACATGGTTCCTTCTCCCTCCTTCTGAAGTTTTACACGGAATCATCCTGAAGCAACCCTACCCAGATTCCTTATCACAGTCTCTAGATGCAATTTTACACGGACTCATCCTGAGGCAACCCTACCCAGGTTCCTTCTCTTGAATTTCCAGATGCAGTTTTAGACGGACTCATCCTGAGGCAACCCTACCCAGGTTCCTTCTCTTGAATTTCCAGATGCAATTTTACACAGACTCATCCTGAGGCAACCCTACCCAAGTTCCTTCTCTTGAATTTCCAGATGCAGTTTTACACGGACTCATCCTGAGGCAACCCTGCCCAGGTTCCTTCTCTTGAATTTCCAGATGCAGTTTTACACGGACTCATCCTAAGGCAACCCTACCCAGGTTCCTTCTCTTGAATTTTTAGATGCAGTTTTACACGGACTCATCCTGAAGAAACCCTACCCATGTTCCTTCTCACAATCTCCAAATGCAGTTTTACACGGACTCATTTTGAGGCAATCCTACCCAAGTTCCTTCTCTTGAATTTCTAGATGCAGTTTTATATGGACTCATCCTGAAGCAACCTTACCCAGGTTCCTTCTCACAATCTCCAGATGCAATTTTACACGGACTCATCCTAAGGCAACCCTACCCAGGATCCTGCTCTTGAATTTCCAGATGCAGTTTTATACAGACTCGTCCTGAGGCAACCCTACCCAGGTTCCTTCTCATAATTTCCAAATGCAGTTTTAAATGGACTCATCCTGAGGCAACCCTACCCAGGTCCCTTCTTACAATTTCCATATGCAGTGTTACCCAGACACATCCTAAAGCTGCCCTGCCCAGGCTCCCTCTCATATATCTCCTAAAACAGCCCTACCCAAGTTCCTTCTCATACACTTCCAAATGAAGTCTTACCCTGACTCATCCTGAAACAGCATGTTGCACCCCAAAATTTTCCCTCTCATTTCTCAAGGAATCACCCTGGATCCTCAAGTTTACTTTCATCCAATTCCAAGCCCTGAATTATCATTATTCCAAGCAAATCACTCATAAGGGCAAAATGGTCATTTGCATACTAAAAAGTCAAACTTTGACTTTTGGATCAATATCAAATCTCAAGAATCATATTTCATCAAAACATGTTGGAATATGAAGTTTGTTTCATTAAGAAATTCAAAAGTCAAATTTACTATGGAAAAGCCAAATTTCTAAATACTTGGGATTTTTTCTAAGTATTTAAGAAAAAATGACACTTCAGAACTTCTGAGTCAGTCTCCAGACAGGAGCAGTCAGAAGATGTAAACATGGTTCAACACATAGTCTCCAGTCAGAACATGGCTCTTCAGCATCTACGCAAGTTCAATCAGAGTTTGTTGGGGTAATGCAAAGAAGGTTCAGGGGCGTGCTGCAAGTTTTCTAGAAAGTCTGAAAGCTCCTTCAGAACATGATGGAGCCAGAAGATACAAATATCAGAGGATGGATACTACGCTGAAGCATAACTTCTGATCTAGAATAGAGCCTTAGTGTAGAGTTTCACGTTGCAGGATTTCTGGTTGTGATAAGTCTCATCATCGTTTAATGCTTATTTAATGCTCACAACCACCTTCTGAGTCTTTATCCAAAGGATTTTCACCACGTGTACCTCTAATGTCTTGGGACAACAACTTTTCTACTAAGCCCATGCTTTGCTTTTTGATTTTCCTTAATTCCTGCTGACAGCCACCATGCTTGCTTCAAAGACAAGACAGCGCTTCAGCACATGAAGGCTATTTCAATGCTTTGGTCAGAACTTGACCAAATCCCAAAACCTTATTCATGCAACTTGCTGCAGACCTATAACTAACAGCTAGCTCAGCCTACGCCTGCATCCCATGATTACACCAAACTAGCATATGAAAGCTGTGATGAAAAAGCAAAGGAACCGAATGCCAAAACAGGTTCAAATCCTATTTGTTTTTCCCCCCAAAATCACAACAAATTCATCTATAAATACTTGGCTCCATCATACGTTCAAGGGGGCTTTTTTTTTTGGACGAGAGGCTAAATGTTGGCTGGATTTTGAAGAGAGAGATTGGCCAAAAGAGAAAAAAGGAAGTTGAGAAACCTTCATAAAAATCCATATTTCTCATACACAAAAACAAACCTTTGTTCTTCCTTTTGAATCAAAGAGCTTGACGTTTCCTCTTCCATTACTCTTGTTGATTTCAGAAACATCCAAAGGCAGCCACTCAAAGCTCCAAGCATGCTCCAGGTAAGTCTTTCTGACTTTACTTGCTTTTCATTCTAAACATCATTAACGTGTAAATATCATAGCATTAATGTTGTACATATCATTGTATGAATAGAAAAAACTATGGATCAGAACTTCTAGAATAATGTTAGGTTCAGACTTAGGATTGTAACTTCTATGATTTGTTGTGTTGTGATCATCTGATTTGTTGAACTGAATAAATTGTTGTTGTACTGATTAAGAGCTGAAATGTAACACAGAACTTCTGTTTTTCACTCATCATTTTAACACACAGAACTTCTAGGATTTTCTCATTGTTTAAGCATGTAGAACTTCTGAGTTCTCTTCACTGTTTTAACACACAGAACTTCCATGATTTCACTCACTGTTCTAACACATCACAGAACTTCTGAGTTCTCCTTACATGTCAAATACATTGAACTGCTGACGTTTGCTCACTGTTTCAGTGTAATACAGAACTTCTGACTTTTGGTTCACTGGATGAACACCACCCAGAACCTCTGTGTTTTCCCTCTAACGTTTTTTTGCAGGACTTCAGAGTGTATCAATCCATAACCTTTGTTCCCTTTCCCTCTGACGTTTTTTGCAGGAACTCAGAGTGTACCAAATCAGAACTTCTGATTCTGACGCTTCCTTCTTAGTCATGCGCCTGGCTTCAGAACTTATGATCCTCATTTCTTTGTTTGCAGCAACACGCAGTTTCTACCTTGCATTTATTTTCCTTTCATTTTTTTATTATTAACATAAAAAACATAAAAATATTTTCCTTGTAACTTATTTCCTTAAGACAAAAACATTTTCTAAACAAATTCATTTCTTTCTTATATTGTACATATTCAATATGGTTGTAATAATAACTTAGGACTTATTTTTACTTGCAATCCCCATTCATAAATTTGTACCCCCATCCCCTAAATATTGTAATAGCGTAGGACTTTACATTTCTGCAATTTATCGCTTTCAAATGTAAATGCTAGTAATTAGGCGTGTATGGCAAGATTAAACCAACAAGTAGACCACCAAAAATCAAAGACAAATGCATGCAATCAAACACACTTGCACACATGCACCCTTAGGGTAATTCCACTTGTTGCCTTACAAAAATGGCCATGTTATGCATGTGGGAGGTCTTAGCACAAACAAATCGAAAAAAGATCATAATCCCTCGATGACGTTATCAAAGTTGCCTTTCAAAATGATCTTAGTCCCTAAAGGAGAAGTGCTAAGTCATCTCACAACATTTCTATCGTGGTCATACGATGACCCAACGCTCGTCCCTTCACATCCAACGATGGGGCTTCTTACCAAATCAATGGTGAGATAGCAACATCTAAAGGAGGAGGAAAAGCACATCTAAGACCTTTTGAGTAGGTAGGTTCGCTCTTAGTTGCTTGCTTGCTCACAACAAAAACATTTTATACACTCACATTTCCATTTGAAACATTTTCAAAAGATAACACTTTGTACGCGTTCTTATAGAAACGATAGCCATTACAAAGGAAACCCTTTTCAAAAATCACTTTCAAAAACATATCTCATAAACACCTCTTTGAACTATTTTCGAAACAAACACTTTGTATGCGTTCTTATAGAAACGAGAATCATTACCAAGTTACATTTTCAAAATACTTTCAAAACCCACATCACAAGCACACATTCAAACAAAAGCAAGTTGATCTAGCGAGTAACTAAGAGCCCATGTAAAACCATGGATGCAAAGGGTGCTAACACCTTCCCTTTTCATAATCTACCCCCTGAACTCAAGAAACAATCTCAAAGGTCTTTCCTGTGCTTTTTCACCTTTCCTTTTGGATAAAAGAAAAGTCGGTGGCGACTCTTGCTAACCGCAACATTTGCAAACACAAACGCAAAACACCTCAAGTCAGTTCTCCCACCGTATCACAGAACTGGTGACTCTGTTGGGGAATTGTTAAAAGTGGGGTTACCTTAGGGTTAGATCACGTTTACTTGCTTACATTGCTTGATTTGTTTGCTTTACATTTTGGTTCCTTGTTTGGGTTTGTTTTAAATCCTACACCCGGATTTGGGGGCACCTTTTAGGTAAGTAGCAATAAACTGTGGGGGATCTGTGCAGCGTATACCGACATGGTTGAAGCAGTAGCTATGTTGATATCGCACTTTGGTTGGTATCGGTAACCTTTGAGTCAGTCAAGGAGAGTACGGGGCCGGCGCGTGGTGTCGTGAAGCATCAGCTGACCTTAGAACCTTACTTGACCAACTTGGCCATTAGGAAGTAGTGAGATAGTCGATTTCAGTGTAAAGCTGAAAATTGGTTGATACTCGATGCTACACTCATTGAGACTTGACCCCTGAGTTTTATTTGGTTGCGAGTCAATTGCTTATTGAACGAAGCTTGTGGGAAAGGTCAGTGATATTAAGATCCCTTAGAACCTGGTTACTATTAACTAGGACAGGTTGAGCCAACTAAACTTCAAGAGGGTACTTACCTACAAACTCCATGCAAGCCTAAAACTAAGGATTTGTTTGCTTTGTGTGTATACATTTATTTGTATATAAACTTGCTTACTTTGCATATTTGTACATAACATCATAACATCATACCATAGCATTTTCAATAACCATTTCAAGGATCCCAAGGGTCTTTGATGCAGGGTCACATTGAACCAAACGCCGTTAGAGATCAAGTACAACAAACTTGAGTCAAGGGCTATGACCCACTTGATATGGTGATCTTAATTCTCGTGGAAGGACATCCATCGATACGAAGTTCTCCAATCAAAACTGTAAGTGACTACTAACATTCACCCCGCGAGATCCTTGAAAACATGCATCCAGATATCATGCATCATATCATGACAAGTTTCTCCCATACAAGTCTCCTTATCTTCCTACTGTTTATTTCAGTAGAGATGGCTCTAGAGCAGACTATCAAGGGCATCCAGGCTCAAAACGCTCAACTTCAAGAGATGTTCTTGAACCTATCCAAGGAACAAGAAGAGGTCAAGGTGCTCCTCACCAGGGGCATGATCATGGGAAATCCTGGGGACGACAGAGATGACCAATTGGAGCGGCTACAAACCGAGATAGCCATAATGAAGGTCCAAATGATGGGACAACTGGTGGGCCAGATGGCTCTTATCCAAAATCTGGCTTAGGGACAAGAAGAGCTAAGGGTCCTCATCAACAAGCTTCGTCAAGACAGATGTAACCAAATGGGGAAAACATCTAGAATTGCGGATCAGGTCATCATTCAGCCTCCCATGAGACAAGAAGTCGGTTTAAGGGAGAGAAGACCTTCCCAATTTGCTTCTACCTCACAGGTCCAACAACAACCTCGCCAACAACAATAGAGCAGTCAGCGTAAGTAGAATACAACTGAAAGATGCTTTACCGAAATCAACATACCACTGCCCAAGCTTTGCAACACATGCTGAGGATGAATCTGATTACACCAATAAGACCTTATCCAAATCCTAAAACTTTTTCTCCTAACTACAATCCCGATTCCAGGTGTGCCTATCATTCTGATAGTCCTGGACATGATACAAACGATTGTTGGGCGTTAAAGTACAAGATTCAAAACCAGATCGACAAAGGAATTCTGAAGTTAACACAAGATGGCCAGACTGAATTCTTATGCCAAAGGCTCACCACCTAAAGTGACAAGTTCAAACAAAGAGGCTTCTGTTCATTTGAATTTTCAGTTGTAATTTCTTTTTCCTGTTCAAACAATTATCTATTAATGTCAAACTTTGTTTCATTAATGCATTTCATATGTTTGTCTTGATTTGATCCACTCATTTTCATTACATTTAAACTATGCTTTTTACTCTCTTTATGACATTCAACTCTTGCTAAAAGTTACAAGCCTTTAGAGGGAGGATGACGAAAACAATGCCATAATCTCATACAGTATGCTTTTGGACAGACCTTGCTGACGATGTACAGGCATTCTTTCAAATCCTAAACACTGGAGTTATAAGGAAGATAATCCCTAGTCAACCCCTTCGAGCCAAAGAAGTAGAAGTTTTTCTGTTTCAAAAAATTAAAACCTTTAATCAAAACCTGAGGCAGGGTAGTCTCTCAGTTAATTTCAAATGCGCGTTCAAATCGCAAACTCTCATCTCGTAATGCAACGGATGACATCAAAAACGTTCCTTTAGAATCAAAAGACGGTGATGGTTCCCTATCACATAGGCAGTCATTATCTCTCAAAAAGAAAAGCCCACTAAGTCAAAACCTACAAAGGAGACTTAAGAAAACGGGGGCATCCCGCTCACTGTAATCTCAAAACAAGAACAATCAGGAAAAAATCAGGGATAACAAATCAAAAGAAAGAGGTCACTACAAATCCTCAACAACATGAGAAAAAAAATGAATGCCTTCCAATAAACTAAACTTGGATGAACCATCACCAAAATGTCATTCCAGACTCAATTGGAGTTCAAATGCACAATTAACTGAGTTTGGGACTGAAGAATATCACGAAGAACGGGTGGGTACAAATACACTTTGAGCCTTTATCCTTTGTTTCTTAAACCGTGAACCAAGCCACATTACAACCCTTCAAAATTCCTAATTGAAGCGTGGTTTAGTTCGAAAGCATACTGTTACAAAAAGGTATCCTGACTCCCGTAAGGCTTTACTCAAAATCCTGAGTTGAATTTTTCTTAAAATTTCTTTACTTGCTAAAACGCATTTTCAAAAACATCAAGACAAGCATAAACTTTGCATTACTTGAATATCACTGTTTGCATATAGCTATTTGTTTGACAGCGGAGAAATTCACACAACGAATATCTAGTGAACAAAAGCTCTCTCAATGAACAAAATCAATTCAAGTGGGATGACACTTCCTTTACAAAATCTCCTATCAACAAGGGGACATGACTTGTCGTTATCCAGCACACCTGGGGCAGTCCAGTCAAGATTCCAAGAAATCTCTCAAGAAGTGTAGAGTAACCAGGGGAAAATCTCCATCTCCGTCACTTGGGGCATTAAACGTCAATCTCGACAAAGGGTTATATACAGTCAAATTTCCAGGCAGTGCCACAAACACTCGCTACTAGGGGCAGTGACAAATCTCCCAAAAATCTTTCTCATAGGATGATTCCCCAGCCAAAGTTTAATCTCTGAAAAACCTTTCCCCAACTGAGACAACTTCAAGAATCCTCGAGGACTTTCCCCAACAAAGTCATCACCTCTCTAGCAGACTGGCAACAAGGTTTATTTCCCCAACAAATTACAGATTTTCCAGCTTAAGTTTGCCTCTCCGACTGTTAAAAATCAAAGGACCACAACTCCTCTTACCCAGTAGGCTATTCTACAATCCCCAGCGAGTTACTGTGAAACTTGGACCCGACCAGATATCAGTTCAACTTTGACTCCCCAGTAGAGCAACGGACAATCGAGACTCCTGAACTCTTTTCCCAAGCAGAAATAAACATTCTCCCACAAAGTTTGCAATATCCCCCAACGGAGTTTCTCCTCACACAATAAAACAGGAATCCCTGGTGGAAACATTCTAAGCAAAGTTTGAAGACACACCTACTCTTCGACAGCAATCCAAGATTTAATAACTCCCCAACACTTGTCAAGGATTTATTTTCCAAGACAAAATTACATTTCAACAACATTCATAGCATATGAATACAAAATACATATAAACACAAATCTCATTTATTTTGAGAACATCATTACGCAATGCATACATCATGACATTGCATACAATTAACTCTTTACCTTTTCAGGAAAGATCAATCAACAGATAAAGGTCACCATCTTTTTGGAGTAGTAATCGTCCAAGATTCCTTCATCGTCCTGCGGAGGTAGTAATCGTCCAAGATTCCTTTATCATCTTTTTGAGGTGGTAATCGTCCAAGATTCCTTCATCGTCCTGCTGAGGTAGTAATCGTCCAAGATTCCTTCATCATCTTTTTAGAGTAGCAATCGTCTCAGCTTCCTTCATCACACATCATTATAAAAAAATCTCTGCCAGTTCAATTTAAATCTCTCAACAGTTTATACTGATTCTTTCATGTAGACACCTTCTCTGGTTCAGTCAGATCGACACGAAGATCTCTCTGATTCTTATTCCAGTTGAAGATATTCCAAGACTTTTCTGGTTCAGTTAAATCGATCCTAATATTTTTCTGATTCTTATCCAGTCAAAGTTAATTCAATACCTTCTCTGGTTCAGTCAGATCGACATTAATATCTCTCTGATTCTTATTCCAGTTGAAGATATTCCAAGACTTTTTCTGGTTTAGTTAAATCGATCCTAAGATTTTTCTGATTCTTATCCAGTCAAAGTTAATTCAAGACCTTCTCTGGTTCAGTCAGATCGACACGAAGATGTCTCTGATTCTTATTCCAGTTAAAGATATTCCAAGACTTTTTTGGTTCAGTTAAATTGATCCTAAGATTTTTCTGATTCTTATTCAGTCAAAGTTAATTCAAGACCTTTTCTGGTTCAGTCAGATCGACACTAAGATCTCTCTGATTCTTATTCCAGTTTAAGATATTCCAAGACTTTTTTGGTTCAGTTAAATCGATCCTAAGATTTTTCTGATTCTTATCCAGTCAAAGTTAATTCAAGACCTTCTCTGGTTCAGTCAGATCGACACTAAGATCTCTCTGATTCTTATTCCAGTTGAAGATATTCCAAGACTTTTTCTGGTTCAGTTAAATCGATCCTAAGATTTTTCTGATTCTTATCCAGTCAAAGTTAATTCAAGACCTTCTCTGGTTCATTCAGATCGACACTAAGATCTCTCTTATTCTTATTCCAGTTAAAGATATTCCAAGACTTTTTCTGATTCAATTAAATCGATCCTAAGATTTTTCTAATACTTATCCAGTCAAAGTTAATTCAAGACCTTCTCTGGTTCAGTCAGATCGACACTAAGATCTCTCTGATTCTTATTCCATTTGAAGATATTCCAATACTTTTTCTAGTTCAGTTAAATCGATCCTAAGATTTTTCTGATTCTTATCCAGTCAAAGTTAATTTAAGACCTTCTCTGGTTCAGTCAGATCGACACGAAGATCTCTCTGATTCTTATTCCAGTTGAAGATATTCCAAGACTTTTTCTAGTTCAGTTAAATCGATCCTAAGATTTTTCTGATTCTTATCCAGTCAAAGTTAATTCAAGACCTTCTCTGGTTCAGTCAGATCGAAACTAAGATCTCTCTGATTCTTATTCCAGTTGAAGATATTCCAAGACTTTTCTGGTTCAGTTAAATAGATCCTAAGATTTTTCTGATTCTTATCCAGTCAAAGTTAATTCAAGACCTTCCCTGGTTCAGTCAGATCGACACTAAGATCTCTCTGATTTTTATTCCAGTTGAAGATATTCCAAGACTTTTTCCGGTTCAGTTAAATCGATCCTAAGATTTTTCTGATTCTTATCCAATCAAAGTTAATTCAAAGACCTCTACCGATTCAGTTTAAATCTCTCAATGGCTTGTCCTGATCCGTTCTGGTAGACATTTCTCCTGGTTCAGTTAAAATCTCTCAATGGTTTATCCTGATTCTTTCTGGTAGACATTTATCCTAGTTCAGTTTAAATCTCTCCATGGCTTATCCTGATCCGTTCTAGTAGACATTTCTCCTGGTTCAGTTAAAATCTCTCAATGGTTTATCTTGATTCTTTCTGGTAGACATTTCTACTGGTTCAGTTTAAATCTCTCAATGGTTTATCATGATCCGTACTGGTAGATATTTCTCCTGGTTCAGTTTAAATCTCTCAATGGTTTATCCTGATTCTTTCTGGTAGACATTTCTCCTGGTTCAGATAAATCACTCCAAGATTTATTTTGATTTTTTTCCAGCTAAAATCAAGTTCAGACTTAGTCCATTTCCTGTCAACAGTCACCTTTGGATGGCGTCTACAAGCCCATCTCCAGCAAATCTTCGCCATTCCTCCAAATGGCATCTATAAGCCCATTCACAATTCATCTTCGAGTGCAAATTTCTGGTCACTCTAGTGTTCAATCATCTTCCACCTTCAAGTCACGAATGACAGATTTTCCAATCTAACTCTTCAGGTGTAAGAAGATTGAACAGGGACAGCTGTTGCACCCCAAAATTTTCCCTCTCATATCTCAAGGAATCACCTTGGATCCTCAAGTTTGCTTCCATCCAATTCCAAGCCCTGAATTATCATTTTTCCAAGCAAATCACTCATAAGGGCAAAATGGTCATTTGCATACTAAAAAGTCAAACTTTGACTTTTGGATCAATATCAAATCTCAAAAATCATATTTCATCAAAACATGTTGGAATATGAAGTTTGTTTCATTAAGAAATTCAAAAGTCAAATTTACTATGGAAAAGCCAAATTTCTAAATACTTGGGATTTTTTCTAAATATTTAAGAAAAAATGACACTTCAGAAATTCTGAGCCAGTCTCCAGACAGGAGCAGTCAGAAGATGTAAACATGGTTCAACATATAGTCTCCAATCAGAACATGGATCTTCAGCATCTACGCAAGTTCAGTCAGAGTTTGATGGGGTAATGCAAAGAAGGTTCAGGGGCGTGCTGCAAGTTTTCTAGAAAGTATGAAAGCTCCTTCAGGACATGATGGAGCCAGAAGATACAAATATCAGAGGATGGATACTACGCTGAAGCATAACTTCTGATCCATAACAGAGCCTTGGTGTAGAGTTTCACGTTGCAGGATTTTTGGTTGTGATAAGTCTCACCATCATTTAATGCTCATTTAATGCTCACAACCACCTTCTGAGTCTTTATCCAAAGGATTTTCACCACGTGTACCTCTACTGTCTTGGGACAACAACTTTGCTACTAATCCCATGCTTTGCTTTTTGCTTTTCCTTAATTCCTGCTGATAGCCACCATGTTTTCTTCAAAGACAAGACAACGCTTCAGCACATGAAGGCTATTTCAATGCTTTGGTCAGAACTTGACCAAATCCCAAAACCTTGTTCATGCAACTTGCTGCAGACCTATAACTAACTGCTAGCTCAGCCTACACCTGCATCTCATGATTACACCAAACTAGCATACGAAAGCTGTGATGAAAAAGCAAAGGAACAGGATGCCAAAACAGGTTCAAATCCTATTTGTTTTTCCCCCCAAAATCACAACAAATTCATCTATAAAGACTTGGCTCCATCATACGTTCAAGGGGGCTTTTTTTTGGATGAGAGGCTAAATGCTGGCTGGCTTTTGAAGAGAGAGATTGACCAAAAGAGAAAAAAGGAAGCTGAGAAACCTTCATAAAAATCCATATTTCTCATACACAAAAACAAACCTTTGTTCTTCCTTTTGAATCAAAGAGCTTGACGTTTCCTCTTCCATTACTCTTGTTAATTTTAGAAACATCCAAAGGAAGCCACTCAAAGCTCCAAGCATGCTCCAGGTAAGTCTTTCTGACTTTACTTGCTTTTCATTCTAAACATCATTAACGTGTAAATATCATAGCATTAATGTTGTACATATCATTGTATGAATAGAAAAAACTATGGATCAGAACTTCTAGAATAATGTTAGGTTCAGACTTAGGATTGTAACTTCTATGATTTGTTGTGTTGTGATCATTCTGATTTGTTGAACTGAATAAATTGTTGTTGTGTTGATTAAGAGCTGAAATGTAACACAGAACTTCTATTTTTCACTCATCATTTTAACACACAGAACTTCTAGAATTTTCTCACTGTTTAAGAACGCAGAACTTCTGAGTTCTCTTTACTGTTTTAACACACAGAACTTCCATGATTTCACTCACTATTCTAACACATCACAGAACTTATGAGTTCTCCTTACATGTCAAATACACTAAACTACTGACGTTTGCTCACTGTTTCAGTGTAATACAGAACTTCTGACTTTTGGTTCACTGGATGAACACCACCCAGAACCTCTGTGTTTTCCCTCTAACGTTTTTTTGCAGGACTTCAGAGTGTATCAATCCAGAACCTCTGTTCCCTTTCCCTCTGACGTTTTTTGCAGGAACTCAGAGTGTACCAAATTAGAACTTCTGATTCTGACGCTTCCTTCTGAGTCATGCGCCTGGCTTCAGAACTTCTGATCCTCGTTTCTTTGTTTGCAGAAACACGCTTTTTCTACCTTGCATTTATTTTCCTTTCATCTTTTTTATTATTAACATAAAAAACATAAAAATATTTTCCTTTTAACTTATTTCCTTAAGACAAACATTTTCTAAACAAATTCATTTCTTTCTTATATTGTACATATTCAATATGGTTGTAATAATAACTTAGGACTTATTTTTACTTGTAATCCCCATTCATAAATTTGTACCCCCATCCCCTAAATATTGTAATAGCGTAGGACTTTACATTTCTGTAATTTATTGCTTTCAAATATAAATGCTAGTAATTAGGCGTGTATGGCAAGATTAAACCAACAAGTAGACCACCAAAAATCAAAGACAAATGCATGCAATCAAACACACTTGCACACATGCACCCTTAGGGTAATTCCACTTGTTGCCTTACAAAAATGGCCATGTTATGCATGTGGGAGGTCTTAGCACAAACAAATCGAAAAAAGATCATAGTCCCTCGATGACGCTATCAAAGTTGCCTTTCAAAATGATCTTAGTCCCTAAAGGAAAAGTGATAAGTCATCTCACAACATTGCTATCATGGTCATACGATGACCCAACGCTCGTCCCTTCACATCCAAAGATGGGGCTTCTTACCAAATCAATGGTGAGATAGCAACATCTAAAGGAGGAGGAAAATCATATCTAAGACCTTTTGAGTAGGTAGGTTCGCTCTTAGTTGCTCGCTTGCTCACAACAAAAACATTTTATACACTAACATTTACATTTGAAGCATTTTCAAAAGATAACACTTTGTACGTGTTCTTATAGAAACGAGAGCCATTACAAAGGAAACCCTTTTCAAAAATCACTTTCAAAAATATATCTCACAAACACCTCTTTGAACTATTTTCAAAACAAACACTTTGTATGCGTTCTTATAGAAACGAGAATCATTACAAAGTTACATTTTCAAAATACTTTCAAAACCCACATCACAAGCACACATTCAAACAAAAGAAAGTTGATCTAGCGAGTAATTAAGAGCCCATGTAAAACCATGGATGAAAAGGGTGCTAACACCTTCCCTTTTCATAATCTACCCCCCGAACTCAAGAAACAATCTCAAAGGTCTTTCCTGTGCTTTTTCACCTTTCCTTTTGGATAAAAGAAAAGTCGATGGCGACTCTTGCTAACTGCAACATTTACGAACACAAACGCAAAACACCTCAAGTCAGTTCTCCCACCGTATCACACAGCCCTACACAGGTTTCTTCTGATACATTTCTAGTTAGCAGTTATTTTTATTCTCCCCAGCAAATTACTGTGAAGACTGGATTTAAACCAGAAAATAACAAACTTTCATATCTCCAATCCAGAGATAACCCCTCAGTAGAGCCATGGACAACTTAAGTTCCTACACTCTATTCCCCACAGAGTTTTCCTCAAACAGGAAAACAACAGAAATCAACATCCCCTAGTGGACTCCTCCTCAGACAACAGGAATAGGAATCCCCATAAAGAGACCTCTTATGAAGTCAGCACCTACTCTGGATGGCATCTTTAAGCCCATCTTCGACGAATCTCCATCATATTCTATGGATGGCGTCTTTAAGTCCATCTCCGATGACTTTCAGTCATCTTCTCCAAATGGCATATGTAAGCCCATTCCCGACGTCACCAACCATCAGTATTACTTCATGCGGGTGCAAATTTCTGGGCATTCTAGTGTTCAATCATCTTCCACCTTCAGATCACGAAAGGCATACAAGCCAATCTAAATCCTCATGTTTAAGAAGATTGAACATGGGCAGCTGTTGAACCCCAAAATTTTCCCTCCCATTTTCACACAAGACATACTCCTAGATGTCCTCAATTGCTCAAGGTTGACCAAGAATTGATCAGACAAATTCTCCTCCTAAGCATTGGCCTTCCAACTAGGGTTTCATTTTTCACAAATATGTGTAAGCTCCAAAGGTCTCAAATGTCTTCCATGGTCCTAATATGTCTTCAAGATTATCCATGACAAATTTCATGCCTTGCACTACAAGTTTGCTCAGTCAATTGCTCAAATGCTTGAAATTCAACTATACTAGATCAATAGTCAAATATGGTCTATATGCAGTCAAACTTCAATATTTTTGGTCAACATCAACATTTTAAAGTGATATCATTAATTTGATCAAGGTTTGATCATGATCCCTAAATAAATGCTCATAAATCATCAAAAGTCAAGAATTTCTAATTAGGGTTTCTATAGGAAAAGTAAACCAAACTTTGACCAGACATAACTTTCTCATACTTCATCCATTTTTCCCAAACAAAGCTCATTTTGAATAGAATCCAATACCCTACAACTTCTCTTCAGCCCTCAAGTCCAAGAAATGCACCATTTGAAAGATACAAGCTTATACATTACAGGTCATTTTCAAAAGGTCAACAAAATTCATTTTTTCCAAGACCATTTACATTAAGATGATTTCTTCAAATGCAAAAATGGTCAACATAGAGATTGTAAAGGACATCTAGGGCTTTCCAAAAAGTTCAAGATTATCATCATTGGATAAAAAATTGAGCAAGTTATGGATTGCACAAGTTGGGAAATGTTCAAAGGAAAGGCATGAAATCTCAATTGAGCAAATTTGTGATTTTAAGTTATTGGGCCTAACTTTTTGGAGTTCAAATATGTTCATGATGTGTCCAAGGACCTCTAAATCTATCCATGCATTTTTTTTTTGAATTTTTATTCATTTAAATATGAATTAAATCAAATAATAACTAAATAAAATTGCATAAAAATAGTAAATATTGGTTATGGCAATATGGGCTTACGGTTTGAATTATTTTTGGCTCCAAAATTTTGTGCAAAGGAGGCTAGGTGCATTGCACCTCAAAATGGGTAAGAATTTGCATTTTTGAAACTTTTTTAATGTGTTTGATTTTGGTTTGAAAGAGGGCCATTATGGGTGGATTCTTACCATCTTTGCTAGCCCTCTTCTTCCTCTATAAATACAAGACCAAGGCATGAGCAAAGGACACAAAATCATTTCTAGAGAGTTCCCACAAATTACACAAAAAATGCTTGAGAAGAACCACACAAAATTACCAAATTTCTCAAAGTTGTGAAATTTAAAACTGAATTTCCAGCCATCATCCATCCAAACCAAGCGTGCTATCTTCTTCCTGAAGATCCTAGGACTCATTCCTAGCCCTCACTTAAGCCATCACATGCCCAGAAGAGGCCAAACCACAATTTCTGATTTGGTAAAACTTCTTGCATCTGAAATTTTATATTCACGCATTGTTTACTAATGTTTTGTGGTTAGATGTGATCAGGGTGATGTTTAGGACTGAAATGAGTCTTTACATACAAGCTCAGACGTACGCATGGTTGTTATCCATTTTTAACCGTGCAATTTGCATTTGTATCATAACTCTCTTTCCATTAGTTTCCAGCCAGCTTTGACCCTGGATTCGGACTCAGGGTGAAATTTCATGCAGGATAGGGTCTTTTCTTTTTCAATTTAACACGTTTTTACAGGTTTGACGTTGAAGGCCGCCGGAGAAGGCGGTGGTTTCTACCATCACAATTTGTTTTTGTTTTTGTTCTTTTAATTTTTTTATTTTATTTAATCAGTAAGTTTTTTTAAATCAAATAAAAAAATCAACAAAACTTAGGATTAGTTTTTCTTTTTAGAATAATTAATTTCTAAAATTAATTAATTAATTAACTTTAACATTTTTAATTAAAATAAGTTAGAACTTAGGGTTTAATTTGTGTTTATATTATTCTCTCAAATAAAAATACAAAAAATATTAGCATTATGCTTTAAATTCATTTAGCAATTATCTTTTTAAATTAAATTTAGATTTAAGTTAATTTAATTATTTTCTTAAAATAAACAAAAACAAAAAAAAAGATTTTTATTTTACTTAGTTAAATTCTTAGGTTTTCTTAGACGTTTCTTTATTTCGCGCGTGTTATTTTGTTTTCGCATTTTTACATTATTGATGTAACTGTTATTTGTGTTGTAATAGTTATAAATAGGACTTTTTTATCGCTTTCTTTATTTTTCTTCCCCCAATTGTTTGGACATGTAAATACCCCCTCCCCGAAGCATTGTAATAGAGTAGGATTTATAATTCCCACACTTTAAATTTCTGCAAGATATTAACTGTTAGTAATTAAGCTTGTACGGAAAGACTAAAAACAAAGCGCTAGCAAACTTAAATTCAAAGACAAATAACTGAAACAAGAACACATTGTACACATACACCTCTAGGGTACGCCCACTTTGGTTCTCTTTTGCAAAAAAAATAGTCATGTACCTCGAAATGGGGGCGCTTTAGCAAAGACCCATAAATCAAAGATCATAGTCCCTCGGATACCCTACAATGTTGCCTTTCAATAAATTATCTAGTCCCTAGACAAAATTGCTAAAGCGTCTTCATATGTTTCCTTTATGACTGTATGTTCCTTCGATAGTCCCTCAAACACCCAGCGATAGGGCTACCTACTCACTAATAGTAGGATGGAACTATCTAAAGGAAAGAAGGAAAAGAACACCTTTTTCAAGTAGGTTGATAGTTGTTAGGTACTTGCTCAAAAAACCATTTTTCACCTTACACTTTCAAAACATTTTACAAAAATGTTTTATCAACACTCTTGAGGACTGTTACAAGAGTTGGCATAAAGCAAATAAACTTTTCAAAAATACACAAACACGAAAGCAGTTTTCAAAATGAGTACGTACCTAAGAGCCCGTGGAAAACCACTGGTAGAAAGGGTGCTTACAACTTTCCTTTCCATAATCTACCCCCCTTACTCAGAAACTCTTGAAAAAGGTCTTTTTCTATTCTTTTCACCATTTCCTTTGTTGGATAAAATCAAATTCGATGGCGAATCTTGCTTACCGCAACATTTGCGAATACAAAATGCAAAATCAGTATAACGGTCAGTTCTTCCACTGTATCACAATATGCAGTGCATTGATGAAATAACAAAGTTTGATATGAAACAAATGTTCGAATAATCAAAAGAAATTACAAATTGAAAATTCTAAATGAACAAAAAAAGCCTCTTTGTCTTGGACTTGTCACTTCAGATGGTGTACCTTGGAGGGATGACAGAAAAATTCCAGTTGACCATCTTGTGCAAATTCCAACGCTCCTCCATCGATCAGGTCTTGAATTTTATATTTCAACATCCAACAACTATCAGTATCATGCCTCGGACTATTGGAGTGATATGCACATATGCATCAGGATTGTAGTTAGGAGAATAAGTTTTGGGGTTTGGAGGAGGATCCTTCAATGTGACCAAATCCAACTTCAACATGTGTTGCAAGACTTGCGACATTGGTATATTGAGTTTGGTGTATTTCCTAGTGAATGCATCCCGCTTACACCAATGACCCTGTCATTGTTGGCAAGGTGGCGACTGGGTTCGTGAGGTAGTAGCAAATTGGAAAGGTATACTCTCCACCCAGCCAACTTCTTGTCTCATCAGAGGCTGATTAATGACATGATCCCCAGTCTCGACTGTTTGCTTCATACGGTTGCATCCATCTTGATGAAGCTTGCTGATGAGAAACTTCAACTCTTCTTGTTCCCGAGCTAAACTTTAGATAAGATCCCTTTGATTACTCACCTGGATTCTCATCCGTTCCATTTCAACTTTCAGTTGTTCCAACTGGTCATCCTTGTTGTTGTCAGGATGTTTCTTAGTCAGATTCCCATTGAGGAGTGTTTTCAACTCTTCTTGCCCCTTGGATAGGTTGAGGAACATTTCCATGAACTGAGACTCTTGAGTTTGGAGATCTTTGTTGTTATATTTGAGAGCCATTTTCCTTTTGTTGAAATAAACAGCTAAGGGATAAGAAGCTTGTCCAGAGAATACCTGTTATGTAATGACATGCATGATATGTAAATGTTTTCAAGGATCTCGCGGGTTAAACAAGAAAATGTCATAAGTTAAATTTTGCAGCTTTGATTGAAGAACTTCGTATCGTTAAAGGTCCTTCTACGAGAGCTAAGCTCACCATGTCGAGTGGGTCATAGCCCATGACTCAAGTTGTCGTGCTTTGACGACATTGGCTAGAGGAAAATAAATCTCCTTTCCCCTTACTAGACGTCTGATTTACCATAACCTGCATTACAGGCCCTTGAGATCCTTGAAATGGTTAAGGAAATGCTATGGTATGATGTTATGATGTGTATGCTATGCGTCAAGCAGAAGCATAAGGTGATGAAAATGAGTGAGTCTTGCAAAAAATCCAAGTTATTGGACAATGACTCATATCATCAGATAATAAACAAAACCCTGCAAGGAATTCAAATTGTTAGATAATGCAAGCAAACAAGTCACACAAGCAGCCTTAGGTTCAGGCTTGCATGGGGTTTGTAGGCAAGTACCCTCTTGAAGTTTAGTTGGCTCAATCTGTCTTAGAAAAATAATTGGGTTCTAAGGAGTCTCAGTATCACTGATCTTTCTTTATCGATCATTGTTTCAGCTTAGCAATCTTTTCTTGCGGCCGAAACATCTCGAAAGTCCGATCTCAATGAGTGTAGCATCGAGTATCAACCAATCCCCAACTTTACACCGAGGCCGGCTATCTCACTACTTTTTAATGTCCAAGTTTGTTCAAC
Organism: Vicia faba; assembly: GCA_948472305.1. Lineage (NCBI taxonomy): Eukaryota > Viridiplantae > Streptophyta > Magnoliopsida > Fabales > Fabaceae > Vicia > Vicia faba. The sequence goes on along the minus strand of OX451736.1, from coordinate 507,197,220 downwards.
TAAGGTTCTAAGCTACGTTAGTGCTTCACGACACCACGCGGCGACCCCTTATTCTCCTCGATTCAACACAAGGGATACCGGTACCAACCAAAGTGTCACACCAACACAGCTATCGCTTCAACCATATCAGTCTACGCCGTACAGTCTCCACGATCTATTGTTGTTTACCTAAAAATATGTCCCCAGATCCGGGTGTAGGATCTATAGTAACAATCCAAACAAACCCTCCAAGGATAAAGCATACAAAACAGACAATTAAAACAGTTTTAAAATGAACTAACTCTAAGGTAATCCCACTTTTTATATTTTCCCAGCAGAGTCGCCAGTTCTGTGATACGGTGGCAGAACTGACTGTTATACTGGTTTTGCATTTGTGTTTTCAAATGTTGCGGTAAGCAAAAGTCACCATCGACTTTTCTTTTATCCAAATTAAGGAAAGGGTGAAAAGAACAGAAAAAGACCTTTTCGAGAATTTTATGAGTTAGGGGGGGGGGGGGTAGATTATGGAAAGGTAAGGTGTTAGAACCCTTTCCTTCCATAGTTATCTACGGGCTCTTAGATGCTAGCTCATGTTTTAAAAATTGCTCGTGCTTTGTGTTTTTGAAAAGTATTTGAAAATTCCTTAGTGCGGCGATTTGCTTCATGATAACTCTTGTATCAGTCCTCAAGAGTGTTGACAAAGCAAATGTTTTTGAAAGTTGTTTTGAAGTGTGTAGGTGTAAAAGGTTCGTTTTGAGCAAGCATCTAACAACTATCTACTTGTACTCGAAAAAGTTGTTCTTTTACTCTTTTCCTTTAGACAGTGCTATCCTACTATTAGTGAGTAGGTAGCCCTATCGTTGGATGTATAAGGGACACTCGAAGAGACGTTATGGTCACGAAGGCAACTTAGCCAGGAATTTTATCAACTATCCTAGAGTTCTAAGATCACTTTTTTATCGAGGCAACATAGAGAGGGTCATCTAAGGACTTGTGATATTTCAAACTAGAGGACAGTCACTGAAACTTCTCACATTTTAACAATCACTAGAGGGCGTTATGGTCACGAAGGCAAAAATAAAACTCTCCAAGCAAAAGAAGACTCAAGCTTCCCACAGGCGCGTCCTCTTTGGTGCAATGTAAGCATTTATACTCTTCTCCTCTTGAAGTAACCTGGTGAGTTCTAAAACCTTCTTCTCGCTGGCATAGAATTGGGTTTCAAAGGTATCCCGTTCTTCATTGAGTTGGATCTAGGATTTCTACAACTCCTCAAAATCAGTTGGCATGTCAGGATGAAGGACAATGTAAGGAGTGTCTCCCTCGACCATTTGCTCCATAATCACAGGTAAGATGGCGGGTTAAGGAATCATAAGACATTGAGCATGCGCTCGCACCCATTTGAGGTAAGGCTCAAGAGGGATGGAATTCTTGTGCCCCAGTGTCTTGCTATCAACTTTATTTATCATGCCCCAAGATCGAATGAACCTCTTGCGATAACCCTGAACATCATTCTCATAGTCAAATATGATTCCATGGACGAGTGTTTCGTGAGGACCATCCCTTCTAGCATAACCAAACGGTCGCAACGCCAAACAAGGATTATAAGTGATTCCTCCCCTAATGCCTAAGAGAGGTACATTAGGGAATTCCCCACGTCAGTCAATGATGGTGACACTCTCCAAGGACCGAAAACACCAATGAATATCTGAATATGTAAGAGACATCAACCTATGAGACCATCTTATACCCTTCTCATTCTTTAAAGTAGACCAGGGTAGGTGCGAAATAAACCACCTAGCCAATAGAGGAGTGCAACACAGAAGGGTACCTTTTCTCTTTAGAGCGCGAGTATGCAGAGAGTGTAGAATGTCCCCAAGTAAAGTAGACACCGGATTACGAGACAGAAAAACCTTAACCGCATTCACATCTATGAGGTGGTCTGTATTAGGGAATAACACCATCCCGCAAATGAGAAGGGCCAACACTTCTTCAAAAGCCATAAATCTAGGGTACCCTAAAAATGGTGAGCTTTCTCAAATAGAAACTTAGTTGGAAATCCTTGGACACTTCTTTTGGTTTCCCAATTTGCCACTATATCAGACTATTGTAAAGACAGAGCTTGAGCAATCTCTTCAGGCTTTGGGTCTCTTTCCATACCGTTGAATGGTAGCTGATTAAGGATAGGTACCCCTAATAACTGAGAAAACTCCTTCATAATAGGCACTAACTGGTAATCAGGAAAAGTGAAGCAGTGGTGTAACGGGTCAAAGAACTGAAAGAGCACCTTTAACATTTCTTCATCAGGGGTTGAAGTGACCAAGTTGAGAAGTTGACCATGTTTTTCAGTTAAGGGAGAGCTTTCAGGAATCCTTGATGCTAAGTCCTTGAGTTGAGGAGATACTTTCACAAGGTTGACTTGGATAGTGTTCCTGCGAGCGGATGTCATGTCCTACAAAACAAGACAAAGATAAGCCCTAGAAAATCCTCAAAATGGTTAGTATGATATGTCATGTTATGATGTCATGATTATGCTAAGAAATCACATATATAGCAAGCACAAGCAAATCACACAAAGACCTTAGGTTTAAGGCTTGGATGGGTTTCCAGGTAATACCCTCTTGAAGTTTGGATTGGTTCAACATGTCCTATAATAGTAACCGGGTTCTAAGGGATCTCAATATCACTGATCTTTGCCACAAGTTTCATTCCGATAGGCGACTAACTCACAACCAAACAAAACTCAGGAGTCAAATCTTAATGAGTGTAGCATCGAGCATCTTCTGACTTTTGGAATACACCAAAGACGGCCATCTCACTATGTCCTAATGGCCAAGTTGTTCATTTAAAGGTTCTAAGGTCAATTGATACTTTATGACACCATGCAGCGGCCCCATATTCTCCTTGATTAACTCAAGGGCTACCGATACCAACCAAAGTGTCGCGTCAACATAGCCATCGCTTCAACCGTGTCAGTATACCCCGCATAGTTTCCACGATTTATTTCTACTTACCTAAAAGGTTTCTCCATATCCGAGTGTAGGATCTATAGTACCCAAACAATACCCTTAAAAATAAAGCAAAAAAACAGACAAAGAAGCAAGTTAAAAATGATATAGATCCTAAGGTAAACCCCACTTTTTATTTTTATTCCCCAGCAGAGTCGCCAGTTCTGTGATACAGTGGCAGAAACGACTGTTAATACTAGTTTGCATTTTTTGTTTGCAAATGTCGCGGTAAGCAAGAGTCGCCATCGACTTTTCTTTTATCCAGTAAAGGAAAGGGTGAAAAGAACAGAAAAAGACCTTTCAATAATTTATGAGTAAGGGGGTAAATTATGGAAAGGGAATGTGTTAGCACCCTTTCCATCCGTGGTTTTCCACGGGCTCTTAGGTACTTGCTCATTTTTTAAAACTGTTTGTGTTTTATATGTTTTGAAATTTTTTTATTTTCTTTATGGTAACTCTTGTATTAGTCCTCAAGAGTGTGATAAAGCGTTTTTGAAAATAGATTTTGAAAAGTGTGTAAGTGTGAAAAATTAGGTTTGAGCAAGTACTTAAGAACCATCTACCTACTCGAAAAAGGACGTTTTTTTCCTCCTTTCCTTTAGATAGTGTTATCCTACTATTAGTGAGTAGGTAGACCTATCGTTGGATGTTGAGGGACTATCGAAAGGGACATTATGGTCATTGAAGGCAACATGTAAGGATACCTTAGCATTTCAAAGGGGATGTCATCATATAGGAAACATCGAGGGACAAGATCATTTCTCATAGGTGACTCGAGGGACATTAAGGGACTATGATCTTTATGATGACTTTAGATTGAGGGTCTTTGCTAAGATATCCCTATGTTCGAGGGACATGACCATTGTTTTCCGAGGCAACCAAGTGAGGTATACTCTAAGGGTGCAAGTGTGAGAAATGTGTTCAATTTTCAGATATCTTATCTTGAAGTTAGTGATCTAAGATTAGTTGATTTAATTTTGTCTTGCACGCCTAAGTTACTAACAATTTATATACAGGCATATAAGAAGATATAAAGCGAGAAATAAAAGTTCCTACGCTATTACAGGGCTTTGGTGTAGATACATAAATAATGGACGAAAAGTAAAGTGCGGAAATAAAAACTCTAATTTAGCTATTACAAACCGAGCGCAGTTACACAAATGATAAAACATAATTGTATAAAAAAAGTAATGACGTGCAAAAATTAAGACGGGAAAAATTTTTAAACCCTAAAAAATCTAATTGTTTATCAAAAATGTTTTTTTGGTATTTTATGGAAAAAATGTGGAATTTAACCTAATTCTCTAATTAATTTTAATTAATGAAATAAGGTTAAAATTTAATTAAATTAATAAATTTTCAAAAATTAATTTATTAAAAAAAACTAAGTCCTAATTTTTTTGTGATGATTTCCTGATTTTATGATTAAAAAAAAAGAATGAATAAACAAAATATAAACTAAATAAAAAGAATAAAAAAACAATTGAGAAATGGGCCTGAGAGGGGGTGTGAAACCCAATTGTAGGGGTGTGTTATTGAATTGTGTCAAAACCCAGACCTGGTTGGCCCACAGCTTACGTGAGATCTAGTGGGAGGCTTGTTGGGATGTCCACCATGGTCTCCAGCCACTTGGAGCGTTGGATCTGGAGGATGAGTGATCTGATGGATGAAGTGTTAGAGCGCATGATACACGTGCTTGGAGTGACCACACTGGATATGCAAGGAACAATTTAGAAAAATAATATGCAGGAGGCAAAGGTCGAACCCCTGACCTCCCACACATACAACGCCCTAAACCCTTTGTTCTTGCCACTGGACCAAACTGCACATTCGTTAATACAAATGAAAAAAAAAACATAATAATATGAAACTAAGGCATATCCAGGTCATCAAAAAAATTGCACACGTCAGCAACTGAATGAACCAATCATATCATGCTAAACTTCCACGCATGCAGTCAACAAACCCCTTATTTTTGACTCACCGGAGGGGCGCCGGAGCCCTAGCTCCGGTCACCTTCTCCGGAAGCCTCCTCCCCTGAAACTTACTTAACCTAAAAATTCAAACGTTTTGCTAGACCCTTCCCCCCTAATTTAAGGGTTGTGGATCCAATGGCATGGTCCTTATGGCTTGAAACACCCCGCAAACGATGTTATGAGAAAAAATGCACAACAACAGTCAACAATGGCAAATGGCTATTCGCATGTCCCAGCTCATATGTAAAGGTATCAACCTGTTCTAAATGATCATACTAGAAGATTCAAGTTGTTGTACCCTAAAATTTGCCCTCCCATATTTCTCAAGACATTTCAAGAATAATCTCCAAGTGGCTCAAGATTGCTCAAGAGTTGGACAGTCAAATCATCTCCTAAGGCAGTCAATCTCAAATTAGGGTTTTGTGTTGCATCAAGGTCCTTACATCCAAATGACCTCAAATTCTCCCTAATATCTTAATATGTTCTCAAGTTCATCCATGTCAAATTTCAAGCCTTGCAGAGGAAGTTTGATCAGTCAATTGCTTAAAACGTCCAAAAATCGATTGTGCTAGGGCAAAAGTCAACTGTGACCTACAAATAGTCAAACCTCAAGATTTTTTGTCAACATTCTCATTTTTAAGGATAATTCATCATTTGATCAAGGGTTGATCATGATTCATCAAGGATTGCTCAAAATTCATCAAGATTCAAAAGATGCCAAATTAGGGTTTTGTAGGAAAAGTCAACTCAACTTTGACCAAGCATAACTTTCTCATACTTTATGAGAAATGACCCATCCAAAGCTCATTTTGAAGAGGATGAAATTTCCTACAATCCATCTTCATACCCCAAGATAAAGAAATGCACTCACAAAAAGTTACAAATTTGGACATTATAGGTAATTTTTGAAAGTCAACAAAAACACCTTTTTTCCAAAGCTTATAACTTGAGAATGGAATATCAAAATGCGATGAGACCAAAAGGGTTTGTTATAGGACACCTCAAGGTTTCTAAAAAGTCAAAGAACACTTCTAAAAGTTCAAAATTGAAGAAGTTATACATTGTTGAAGTTGGGCATTTTTCCAAAATTGCCAAAAGTAAACTATCCCCAAAACTTCAAATTTTGTCAAAAGGGCCCACTTTTTTCCACTTGATTTGATCTTGTCACACCACACACGTGTCCTATCTTCAGTCTTGTGCCTATTCATTAATTTTTCCATTTTATTTGATTTTTATTGAATTAATTCATTTTAAATCAATTTAAATCCAAATATTGGTGAAATAAGATCTTTTTGATTGATACAGGTTTCAATTATCATCATGGACAAGATCAAATCCGAATCAAGCCATGTTATGAACAAAATATTGTTTTTTGACATTTTTGGAAGCTTTGTTAATGGTGAATCATATTAAATCCAAAATCATCAATGCTCATGGATTCCAAGCCCAAGACTTGACCTAATACAATGCTTGATACATATACAACACAAAGGGCACGAAATCAGAATGAAGAGGCTGCACAAACTGCAATACCAAAACTTGAAAAAGCTTGAAAAAGTTTAAAACTGAAATCCATACTAGAGGAAAATTCAAGGCCAAAACTTAACGTGGTGTTCTTGCTTGACGTCCATCGAAGCTATTGGGATCAAAATCAAGCCTTCTCCCTCCCTGAATCGCGCTGTAAGTATCCATGAACATGGCCCTGTACACGAAAACATAACCTCTTATTCTTGCATCTTTTTGCCTAAATCTTTGCATAATCATGCTAATCGGTCCATTTAGAGACTTTCTGCAATATTTGATTTGGTTTTTATAGCTTGTAACCCCCTAGCCGGTTCTAGGGTTCTTGGTATGCATTTTTGGGTGTTTTGATTTCAGTAAAAATTGGAACAAACCATGGGCATAAATGAAATCAGTGGAAAGAGACGAGTAAGATGATGGTCTCAGAATTCGTTTCCATAGCCTAGAGACGATTTTGGGATCGAGCCATGGATTTTGTTGCGGATTCAAATCCGCAAGAAAAATAAACCAGAGTTCTGTGGGGAAGACGATGACGCGTCCCTTCCCAATTGGCCCATTCAAAATATCCGCGCTTTTTTTTATTTTTCAGGCATAATTGTTTGTTTTCCATATATTAATTCTTACATATTCCACTAACAAAAGGGGTACAGTGGTCTAGTGGCAAGCGTGTTAGTTCAAAGTCCAATGGGACCTGGGTTTGAATCCCAGGTCCCCCAATATATTTGTTACATTTTTCTGCCAGATATTCCAGCGTGCCTTATGAGTTGTTGTCCACCATATGCTTGCAAATCTCAACGTGCCAGATGGCCTTCAGGCCAAATCTGGTGGCCAAGAATGAAGGACCATCATGTTCCCTAGTCAAAAGCGCATACTGGATCAGAAAGTCAAACGCAGGCTGACTTGTATTGGGCCAAGGAATTGCTATCACACCTCCAGATTAGGGCCCAAACCCCCATTGGTTTATTTCTTTTATTTTCTATATTTCTTTTTATTTAATTGTTTTGTTAATTATTTTGATTATTTAACTAACCAATTAACATTTTTCTTAACAAAATCAAAACCACAAAAAATATTATTTTTATTTATTAAAATTAAATTCACCATTTTATTTTTGTAAATAAATATTAACCTAATTAATTTAGTTTTAAATAGATATAACTTTTAATATTTTTGCAATAATTAAAAATTAATGTAGAAAATTAGGTTTTTTTATTAATTTTGAACAGATTTATTTTATTTCCTTAAATATAAAAAATCCAAAAAAAATATTATTTTTATTAATTAATTAATTAGCTCATTTAATTTAATAATTAACTTAGATCTAGTTTTTTTTTAATTCAAAACAACAAAAATCTTTTTTTTAATAAAAAAAAGGGTCAAAACCCTAAAGAATGCGCCGATTAATTCTCTCGCACGCGATCCATATTTCCAATATTGTAATTGCTTTCGGAATGTAATAGCTTTTAAATAGGACATTAATTATTTTCTCCCTTTATTTACTTTCTGCAATTTAAATTAAAGGGTTGCTTTTGGCAATGTAAATACCTGACGCCTTGTAATAGTTTAGATTTAATTTCCGCAATTTAAATTTCGCAACTATAAACTGTTAGATGTTTGATAATAGGGAATGCATGACAAGATTGAATGTTAAAATCAACATAGATAACCATTGACATGTACAAAGATAAAATAAACCGAAAACAACACACTCGCACATGCGCACTCTTAGGGTATACCTCACTTGGTTGCCTTCGAATGTGGTCATTGAGTATAGGAAGTTTTAGAAGTCGCCCTCTTATCCAAAGATCATAGTTGCCTCGAAACGGTTGCCTCAGAAAAATGATCTAAGACATTAGGGTTACCGCTAAGGCGTCCTAACATTGCTTTAGTGACCACACGTCCCTTAATCGAATTGACCCTTAAACTCCAACGACGATGCTACCTACTCATCAATAGTGGGATAGCATTTTCTAAAGGACATTTGCACAGATTAATTCCTTTTTCGAGTAGGTAGATGGTTCTTAAGTAATTACTCCTTTTAAAAACAAAACAAAACTTTTCGCACTTACACTCCTTTCAAACAAAAACTATTTCAAACCCACAAACACAAAGAAAAGCAAATTTTGAAAACACTTTGAGCAAGTACCTAACAGCCCGTGGATAACCACTGATAGAAAGGGTGCTATCACCTTCCCTTTCTATAATCTACCCCCCGGACCCGAGAAACATCTCGAAAAAGGAATTTTTCTGTACTTTTTTCCTTTCCTTGTTAGATAAAATAAAAGACGGTGGCGACTCTTGCTTATCGCGACATTTTGCAAAAACAAACGCAAAACGCGAACCAGCATTCCAAAAAAAAGTCAGTTCTCTTCCCACGTATTATAGAACTGGTGACTCTGCTAGGGAATCTTATAAGTGAGGTGTACCTTAGGATTAGATCATTGTGTTTTCAATTGTTTGCTATGTATGATTTATCTTTGTGGGCTTGTATCGGAGTTCTATAGATCCTAACCCGGATCTGGGGGTACCCTTTAGGTAAGTAGCAATAAACTGTGAGGGAACTGTACAGCGTAGACCGATACGGTTGAAGCAGTAGCTACGTTGGTGTGGCACTTTAGTCTGTACCGATATCCCTTGTGTTGGAACGAGGAGAATATGGGTCTTCTAATGGGTCATTAAGTACCAACTGACCTTAGAACCTTTAAATTGACCAACTTGGCCATAGAACAGTAGCAGTATGCTACACTCATTGAGACTAAACTCTCGTGATGATTCCGGCCGCAAGAAAAGGTTTCTAAACTGGAATTATGACCGATCGAGGGTAGTCAGTGATATTGAGATCCTCTAGAACCCGGTTACTATTTTTAGGACAGGTTTAAACCAACTGAACTGAAAGAGGGTAGTACCTAAGCTCCTTGCCAGCCTAAAATCTAAGGGCTCTCTGTGTGACTTGTGTGCCTTTATCATGCTTGCCATTTGTGGATACTTGTGGTGTGCTTACCATCATGACATCATAACATTGCATACATCTTACATTGGACTAACCTATTTCAAAGACAGGAGGGATTCATCTTTGTTCTATTTTGTAGGTCATCATGATGCCCATGCGTAGGAATACCATTCGGATCAATTTTGTTCAGGTTCCTACCTTGCTTAAAGATCTGATTGCAAAGATGCCTGATACTACTTCTTTCCTTAGAAGACATGGTTATCTTCTCAGCTTGGTCACCTCTAAATTGGACGAGCAGATGATGAGTGTCCTGGTCCAATTCTATGATCTGATGTACCATTGTTTTACTTTCCAGGACTACGAGTTGGTTCCCACCTTAAAAGAGTTCTCTGATCTGCTCGGTATCTCTATTCTGGAGCAGACCCCATTTACTGGTTGGGAGAAGGTTCTGAGGCCCGAAGAGATTGTTGTAGCCCTTCATTTGACCAAGGAAGAGGTAATGACTAATTGGGAGACTAGAAGTGGAGCAAAGGGCTTTCTGACTAAGTTTTTGGTTGGTAAGGCTAACTATTTCTGGGATAGCCTAGACTTCAAGGCATTCGAGAATATTCTGGCTCTTCTGATATATGGCTTGGTATTGTTTCCTAACTCTGACTCCTTTGTTGATGTTAATGCGGTAAAAATCTTCATCTCTCGGAATCCGGTACCCACTCTCTTGGGTGACATCATTCATCAGCTCTATGCTCGTACTGCCCGAAAGCGGGGAACCTTGATGTGTTGTGCTCCGTTATTGGCAAGGTGGTTATTTCGCACCTTCCCAAGTCAGTGCTGAAGAACAAAGAAGGCATGGGATGGGCTTATAGGGTTATGTCTCTTTCTCATAATGACATTATCTGGACTCTCAAGGGTATGGATGAGGTGACTATCATCGATCGCTGTGGGGAGTATCCCAATGTTCCACTGCTAGGAACCCATGGAGGAATTTCTTACAACCCGTGCTTAGCTCTACGTCAGTTTGGGAGAGCCCAAAGAGAAGGACCTCATGAGATGCTAATGCCTAGTATCATCTTTGATTTTCAAGAGGATAGCGACGAGCAACGTCGCAGATTCATAAGGGCTTGGGATAGAGTTCACCAATCTGATCCACATGAGTTGGGCCCAAAGACTTCTCTGACAATGGAGCCATATCTCAGATGGGTCCGCATCCATGCCCAAAAGTTAGGTATGCCATATGAAGCTGTCCGGCCTGTCACCCTTGAAGTTGCTAATGAAGAAGGAGTTCTTCCAACCATCCTCCATCCTTATATGCCCATTGACATTGAGGCACTAAAGAGATCTTGGATGCAACTGAGGGAGGAACGGGATTCTTACCGAGAGAAGTTCAACGAGCAAGAACAGAAGATCCATAAGTTGACTAGGCAGTTAGAGAACGAGCGGATTCTCAACGACTATGTCCGCACTGATAAGAAGAGACCATGGGAGCGTTGATTGACCTTTGATGATTTCCTTTCCAGTTTTTATTTACTTTTCAATATTTCCTTTCTTGTAACACCCTAAGGGCATCAGTTGAACAATTTGAATTCCAAAGTTTATCTAATAAAGTGTGTTTCATTTCTTGTTTACAAATTTGAATCTCCCGATTGTCTTTGAAATCATAACCATACGCATTTCATCTCATGCACTTCATAAACAAGTACCCATTACAGGTCTCTTATCTTCTTCGCTGTTTATTTCAGCACTCATCATGACTGCTGAACCTTCAACTGAGCAAGCCATCAAGGCCCTCCAGGCCCAGAATGCCCAATTTCAAGAGTTGTTCATGAATCTAGCTAAGGGTCAGCAAGACCTGAAGACCTTGATTCTGAAAGAGAAGAAGAAGAAGAAGAAGAAGAGGAGGACCATCCTGTTCAACACAGGGCACAGGTTTGGAAACAGGCTTCAGAATGAAGTTGATTTGACCACCTCATCTGGAGGGAAAGATAGTCAGGAAGAAAGGAGGGCTCATAGCCCTGTGGTCTCCGACAACAAGACGGACTTTGACGAAGAACAATATCCTCCGGCCGAGGACAGATACAAGCAATTAGAAGACCGGTTGAGTGCTATGGAATTTAAAAAAGTGCCTGGCCTGGACTTTGGTGATCTGGGTCTATCATCTGGGGTGTTGATTCCCCACAAATTCAAGGCACCGGCCTTTGTTAAGTATGACAGAGTTTGTTGTCCGAAACTGCACCTCCGATCATATGTGAGGAAGATTCAGCCGTACACCGCTGATAAGAACCTATGGATCCATTTCTTTCAAGACATTCTCTCAGGGACTCAGCTTGAGTGGTTTTATCAGTTAGACGGAGCCAGTATCCGCAGTTGGGAAGATTTGGCTACTGCTTTCTACAGGAAGTACCAGTACAACTCCGACCTCACTCCTACACGTACCCAACTCCAGGGTATGTCAATGGGAACGGGTGAAGGATTCAAAGACTATGCTCAGAAGTGGAGGGATCTCACCGGAAGAGTACAACCATCCTTGGCTGATCGGGAGCTTGTTGACATGTTTCTGGGGACCCTGTCTGGTCCATTTTTCAACCATCTGATTGGAAGCTCTTCATTTGGGTTTACAGAGCTTATTTTGAACGGTGAGAGGATTGAGGCTGGTATTAAGGCTGGTAAGATCCAAAAAGGTGCTTCGTCAAGCACCGAGAAGAAGCCATTTAAGAAAGAGTCAAGTGTTGTCTACAGTTCGAAAAGACAGAATAGACCTGAACACCTCCAAGCTATGAATGTGGTTGTTATTTCAAAACCTGTTGGTGCTCCTCAATACAATAATCAACAAAAGGACGAGAGACCTAAGAGGAAATTCACTCGTCTCAGCATGACCTTATCTCAGATTCTGCCACAGTTGTTGAAGACTAATCTGGTGATTCTAAAGGAAGCCCCAAAGAATTCAAATACAACATCATTGAGGTATAACCCTAATGCTCACTGTGCTTATCACTCTGATAGCCCGGGGCATAATACATATGATTGTTGGACTTTGAATAATAAGATACAGGACTTAATTGATGCGAAGGAGATTGAGTTTGAGGCGCCCGAGAGGCCTAATGTTGTGACTGCTCCCATGCCCAAGCATGGAGTGAATGCTCTAGAAGAAGACTTGTTTGTGGTTTCTGTGGATGATATTGTTACCCCTCTGATGACTGTAAATAAGAACCTTTTGCTAGCCGGTTTATTTCCGGGCTGTGGCAAAGGTTGTCGTATGTGTTCTGTTCTACCTACCGGCTGCCATCTTTTGAAGTCAGGTGTCCAATGCCTGATGGATAGTAAAGAGATCATGTTTGAGAAGACTGTTGTTCCCTTAGTTCATTCTGAAGAAGTTGCCATCATTACCATTTTTGACAATTCTTCCAAGGCTCCCTCGAGGAAGCCTGTTAGAATTACATCTGTTCCGAGAATCGCACCTATGATCATTACTATTTCGGGGCCCATCCCCTACACCTCTGATAAAGCTGTCCCTTGGCATTATGGGGCCGATGTTTATTTTCATGGAGTTAAGCAAGAGTTGGATGCTGATACTGACGTCAGCAATATTGTTGGGCCTGCTAAAGTCACCCGCAGCGGAAGACTTTTCTCACCTGATATCTCTCCATCAATTGCCTGAAGGCCTGTTATTATTTCACCTGCCAGTGTACCTGCTACCATTCTTGTTCAAGTTCCTATTCTTACCCCTGTCACCGAGTCATCTAACACTCGGGGCAAAGGGATCACCATGGATGTGCCCGCCCAGACGGAGGCACCGAAGATGATAACTGTTGAAGCTTCCAAACAAGAGATGGAAGAGATTCTGAAAATCATCAAAAAGAGCGACTACAATGTAGTCGAGCAGCTGGGGCAAACCCCATCCAAGATTTCTATGTTGTCACTGTTGTTATGCTAAGAGGCCCATGCCAAGGCTCTGATTACTTTCTTGAAGACTTCCCACGTGCCACAAGAGACATCAGCTGATCAGTTTACAGATTGCATGGCCAATTTGACTGCTGATAATGGGTTGGGTTTCTCTGACGCCGACTTGACTGCTAAGGGGAAGAATCACAACGATGCCCTGTATGTCTCCATTGAATGCAGGGGCACTACTCTTGCACATGTATTAGTGGATACTGGTTCCTCTTTGAATGTCTTTCCTAAGAAAGCTCTAGACCGGTTGGATTGTGAAGGGTTGGAGTTGAAACCCAACAACATTGTCATCAGGGCCTTTGATGGGTCTAAGAGGATGGTACATGGAGAGGTTGATATCCCGATCAAGGTTGGTTCTTAGGTCTTCAATTCTACATTCTATGTGATGGACATTCGCCCATCTTATTCTTGTTTGTTGGGTCGTCCATGGATCCACAAAGCTGGGGCCGTAACCTCGACGCTCCACCAGAAGCTAAAGTACCCGGTTAAAGGGAAGATCGTGACAGTACAAGGAGAGGAAGAGTACATGGTTAGCCACCTCAATTATTTCCGATATGTAGAGATGGATGGGGAGTTCATTAAGACCCCATTTCAGCATTTTGAAGAGGTTCCCTAGACATTGGCGTCAGCTGAGACTGTTGTTGAAGGTTCTCCTATGAAGATGGCTTCCTTCAAGGATGCTCGGGCTGTTGTTGAGAAAGGTGGGTGTGCACAGTGGGGCCAGCTCCCTGATTTTACGCAGAAGACTAACAAGTTTGGTTTGGGTTTCACTGCAGAAGCTCAAAGGGTTGTTCGGAATGCACGGATCGGAAGACCTCTTGTGTTCATCAGCAACTCGGGAGATAATGCCATTGAAGATGATGTGGAAGAGTCTGAGTTCGACAGCTGGATCTATCCTACGACCGACGATGGAAAATGAAACTGGACAGCAAAGGACTTCATCCTTACTACTTTTGTTACCCAGTAATGAAACTTTTTGTTTTGAATATGTAACAGACAATGTTTTAAACTTTATGGCCCGATGTCTTACCCAGGGCACCGTGGCTTCATTTGTGAGGGCTTTATGTGTGTCATTTTCATATATCATTAATAAAAGCATTGGACGTTTCTTGCATTTCAAATTTTGCGCTCCTTGTTTTTCTTTTTATATATTGCAAAACAGCTATTTTACACACACTCACGTATCATGATCTACATCCACTCTGGAGCTCACTGGTAACGACTCTGCTACTGCCAGTTATGACTTCGAAAATCTGATCAACTTAGCCGAAGACGAAGGTGAAGATGATTGCGAAGTGCCTGGTGAACTTGCTAGACTGCTACTTCAAGAAGAGAGGGTCATACTACCTCCAAGCTACCAATTCTGATGCCTCCAATTACAGGAAGACCGTTGATCTCATATTTAAAAGTGTTGGATAATACAAAGAGGCGTGCTGGGGCAGCGTGACGAGTCTGGCCGAAAAGAGCATGCTATTTATTGCCTTAGCAAAGAGTTCACCGACTGTGAGATACGATACTCACTACTCGATAGAACTTGCTACGTTTTGGCATGGGTTGCTCGCCTGCTGAGACAGTACATGTTGACTCATACTACTCTTCTGATACCAAAAGATCTAAACGTCTTGACGGCACCTTGGCCTTTTGCAATGTGGGGCATTGATATGATCGGTGAGATTAGACCTACGACATCCAACGGGCATTGTTTCATCCTGGTAACAATTGATTACTTTACGAAGTGGGTTGAAGCAACTTCCTTAGCTACTGTAACCAAGAACGTTGTGGCACGGTTCATTCGGCACAACCTGATCTGTCGATACGGTGTACCAGAGAGGATCATTACGGACAATGGTACCAATCTCAACAACAAGAAGATCACTGAGCTCTGCGGTCAATTCAAGATACAGCATCATAACTCTTCTCCCTACCGGCCGAAGATGAATAGGGTTGTCGAAGCGGCTAATAAGAACATTAAGAAGATTGTGCGGAAGATGACAGTGACATACAAAGACTGGCACGAGATGTTACCGTTTTCTCTTCATGGGTACCGTACCTCAGCTCAGACGTCAACAGGGGCAACACCCTATTCCTTGCTATATGGCATGGAGGCAGTCTTTCCCATTAAAGTTCAGATACCCTCTCTTCGGATCATGAAGGGTGCAGATTTAAGCGAAGATGACTGGATTCAGACCCAGCTTGATCAACTGAACCTAATCGACGAAAAGAGACTTACTGCTATTTGTCATGGTCAGGCGTACCAAAAACGGATGATCAAGGCATTTAACAAGAAAGTCAGACGACAAGAGTATCAAGTTGGGGACCTGGTAATCAAGCGCATTATTCTACCTCAAGGTGATCCCAGGGGCAAATGGACCCCTACTTACAAAGGGCCATTTGTGGTTAAGAACATTTTCTCAGGAGGAGCTATGATTCTGACCACCATGGATAGTGACGACCTTCCTCACCCAGTCAATGCAGACATAGTGAAAAGATACTACGCATGATCAAAGACACGCTAGGTCGACTGGCCTAGGCAAAAATAAGGGCTTCCCGGCTAACCAAAAGGGTTCGGGCAAAAATAAGGGATGAAAATGAAAAATTTGTACACCCGGCAAGTCGAAAACTTGAAAGGGCGGCTTGGGCAAAAAAGGGTATCCCGGTGGACTGAAAACCCGAAAGGGCGGTCCAGGCAAAAGTTAGGGATCAAAGTGTATCACTATGTCTCATTGGATCACCTTGCATCCAGACTTCGGTATCAACTATCAATCTCGGAAGGCACTGATCAATCAGATTTATCTTCAACCAGTAGCAAAGTGATGAGATGCTCAAGGACATAAAGGAAATAACAGAATTGGAACCCAGTGGGATTATTCATATAGCTGTTTTGTTTTCTTTTAACAAATTGTGTAAAATTCTGTTTGTTCGGCGGCGTTCTCTTACTAGGACGTCAGCCTCTTGTACAAAAACGCCTATTTTACAGGCCAAACTTCAAAATCAATACAATTCATTTTCAAAAAATTTCAAATTGTTTTTCCTTTATCTGTTTTGTTTTGCAAAGAACGTCCAAAGTTCATTTTTGATATATGCATTTGACATTAATTGCTTATCATAAATATTTACATGCGAAACGAAAGACAATTACTGGTAATATCAGAAATAGGGGCAATAAGAATTGTCTGAACTGTGTAGTTGTTTTGTCCACCGGGTACAAGGTAAATTCAGCTAAAGAATATGGCTAAGATACTTTCACTCCCCGCAGAGTAAGACAGTAATGGTAGCTCTCCCCCAGCTGAGACTCACAACCATGAACGAATCAGCAATACTCTCCCCAAGCAGAGTTGGTCTACCATCAGCACTAAAAGGGTCTTAATATTCTCCAGCGGAGTATAAGAATATTCCCCAGTAAGTATAAGAGCATCCCCGACAGTCTTAATATTCCTCAACGGAGTATAAGAATGTTCCCCGGCGGAATACAAGATACCCCAGTGGAGTCAATATTTCCCCAGTACGGTTTGAAAAAGCTTCCCCAACGGAGTTGAAACAATATCCCCAGTAGACTCTGGAAGTTTATCCCCAGCGGAGTACAAAATAAATCTTCCTAGCCAAATTCAAAAGATTATCCCCACGAGAGTCTAACAGGGATCTCCCCAGCCAAGTTCAAAGGATCATTCCCAGCAGAACTCAGAGGTTTATCCCTACAAGAGTCTAACAAGGTTATCCCTAGCAATTTTCAACTGAAAGATCATCCCCAGCGGAGTTCTTTCCTTTCACAAACAGGTATTCAATCCTCAACATATTCCACATCACCAACAAATGGTAATCTATCCCCAGCGGAGTTTATCATTGAAATCCCCAGTGGAGCTTATCAACGGAATCCCCAGCGGAGTTTATCGTTAAAATCTTCAGCAAAACATCTCTTCCCTAGAGTAATTCCCCTCGGAGTAATCTCCTCATCAGTTTATTCCCCAACGGAGTTATCTTCTCTTGCAGGTTTATTCTCGCAATCACCTTCGTTCATCATCCCCAGCGTAAACGAAGAATCCAACTCTATTCTCCAGCAGCTCCGGGATTTATTTTCCCCCAGCTAAAACATTACATTTCCATACATCATGATATATGCATATACGCATCATATCACACAATCTCATTTATGTTGAGAACATCATTGCTTGATCCATATCATGCATTGCATATGACTTACCTTTACCTTTCAGGAAAGATGCAGTTAAATTCTCAACTATGTCAATGGAGACAAAATCAGTTAAATCGATTCCTAAAGATTTTTCTGAGGCCAATTCAGTCAATGGAGACAAAATCAGTTAAATCGATTTCTAAAGATTTTTCTGAGGCCAATTCTGTCAATGGAGACAAAATTAGTTAACTCGATTCCTAAAGATTTTTCTGAGGCCAATTCAGTCAATGGAGACAAAATTAGTTAAATCGATTCCTAAAGATTTTTCTGAGGCCAACCCGTCAATGGAGACAAAACCAGTTAAATCAATTCCTAAAGATTTTTCTGAGGCCAACCCGTCAATGGAGACAAAACCAGTTAAATCGATTCCTAAAGATTTTTCTGATGCGAACGCAGTCAATGGAGACAAAACCAGTTAAATTGATTCCTAAAGATTTTTCTGACGCGAACGCAGTCAATGGAGACAAAACCAGTTAAATCGATTCCTAAAGATTTTTCTGATGCAAACACAGTCAATGGAGACAAAACCAGTTAAATCGATTCCTAAATATTTTTCTGATGCAAACGCAGTCAATAGAGACAAAACCAGTTAAATCGATTCCTAAATATTTTTCTGATGCAAACGCAGTCAATGGAGACAAAACCAGTTAAATCAATTCCTAAAGATTTTTCTGATACCAATCCAGTCAAAGGAGACAAAACCAGTTAAATCGATTCCTAAAGATTTTTCTAATACCAATCCAGTCAAAGGAGACAAAAACCCCTCAAGACCAGTTAAATCGATTCCTAAAGATTTTTTTGATACCATCCAGTCAAAGAAGACAAGACCACCTACCAACAATCTCCAAATGGCTTCTGTAAGCCCATTCCTGACATCACAATGTTGATACTACATCATGCGAGTGCAAATTTCTGGGCACTCTAGTGTTCAATTATCTTCCACCTTCGGATCACGAAAGGCCCGAAAGCCAATCTATATCCTCGGGTTTAAGAAAATTGAACAGGGGCAACTATTGTACCCCAAAATTTGCCCTCCCATATTTCTCAAGACATTTCAAGAATAATCTCCAAGTGGCTCAAGATTGCTCAAGAGTTGGACAGTCAAATCATCTCCTAAGGCAGTCAATCTCAAATTAGGGTTTTGTGTTGCATCAAGGTCCCTACACCCAAATGACCTCAAATTTTCTCAAATATATTAATATGTTCTCAAGTTCATCCATGTCAAATTTCAAGCCTTGCAGAGGAAGTTTGATCAGTCAATTGCTCAAAAGGTCCAAAAATTGACTATGCTAGGGCAAAAGTCAATTGTGACCTACAAATAGTCAAACCTCAATATTTTTTGTCAACATTCTCATTTTTAAGGATAATTCATCATTTGATCAAGGGTTGATCATTATTCATCAAGGATTGCTCAAAATTCGTCAAGATTCAAAAGTTGTCAAATTAGGGTTTTGTAGGAAGAGTCAACTCAACTTTGACCAAGCATAACTTTCTCATACTTTATGAGAAATGACCCATCTAAATCTCATTTTGAAGAGGATGCAATTTCCTACAATCCATATTCACACCCCAAGATCAAGAAATTCACTCACAAAAAGTTACAAATTTGGACATTATAGGTCATTTTTGAAAGTCAACAAAAACACCCTTTTTTCCAAAGCTTATAACTTGAGAATGGAATATCAAAATTCGATGAGACCAAAAGGGTTTGTTATAGGACACCTCAAGGTTTCTAAAAAGTCCAAGAACACTTCCAAAAGTTCAAAATTGAAGAAGTTATACATTGTTGAAGTTGGGCATTTTTCCAAAATTGCCAAAAGTCAACTATCCCCAAAACTTCAAATTTTGTCAAAAGGGCCCACTTTTTTCCACTTGATTTGATCTTGTCACACCACACACGTGTCCTATCTTCAATCTTGTGCCTATTCATTAATTTTTCCATTTTATTTGATTTTTATTGAATTAATTCATTTTAAATCAATTTAAATCCAAATATTGGTGAAATAAGATCTTTTTGATTGATATAGGTTTCAATTATCATCATGGACAAGATCAAATCCGAATCAAGCCATGTTATGAACAAAATATTGTTTTTTGACATTTTTGGAAGCTTTGTTAATGGTGAATCATATCAAATCCAAAATCATCAATGCTCATGGATTCCAAGCCCAAGACTTGACCTAATACAATGCTTGATAAATATACAACACAAAGGGCACGAAATCAGAATGAAGAGGTTGCACAAACTGCAATACCAAAACTTGAAAAAGCTTGAAAAAGTTGAAAACTGAAATCCATACTAGAGGCAAATTCAAGGCCAAAACTCAACATGGTGTTCTTGCTTGACATCCATCGAAGCTATTGGGATCAAAATCAAGCCTCCTCCCTCCTTGAATCGCGTTGTAAGTATCCATGAACATGGCCCTGTACACGAAAACATAACCTCTTATTCTTGCATCTTTTTGCCTAAATCTTTGCACAATCATGCTAATCGGTCCATTTAGAGACTTTCTGCAATATTTGATTTGGTTTTTATAGCTTGTAACCCCCTAGCCGGTTCTAGGGTTCTTGGTATGCATTTTTGGGCATTTTGATTTCAGGAAAAATTGGAACAAACCATGGGCATAAATGAAATCAGTGGAAAGAGACGAGTAAGATGATGGTCTCAGAATTCGTTTCCATAGCCTAGAGACGATTTTGGGATCGAGCCATGGATTTTGTTGCGGATTCAAATCCGCAAGAAAAATAAACCAGAGTTCTGTGGGGAAGACGATGACGCGTCCCTTCCCAATTGGTCCATTCAAAACATTCGCGCTTTTTTTTATTTTTCAGGCATAATTGTTTGTTTTCCATATATTAATTCTTACCTATTCCACTAACAAAAAGGGTATAGTGGTCTAGTGGCAAGCGTGTTAGTTCAAAGTCCAATGGGACCTAGGTTCGAATCCCAGGTCCCCCAATATATTTGTTACATTTTTCTGCCAGATATTTCAGCGTGCCTCATGAGTTGTTGTCCACTATATGCTTGCAAATCTCAACGTGCCAGATGGCCTTCAGGCCAAATCTGGTGGCCAAGAATGAAGGACCATCATGTTCCCTAGTCAAAGGCGCATACTGGATCAGAAAATCAAACGCAGGCTGACTTGTATTGGGCCAAGGAATTGCTATCACACCTCCAGATTGGGGCCCAAACGCCCATTGGTTTATTTCTTTTCTTTTCTATATTTCTTTTTATTTAATTGTTTTGTTAATTATTTTGATTATTTAACTAACCAATTAACATTTTTCTTAACAAAATCAAAACCACAAAAAATATTATTTTTATTTATTAAAATTAAATTCACCATTTTATTTTTGTAAATAAATATTAACCTAATTAATTTAGTTTTAAATAGATATAACTTTTAATATTTTTGCAATAATTAAAAATTAATGTAGAAAATTAGGTTTTTTTATTAATTTTGACCAGATTTATTTTATTTCCTTAAATATAAAAAATCCAAAAAATATTATTTTTATTAATTAATTAATTAGCTCATTTAATTTAATAATTAACTTAGATCTAGTTTTTTTTAATTCAAAACAACAAAAATCTTTTTTTAATAAAAAAAAGGGTCAAAACCCTAAAGAATGCGCCGATTTAATTCTCTCGCACGCGATCCATATTTCCAATATTGTAATTGCTTCCGGAATGTAATAGCTTTTAAATAGGACATTAATTATTTTCTCGCTTTATTTACTTTCTGCAATTTAAATTAAAGGGTTGCTTTTGGCGTTGTAAATATCTGACGCCTTGTAATAGTTTAGATTTAATTTCCGCAATTTAAATTCCGCAACTATAAACTGTTAGATGTTTGATAATAGGGAATGCATGACAAGATTGAATGTTTAACTTAAAATCAACATAGATAACCATTGACATGTACAAAGATAAAATAAACCGAAAACAACACACTCGCACATGCGCACTCTTAGGGTACACCTCACTTGGTTGCCTTCGAATGTGGTCATTGAGTATAGGAAGTTTTAGAGGTCGCCCTCTTATCCAAAGATCATAGTTGCCTCGAAACGGTTGCCTCGGAAAAATGATCTAAGACATTAGGGTTACCACTAAGGCGTCCTAACATTGCTTTAGTGACCACACGTCCCTTAATCGAATTGACCCTTAAACTCCAACGACGGTGCTACCTACTCATCAATAGTGGGATAGCATTATCTAAAGGATATTTGCACAGATTAATTCCTTTTTCGAGTAGGTAGATGGTTCTTAAGTACTTGCTCCTTTTAAAAACAAAACAAAACTTTTCTCACTTACACTCCTTTCAAACAAAAACTCTTTCAAACCCACAAACACAAAGAAAAGCAAATTTTGAAAACACTTTGAGCAAGTACCTAAGAGCCCGTGGATAACCACAAATAGAAAGGGTGCTAACACCTTCCCTTTCTATAATCTACCCCCCAGACCCGAGAAACATATCGAAAAAGGAATTTTTCTGTGCTTTTTTCCTTTCCTTGTTGGATAAAATAAAATACGGTTGTGACTCTTGATTACCGCGACATTTTGCAAAAACAAATGCAAAACGCGAACCAGCATTCCAAAAAACAGTCAGTTCTCTTCCCACCGTATTATACAAGTCATTAGAATTCCTCAACAATGCATATAATTCATAATACGATTGATCAAAAAATAAGCAAACCGATCATAATGCATACGATGGTTTCAAGCATAAACAAGCATGGGAATCCAATCAATCTTACCCTGGAGATGTCCTAGAGATGATTTGTGGTGATGGTTTGCTTGGAAAGAGGAAGAATATTACAGAATGGCTTTGCACTTTTTTATAGAAATTCTTGATCTTTTTTCTCTTGGTTTTGGAGGCAGCTTTCGTATGCATTAGGTCTAGGGTTGCTCTGCTTATGTAGTGAATCAGAATAGGGTTACAAATAAAGAAAAAGATCCATGGCATTGAGTGCAAGATTTGTTCCAAATATCCACTTGAAAATCTTTCCTATCTTGGACATCTTTTCCCATCTTGATTTGCATGTTTTTCTTTTGGTATGCCAGCTTGTTTTTTTCCATCATTTGATAAGAAAAAGACTCACAATCAAATCTTTTATTATTTTGATTATTTACTTTATTTAATTTTGCATTTTAATGGAAAAAATAGCAAAATAAATGGTATAAATAATAAAATAATGTATGACTAAGCTCAAGGGTCGTGGGCCATGTTAAGAACAAGTTTCAATCATGAAAACATGGGCCCATTTGGAAAAAATTCAAGTTAGGTCAATATTGGCTTCATGCATTTTTTCAAAAATTGGTCAACTTTAGCAATGCATATCTTTCTCAATTTTAATCCTAAAAGGGTGTTCTTGGACTTTTTAGAGAGCTTAGGACGTCCTCTAAACAACCTTTTTGGCTTCATCTCAATTGGATCTTCCATGTTCATGTAAGGATCTTTGACCCAAAAAGTGTTTTTGTTGACTTTTTGAAAGGACCTATAATGTATGAACTTGTATCTTTTGATTGAGGCATTTCTTGAACTAGAGGGCTGAAGAGAAGTTGTAGGGAATTAGATTATCTTCAAAATGATCCTTTGTGGAAAATTTCTGATAAAGTATGATAAAGTTATTCTTGGTC
Source organism: Vicia faba (assembly GCA_948472305.1). Lineage (NCBI taxonomy): Eukaryota > Viridiplantae > Streptophyta > Magnoliopsida > Fabales > Fabaceae > Vicia > Vicia faba. Next base: position 507,174,014 of record OX451736.1, on the reverse strand, counting down.
AAAGTTTGGTTGACTTTTCCTATAGAAACCCGAATTTGCCATTTTTGACTTTTGATGAGTTATGAGCATTTCTTGAGGAATCATAATCAACCCTTGATCAACTGATGGATATTAATTTAAAATGTTTATGTTTACCAAAAATCTTGAAGTTTGACTGTATTTGGGCCACAACTGACTTTTGACCTAGTACAGTTGATTTTCAGGCATTTGAGCAGTTGACTGAGCAAACTTGTTGTTCAAGGCATGAAACTTGGCATGGATGATCTTGAGGACATATTATAACAATGGAGAACATTTGGGATCCTTTGGACTCGCACATCTTGCTTAAAATTGAAACCCTACTTGAGATTTATTGCCTTAGGAGGAGAATTTGTCTGGTCGATTCTTGGTCATCCTTGAGCAATTGAGGACCTCTAGAGGCATGTCTTGAGTGAAAATGGGAGGAAAAATTTTGGGGTACAACAACAGGACCTGGGTATCAAACCCAGGTCCTTCGATCATGTGTGTTTTTGGCCTATTCAGGCTAGATCTGCAGCAAGTGTTAAAAATAAAGCAAAATGCAGACCTGGGTGTCAAACTCAGATCCTTAATCTTGAATACAAATTGAATGCATTACAAATGTTAATATATCATACAAAAGTAAAGTATGATCTCTTGCTCATTCTTACTAATAGTTGGAAGCTTCGATTTGGCACTTCTGAACATAGAGACGCTTGCTTAGGGGATGGTGATTGGGAACACTTCCTGCAGACTTTAGGGAGTGAATAGAGTGTTGTTGAAGACTCATTTGATTGGGACTACTTATGAGGATTTTGATAGTTTTAATATGTCTTATGAGGCAGCGTGTGCGTGTGTATGTGGTCTCCTCTTTTTTTTCGTCCCCTTTGAGATGTGTCCTAGGCCTCGTATTTATAGGAGTGTGATGGTCAATGGAAACGGCAAGAAACAACCATTAACCATGGCTTTGAAGGTAGAATCAAAAGATATCAGCCATTAACCATGGATTTGAAAGCAAAGATCAAGTATTTGAAAAGTTACCATTTTTGATGATTTCCTACCCTTTTGGGTTTTGAATGAACCTGGACATGTTTCAATCCCTGACTCCTTGGAATTCCTTCACGCTCTGCTCTTTGATTGGACCACATGTGTGTTCTTCGAATGGGCCTTTTGAATGCTTATTCGAACGGACCTTTTATATATATCTTTCGAATGGGACACGTGTGTATCCTTCGAATGAGCCTTTTGAGTGCTTCTTCGAATGGACCTTGAGTTACTTCGTTCAAACGGAACACTTGTACATCCTTTGAATCGCCATTTTATGTGTCTTTAGAATAGCACACATGCATGCCTAGTGCATTCTTCGAATGGTTCACCAATATGGGCTAATAATGTGGCAATCATATGCTAAAAGGTTCAGAGATAGAGTTGACGCAAGTAGTTTCAAAGGGAACCATTGCCCAGTCAAAGCTAGCACAAAAGAAGCCAATGTCTTGTGGATGTTAGCATGAGAAGGCCATTGCTCTGTGAATCGAAGGCCAGTTGAAAGGGTTGTGGCCTTGTGCATTAAAAGCAAGCACAGGGGAAGCCTTTGCCCTTCTGAATCGAAACAAACTTGTAGGGGGTTCTTGCCTTGTGCAGTCGAAGCCTTGTGAACTTAATTTGATCGAAGGGGGCCCAACGCCCATTCGAAGCTTGTGAATCAGACCTGCGGCGAAGAGTGCCAAATGCCTAATCGAAGACTTTGAAACCAATCTTGTTGGAAGAATCTATATGCCCAATCGAAAACTTTGTAAACTCATATTGATCGAAGGAGGCCCAGCGCCCAATCGAAGACTTGCGGACCAAAGCCTGGTCGAAGGGTTTTAGATGCCCAATCGAAAACTTGCGGACCAAGCCTGATCAAAGGGTTTTAGATGCCCAATCGAAGCTCCTTGTCCAGATGCCAATCGAAAACACCTTATCTCAAAGCCAATCAAGACACCTTGTTTATTTTCAAAAAAATTATTTTTCTTTAATCAAGTGTTTGTAACCACCCATGTAAAAGAAACCTTGAAAAACATGAGAGGGCAAATTTTGGGATACAACAGATATCAACTCCGCTAGTATGCTTAAAACTAACTTTGATTGTTTTGCAGGTTATATTAGCTTTAAATTAGGATATCAACTCCGCTAGTATGCTTCAAATTAACTAGGATTTTTTTCTAGTACAACAGGTGGTTAGGGGAGGTTCATCTCGAAAATAGCTTCCTAACTTTGTTTAGTTTAACTGGAAAGCCCTTGGGAATGGTCTGCGAGATGGGAAATTGACAGGAGGATATATGGTTGTGGGATCTGTACATTGCTTCATATCTAATTCTCGATAATCTGGTTGCAACTATAGAAGCTTTTGGTTTAACAGAGCTGCTAGCAAATATTAGTCCCATGGTTGAAGATAATGACAATATAAAATGGTGGCCTAATCAAGATAGTGTTTTTAGCGTGAAAAGCTGCTACAATTTCCTACGCGATCGAGATCTTTAAGATGTGGTAGAAACTGACTCGAAATTGGCTCTGAAGAGGATTTAGAAGACTAGCATACCTTCAAAACTGAAACTTTTCGGTTGAAGGGTGATGCTCAACAAACTTCCCACAAAGGACCAATTGATAAAGAGAGGGATCATTCGAGATGAACATGACAAGGTATGCGCTTTATGTTTTGAAGAGTTTGAAGATTTAAATAATCTTTTTTTCAAATGCAAAATTAGCCACAAAAAAAAAAAGCGGAAGGATAAAGGATATGGAAGATTATATTGGTATGTCATCTCAAACAATTCACACAAGCACTTACAGAGAAAATAAAGAAGAAGAAATTTTGTTTAATGTGATTGGCTACTGTGTAGTCTTATACGAAATTGGAGAAGTGTGTGTTCTCGATGAAATGATTATGAATATGAAAATTATGTCTTAATTGTGACACACTATCAGTAATAGAGGAAAAACATGCACAACAATGTACAAGTAGATGCATTCTTGTTTAGATTTTTTTAAGTGAGATTAAATTTGTTGTAATGAGTTTGAGTACTACCCTTTTACTCTTGATAATAAATTTTGCTAATAAAAAAACCCAAATGCTTCCGAAAATATCATCAGCAATAGTAAAAAAAATTGCACTAGAAGAATGAAAGTTATTTTAAGATCCCCAGACTTCAAAGTTTACTAACTCAAAACACTTGACAGTAGTAGTAATACAGAGTGCATGAATTGATAAGATTATAGAAGAATGGTCCATGGATAAAGGCCCCTATGTTTCTCACCTATCACATCAAACTTTTTTGAATGAGTTTTAATTTTTAGTTTTAAAATTATTTTGTAAATCAATTTTAAAAGAATTTTAGGAAAAAAAAAACATGTTTAATAATTTTACTCTTAAAAATTGTTTTAAAGTTATACAATATTACAAATTTGCTATTATATGTATTATCTTTTCTTGTTTTTTCTCTTTATAATTTCCAAAACTAAAAATTAAAAAGCATAATAACCTCTAAAATATATTTTTGTTTTCAGTTTTTAAAATCTCAAATAGAGAATAGTTTTCAAAAATAATTTTGTAAAATTATCAGATAAATTTTATTATTTTTAAATTTTTAAAAACTAAAAAAACAGTTTTATAAAACAAAATCAAATATGTCATAAGTTGTCAAGAATTTAACTATATTAATAGAGATCATTTGATCAAAAGAATAAATTTAGTATATGAGTCATATTCAATCTCCTAGAATTTTCATTGAAAATTTTAAAATTGGGCATAGTAACAATGATATGATTCATCTTTCCATTAGAATTTTCATGTTTACTCACCGCAACTTTGAATTGGCTTCTCCAAGCCTTAAAAACACTTTTGAAATTGATTTTTTTTTTAAATATTTTTTCAAAATCAGTCAATCAAAATCAATTGTATCAAACTGAATTCTCTTAAAATCATTTATGTTCATACTTAATAATAGCACGAGTGAGATACTCCCTAAGATATCTTTGAATTTATATTTTTAGCAGCTTATCTACTTGTTAAATTTTGTGAGATCATTTAAAACAACTTATGATATTATTAAACATGCTAGGAATGACATTAAAACAACTTATTAAAATATTATTAGTTTAATATTTTTGTTATTTTAATTTCATTAATTTATCTATAACTTCAATTAATTTTAAATAACATTAAAGTTATGGATAATTTAGTTATTAAAATGTTGTCATTTTAATAATGTAATTATTTAAACTTTATTAATTGATCTATAAGTCTTAATAAATAAATTTTATTAAAAAATTGCATTAATATTTTGCAAAGTAACTTTATAGATAAATTAATAAATTTTAAATTTAAGTTATTAAATTATTAAAATGATAATATTTTAAGGTTTTATCAATGATATCCTATTAAAAAATATTTACTTAACACATTTAACATAAAAATTTGTATGAAAATTAGGGCTTAAATTTAATCGCAAAAAATTTAGAGTTTGACAAAATATATTAACTAAAAATATAATATTAAAATATTATTACCAGAAGAAAAAGAATTGTGAATTGTGCTTATTACTGTGTAAATATGTGTATTTAGATTTGTAAATAATTGAGGTTGAATTTAATTTTTTATTAAATTTGTAAATCCAATATATATATAACTAATCTAGTGGTTATTATTGTGCTGCAAAAAGCAATTGTTCCATCTATATATCTACAATATTTTAGTAGTCCTACATTGTTGGCAAGTATTCAAAATTCCGTCAACCTTTTTTTCCTTCCATAATTATTTTATAAAAAATATAGTTTTATGTTATAGTGTTAAATATGTTTTTGATTTTTATAAATATTTTAAATTTTATTTTTAGTTTCTATTAGAAAAATAATATTTTTTGAGGTCTACAAAATTTTTATTCATATAATTTTAGTCTATTTTTATTTTCTAAAATTTTGAAAACTATTTAATTATTTTTAAATTTTTGAATAATTTTTTTCATAAGTGTTTAAAATTGTAAAACGTTTATTTTTCAAATTTTAGAATTTTTTAAAATGAAAATAATTAAATATAAATTTTTTAAATTTAAAAAATATTTATAGAAGTAATGAAAAAATTTTATTTACGAAATTTTTTTTATAACGTTCTAAATATATATGCAAAATAATCATTAACAAATACATATTAATTTAACAGTAATGATTAAAACTACGTGCATAATAATTTTGTAAAAATTAAAATATATTAGTTTTTTTTTATATAAATCAAAATTAAAATTTAATAATTTATAAAAGAAAAAACATATTTAATCCTATATTATAATATTAATGGATTCCGCGTGAGTTTTATCTCAAGTTCGATAATTGACATTTGATTTGAACACACAAATGAGAATATTTTTAATTTGTGTTATTGTGGAAAAAGTTCACAATTCCAACGCGCTTATATTAATTTCCCCTTGCAAGTTGCAAAATTTGCAATCTACTTATTTTGTTTTTACAAAACTTTTTATTTTTTATTTTTTATTCTATGCTCCCGACCATTCTAGCTAGCAACATTAATGTCTTTCATTCAACCCACACTCTATCTATAGTCTTTCACTTCCTTTCCATCTAATTCTATACTGAAAAAGAAAAGAAAAAAAAAAAGCACTTCCATGGAGTTTAATGTACTCTTTTTTATACTTCTCTTTTGTTCTACTTTCATCTCACACTTGACTTCAGCTGCTACACTAAAGCTCAACCCTCAAGAAGGTAACTAAAACTCATTCCTCCATTTGTTCAAATTTCAAGTTAGCTTAATTAAGCTATTATAGAAATCCAATAAAAAAATGACCTTTTTTATGTTGTTTTTTATTCATAGCTTCTATGAACTTCTTCCACTCACATAGTCTCAATATTATAAATCACAGTTGTCCTCACTATTAGATGCAAGAAGTTAGTTATAACTAACTTCTTGCATTAAAGTTAGTTACAACTAACTGTAGTTAGTTGTAACTAATTTTTTGCATCTAGATGCAATTAAATGTGGTTTATGTCATCGCGGGTCGAGATTATTGATTTTTTAGTTTGTGATATGAATTTCTTATTTTTGTGATTATAGTGAAGGCATTGAAGGAGATAGGTAACAAGATTGGGAAGAAAGATTGGGATTTTGGAGTAGATCCTTGTAGTGGAAAAGGGAATTGGAATGTTTCTGAATCTGATAATTGGAAAGGTTTTGAGAGTTCTGTGATTTGTGATTGTTCTTTCAAAAACAATACTTCTTGCCATGTTGTAAGCATGTACTGCCCTCTCTTCTTTTCTATCTTCTCTTTCTTTTTTGATTTCTTGGATTCTTCAAAACTAAAACATGTGGCAGAAAATCACATGCAATCATGTGCAATTGAAACTTTGATTGGTTAATGTTTATGTGTATTTTTTGGTCACATGTTTTTTTTACTATAGAAACTTTAATGTTACCATCAAATATTCACGTGCTATGCAAAGTTATTTTTTAACATTAAAAAAAGTTGAGTTTTCATTTTTATTTTTAAAGTTTTTTTTATGGATGTGAATTCATGCTTTGTTGGATTCAATGAACACTAATGAAAATGAAAGTTTTTATTCTTTTTTTTTAAAATATTATTTCAATGATTTATGCATATCCATGTAAACATATGTGGCTTGTCAAATTGCCACATTGGTCTAAATGTGAACGATTATTAAACTCAATTATTTATTATAAAAAGGATTATTGTGCAACATTGACTTTGAAAAACATAAGCAAAACATTGACCTAGAAAAGGATGTGATGTCGGTGTCTTTTCATTCTTTTGAGGAGAAAATTTATTTATTTATTTTCTTGCCACAATTTTGTGTTTAATTGAGTTTTCTATTTCAAACTAGTAGTACATTTGTATTTATCTTCCACTAATTTGGATGATTAAATTCTAATTTTCTACTTTTATTTTTATAATTTCACTTATACTTCAATAGGTCCATGAAGGAACAAAATCTTTCTGGTACTCTCTCATCAGAATTTTCCAAGCTTCGTCATCTCAAAATATTGTAATATTACTAAACATTGTTTATTTTTTTATCTCCGCATGATTTTCTCATGTAACTTATACTCTTATGATTGAATTGACACCTTACGAACAATGTCATATATTTCTAATCAGAGACCTTAGTCGTAACATCATCACCGGTTCTATACCTCAACAATGGACTACAATGAACTTGGAGGAGTTGTAAGAACTTTTCTTTGGTTATTGCCAAATAGGTTTCTTGTTTCTCAAGTAAACAAACTAAAAATGACACTAAAGTTTTGTTCACTATTGAAAATGCAGATCTTTAATGGGAAACAGATTATCAGGACCATTCCCTAAAGTTCTAACCAATATTACAACCCTACAAAATATGTAAGTTAAATCACTTCTTTATTTTCATACAAATTTTGTTTGTGATTGTGACATTGTATGAATGTTACAGGAGTATCGAAGGAAATCTATTTTCTGGCTTTATTCCAACCGAGATTGGGAAGTTGATCAACTTAGAAAAACTGTAATTCTTCCGAACTTCTTTGTCTTCTTATTGGAATCGCAATCTCTGAATCTTTCTGTAGTGTTTAACATGAATGAATGAATGAATCGTGTTTGTTTAGTATTCTTCAATCAAATGGATTCACGGGAGCATTACCGTCCGCGCTTTCCAAGTTGACGAAATTGAATGATTTGTAAGTATTTGCTCTCCTATCAATTACGATATCAAAACAAAAATCGGTATTCCTTTGGATCCTGACTTATCTTTTGGAAAATTATTTTAGGAGGCTAAGTGACAATAACTTCTTTGGGAAGATACCTGATTTCATTAGTAAATGGACAGTGATTGAAAAGCTGTAAGTTTCCTAACTAGTTGTTTCTTGTTGTATTTGATCCATTGTTTTCTATTGCGAATAGTGGAAAATAGCAGTTTGTTCAAATTCAACACTAGTGTGCCGCAGAATAACAACGATTTGTTCATATTCTGCTATGCTAAAACGCTATAGCCGCTATTTGACAATACTGATTTGTTCTGTAGTATCATTGTATACTAACTTTTCGTATCAAACTTTTCGATTTTTTGGTTTCAGGCACATCCAAGGTTGCTCTCTTGAGGGGCCTATACCTTCCAGCATTTCTGCATTGACAAAATTGAGTGATTTGTATGCTTCTAACACTATAGTATATCTATAACTTTTTAATCATAGAAGATGAATTTTTTAAGTGATTCTTTTGTTTGTTTTGATACTTAGGAGGATAACTGACTTAAGAGGTAGTAAAAGCTCTACTTTTCCACCACTAAATAATATGAAATCCATGAAGACACTGTAAGTTCAATCGATGAGTTAAAATTTCTCTCTTTTCTTGAAGTCTTTATGACCTATATTTTTACTTGGACATCATAATGCAGAGTTTTGAGAAGATGCATGATTAAAGGAGAGATCCCGGAATATATCGGGGTAATGGAAAAACTGAAAATCTTGTAAGTGATTATACAAACAATATAGAATGCTTTCTCTTTTTCTTTTCAAATTAACTCCTTCCTTGTACTAAAAACGTTCATAAATTTATCTTAATCGATGCAGAGATTTAAGTTTTAATAGCTTGAGTGGAAAGATACCCGACTCTTTTGACGAGCTTGACAAAGTCGACTTCATGTATGCGAGTGGATTGAACCGAACATAACATCTTTTTAGAACATGTCTTTGTTGAACATCTCATCTAACGGAATACAACTTATGTTGAATAATGCAGGTATCTTACTTCGAACAACTTATCAGGAACTATACCGAGATGGGTCCTTTCAAATAACAAAAATATGTACGTCGAATACCTTCAAATATGCTACATATATTTCAAAGCATTTAGTACTAACATGAGATACATACTTTGGTGCACAGTGATATCTCTAACAATAACTTCGAATGGGAAAACTCAAGTCCAACCGAATGTCCACGAGGGAGCATGTAAGTTTCATTCAAGCTTCGAATACTAGTTATCGTGAATAAACATGGTTATCAGGCTAACGAGTTTTTGTTATTTTTTCCAGAAACCTTGTCGAGAGCTACTCTTTATCATCATCAAAGAAGTAAGATGTTGTGCTTTGAACATAATGTTATCCTACCTTTTTGCTTAGTACATAACCTTAATCTTCACTCTGTGTTGCAGAAGTAACATTCATTCATGCTTTAAACGGAACTTCCCATGCTCGTCGGATAACCCTCGTACGCGTGTGACCATACAAACTATAGACTATTCTTATATCTGATATGCTGTTATGAATAGTGATTCAAATTTCGTTAACAGGTCATTACTCCATGCGCATTAACTGCGGTGGTAGTGAAGCAAATGTTAGTGGTAGTATTTATGAGGCAGACACGGAACTAAAAGGCGCTTCAGTGTTATTTATCACTAACGATTGGGCTCTTAGCAGCACAGGGAGCTTCATGGACAATGATATTGATTCTGATCCTTACACTGTGACCAATACTTCCAAACTTCTTAATGTCTCTATGATCAACTCGAAACTCTACACAACAGCTCGCGTTTCGCCTCTTTCTCTCACATACTATGGCCTATGCATGATAAATGGAAACTACACTGTCAAACTTCACTTTGCAGAGATTATTTTCATCAACGATATGTCATTTAACCGTCTCGGGAAGCGGATATTCGACGTCTACATCCAGGTAACTATTACTTTATATGTTTGTGATGAAAGAATTGAGTTTTGTTGAACCACACGTTGATTAGATGGAATGTACTGTTATGTCATGTAATTAAGGACAAATTGGTGTTGAGAGACTTTGATATCGAACGAGAAGCTGGTGGTACCGACAAGCCGATTGTGAAGAAATTTAATGCAACTGTCACGCAGAATACTTTGAGGATTCAATTCTATTGGGCTGGAAAAGGAACAACCGGAATACCAACAAGAGGAGTTTATGGACCTTTAGTTTCTGCTATAACTGTGGATCCTAGTAAGTCACATCCTGCACCTTAGATTCAATTCTAGCTAACTTATGATAAGTAAGTAGATGAAAGAAAGAAAACCAATATGAACAAAGTCATTTTTTTAGCTTCTGATTAGAGTTTATATACTCTTGCTAGTTTTTGGTCTTCATTTCTACAAAAGCTAAAATAGATGCAATTTTCCCTTTCACAGATTTTAAACCTCCGTCGGAGCACGGCAACAGAACTTATGTCATACTACTAACAGTTGGCATAGTCTGTGGCGTGTTAGTCGTTGTCCTTATTATGCTAGCTATCATGAGGAGGAAGGGAATGTTAGGAGGCAAGGATCCAGTTTATAAAGGTATGGAATGTTCCGCTAAGTTTCTTCGTTCGTTTATTTATAATAAATGCTTCATTTTTGAAATTTCCATTTTCTTTTAACAGAGCTTCAAGGTATAGAACTGCAAACAGGATTGTTCACTTTAAAACAAATAAAAACAGCTACCGAAAACTTCGATGCAGAAAATAAACTCGGCGAAGGTGGCTTTGGTTCTGTTTACAAGGTATTTTGATACTCAAAGTGTGATGGAGGTTCATTAGATCTATCATGTTATATCCACATTTAAGCTATGTTGTAATAATGCAAGAAAAAATAATACCTTGTTGCAGGGGCTACTATCAGATGGTACAGTAATTGCGGTAAAGCAGTTATCATCAAAATCTAAGCAAGGAAACCGCGAGTTTGTGAATGAGATAGGAATGTTATCTGGACTTCAGCATCCTAATCTTGTTAAGCTCCATGGATGTTGCGTCGAAGGGAACCAACTGATATTGATATATGAGTACATGGAAAATAATTGTCTATCTCGCATTCTTTTCGGTAAGCTTAGCTTTATAGTCATAATCAAAATAGGTATAAATTTTGAATAAACATAATTGATTCTCTTTCTAACCATCGTACACATACAGGGAAGGGATCAGACAAGAAAAAGAAACTGGATTGGCTTACCAGAAAGAAAATTTGCCTTGGTATAGCTAAAGCTTTGGCTTATCTCCATGAAGAGTCCAGAATTAAAATCATACATAGGGATATCAAGGCAAGTAATGTGTTGCTGGACAAGGATTTCAATGCCAAAATTTCAGATTTCGGTTTGGCAAAACTTATCGAAGATGACAAAACACATGTCAGCACCCGGATTGCAGGAACAATGTAAGTTCTTAGTAGTTTGGAGTGAAGCTTCACTACTAATTTGTCATGAAAAATGAAATTATAAAGTATACATGTCATAACATGCTTTGTTGTCTTTTTGCAGCGGTTATATGGCTCCAGAATATGCAATGCGTGGCTACTTAACTGACAAAGCAGATGTTTATAGCTTTGGCGTGGTTGCATTGGAAACTATCAGCGGAAAGAGCAATACAAATTATAGGCCGGACGATGAATTTTTCTACCTTTTAGATTGGGTAACTAGACTTGATTTCATTTTTTCTTCATGTTTCCACTCAACATTTTTGTGTTAGTTCATATTCTAAGTGCATAACAATTGCTAGTATAGTCTGAAATTTGAATTTCTCTCAGGCCTATGTTTTACAAGAAAGGGGAAGTCTTTTGGAGCTAGTTGATCCAGATATAGGTTCAGATTATTCAACCGACGAAGCCATTGTAATGCTAAATGTAGCTCTCTTGTGTACTAATGCATCTCCTACACTTAGGCCAACAATGAGCCAAGTTGTAAGCATGCTTGAAGGTTGGACCGACATTCAGGATCTTCTTTCGGATCCGGGATATTCAGCAGCTGGTTCAAGTTCAAAACATAAAAGCATAAGAAGTCACTTCTGGGAGAATCCAAGTAGATCACAAAGCATGTCAATACCTACTATTTATACTGATTCCTCTTACTCACACGTTGAAACAGAAGAGAGCAATCATCTCGTAAAAAATAACTCAGTTGGATCAGACAAATAAAGATAGTTTCCTAACATGTACTCATTACAAAACTTGTGATGAACTTAATACAAAAAATAAAAGAGAGAGCAATTACTATAATTATAGAGTTCTATTTTCTTCTTTTTGTACATTTTGAAGTATTATAATATCACCTTCTAATCTTTTTGCATGACTTCGAGTCCATTCTTAGCTTAATTGGCGTATAATGCCGCAACCATTCTCCAGTATAAACCTGAAACAGAATGTACATTCATATTGACTCAATAAAGCAAACTATGGTTATTCATGTTTTTAACCAGAGAAATGATTTAAAGAAAGAAAATAACCTGTTGAGGTCTCATAATTTTTGTATCAGGATCGTCCAATGACTCTTTCCAATGTGCCAAGTTCCAGCCATTCGAGGGATAGCAAATAAAATTTGTGAAATACTCATTTGGACAAATTCATTTCCTGTTTCGTTTAAACACTAGACTTCGTTTGAATATTTGTGCAAATCTTTCGTTTGGTCACATGGTATCTTTCCTGCATGTTAGCCAAGACTTACAAGGCAGAATTTCCTACCATGTTAACATGCACAAGGCCAAAGTCACCCTTTGAAGCAACTTGTTACAAGCTTCGACAGGGCAAAACTTCTCATCAAATAGCTTCAATTCACAAGGAAAAAAACCTTATGATGATGTCCTTCAATTCAGGAGGCCAAAGCCTCTCTTCTGCCCTCTTTCGATTACACATCTTGCCTCCTTCAGGCCTCCTTCAGGCCTCCTTCGTTTGGGGCAATCACCTTCCCAGTATTGCAAGCTTCGATTGAGCCTTTCATCCCCTGCATGCATCCTTCATTTGGGGTGTGTAAATCCTTCAGCACAAGCTCTTAGTCATGTCTTTCGTTTGGACATGTGGCTCCCTTCTTACAAACTTTCGTTTGAGCATGTTTGCATAAGGTCACAAGGCAAAGACCTCCTGCATACACTCTTTCGTTTGGCTATATGGCCCCTTGCAGGCAAATTTGAGTGGGCAGTATCTCCCTTGGAAATGGCCTGCTTCAACACACAAATTCTACACTGTGCCATTGTCTCATGCGAAAGAAGTACCATGGTGGCGCATTCGAAGGGCTTGCCAGACATGTCTGGATGTCCCAATCGAATGACATGTTTTGCTGACCCATCCCAAGAGCATATATTTGGACCATTCGAAGGAACCCATGAAGGGTCTGATCGAAAGACAAGACTAGGGGGTCAAGACAAAAGGTTGAGATGCCAAAGGTATTTGTTGACCAAGTCCCATGCGCTGGCAGGTTCAGGCCTGATACACTGGCCATAAAACTCCAAAACTGCTGCACAACAATCCTGCAACACTGCCTTATTCCTTGCACCAAAATGACATACAAACACTGTCCCTCGAAAGCTACAAATACAGCATGCCTTTTTTGTTTAAATATTTTGTTTTCCCTCCTAAAACATCAGCCCAGGCCATCTATAAATAAGAGACATCACCACACATGTTAGGGGCGCTGGAAGGATGGCAAGAAAACACTTATGAAAATTCCCAAAATTCTCAAACACTTCCCAACATTTTTTCAAACACTTCTGAAAAACTCAACTCCCTTTTGTACACTAAGTGAGAACCTTCGATTCACCCCCCAAGTGACCATCTAACTAGCCTTCGACCCACTTCCCCAACTACTGTGCAGTAGCCCTTTGAGTCATTCCTTTACTTGTTATAAAAAGAACCTTCGATCCACTCACACCACCTCCTTCGATTCAGCGACTGCTTGCACAAAGTGGTAACTGGATTAGTCTCAGGAAGGTCCCAACGAACTCCCATTCTCCACCAAGGAAGGCACTTGCAGTTTCCTTCGATTTAAGAACTTCAAGAGGTAAATTCCCTTCAAGCTTGAATCTATTCTATTTTAATATCATGTGCATATGCCAATAAAGGAAAATGTAGGTATTTCATATAGGGAGCTTGACCATGTTTTAGCTTTTGATTCTGACTTCCTATACACTGAAAAATCTCAACTCTGATTAGTTAGGCTTTGGACTTTGAGACCCAATGGTTTTGTGCTAACCCCTGGACTGTAGTTACATTTGAATGTTGCATTTTAAGAATTTAAGACATGTTTATTATACCCTTCGATTGGCTAACTGCACAAGCCTTTCGAATCACAATCTGAGGGCCCAACATGCTTACGGTCGAAGGAGTCAGCAAGGAGCCTATGGCAAAGAATGAGTCTTGCTGACTCCAGGCCTCAAACGAAAGACAGAACGTTGCTGACTCCAGGCCTCAAATGAAAGATAGAACCTTGCTGACTCCAGGCCTCAAATGAAAGACAAAATCTTGCTGACTCCATGCCTTAAATGAAGGACAGAACCTTGTTGCCTCCAGGCCTCGAACAAAAGACAGAACCTTGCTGGCTCCAGGCCCAAATCGAAAGAGGTCAAAAAATGAAGAATCGAAGGATGCTTCTGCCTGAATCGAAGGAGCTCACTTATTTATTTATTTTTTATTTTATCTTTATATTTTCATGCTATTTCAATATGGTTGTAATAGTGTAGGGTTTATTTTTTTCATTTTTATTGCTTTTGTATAAATGCTAGTAACTAGGATGTATGACAAGATAAAAACAACAAGTAGATAACCAAAAGTTCAAAAGACAAAAAATGCATGCAATCAAACACACTATTCACACACATGAACCCCTAGGATAATTCCACTTGTTGCCTTGGAAAAATAGTCATGTCCCTCGAATATGGGCGTTTTAGAAAAGACCCTCGATAAAAGATCGTAGTCCCTTGATGACCCTCAATGTTGCCTTCGATAAACGATCTAGTCCCTAAACGACATTTCTAAAACATCCCATAGGTTTCCTTCTATGACTATACAAACGTACCACGCCCATCCCTTCACGTCCAATGATGGAGCTTCTTACCAAATCAATGGTAAGATAGAAACATATAAAGGAGGAGGAAAAGAATATTTAAGACCTTTTGAGTAGTTAGGTTGCTCCTAGTTGCTCGCTTGCTCACAACAAAAACATTTTATACACCCACATTTTCATTTGAAACATTTTCAAGAGTTAAAACACTTTGTATGCGTTCTTATAGAAATGAGAACCATTACAAAGACACCTTTTCAAAATCACTTTCAAAAACACATTCCACAAACACCTCTTTGAACTATTTTCAAAACAACACTTTGTACGCGTTCTTATAGAAACGAGAACCATTACAAAGACGTTTTCAAAATACTCTCAAAACCCACACCACAAGCACATTTTCAAACAAAAGCAAGTGATCTAGCAAGCAACTAAGAGCCTGTAGATAACTACAAATGAAAAGGGTGCTAACACCTTCCCTTTTAATAACCTACCCCCGAACTCAAGAAATAATCTCGAAAGGTCTTTCCTGTTCTTTTCAACCTTTCCTTTTGGATAAAAGAAAAGTCAGTGGTGACTCTTGCTATCCGCAACAATTGCGATTAAATGCAAAACACCCAAGTCGGTTCTCCTACCGTGTTACAATGTCGTTTGCCTCTTGATTGTCAATACGCTTCACATGACTAATCGACATGTTATCAAATTTCTGAAGTAACGACAATGCTTTGGCCACATACATTACCAGATGATCTGTAACGCATTTGTATTCTTTGGTCAAATGTTTCACCACTAACGCTGAATCTCCTTTGATGTCAACGTCCTTGATTCAGCCTCATTATTAGAGCATTCACCTTTAATCTTATAACGAAATCTAGTTGGAACTACATCTGGTGATAAAATAAAGATCCCTACTCTCGTTCCTTGTTTATGTTTAGAACCATCAAAATAGCATTGTCAAGACTTAGTGCTTATATAGGCTTCATAGATGTCGACCACAAAATGGTCAACTATAAAGTCTGCAATAGTTTTCCCTTTGACTGCTTTTAAAGGAACATATGTTAAAGATTATTCAGTTAATTCTAGCGCCCATTTCCCAATTAGACTGTGCAAGACAGGTTTAGATAACATATTCTTAATGACATCAAAATGAGAATAAACATAAACTTCAACTGGTTTTATATAATGCTTTTGTTTAGTACATGAAAAATATAAACATAAACATAGTTTTTCAATTGCATTATATCTAGTTTCAGCGTCATTTAACACTCGACTAAGGTAATAAATGGCTCTTTCAACTCCATTCTCATCTTTCAGGGCTAGCATACTTCCCAGTGTCGACTCTGACGCTACAATGTAAACTTTCATGCCTTTCTTTCTGTTTGAGGGTGCTAACATTGGAGGCTTCACCAAGTAGTCTTTTAATCGGTAAAATTCCTCTTAGTGTTCTCTTTCCCGTGTGAACTCATACTTTTTGCTTAGTTTTAACAAAGAGAACGCCAAAGTTTTTCCACTCATGTTTGATACGAATCGTCTCAAGAAGTTTATCTTTCACAACAAAGATTGAAGCTCTTTCTTCGTCGTTGGCGCTTTTGTACTCAAAACCGCCTTGGTTTTGTTCTGGTTAATCTCTATACCCTTCTTGTGTACTACAAAACCTAGAAAGTCTCATGCACGAACACAAAAATCACATTTTAATGGATTCATTTTTAATCCATATTCCCTCATTCTAACAAAAGACTGTCGAAGATGGTCTAGATGACCAACTCTTGAGGACGATTTGACTACAATGTCATCAGTGTACACCTGCATGAAGGTGTCTATGAAATAATGAAACATTGATTTTATTTCTCTTTGATAAGTAGCCCCGGCATTTTTTAAACCAAAAGGCATGACTACCCATTCATATGTGCCTAGTGTCCCGGGGCATCGAAATGTAGTTTTGTGGGTGTCCTCTTCAGCGATAAAAATTTGGTTGTAGCCTGAATATCCATCCAAGATACTTAAATATCCATACCTGTTGTACCCAAAAAATTTCCCTCTCACTTATCAAGAATTTCTCACAAGATTTACTTTGGCTCAAGACTGCACTAGGTTGATCAGCTCAAGACACATCCTTAAGCACTGATGACCAAAATTAGGGTTTGAGATTGCACAAGGACTTTTGAACTTCCAATGCCCCATATGACTTTCATGTATCACTATGGACCCTCAAGATTACTCATATCAAGTTTCAAGCTTTGGATCACATTTTTTGCTCAGTCAATTGATCAGTTGACTTAAAAATCAGCTATGTTGGGGAAAAAGTCAACTATGGCCAATTTACAGTCAAACTTCATAATTTTTTATCCACGTCAACATTATAAACTCATATGTATAATTTGATCAAGTTTGGACCATAATTCCTCAAGAAATTTGATCAAATCATCAAAAGGGGAAAATAGTCAAAATTAGGGTTTTGACTGATAAGGGGCAATTTCTGATTTTTGACCTAGCAAATGGTCAAATGGTTTGAATCATGATTTCAAGAGTTCAATTGCATCATTTTGACCTAATGGAATGACCTAAAACATTGCTCAAGATCAATTAGATTGATAGTGAATTTTCAGTCAACAGATCAAAAAGTCAATTGTACCCTGAAAAGTCAAACTTTAACTTTTTGGTCAAAATTCAATGTCAAAGATCACAATTCATCAAAACATGTCAAAATATGAAACTTATTCATCAAGAAATCAAAAAGTCAAGATTTCATTTTGAAAAGTTAAAGTTTTCTAACTTAGAAATTGTTCTAAGTGTTTAAACTTCATATTTTTTTTCATAACTTTAAGCCAATTTTACACCATGATGCAAGTTGATTAAAAAGAAACTTCCAACATGAAAGTTGTAGATCTCCATGAAATATACAACTTTTATTCACACAAATTCTCCTAAAAATGCTTGGATCTTAAGTTATTAATTCATAAAGTCATGGTCATGAAACAAAAACACTTAGTGAAATTTTGCCCTAATTTGGTCAGGATTTTGACCTAACTTAATGGCACTTTTTCATATAGTTCCAAGGGTAATTTTCAAAAGTGATTAAAAGATGGATTGTAAAGAACATTATAAGATTTCCAAAATGTTCAAGAACTCCTTGAGATCATTCTTGAGTAGGGAGAATAGAAGAGATGAAGTTAGGGTTTTATCACTTGAATTACAAGTCATTTTTTGATGAACACATGAACCAAATCCATGCTAGGCTGCATAATATTTGCTTTGCAGGCCTCAAACTTGTTTTTCACTCCATAATTAAATGTTTACACAATTGTTAGGGCTTTGATCCAAGCATTTGAACTATTATCCAAGTTGTATTTCCATTAATGGCACAAAGTTAACATTGCCATTCTTGTAAAGTAAGCTTTTTGTATAAAGTCCATTCTTGAGCCTCTAACTTATTCCCTCTGATCACACTCCATCCACAAAGTCAGAAGCAAGCTTGTTTAAAGCATAATCACTCTATGAACCAAGTACAAGGCATGGAAACTTGTTTTGTCAAAAAAATCACATGTTGAACTTAAACATGCAAATTTGAATTATGATCAACTAGAGCCCTCCAAACTTGTTGCTTATAAATATAGTCACTATTTGTGAGCTATAGGACGAGTTTGAGCACCCTGAAACACTCCCAAATTCCCTCTAGCCAGAAATTGCACAAAAAACTCCATTGATACATAGTTCTGACCTTAAACTTGTATCTCTCATTTCCCTCGTGCGTTTTTTCTTCAAATTCATTCCTAAAGCTTCCTTACATCAAATACAACTCATTCCCATCCTTATTTCATAACTGTAACTCCATTTACCATAACCTCCATAACCAAAAAATAGAGTTATCATCTTGACTTCTCCAGGCCATTTCAGCCACTCTCCAACCAAGCTAATCATTGCATTAGCTTCCTGGGACCTCAGTGGAGCTATTCTGATCATCACAACATCTTGAGAAGTGCTCATTTACAGAACACGATTTCCAGTTTTGAGATAAGTTGTCTCAACTTTAAACTCTTCATACAAGCATTATTAATGTTTAATTTGTGAATAAAAAATGTATACATCATTGTTCTGAAGCTAACCATGTCTTTAGATTTAACTTATATTGTTTGAGTAGTTAGAATTTTGAATCTGAACATCCTGGAAAAATTAGGTCAGAATTTGGTACCATTCAAAATTCATGTTCATTCTTGAGAATTAGTTTAAGTTGTTTATATTTCTGGAATCGTTGTAAAATTTTACACAAGTTTCATGTTTACTTTGTTGCAAATGGTTGTGAAATGAACAAGTTACAGTTGGTCTGGCTGAGCTTGAAGATGAAGTGTAAATAAGGGCGCGTTTTGTATCATATATTTATTGTTTTGCTTATGTTAACGAGTGTATAGCCACCCTAGTGGTTGAAGTGCGCGCCTGTAAACTTTGGGACCTGGGTTCGAGCCCCAGTGGTATCCTTTTGGATTTTTTCATATTTTTGCATTCTGACTTTCTTTTTTTGGCAGGCGATGGGCCTCCTTGGGCCTTGTTGTTTTTGTTTTTGCTTGCTAACGCCGTGTTTCATTTACACACCCCTGACCAAGTTTTATTTTCTTTCTCTTATTTTTTTATTTATTTGTTTTCTTAAATATTTTTTTAATATTAAAAAATATATAAATAGTAGATTTGTATGTTGACATAGTTTATTTATTTTTTCTCACAAAAAATTATTTCATTTAATCAATACTTTATTTTTACTAATTATCTTTGTAAATTTAATTAAAAATAGGTTTTAGTTATTTTCTTTTACACCAATTAAAATATATTATTTTAATATAAAAAAGGCCAAAAATATTTTATAACACTATAATTATTTTCAAGACAAAAATACAAAAAAAAAAATACTTTTCTTAAACTTAATTTCTTTTAATCAATTAATAGATTTAGGGTTTTATTTAAAATCTTTTCTTAGTAAATTTAGGTTTTAATTTTTATTAATTATTTTCTTTTAATTAATTAGATTAAAACAAATTCCCTTTTCCTAAAAAATCCAAACAAAAATATTCATTTTCTTCATATTTGCATTCTTGTATATTTATTCATTATGTACATTATTTATTTCAATTTTTGTACAAATTCAATATGGTTGTAATAGATTAATTAGGTTTATTTTCTTGCAATCCCCATTCATAATTTGTACACCCCCCTCCCACAAGTATTGTAATAGTGTAGTAATTTTAAATTCCGCAATTTATCGCTTTATATACAAATGCTAGTAATTAAGGTTTTGTATGGAAAGACTAAAACCAATCAATTAGAAAACCCTAATCAAAGATAAATCAAGCATGAAAATCAACACACTTGCACACAAGCACCCCTAGGGTAAATCCACTTGGTTGCCTTTACAAAATGACCATACTACGCATGTGAGGTATCCCAGCAAAAACAAGCAAAATACAAGATCATAGTCCCTCGATGGCGCTATCTAAGTTACCTTTCAAATGATCTTAGTCCCTAAAAGAGAATGCTAAGATACCTTGCAACATTGCTAATCGTGGTTATACAATGACCCACGCCTGTCTCATTTACATCCAAAGGTAGGGTTACTTACCAAATCAATGGTAAGATAACAATGTCAAAGAAAAAAGAAAATGAACATGAAA
Source organism: Vicia faba (assembly GCA_948472305.1). Lineage (NCBI taxonomy): Eukaryota > Viridiplantae > Streptophyta > Magnoliopsida > Fabales > Fabaceae > Vicia > Vicia faba. The sequence continues at coordinate 507,153,563 of OX451736.1, read as the reverse complement.
GACTTTTGAGTAGGTAGAATGCTCCTAATTACTTTCTCAATTTCAAACCAAACATCCTTGTTATTTTCAAAACAAACACCTACACTTTCAAAACATCTTACAAACTTGAAAACATTTTCAAAAGATCAACATCTTTGTATACATTCTTACGAACGAGAATCATTACAAAGATTTCCTAAACAATGGCCTCTTTACAAAATACTTTCAAAAACCACACAAAGCACAATTTCAAACAAAAGCAAGTGATCTAGCAAGTAACTAAGAGTCCATGGAAAACCATGGATGAAAATGGTGCTAATACCTTCCCTTTTCATAATCTACCCCCCGAACTCAAGAAATAATCTCAAAGGTCTTTCCTGTGCTTTTTCACCTTTCCTTTTGGATAAAAGAAAAGTAGGTGGCAACTCTTGCTAACTGCAACATTTGCGATCAAACGTAAAACACCCAAGTTAGTTCTCCCACCGTATCACAGAATTGGCGACTCTGCTTCAGAAAATAATAAAAGTGTGGTTACCTTAGGGTTAGATCACATTTACTTGCTTCTATTATTTGACTTGTTTGCTTTACATTATGGTTTTTTGTTTGGGTTTGAATCCTCTACCCGGATTTGGGTTACCTTATAGGTAAGTAGTAATACATTGTGGAAACTGTACGGGGTATACCGACATGGTCTAAGCAATAGCTACGTTAGTGCGACATATTTGTGGGTACCGGTAGCCCTTGAGTTAATCAAGGAGAATACGGGGCTGCTGAGTGATGTCATGAAGCACTAATGAACTTTTAGAACCTTTACTTGACCAACTTGGCATTTATGACGTAGTGAGATGACCGGCTTTGGTGCAGTCCAAAGTTGGTAGATACTCGATACTACACTCTTTGAGGTTTGGTTTTTTGAGATATTTAGGTCGCCATTAAAGAGGCTTGTGCTGAGACAGTGCTCAAGGAAACAAACCAGTGTTATTGAGCTCCTTAGAACCCGATTACTATTGCTAGGATAGGTTGAGCCAACTAAACTTCAAGAGGGTACTTACCTATGAGACTCCATGAAAGCCTAAACCTAAGGACTTGTTTGCTTTGTTTGTGTATATTTACTTGTACGTAACATCATGAACATCATAACATCATACTCATTCACTAAACATTTCAAGGATCTTGGGATTTATCTTTGTTCTGTTTTGTAGGACATGGATTCTATTCGCAGGAAAACCATTCAAGTCAATCTTGTAAGGATCCATCCACAACTTAAGGAGCTAGCTTCAAGGATTCTTGAAAATTCTCCTTTCACTGAAAGACATGGTCGCCTACTAAACTTGGTCACCTCCAACACTGATGAAGACATGATGAAGGTGCTCTTTCAGTTCTTTGATCTTTTACACCATTGCTTCACATTTCCCGATTATCAACTTGTGCCAAATTTGGAAGAATTCTCCCAACTCCTGAGGAATACCATTCTCAATCAACTACCTTTCAACGGTACGGAAAGAGATCCAAAGCTGGAAGATATTGCTCAAGCTTTACACTTGCAGTCATCTGATGTCACTACTAATTGGGAAACAAGGAGTGGTGTCAAAGGTTTCCTAGCAAAGTTCTTGTTTAAGAAAGCCCGAAAATGTTGGAACTCCTTGGATTTGCAAGCCTTTGAGGAAATTGTGGCTCTCCTCATCTATGGGATGGTTTTATTTCCAAATTCCGACCAACTCATAGATGTGAACGCCGTCAAAATCTTCATATTCTGCAACCCAATGCCTACTTTGCTAGGGGACATCCTACATTCTTTTCACACTCGCACTATGAGGAAAAGAGGTGTCCTTATGTGTTGCACTCCTCTCTTGGCAAGATGGTTTATTTCTCATCTTCCCAAATCTGTATTAAAGAACGAGCAAGGTTCAAAGTGGTCACAAAGGTTGATGACACTCAAACATTCAGACATTCATTGGTGTTCCCGATCCCTAGAGAATGTTACTATTGTCGACCGTTGTGGAGAATTCCCTAATGTCTCTTTACTTGGCATTAGGGGAGGTATCACCTATAACCCCTGCTTAGCCTTAAGACAGTTTGGTTACGCCCGAAGGGATGGCCCACATGAGATGCTCATTCAAGGTTTGGTATTTGACTACGAGAACGACGATCAAGGTCTTCGCCAGAGATTTATCCGAGATTGGAGGATGTTGAACAAGGTAGATAGCAAGACATTGGGGAATAACAATTCCATCCCTCTTGAGCCTTACCTCAAATGGGTATGAATTCATGCTCAGAGTCTTATGATGCCTTATCCCTCCATTTTCCCGGTAATCATTGAGCCTGTTATGGAAAGAGATGTTCCATACACTATCCTACATCCTGACATGCCCACCTCTCTTGAAGACTTACAAAGAGATTGGATACAACTCAAGGGGGAGCGAGACACCTTCGAAGCCCAATTCTACGCTAGCGAGAAGAAGGTTTTGGAGCTCACTAAGCAACTTCATGAGGAGCGGACTTTGAATTCCTACATTGCACCAAAGAGGATGCGTACTACCTTTTTATCTTAGAGTTTTTGTATTATTTTGCCCAAAGAGGCATTGATGTACTCAAGCTTTAATTTATTAATATAACGTGATTTTCCTTTTTGTCTAAAACAAATTTGAATCTTTAAAATCCTTGAAATCATTGCATATGCATTTACCATTCATCATAACATAAGCAGGTTTCTTGCAACAAGTCTCCTCATCTTTCTAATGTTTATTTCAGTAAGATGGATCTCGAGCAAACAGTGAAGGACCTTCGAGCACAAAATGCCCAGTTTCAACAGATGTTCTTAACTCTAGCCAAAGGACAAGAAGAGTTGAAGACCTTGCTGGTTGAAGAGAAAAAGAAGAAAAAGAAAATAACTGGAGTTCTAAACATGGGAAGAAGATTCGAAGGACAAGAAAGAAGGACTTTAGACTTTGCTACGTCATCTGGTGAGAAAGACAATCAAGATGGGAAAGGCAAGGAAGTAGTTGTTCAGCCAGATTCAGAAGAGGAAGAGGAAGAAGAAGATTATTTTGAAGAACAATACCCTCTGACCGACAATAAGTATAAGCATCTAGAAGAACGGTTAAGTGAAATGGAAATCCAAAAAGTGTCTGAATTGGACTTTGAGGAGTTGGGTCTAGTATCTGGGATTTTCATCCCTCCAAAATTCAAAGCACCGGTGTTCGCAAAATATGATGGAGTTTCATGTCCCAAAATGCATCTTCGATCCTATGTAAGTAAAATCCAGCCTCATACCGCTGACAAGGATTTAGGGGTACACTTCTTCCAAGACAGTCTGTCTGGAACTCAACTTGATTGGTTTTATCATCTAGAAAGAGCCAATGTTCATAACTGGTAAGATCGGGCTGCTGCCTTTTACAAACAATACCAATATAACACTGATCTTGCACCCACCCGTACTCAACTCTAGAGTATGGCCATGGTTTCGAGTGAAGGCTTTAAGGAGTATGCGCAAAAATAGAGGGACTTAGCAGGAAGAGTCCAGTCTCCCCTTTCTGAAAGAGAGTTGGTAGACATGTTTTTAGGCACCTTGTCTGGTCCTTTCTTCATTCACTTAATTGGGAGTTCGTCGGCAGGTTTTACCGAATTAATATTGACCGGAGATAGGGTGAAAGTCGGGATAAAGAATAGGAAGATTCAAATAGATGCATCCTCTGCTGCTGTAAGGAAACCATTCAGCGTAAAGAAAGAAGTTGTTGTTGTATATCCTCATAGAAATCAAGATAGGGCTGAACGCCGTTCAATGGTGGGGGCTGTCATGATTCCTAAACCGGTGTCAACTTAGTAAAGGAGAAACCAGCCAAGAACGGAAAGGCCAGTCAGACAGTTCACCTGAATTAACATGACATTATCTCAAGTATTGTCACATTTGTTAAGATCCAACCTAGTGACTTTACAAGAAGCTCCAAAGAATCCTAACATAACCTCTCCTCACTATCATCTTAATGCCCGTTGTGCATACCATTCTGAGAGTCCTGACCATGACACTGACAATTGCTGGTGTGATACTGTGGGAGAATTGACTTGAGGTTTTGCGTTTGTATTCGCAAATATTTCGGTTTAGCAAGAGTCGCCACCGACTTTTTATTTTATCCAAAGGAAAGGTCAAAAAGCACAGGAAAGACCTTTGAGATGTTTTCTTGGGTTCGGGGGGTAGATTATGAAAAGGGAAGGTGCAAACACCCTTTTCATCCATGGTTTTCCATGGGCTCTTAGTTACTTGTTTAGATCACTTGCTTTTACTTTTCAATTTTTTGAAATGGTGCTTTGTGTGTGGTTTTGAAAATGTTTTGAAAAGAGGCCATCGTTGTGGCAACCTTTGTAATGATTCTTGTTTGAATGTATACAAAGGTGTATTGTCTTTTGAAAAGATTTTTTCAATGTTTGAAAGTTTGAAAGTTTGTTTTGGGAAATGTTTTGAAATTGTGTTGTGAGGTGTGTTTGAAAATAGGAAGGATGTTTTTTCAAGTTTTGATCAAGTAACTAAGAGTTGTCTACCCTATCTACTCAAAGATCTTTCTTACACATTTTTAACCCTTTTACATTGTTGTTTTACCATTGCATTTGGTAAACAACCTTGTATTTGGATGTTAAATGGGACAGGCGCGGGTCATCGTATTGACCATGATAGCAATAGTGCTAAGTATCTTTAGCAATTTTTTAAAACACCAAAAATATTTCATATTCATATGTTTTATTTTATTTCTTTAAGAACAAAAAGATTAAAATATTTTCTTAAATTTATTTATTTTCTTAACAAAAACAAAACAAGTCCATTTTACATTTCTTGTATACTATTTCAATATGGTTGTAATAGATAATTAGGACTTTAATTTCTTGCAATCCCCATTTATAAATTTGTACACCTCATCCCCCCAATGATTGTAATAGCGTAGAATCTTTACTTTCCGTACTTTTATTGCTTTCATATATTGTTAGTAATTAGGGTATGCATGGCAAGACATGAAATCAACAAGTAGATAACCCTAATCAAAGACTAAATGCATGTAATCAAAAACACTTTTCACACATGCACCCTTAGGGTAATCTCACTTGTTGCCTATCGAAAAAATAGTCATGTCCCTCAAACATGGGTATTTTAGCAAAGACCCTCGATAAAAGATCGTAGTCCCTCGATGACCCTCAATGTTGCCTTCAGTAAATGATCTAGTCCCTAAACGATATTACTAAAACATCCCGTAAGTTGCCTTCTATGACTATAAGATGACCCTTGCCCGTCCCTTTTACACCCAAAGATAGGGTTACTTACCAAAATCAATGGTAAGATAACAATGTCAAAGGAAATAGGAAATAAACATGAAAGACTTTTGAGTAGGTAGATTGTTCCTAGTTGCTTGCTCAATTTCCAAACCAAATACATCCTTGTTATTTTTAAAACAAACACCAACACTTTCAAAACACCTTTAAAACTTGAAAACATTTTCAAAAGATCAACACTTTGTATACATTCTTACGAACGATAATCATTACAAAGTTTGCCTAAACGATGGCGCCTTTTCAAAATACTTTCAAAAACTACACAAAGAACAATTTCAAACAAAAGCAAGTGATCTAGCAAGTAACTAAGAGCCCATGGAAAACCATGGATGAAAATGGTGCTAATACCTTCCTTTTTCATAATCTACTCCCCGAACTCAAGAAATAATCTCAAAGGTCTTTCCTGTGCTTTTCCACCTTTCCTTTTGGATAAAAGAAAAGTCGATGGCGACTCTTGCTAACCGCAACATTTGCGATCAAACGGAAAACACCCAAGTCAGTTCTCCCACCGTATCACAGATATGTATCCAGCTTTTCTTGGTCCCAAATGAAACCATGAGTAGGGTGTAGGGTTAGAAACTTGATCGCATCAGGATGTGCCTTGAACATTGCATCTTTAGGATCACGCGGAGGTATAGTAGCTAAGGCTTTATCAAAATTCTTGTTGTTGACCATATCCACATCTCCACAATCCCATCTTGGCGCCATATGGATAAGCGTTGATGAAGAGTCGATGGTACTTCCCTAATGCCATGTATCCGCTCACGTCCTAGGAACAGATTATAGTTTGCTTTAGATGCAATCACCATAAACAATGTTGGCCTCGAATTCGATCCAACTGACAAATTTACTTGAATCACACCTAGTATGTGACTTGTTTTTCCTTCATAGTTCGACAAAACCATGTTATGTGGCTTAAGGTCAGTGTCGAACTTCCCAATCCTTTTTAGCAATGATTGTGCCATCAAGTTCACAGCAGCAGCACCATCAACGAACACTTTGTTCACCGGGAAACCATCAACTTTAGCCATTATAAACAAATGCTTGAGATGGTACATCATATCAGATGTAGGCTTCTCAAACATCGCCTGTTGTTCTTCGGCCACCCCATTATTTATGACATAGTAGCATAGAGGTTTATGGCTTACTGATTCTTCGCACGTAGTCTCCTCTTCTTTCCCAGATGCCTCTGACACGAAACCATACTCATAAGGAAGGAATGACACACTATTACAATGTATAATCAAACCACCATCTGAACTATCTTCAAAGTCGTCAGATAGTTCATTGTTCATGTTGTCAGCACCAGGTTTCAACTTTTGTTGGCGATACACACACAACCGGACTGGATAACCTCTCTTTTGCTAGTCGACGATGCACTCCCTTCTAAACACTCTCACCCTTTGATGGAGAAACTTTTAATGTCGCTTCTCTTGCAGCTTTCTTGTTTCTCTTAAACCTTTTCCACTAAGTCTTTGTCGTAGGATTTTTCCCTTTGTATGTGGGAGGAATATGATACCTCTTTGAAGTGATCCCAGCTTCAGCAAATTAGAAATAATTATATCCCTTCTCAATCATTTCCCATTTATGACTCGAACCTGAATCCTTTTTTACCATCTTCCAATTCTGGTTTTCCCCCTTGGATAGAAAGGACGAATCCAATTATTGTTAGGAACATCAGCCGGTGGTACAAAAGTCCTTTGATACAGAAAACGAGGCTTTCCTTGAGGCACTTGGACATTGTATTCCTCTTTCGCATGGTCGAACACCACCTTTAGATTCTTCTCTTGAGGGAGTTTATTCTCCAATACCTCAATTTTCTTCGCAAAATTTTCATCATAGAGTATGTTGTAATTTGGGCATAACATAACCTAGAATTACCTAGCTTGCACCTGTTCAAAAAATTCGCCAACTCCTCTTCAGGTTTGGGAAAAACAACCTTCATTAACTCAGCAACTGTTTCTTCAGACAATTCTTCATTTTTAGTATCACAATCCATTTTCTCCTTGTCGTCTTGGTTAACTTCATGCTCTTCAGCAATATCAATCATCTTCACTTCTTGTGGCTTAGACAGGTTGCCATTTCCACTTTTGAGACCTTCAATAGTCTTGACTATTGTAGCTATCATTGGATCAACGGTCACAACTTGTTCACTCTCAAAACCATTAGTGGTCTTAATTGTCAATGTTGCGAGTGAATTGATAATGCCCGCTTGTTCGCCTTTGAGACCATCATTAGCCTCAATCATCAGCACTTCCAATGGTTCGACAAAGTGCGCATCAACAACATGCAACGGGTCTGAGTCGACCTTCATGGAGCTTTTTGGTTTCTCACTAAATTTCAATCGACCATCTTTTAGAGCTTTCTGAATCAAATCCCCGAAAATAAAACATTGAGAAGTGTTATGACCCAAAAAAATTATGATACTTGCAAAAATCTTTTTTGTTTATGCTCTAATGGTGGATTTTTACTTCCTGGAGGCACTATAATCTGACCATCTGAAACTAAAACATCAAATATTTCATCACATTTTGACACATCAAAAGTATATGTTTTAGTACTAGACGCATCATTTTTTGGTTCTTCGATTGTCTTTCCTTTTGACGGTCTTATAGGTTTACATGCATACGGAGGCCCGGTTTTCAATTCAGCCAAATTAACTTCTCTTTCTTCCATGTATTCATCCTCAGACTCTAAGGAATAATCTTATGTGTCTACATAGCAATTTTGCATTTTGTATGGTCCTTTTACACCCTAGCTTTCTCTGTCTTTAAATGTTAGATATATCGAACTTTATTAGCTAGTTGGGACATATCTGTAATAGATTGGGGATCAAACTTTTTTCTAATAGAATAATCTAACCCTCCAGCAGCCATTTAGACCAGCTCATGTTCAGGAACTCTAGTAAAGCATTTAGACTTTAGGACCCTAAACCTATTTAAATAATTTTCTATTGACTCAGACGACCTCCTTTTGATTGAGGATAACTCTTTCAAACTTATCTTAGGCTGACCAGCATAAAATTGCTCATGAAATATACCCTCAAATTGTTCCCAAGTGCGTATGGAGTTTGGAGTCAATGTCGTAAACCATGTAAAAGCATTTTTTGTCAATGAATTAGAAAAATATCTTAATTCTAAACCCTCATCGTTGGAGATATAGCCAACTTCTGTTTCGTACCTAGCAATATGTTTTATGGTCGACTCATTGGCATCACCAGCAAACTTGGTAAATTTAGGTACCTTACATCCCCTAGGTAATTCTGCCTGTCGAATGTAATCAGGAAAGGGCGACGAGTAATTGGGCCTCTGGAGGCTAATATTTACTCCAGATTATGTTAATACTTCTTCTACCACATTCACTATGTTGTTACGCCCAGTGGTGGCATTTCTTAGTACTCGATCAACATCTTGGTTTCTTCTAACTACGATTGACCTAGGTTTGTATTGTTCAACAAATTCTTCCTCTTCATAAGTGGGTGCTTCCACTCTTCGAGGTCTAAAAGGACGCTCATTGTTTCCCCCCTCAAATTCTTCAAAAACTCTCAACAGCCTGTGGCGCATTTGAGTTGGTTGGACCTTTAATTAGTCAATCAATCTACCTATTTGGTCAACTACGGGATTGAGGGTGACTCCCATTTGTTGAGTTAAGACGTTTACTAACTCTAAATTACTCTCATCCATTTGTTTCCTTAAAGCCAAAACAGAAGTAGTATTCAAAGATGGTGTCGACTGCGGAACATGACTAACACCATCTGGTCGACCACTTGGAACATAACTGTCTTGATTTCCAGTGGCCACTGTGTTTTCTATATATGTGGTTGGATTCTGCTGTAACCCAACCATCATGGAATAAGGCATACCATATTGATAAGGGACAAATGATGACCCTGGACCCCCTGGAAATAGTGGTCGATTTGGGTCAAATAGAGATATTCCATGTCTAGGTTCTGTCATTGTGATTGTTGTCCCTGAACCATGAACATCGGTCGATCTTACGGGAGATAAAACTGTCGCACTTTGGGTTGTGGTACTTACTGGTATGACATCCATATTTTGTGTAGAAATATGTGTATGTGTCGTGTTTGTGTCAGAGCGTGGCATTTTAGACTTGGACAAAAGTTTACCACTTCTCAAATTCATACACACACTAACTATAAGAAACTTTGTAAAACTACACACAAAATACGAAATTATTAGCATTGTCCCACTGGGCGTACCAATTTGTTTACCTCTCGTTTTAGTAAACAACGCTGGTCTCTTAACAGAAAGTTTACTGGCGAGATCGACCAGGGAATCTCAGTACAATGCTTCAGTTTTTGAGTGTTTACATAAAGTATGTTCAAAAAGGTTTGTTTGACTAAGGCGAAATGAATTTAAAAGCAATAAAGCAGGAATTGTAAAATAAAACAAAGATGTTTTAAACTGTAAAAATAGATGACATAACATCAAAATAGTTGATAATTGGTTGATTCAAACATGCATCGCCCTTGCTTGACTCATTTCGTTCGTTCACTTGGGTACTCTGAGTGACTAGCGTGTAGGAACGTGAAAATTTAAACCTCTTGCACTATGCACTAAGTACTTTATTTATAATACATGAAAATAACTACTTTTCAGCAGGCTTCGCTTCTTTATGAGCCACATATCTCTTGTAACTTCCCTCCATGAATCCACGTTCTTCATCCCTGCTATCGAACTCACGTTCTCCATTCCTACTATTGAACCCATGTTCTCCATTCACAACGCTTTACTTTACTAGTTATGCCCTCTTTTGGGCTTTTTAACACTCCTGGGCCCAATCTATTCCTCATGAGGCCTCTTTTTTGATCGACTGCGTCCACAAACCCAAATTGACCTTTTATGAAACCTCTTTCGATCGACTATTTCTGTGGTTGATTTCCTATAATTCAAAGTCTTCAAAGAACTTTTTTGTTTTTGGTTGGATTTTAACCCTTTATGAAAATCCTAACTAACAGATACACATGAAGAAAGCTTCACATCTTAGTTTCTCCCTTCTTCACAAGATCCTTTAATTGCTTTCTTCCTTGGAGCATTCGCAGGCCAGAGGTATTGGGTGATGAAACAATAATCACCTAGAAAAAGGATAAAAACATTTAGCTGAGCAGAATATCAAGCACTTATTTCAAAATATTGCATTTACCCTCATGAAACTTGATACGGAGAGAAACGACAAGTAGTAACAGTGGGTTAGCAAAGGAGTAACATTGGGTTACTCATGAATATAAAAATCATTTTGTTCAAAATGGATCTGAATAGAAATAAATTTGTTACTCATGAATATCTAAAAATCAATCAATTTACTACATATGACTCTTGAATAGTTCCAAAATAAATTACATGTTTAGAAGGAAAATTTCAGTTAGAAAATCTCACCTTTGAAACCAAGTTACTTAATGGATTTCTCACATTGACTATATTCTAACAGTAGCAATTTTCCCTGGTCATCGTAACTGGCCAACATGCGCTTTGGAGCTACTTCCCATGCCGATGCTTCATTTTTTTCACATTGAAATCCTAAAATCAGTATATATGTATGGAGAAGAAATCCTAAAATATGTACATATAAAATACCAAAAATATATGCACAAAATATGTGCAGAAAGTTTGGAGCTTTACGATTGATCTACCACCGCAAAATCGCACACTGCTGTGAAATCACCGAAAATTTCAAATCTGTCGCCATCAATTATTCGCTTGAAACAAAACCACAACCCACAAACAGAACTCTATCTTCTTCACTTGAAATCAAATCGACAACCCAAAATAAAATCTGCATATTTTTGTTTGAAATCGAAACAACATCAACAGGATATGCGTAGTTTCTTACCGGTGACAATTTTTATTACTATTGATCACTGATGAACACATTAATCCTGCTCTCATCACCATTCCATTTTGATATTTTTAAATAACATAGAAATTAATATATTATATCTACATAGAAAGTTTATGTTTGCAGATCTAAAAAATAAATAAATAAATGATCCAGATCAAAATCATTAGAAGGATTAGAGAGATAAAGAAATATTTACACTTGGGTTGCTTGTGTTAAATTGTAATTCATAGTGTCAAAGAAGATTTGATTTAAATAGATTTGATTTAAGTACAGAATAGATTTGATTTAAGTCCAGAATAGATTTGATTTGATTTAATTTAGTAACAAAAAGATATTTTGGGTTTTGGCCTTATGGTGTAAGCTCAGTTATAAATAGAGGGAGTAATCATATTTTTAAAAGTAAGTCAAGTAAGTCAATTCATTGTAATCACAGAATTTGCAGTTGCAAGTGATTAAAAAAGTTTTCCACAGTTTGTGGGCAGAGAGAAACTCTGCAAAAATATTTGTTTTGTCTTCTTTTCTTTGTTTGTCTCATAATTAAATTGTCATTGTGGTAGAAATTCATCATAGAATTTGGTGGATTTCCAACATCTGGTATCAAGAGCTTTTGTTTCGATTCAAGGGAAGTGTCAATCAAGAACGATTGAAGAATTCGCGATGACAAGTTATGGGAATGCAAACTATTCAGCAACGCTACCAATTCTGAAAGTTGACAACTATGAGAATTAGTGCAAACAGATGAAAGTCTTATTCATATGTCAAGGTCTTTGGGACCTTGTAAAAGATGGAGTCAAAGCGCTTGGTGAAAACGCTTCAGAAGAAGAAAAGAAGAAATACACAGAATCTGAGAAGCTGAGTTATAAAGCATTATTTATAATTCATCAATGTGTCAGCCCAGACAATTTCGAAAAGGTTAGTGATTCAGAATCTGCAAAAGAAGCTTGGGAGATCCTTGAGAAGTCTTTTGGAGGCGCTGAGAAGGTGAAAGAAGTGAGGTTACAAACTCACAAAAGGACCTATGAACTGCTTCAGATGGAAGACAGTGAAAATATATCTGATTTCTTCACTAGAGTTACAAAACTAGTAAATCAAATCAAGATATGTGGAGAAGCGTTAACAACAAGAGCTGTTGTGTCGAAGATCTTGAGATCTTTAGCTCCTAAGTTCGACCACATAGTGGTGGCGATAGAAGAGGGGAAAGACTTGTCCAAATTGACAAAGGAAGAGCTTCAAGGGACGCTTGAATCTCATGAACAAAGAATGAACGAAAGAGCTGCAGGAAAATCGAAGAGTGATGTGGCCTTGCGGGCACATTCAGCAAAAGAGACCAAAGGCAAAGGAAAGTGTTTCGACAGAGGTAGAGGTGGCTACAACAAATCGAATGGTAGAGGAAACCAAATCGAAGGAGATATGTCGAATCAAAGAAGACCATACCAAGGCAACCAAAGAGGTGGTGTTGCAAATAGAGGAAGAGGTGGTGGTCGAAAACCTGATAAGAGTCACATTCAATGTTACAATTGTCAGAAATATGGACACTATTCGAGTGATTGTCCAGAAAAACGAAAGAATCAAGAAAGTGATGCAAAGCTTGCAAAACATGAAGAAGAAGAGATGATGCTGATGGTCACAACAAGAGATGAAGATAGATTCAAGGACCAATGGTACTTGGATTCAGGATGTTCATCACATATGTCTGGAAGAAAAGACTGGTTTGTCCATATAAAGCCCTCAAAGAAAAATATGGTAAAATTTGCAAATGACAATACCCTGGCAGCTGAAGGTATTGGTGATGTTATGATTATGAGGAAAGATGGCAAAAGGTCAGTAATCTGCAATGTGTTGTACATACCAGGCATGAAGAGCAATTTTCTCAGTATAGGGCAGTTGGTCGAAAAGAATTATAAAGTGTCAATCGAAGATAAGTTGATGAGAGTCATTGATGCAAATGGGAGAGTAGTCTTGAAGGCTCCTATGTCTCAGAATCGAACCTTCAAGATTGAACTAAATGTGATGGAGCACAAGTGCCTTTCGACTGCAGCTAGCAGAGATGAATGTATATGGAATTATAGACTAGATCATCTCAACTTCAGAGACATCAGAGATTTGAAGAGAAGAAATATGGTTTCAGGATTGCCAGAAATTGACATTCCAAACGAGGTATGTGAGGAATGTGTGCAGGCGAAGCAACACAAGAATAGCTTCAGCAAGGATGCAGTAAGCAGATCGAAGGCTAGTCTTGAAGTCATATACTCTGATGTATATGGACCAATCCAGGTGGATTCGATGGGAGGTAACAAATACTTTGTTACATTCATAGATGATTTCAGTCGAAAGCTATGGACTTACCTGATCAAGAAGAAAAATGAAGTGATCGAAGTATTTACCAGGTTTAAGCCTATGGTCGAAAGACAAAGTGGTCGAAAGCTCAAAGTTTTGAGAACTGATGGTGGTGGAGAATATGTGTCGAAAGACTTCGACAGATTATGTGAAAAGGAAGGGATTGTGCATGAGGTGGTGCCACCCTATACTCCACAACAAAATGGAATTGCAGAAAGGAAAAATCGAACCATCATGAATATGGTGAGAAGTATGTTGAAAGGAAAGAGTTTACCTAAAGAGTTTTGGGGTGAAGCTGTTTCGACTGCAACATACATTTTGAACAGATGTCCTACAAAGAAGCTAGAAGGAATTACTCCAGAAGAATGTTGGTCTGGTGTGAAGCCTAGCGTGAGTCATCTGAAGGTATTTGAATCTATTGCACATAGACATGTGCCAGATTAGTTGAGAAGAAAACTTGATGACAAGTCAAGTCAAATGATCCTAGTTGGATATCATTCGACAGGAGGCTACAAGTTGTTCGATCCAGAGAACAAGAAGATTGTGATCAGCAGGGACGTGATCATAGATGAGTTTAAAGAATGGAATTGGACTGTAAATTTCAAGAAAGATTCAGTGGGAATCCTATTCGAAGAGCCAGAAACTCAAGTCGAAAGAGAAGTTCGACAAGAGGAACCAGCAGATATACCAAGTACAAGCAGACCTCAAAGAACAAGACACATGCCTGCAAGATTGAAAGATTGTGTGATTACATCAGATGATGTAATAGATAATGAAGGTGAGCTGGTACATTATGCTTTCTATGCAGATGTCGAACTTGTTAATGCAGCTGAAGCATTAAAAGATTCGAAGTGGGTGAAAGCAATGAACAAAGAAGTAAAGTCTATCGAAGACAACAACACTTGGTCACTTGTCGAATTGCCTCAAGGCAAGAAGGAAATTGATGTCAAGTGGGTATACAAAGTGAAAACGAATTCGAAAGGTGAAGTAACTCGACACAAAGCAAGACTTGTGGCGAAAGGATTTCTACAGAAAGAAGGAATAGACTTCGACGAAGTTTTTGCACCTGTTGCTAGGATCGAAACAATCAGGTTGGTTGTTGGTCTAGCAGAAATAAACAGTTGGCACATATGTCAGATGGACGTGAAGTGTGCATTCCTAAATGGACCCTTAGATGAAGAAGTCTATGTTAAACAACCAGTTGGGTGTGTGAAACATGACGAAGAAAGAAAGGTGTACATGCTACATAAAGCCCTGTATGGATTGAAACAAGCTCCAAGGGCTTGGAATAAGAAAATTGATAGTTTTCTAAGGGAGAAGGAATTTGTGAAGTGCACAACTGAACATAGAGTATATGTAAGAAGAAGCAAGAGTAAATTGCTTATACTATGTCTCTATGTAGATGATTTGTTGATAACAGGTAGCTGTAAAAGTGAGATCGAAGACTTCAAAGGTGATCTCAGCAAGGAATTCGAAATATCTGATTTGGGTGAGATTTCATATTTCCTTGGTATCGAATTCTACAAGAGCAGTAGAGGTTTGATGATGCATCAAAGAAGATATGCAGGAGAAATTCTCAAGAGGTTTGAGATGGAAGAATGCAACTCAACTTCGACACCTGCAGAACCAAGACTGCAATTGTCGAAAGATGCAGATGAAGATGATGTTGATCCAACCCAATACAAAAGACTTATTGGATCATTAAGATATCTTTGTCATACAAGGCCTGACTTAGCATACAATATAGGTATGGTAAGTAGATTTATGCAGAAGCCAAAGGTATCACATCTAGCAGCAGTGAAGAGGATACTAAGGTATCTCAAAGGAACTTTCGATTATGGCATTTTGTTTCCTGCAGTTGATAAAAGAAAAGAATGCAAGTTAGTGGGATACACTGATTCGAGTTGGTGTAGTGATGCTGAAGATCGAAAGTCAACAGCAGGATATGTGTTTATGCTAGGTGGTGAACTAATTGCTTAGAATTCAAGAAAGGAATCAGTAGTGGCATTATCATCATGCGAAGCAGAATACATAGCTGCTTCTCTTTGTGCATGTCAAGCAACTTGGATGGTGAACTTGGTCGAAGAGATAACAGGGAAAAATCATGAAGCAATTACCATGAAGATAGACAGCATGTCAGTTATTAATCTGGAAAAGAACCCAATAGCACATGGTCGAAGTAAGCACATCGAAATGAGATTCCATTATCTTCGAGAGCAGGTAGCAGATGGAAAGATGAATTTGGAACACTGCAGAACTGAGAATCAGATTGCAGACATCATGACGAAGGGAGTGCAAGTCGAAGCATTCAGAAAGCTAAGAGCCATGATGAACATAGACAGTTTAGAGACAATGAATTAGGTGGTGTGTTAAATTGTAATTCATAGTGTCAAAGAAGATTTGATTTAAATAGATTTGATTTAATTTAATTTAGTAACAAAAAGATATTTTGGGCTTTGGGCTTAGGGTGTAAACTCAGTTATAAATAGATGGAGTAACCATATTTTTAAAAGTAAGTCAAGTAATTCAATTCATTGTAATCACAAAATTTGCAGTTATAAGTGATTAAGAAAGTTTTCCACAGTTTGTGGGTAGAGAGAAACTCTGCAGAAATATTTGTCTTGTCTTCTTTTCTTTGTTTGTCTCATAATTAAATTGTCATTGTAGTAGAAATTCATCATAGAATTTGGTGGATTTCCAACAGCTTGGTGTTTCTCTTGCTGCAGTTGAATCAACAGATCTAGAAGCAGGTGTGTCTAAATAAGTAATTCGTTGCATCGAAATTATATGTAAAATAAAAATTTGAAGAAGAAGAGGAAGCTTACCTAATTTATGCGGTTGAAACGGTGATGGCAGGATGAGTTTTGAAACGGTGGTCAGAGTAGGATTTTGAAATAATGGTGGTTGTAGTTTGGAATAGAGAGAACAAAGAGGAAGAAGATGTATATGGAAGAAAGAGAAAGAGAAAACAAATGAACATTAGAAAAGTGTAGTCTTGGAAAAACGTGACACTGTTCACAAACAATAATTTTGAATTTAAAAAAAAGGTACCTTTTTCAGTTATCATGTTGTTGTACTTGAACTACAGTGTTTGCAAATTGTACACGTATCATAATAAGTATATTTAACATAGAATCAAAAGTATAATTTAATTGCAAAAAATAATTTTTAGATACAAAATACCATTTATTTAATGAGGTGGAGGACAATGACAAACGGTTATTTATGTGTTTTTCATAACACTTAATTTACTTATATTATAGATTTTTGTGTTTATAATAATATGCATTATATAATGTTTCAGCGAAAAAGAATATAATATAGTGTTCTAAATTTACACCTTTTTTCCCCCTAAATATAGAAGAAGCTACCATAACCAGAGTCTATATATATCTTCTCAGACGAAAAAATAATAAAATTCAGTTTGTTTTGTTTGGGAGTAAGAGGAGATTGGAGAAAAGGGAAAAGATGATGATGGTTGATGAAGACGATGAGGAGGAGCATCAGAGGTCAGTGTTAGAACAAGTGTTTGGACCCTCGATATCCGACGATTGCGACGGTAGATCCGATTCCGATTCAGACATGGAGGATCAGCATCAGAGGTCAGTGTTAGAACAAGTGTTCGGACCCTCAATCTCCGACGATTGCGACGGTAGATCCGATTCCGATTCAGATATGGAGGAGCAGCATCAGAAGACGGTGCTAGAAAAAGTGTTCGGACACTCATCCTCTGACGAAGATACCAACGACGTTAGATCTGAATTCGATTTCGATTCCGATTCCAATTCCAATAATTGTAAAGAGAAGAAGAACAATTGGGAACCTATTGAAGAAGTGAAAGGGTTATGGATGTTAAGAAACTTCCTATCAATTCATCAACAATCTCGCTTACTCTCGGCAATCGAATCGGAGCAATGGTTCACACAACCTTCAATCAACCAAGCAATGCGTTTCGGTTATCAAAACCTACCTCATTGGGCTATCAAACTCTCTCATTCAATTCATCGTTCTTGTTCCGAGTCATCTTTTCTCCCACCAAATCTGTTGCAGAGGGAACCGTTGTTTGATCAAATGATAGCAAATTTCTACCAACCAGGTGAAGGCATAGCGCCTCATGTTGATCTCTTGCGGTTTGAAGATGCCATTGCTATTGTCTCTTTGGAATCATCTTGTGTCATGCATTTCAGTTTGGAGGAGCAATCTGTTCCTGTTTTGCTTACTCCTGGTTCGTTGGTTATCATGTTTGGAGATGCTAGGTATCTTTGGAATCATGAGATTAATAGGAAACCTGGGTTTCAATCATGGCGAGGACAATTCTTGAATCAAACTACGCGGACATCCGTTACCCTCAGAAAACTCTGTTCCTCTGCTCCCCCAATCTAAATATCGACCTTTTTTTTTTCTTTTCTCTTGTAGCTATAACTACAGTCTCTTTGTTCATCCAATCCAAAAAGCTATAACTATAGTTTCCCACCTCCAATTGTACCCAAAAAAAAGAAGCAATTTGAGCTGTTGGATGTGTACTTTTGGACAAATCAAGAGTTTTTGTGTAATTTTGGACTCATGAATGAAGTAACTGTGGTTTTAAATTTCGGTGGCTGGTGTTGCAGATATGATCATTGCATTTGTTATATTGATTACATACGCAAATGTGATCATTGCATTTGTTATATTGATTACATGACTAAGGTCTTAAATTGTGATCATTGGTGTTGCAAATGTGATCATTGCGATTGTTTGTTGTTGCTGAATTTTAATTGGGAGGTGCTTGAAGTATGCTTTGCTAGTCTAGCAAATGCGAACATTGCAATGAATTTTAGTTGTTTGAAATATACTGTTAAAAAGCACATAAGTAAGTTGAATTTTGAGATTCAGACATTAATTTTAGTTGAGAGGTGTTTGAAATATATTGTTTAAAAAACGCAAAATTGAGTTTTGAGATTCAGATATTGAGTTTTTAGAAAAATACTTGAATAAACATAGGTGCTCTGTTTTTTTCTCCTTTCTTCAGTTTGGCTAATAAATAAATAAAAGACAAGTAGAAGAACAACAAAATATCATGTTCTCACAATCGATCTCCTTGAACAACCAGTTAAAATGCCAAATACTTGAGAAGATTGTCAAAACTATATCTCTAAGTCATCATTGGTAGCAAGATACTTGACATGAAACCAGCACAGGAGTTTTCTTCTCTAAGGGTGTGAATCACCATAACACTCCAGTACAATTGCAGCATATCCTTCATATCTTGTGAAACTCACGAGCATACTTGTGAAACTCAGAAGCAGCCTCCTTAAAAGAAGCAGTGTAACACACAACATGGGTGAACGTGAACCCCTGTTCTGGGCTAATTGAAGGCCTTGCAGAATGGCAACCAGTTCAGCTGTCACTATGCCGAGTTCCCTATGTAACCGTGTTTTGTCTTGAAGAACAGGTTAAATATTCAAAATCAACTCAATCTGTCCCTTTTTCTTTTAAAATTTTCAATGTTTATTTAGCATTCAAGACAAATTTAATACTATTCTTACAAATGAAATAAATAAAGAACAATTTTTAGTAATATTTTATCTATCGTATTCTATTCTGTATTCTATTATGTGATGTTTGTTTTGGTGCCCATGGTAATGAAATTGACGCTTATATCATCTGATAACGACCATCTTCCTGTTACCGGGTTATATGTGAATCCTGCCATCTCCTCCACCTATGCACAACCAGAAACATGATAAGAACAAAAAAGATAATGAAATGGGACTTGTTTATCAGTTTATGAATTAATGTGTGTTGCTTACATTGATGCCGGCGCGTTGCAGAATCAGAACTAGCTCCTCTGGAGTAAGAAAACTTGACCATTCATGTGTGCCCGTTGGAAGCTGCCATGTTTCAAACATAATGTCACATTGATGGCCACTTTATTCTAAATTTGCATCATAACAAATACTTACTTGTGTACTCTTTCTATCATTATTTTATCAATGTCTAACAGCCTTTGTTATGTTGATTACAATCTTTATGTTTTTTAACATAACGTGTGTGCCAAGATAGATATTATACCGTAATGAAAAGTAGCAAATTTCAGGGATAAGGTACTAAGGTAGAATTTAAAACAGCAGAATGAACTTGAGAAAAATAAAATACCCAGCGGAGGATGTATTCTGCGGCAACAATGGCAGTTGCGTAAGCTCTCATTGAACGATTTATTGTTGATATGATCGTAGCTCCGTCTGGAATTGTTAATGCTGATAGAGATTTGCAGAACTCTGCAGGTTCTGCGACGTGCTCGATCACCTGAGAAAAGATGCACTTCAAATCAATGCTTGGGAACTTAGGTATTATTATTTCACGGTACTAGGAACTATGTGTGTGTGTGTGTGTTAAACCCCAGGTTCATGTAACTCAATATGTGGGCACACAACCACAGGAAGGTGGCAGAAAAAAAGTACCTCCAAGGCCATGACTGCATCAAATTTTCTTCCTTCTTCAACCAGCTTCTCTGATCAGTCATTTTGAAAAACTATTAAAAATTGAGAGTCAAAAAAGACTATGCATAATACCCTAAAACAGAAGGATAACTCTAAATAAACCAGATTAATGTAAGCTATTTCTACAAATGATATCCAAAGCCATAACCAGCATTTAATTTTTTTACGAGGCACGAGTGTATACTTTTCCACAGGCATTTTGCCAAGAAAGAAATCCAGCGGACAGCACAAGTGAAAACATGAAAAGTTACAAGCATAGGAAGGAATAGAGACATGAACGCGACCATCTTCTTTTCTTAGTAAAGAATGTGACTATTTTTTGAATTGGAAACTTACTCTCCTATTTGGGCAGTTTATTACCTAGAAGTATCACACGTTGTTAGATGAGACACACTGTGGGATAGAGAAAGTTATTTCTTCAATGTAAAACCGTACTAAAGACAAAATAAGATCAAAGTGCAAATAAAGGTTTTCCTAACAGTCAACATTCTCTTT
Source organism: Vicia faba (assembly GCA_948472305.1). Lineage (NCBI taxonomy): Eukaryota > Viridiplantae > Streptophyta > Magnoliopsida > Fabales > Fabaceae > Vicia > Vicia faba. The sequence continues at coordinate 507,133,095 of OX451736.1, read as the reverse complement.
TTGACTTTTCCACAACCAAATATAGATTCTAAGTTAACATAAATTGGTTATTTATTGCAAGTTGCAGCAAGAAGTTAAGAACCAGAATCACAAATACTACTACTGACTACCAAGTGAAAGATAATTTGTAGAATAATATTTGATCATTTTGGTGCCAACGCATCTTAACTTCAGAACTTTCTCAAACCTCGGGAAAGACTACTTCAAGAATTAGGTAAAATGATATTTACACTAGTCGGCTTTGTACTTGTTACTAAGACTGTGCACCAAATTTTTAGATTAGGAAAAGTAGGGCAGGCAGTAACAGTCACAAGTGGGATAGCTTCCAAATGGAAACAGATTTGAAGAATGCACACCATGGATGCGGAACAAAAGTATTCAAGAATATTTGTCTCAAAATTATGATTTGCATACTTACCAGCTGTTGTGCAACAAAATTCAATAGTTGAAGTTGCTGGATCTGATTCCTGTGGACAGGAACAGGGAACAATAAGTGGTTCAGCTAACAGTGAAGATATAATGAACTAAATTTACTAAATATTATTAGTTAATAATAGTAAAATCAAGTATTCAACATCTGCTTCCACCAATTAACAGCAATCTAATCAATTAGGTAGGACCCTACCGACAAATTTAAAATTGGAAACAATCATTACTAAAAACCAATAGTCAACTTATACACTAAGCATACAGCATGAAGTCGAGCAATGTTGATATTCTTTTCCACAGCATCAATACCCGTCACAGTAGCTCCCATCCGAGCTAATGGCTGAAACAGAGGAGATGCATAAGCAAAAATAACAATAAAAATAGCATTCTTTTGCAATTAAACACAATTAAGATTCTTAATACTCTGCAAAAGAGAGCCATGAGAATACACATCAAAGGATTTATATTCTACATATCAAGCTAACAAATATAGCTATTAACACATCACTGTGCTACAGATTCCTACGAGGATCACGATAAAAAGGGAAAACGTCTTTTTTCAAACAAGAAAAGGGAGAAGATGTATACCTCGGAAAGAATTCCACCTCCACAGCCCACATCAGCAATTTTAAGTCCTTCAAGGGGCTTAGCACTGTAAGGGTCCTTCCTGAGACAAGGGACGTTTAATTTTTGTCCAAATAATACCCCAAAGAGACAGTATAATTATGTATAGGAACTTGTTACATTGTTATAGATTGCAGAAGGCCAAAAATCCGTTACTTTACGCTGTCATTTTCCACCATAAAAAGTCATGAACCGCTATCCCTTACAAGCTGGCCAAAAATCATCCATGGCTTCTATTTGATAACACCTATTATTATCAATAATAGCTATTTTCCTTATGTTTCTCTTATCATTTCCTCATTCAGTTTACATAAAAAATAAACATTTGTGACACTTTTTGCTGATAAAAATCTCACATGAGTTATTTTGTAAGATTAAATTAAACTCTAGAAGTTTACTTATATCACTCACTAATTGTTGGCACTAAACCAGATTTCTAGCTTTGTATTTGTATCACAATCATCGAGTTCTACGGATTCAATAAGTTATAACAGCTACAAAAATGACAGTGCTATCTCAGACAGCGTAGCAAATTAGGCTTGGTGTATAATGGCAACAAAGTTAGCAGTGACTTAGTATCTAACCCAGCACAGCCAGATCATTATGTCTTATAATTTGCGAAATCCCATGAGTAAAAGAACCGAATTAAAACACACTACACATTATAACTAATGAATTGAAAAACACAAACATAAAAGAGGTTGCTTACTTGAAATGTCGACACAATGCAGACCGAACGAAAGCAAGTCTCGTAGGATTCATCACATGTAATGGTTTAAAAGGGCCATCAGAATCCCACCTATTTTACATAGGTCATTAAAAGGGAAAAAAATATAAACATTATTCATATTTTCTTACTATAACAACCACCTAAACCCATAAGCTTCCAATTCTTATTTTTCCTATACATTAGTAGAAAAAGATAGTAACATTCGTAATCTCTGATTGCAAAAATAAAAACCCAGTTCCCAATTCAGTTTTGTTTAATCGATTCAGGATTCGATTCGTATGAAGCAATCAGAACCAAAATCAGAAGTGAATTGAGAGCTCTCACCAGGATTCAGCAATGGCGGCAAACTTGGCGAGTTCATTACGGTTCAAGGAAGAAGGAGGTGAAGGTTGTTGAACGTGTGGAGTGGTGGGTTCTTGAGGCAATGAAGATTCGGAGAAGAAGTTGGTGGTGTTGAAGAGAGGGTGAAATCGATTACGGAGAATGCGGTGGTGAGTGTTTAGGTTTCGGAGATGGTTGAAGAGTTTCATGGTTCCGCGGGAAAGTGCGGTGTTCTTCTTCGCTTTAGCAATTAAGCTTTTGGGGTTAGAATCATGGCTTGTATAGCTTTTTAGAATTTGATTTTGATTTGGGCTAAAATTATTCGTCTTCAAAACTTTAAATAAATATTTTGGTTCTTTAAATATTTTCTAAGTCTTTAGAATTGGAAAATAACAATTTAGAAAAGTCATATTTATTATATTCATTTAGACTTTTTTTACAACGAAAAACAAAAGCAAAAGAAAACAAAAATTAAATTCTTGGAAAATTAAAGTGTGATTTGGGAGATCCTGTTAAATGTGTCTAGCTTTGTCATGTAATTTGATCTTAAATAGTCGGATTTTGCAATGCAAATTGGGTATGCTCATCCATTGTAATGTGCTCTATTCATTGTGTATTTTTTTGGAGGAAATTTTATATCATGGAAGAACTAAAATGTGGTTGTAAGGTCTAGTGCAAAAGTTAAACAAGAGTTATGGTTGCAGACAAATATGAGCTCATTTGAATTAGACAACTTTTTCATAAATTGAAATTTAGAGATACTTAACAAATGAAATTTTATTGTGATAACCAGATAGCACTACATATAACTTTTAATTTAGTGGTTCATGAGCGAATTAAATATATTAAAAAATTGATTGTTATTTTGTTTAAGAGAAGAAAAAAATTATAGAGGTTGTCATCGAATCTCTTAGTTCCAAAATTCAATTAGCATACATCTTCACAAAATCCTTAATGGAGGCAGATATTTAAAACAAGTGTTTTAAGCTTGAAACATTTGATTTATATGGTGCATCTTGATGAGAAGTGTTGGATTATAAAATAAATTGTAATATGTTTGGAAGATTATTAACTTATTAAATTCTTAGTAAATTACATTCACTATAAATAATATTTAGTGTATGTTTTGTTTAATTTTTGAAATAGTTAAAAGCAATTCTATAAGTGGAGAATTGATTTTGAATAATTTTGAGGTGTTTTGTTCTTCTAAAGTATAGTTGATTCCGTCTAGAATTGATTATACTTAGTTAGAATTTATAGATGTTGACTGTAAACGTGATTTTTACATTGAAAATTATTATTCAACTCATTTCTATATAAATTTATTCAAACATAAATCATTTTTTTCTACTCACTTTTAACTAGAATCAATTTTACAAAATCAATTCATTCAAATTTAAAGAGGAAGATAAAGAGGTTGTGCATGTGAGTGTCTTAATTGAAAATTTCAATCTCAACGACATATTTAAATATAATGGTTAACATTGGTTCATCTCATTCTCATATAAGATAAGGCATTGATAAGTGGATAACAATCCAAAATAACCGAAATAAAGAAAGGAAAATAGATTATCATACCTCTAAAGAAAAGCAAGATATTGTAATGGAAATCATTTGAAGAAAAACCCACACATAGATTGCCAAAATACTACAACCACTATCCTAAATGAGGAATAACACACCCTAAATGTGTTATTACCTCGGGTAGAGGAATGATTTCATCAACCACTCATGGAAAGTGAAGAATTAGTCATAAGTACTATCAATATACCATTTTCAATCATGGAATATACTTATATCCCCCAACTCTTCAATTGTCACAGACATATCGAAAAGATAAGATCAGTCAGGGATTTCTGAATGACCCACACCAGAGAATGTCAAACTAGGGTCATACCAACTCAAATCCTAAACTTATTTTCTTAGGATCTTGGAAACCTGAACAATATATAAATATGGTTAGGTAGAAATATTTCTCACCATATAGTCATCTAAATATCGCATACCACAAACTAGTCACTGCCCAAAGCTAACAAAGAGGATAAAAAATATTATATGAATCCTTGGAAGAAATCACAAGAGATATCATTTGGATATATTAAGATATAATATCTAAATAGATTTTGCCTCAAAGGGATCCTATCTCGAATAACTTGTCAAGAAAAGACTATCACTTTGAAGGGTGCCCAATTATTCAAGATTAATGGCAGGAGAAGACCAACTTCATTAAATGTGATTTCCTCTTTAAGTCTATAATAAAGGAGAACAACATAGGATGAGTTTACCAAATAAGTGTAATCTTTACCATAATGTTGCCTCATGTCATCCCAATTGTGAGAAAGGGTAATAACTTGAGTCACTAGAAAGATATTATTAAGCAGCTCAAGTTCTTAGACAAACAACTCTCTTCTCCACTTAAAGTCTCAAACTTATACCTCATTTTCCCAATGACCCATAAACCTAACCTTATGTTCTTGCTGGGAAAAAAATGAAAAACTATAGGGAAAAAAGTTCTCAAAAGGTTTGTCCCTTTCTAAAAGGCATCCCATAAAGAAGTGAGAAGACCATTTTCAACCTTCCTAGACACACTACCTATATACTAGTCAGAAAAAGCATCCTGATTGGAGTCTAGGAGAACTATACCCTTCCACTAATTAAAAGAATTTCTAAAACCAACATCCCTTCCCTCAATAAGGGAGGAAGCCTTGTGATTCTTGTATCTCGTAGAAAAGTTCCATGCCAAAGAATAGTGGCATCCAATTGATAAAGTGAAGATTCCAAACACCTAAATGTGAGACCATGTAACCCAAGAAACTTTAGAAACACTTTTCTACCCACAAACCTCAGCTAGAGTCTAAGAATCATCTTTCAAACCTAAAACGACATATTTGAAAAATAAAGAGAGAAAATATGGATCGAGTCCAGAATTGTATAGAGATGAACCACTCTCCCGCTTAGAATGACAAACTAGTAACTCTTAGAAAGAAGCTTTCAAGTCATAATATTAATTAGAGGCTCTTGGATAGATTGGAAGTGAAGATTAATGAATAATGATAACAAGTAAAATTTTACTATATAAATAATAAATATTTAGATTGAACATTCTCTAACTTTTGTAAATTTAACCTTTAAATTTTTTGTGAATTTAATGTTTGTGAATTTTATAGAAAACGAGCATTCAATTTTTTGTTGTGTATTCTCAACTATTTTAATAAGTATACATATAGTTATAATGTATTTCAATTGAGATGGCATAAGAAGATAAATGTTTTTACTTTTTGTTTCTATAGAGATAAAGACAAAGGTAAAATCAACTCAAACACTCCACGGGCCCGTGGATGTAGATTATGGTTAAGGGTGTTCACGGTGTGGTTTCGGCGGTTTTAAAGCATAAAATCACCCGAATCTCAAGAGAGAAAAATGTGCGGTTCGATTTGATTTGGTTGGCTATTAAAATAAAATTGAATCAAACCAAACCAAACTAATACGGTTTGAATTGGTTCGGTTGGTTTAGTTTTTTACAAAAAAATTATTGAGCCTATTGACTGGGATTTTCGACAAGGACCAAAACCCAACCAAAAGAAAGGGATAAAAAAGGTTCTTTAGAAGAAAAAAAGATTTATGTGATTTGACTACAGACGTGGTCGACCTAGGACTCGGGGAGATTCTACAAGTATTCGACTACTGATGCAATCGACCTAGAGAGATTCTACAAATAAATGATTGGGCCTGAAAATAGAAGCAGTCGGTCAGGGAAGACCTCATAAGTCATTAAGCCCAGAAACATCAAAAGGCCTAAAAGATCCATCAAGGAAGTGAAGCGTTTTGGAGGGAAACAGGGAGAACGTGGGTTCGAGAGTACGAATGGAGAACGTAGGATTATGGAGAGGAATTACAAGATACACGTGGCATGCAAAGAGGCAAAGACCGATAGAAAGTAGTTATTTTTGTATATTATAAATAAAGCACTTAGTGCATAGTATTAGGGGTTCAAACTTTCATATTCCATACGCTAGTCACTCAGAGTACTCAAACGAACAAGCGAAATGAGTCAAGCTATGGTAATGTATGTTTGAATCAACTTATTTTCATCTATTTTGATATTATGTCATTTATGTTTACAGTTTAAAACCCTTTCCGTTTTATTTTACGAGTCTTGCTTTATTGCTTATCAACTCGTTTGGCACAAGTCGAACAGATCTTTTTTTTAACACACTTTGTGAAAATACTCAAAAATTTAAGCATTGTATTGAGATTCCCTGGTCGATCTCACCAATAAACTTTTGTTAAGAGATCAGTGTTGTTTACCAAAACTAGAGGTAAACAAATTGGCACACCCAATGGGACAATGCTAATAATTATGTATTGGTGTTTTATTTTACAAAGTTTCTTGTAGTTTAGTTTGTGTGTGTTTGAGTTTAAGAAATGGTAAACATTTGTCAAAGTCTAAAATGTCACGCTCTGACACAAACACTGCACATACCCAGATTTCTACACAAAATATGGATATCATACCAATGAGTTCCATAACTCAAAGCGTGATGGTTTTCTCTCTTGTGAGATTGACCATTGATCATGGTTTAGTGACAATAGTCACAACGAAAAAACCTAGGCATGGGGTATCACCATTTGACCCAAATTGACCACTCTTTCCAGGAGGTCCAGGGTCATCATTTATCCCTTATCAATATGGTATGCCTTTGTCCATGATGGTTGGGTTACAGTCGAACTCATCCACTGAAGTTGTGAAGAAAATGCAAGAAAATGGAGGTTTGAATTGGGTTTTCCTTTATTGAATAACTTTCGCTTCTAAGCATTATTCGTTGAACAATGCTTCTGAGTGTTACTTCTAAGTAATACTTCTAATTAAGTTAAGAAAACATAAACTCTAAAGCATAAGCAAAAGTAAAGAACACATGATATATCCTGGTTCACTTGAGAAACCCCCAAGCTAGTCCAGTCCACCCTACCAAGGTGATTTCGCCTTGAACTCAAGGACTTAATCCACTATAACCAATCTGATTACAATCGAACGGGAAACTGTTGATGACTAACATCCAATGACGCATTCAGGGATCCAAACCAGATATAACGTTCATTGACCCAATAGAATCTGATCCCTCATAATCTCCTACTAGGATTTCTTTCCAATGATATCCATCAGTGATCTCACAAGATTGACCTTCACTCAGTCCCCTTTGAGATATGACTACCATTGACTCAACAGAATCCTCTACCAGGATTTCATAATGACTTCAGTCACTATCTTCTTGAGGACATACCTTCACTCAATCTCTCAAGGAACCTTGCAATGATATGTTCAGTGATCCAACTGGATATAACAATCATTGACCCAATAGAATCTGATCCCACAGAATCTCCTATCAGGATTTTCCATAATGACCCGCAACCATTGCCTTCTTGAGATCAGACCTTCACTCAGTCTCTCAAAATATCATCAAACAATTGTTTGATTTATATTTTTTTACAATAATGTGCTTCTACTACAACTTAATAAATTAAATTAATATTTTTATGACAATCATCATTGAATTTTTTCCAGTTAATTCATATATATTTTTATATAAATTTTTTAACTATAACTATATAATATTTATTAAATATTTATATCGATTTTTCGTGACCCGTACGAATGCACAAATCTTTTACTAGTTTACTATATTAAAAAGACAATATTTATTATTTAATTTTATTCTGTTTCCAACACAAAATGCACAATAAGAGTTGAACTCCTCACCATTAATTAAATCAAAAAACTAATTATCACTGAACAATTTTATACATATGTATATATATAATGGTGTTAATTTATATATAATATAATAAATAATTTAATAATATTAACATATGTATGTAGTTTACAAAATATAAATATATATGATATCTGTTTTTATTTTTTTAATGTCTAAACTATAATAATAAATTCATAAAATGTAATTATGATCATTGTTTTTTGGTTAGGAAAGAATGTCGGCTGATGATGGAAAGAAAGTTTTTTATCCATTTGCAAAAAAAAATATTTATCTATCATTTTTAAAAATATTAAATTAAACATTCATTAATAATAATAATTATTTATTATTTAAATTTTAAAAGATAATTTAATTGAAAAATAAAAGTAAAATAAATAGATAATTTACAAATTATAAAATTTTGAATTTCAAAATAAATTTTAAAATTTGTTTTTTTCAAACACATATGTATTGATATAGTACATACACATATTCTTGATATTGACGTTTCCTTTATTTCTTTTTTATTTTAGTTAAGTTGATTTTTCATTGTTTTGGAATAAAATAAAAATTAAACCCATTTTAGATTATTTGTTGTTTTTATTAAACAACATTTAAAAAATTAAGTTAAAAAAATTATTTAAAAAAATGATTTGAAGGAATGGGGGGCTCCTTCCCCTTTTGTAGGATAGTTCTGTTTTTTTATTTTATTTAATTTATTTGCTATTCATTTAATTTGTTTTTATTAATAAGTTTTAATTAATAAATAAATCATAATAATTTTAAATTTGGTCTTTTGTTTTCCTTTAAAAAAAAAATATAATAATAAAGTAAAATATTGCAGAAAAATAAATTTTGTATTACTCTAACATAGAAACAGAATAAAAGAAAAATAAACTAATAAAATAAATTTAAGTGTCATTATGATACAAGCCCAAGTCAAGAAGAGCCATCCAACACCATTGTAAGTGAGGAACGGACTAATGGGCTTGGCAAGAGACAAGTACGTAGGCCCAAATGGATGGAAGACTTTATTTGCAACCCATGATTCTAGAACCTTGGTGACATCAGCAACAGCTGGATTTTTATTCCTCATTCTGTTTGTTATTTCCACTCTCCGTTTTTTGCGCTTGTTGGTTAGAAGGTTGTGAGCAACCAATCCTTATTAATACAAGTGTAATAGCAAATCTAAGGCATGCTGAAAATCAATAAGAACTCTCTCTTTCTGAACTTTTTCTCTCCTTCCTTAATTTTCTTGGAGTCTACACTCACTCGAAGAGTGCTATCTTTGAACACTTAGCAGGCTAGGTGTGTCATTGGTGCTTTCATTGATCATGAATCCCTCCGACATTATGAACGCCCTTCAATCCAAATTGGATGCTCAAGCAGTCACGTTTCAGGAGCTTCTTCAACAATCTCTCAATTCTCACTCTGACTCCATTCACCAGACACTCCATCAACACCTTTTGGAAGTCGATTCTAAAGTGGCCAACCTCCCTCATGCAACGCTGAAACATCCTTCATTTTCCCAATCGGCAAATCGTTCGCTCAAATTGAGCGTTCCCCGTTTTGATGGTTCCAACGCGATGGATTGGCTCTTCCAAATCGAAGCGTTTTTTGATTTCCATGAGACGTCGTTGGATTCCCGATTACAAATCGCTGCATTTCACATGGACGGCAGAGCTGCTGCGTGGTTCCAATGGGCGATGCGTAACAACCTTTTCACGTCGTGGACGGTGTTTTTAGATGCGGTTCGTCACCGTTTCGGTCCCAGCACTTATGAGGATGTAGAAGGTGATCTCTCTAAGCTTTCTCAAACTGGGACTGTGGCTGATTTCCAGGCTTTATTTGAGGACCTCATGAACAAGGTTAGTGGAATTTCTGAATCTCTACTCATAAGTTTTTTCATCACTGGGTTGAAACGCAATTTGCATCGTGAGCTTCAATTCCACCGCCCTGCTTCTTTGATGGAAGCTTTTGCAATGGCGCGTGCGTATGAAGCGCGTTTGGATGACACTGTAGCTCCCACAAAATCTTGGAACCGAAATACCACTCCAAACCCAAGCCCAAATCATCATAACTCGACCCAACAATCCACCGGCCCATCTTCTCACTCGACTCAACCAGTAACTCCGAAACCCACAAACCAACCTCCTCTTTTACCCACTCCATCTTCCAATTTTCCTGTCCGTCATTTACCTCCGGCGGAGATTCGTGACCGTCGCTCTAAAGGTTTATGCTTCCGCTGTGATGACAAATGGAGCCCTTCCCATCGTTGTCGAAGCAAAGTGTTACTCCTTATCGATGCTGATGAGGATACACCTGAGAGTGATTCTGAGGAGTTTCAACCTGAGGATGTTGCTGGTGATATCTCTAGCCTTAATGCGCTTTCTAGTCAGCTATTGGGCCGATCTCTACGCGTTTCAGGGATGTACGACGAGCATCGTTTCCAAATTCTCATTGATAGTGGAAGTACTCATAATTTCATCAATCCGATGTTGGTAGAGAAATTGGGATTACCTATGACCCCTTGTCCTCGTTTTCGAGTTGCTACAGGTTGTGGTTTATCACTTAGTTGTCAATATTATTGTTTAGCAGTGCCTCTTGTTGTGCAAGGTATTAAGTTTTCTGTGGATCTGTTTATGCTGGCTATTGAAGGTCCTGATGTGGTCTTAGGATTTCCTTGGTTACAATTATTGGGTAAGGTCTCACATGATTACTCTGCCCTTACCATGGAATTTTATTGGAATGATCAACAAGTGGTATTGCAAGGTGACACTTTACCTGTGTCTCATTCTGTGTCCTTACTGCAAGTTCAAGCCTTATTACAGAGTGTGGATGTTGCTGGAATTTTTACCCTCACTGCACACACAATTGAACCTGCAGAACCTAACTCCAATGTCCTTGACTTACCCTTTGATATCCCTATGGCTGCCACTGATGTCCTTCAGCGCTTTTCCAGCATTTTCATGGCTCCTACGGGTTTACCGCCACACCGCTCTGTTGATCATCGTATTCATCTGGTCGAGGGTACCAATCCCATCAATGTAAGGCCTTATCGATATCCACAGTTTCAGAAGGCAGAAATGGAAAAGCTGATTCGTGACATGCTTGAACAAGGCATTATTGTTCCTAGTCATAGTCCGTTTTCATCGCCGGTATTGTTGGTGCGCAAGAAGGATAACTCTTGGCGTTTTTGTGTGGATTACCGAGCATTAAATGATGCGACTGTCAAGGACAAGTTTCCTATCCCTACCATTGATGAGTTGTTAGATGAGCTTGGGGGTGCTTCTATTTTCAGTAAATTGGACCTTCGCGCCGGTTATCATTAAATTCGTGTTCACTCAAGAGACACCTACAAGACAGCATTTCGGACCCATGAAGGTCACTTCGAGTTTCTCGTCATGCCGTTTGGCTTAACAAACGCTCCCTCCACGTTTCAAGCCACAATGAATCGCCTTTTCTCTTCATTTCTAAGGCGCTTCGTCATTGTTTTCTTTGACGATATTTTGATATACAGCTCCTCTTTAGAGGATCATTTGGTGCACTTGGAACTGGTATTAGATTGTCTACATACTAATTCTTTTTATGTGAAGTTGTCTAAATGTCTATTCTGTCAAGATTCTATTGACTACCTTGGTCACATTGTCTCTTCCCAAGGTGTGCATGCTGATCCTAGCAAACTTGAAGCTATGAAAAAATGGCCTATTCCTACGACAGTGAAGCAACTCCGAGGTTTTTTGGGTCTTACCGGCTACTACCGTCGGTTTATAGCTAACTATGCGAGTATTGCAGCCCCTTTAACTGATCTTTTATGCCACGATGCTTTTGAGTGGACTGCAGCTGCAGACTCGGCTTTCCTCACTCTAAAAGCAGCCATGATGGTCGCCCCAGTACTTCGCCTTCCAGATTTTGCACAAGAATTCATCATTGAGACTGATGCGTCGAATTTGGGGATTGGTGCTATTCTAATGCAAGAGGGTCGTCCAATTGCTTTCTTTAGTAAAAAGTTGGGTCCTAAAATGCGTGCAGCCTCGGTTTACATCAAAGAATTACATGCCATTACGGAGGCTGTTTTGAAGTGGAGACAATACTTGCTTGGTCATTATTTTGTGATTCAGACTGATCACAAAAGCATTCGTGAACTACTCCAACAAGTTATCCAAACACCAGATCAACAAGTGTATGTTCGCAAATTGTTGGGATTTCAATTTCGAATTGAATACAAGCCGGGTGCCTCTAATAAAGTTGCAGATGCATTGTCACGTGTGCCGGCTGAGTGGCCTGAGGATTCTGTGACCAATTCTCCAGCATTTCAAGCATTGGTCTCTCAACCCACCTTCTCTATTATTCAGCAGTTGCAAAATGAGAACACGACAGACCCCTTTCTGGTGGAATTACACAACAAACAGCTCATGGGTACTCTCTCTTATCCGTTCTCGGTTGTGCATGGTTTAGTTGTTCACAAAGGTCGATATGTACTTGGTCCTACATCTCCTTTGTGTTTAAGTATTATTAGTGAATTCCATGACACTCCAAGTGGAGGACATGCTGGTGTAAAGCGCACGTTAGCCCGCATTGCAGCTAATTTTTTCTGGCCTAAGATGCGTAAATCTGTTGAGGATTTCATTGCTTCTTGCCTCACTTGTCAACAGATCAAATACTCGACTCAAGTTTCGGCGGGATTATTACAACCACTTCCCATTCCAGAGTGTGTGTGGGAAGATGTCACAATGTATTTTATTACCGGCCTTCCTCCCTCTCACAACTCCACTGTCATTTTTGTGGTAGTTGACCGTTTGTCTAAATCGGCTCATTTTGGAAATCTCCCTACTGCATTTACAGCTTCCAAAGTAGCAGAATTATTTGTCTCATTGGTTGTTAAACTTCATGGCTTCCCACGTTCCATTGTGTCCGATAGAGACCCGGTGTTTTTTAGCACTTTTTGGCGGAAACTCTTTGAGTTAAGTGGCACTAAGTTGACTATGAGTAGTGCTTATCACCCACAAACAGATGGCCAATCTGAAGTGGTTAACCGCTGCCTTGAACAATACCTCCGCGCTTTTACTCAAGAGAAATCGTATTCATGGGTTACCTTATTACCATGGGCTGAGTTGCACTATAACACCAGCTATCACAGCAGCTTAAAAATGTCCCCGTTTCAGGCCTTGTATGGTCGCACTCCTCCATCTATCCCCCTGTACACTCGAGGCTCCACTACCATTGCCACTCTTGATGAATCTTTGTTGGAGCGTGATGAACTGTTACGTGTTCTCAAAGCCAATTTGTTAGCTGCTCAACACAGGATGGTTCAACAGGCCAATGCACATCGTCGCGACTTGCAGTTTGCTATCGGTGACTTAGTTCTGGTGTGGTTAAAACCTTACAAGCAGATTTCAGTTCGACAACAGCGCCAACACAAATTATCAAAGAAATTTTATGGGCCTTTTGAGATCGTTGAATGCATTGGAAAGGTGGATTATCGTCTTCAGTTACCACCGGAGAGTCGTATCCATCCAGTTTTTCATGTTTCAAACTTGAAGCCGTTTCGCAGATCTGCCGTACCCTTTCCTCATGTTTTACCTCCTGATAGTGTATCTAACCAGCCTGTTGAGATTCCGGTAACAATTGCTGCAACTCGTACTGTGTTAGTTAATGGCGTTCCACAGCAGCAAGTGCTCGTGCAGTGGGCTAATTGTCCACCGGATGAAGCCTCATGGGAAGATTTCGAGCATTTTCAAGCTGCTTTTCCATCCTTCCACCTTGAGGACAAGGTGGTATTTGAAGCGGCGGGGAATGATACAAGCCCAAGTCAAGAAGAGCCATCCAACACCATTGTAAGTGAGGAACGGACTAATGGGCTTGGCAAGAGACAAGTACGTAGGCCCAAATGGATGGAAGACTTTATTTCCAACCCATGATTCTAGAACCTTGGTGATATCAACAACAGCTGGATTTTTATTCCTCATTCTGTTTGTTATTTCCACTCTCCGTTTTTTGCGCTTGTTGGTTAGAAGGTTGTGAGCAACCAATCCTTATTAATACAAGTGTAATAGCAAATCTAAGGCATGCTGAAAATCAATAAGAATTCTCTCTTTCTGAACTTTTTCTCTCCTTCCTTAATTTTCTTGGAGTCTACACTCACTCGAAGAGTGCTATCTTTGAACACTTAGCAGGCTAGGTGTATCACATTATCAAGATAATGTCTATAAAAATGACTTATGATGATTTATTTAATTTTGAGGAAATTTGAGAAAATATTAAATTTTTTATTTTCTGAATTTATAACTTTAAATTTTTATATTTTTTGCTCACATTATTATTTATTTTTCGTCTTTATTTCATGTAAATGTATTATTTCTATTTAAAATTTTTTGTTTAGTAATAAAGTTGTGATTTTTATAGTAAAACAACTATTAAAATATATTTTCTTTTTTATTGATGACTATCAATTGATCATTTTTTTGAAATCCTTTATATTCAATATTTAAAATTATTTAATTTATTCAAGACTTATTTTTTATTTTTTATGTGCATTTTATTTATAGAGTATTTAAAATATGATAAAATGTCATTAGTGTCTTAATAATTATTTGTTATTTAATTTTGTTATTAAACTTTAATGTATAAATAAATATAATATTATTTACAATTAACAAAAATATTAAATTATTCAACTAATTTTAATATTACTATAACTTCATTTATAAATTATAAATGATTATAAAATATTTTTTAATTTACGAAATATGCTATGTTTAAGTTAATGAACATAAAACTTTTTTTAATTAATCGGAGCATATATGTATATTAGAGTAAGGTAAATAATAGAAGTGTTAAGCCTTGTTTTAAGCTTGTTATGACTGGCACTTGTCGTGTTCTGTATGCTTGCCTACCTGCTGTACCAAGTCACACAGATTGCCTTATAAATGCAACTGTGTGCACTATCTGTAACTAACTTGACAATTCAAATAACAGAAATGAAAAGTTTCTCTATATTTTCTATCTCTGCTATGTCTTCTATCATAGTATCAGATTAAGCCATTCTTGATCCATGGCGTCACTGGGATCGTCGTCTTCCGCTAACGTCACAGTGCCGGCCTCGTCGTTCACGGAGGCGACTGCTAAAATGCGTCATCTCCAATTCTCTCTCAAAATCGCGCACAAACTCGATGAGAAAAACTTTCATCTCTGGCGTTAACAGGTGGAACCCTACATCAACGCGCATAATCTCACGGATCTCGTGGTGTGCACTCGGATTGTGTCCAAATTTTTGGACGATGATGCTCGTCGCCAAGGTATGGTTAATCCTACATATTCTGTTTGGCTTCAGAAAGATCAGTTGCTTCTGTCTTGGCTTCAATCCACACTCTCGAGCGAAATTTTGTCGCGTGTCCTTGGATGCTCTCATTCGCATCAGCTCTGGGATCGTCTATTCAGCTATTTCCAGAAGCAAACTCGTGCTCGTGCACGCCAGTTGTGTGTGGAATTGCGTGCCCTAACTCTGGAATCTCAATCTGTTTCTGACTATTTTTTGAAAATTCACGCTACTGTGGATGCTCTAGCCTCAATTGGAGATCCTATTCCCAGCTCTCATCACATTGATGTGATTCTTGAGGGGCTTCCTAGCGAATATGCTCCGGTTGTTTCTGTTGTTGAGAGTAAGTTTTGTGATATGGATTTGGATGAAGTGGAAATTCTCCTTGTTGCACATGAGTTGAGGCTGAACAGATTTAAGAAGACTACTGTGCCAGATCTTAGATCTCTCAATCTTACACATGTTTCACCTCAAGCTGCTTCCCCTGAAAATCCTCAATCTGGCAGCACTGAATCTGCTCACTCACAAGTAGCTCCCTCTCGTGCTGAGCCTGAGTATTCCAACTTTAGAGGTGATAGATCCAACAGAGGTGGTCGTGGAAAAGGTTCAGGTGGCAGAAATTCTACAGTTCAGTGTCAGGTTTGCTCCAAAGTTGGACACTCAGCTTTAAATTACTGGCATAGGTTTAATCAGAACTTTCAGCCTCCCTCTTACAGTAGCAGTCCCTATCATGTTGCCCCTTGGCAATTTCCTAAGGTGCCCTATGGTCATTTCCCTGCTAATGTGTAGATATAACCTCCAACTGCTCAAGCAAGGCCAACTCTTACCTATTCTGCTCCAAGCACATTCATTGCCAATGCCACTCCTTCTTCCCCTGCTATGTCCTGGTATCCTGATTCCAGAGCTTCCTATCATGTCACCAACGATGCCAATAATCTGCAGCAGGCTACACCTTTTGAGGGTCATGAACAAATCTACATAGGCAATGGCCAAGGTCTTCTCATCAACTCTACTGGTTCTAGTCAGTTTCTTTCTCAAAATCACCCTCACACACCTCTCACACTTAATAATCTCTTACATGTGCCATCTATTACCAAGAATCTCATAAGTGTGAGTCAGTTTTGTCGTGACAATCAGGTATACTTCCTTTTCACAGCTGATTCGTGCTTTGTCAAATGCCAGGTGTCTAGCGTTGTTCTGCTCACTGGTCACGTGGGGTCTGATGGGCTGTATGAGTTCCCTATGCTCAACCTTTCCAAGTCAGTCGTGTCCACTAAGCCCTTAGCTTCTTTAAACAAACTTGCACCTTCTGTTAATACTGTTGATGTTTCTCCTGCTTTGTCCAATGTGTGGCATTTAAGACTAGGCCATCCTAATATCAACACTTTGAGATTGGTGTTGCAAAGTTGTAATCTCAAATTTAGCAATAAAATTCATGATTTTTTCTGTTCTGCTTGTTGTGTGGGTAAATTACATAAATTGCATTCACCTGCCTCACACACCACTTATTCTCACCCTTTAGAGCTTGTGTACTCTGATTTGTGGGGATCTTCTCCTCAACCTTTAGCACAAGGCTTTACCTACTATATCTCATTTGTAGATGCCTTTTCCAGATTCACATGGTTGTATTTGCTTAAAACCAAAGCTGAAGCACTTGGTGTATTCAAGCAGTTTAAGTCTCTTGTGGAACTGCAATTTGGTTTTCCTATCAAAGCTATTCAGTCAGATTTGGGTGGAGAATTTCGTCCCTTCAACAAGTTTCTTTCTGACCTTGGCATTGTGCACAGAGTTATCTGCCCTCATACTCACCACCAAAATGGAGTGGTGGAAAGGAAGCATCGGCACATTGTGGATCTAGGCTTGACTCTGTTAAGTTAAGCCTCTCTACCATTAACATACTGGGATTATGCCTTCACCACAGCTGTCTTTCTCATCAACAGACTTCCCTCCCCAGCTATTCAATTCCAGGTTCCCTACACTCTTCTGTTTCACATTGCTCCTGACTACAAGTTTCTGAAGGTGTTTGGATGTGCTTGTTTCCCTCTTCTGAGACCTTATCACGCGCACAAGCTGGAATTCAGGTCCCATGAATGCTTGTTTTTGGGTTATTCCAACTCTCACAAGGGTTATAAATGTCTTTCCCCTAGTGTCAAGCTTTATATATCCAAAGATGTTTTGTTCCATGAATCCAGATTTCCCTATCTAGAGCTATTTTCTCCACCTATTTCTCCTACTCTGAATGTCAATACACCTACCAGTCAGACACCTTTATCATCTCTATCCTCCCTGTTTTCCAGCATCCCTCTTCCTAAGCCTGTGCCACTAACAGTTGTCCCCTTTTCCTCTAATAACTTACCTGCCCCTGTCATTCCCTCCAGTTCTTCTCCTTCAACAAGTCTAGGAGGGGACATCTCTCCCTCTCATACTGACCCTGTAACAAATCTTTCTTCTCCCTCTTAACTGTCCTCTATGGCATCTCCTTCAAAACCTCTGACAGCTACCCCTACACCATGCTGCCTACCTGCTAATTCTGTAGCAGTTAGCTCTAAACCTGTTAATCAACATCCTATGGTCACAAGAGCTAAAACTGGCTTTGTGCAACCAAAGGTGCTACTCACTCATACAGAACCCAAGACTGTAAAGCAGGCTCTTGCAGATACTAAGTGGAAAGAGGCTATGCAGTCTGAATTTGATGCTCTGAGTAGCAATAACACCTGTACTCTTGTTCCCCTTCCTCCTCATAGGCAGTCTATAGGCTGCAAGTGGATGTTTCGTATCAAGGAGAATCCTGATGGCTCTGTCAGCAGGTACAAGGCACGCCTTGTAGCAAAAGGGTTTCATGAGAAGCAAGGGTGTGTGTGATCGGTGGAAATAGAACTGACTGTTTTGAAATGCTGGTTCGCGTTTGCGTTTAGCAAAATGTCGCGGTAAGCAAGAGTCGCCACTGTCTTTTATATTCTCCAACAAGGAAAGGACAAAAGCACAGCAAAATTCCTTTTCGAGATGTTTCTCGGTTTGGGAGGTAGATTATAGAAAGGGAAGGTGTTAGCACCCTTTCTATCTGTGGTTATCCATGGGCTCTTAGGTACTTGCTCACTATGTTTTCAAAAATGTTTGCTTTTCTTGTGTTTGTGGGTTTTGAAAATGTTTGTTTTGAAAACTTCTAGGTAACTCTTGTATCAGTGCTCAAGAGTGTATGAAGTGTTTGTTTGAAAACTTTTTGTTTGAAAGTGTAGGTGCGAAAAGTTGTTTTTTTGTTTTGAAAGAGCAAGTACCCAGGAGAAATCTACCTACTCTAAAGAAATTAAGCTGTGTAAATGTCCTTCAGACAGTACTATCCCACTATTGAGAAGTAGGTAGCACCGTCGTTGGAGTTATTCGGGTCAATTCGATTATAGGGACATGTGTGGTCACCAAAGCAATAGTAGGACGCCTTAGCGGTAACCCTAATGTCCTAGGTCCTTTTTATCCGAGGCAACCGATTCGAGGCAACTGGATCTTTAGACAGGAGGGCGACCTCTAAAACACCCTATACTCAATGACCACCTCGAGGCAACCAAGTGAGGCGTACCCTAGGAGTGGCATGTGCGAGCGTGTCAGGATTCAGTTTATATTATCTTTGCACATGTATCATTGTGAGCTACGAGTTGATTTTAATTTTTCAGGCAAGTCTTGTCATGCATAGTTAACAGTTAATAGTTGTGCGGAAAATAAATTGCGGAAAGTAAATCTACGCTATTACAAGGCGTCGGGTATTTACATCGCCAAAAACATAACCCTTGAAAAATAAATTGCGAGAAAATAAAGAAAGCGATAAAAGTCCTAATTATCTATTACATTCTCGGAGCAGATACATAAATATGATCAAAATAATAATCAAGAATAAACATGCGCGAAATAAAATTGAATCGGGAAAAGTCTTAGGGTTTGGACCCTTTTTGAGAAAAGAATGGAATTGTGGTCCTTTTTTTGCAATTAATTAATATTAAACATAATTTACTAATTAATTACATAATTACAAGAAAAAAGTATTTTTGTGTTTTTTATGTTTTAATGAAAATAAAAATAAAATAAAATAAAGTCAAAAGTTAGTAAAACCTAATTCTAATTTATTTTATTTATTATGAAAAAGATTAAAGTTAACCTAATCAACTAAATTAATTTGTTAGAATTTATTTACAAAATAATAAAGTGAAATTAATAAATAATAATAATAATAATAATATTTACATTTTTAGTTGTCTGAATTTATTATGAAAAATATTAATTAAGTGAGTTAATTAAATAATAATAATAATAGTTAATAAAAGAAAATAAAGGAAAGGGAAAATAAAAAGAAATAATAAACCAGGGGGTTTGGGCCAGCTTTGGAGGTGCATTTATCAATTTTGTGGCCCAACAAATCTCCAATCTGCTTTGACTTTTTGGTTCGTCCATACGCCTGTTGACTGGAGACCATGATGGTCTTTCAGTTCCTGACCATTGGATTTGAATATGAGACCACTTGGCATGCATCTGGATGAGGCGTATGGTGAGACTTGCTTGGAGTGTTGTACATAACTTCCTGAAACAAAATAGCACAAAGGTTTTGGGGGACCTGGGATTCGAACCCAGGTCCCAACGAACATATGCATGCCTTCCCAACCACTCAGCCAACGTGTTCCATTCATTATAATAATAGGCAAATAATATTATATATAATAAAAAGCGATATCCTGAAAATAAAAAAATGCGCGAGTTTTGATTTGAATGGGCCAGTGACAGGAAGACACATAATCGTCTTCTTCACTAACATCCTGGTTCAGTTACCTGCGGATTTTTATCCGCAGGAGGTTTCGTAGCTTGCCTCCAAAACTCGCCATAGGCCATGGAAACGAACCCTAAGAGCATCAACATGCTCGTCTTCTCCCCCTGAATACATTTATGCCCTTGATTGGCTTTGATTTTCCTTGAAACAAAAATACCTAAAAAGCAAGCACATGAACCCTAGAATCGGGTATCACAATATATAGCCTAAAAACAAAATTAGCTATTGCAGCCATGTTAGAAATCAAGCAATGAACATGAATATGCCAATGTTTTAAACAAAAAAGTGCAAGAATTGAAGGTTTCAATTTAGTGTTCAGGGGCCAGTTCGTGAGGACTTACAGCGCTGTTCAGGGGGTGTGATCGGTGGATCTGGAACTGACTGTTTAACGCTGGTTCGCGAAATGTCGCGGAAGCAAGAGTCGCCACCGTCTTTTATTTTCTCCAAATGGAAAGGACAAAAGCACAGAAAAATTCCTTAAAGAGATTGCTCTCGGTTCGGGAGGTAGGTTATAGAAAGGGAAGGTGTTAGCACCCTTTCTATCCATGGTTATCCATGGGCTCTTAGATACTTGCTCAATGTGTTTTCAAAATTGTTTGCTTGCTTTTCAATGTGGGTTTAAAAAAAAGGTTTCTTTGAAAAATTTCAGATCGACTCATACGTCAGAGTGTTTGAAAAATGCTTTCGAAAGCTTTTTGAAAATGTGTTGGTGTGAAAAGTATTTTTGATTTGTTTTGTTTTGAATTAGAGCAAGTATCCACGAGTCATCTACCTACCCTAAGGAATTTGTCTGTGTAGATGTCCTTAAAAGTAGTGCCATCCCACCATTGAGAGGTAGGTAGCACCACCGTTGGAGGTGTTCGGGTCAATTCGAGTTTTAGGGACGTGGTGATCACCAGAGCAATAGGAAGACACCTTAGAAGCTACCCTCATGCCAGGTTCCCGGATCATGAGGACTTACTAAGACGTCCTCTACTCGACGATCACCTTTCGAAAGGCAACAGTGAGGCGTACCCTAGGGGTGGTGTGTGCGATTCGTGTGTCGTGTTTCAGTTATTTTGTCTTGTCATGTTCATGGTGATCTACGCCTGATTTTATTTAGAGCCATTCATTCTTGCATGCTTTTTAACAGTTATAAAGTTTACGGGAAAATAAATCTAAGGCTATTACAAAGGCGCGGGTCCACATCACCAAAATTAAACCGGACCCGATTTAGCGGAAAGTAAATGAAGCAATAAGATAAAAGTGCGAAAAATTTAAATTGTTACAAGGCTTTGGGACATGTACATAATTATTTAAACGATATAAGATAAATGCGCGAAATTAAATAAATTATGAACATGGGCGTTGGACCCTTTTGCAGAATATTTAAAGCTAATGAAGAATTAAAATTAAAATTAAATGTTTTTGGTATTTTATGTTTTTTAAGATTTAAGGAGAAAAAGAAAAATTAATTAAGATTAAAATGCAATGCTAAACCTAATTCTAGTGTTTTTAAGTTATTAAGAAAATATTAAATCGAAACCTAAATTAAACCCTAATTTATTTATGTACATTTAATTATAAAAATAGATAAAATAAGCAATGTTATTGTAAAAGAGGAAATTAACAATTAAACCTAATTCTTTTTTTTGGATTTTTAGTTATTAAAAGGATTAAAATTATAACCTAATTAAACTAAATATTTACATGTTAATTTATTTACAAAAATAATTAAATAAAATAATTTATTATATTTTATCTTTTTTTCTGATTTTTCTGTATTTTTTATGTATTGTAAAAAAAACATTTAATTAAATTAAAGCAATAAAATAAATAACATAATGATTAACAATAAAATAAAAATAAGTACAAAATTGAAAGAAGTTGCAAACCAGAGTGGGGTGTAGTCCCAATTTAGGAGGTACAGGCCTTAGAATTCTGGCCCAATTAACCTTGAATTCGTTGACTTTTGTGCAAGCCTATGACACGTCTGACTATGGTACATGGTGTTCCTTGAATCTTGGCCTTTTGATTGATGGAACTGGACGCGTGTATGTCTGGATGAGGATGGAACATGGTGAACCACAATAGGCGCGCTGCATAAGAATTTACATTGAAAAATAATATTGCAATTTGCCAGACCTGGGACTTGAACCCAGGTCATGAGAGTCACAAGCATGTATACCGGCCAGCTGAGCCACTAAGTTTCATTTAATATATTATATCAAATAAATAACAAAAAAGCAAAACCCACGCGTAATGGCTAAAAACGCGCGCAATTCAAACTAGCGAATCACTGGCTGACAACACATCGTCTCTTTCGTTTTCCTGAAACATGAAGAACGAAGGCAACGGTTTTTGAGCGTTGTTTTAGAGGCCCTTTGGAAAAATAGCGATTAGCGCTATGTGGGTCATAAATTAATCGCGAGGCTTGAGTTTGCTTCATCTTGACGTGACGAATTTGCCTGTACCAGTTTGGTGATCTAATTTTACGCCTTGCACAAAGCCCCAATTTTGGAACCTTGGAACCCTAGAATCTGTCAATGGTGGAATCTCATACACAGCGAAATAATGCAATTAAACATAGTGGTTAGCTTGTAAACTTCATCAGGAATGCAAAATACATATCAAAACTTATAGAAAATGCATGAATCGGTATGTGCGATTAAGAGTTTTTCTTGATGTAGTGTGAGTTCAAACTACCAATTCCTGAAGCTTTGGTCGTTGATCTTGATTGGAATGTGTTCTATGTCACCCAAGGAAGCTAATGGGATCAATATTACGCCTTGAATCCACCTGTAACCTTGAAATCAGTTTTGAGTTTTTTGGCAATTTTTCCAATGTTGCAATGAGGTTTCTTGCGCAGCTTTTTAGTGTAATGGCCATTAGGGTTGATTCCTGATCATATAGTGAAGCTTTTAGGTCAATAAAATTGAACAAAATCTCATGAATTCAATGATTTGCATATTTGATTTTGTAAAATCTTTTTGAATCTTTTTCACATGGTTCTTTGTGTCAATTAGCTCCAATCACACCAATTCTTTCCATAATTGAACAAGCACGAAATATTGAGAGTAGAATGTGCACAAAAAGATTTTTTTAGGTCAAGTTTATATTTTCTACATATTTAAATAATTTAAATGAATTAATATTAATATAAATTCAAATAAATAATTAAAAAATGAGAAAATACTTCCCCTTGGGCTTAATGGTCGTGCATAGGCTTGGCATGAAGAAACTTGGAAGAAAAATGGGCCCATTAGCATTTTTGGATCATTTGCATCAATGTTGACTTTCCAAAATTCCCAAAAATTTCCCAACTTCCACAAGGCATAACTTGCTCAATCTTTAAGATTTTCACATGTTATTGGACATTTTGGAAAGGTCTTTGAGTCCTCTAACCAATGCCTTTGGTCCCATGTCATTTTGATTTACCAATCTCAAGTTATGGCCTTTGACTTAAAGTCCCTTTTTGTTGACTTTTGAAAATGACCTATAATGTTGAAATTGATAACTTTTTGTGAGAGCATTTCTTGGACTTGGAATATGAAGATGAATTGTAGGAAATGTCTTTCTCTTCAAAATGAGCTTTGAATGGAATTTTTCTGATAATCCATGTGAAAGTTATGCTCTGGTCAATTTCAGTTGACTTTTTCAGCTGTCCAAATATAGTAACTTTTGCATCTTTGATGATTTCAGAGCCAAATTTTGAGAATCATGATCAAGCATTGATCAAATGATGTTTGTGGCTTCAAAATGATATGTTGACCAAAAATTTGAACTTTTGACTGCCAAATGACCATTTTGCCCCTACAGTTGACTGTAGTGCAATTAGGGTTTTGACTGTGCAATTTTGAGCTGAATGCCTTGAAACTTGATATGAGGATGCTTGACCATATTTGTAGGCATGTGAGACTTGATTGGGCCTTTGAAAACTTCCAATTCTTGATCAGAACACAAACCCTAGTTTTGCCTGTATAGGAGACAGTTGAGCTGCACAACCCTTGGGGAATTTTGTGACTTGACTTGGCAATTTCTTGGAGAATATGGGAGGGCAAATTTTGGGGTGCAACAGTTGCCCCTGTTCAATCTTCTTAGACCTGAGGATGCAGATTGGCTGACGTGCCTTTCGTAATCCGATGGTAAAAGATGATTGGACACTAGAGCGCCCAGAAATTTGCGCTCACATAGTAACAGTGATGGGGAAATGGGCTTACAGATGACATTTGGTGATTGCTGGATAGGCTGATGGGCTTATAGATGCCATCTGGACGTTGATCGCGTAGGAGATTCCTTAGCAAGAACCTGCATACCTGCAAAAGAGAAAACGAGTACCTGACACGTTGCAAGAGCTGATTTTAGATGCTTGGTATAGATATGTCCTGACTGGTTACAGGAGCTGAGTCTGGAGCTTCAAACGCTGATGAATGAACCAGGGATGGTTACTGCCTTAGCATGAATGATAAGAGAACCTTGGATGACTTTAATCTCAACAACGCTCGTTGAGAAAAATCTTGATGGGAATTATTATCTTCGCAGTATTGGGCCGAGAACCATAGGCAATTATAATCTGAAAGGAATGATCACCTCACACTCATCGTCGGAGAGGGAAACATCTGAAAAAGGGATTACTACCTCACACACCGTCGGATAGGGAAACATCTGAAAAGGACTTACCACCTCACACCGTCGGGGAGGGAACCATAGGAGACTACTGAGTCTTTATCAGAAAAATCTGTTGGGAGCCGATTTAGCTGGACTAGAGAAGGCTTTTGACAAGGATGTGATTGAAGGAATCTGAGACGATTGCTACTCCAAATATATGACGAAGGAATCTGGGAAGATTACTACCTCAGCAGGACGATGAAGGAATCTGGGACGATTACTACCTCAGAAGAATGATGAAGGAATCTGGGACGATTGCTACTCCAAACATACGATGAAGGAATCTGGGACGATTACTACCTCAGCGGGATGATGAAGGAATCTGGGACGATTGCTACTCCAAATATACGATGAAGGAATCTGGGACGATTACTACCTCAGCAGAATGATGAAGGAATCTGGGACGATTGCTACTCCAAATATATGATGAAGGAATCTGGGACGATTACTACCTCAGCAGGATGATGAAGGAATCTGGGACGATTACTACCTCAACGGGGTGATGAAGGAATCTGAGACGATTGCTACCTCAGCAGGATGATGAAGGAATCTGGGACGATTGCTACTCCAAATATATGATGAAGGAATCTGGGACGATTACTACCTCAGCAGGATGATGAAGGAATCTGGGACGATTACTACCTCAACGGGGTGATGAAGGAATCTGAGACGATTGCTACCTCAGCAGGATGATGAAGGAATCTGGGACGATTACTACCTCAACGGGAAAAGATTTTTATCTGTTGATCGTTCTTTCCTGAAAAAGTAACGAATTAGTTGTATGCAATGTCATAATGCGTGAATTGCATGATTTTCAGATGTTCTCGAAAATAAATGAGATTGGGGTGATATGATGCGTCTATGCATGCTATAATGATGTATGTGACGTTTTATGAATGTGTTTTTCGTCTAGGAAAGTAAATCCTTGACGGGTGCCGGGGAGTCGTATCCTGGGCTGATGTGGAAGAATAGATTTTGCTTCCGCTGGGGATGATAACTGCAAGAATACCGGTAGGAGAAGATAACTCCGTTGGGGACTAAACTTGGCGAATGAATAATTTTGCGGGGAGAAAAGATACTCTAGCGACCATGCTGGGAAGCAATACTCTGTGGGAAGAGGGATGCCTTGCTAAGTGTTGATAATAGTTTGCTGGGGATAGGAAGACTTTGTCGACGACGCTCTTTCCATGGCTTTTGGCTGAGGATAACCCAGTTATATCCTGGCGAGGAAATAACTCTTTTGAATAAAGCCGGGAGACGCGTTTGTGCTCTGCGGGGGTAAGCTTCCAGAATCTACTGGGGATAAGCTTCCTGCTTGAGGATAAATTCCAACTTTCCTGGGGAAGTTTTGTTATGCTGGGGAAGTGATTCCTTTGAATGCTTGATAGAACGCCGGGAAATCAATCTTTAGACCAAGACTGCCGGGGATGCTTGTTAAGAATATATGTATGCTGCTGGGGAATGTTGAGATCTGCTGGAGGATACTCAACTTCCTTAAGATTTGATAGTATAGCTTGGAGAGAATGTACTGACTGCTGACTTACTCTCTGGGGAATTAGGATATCTGGTTACGTTCTTCCGCTGAACCCATCTTGGTACCCTGGAGGGCAGAACAATTAGATTGCTCTTAGACGACTCTTTATTGCCCCTATTTCTGAGGTGGGAGGAAGACCTATGAGGTGCTGATAGTGGTTGATGTACAAACCTTCTTCTGGTAGGCCGGTGACGAGATGATAGGACATAGTCGTACACTTTAATCCCTAAATTTTGCCTGGACCGCCCTTTCGGGTTTTCAGTCCACCGGGATACCCATTTTTGCCCAAGCCGCCTTTTCAGGTTTTCGACTTGCCGGGTGTACAGATTTTTTTTATTTCATCCCTCATTTTGCCCGAACCCTTTTGGTTCGCCAGAAAGCCCTTATTTTTGCCTAGGTATGTCAACCTAGCGGGTCTTTGATTGTGCGTAGTATTTTTTCGACTATGTCCATGCTTTCAGAATGTAGGGAGTTGCCCCTGTTAGAAGTGTTTCGTCATGCCACCAGAAGGTGCTTGATCAAGCAAGATTCGTTATTGGAGTGCCCCGAATGACTCAGGCGGAGATTTGCCCCAGGTTGTTTGGCCTTTGAGAGATTCTCCGAATCTTGATTGGATTGCCCCAGATAATAGACCCTGATCATGTTTGCCCTTGATTGGGAGTGCTTTTGTTCACTAGGTATTCATCGTGCGAATTTCCCTGCTGTTTAAACAAAAAGTCATATGCAAACAAAGTTATGTTAAAAATGCAAAGCCTATGTCTGTCTTGAATATTTTGAAAATGCATTCTTTTTTCATAAAACAAATGAATGTTTGTAAAACGTGATGTCAACTCCGTATTTACCATAGGCCTTTAGGAGTCAGGATACCTTTCGTAACAGTATGCTTTCGAACTAACCCATGCTTCAGCTAGGACTTTTAAGGGTTATAACGTGGCCTGGTTCACGGTTTAAGAAACAAAGGATAAAGGCTCAAATTATTTGTACCCACCCGCTCTTCGTGATGTTCTCCAAACCTATGCTCAGTTGATCGTGCGTTAGACCTTGCTTGAGTCTTTGCTTTGATGTTCCAATGATGGTTCAGATGTTGATGATTTATTCTGAATAGGCAGTCATTTTTGCTTTTGTTGAGGGTTTGTGAGACCTCTTTTTTGATTTCGTTATCCCTATTTTTGCCTGAACTGTTTCCTTTTTGGAATTACAGTCAGCGGGATGCCCCAGTTTCATAAGTCTCTTTTCATAGGTTTAGACTTTTTGGGCTTTTCATTTATGAATTTTGATGATGACTGCCTGTCCTTTTGATTGTTCTGAACCATCACTGTCTTTGTTCGTTTTGTAAAGATGCACTTGGATCAACTGAGAGAACTACCCTGCCCCAGGTTATGATTAAGGGTTTTGATTTTCGAAAATAAAAACTCCTACTTCTTTGGCTCTGATGGGTTGACGAGGGATTATCATCCTTATAACTCCAGTGTTTAGGGGTTGAAACAATGCCTGTACCTCATCAGCGGGGTTTGTTCAAAAGCATACTGTAATGATCGCGGTATCGTTTTCGTCATCCTCCCTCAAGAGGCTTAGAACTTTAGATCAAGAGTTGACACCAGAAAAAATATGAAAATAATTTGCGTATAGTGAATACGAATATATTGCTTCAAAACAGACATGCGATGCATTAATGAAATAACAACGTTTGATATGATTAAAATGTTTGAACAATCAAAGAAAATTACAAATTGAAAATTCTAATGAACAAAAGACATTCTCGATGATTTGGTGTAGGATCAGCGTTCAAACTCGACCTCCTTGGCGTCAATCAAGTCTTGGATCTTGTTCTTCAGGGTCCAACAGTCGTCGGTGTCATGTCCAGGACTGTCAGAATGGTAGGCACATCTCACGCCCGGGTTGTACTTGGGTGAGGAAGTGTCAGGATTTTGAGGAGGATCCTTAAGTGTGATCATTTTCGTCTTCAGCAATTGCTGTAATGCCTGAGACAAAGACATGTTGATATCAGTATACTTCCTATCTTGATGCTTTATCCTACGCCTATTGCTCTTCCTTGGTTGAACGGGCGTGGGATCAGAAATCTGGATTGCCCCTGCATCATGACGACTCTTTTTACCATGTATAGCATTGGACTCTTTCTTTCCACTGTGGGGCTTTTTCTGAGTATCAGCAGGTGCGGTTTCTTGAATCTTCCCTGACTTGATACCAGCTTCGATTCTCTCCCCAGTCAAGACAAGATCTGTAAACCCAGCAGCAGAATTCCCAATTAGGTGGTTGTAGAATGGACCAGACAGGGTCCCCAAGAACATGTCCACAAGTTCACGGTCAGTCAGAGGTGGTTGTACCCTTCCAGCAAGATCCCTCCATTTCTGCGCATATTCTTTAAAACCTTCACTTGATCCTAACGACATACCCTGGAGTTGGGTACGCGTAGGGGCAAGGTCGGTATTATACTGATACTGCTTGTAGAAAGCAGTAGCCAACTCCTCCCAGTTACGAACCTTGGTCCCATCCAGCTAATAGAACCATTCGAGATGAGTCCCTGAAAGACTCTCCTGGAAGAAGTGGATCCATAAATTCTTGTCCACCGTATATGGCTG
This sequence comes from Vicia faba, assembly GCA_948472305.1. Taxonomy (NCBI): domain Eukaryota; kingdom Viridiplantae; phylum Streptophyta; class Magnoliopsida; order Fabales; family Fabaceae; genus Vicia; species Vicia faba. The sequence goes on along the minus strand of OX451736.1, from coordinate 507,104,332 downwards.
AATCTTCCGAACATAGGACCTTAGATGCAGCTTGGGGCAAGACGCCCCATCATACTTAGTAAAGGACGGTGCTTTGAACTTCCGAGGAATAATCACACCAGTTGACAAACCCAGATCTCCAAGATCCAGCCCAGGTACCTGTTGGGTCTCCATAGCATTCAGCCTATCCTCCAACTGTTTGTACTTGTCCTCAGCCGGAGGGTACTGTTCGTCGTCGAAATCTGTTTCATTGTCAGAGACCTCTGGACTGGGCGCCCTTTCCTCTTGATGACTGCTTTTTCCCATAGATGGGGTTGTCCTCTCAGTTTCAATTTGCGGTGTATTCCCAGATCTGCGCCTAGGGCTGAACAAGACAGTCCTCTTCTTCTTCTTGTCCTTCTTCGAGAGCAGAGCCTTCAGATCTTGTTGCCCCTGGGTCAAATTCATGATCAGCTCTTGGAACTGGGCATTCTGAGCCTGGAGGTCCTTGATAGACTGCTCAGCTGATGATTCAGGGTTCATGACGATCGGCTGAAATAAACAGCGAAGAAGGGTAAGCGACCTGCAAAGAACGGGTACCTGTAATGCACTGATATGATATGCATGCAATGTTTTCAAGGACCTCGCAGGGTACACAGAGAAACTTGTTAGAGTTGAAAACCGGTAACTTGATTGAAGGAACTTCCTGTTGTAGAGAGCCCTTCTTCAAGGGTCAAAGGCTCACCATATCCAGTGGGTCATAGCCCCTGACAACCTTGGCTAGAGGAAAATAAATCCCCTTTGCCCCTTGCTGGGTAATTGGTTTATCATGACCTGCATCACAAGCCCTTGAGATCCTTGAAATGGGTTAGGATGTATGCAATGGTATGATGTCATGCTATGCATGGGGTCGTGTAGGTAAACCATGTTATGAGTCCCAATTAAGGACTATAAACAAACCCTGCAAGAAATTCAGTATACTTTGTTATGAGTCCCTATTAAGGACTATAAACAAAACCTGCAAGAAATTTGGTAAACCCTGTCATGAGTCCTAGTTAAGGACTATAAACAAAACCTGCAAGAAATTTGGCAAACCTTGTTATGAGTCCTAGTTAAGGACTATAAACAAAACCTGCAAGAAGTTCACGTGTCAGCTAACAAGCATGCAAGTAGGCAAGTACAAAGGCACACAAGTCACACAAAAGAGCCCTTAGAGTTCAGGCCAGCATGGGGTCTGGGTATTACCCTCTTGAAGTTGGTGGGCTCAACCTGTCCTATCAGAAGTAACCGGGTTCTAAGGGTCCCAATATCACTGGATTGCTTTCATTGTTCATCGTTTCGATTTAGCCACTGAACTGGCGACCGAAATATTCCAGGAAAGCAACCCTCAATTGAGTGTAGTATCGAGTATCAGCCAACCTCGGACTGCACCAAAGTCAGTTATCTCACTACCCTAAAGAGGCCAAGATAGTTCAATTAAGGTTCCTAAGGTCAGTTGATGCTTCACGACACCACGCGGAGGCCCCGTACTCTCCTTGACTGAACTCAAGGGTTACCGGTACACACCAAAGTGCCACATCAACGTAGCAGACTGCTTCAACCATGTCGGTATACCCCGCACAGTTCCCTCACAGCCTTGTTGCTACTTTCTAAGAAGGTATCCCCCAGATCCGGGTTAGGATCTATAGAACTCCCAAGACAGTCCCACAATTTAAAGCACACAAGTCAAAGCAATTGAGAACACAGTGATCTTAGTCCTAAGGTACACCCCACTTTAAGTTTAATTCCCCAGCAGAGTCGCCAGTTCTGTGATCGGTGGATCTGGAACTGACTGTTTAACGCTGGTTCGCGAAATGTCGCGGAAGCAAGAGTCGCCACCGTCTTTTATTTTCTCCAAATGGAAAGGACAAAAGCACAGAAAAATTCCTTAAAGAGATTGCTCTCGGTTCGGGAGGTAGGTTATAGAAAGGGAAGGTGTTAGCACCCTTTCTATCCATGGTTATCCATGGGCTCTTAGATACTTGCTCAATGTGTTTTCAAAATTGTTTGCTTGCTTTTCAATGTGGGTTTAAAAAAAAGGTTTCTTTGAAAAATTTCAGATCGACTCATACGTCAGAGTGTTTGAAAAATGCTTTCGAAAGCTTTTTGAAAATGTGTTGGTGTGAAAAGTATTTTTGATTTGTTTTGTTTTGAATTAGAGCAAGTATCCACGAGTCGTCTACCTACCCTAAGGAATTTGTCTGTGTAGATGTCCTTAAAAGTAGTGCCATCCCACCATTGAGAGGTAGGTAGCACCACCGTTGGAGGTGTTCGGGTCAATTCGAGTTTTAGGGACGTGGTGATCACCAGAGCAATAGGAAGACACCTTAGAAGCTACCCTCATGCCAGGTTCCCGGATCATGAGGACTTACTAAGACGTCCTCTACTCGACGATCACCTTTCGAAAGGCAACAGTGAGGCGTACCCTAGGGGTGGTGTGTGCGATTCGTGTGTCGTGTTTCAGTTATTTTGTCTTGTCATGTTCATGGTGATCTACGCCTGATTTTATTTAGAGCCATTCATTCTTGCATGCTTTTTAACAGTTATAAAGTTTACGGGAAAATAAATCTAAGGCTATTACAAAGGCGCGGGTCCACATCACCAAAATTAAACCGGACCCGATTTAGCGGAAAGTAAATGAAGCAATAAGATAAAAGTGCGAAAAATTTAAATTGTTACAAGGCTTTGGGACATGTACATAATTATTTAAACGATATAAGATAAATGCGCGAAATTAAATAAATTATGAACATGGGCGTTGGACCCTTTTGCAGAATATTTAAAGCTAATGAAGAATTAAAATTAAAATTAAATGTTTTTGGTATTTTATGTTTTTTAAGATTTAAGGAGAAAAAGAAAAATTAATTAAGATTAAAATGCAATGCTAAACCTAATTCTAGTGTTTTTAAGTTATTAAGAAAATATTAAATCGAAACCTAAATTAAACCCTAATTTATTTATGTACATTTAATTATAAAAATAGATAAAATAAGCAATGTTATTGTAAAAGAGGAAATTAACAATTAAACCTAATTCTTTTTTTTGGATTTTTAGTTATTAAAAGGATTAAAATTATAACCTAATTAAACTAAATATTTACATGTTAATTTATTTACAAAAATAATTAAATAAAATAATTTATTATATTTTATCTTTTTTTCTGATTTTTCTGTATTTTTTATGTATTGTAAAAAAAACATTTAATTAAATTAAAGCAATAAAATAAATAACATAATGATTAACAATAAAATAAAAATAAGTACAAAATTGAAAGAAGTTGCAAACCAGAGTGGGGTGTAGTCCCAATTTAGGAGGTACAGGCCTTAGAATTCTGGCCCAATTAACCTTGAATTCGTTGACTTTTGTGCAAGCCTATGACACGTCTGACTATGGTACATGGTGTTCCTTGAATCTTGGCCTTTTGATTGATGGAACTGGACGCGTGTATGTCTGGATGAGGATGGAACATGGTGAACCACAATAGGCGCGCTGCATAAGAATTTACATTGAAAAATAATATTGCAATTTGCCAGACCTGGGACTTGAACCCAGGTCATGAGAGTCACAAGCATGTATACCGGCCAGCTGAGCCACTAAGTTTCATTTAATATATTATATCAAATAAATAACAAAAAAGCAAAACCCACGCGTAATGGCTAAAAACGCGCGCAATTCAAACTAGCGAATCACTGGCTGACAACACATCGTCTCTTTCGTTTTCCTGAAACATGAAGAACGAAGGCAACGGTTTTTGAGCGTTGTTTTAGAGGCCCTTTGGAAAAATAGCGATTAGCGCTATGTGGGTCATAAATTAATCGCGAGGCTTGAGTTTGCTTCGTCTTGACGTGACGAATTTGCCTGTACCAGTTTGGTGATCTAATTTTACGCCTTGCACAAAGCCCCAATTTTGGAACCTTGGAACCCTAGAATCTGTCAATGGTGGAATCTCATACACAGCGAAATAATGCAATTAAACATAGTGGTTAGCTTGTAAACTTCATCATGAATGCAAAATACATATCAAAACTTATAGAAAATGCATGAATCGGTATGTGCGATTAAGAGTTTTTCTTGATGCAGTGTGAGTTCAAACTACCAATTCCTGAAGCTTTGGTCGTTGATCTTGATTGGAATGTGTTCTATGTCACCCAAGGAAGCTAATGGGATCAATATTACGCCTTGAATCCACCTGTAACCTTGAAATCAGTTTTGAGTTTTTTGGCAATTTTTCCAATGTTGCAATGAGGTTTCTTGCGCAGCTTTTTAGTGTAATGGCCATTAGGGTTGATTCCTGATCATATAGTGAAGCTTTTAGGTCAATAAAATTGAACAAAATCTCATGAATTCAATGATTTGCATATTTGATTTTGTAAAATCTTTTTGAATCTTTTTCACATGGTTCTTTGTGTCAATTAGCTCCAATCACACCAATTCTTTCCATAATTGAACAAGCACGAAATATTGAGAGTAGAATGTGCACAAAAAGATTTTTTTAGGTCAAGTTTATATTTTCTACATATTTAAATAATTTAAATGAATTAATATTAATATAAATTCAAATAAATAATTAAAAAATGAGAAAATACTTCCCCTTGGGCTTAATGGTCGTGCATAGGCTTGGCATGAAGAAACTTGGAAGAAAAATGGGCCCATTAGCATTTTTGGATCATTTGCATCAATGTTGACTTTCCAAAATTCCCAAAAATTTCCCAACTTCCACAAGGCATAACTTGCTCAATCTTTAAGCTTTTCACATGTTATTGGACATTTTGGAAAGGTCTTTGAGTCCTCTAACCAATGCCTTTGGTCCCATGTCATTTTGATTTACCAATCTCAAGTTATGGCCTTTGACTTAAAGTCCCTTTTTGTTGACTTTTGAAAATGACCTATAATGTTGAAATTGATAACTTTTTGTGAGAGCATTTCTTGGACTTGGAATATGAAGATGAATTGTAGGAAATGTCTTTCTCTTCAAAATGAGCTTTGAATGGAATTTTTCTGATAATCCATGTGAAAGTTATGCTCTGGTCAATTTCAGTTGACTTTTTCAGCTGTCCAAATATAGTAACTTTTGCATCTTTGATGATTTCTGAGCCAAATTTTGAGAATCATGATCAAGCATTGATCAAATGATGTTTGTGGCTTCAAAATGATATGTTGACCAAAAATTTGAACTTTTGACTGCCAAATGACCATTTTGCCCCTACAGTTGACTGTAGTGCAATTAGGGTTTTGACTGTGCAATTTTGAGCTGAATGCCTTGAAACTTGATATGAGGATGCTTGACCATATTTGTAGGCATGTGAGACTTGATTGGGCCTTTGAAAACTTCCAATTCTTGATCAGAACACAAACCCTAGTTTTGCCTGTATAGGAGACAGTTGAGCTGCACAACCCTTGGGGAATTTTGTGACTTGACTTGGCAATTTCTTGGAGAATATGGGAGGGCAAATTTTGGGGTGCAACAGGGGGTCTTTGGACTTGGTACTGATCGCGTTAGCTTCAGTGAACGGCAAGGAAGAGGGCTACGTGCTCCTTTGGGTCTGAAAACGCCTGCAATACTGTTCTTGATCTCCCACTTTTCCAACAATTTTTCAGTTTTGCCTTGGCTGTTTTAGCAATCCTTAGGTCGTGTGCTTTTGTTGGTACTGCTTGCTTATGTATATGAGAGCAAAATTAGGTCAAAAGCTGGGCCTTAATCCATGTATATGGGAGAATTAGGTTTACACTTTCCTCCATTGACAAACTTTCCAAATTTGAATCAAATCTAAGATTTTGTGTACACATAAGCCCTAGCACGAATTGTTTGGTTAGCACATGATATATGAAAGCTGTATAAATCATAAAGATACTATTCCATTGATTTTTAGATTTTATTTGAATTATTATAGATTTAAAATGAATTAAATCAATAAAAATTAAATAAAATAGAAAAATAAATGTTTGATCTTGAAATTAAGCATGGGGCACGTGTATGGCATGAACAAGCTGAATCAAGTGGAAGAAAGTGGGCCCTTTTGTCAAAAATTGAAGTTTTAAGGATAGTTGACTTTTGCAAATTCATAAAAATTTCCCAACTTCTCCAATGCATATCTTGCTCAATTTTGATCACATGAACATTTTCTTGGACATTTTGGAAAGGTCTTGAAGTCCTCTAACCAATGCATTTGGTCCCATGTCATTTGGATTTACCAATCTCAAGTTATGGCCTTTGACTTAAAGTGCACATTTGTTGACTTTTGAAATTGACCTATAATGTAGAAATTGATAACTTTTTGTGAGAGCATTATTTGGACTTGGAATATGAAGATGAGTTGTAGTAAATGTCATCCCCTTCAAAATGAGCATTGGAAGGGATTTTTCTGATGAACCATGAAAAAGTTATGCCCTGGTCAAGATACAGTTGACTTTTCTACTATCCAAAAATAGTAACTTTTGCATCTTTGATGATTTTTGAGCCATGCTTGAGGAATCATGATCAAGACTTGATCAAATGATGATTGTGTGCTCAAAATAAGATGTTGACCAAAAATTCTGACTTTTGACTGCAAAATGACCATTTTACCCCTGCAGTTGATTGTGAACCAAATAGGGCTTTTGACTGTGCAAATTGCCACTGTGAGTCTTGAGACTTGACATGTAGATGCTTGAGGATATATATAGGCACATGAGACTTGATTGAGCCATTTAAAACCTCAAATTCTTTGAAAGAAACAAAACCCAAATTTTGACTGGCTTAGGAGGCATTTGGACTGTGCAACCCTTGAGAAATCTTGAACCATTTGAAGATGATTCTTGACAAATCTTGAAGAATATGGGAGGGAAAATTTTGGGGTACAACAGTTGCCCCTGTTCAATCTTCTTAAACCTGAGGATGTAGATTGGCTTGCGTGCCTTTGGTGATCCGAAGATGGAAGATGATTGAACACTAAAGTGCCAAAAATTTGCACTCGCATAGTGGAGTATCAGCAATGTGAGTCGGGAATGGGCTTACAGATGCCATTTGGAGAGATGATGGATAGTTGTGGAGATGGGCTTAAAGATGCCATCAAGGGGTGTCGATCGCGTAAGAGATTCCTTAGCGAGAACTTGCATACTTGAGAAAGAAAGATGGTTTCCTGGCTTGCTACAGGTGTTGATATTCAAACTCTTCATGCAGATACTTTCCTGGCTAGTTACAGGTATAGATCTACAATCAATCGCTCACAGATATGCCCTGGCTAGATACAGGTATTGAATCTGGAACTTTAAAAGGTTGATCGAGATAGCTTTCCTGGCTGGATACAGGCGTAGACCTCTAATCAGTCGCTCACAGATAAGCCCTGGCTAGATACAGGTATCGAATCTGGAACTTCAAAAGGTTGATCAAGATAGGTTTCCTGGCTGGATACAGGCGTAGACCTCTAATCAGTCGCTCACAGATATGCCCTGGCTAGATACAGGTATCGAATCTGGAACTTCAAAAGGTTGATCGAGATAGCTTTCCTGGCTGGATACAGGCGTAAACCTCTAATCAGTCGCTCACAGACATGCCCTGGCTAGATACAGGTATCAAATCTGGAACTTCAAAAGGTTGATCGAGATAACTTTCCTGGCTGGATACAGGCGTAGACCTCTAATCAGTCGCTCACCGATATGCCCTGGCTAGATACAGTTATCGAATCTGGAACTTCAAAAGGTTGATCAAGATAACTTTCCTGGCTGGATACAGGCGTAGACCTCTAATCAGTCGCTCACAGATATGCCCTGGCTAGATATAGGTATCGAATCTGGAACTTCAAAAGGTTGATCGAGATAGCTTTCCTGGCTGGATACAGGCGTAGACCTCTAATCAGTCGCTCACAGATATGCCCTGGCTAGATACAAGTATCGAATCTGGAACTTCAAAAGGTTGATCGAGATAGCTTTCCTGGCTGGATACAGGCGTAAACCTCTAATCAGTCGCTCACAGATATGCCCTGGCTAGATACAGGTATCGAATCTGGAACTTCAAAAGTTGATGGTAATATCTTTCGATTGACCTTTTCCTGAAAAGGCAAAACATTAGTTGTATGCAATGTCATGATGTATGAAATGCATGATGTCATGATGTTCTCAGGAATAAATGAGATTGTGTCGTATGCCCTTTATCATGTATGAAAATAGGAGATATGAGATGTGATATGTTTATGAATGTATTTTCGTTTGGGAAAATAAATCCTTGACAGATGCCGGGAAGTCAAATCCTGGGCTGATGTTGAAGAGTAGAGTTCTTCATTTCCGCTGGGGATGATGATTGCAAGAATAAACCGGTAGGAGAAGATGACTCCGTTGGGGAATAAACCTGATGGAGAGATTACTGTACGGGGAATTACTCTGTGGGAAGAGATACTTCGTTGAGATTTTGATGATAACTCCGCTGGGGATTCCTGTTGATAAGCTATGTTAGAGGATTTTGATGAACTCCGCTGGGGATAGGAAGAACTTCGCCGAGGACGATATTTCTGTTGTAATTTGCTGAGGATAACCCAGTTAGACTCTGGTGGGGAATAACCTTTGAACATGGTCGGAGAGAGATGCGTTTGTACTCTGCGGGGGACAAGCTTCCAGGATCTACTGGGGAGATTTATTCAACTCTCCTGGGGAAACTTTTTGGACTGCATTGGGGAATGGCTCCACTGGGGTGTCTGATATTCCGCCGGGGAACAATCTTATATCAAGACTGCCGGGGATGCTTGCTGAGGAATATTTGTACACTCTGCTGGAGAATATTGAGATCTTCTGGGGATACCCAACTTCCTTAGGGCTGACAGTAGCCTAACTCTGCTTGGGGAGAGCGTTGGTGACTTGCTAGGGATACTGTGTCTTTTCGGGGCTGATGGGAGACCAACTCTGCCTGGGGAGAGTATTGTCGAACCTTATCTTACTCTGCGGGGAGTGAAGGTATCTTGGTCATATTCTTCAGCTGAATCTACCTTTGTACCTGGTGAGCAAAGCAGCTGTACAGTTTGGACAATTCTTATTGCCCCAGTTTTTGCGGGAGAAGGTACCTGTGGAGGTCTTGATAACTGCCGATTGACAAATCCTCTTCTGGTAGGTAAGTGACGAGATGACAGGACATAGTCGTACGCTTTGATCCCTAATTTTTGCCTGGACCGCCCTTTCGGGTTTTCAGTCCACCGGGATACCCATTTTTGCCCAAGCTGCCTTTTCAGGTTTTCGACTTGCCGGGTGTACAGATTTTTTCATTTTCATCCCTTATTTTTGCCCGAACCCTTTTGGTTCGCCGGGAAGCCCTTATTTTTGCCTAGGCCAGTCGACCTAGCGGGTCTTTGATTATGCATAGTATTTTTTCGACTATGTCCACGTTTTCAGAGTGTAGGGAGTTGTCACTGTCGGTAGTGTAGTGTTGCCATATTACCAGAAGATGTTTGATCATGCCAGATTTGTCGCTGGAATTCATGCCCAATGCCCCAGTTGATTCAGATGGAGATCTGCCCCTGACTGTTTGGCATTTTTGAGAGATTCCTTGAATCTTGACTGGACTGCCCCAGATGACGGACCATGATCATGTCTGCCCCTTGGTTGGAAGTCTTTTTTCACCTGAGGTGATCCTTTTCGTTGAGAAGATTTTTGTTCACAAGATATTCATCGTGCGAATTTCTCTGCTGTTCGAACAAATAGTCATATGCAAACAATATTATTTCAAGAATGCAAAGCTTATGTATGTCTTGAAGTTTTTGAAAAATGCAGTTTTCAATAAAACAAGTGATATGTGATGTCAACTCGAGATTTTACAGCGAGCCCTACAGGAGTCAGGATACCTTTTGTAACAGTATGCTTTCGAACTAACCCATGCTCCAGCTAGGACTTTTAAGGGTTATAACGTGGCCTGGTTCACGGTTTAAGAAACAAAGGATAAAGGCTCAAAATTTATTTGTACCCACTCGCTCTTCGTGATGTTCTTCAAACCTAAACTCAGCTAATCGTGCATTAGATTTTGTTGAGTCTTTGCTCCGATATTCTGGTGATGGTTCGGATACTGATAGTTTATTTTGAATAGGCAGTCATTTCTTTTTTTGTTGAGGGTTTATAGGACCTCTTTATTTTTGATTTCATTATCCCTGTTTTTTGCCTGAACTGTTTCTTTTGTGATTACAGTCAGCGGGATGCCCCAGTTTTGTAAGTCTGTTTCATAGGTTTTGACTTATTGGGCTTTTATTTTGAGAAAGATAACGACTGCCTGTCTTGACAATTATAGGGAACCATCACTGTCTTTTGTTTTGGAAGGACTCCTTTGATGCCATTCATTGTGCACCTGGATTAACTGAGAAAACTACCCTGCCCCAGGTTATAATTAAGGGTTTTAATTCATGAAAAGAAAAACTCCAACTTCTTTGGCTCAAAGGGGTTGACGAGGGATTATCTTCCTTATAACTCCACTGTTTAGGATTTGAAACAATGCTTGTACCTCATCAACGGGGTCTGTTCAAAAGCATACTGTAAAGATCGTGGTATCGTTTTCGTCATCCTCCCTCAAAAGGCTTAGAATTTTTAATCGAGAGTTGACATCACAAAAAATGAAAGCAATTTGAATATAGTGAAAACAATTGGATTAATTCAAAACAGACATATACGATGCATTAATGAAAGTAATAAAGTTTGCTATGACAATAATTGTTTGAATAAGTAAAGAAAAGTACAACTTGAAAATTCAAATAAAACAAAAGCCTTCAATGATTTGGAAAAGGGGCAGTGATTATGTTTGGAGTCTCTGGTGCTTCAAACTGGATTTCTTCGGCATCAATCATGTCTTGAACCTTATTCTTCAGGGCCCAGCAGTTGTTTGTGTCATGTCTCGGGCTGTCAGAGTGGTATGCACACCTTTCATTGGGATGATAGTTAGGAGCGGGAGTGTTTGGATTCCGAAGAGGAGCCCTTAATGTAATCAGCCATGCCTTCAACATTTGCCGTAGCGCTTGATCCAGTGACATGTTGATCTTAGTGAACTGTCTTTTGGGTGCGACCTCCTTACGTTGATGCCCCTGTCCTTGTTGAGCAGGCATAGGATTAGAGATCTGGGTTTCCCCTATATGTTGATCATGACGACTCTTTTTACCATGCACAACATTGGACTCTCTTTTTCCATGGTAAGGCTTTTTATGAGTATCAGAAGGTGTAGCTTCTTGAATTTTCCCGCTTTTGATACCAGCTTCAATTCTCTCACCAATCAAGATAAGGTCTGTGAACCCGACTGAAGAATTCCCGATCAAATGGTTGAAGAACGGACCAGACAGGGTCCCCAAGAACATATCCACAAGTTCACGATCAGTTAAGGGTGGCTGCACCCGTCCAGCAAGGTCTCTCCACTTTTGAGCATACTCCTTAAATCCTTCACCCGTCCCTAGTGACATACCCTGGAGTTGGGTACGCGTAGGAGCGAGGTCGGAATTATACTGATACTGCTTGTAGAACGCAGTAGCCAAATCCTCCCAGTTACGAATACTGGCTCCATCCAGCTGATAGAACCATTCGAGTTGAGTCCCTGAAAGACTATCCTGGAAGAAATGGATCCACAAATTCTTGTCAGCTGTATACGGTTGAATCTTCCTCGCATACGATCGGAGGTGCAGCTTAGGACAGGAAGCTCCGTCGTACTTTGCAAAGGCAGGTGCCTTGAACTTATGCGGGATCACCACCCCAGAGGATAAGCCTAGGTCTCCAAAATCCAACCCGAGCACATGTTGAATCTCCATAGCACTTAAGCGGTCTTCTAGCTGTTTGTACCTATCCTCAGCAGGAGGATACTGTTCATCATTATAATCCGTCTCGTTGTCGGAGACCACGGGACTAGGAACCCTTCTTTCTTGTGGACTGTCCTTGCCTACAGATGAGGTAGTCAGCTCAACTTCATTCTGTAATCCATTCCCAGATCTGCGTCTAGTGTTGAACAAAACAATCCTCTTCTTCTTCTTCTTCCTCTCTTTCAGAATCAGAGTTTTCAAGTCCTGTTGACCCTGGGCTAGGCTCATAACTAACTCCTAGAACTGGGCATTCGGGGCCTGAAGGGCCTTGATAGCTTGTTCAGTGGATGGTTCAATAGACATGATGATTGCTGAAATAAACAGCGAAGAAGATAAGTGACCTGAAAAAGGGTACCTGTAATGCAATGATATTTATGATATATGTATGCAATGTTTTCAAGGATCTCGCGGGGTAGACAAGAAAATTGTTAGAATTTGAATTCGGTAGCTTGATTGAAGGAACTTCATGTTGTTGAGAGTCCTTCTTCAAGAGTCAAAGCTCACCATATCGAGTGGGTCATAGCCCCTGACTCAAGCAATCATGTTTGATCTCCACACAGCCTTGGCTAGAGGAAAATAAATCCCCTTTGCCCCTTGCTAGACATTGGATTCATCATGACCTGCATCACAAACCCTTGAGATCCTTGAAATGGGTTAATCCTTATGCAAGATGTATGCAATGGTATGATGGTATGATGTTATGCTATGCGTGGAGTGATGTAAATAAACCCTGTTATAAGCCCAGGTTAAGGACTGTAAACAAAACCTGCAAGGAACTCATGCTGTCAGATAACAAGAATGTGCAAATAGTTCAAGTTTGAAGGCACACAAGTCACACAAAAGAGCCCTTAGATTTCAGGCCGGCATGAAGTTTAGGTACTACCCTCTTTCAGTTTCAGTTGGTTAAGACCTGTCCTAGAAAATAGTAACCGGGTTCTAGAGGATCTCAATATCACTGACTACCCTCAATCGGTCATAACTCCAGCTTCGCAATCTTTTCTTGCGGCCAAAACCATCGCGAGAGTTTAGCCTCAATGAGTGTAGCATACTGCTACTGTTCTATGGCCAAGTTGGGTCGATTTAAGGTTCTAAGGTCGGTTGGTGCTTAATGACTCCTCAGAAGACCCATATTCTCCTCGTTCCAACACAAGGGATATCGGTACAGACCAAGGTGTCACACCAACGTAGCTACTGCTTCACCCGTGTCGGTCTACGCCAGACAGGTCCCTCACAGCTTATTGTTACCTAAAGGGTATTCCCCAGATCCGGGTTAGGATCTATGAAACTCCGATGCAAGCCCATAATATAAAAGCAAACAAAGCATACAATTGAAAACATAGAATGATTTAATCCTAAGGTACACCTCACTTTTATAAATCCCCAACAGAGTCGCCAGTTCTGTGATCGGTGGAAATAGAACTGACTATTTTGAAATGCTGGTTCGCGTTTGCGTTTAGCAAAATGTCGCGGTAAGCAAGAGTCGCCACCGTCTTTTATGTTCTCTAACAAGGAAAGGACAAAAGCACAACAAAATTCCTTTTCGATATGTTTCTCAGTTCGGGAGGTAGATTATAGAAAGGGAAGGTGTTAGCACCCTTTCTATCCGTGGTTATCCACGGGCTCTTAGGTACTTGCTCACTATGTTTTCAAAAATGTTTGCTTTTCTTGTGTTTGTGGGTTTTGAAAAAGTTTGTTTTGAAAACTTCTAGGTAACTCTTGTATCAGTCCTCAAGAGTGTATGAAGTGTTTGTTTGAAAACTTTTTGTTTGTGTGTAGGTGCGAAAAGTTGTTTTTTTGTTTTGAAAGAGCAAGTACCCAGGAGAAATCTACCTACTCTAAAGAAATTAAGTTGTGTAAATGTCCTTCAGACAGTATTATCCCACTATTGAGAAGTAGGTAGCACCGTCATTGGAGTTATTCGGGTCAATTCGATTATAGGGACATGTATGGTCACCAAAGCAATAGTAGGACGCCTTAGCGGTAAACCTAATGTCCTAGATCCTTTTTATCCGAGGCAACCGTTTCGAGGCAACTGAATCTTTAGACAGGAGGGCGACCTCTAAAACACCCTATACTCAATGACCACCTCGAGGCAACCAAGTGAGGCGTACCCTAGGAGTGGCATGTGCGAGCGTGTCAGGATTCAGTTTATATTATCTTTGCACATGTATCATTGTGAGCTACGAGTTGATTTTAATTTTTCAGGCAAGTCTTGTCATGCATAGTTAACAGTTAATAGTTGTGCGGAAAATAAATTGCGGAAAGTAAATCTACGCTATTACAAGGCGTCGGGTATTTATATCACCAAAAATATAACCCTTGAAAAATAAATTGCGAGAAAATAAAGAAAGCGATAAAAGTCCTAATTATCTATTACATTCTCGGAGCAGATACATAAATATGATCAAAATAATAATCAAGAATAAACATGCGCGAAATAAAATTGAATCGGGAAAAGTCTTAGGGTTTTGACCCTTTTTGAGAAAAGAATGGAATTGTGGTCCTTTTTTGCAATTAATTAATATTAAACCTAATTTACTAATTAATTAAATAATTACAATAAAAAAGTATTTTTGTGTTTTTTATGTTTTAATGAAAATAAAAATAAAATAAAATAAAGTCAAAAGTTAGTAAAACCTAATTCTAATTTATTTTATTTATTATGAAAAAGATTAAAGTTAACCTAATCAACTAAATTAATTTGTTAGAATTTATTTACAAAATAATAAAGTGAAATTAATAAATAATAATAATAATAAAATATTTACATTTTTAGTTGTCTGAATTTATTATGAAAAATATTAATTAAGTGATTTAATTAAATAATAATAATAATAGTTAATAAAAGAAAATAAAGGAAAGGGAAAATAAAAAGAAATAATAAACCAGGGGGTTTGGGCCAGCTTGGGAGGTGCATTTATCAATTTTGTGGCCCAACAAATCTCCAGTCTGCTTTGACTTTTTGGTTCGTCCATACGCCTGTTGACTGGAGACCATGATGGTCTTTCAGTTCCTGGCCATTGGATTTGAATCTGAGACCACTTGGCATGCATCTGGATGAGGCGTATGGTGAGACTTGCTTGGAGTGTTATACATAACTTCCTGAAACAAAATAGCACAAAAGTTTTGGGGGACCTGGGATTCGAACCCAGGTCCCAATGAACATATGCATTCCTTCCCAACCACTCAACCAACGCGTTTCATTCATTATAACAATAGGAAAATAATATTATATATAATAAAAAGCGATATCCTGAAAAAAAATGCGCGAGTTTTGATTTGAATGGGCCAGTGACAGGAAGACACATAATCGTCTTCTTCACTAACATCCTGGTTCAGTTACCTGCGGATTTTTATCCGCAGGAGGTTTCGTAGCTTGCCTCCAAAACTCGCCATAAGCCATGGAAACGAACCCTAAGAGCATCAACATGCTCGTCTTCTCCCCCTGAATACATTTATGCCCTTGATTGGCTTTGATTTTCCCTGAAACAAAAATACCTAAAAAGCAAGCACATGAACCCTAGAATCGGCTATCACAGTATATAGCCTAAAAACAAAATTAGCTATTGCAGTCGTGTTAGAAATCAAGCAATGAACATGAATATGCCAACGTTTTAAAGAAAAAGTGCAAGAATTGAAGGTTTCGATTTAGTGTTTAGGGGTCAGTTTGTGAGGACTTACAGCGCTGTTCAGGGGGTCTTTGGACGTGGTACTGATCGCGTTAGCTTCAGTGAACGGCAAGGAAGAGGGCTACGTGCTCCTTTGGGTCTGAAAACGCCTGCAATATTGTTCTTGATCTCCCACTTTTCCAACAATTTTTCAGTTTTGCCTTGGCTGTTTTAGCAATCCTTAGGTCATGTGCTTTTGTTGGTACTGCTTGCTTATGTATATGAGAGCAAAATTAGGTCAAAAGCTGGGCCTTAATCCATGTATATGGGAGAATTAGGTTTACACTTTCCTCCATTGACAAACTTTCCAAATTTGAATCAAATCTAAGATTTTGTGTACACATAATCCCTAGCACGAATTGTTTGGTTAGCACATGATATATGAAAGCTGTATAAATCATAAAGATACTATTCCATTGATTTTTAGATTTTATTTGAATTATTATAGATTTAAAATGAATTAAATCAATAAAAATTAAATAAATAGAAAAATAAATGTTTGATCCTGAAATTAAGCATGGGGCACGTGTATGGCATGAAAAGGCTGAATCAAGTGGAAGAAAGTGGGCCCTTTTGTCAAAAATTGAAGTTTTAAGGATAGTTGACTTTTGCAAATTCATAAAAATTTCCTAACTTCTCCAATGCATATCTTGCTCAATTTAGATTACATGAACATGTTCTTGGACATTTTGGAAAGGTCTTGAAGTCCTCTAACCAATGCCTTTAATCCCATGTCATTTGGATTTACCAATCTCAAGTTATGGCCTTTGACTTAAAGTGCACATTTGTTGACTTTTGAAATTGACCTATAATGTAGAAATTGATAACTTTTTGTGAGAGCATTCTTTGGACTTGGAATGTGAAGATGAGTTGTAGGAAATGTCATCCCCTTCAAAATGAGCATTGGATGGGATTTTTCTGATGAACCATGAAAAAGTTAAACCCCTGGTCAAGATACAGTTGACTTTTCTACTGTCCAAAAATAGTAACTTTTGCATCTTTGATGATTTTTGAGCCATGCTTGAGGAATCATGATCAAGACTTGATCAAATGATGATTGTGTGCTCAAAATAAGATGTTGACCAAAAATTCTGACTTTTGACTGCAAAATGACCATTTTACCCCTGCAGTTGATTGTGAACCAAATAGGGCTTTTGACTGTGCAAATTGCCACTGTGAGTCTTGAGACTTGACATGTAGATGCTTGAGGATATATATAGGCACATGAGACTTGATTGAGCCATTGAAAACCTCAAATTCTTTGAAAGAAACAAAACCCTAATTTTGACTGGCTTATGAGGCATTTGGACTCTGCAACCCTTGAGAAATCTTGAACCATTTGAAGATGATTCTTGACAAATCTTGAGGAATATGGGAGGGAAAATTTTGGGGTACAACAGTTGCCCCTGTTCAATCTTCTTAAACCTGAGGATGTAGATTGGCTTGCGTGCCTTTCGTGATCCGAAGGTGGAAGATGATTGAACACTAAAGTGCCCAGAAATTTGCACTCGCATAGTGGAGTATCAGCAATGTAAGTCGGGAATGGGCTTACAGATGCCATTTGGAGAGATGATGGATAGTTGTGGAGATGGGCTTAAAGATGCCATCCAGGGGTGTCGATCGCGTAAGAGATTCCTTAGCGAGAACTTGCATACTTGAGAAAGAAAGATGGTTTCCTTGCTTGCTACAGGTGTTGATCTTCAAACTCTTCATGCAGATACTTTCCTGGCTAGTTACAGGTATAGATCTACAATCAATCGCTCACAGATATGCCCTGGCTAGATACAAGTATCGAATCTGGAACTTCAAAAGGTTGATCGAGATAGCTTTCCTGGCTGGATACAGGCGTAGACCTCTAATCAGTCGCTCACAGATATGCCCTGGCTAGATACAGGTATCGAATCTGGAACTTCAAAAGGTTGATCAGGATAGGTTTCCTGGCTGGATACAGGCGTAGACCTCTAATCAGTCGCTCACAGATATGCCCTGGCTAGATACAGGTATCGAATCTGGAACTTCAAAAGGTTGATCGAGATAGCTTTCCTGATTGGATACAGGCGTAGACCTCTAATCAGTCGCTCACAGACATGCCCTGGCTAGATACAGGTATCGAATCTGGAACTTCAAAAGGTTGATCGAGATAACTTTCCTAGCTAGATACAGGCGTAGACCTCTAATCAGTCGCTCACAGATATGCCCTGGCTAGATACAGGTATCAAATCTGGAACTTCAAAAGGTTGATTGAGATAACTTTCCCGGCTGGATACAGGCGTAGACCTCTAATCAGTCGCTCACAGATATGCCTTGGATAGATACAGGTATCGAATCTGAAACTTCAAAAGGTTGATCGAGATAGCTTTCCTGGCCGGATACAAGCGTAGACCTCTAATCAGTCGCTCACAGATATGCCCTGGCTAGATACAGGTATCGAATCTGGAACTTCAAAAGGTTGATCGAGATAGCTTTCCTGGCTTGATACAGGCGTAGACCTCTAATCAGTCGCTCACAAATATGCCCTGGCTAGATACATGTATCGAATTTGGAACTTCAAAAGTTGATGGTAATATCTTTCGATTGACCTTTTCCTGAAAAGGCAAAACATTAGTTGTATGCAATGTCATGATGTATGAAATGCATGATGTCATGATGTTCTCAGGAATAAATGAGATTGTGTCGTATGCCCTTTATCATGTATGAAAATAGGAGATATGAGATGTGATATGTTTATGAATGTATTTTCGTCTGGGAAAATAAATCCTTGACAAATGCCGGGAAGTCAAATCCTGGGCTGATGTTGAAGAGTAGAGTTCTTCATTTCCGCTGGGGATGATGATTACAAGAATAAACCGGTAGGAGAAGATGACTCTGTTGAGGAATAAACTTGATGGAGAGATTACTCTGCGGGGAATTACTCTGTGAGAAGAGATACTTCGCTGAGATTTTGATGATAACTCTGTTGGGGATTCCTGTTGATAAGCTCTGTTAGAGGATTTTGATGAACTCCGCTGGGGATAGGAAGAACTTCGACGAGGACGATATTTCCGTTGTAATTTGCTGAGGATAACCCAGTTAGACTCTGGTGGGGAATAACCTTTGAACATGGTCGGGGAGAGATGCGTTTGTACTCTACGGGGGACAAGCTTCCAGGATCTACTGGGGAGATTGATTCAACTGTCATGGGGAAACTTTTTGGACTGCACTGGGGAATGGCTCCTCTGGGGTGTCTGGTATTCCGCCGGGGAACAATCTTATATCAAGACTGCCGGGGATGCTTGCTGAGGAATATCTGTACACTCTGCTGGAGAATATTGAGATCTTCTGGGGATACCCAACTTCCTTAGGGCTGACAGTAGCCTAACTCTGCTTGGGGAGAACGTTGGTGACTTGCTAGGGATACTGTGTCTTTTCGGGGCTGATGGGAGACCAACTCTGCCTGGGGAGAGTATTGTCGAACCTTGTCTTACTCTGCGGGGAGTGAAGGTATCTTGGTCATATTCTTCATTTGAATCTACCTTTGTACCTGGTGAGCAAAGCAGCTGTACAGTTTGGACAATTCTTATTTCCCCAGTTTCTGCGGGAGAAGGTACCTATGGAGGTCTTGATAACCGCCGATTGACAAATCCTCTTCTGGTAGGTAAGTGACGAGATGACAGGACATAGTCGTACGCTTTGATCCCTAATTTTTGCCTGGACCGCCCTTTCGGGTTTTCAGTCCACCGGGATACCCATTTTTGCCCAAGCCGCCTTTTCAGGTTTTCGACTTGATGGTTGTACAGATTTTTCATTTTCATCCCTTATTTTTGCCCGAACCCTTTTGGTTCACCGGAAAGCCCTTATTTTTGCCTAGGCCAGTCGACCTAGCGGGTCTTTGATTATGCATAGTATTTTTTTGACTATGTCCACGTTTTCAGAGTGTAGGGAGTTGTCACTGTCGGTAGTGTAGTGTTGCCATATTACCAGAAGATGTTTGATCATGCCAGATTTGTCGCTTGAATTCATGCCCAATGCCCCAGTTGATTCAGATGGAGATCTGCCCCTGGCTGTTTGGCATTTTTGAGAGATTCCTTGAATCTTGACTGGACTGCCCCAGATGACGGACCATGATCATGTCTGCCCCTTGGTTGGAAGTGTTTTTCACCTGAGGTGATCCTTTTCGTTGAGAATATTTTTGTTCACAAGATATTCATCGTGCGAATTTCTCTGCTGTTCGAACAAATAGTCATATGCAAACAATATTATTTCAAGAATGCAAAGCTTATGTATGTCTTGAAGTTTTTGAAAAATGCAGTTTTCAATAAAACAAGTGATTTTTGTAAAATGTGATGTCAACTCGAGATTTTACAGCGAGCCCTACAGGAGTCAGGATACCTTTTGTAACAGTATTCTTTCGAACTAACCCATGCTTCAGCTAGGACTTTTAAGGGTTATAACGTGGCCTGGTTCACGGTTTAAGAAACAAAGGATAAAGGCTCAAAATTTATTTGTACCCACCCACTCTTCGTGATGTTCTTCAAACCTAAACTCAGCTAATCGTGCATTAGATTTTGTTGAGTCTTTGCTCCAATATTCTGGTGATGGTTCGGATACTGATAGTTTATTTTGAATAGGCAGTCATTTCTTTTTTTGTTGAGGGTTTATAGGACCTCTTTATTTTTGATTTCGTTATCCCTGTTTTTTGCCTGAACTGTTTCTTTTGTGATTACAGTCAGCGGGATGCCCCAGTTTTGTAAGTCTCTTTCATAGGTTTTGACTTATTGGGCTTTTATTTTGAGAAAGATAACGACTGCCTGTCTTGATAATTATAGGGAACCATCACTGTCTTTTGTTTTGGAAGGACTCCTTTGATGCCATTCATTGTGCACCTGGATTAACTGAGAAAACTACCCTGCCCCAGGTTATAATTAAGGGTTTTAATTCATGAAAAGAAAAACTCCAACTTCTTTGGCTCAAAGGGGTTGACGAGGGATTATATTCCTTATAACTCCACTGTTTAGGATTTGAAACAATGCTTGTACCTCATCAGCGGGGTATGTTCAAAAGCATATTGTAAAGATCATGGTATCGTTTTCGTCATCCTCCCTCAAAAGGCTTAGAATTTTTAATCGAGAGTTGACATCACAAAAAATGAAAGCAATTTGAATATAGTGAAAACAATTGGATTAATTCAAAACAGACATATACGATGCATTAATGAAAGTAATAAAGTTTTCTATGACAATAATTGTTTGAATAAGCAAAGAAAAGTACAACTTGAAAATTCAAATAAAACAAAAGCCTTCAATGATTTGGCAAAGGGGCAGTGATTATGTTTGGAGTCTCTGGTGCTTCAAACTGGATTTCTTCGGTATCAATCATGTCTTGAACCTTATTCTTCAAGGCCCAACAGTTGTTTGTGTCATGTCCCGAGCTGTCAGAGTGGTATGCACACCTTTCATTGGGATGATAGTTATGAGCGGAAGTGTTTGGATTTCGAAGAGGAGCCCTTAATGTAATCAGCCCTGCCTTCAACATTTGTTGTAGCGCTTGATCCAGTGACATGTTGATCTTAGTGAACTGTCTTTTGGGTGCGACCTCCTTACGTTGATGCCCCTGTCCTTGTTGAGCAGGCATAGGATTAGAGATCTGGGTTGCCCCTACATGTTGATCATGACGACTATTTTTACCATGCACAGCATTGGACTCTCTTTTTCCATGGTAAGGCTTTTTATGAGTATCAGAAGGTGTAACTTCTTGAATTTTCCCGCTTTTGATGCCAGCTTCAATTCTCTCACCAGTCAAGATAAGGTATGTGAACCCGGCTGAAGAATTCCCGATCAAATGGTTGAAGAACGGACCAGACAGGGTCCCCAAGAACATATCCACAAGTTCACAATCAGTTAAGGGTGGCTGCACCCGTCCAACAAGGTCTCTCCACTTTTGAGCATACTCCTTAAATCCTTCACCCGTCCCTAGTGACATACCCTGGAGTTGGGTACGCGTAGGAGCGAGGTCGGAATTATACTGATACTGCTTGTAGAACGCAGTAGCCAAATCCTCCCAGTTACGAATACTGACTCCATCCAGCTGATAGAACCATTCGAGTTGAGTCCCTGAAAGACTATCTTGGAAGAAATGGATCCACAAATTCTTGTCAGCTGTATACGGTTGGATCTTCCTCGCATACGATCGGAGGTGCAGCTTAGGACAGGAAGCTCCGTCGTACTTTGCAAAGGAAGGTGCCTTGAACTTATGCGGGATCACCACCCCAGAGGATAAGCCTAGGTCTCCAAAATCCAACCCGGGCACATGTTGAATCTCCATAGCACTTAAGCGGTCTTCCAGCTGTTTGTACCTATCCTTAGCAGGAGGATACTGTTCATCATTATAATCTATCTCGTTGTCGGAGACCACGGGACTAGGAACCCTTCTCTCTTATGGACTGTCCTTGCCTATAGATGAGGTAGTCAGCTCAGCTTCATTCTGTAATCCATTCCCAGATCTGCGTCTAGTGTTGAACAAAACAATCCTCTTCTTCTTCTTCTTCCTTTTATTCAGAATAAGAGTTTTCAAGTCCTATTGACCCTGGGCTAGGCTCATAACTAACTCCTGGAACTGGGCATTATGGGCCTGGAGGGCCTTGATAGCTTGTTCAGTGGATGGTTCAGTAGACATGATGATTGCTGAAATAAACAGCGAAGAAGATAAGTGACCTGAAAAAGGGTACCTGTAATGCAATGATATGTATGATATATGTATGCAATGTTTTCAAGGATCTCGCGGGGTAGACAAGAAAATTGTTAGATATGTTTTGTGTGACAACCAGTCTGCAGTGATGCTGGCTCACAATCCCATTATGCACTCCAGGATGAAGCATATGGAAATTGACCTCTTCTTTGTGAGAGAAAGAGTTCTTGCCAAGCAGATTTGTGTAGCTCACATTACTGGTGTGGATCAAATTGCTGATGTGCTCACCAAACCTCTCTCTTCTGCTAAATTCCTGGATTTTAGACACAAACTCAGGGTTGCTTCATGCAACTCCCCATGAGTTTGTGTGTGTGTGTGTGTGTGGGGGGGGGGGGGTAATTAGAGTAAGGCAAATAATAGAAGTGTTAAGCCTTGTTTTAAGCTTGTTATGACTGACACTTGTCGTGTTCTGTATGCTTGCCTACCTGCTGTAGCAGGTCACACAGATTGCCTTATAAATGCAACTGTGTGCACTATCTGTAACTAACTTGGCAGTTCAAATAACAGAAATGAAAATATTCTCTATATTTTCTATCTCTGCTATGTCTTCTATCAATATATAATGTATCTATTACCTTTAACACATGGATTATCCTCTATCTCCTGGACACAAAAAGTCATGATCCATTTTTTATCACTTGATATATTTTATTCGAAAATATAAATTTTATATATTTTAATGCTAAGCATAAAAACTAGCCAACTTTTTCAAATCAAATACTATAAGTCTCTTTGACAAGATCAAGAAACTATCTTTTTGTTTTTATCACAAATTTATAACTTTTTCTATTAATTTATAATTATTGTTTCAATATTTATTTAAACTAGTCGATAACCCGTGCTGTCGCACGGGGCCGGTCGAGAATTCATAAAACGTGGAACTAATGTTGTCATGTAACAGTAAAATCGTTTTTATGAAATTCAATAAAAGTTCATCTAATTCGGCCAAATTTAGTGTATCAAACTTATTTGACAACATTAAAAAATGTAAACTGAAATCATGATTGTGTAACAAAATAAGAAACTGTGATGACTCTTCAAAATAAGAAACTATCATGAGTCTTCAGATACAACGCAACCAGCTTGGAAACGATGTTTTCAACTTTTTGACCTGCACAATAAATGATGCAAAAATTAGACAGCATTTACGGAAACAATTTATATTAAAGAAATTATTTGTTATTATGTACTTACCGATCAACAAAGAGATTGGAAAACTTCTTTGTATACAACATTTGTAGTGATAGATGTTGATACATTCATACTATCATGTATTAAGATCTTTAGACCATTTTTGCTTGTAACTCTTGAAATGACTACATACAACTGGCCATGACTGAATACAGGAGTAGGCAAATACAATCCAACTGTATCAAGTGATTGGCCTTGAGACTTATTAATTGTCATTGCGTACGACACAATAATTGGGAACTGTCTCCTAATCAACTTAAATGGCCACGGTGACTCGGAAGGTGACATAGACATTCGAGGGATGAAAAAGATGTTACCAACATTCTTACCAGACATGATCTTTGCCTCAATAACGTGATTTGCCAACCTTGTAACAATTAGTCTAGTTCCGTTACACAAACCATCGTTTTGGTCCAAATTCCTCATAAGCATTATTGGTGTACCAACCTTTAATCTGAGTTTGTGATTTGGGACACCTGAAGTCCTAAGCTTGCTAAGAAATTCTGGAGTAAGACATTCATAGGCTTCGGTGTAACTTGAATCAGTTCTATCAATCGAATCAAAACTCAAATACTCTTTGTCCTCACCTAAGAAATGGGAAAACGCGAATCAATCCATAATGTTTTTTCAAGAATTATTTAATAACGAAACATCTACACGAAAATAAACATCAAAAGAAAAAAGAGTTTACCCGGTATCATGTCTAACACGTAATGATTAATTTTATCAACAACTTCAATGGTTGAAGCAAGTATTGCTTTTCCTTGTAGAAATTCTACATTTTGAAAGTCGACAAGCAAATTTGGGTATGTGCTTTCAACTATAGCTCTTATTGGATCCTCAAAATTGGAAATTAACAAATCCGGAGGAATTTCTATATCAGCTAATCCATCGTTAGGTTCACATATTTTACCGTCGCCAACATTTAATATCCATTTAGAGAATTCTGCAAGTTCATCAGAAGTTGTAACGTCCCTCCCATTCTTTAGTCTCATGTTTTTGGTTAGTGTTAAGACTTGGCAATAGTCCCACACATAAGAAGAACAAATGGAAGCATGAACAATATCAGAACGGCCTGCTCTTGGAACAACTGGAAGTATCTGTCGAAAATCTCCTCCAAATATAACTACCTTGCCACCAAAAATTGTATTTGCAAAACCCTTATCGCTCATGACATCCTTAAGGGTCTTATCCAAGGCCTCAAAACAATTCTTATGAGCCATGGGTGCTTCGTCCTATATTATGACATCAGTAGCTTCGAATAACTGTGAATGCTCAGAGTCTTTGTCAACATTGCAAGTAGAGTTGTCAAGCGTTGGAATGGGAATTTTGAACTTCGAATGGGCTGTTCTACCACCTGGCAATAATAAGGAAGCTATGCCACTTGAAGCAACAACCAGAACAATTTTTTTATCTGAACGAAGTGCACTTGATAATGTCCTCCACATAAACGTTTTACCGGTTCCGCCGTATCCATGTAAAAAAACACCCCTCCGTTTTGTTTCTTGACGACGTCCATTATGGTTTCAAAGATTGCATGTTGCTCATCTTGACGTTCAAATGAAAAGAATCAATACAACAGTAGTTTAATGAAAACATCGATATTTGAATAATGAGGAAATACCTGTTAGAGATGAAAATAGATTCTGGAAGTTTTGTCGCTCTGAATCAGCATCGTAATCACGTTCATCAAAAATCAGTCTATTGCCGACATGTCGCGTTATATACAAATCTGGAAACGGCATATCTTTGAATTCACGCAAGCTTCTTCTATTTGATTGCATCATATTCTCAATCTCAATTAATGTGAGGTTTGTCAGTTCTGTCGTTGACAATTGCATGTCTTCCAACACAAATACAAACCAAAAGAAAATATAACTATTTTGTACAATAGAAATCAGTGTTGATGAAGATAGACATTCAAAAGGATCATTAACCTTAAAATGGCAGTATCATGGAAAAGTTCAGTATAATGCAAGAGCATCAGACATTCGGGTTCATTACAAATGTTATGTTTTTGATCAGTAGCTGTGACAAAAGGTGGTTGAAGGTAAAAGATAAATCGCAGAATTATTCTGTTCTGTGTTGATGGGGAGTAATATCAGATTGCATTAGATATTTTTATTACTGATGAAATGGCAGCATTGAAGGGACTTGCTTACTGGAATTATTGCATCCAAAGTAGTCTAAAAGGTATTATAAGAAGAAAAACTCATTATAATAGTTTCGTACGGTTTGTAATTGTATGAAATTTAACAGAAGTATTTAGGTATTTGTTAAGTGTACCTCTTATTCCAGTGACAATTCTCTGTTGATGAAGAATACCGTCAGATAGCAACTTCCAAGTCTGTTGCCAAATATGTCGCGGCCGATTAACAGTACCAGACAACAGCATCGTGACAAATAGCTTCCCCAAAAGTTTACCGGAACCCCAATCTTTGGCCTCATTTATGGCTGCAACATATTCTTTGTCGTCGTTAAGAAATCCCATCTCAAAGCATGCATCTCTAAAACTGTCGCGGACGACTCCACCAACCTTTTTTATATCGTCATAGCAAGTCGGTCCCTTGACAACCGTCAACATCATTCTAAGATAATAGAGCTCACCAGTGCTTGGAGGAACCCAAATTAACCGGCCAATCGTACGACCTCTTTTTCGAGGTCTCCATAAACGGTACCTTTTATCGTAAACGAACTTGGAAAGAAAGGCAGTGTATGTTAAAGTCTTTGCATCTTCGTATTTTTTGTTTGACTCCATCCAAGCTGTAAACATTGATTCCTTTACAGTTGGTTTTTCAAGAACATTGTCTATGAAATCATAGTCAGTGTAGTAAACCGGATTTTCGCCTTCCAGATGAAAATACAACCTTTCGACAGAAGGAGATCTACCATGGATAGGATATGAAAAAATACTCCAACACGCCTCACTGGGGGAAACGTACCTGCAATCAAGGTACTGTTTGATTTCATCAACATCTGTACCAAATGAGCTTCCGTCTGATTCGGTCCGAACAACCGCTGCAGTTATTCTATCGTAACCTTTGTTAATATACTTGAATAAGTACTTGACAGAAGTACCTTGGTTACACCATTCCATATTAATGTGCGCCTGATATTTCTTTAGAAGATATGCATTATAAGGAACTACATACCTATTATCAAGAACAATACTTTTTTTCAGAACAGTAATGCCAGTATCCCTTCTCCTATAGACGGGATAGCCATCTTGATCGACAATGGTTTGAGGCTGCCAATTTTTGGGAAAGAATTTAGAGCATTTACCATTTTTCATGCAAGGGGAAGATCTGTTAGCCAACCCACATGGACCATGAATCATATGTGTCTTTACCAAATGATTTAATTGTTTATCATCCGTTTCTGCCGGTATTTCTGCTGAAATAATGTTGTTGATGTCATCCGGAGTGGGAAACTTGTTCTGGGGATGCATGAAAAGTAAAATGTGTGCATGGGGCAAACCTCTCTTTTGGAACTCAATGGTGTATATATCTGGAAGAAATTAAAATACAGTAAAACATTAATTTAAAATCATTGGTATAGAATAGGAAAGAATTAAGTATTACATATTTAATTTCATGTGGCTCACATGCAACAACTCTGCCCAAGACATGCTTCTTTGTTATATCATACAGTAATTCGTCAAACTTCATTTTAAAAACCCTTGAGATTATATCAGGACGATATTGAGGTTGTAAATTCATGTTGTTAAGAAACCTCTGAATCTCTGGCCAACATGGATTGCAAGTAAAGGTAATGAATAGATCGGGAAATCCAATTTGACTACAAATTGCCATTCCATCAAAGTATAATTGTTCCATGTATTTGCGACTTCCAACGTATGTTGACGGCAACACCACTCTTTTGCCTTTATGGGCTCCTTCATTTGAAGATTGTTGGTGTACTCCTGACAAATTGGAGTATTTGGATACTCGTAATTTTTTTTATGCTTACGTATGTAATTGAGTCGCTGTGACTCCATCATAGTGAATCCATCAACCAAAAATTGCTGAAACAATCTCCTTGACCTGAGCAGTGTGTGAGCTTCACGTTGTCTGGTCTGAATGCGAAAGGCCAGCCATTCTCTAATAGTAAGTTTGTTCATCTTTCCTTTTTTTTTGGGAACTATCTCTCTGTGTAGAACACCAAGTCTAAATCCATCTTCCCCGTACGGAAACAGAAGTGGATATTGTAATGCAAGATAACTCGGATGAAACTCACTTATTCGTTTTAGTCTACCGCTTTGTCTTTCAAGGATAATATCCCTTTTTGAGCCTGTATCAACATCACCAACAATGAGGGCTGCAACCTCAGACACGGTGGGTTGGTTGAAAATTCATTCATCCTTTAATCTATCAGATATTAACTTCAACTTGAGGTCAGGTACAGGACAATCCTTTAGTCTAGCTGATGCCATTCTAAAACATTTAGCATGTGTGTTGAATTCGTCAAGCATGTTCTGTATTCGGCTAACAGTTTCTTCAATAATATTCTGGTTGTTGCTGCATTAAAAAATTAGACACATGTCATGCACGATAATAACAAAGGAAATATAAAGTAGGCATCTCAGTTGGCTTAAGAAACATAACCCTATTCCTTGCATCCTATGATGAATCTCATTGTCAGTGTCGTATATATAAAGCTGAGCGAATTTCGGTTTTTCGCCATGCACAGGCATCATGCTACCAATTCTATGGCAAGCCTGCCCTTGAATTCTCATGTTAGGTGGTCCATTTCCATTATTGAATCTATTGTCAATTTTCATTCCAGGAGACGTAAATGCAAACATTATGTTGTATATTCTGCAATTCTGCTGATAATTTCTACACAGTTCATCGTTTTCATTCGACAGAAGATGTTTAAGAAACGGTGGTGGTGTTCTCAGAAGTGGCAACACAACTTTACCCTTTCCACAACATAATTGGAACTTAGGCACTGCACTATGTTTTCTCTTGACAACCTTCTCCTGATACCACATTTGTGCTCCACACTGAGTGCATTCAATGGAAGGATCACCAATATCTGAATATCCTGTATTTATCAGATAGAACAAAACATCCTATATCTTATACACATCAGTATATTGAAAGACACCAAACTGGATGACAGTGAATTTAAGTTATGGTTTGCTATTAATAATAATTCCAGCAATACATACCAGCATTTGTGCAATCAATTGTTAAGACATTTGCAGATTGATATTCGTCGTTGTCCAGACTTGAACTTGTATCATAATCCCGATCTTCATTTATGAATTAACACGAACTATCAGTTAAAGATTCATCGGATGAATAGTCTGCAACTGATTGTTGAACTGGGTTCACTGAGTCAGCACTTCTGAACAGATTGGTATTAAGGGAAGTTGACGTCGTTTCTGTAACACTTGAAAAGGTTTTTAATAGATTCGCAGTCGTTGAATGAATTAGATTTGGATCAAGATGTTTGTTGGATGAAGATGCATAGGAATTCGGTAGTCCATATGAATTATTTTTGCATTTAATACTTGATGAGGAGGTAACGCCACTCAGAGGTGTGTTAGCATCAAACGGTAAAGGGGAACAAAAGGGCATTCTATCAGCGAGTTTGATCTGCAGATGACCACGATGGCTGTTGTTTTGGAGACTCTTACGCTTCATTATTGACCTCCTTCTTTGACGTGCTGAAGCAGAAATTTGTTTGGGAGAAATTGTATCAGTAGAAATGCATGAGAAGCTGGGGGAAGATGCAGGTGTTGGGGTTGTGCACTGGTTAAAACCAACACTCCTTCTCCTTTGTTGGGAATTAAGCATTACGCACTCTGTTCGTGCAGAAACATCTCCATGGCCATTGACAAAAACAGAACTGATATCAGACAGTGGCTGTCTTGTATGATGTCTGCTTACATAACTTGAATTATTTAGGTCATGGTTGGGCTCAGTTGAATTTTCATTAACTCTATTCTTCTGAAATCTTCTTTCATCAAGAACATGCTTCCTCTTTTGTCTTGCAAGTGATGCAGAGTATTTCCTATCTACAAAATGGTTGTTCATAGTTGAAAGAGAATATGGTTGATAACTTACAACTCTTCAAAAGTATAACATAATGAATGTAAGAGTAACAAACCTATATTGAATTGTTTGGTTTTGCAGTTCATAACATTTGTATTATAATTTTTAAGTGTACTCAGATACTCTATTTGTACATTGGATATGAGATAGGGTACAGTATATGCTACCAAAGCTTAACAATTATGGGTAGAGGTTAAAAAATTTAATGTCACATGAATACCATATGTTGGCCAAACTTTAAACAATTATTAGAACACCAAATATTATAATATGACATTAAATACTGTTATGTTGGAAACACAAAATTGCCATTGGAAACCAAAGGTTATTCCTATTGTATTCTATACCATATTCATTTTATTTTTTTTTGTAACATGTAACCATGGTTTGATGTAAATGTGTAAAATTAAAAGTACTTCCAAAAATATACATTTTCCAAGGGATATAAAATGGAATGATCAGAAACTGTTTGTATTCTACATGTCATGTATAGTGCCTTTTGAAACTAATGCTTGCTTGTTGGGCCAACAAAAGATATTGTCTAACGTCTGTTTTACTCCATCTCCCTGTCTCTTCGGTTTTCCATTAGAAACAACATTCCAAGAAGACGGTACACCTTAGAAACAGAATTTAGCTCCAGACAGCGCCGACCAACCAATACGATGAAGAAAGAGGATCTATGTTGGTGTTCCCGCGGGTAAGTTCTTCCGTTTTGACACACATGTTTCTAAACTTGCAATGAGATCATTTAGGGTTTATACAAAGATGTCTGTGTGCATGATGGGCATGGATGAATTTATATGCAGGGGATTCGTAGGTAGCAGTGTTTCAACCACGACTCCTAATCTTAAATGGAAAAATCTGGCTATCCAAAAGGTTTGGAAGCAATCTGAGGATAAGCGGGACAGAGCAGAAGAATGGAGAAAGTTGCATGCAGAGGCTAAGAGGAGGAAAGAGGAAGCTGAAAGTTCTTCAAGGTAAAACAGTAATCTGGATAGTGAAAAAAACAAAAAACCGAATGCATGATGTTTGTTGTTTTTTTGATTAAGCAGCAGGAGTTGCCAAAAAATTACACGTGCTGAACTTATGGACAAATACTATGAGTATGTCGAAAGATAGGAATCGTACGAACTGAGAACAGGAAAGGTGAGAAGCTGTCTATCATGGGAAAAGTACTTTGAAATATCCAGAGAGGAGGGATGGCTTGTTGACATATCAGACGATGAGCCTGAACAGAATTCCACTGATGAAGCAATGGAATCAGCGGGCGATGTGTTGGACAGGCAAGGGCTTTTAGGTTACATATATACATTTGAATATTTGACTTTGCAAATTAGTAGTTGAAATAATCGTGTTTGTTAATGCAGCAAGGAGAACAACACTACTGATGCTGCTGATGATGTACAACCTCCTGCCATGCAAGAGAAACTTGTTTGCAGATGGCAGAAAGTTGTTAAGAGCAGCAGCCAGATAAAAAATCAAGTTCTTGTAAGCTCTTGAACTGTTTGCTGTTACAGTTCGTAAGGATGCATAACATTGAATGAATAGACATAGCTAATAAAGTTTTAATGTTGCAGCACTTTCCAGCAGCAGTCATCAAGGAAATCTTCATGGAACCAAGATCATATATTGATCTTCATGACACAGACTCGGGTATTACGTACCAATGTGTTTTCAAATCCAGGGAGAACATGACGGAGAAGTTTCTGTCAAGGGGCTGGTTAAAATTTGCAAAGGAGAAAGAGCTGTCGAAAGGTGACGTTCTCTTATTCAGTGTAGAGCATCCTCCTGTGGAACGTATATTGGTCAAAGTTGAGAGAGGGCAGCATTGAAAGGAGTTGTTAATTGGATTACATGGGAAGCATCATGGCAAAAAGGAGGGATTATTTTTGTATGGGCGGAAATGCATAACTATTTGTTTTGAAAATCTATTTGATGCCCATTTGTCTTTGTTATTAGTTTTGTTATATGATATTGTTGGGCTACGGCTCA
Organism: Vicia faba; assembly: GCA_948472305.1. Lineage (NCBI taxonomy): Eukaryota > Viridiplantae > Streptophyta > Magnoliopsida > Fabales > Fabaceae > Vicia > Vicia faba. The sequence goes on along the minus strand of OX451736.1, from coordinate 507,072,916 downwards.
ATGTACAATCTGCTTATGATATGTTAAATGGAATGATATGAAATTAGTTCCATATATTGCGTTGATAAGATAATTGCATATCGTTTCCGGTATTATCCGGTAACAATTTATATTAATCAAGTGTCATGGATTTCTGCCATGCATAATCTGTTATTCAAGTTGGATTTTTATATATTAATGTACAGTATGCTGATATACTACCGTGTATTATGCATAAAGTATGCAAAACAAAATGACATATTTTCTAATGTCAGTAATGCATTATAGTGAGAAGATAATGTTTTCATACTTTAACATTGTTAATTATATAATGTCATTAATAATCACTGTCAAAATTATGTAGTATTAGTTATGATTTGGTGGTAGCAACAAAGAGAAACACGGGTACCGTATGGAAGGTGTGTTTTAGTAGGGATAACAGAAAAATAGTGAAACATAACCCACATATGCTATTAACATTAACTGATGTTGTTATATTCAAAATCTGTGTATGCATATACAGGTTCAAAAACTATTGGTTACATGTTGTTAAGAAGACGCCACAGTCAAATATTTTGGAAAACCTCCTTGTAAATGATGTTTGTTGTAGATACCTTAGTGGTGTTGTCGTCGTCGTGAACCAAATTTTTTATTTATTTCTTGTTGGTAACCTTTGATAGTGCCACATAGATTTGTCCATGAGTAAAAATGTTGCAAGGAATGTAAATACCAACCCAATCTAAGAACTGACACAATTACTGGGAACTGTCTCCGACTTAAATTGAAAGGCCAAGGAGATTGGGAAGGGGACATATTCATTCTTGGAACATATTCATTCTTTGTCCATAATAAGTTTATTATATTAAACAAAATAAGGAATTACCAACATCATATTGCTTTTTGTAGTGTAAATTATGCATAGTTTTTTGCAGCTTAAATGACTAAAATCATATCATTCTTTCATATACAACGTCAAAAGGATCAAACAAAAAGCAAGAATGACAAATCAAATCCTCATAAACCAGAATAAACAAAATGTAAACCAGAAATATTTCATTACATCAATCAAAATTAGGTGTGCAATGTTGTCCAAAACAGCATAAAGTAATAATAAATCGTCGACGATAATTGACTGCATCATTTCTCCAGCTTGATGTCCCTTATTATCTTGGTGGATGATAGTTGGGCACTGTCGAGTTCTTCAACTGTCTCAGGAATAGATCTTTTTGACGGTGTAAGTGCAGAGTTGGCAACTGAAGGGTCATAATCTGCAGTGATTGATATATGATCCTGCCATTAAAGAGTCATTACAAAATCAGTAGCATAAAAAAGGAAGTAAGACATTGTTTAATAGGCTAATTTGTTAATGTTGAAAGCTAAAAAAAGACGCACTGAAACTGTTTGTGGATCAGCATGAGACTGTTTTTCCGAGGTGCTGATGGTCGGAGTACACTGCAAGTTAAAAAACGCAAGAAATAAACGTTAGACAATTGTTCAAAATGTGATGGCAAGAGTAATAGGTCATTCCTATTTAAAACATACCGATGCTGTATGCATTAAGGCTGGACAGAAATAAAGAAACCGGTCCAATCCGACCTACCCAAGCGGCCCGGTGGTAAGCGGTTCGGGTTAAATCGGTTATCGGATAATCGGTTTTGCAAGAAATGGATACATATGGATTGTACCGGTCGGTTTCGGATAAGTTGTTTCGGTCCATCGAAATCCAAAACCGACCGCCTATTACTGATTTTCTATTTCATTTCAGTTTCACAGTCTCTCACTCTCTCTAATCTCTGCTGCTAGGGTTTCACCACGCCGTCTTCTACCACCGTCGTCATTTACGATTCTCAAGCACCACCATGCCACCATGCCGGCCACCACGAACCACCAACGATCAAGTAAGTTATTTTTCGTTCTCTTTCTCCTTCTCTCTCTTTATCTCTTTCTCCTTCTCCCTCTTTCTCTCTTTCTCTATCTACCTCTCTCTGTGTGTCTCTAACTTAGCAGAACACAAACCGACCGATCCAGGTTTTAACCCCTGTTTCAATGGCTTCTCCTTCTCCCTGTATCAGGTTTTAACCCTATAGAAAGTAGAACACAAACCGATCGATCCACCCCTGTTTTAACCCTAGTGCAGCAGCTTCAATGGCTTTTTGCTTATTCTCAAACTCATGTAAGTTAATTAATTATACCTTAGAAAGGGTACTTGGAACAAAGACTGTGTTCTTAATAAACTGTGATGTAACTGTTGAAAATTTGCTTTTATTATGTTTTTTTCTTAATAAAAGGAAGTCACATGTTTGTTTTAACACTGCGACCAGTGTCGCAACACTTGGATCGACCGTGACGTGACTGTGACCGATTTTAGAACCCTGAGTATCGCTTAAATGTTACAATATTTTGTTGTGTTTTTAACATTAGGTGGAAAAGGAAAGAAAGAGAGCACAAGATGATGATATTGCAGCCACATCTTATGTGAAGGGACAATACTCTATTCCGAATTGTATTGATGTCTTGATAATTGTAAACCAGAAAAAACAGGGCCGGGGTGATTGGAGCGATGATATATTTAGCTATGCTTTAGAATTGATTAAAGATAGCAAAAATAGAGTCATTGTTATCTATTTAAAAAATCGGTTAAATGATTTGGCCAATTGGATAAACCACAAGTATGACAGTAGAAACCGCTAGAATTTGTTTTCAGATTTTACTATGTGAAACATCCTATTGTAATAAATCTGTTGTTGTAATTTGTGATTTTGTTTGTTTATCCTTGCAATTTGTTCTATCAATGGCTTTTAGTCAAACTATAATGAACATTCAATCTTATCTGATGGAACAACAACATTAATTACATATGTCTATTCACATGAAATGCAGTTTGAAGCAAAGTATTATATTTCTTTACTCTAATCATGAAACTGGTTGCTAGAAATTTTAATATTTGTTAGAAGTATGTCGGCTAGAGTCTCTATTAGAAACAAAGGTGAAAGACAAAGAGTTGTATCAGTTACATTAGAAATGCTAATTGAATCTGTTAGTTAGGAATTAAGTAACTCACATGGAAGCATTCCAAGTTCTAAAGGTAGTCGTGGGAGCAGTCATGGTAAAGGCCAATATACCATAAGTTAAGGCTGGAGCAGTCATGGTAATTGAGGAATGAAGTGTTCTATCATTTTATTACAATTTTCATGTATATATCTTCTGATTTTAGGACCTTAGAATGTTTATAGTTTCAGATTAGAAAAATTAAAAAGTAGGATTGTTAACAAGTTCTGCACTACAAATCAAAGTAAGTATTACTTTGTGCTTATTAAACAAGTCGAGTTGAGAAGAAGATAGAAATTTGACAAGTAACTATTAGATTGTTTATGACATGTATATTTTCATAATTTATACTTTATGCTTGTGTTTTACTCTACCTTAATATTTCACAGTATAAACCAAAAGAATTCCTTCAATGCTACTTGATGCTATATATTGTTGTAGGTTAAAATACTATTAGACTGTAATGCTCTTATTTCTCTTGGTGGCATAAGAATGTAATACTAACAACATACTTGCTATTCATTGAATGAAACGTGAAATTGATAATACTTTTCTTATCATGTTTAAATTTTGGATTTCACTAGTTTTTGTATCTATCTAGTTTTAATTTATATTAGATTAAACTTGCACACTATTTATATTATATTAGTTTTTGTATCTATCTAGTTTATTTATATGTGGAATTCATGTCACCTAATGACAGTCAATCATGCATTGGCTGCATTTTCAACTGGTTTTGTGAAGTTTGTCAACAATGCATGTGTTTGTCGGTTTTATATTTTATTTTTGAGGCATGTGTCTGTTAGTATAGGGTGGTAATTACATGACTATAAATACAAAGTCTTTCCCATACACATTTAATATCAGTGAAATATTTGGCTATGTTTGGATATGATCATTTTTATTTTTACATTATAATGTATTAAAGGTATAGAAAAGATTTTACATGTTAAATGTCGATTGGATTACATCATTTTTTATTTAACTTTTTTCACATATTAGGCATGTTGCTTGAGTATGGTAGCCATTTTCTCCCTTTGAGAAAATACAGTAGTTGCATTGATCTATGTAGTATCCTGATGCATGGTCTTGTCTTGCAGGTATTGTCAACCTTTAGTGTATGTTAAGTATCCTGATGCATGGTCTTGTCTTGCAGTTGCAGGTATTGTCTTGTCTTACATGATCTTTTTTAGTCTAACATTTAAATTGTTCATGTAAGTAACTGTTTTACATTATTTATATAGGACTAAGTGTTTTTGTTGACCAAAATATTTTCAGTGATGGAACATCCTGTTCCCTATGTTGAACCTACACAAGCAGTAGAAACCGCACTTCCTCCTCTCCCCCCTTCTAGGAAAAAAAGACTAGTTAATGCTAGTGGATCTAGGAAAACTTCCACCGTTTGGTTAGACTTTAACATTTTACCGGATGAACCTGAACCAATAGCTGCGTGTAAACATTGTCACAAAAGATATCGATGCGACCCTAAAACACATGGAACATCTAACATGTTAGCTCACTCAAAAGTGTGTCACAAAAACCCTAACCTTTTACAGAAAGATCCCACTCAAAGAAACCTTGTAAGTGGTGAAGGTGGTTTTTTAGGTTCAACAAGCCAAAGGTTCAATGCTCAAGCATGTAGGAAGGCTATTACTTCCTTTGTACTTCTTGATGAGCATTCATTTAGAGTGGTAGAGGGTGAGGGTTTTAAGAGACTATGCAAACAACTACAACCACAAATGACCATCCCTTCAAGGAGGACTGTTGCTAGGGATTGTTTTCAACTTTACCTAGCCGAAAAGTTGAAACTTAAAGCCTTCTTTAAATCTGATTGTCCTAGGGTTGCACTAACCACTGATTGTTGGACTTCAATTCAAAATCTTAGTTACATGGCCATAACTGCACACTTCATTGACAATGAATGGAACTATCATAAAAAGATTATCAGTTTTAGTTTAGTTCCAAATCACAAGGGTGACACCATTGGTAAGAAAGTGGAGGATGTTTTGAATGAATGGGGGCTTAGAAAAGTGTCAACAATTACCCTTGATAATGCAACATGTAATGATGTGGCCGTTTCTTATTTGGGAAAAAGACTTAAAAGCAAGAATGCTTTAGTTGGTGATGGGAGTTTTTTTCATATGAGGTGTGCTGCCCATATCTTAAACTTAGTAGTGAGAGATGGGCAAAAAGATCATGAATTGGCTATTGAAAGTGTTCGCGAAGCTGTTAGGTTTGTGAGGTCCTCACCACAACGAGCTTTAAAGTTTAAGGAGTGTATTGAAATTGTAGGGATAACATGTAAAAGAAAACTTGGCCTTGATGTTTCCACACGATGGAATTCCACATATTTGATGTTGGATGCTGCTGAGAAGTTTCAGGCAGCGTTTGAGAAGTTAGAGGATGAGGATCCTGGGTACATGGAATTTTTTAACCTCTTGGGTCCTCCTTGTTCTATTGATTGGGAAAAATCTAGGGCTTTTGTGATTTTTTTGAAAACATTCTATGATGCAACCAAATTGTTTTCATCTTCGCAAGAAGTGTCGATACATTCTGCCTTTCATAACTTGTCTGAAATTTTGTGTAAGCTTCAAGAAGCTTCCTTGAACATGAATACCTATGTGGCTCCAATGGTTTCAAATATGAAGACCAAATTTGATAAATATTGGGGGGATGTTGAAAAAGTGAATCATTTCCTATTTTTTGGAGTGATATTTGACCCTAGGTTTAAGTTCAGTTATGTTGAGTGGTCTTTCAATGACATGCATGGGGATGGTAGTCCAATTGCTAAGAAAAGTATTGAGTGTGTCAAGAAAAGTCTATTTACACTATACAATTGGTATAAATCTGAGCACAGTAAGAATGTTGAGGCTGCCCTCTTAGATGCACCATCCGAGAGCACTTCTCTTGGAGAAACAAGTACCCAAGCTAGAAAACCTACACTTTTTACAAGGGCTGATGCATTTAAACAACACTTAAAGGATAAAGTCATTGTTGATAATAAAAATGAACTAGAGAAGTACTTAGGTGATCCATGTTGGGTTGATGCTGAAAATTTTAACATTCTTAAATGGTGGAAGGAGAATTCAACTTGTTATCCTATATTAGCTACTTTGGTTAGGGATGTTTTGGCAACACCTGTTTCAAGTGTAGCATCTGAAAGTGCTTTTAGCACGGGTGGAAGGATTTTAGACATGTATAGGAGCTCTTTGAGTCCATCAATGGTTGAGGCACTTATTTGTTCTCAAAATTGGTTGATGCCTTCGGACGAGAACGATCCAAAAGTCCTTGATTTACTTGAAGAATATGACATAACTGATTCAATAGTTTCAGGTACATAGTTAATCATTTTGTCCTTTTAAAAAATTATTTTATAAATTTAAGCATCATCTCATTACAATTTTCTTATATGGTTGTAGAATTTCAAGTTGCTTGTGTTGTTGGAGCTGCTCCTGGGCAGGCTGGCCCGATTTAATTAGCTTTTAGGTATGAAAAAATTAAAAGTTATATACTAACTGTTTTCTAAGCCATAAACTGAATATTTTTTATATTTTTATGTGCAGCCACTTTTTTGGAGTCGTGAATGACTCGACTTTTTGAAGTCTGAACGACACAACTGACCTATATCAGTCTCGCACATCAATTCCCGCACAGCACTGGATCCATTTGAAAATGATACAAGTTAATTTTTGGTAACTCTTTATTCATTTTGTTTTAATTCCTCCTTATTTTAATTTTGGTAACTCTTTCATGTCATACCATATCTGCATGCTTTATTTCTTCTGCATTCAATGCAATTCTATTGTTCTTTCTTCTCTTAGTAACTATTTGAACTTCTAAAACAAACCTCGAGCTAAAAGTAAAGGAGAAATACTATAATAGTAATATCACCTCGAGCTCATTAATCTTAGCATCAATCTTTAGCTGGCTTTCCAATCTCCTCTGCTTAATCCTGGCTGCTGTTATCATACAGATTCTGCGAGCTCGAATTTGATCTTGTATTCTGCTCCATGAGTGTATATAGTTAAGTGTAGTTGATGTTTGCTCTCTGGCCATGTGATCTTGAATTAAAGCTTCAAAATTCTCTGCTCCCCTCAGATGTTGAAATGTTCTTCTTGCCTGTGTAGCAGCAGCATAGGTATAGGAGCAGAGTATAAGTTCACTAATATCATTAAGCCATTGTGAAAATTGCTATATTTTGGAGAAAATCCTCAAATTAACATCTCTAAATACTTTTGGGATATTTAGAACTAAGTTAATCCTTGAAAACATAATTTGTTATATCAAGAGCTAAACAAAGTTGAAGATGTGGGAAATAACTGCTTTCCAACTGTTATAAATGAGGGTGATAGGTACAATGCAGATAATATCATCATATACATATCTCCCTAGGACTTAACTCCCCTTCCAGAATCATTGCTCCGATTGGGAGAAAGATTGTCTCCAATGGGAATGTACACGGGAGAGAGAGCAGAGCTAAATCCCACTATCAAATTTTTTATAACAATTGTTTATAATTTTTTTTTGTGGTATAAATTACACCAAATACACTTTACAATGGAGACAATCTCCACCCCTCTGACTGAGCTTTATTGCTTTGAGTTTAATTCTCATTTATTACTCTCTTTTTGCATTTACTTGATGCCAAATCAGTGCAACAAGAAGTCAAGAATATTAAGACCTCTTGTCCTTGTGAATTTTCTTCTATTGGTATATACATAATACATGAACTTGTTTCAACAAAGTAATATATGTCTATTATTTCTCTTCATCAGGTAGGACTAGTTCACAACATAGAAACCAATGTTTTGAAGAGCATGATGATGGATGTGTTGATGAAATGAATGAGCATTCATGTTCAAAGCTCATGAGAGAAGAATCTGATTCCTTCCTTGGCAACAGTAATATCTTCTCTAAAAGGTAACTTTACTTTACCCTTGAAATATTATTTCAAACTTTTCACACACAAAATATAATAAAGTTAATGTATAAAAGTGGGAGAGAATTCATTTCACTTTGATTCCTCCTTGTTTTAATTTTGTTTGTGAAATGTATGGTTCCAATCATTATAGAATAGAAATTTCAATTTATTTTGCTGTCTATTTTTCTTTCTCTTTCTTGTTCTTCTAGAGGAACACTTCATGCTTATGGTGTTTAACTGGTAAGATTAGATTCTGATACATGTATCTGCTATCCTATTTAACTATTCATTACTGCAAATTGTCATAATTTATATGTAAAAGTTACATAAATTTGTTGCAGTTACTTGCTATAGTCGTCTATCTAATGTTCAATTGTGATAATCCTGGTTATGCTTTATTACATTTCTTCTTACCGTAAGTCATTCCTTACAGGTGGGTCGCAAACTCTCTGGATTTTAACAAGGATTATGACGCAATTGTTTTTGAGACAACCATAAGGTTACTTTATAAGGTTTACATTGCAGTTAAAGTCTTTTCCATTCCAAAAATTATAATAAGCTTATGTATTGACAACTGATTTTTTTTCTTTCTATTTGTTGGTCTATTTTCACCAAAATCCAGAGTAGTGGGTGGCCTTCTTAGTACATATGATCTATCAGGGGACAAAATTTTCCTTGACAAAGCTAGAGACATTGCAGATAGATTACTGCCTGCATGGAACACACCTTCAGGAATTCCTTATAATATCATCAACCTGTCACATGGACGCGCACACAATCCTGGATGGATCGGGGTAAGTTTCTACACATGCATTTCAATCTTACTCAACACGAAAAAGATTTAGGATATTGCTTTTATGGTCTATAGGGTTCGAGTATTTTGGCAGATTCAGGCACCGAACAGCTAGAGTTCATTGCTCCATCCTTGGAACAACAGCTCCCATTCTGGTATGCAAAAAATTTACTTGAAAGGTCATGCATAATTTTGTTTAGAAGCAAAAGCTTTGAAATATATTATTTCTAAAATAACACTTCTCTTCTCTTGCAGCTTACAGTGGAACACTTCTCTTCTCTTGCAGCTTATAGTGGAACACTTCTCTTCTCTTGCAGCTTACAGTGGGTGTTTAAGTGCTGGAAATATGATGGTGAACAAAAATTATAATTAGTGTTGGTTGTGTCATCATGTTGGCTTTTAATGTTAATTTATATATGAAGGATGAATGTAATTTAAGTATTCATAGTGTATTTTAAGCTTTCTTTTAATGTTGGCATCTACAAAAACTACCTTATAGACTTTATGTCCAAAATTGAATGTATTATTTTGATATAATATTTGATCATAGTTTATTTGGAATTTACAATTTGATCATAGTTTATTTGGAAGACAGTGTAAATTAGAATGTAAAATAGTGTTAAATTGGGTCATTTATTATTTTTATTATTGCTTTATATTTATTATTTAATATTCTTTTAATTAAAAAAATTAAGATATAATTGAATTTTTTATGACAATTTAATATTAATTAACCGAACAAACCGATCCATTTTAACCGATAAACCGATTAAACCGAATCCGATCAAACCGATTACAACTTTGGTCGGAATTGGGCCTAATATTTAAATCCATGGTTTTATATGGTTTGACATATTGGACCCAAATCCAGTCCAAACCGACCGATGTCCACCCATAGTATGCATATCATCCCGAGTGTCATCTGTTAAGACGACAATCTTAGAAGTGTGCTGCAAGTTTTAAACAATTATTAAAAAAATCCAATGCACATGATACTGATTTTAACAACAGTAAAACATGAGTACAGCAATACCTCTTCACATTTAAACCTCTCCTTTATTTTGGTACGTAGCACTTCATCTGCCTTAAATCCGATTACAGAAAGACTGGCCTTGTTTGGTTGAAACACTGCTCTTATAGCCAACTCCTTCTTCAGCATCACATCAAGTTCATAAGGGAATTCAAGGGGATCAAAATCTCCAGTCTAAATGATTAAAACAATATATGTTATTTACGTGGTAATTATCTAACTTACATATTAGACAAATGGAAAATACCTCCATCAAATCCAACTTCATCTGAAGGGCGGACTTCCCAATCAACTTTACACAATCTACATCCCAAAATACGAACTTGTATTTTAACTTTCCATCGGAGGCAAGCACTTCAAGCTTAAACCTGTACCATGCGTGATCAAAATAAGAAATTGTCAGTAATGAAGCGTTTGGTTATATGATGACAATCATTGATATGCAATACTTAGAAGTTACCTTGGGACTGGCTCAGAACTGATGTGTTTGGAATAACACATGAATTTTCCATCCTTCAAAGTCACACTTTTGGTACATTCACTACATCCATCATAATACCATCCTGACTGCCCACATTCAAACTTCTCCAGAGTTGCAACAGTCACACATGTAGTTTCCTAAAACAGAAAGATGGGATGATGTCTCAAAAAATGGATTAGAACCCAGTCTGTGTAATTCCTCAATCTAAGACAGTCATGTATTAAAGAGCAACTTACTGTCTGCAGATATGCAATATCAGACAGACTCGACACTTCAGCTTTCCATACAAATTTGTCCAAATCAGAAAAAACAGAGGTATTTGTGGTTTCCATTTTCATGCTCGAGGATGAGAGCGTCGGCAGATCATCTTTAAGTCTGATGATCATAGATCAGAATGAAAACAGGCTGTTAGAAATCATAGGTTGCTAATTCATAACTTCAGAATAAAATCACTTACTTCTCTTTAAGGTTTTTAACCTCCTCAATAGACAAATCATTGATGAGCAGTTTTATGTCGTTCCAAGCATTTGATACATTTAAAGGATAATTTCCTGAAAATTGAGATATTTATAAATGACAACACTTAAAGTTGGATATAATAATTGGATATAATAAGAAATAGTAACATAGCAAACCTTGAGGTTCCTTGATCCTTGCATTCATAAGTAGGAGAACAATACTACCATCAGCCTTATGAGTCGTATAATACTCATTCAGTTGCACAACTAATTTACCCCAAAGAGTACATTGCACATGATGTTTGCTGATTGACAGGAATTTCAAAACAAACAACATGAACATGTTAAACTTTTATATTTGTCAGCATCAATGTTAACAAACAAAATGAAACACCTACCTCAGATCAGTTAATGAAAACACAATCTTGCTTTTGTTGTTATCAGGAATTATCTGGGCTTGGGATATTTCAGTAACCCCACCAATTATATCTGCACAAAAGTTCACCACAGACAGTTATGGATAACAGAAAAGTAACAATACAATGCGTTCTATTATAACAGTAAAAAGGTAACTCACCATATAACAAATTCGTTCTGTATTTACCCTCAATAATAGCATTTATTCCAATTAACTTGAGGTGGTTCAGAGGTATCTCAAAAAGTTGGACCTTTTTGACGGAAGTTGAACCACAGAAAATCAATTTGAACTTATGATCAGTGGATTTGAAGGAGAAATCATTGCTGGAAACTTTGAAATTCTGCATTATGTAAGAACAACCAACTTCAAGCTGTGTTTTGAATTTTGATACCAAATAAGATGGCACAATGGCTTGAATAAAATCCAACTGTGAAAATACAAACCTGCATTATGTAGGAACAACCAACTTCAACCTGTGTTTTGAATTTTGATACCAAATAAGATGGCACAATGGCTTGAATCAAATCCAACTGTGAAAATACAAACATCTTGAAATCAGTATCATATAACAGTACAGTTACAACAAAATCAGAATGCCAAAGCATAAAAGTTTAGATTGTATTATACCTTTGAATCAAACAGAATAAGCTCTAAGTGCTCTCTATTCTGAGAACTGGTAACAGACCACAGATGCTTACATCTAACAGCAACCTTCCACAAATCCTTTGAATCGTCAATGCTACTGATATACTCGATTGGGCGCGCCATCCTCACACAGCAATTCGTAAGAGCGCAGAGACAGCAAGGTGTTAAGCAATGGAAAACGACTCCTCACGTCTGTAGCAATGAAGAAAGAGTGAAAAACTTTTGAGGTTCCATTTGAATTTGAAATCTGATTAAGAGAGGCATAATGGTTTGGCATGGGGAAGAGGAAGAGAGACATATTGAATGGCAAGGAATAATGGTTTGGCATGGGGAAGAGGAAGAGAGGCATAATGGATTGGCATGGATTTATTTGAAAAACAAAAATTGAAAATGTGGTGAAAAATTGTGGGAGTGCCACATCAGATTCAAATGAATGTGGTGCAAGATATTTTTGAGTTTCCTATTTTACCCCAATGCAATAGACCAAGAAAGCATTTTATCAGCTTTGGTGTTTTGGTAAATTCCAGGGACATTGATTTTTATAGATAGATAATAGATTAATTTTGAACTTATAATTTATATCCTGTCATTACAGTTTTTTTAGAGTACCTTCATTAGCATCATCTTATTCTTATTATTAATTAATGTAGTAAAAGAATTACTCTACGAATATGTTTGGTTCATTCGTGAAAAAGGAAGAAATTTTTTTTTTTATTAAGGGGAGGGGAGGTGAGAGGAAGAGAGTTAATGAATTTTAATTATATATATATTTAATTCAAAATATGAAAGGAGAGGAGAGGGGAGAAATTTTATTTACAAATATATTTGATTGATAAAGGGGATGAAATATCTAAAAATTTATTTAATTTTATATCTTTGTAATTTTATTATAAGACTTAGGATATTTGTCGTTCATAATTCAAATACAAATTTATTGATGAAAAATATTTAATCATAGAACATCATGAAATATTTTATAAAAATATAATAATTATAATATATAATTTTAAAAATATTATCGAATTCAAGAAAATATAATAAAAATTATCATAAACAAAAATATTATAATAATTAAAAAGTAACAATAAAATATAAAAAATAAAAAATAAAAATATTTATAATGATAATACAATGAAGATATAAAAATATAAAAAATATAAAAGGAAGATAAAATTTATAATACAATTTTTTTAATATTTTAATAAATTAAATGTATATTTAAATAAATAAATAAATAAATAAGAGTAAATATATAAATATAATTAATATTATAATGAAATACCTTCCCTCCCCTCTAAATCCCTCTAAATTGAGGAAAAGTAAAAAGTGATCCAAGAGAGATTTTGGTCCCCTCCATCTACCTCTCCCCCCTCTTAAAATTTAAATCAAACACATAAAATATTAAATATTCATTCTCCTCCATTTACCCCTAACCAAACAGACCTTATATGTCATCCTTATCTCATATTTCTAGACATAAAAATACAAGTTTTTTCTTCTTCTTTATTAATTTTTTAAAGATAAGCTTTTAGTTTTTTTTGGAAGAAGACAATTTCTTTATTATTTTTTAGCTCAATACAGAAATAAAAGGTAAGCAGACAACAAGTGTCTTCGCTATTCCTTTTTTAATCGCAAAATCAATTATCTTAAAAATTATATCTATAGATCAAGGTGATACAATATTGTTATTCATAAGTCTTTGAACTCTCTGTAAAAGATTAAATACTTTTGGTGCTAGAAAATCAAATGTGTCAAAGACAAATGGTATAAAAACATGGTTTCCTCCTACACATCTGTACACCAAAATATGTGCTGCCTAAGTGTTGATCTTCCCTCAAGTGGGTCAGTAAAAAAATCCACAGACGCCTCTTTCTTCACAAATACTCCGACACACCGTAATATATCAAACAAGACATCCATAACAAGGTCATGTCGGTATTTGCAGTCTGGAAGCTCCCTATAATGAATCATGTGTTCTCCAAATGTATCCAAACATGCCTTATAACAAACAGGGCAAACCTCTTCAATAGAAAATAAAGGAATCATAAGGCGGTATCTTAGGATAATACGATACTCCACCAGTGACATATGTTGGCCTAACCCATCAATAGGAATAGCAAGGAGAAAGTCATGAGCATGTGCAGCTTGCAAACAACCAAAAATTGTCTTATGCCTTGTGGTCATATCAAACTTCACATCCATGTCCTTAACAATTTTACTAAAAAGGACACTCGCCAAAACATGTTGTGCTTTAGGAGGGACGATGTCCTTACTAGTAAAATTGCTAAGGTTAAAATCTGGAATCGCAACACTAAGACCATCCAAAGCTCTGTCGAAATCCGAGTCCATATCATACACCCCATTGTGTCTCAATATATGATCCTGCAACATTCAAGATTGGACCCTAGAAGCCAGAAAGGCGTAATGGGCAGCCTCTACAGTCGAGTACAAACTCAAACCCTTAACTCTAATGGGTAATGAAGCTACCCTCAATTAAAGGTCCCCGAAGAAAGGACCTCCACCAACCACGATGTCTTCGACCGCCTTCCCCAACTCTTTATCAAACCAAGCAGATGCTTCCTCCATATGAGTAGGTTGACACATTCTTAGGCCAAAAAACAATTTGGCAATACCCATGCAGGATCGAAGTAAAAGAAGCTCACTTTGAGGATCCCTTAGTTGTGGTAAAAGGTGAATTAAATCAATAGTCTTGGAAGCTCTCTTCTAAGACAACTCCTTAATGAATATGTCATTTTGACTAACAGTCCCTCCAAGCAACTTCATCCCTAACGGCGACCTCCCAATTTCTGACGGGAACAGATCCTTGCGAAGTTTACTATCATCACATGAAGGCCAAAAGATCGCAGTCTTACGAATATTCAATTCAAGACCTAATCCTGGACATGTCTCCCAACTACCTCATATGAATCCCCTATAATAGTCTCATCATTAAGATACCAAACATGAAGAAGAAGCTTAGAATTGTCCTAATCTGATGAATGAATGGGTGTAACACAAGAGCAAAAATGAGCGGCCCTAATGAGTCACCTTGTTGCATTTTAGTGGCTAACATAATATGTCCATCTCCAAGGTACAACTTTGTTGTTTAGCCATAAAGAAACTCAACCCACAAAGAAATAGATAAGCATCTCACCCTCGTCTAGCGCAATAAAGCTGATCGATCTACCATATTGAAAATATTTGATAAATCTACAGTGAACATAACCAATGAATCATCTTTGTGTCGCTTGCTTAACACATTGTTGGTACTATGCAAAATGACCTCAGCACTACTCGATACCCCAACCCCAAACCAGGGGCGGATCCAGACTTTATATATTGGTGTGGCTAAACATAAAAGAAATTATCGACTAAAATATATTGAAAATAAAAAATAATATTGTTTGATGAAGTGTATTTACAATGAAAACCGTATAGTATCAATTTCTTGAAAATGAGCTAAAATAACATCATTGTTAATTGTTCCAAGAACATCTCTTTCTATAAAAGTTACAAGACGATCATTTAACCATTGATCATCCATTTTGTTACATAGCTGACTCTTCACAAACTTCATAGCTGAAAAAACATATTCCACGCTCGCAGTTGCTACTGGCAAGACTAAAGCCAACTTCAGAAGCTTATAAACTATATCAAAAGTGTTGCATTTTTTTGTTTCCACAAGTTTTGCACAAAGATCTGAAAGTCCGTTTAAATTTGCAAATTTTGGATCACATCGAACATTTCTAACATAATTCTGAAGCTGATGTCGTACCGCCACTTCCAGCACATCTACAAAATCATTTGGATAAAGTTCAACCATCCTCAATATTTTTTTCACATCAAAAGATTCAAATGATAATGAGGGACTCAAACATGAAACACATTGTAAAAGTTCAGTATTCTCTTCATCAAACCTAGCATTGAGCTCATGCAACTGTAAATCTAAAACACTACATAAACAATCATGCTTATAATGATGCAAATTAGAAACACTAGAAGTGATAGCATGTCGTCTAGGTTTCTTCCCTTGCACGTACGCTGCATCCAAATCAGGCACATCAATATCATGCTTATTGCAAATTTCCATAACCTTATATATAAGTTCTTCCCATCCATCATTTCTCATTTCTTGTAATTCCTGTTTGGTGGCTTTGACAAGTGATAAAGCATTCAAAAGATCTTGATCACGCTTTTGTAGCACTACACTTAAATCATTTGTAAATCCTAAAATCTCAACCATCATGTATAACATGAAAATAAAATCAAAGGACTGAAGCACATCTAGCAAAAGCATAGTTTCACCATATTTTTCAAATGACGTATCTTTCCCGACTTCTTCAAGTACCTCAATAATGGCACCATATAAAGTCATCAAACTAGTGAGAGTCCTAAAGTGGGAACCCCAACGAGTGTCACCCGCTCTAGCAATAGACGATTCTTGATTTAATCCACTACCAGTCTCTATCTCACCCTCTTCAATCAATTTAGCAAATTGAGATACTTGTTTGTCCCGAAGCAATTCTTGTCTCTTGTTAGAAGACCGTATGAAATTAACAAGCATATTGACCTTACCGAAAAAACCACTAACATCTTTGTGAGTCTTAGCACATGCAACAAGTGCTAATTGAAGTTGATGGGCAAAATAATGCACATAATAAGCTGATGGATTTTCATTTTGAATTAAAGTTCTCAAACCACCAAACTTACCTCGCATATTGCTAGCTCCATCATATCCTTGCCCCCTTATGCTAGATAAACTCAAGCCATTAATAGACAACAACTTCTCAAGTGCCTCCTTAAGTGACTTAGCACTTGTTTCTTTAACACTAACAATCCCAAGAAACCTTTCTTTTACCAAACCATCACTATTAACATAGCGAATAACAACAACCATTTGTTCTTTACCAGCAACGTCATCGGATTCATCAATCAAAACATAAAACACATCATCCGCAATATCACATACAATTTGTTTAGTTATTTCACATGCACAAGCAGCAGCAAGATCCTTTTGAATCTTAGGGGCAGTCATAAAGTTATTTCCTGGAGCACAATTTATTACCTTAGCTATCTCTGGGTTAATTTCCTTTAGAGTGTCCACCAACTCAAGAAATGGCCCCTTAAATAAAGAGTTAAAGGACTCGTCACTCCCTCTAAATGGCATGCCACACCTCAAAAGAAACTTAGTAGCTATAAGAGATGTGTTTACACGAACACGATATTCAGAATTCATTTGTTTAGGTTGATTAACAAATGCAGCCTTAATACTTTGGTTTGGGTTCATGAGAGCGTAACTCATATGCACACAATCAATATGACTATTGGAAGAAGTTCCATGATTAGCCAGTCTGTGAGAATTTTTCCAATCACCAAACCCCTCTGTCACAAAGTGATCTCCCCCGTATTTAGAGACATTCTTAAACAAAAAACATGGCAAGCAAAATGCCAGGTCCTTAGATTCACTATAATCAATCCAATCATACAAATCAAACCAATTTTTGCAAAATCTACGTCTTTGATTACCTTGAACATACCAAGGGTAAACAAAATTGTAAGGAGGTTTATGACGACATATTTTTAAATAAGCTTTCCTTACCTCATTTTGGATGTCAGGATGATAGCTTGAAATTGGAGGCCTAATTCCTGGATCGGTTTCCAACAATTCATAATCGACAACTTTAATACTCTCACTTGGATGTTGAGTTTCCTATGCTTCTAGATTTACCGAAGAAGTAGCTTTGTCTCTAGAAAGCACAGGAAAAAATTTCTTCATCCTATAAAGAGAACAATGAAACCATTAAAATTAGCTATTCACTCTATAAAGAAAATAATAAGAACAATTTATTGTAAAGAAAATATTTATGAGAAATTGAAAATTTACTTTTTTAAAACAAATTGGGGTTTTAGGGTTCAACTCAAATAGAACAACAGAATAAGAAAATTTTGAAGTAGTTAGTTTACCTTTGATTTTCAATCACCCATAAATAATGCAAAATGGTGGGGTTATTGGATTAATGAGAGAAAGAGACAAATATGGAAGTCGGTGGGGTTTGAGAAGAAGAGAAAGGGTTTACTGTATGAGAGAGAAAGAAATAAAAGAGAGAGAAAATTAAGAGATAAAAGTGAGTTGAAGAGTTATATAATATTAAATATTAAAATTAATTAAATATATATTAATATTAGAAAGGAAAAAAATCTGGTGTGGCTATAGCCACACCTAGCCTAAACGTACATCCGCCCCTGCCCCAAACTAAAAGTCATTAAGGTGTCACACCATATCTTTACCTACCCCTTTCATAGCAACCTCACATCTTTAGCTGTTGCCATAAAAGTTATCAATGAGATATTTAACAACTTTAGTTTATTTTTAGGATCTTTTGACTTATTCTCCTCAATAATGTGTTGATTGGTCGCAATTTTTTAACTTTCTCACAATAAAAGATCATAAGAATACAGTATCAGTAAAACATGATTTAAATAAGGTGTCTTATAGAGGGAGTAAAACCAAGTATAAATGCTTTGTATTTAATTTCTAGTGTGAGTGGAATTTCAATCATGTATTCTATAATAATTTAGTATTTTTATGTAAATGAAATATTGTTGGCATATGAGTTAATTAGAAGCATTCACAAATTGTGAGGCAATACTCAATATAGTTCTTTTGTGGTAGATTTATGCAAGATAACATGCTGCTTAACTTTATATACAGTTATTAATTGATTTTGATAGATAAAATTGACACGATTAGCCTATATGGTAAGGAACTCAAGGTACTCTTTTAATTGCCTTTGAAAAAAAATGCTAAGATCCGCCATTGCTTACAACTATTTCCATCCATATGCATGAGGTTGATATACTTTCATTAAGCTACTCATATTATTTATATGAGGTTGATATACTTTCATTAAGCTACTCTTATTATTTATTTCAGAAATAAAGACCCTCTTATTAATACTACTGTTTATATAACAAGGATAATAAGTAAATTATCTGATTCATCCACTGAATTCATATCTAAAGACATAATAGAATAATTACATCATTTAATCATAGATTAATTTGATACTGGTATTCTGTTATCTGATATACAAATAAGGCTAAAAAAGAAATGTCTCTTATATTAAACATCAAACTTCAAACGCAATTCACAATAATCTGGATTTTTGGTGAAAATATATGCCAATGCACAAGTACATGACAAAAAATAGGCACTGAAACCAAACTGTGAAAGGTCTGCGTCTTACTAGTCAATACAAGCTTGTAAAATTTTAAGGCATGCAAATTCAAGTTAAGATTTGTACTTAAGTAAGGTTTTGGCGGCAGACCCGAAGCTCTTCCTAGCTATCAGCCACACATGATAGAAGCATATCAACCCTGGTTCACATTGATTTCCATGTACAAGGAACAAAACAGTGTTATCCCACAGAACAAAAACAAAACAAAAAAAGATTGAGATACATTATAGAAATTCATCAAGGAATGTCAAATGGTCGTTATGTTATAGATGCCAACCTTATGGCTATCTTCTAATAAATAGTCTATATTGGTTTTTTGAAATTTTAAGGAAGGAACCTCATCACTGACAATGCTAGTCTATGGTAACTGTTTCTGACCAAAAAGAATAGCAATATTTGAGTAGGGGACATAAAACATTATAGTGCAGGAATGGACGCTCTCCATTTTCGGCCTCACGTTCTCTCATATGTATCCAAACTCACAGTACTAAACTTTCCACTCCCATTATTCATATTATAACTCATCTCACCTTTTTCTATTCAAGAGTGTAGATTTCACCTTTCACTCATGTCAATGGAGAGGATCCATTCCCTTGGAGTGCCCATGTGCATTGGGGGTTTAGTATATGGTCTTATTTAAGAAAATGTGTCAAAAGCTAGTGCAATTATATGGACAATTGTAAACATCCATTTCCATATTTGACGCCGTATATGCAGACAGGAAGACAACAAACTAGCGTTATTGTTTGTACACTCACATGTACTCCTCTACACTGGATAGGACAGCAAACTACTAGTCATTATTGTTTTTGTGACATAAGGCCTGCTCTATAGAGCCACAAAAGGAGAGTTTAAATGACTTCATATCTTATGTCTATAGTTGTATTTAAGCTCTTGATTTCACACAACTAATAGAAGTTTTCAAAACAAGGTAGTAGCAAAAGAACATCAAAACCTCACAACCATTGTCTAGACAATTAAAAAGAAAGGGCGAGGAAGCCAGACAAGTTGTTATCTGGGGTAATAAGAAGAGTCACAGCTGTACAAATTATAGCAGCAGGAATCAAACACACCACTATTGATATTGCTGCAATGTATATAATAGTAGCACCGAAAACACGTTGCTATCTCAGACAGCATAGGAAGTTTGGTGCATAAAGGCGACAAAACTAGCATATAGTGGTTTGGTATCTAACCCAGCCATACTATGTCTAGAGAATGGAACTAAAACAAAGTAGGATACTCACAAGTTCATATCAATAATAATTTAAAATAAATAAATAAATAAAAGTAATTACAAATGTCAGAGTTAGTTTCGGACACTAACAATGTTACATAGTACCATTCTCTATCAAATTCAAAATTAAAGTAACAACAAGGTATAATAAATGAATTGAGAAAACTAACAAGTATAATAACAGCAGGCCAAATGAAAGCAATTCTTATAGGATTCATCACATGCAATGGTTTAAAAGGTCCTTCAGAATCCCACCTATAATACCTAATTCAGAAACAGGGAAAATATAAAAATATCATTCTAATTCTATTTATTTATATTAGCTTTTAAAATGAACACACCAAAATTATCGAAGTGATTGTTTACAAAGCGGTTACTCGTCCACATCATTAATTTCTGGTTAACAAATTAATTCTCTTTGATCAGTCACATCAATTTGAAAGTTATATATATATAAAAGAATGTTATTTTTATATGAAAATATGAGAATGAATCTGAACCATTGAATTAAAATATATTGTTAAAATTGATTATTAATTTTTTTTCTTATTAAAAAAAGTCTCCGATTTTTTGTATTTATCGCACGTGATTCAGTAAAAGATATGGTTTAATCTCAACATTTCCTTTTAAATTTGATGGTTGTTATTCATTATCAAATTCTCATATAACTTAACCATTCTCACTACATCTATCCTCTTATATAAAATGTATCATATGAGAATGTTATCTTTATAAGAGAATGAATCAGAACCATTGAATTAAAATATATTTTTAAAATTGATTACTAATTTTTATTTCTTATTAAAAGTCCCCGATTTTTAGTATCTATGACACGTGATTTAGTGAAAAATATGATTTAATCTCAACCTTTCATTTTAAATCTGATGGTCGTTATTCATTTTCACATTCTCATATAACTTAACCATTCTTATTAGATATGTCTATATATATATTTTCCATTCTTAGCAAATGAATTTGTGATAGGTTACTGATCATTATTTTTGGATTTGAATTGTATGGAGCAATGAGAATTGAAATCACAAATAAACTGCAAGCCGTCACCGTGATTCAACAACGGCAGCGAACTTGGCGAGTTCATTGCGGTTCAAGAAAGAAGGGGGCAAAGGTTGTTTAACCTGTGGAGCAGTGGATTGTGTCGGCGATGAAGAATCAGAGAAGAAATTGGTGTTGTTGAAAAAAGGGTGAAATCAGTTACAGAGAATACGTGCTAAGTCTTTAAGTTTCAGAGATGATTTAAGAATTTTATGGTTTCCCGGGATAAAGCAATGCTGCTCATTCTCATTCACAATTAAACTTTCATGCTTATTAGTATTAATACCCGTGCGAGACACGACTAAGATTAATTTAAGTTAAAAAATTTTTACAACTAATTTATTGTTAATATATATATATATATATATATATATATATATATATATATATATATATATATATATATATATATATATATATATATATATATATATATATATATATATATATATATATATATATATATATATATATATATATATATATATATATATATATATATATATATATATATATATATATATATATATATATATATATTATATTAATCTATAAATTTTTCTTCAAATAATATTTATTGTTAATATATATATTTGTATTATTTAAAGATATAATATATTATTATTTTTTTAGAAAAAAATCAATCTATTAACTAAAAAAATGTTAATAGAATTTTTAAATGTGAAAAATATATATTTTATAACTGTATATAATTTACAAATAAAATTATAATAATATTATAATATGAAGACGAAACATCAAATTTCTTAAAATTCTGTTCTGATGAAAAGAAAGAGAGAGAAAGAGCAATTTATGAGTAGAGAGAGGGGGGATTCTTTTAGAATATATGAGACATAAACCATTGATGAGAAGAAAAAAAAATGGAAAATGACTTTTAGAGTCATAAGAATACATGATTAGGAAAAAGGAAAAAAATAATTTCAAAGAAATTGGGACGTGAAGTGGTAGAAGGAAAAAAGAATATCTAAAATATAGTAGAATGGCTGACAATTTGACATGTGCCAAGTTTACCAAAATTCTCATCTTCTTTTATTATATTTCATAGATTATATTTTATAAATATTCATCAAAATTTCTAAAATAGGTCTTATCAAAAGACAAAGGGTAAAAACTTTAATACGGTAAATTGAAAATGGACGATTTCCTACTAAAATAAATGAATATAAACAGCATCTAAGTCCTTTTCTTAATACTCATTCTACTTTATACCCAGACACCATTTTTTTTTAAATAAAAAAATCTTTATTATATGGGTACAATATAGATTTTTATATTTTAATATATATTTTTGTAATTTAATATATATTAATATTATTGTATAAAGTTCTGGTTAAAGTCTTGGCTAACAAATTACAAAAGATTATTGGAAGGTTGATTTCGGAGTATCAATCCACTTTTAAATTTGGTAGAGAAATTTTAGATGACATTCTTGTAAAATCAAGCTTCTCAAATAAACTTTTGTTTTGATGAAGACAAACCATGATTGACAAAGAAGGCAAAAAAAAAATTTATCAAGCTCAAAGCATCTATAGATAAAGTCTTCAGTTCAAGCTCTTAGCAACTTTCAAGGAATAATGATAATACTTACTTTGAACTTAAGACATAAATGCTCAATGATGAAAAGAAATGTTTTATAAATCCTTACTCAAGTTTTTGAGTTAAAATTCATTTTTCACTTGAGTGCAATCGATATGCATATTAGTGCAATCGATTGCATGCTTAATTTTTTTAGATCTTTTGCTACTGTTTCTCAGTGCAATCGATTTGCATATTAATGCAATCGATTGCATGCTTAAAATTTTCAAAACATTTACTATTGTTTCTCAGTGAAATCGATTTACATTGCTTGTGCAATCGATTGCACTCAATCAAATTTTGCTACTGACTTCACATGCAATCAATTTACACTCTTGTGCAATCGATTGCACACTTAAAACTTTTGAAAATATAGTTGTTGAAACCCCGTGCAATCGATTTACACAAAGGGTGCAATCGATTGCATGCTGCACGATTTTGAAAAACAGCAGCTTTGCACATGCCTGTTCATAATACCTTTTCATGGAAACCTTTCACTCAATCTTGGTGATTGTTCATAATTCATTTACAGAACTTTATGATATTTCAAAAAGGTGCTATGAACATATAAATACTCATTTTCAAAATCATTTTCAACACCTCTTCCAAGATATATTTTCTGAATTTTCAAAATACAAACTCAAACTTTTCTTCACTTTCATACATAAGTTTTCTGCACACTTTCACGTATTGTTAAACCACAAAACTTTGAGCATTTATATATCTTGAGTCATTGTACAATATTATCATTGGAAGAGAAGATCATTCATTGATTAAATCACTCTAAGTGATCATTACTACTCAACTCACTCAAAATAAAATATTGATAAATACTTACTTATTTTTCCAGGATTGTTAGAAATAAGTTTAAGTGTTTTTTAAATCTTGTCTTTCCAGGATTGTTGGATACAAATGTAGTCACTTTGAGAGGATTGTTCTCATTGTTGACATAGTAAAAATCCAAGAGGATTGTTCTTGGTCAAAGAGGATTGTTCTTGGCTTTTTGGTAGTTCTTGTTTAAGTCTGCCACAATAAGAAAATCTCTTTCATGTTGAAAGGGGACTGGAGTACTCTCGGACTGTGAGGGGAACCAGGATATATCGCTTGTGTCTCTTTATTTTTCTGCACTTTACTCTTTCCTAAACTCACCACAATCCAGAAAAATAATATCCATCATCACTAAAACCAGAATTTTTTAAAGTACCTAATTCACCCTCCTCTTAGGCGCACTTCGTACTTACAATTCTAATAGCTAACGAGGTGGTGAATTAAGCTAGGAAGAATAAGAAGGGGTTACTATTATTCAAAGTTGATTTTGAGAAAGCTTATGATTATGTTGATTGGAGCTATTTGATTAGGATGATGGCTAGAATGCACTTCCCCGTCTTGTGGGTGAAGTGGATTAATGAATGTATCTCAATAGCTACGTGGTTGGTGTTAGTAAATGGAAACCCAACTGATGAGTTTAGGTTGGAGAGAGGTTTACGACAGGGTGATCCGTTATCAACTTTTCTTTTTTTTAATTTTATCAGAAGGATTTAATGTTTTGATGAATGTTATGGTTCAACAAGGGTTGTACACTGGGTATAGAGTGGGGAATGGTGTAGGAGAGTTATTTATGCATCTTTAATTCGCGGATGACATTCCTTTCACGGGGTCCAAGAGTTGGGCTAATGTTAGAGATTTAAAAGCAGTGTTGTTGTTGTTGTTGTTTGAATCTATTTAGGGTTTAAAAGTGAATTTTAATAAGAGTTTGTTGGTGGGTGTCACTATTTCTAATTCTTGGCTAAAAGAGGCAGCTATAGTGTTAAATTGCAAATTGAGAATTATTTTGTTTGTGTATTTGAGGGCTGTCCATTGGGGGTGATCCACAGAAGCTTAATTTTTGGAATCCGGTGTAGGAATCTATTAAAAAGAGGTTATTTGGGTTGAAATGCTGAAACCTTTTGTTAGGTGGTCGTTTGATTTTGTTATATGTTTTATTCCCACAAGTATCATTTCTTCTCTTGAATCTTTATTTAATGCTTTCTTTTAGGGTGGTGGGGAAGATAAGAGGAATATTGCATGGATTGATTGAGATACTATTTGTTTGATTAAGGAGAATGATGGGTTGGGTGTGAGAAGCTTAAGGGAGTTTAATGTGGCTCTATTGGGGAAATGGTGCAGGAGGATGTTGGAGGAGAGATGAAGCCTTTGGTATAAGGTGTTAGTTCAACACTATGGGGAGGCTGGGGGCGGTTGAGGTATGGTGTAGCAAGAGGGTATGTGTGGTGGCAGAATGTGAACATGATTAGACAAGGGATTAGGATGTTCGACAATGGGTGTTTGCTCAATAATATTGAGCGATCAGTAGGTAATTGGGTAAACTCTCTTTTATGGAGGGATCCTTGGTTGGACTGAGGGATGTTGATGACTAGCTAGATTTAGTAGACTTTATGAGTTATCTGTGTATAAGAAGGCTTCAGTAGCTAACATGTTTTCTTTAGGATGGGGGTGGATGAGAGGCTTGGAGATGGCGTAGGAGGTTGTTTGCGTGGGAGGAAAAGATGGAGGGGGAGTGTATCTTGCTGTTAGATTTTGTTATTTTGCAGGATATTGTTAATGATTCTTGGGCGTGGAGACTTCATGCTTCAAATCATTAATAATATGAGTAGTGCGTATCATTTTTTGACGAAGACGATGGAGGATCATCGTCTAAGTAATTCTCAGGTTTAGTGGACTAAAGTAGTGCCGCTGAAGGAAAACCTTTTTGTTTGGCGATTATATTGGAATAGACTTCTAGCGAAGGAAACTTGGTTAGGAGACATATTATCATAGCAGAGGTGCAAAGTTGGCCAACTTTGTGTGGTCTGAATGAGACTCGGGATCATATATTTGTTCGTTGTGACTTTTATGGTAAACTATGATCGTTGTTATCTCGGTGGTTAGGGTTTTCATCGGTTTTTCAGGGTAATTGTAGGGATCATCATGATCAATTTGGGGGTTTGGGTGGGTGGTCAAAAGATTGCAAACATGTCTTTCATATTATTTGGGTAACATCAGCGTGGTTGATTTGAAAAACACAAAATCAACAAGTTTTTCAGAATAAGAGTCTTTTGTTGGTGACTATATGTGAAAAAGTTAAACTCCAATTGTTCTGGTGGTTGAAGTCTCACTTGTCATCTTTTTTTTTTTGATTATCAGATTTGGAAGGTTGATTTGTTACAGTGTATTACAGGTACTATAGGCTAGTTTGAGTTTTTGGTTGGATTATAGTCTTTTTGGTCCGGGTGATGTTGTATCTTTTCTTTGTTCGGTTCTTCTAATAAAAACTAATAGAATATTTGATAATTAATTAATTAACTTATATTAAAAATCCTAATAACAAAGTATAATTTAGACACTTAAGTATTTATATGGTCCAAATACAAACATTAATGTCTACATATGTATATGAAAGGTAGACCTTACTTATTAACATCCCTACATACAATATATCATGGATTTATATTTTACGTAAATTGATAATTGAAACAAAATTATATATACATATGTATATATTAAAGGGTAATTTAGTATTTACTATATTTGGAATATTCTCTTTTAGGGCCTATATGGTATTTTTACCTTTGCTATCTTTGTGTATAAATAGGTGTACTAGGTTTCGTTAATATTATTCAATTCCTTACCAATCATTAGTAGTAACTTTTTATAATTCAATATTTTCTCTCTTCTTCCTCAATTTCATCACCTTGCACCAACAAAATTGGTATCTAGAGCTCTTGATTTATTCTGAATTTTTGGGAAACACGAGTGAAAGTGAGCTGTGTGTTTGATTTTGGTTCCTGATTTCTGTTAAATCTTGAACAAAGATATGAACAGAATCACACTGATTCTGTGGGTTTGGGAAACACTGAGTGATATCTGAGGTTTATGTAAGGTTTAAGATGAGTGGAGGCAGCAGTTTGAACACTAAACTTCCAATTTTTGATGGCAAAAGCTGGAACAGATGGATTATACAGATGCGTGTGCTGTTTGGTGCTTAGAATGTTCTGGATCTTGTTACCAATGGTTATGTTCCAGTTGTAGCAAATGCTAATGAAGAACAAAGATATGCAGAAAGAGCTATAAGGAAGAAGGATCAGAAAGCTCTGTTCTATATCCATCAGTGTGTGGATGAAAGTGTGTTTGAGAAGATTGTTGATTCGACGATGTCGAAAGAGGCATGGGATATACTGGTAAGATGTTACGGTGGTGACACGTTAGTGAAGAAGGTGAACCTTCATTCCCTGCGAAAGCAATATGAGAATATCAACATGAAGAACATTGAGAAAGTTTCTGAGTACATCTCAAGAATGATCCTGATCACTAATGAGATGAAATCTTACGGAGAAAAACTTTCTGAACAGGTAATCATAGAGAAGATTCTGAGGTCGCTTACTCCTCAATTTGATTACATTGTTGTTTCTATTGAACATTCTAAAAATATGGAAACCATGAGAATAGAAGAGTTGCAAAGCAGTCTAGAAGCGCAGGAGTTGCGTCTGACTGCAAGAACTTTTGAGAGGGAAATTGAGCAAGCTTTGAAGGCTTCTTTTGTCAAGAAGGACCAGAAGAAGAATAGACGTGGTGATAAATTCCAGAAGTCAGAAACCTCAACTTCTGATGAAAAGAAATATCAGAAGGGAAAGGAAAGGTATGACAAGAAGAAGGTTCAATGTTACTGTTGTAAACAGTTTGGCCATTTTGCCAGAGATTGTAGAAACAAAGGAAGGAAATAATAAGAAGCAAATATAGCCAGAGGAGATTCTGATGATGAACCTGTGCTACTGATGGCTTTTGATTCTGATGGAAAGTGTTCAGAAGATTGGTGGTATATGGACACTGGTTGTTCAAACCCTTTGACTGGGAACAAACAATGGCTGATAGACTTTGACTCCAGAAGGAGAACAAAGATCATATGTTCTGATGATAAGTATCTTAATGCATAAGGTATGGGAAATGTCAGAGTAAGAGTGAAGAATGGAAAAAAATTCGGATCAAAGATGTTTGGTATGTTCCTGGAATTAAAAGCAATCTGATGAGTATGAGTCAGCTCATTGAGAAAAGTTTCTCAGTTGTTATGAAGGACAACCTCTTAACGTTATATATTCCAATCAGAAGTTGATTATGAAGTCTGAGCAGGGCAGAAACAAAACATTCAAGGTGAATGTAGAAACAGCTGAAGCAGAATGTCTTAGTGCAGAAGACGCTGAAGGTGACAGTAAGTTGTGGCATAAGAGGTTGAGGCACTTGAACTATATAAGATTATGGCATATAAGTTATAAGAGGCTTGTACATGGCATTTCGAAGATTGTGAAGCCTGAGAAGTCATGTGAGATATGCATGAAAGGCAAGCAACCCAGATTTCCATTTGCATCAGAAGTAGCCCCCAGAGTGAAGCATGCTTTGGGAGTAGTATATTCTGATGTGTGTGGACCATTTTCAGTATCTTCACTTGGAGGAAACAAATATTTTGTGTCTTTTGTGGATAAGTTCACAAGAATGACATGGGTAACACTCATCAAGTTCAAGTATGAAGTGTTTACTGAGTTTCAGAAGTTCAAGGTGAAGGCTGAGAAGCAGAGTGGTCAGAAGTTGAAGATTCTGAGAACGGATGGTGGAGGTGAGTATAAATCTACATAGCTCCAGAAGTTCTGTGAGGAGAATGGAATAAAACATGAGGTTAATGCTCCATATACTCCTCAGCACAATGGTCTTGCTGAAAGAAGAAACAAAACTTTGCTTGATATGTCCAGAAGTATGCTAAAAGAGAAGAAGCTGCCTCACATGTTATGGGGAGAAGCTGTTGCCACATCAACATATATTCTGAATAGGTGTCCAACGAAGAAGCTGAAGGAAGTTGTTCCTTTAGAAAAGTGGACTGAAGACAAGCAAGGTGTTAGCCATCTGAGGGTGTTTGATTCTGTATGTTACAAACACGTTCCAGAAGCTAGAAGACGAAAACTGGATAATAGAAGCAAGGTAATGTTACTGGTGGGGTACCATAGTACAAGTGCTTATAAGCTTTATTGTTCAGAAACCAACAAAGTTGAAATCAACAGAGACATTATTGTGAAAGAGTCATAAACATGGGATTGAAACAAATATCAATCAGATTCTGGTGTAGCGCTAACACCAGAGTTAATTTCTGAAGATTCTTCAGAAAGTTCTGAAGACGAGTCAGAGTCAGAAGATGAATCTGAAGACTCTGAAGATGAGTCAGAATCTCAAGGAAATTATGATAGTGAATCTGATTCTGATCCAGATTCTGATGATGATCCAAAATCTGGTGGTGATTATACTTCTGGAAGGGAAAACTCTGAAGACTTAGGGTCTGGAGGACAAACTTCCAGAAGTAGCTCTGAAGGTGGTAATTCTGAAGGAAGTAGTTCTGGACAAGGTCCAGAAGCTAGCACTGTTCCAAGTTCTGAAGAAGCTTCAGAACAAGTTCGGATGCCACTGAGAATCAGACAAATACCAAGTAGGTTTGCAGATTTTAGCATGTTGCATGACACTGAAGTAGATTCTGAAGGAGAAGGCGTTCAGTGTTCCATGTTAGTAGATTCTGAACCAATGGGTATTGAAGAAGCTCTCAAGAAGAAAGTATGGTTGAATTCCATGAATGAAGAACTTAAGGCTATTGAAAGAAACAAAACTTGGAAGTTGACAACGCTTCCGGGAAAAAAGAAAGCCATCAATGTCAGATGAGTTTTCAAGGTGAAGCTTAAGCCAGATGGATCAATTGGAAAACACCAAGAGAGACTATTGGCTAGAGGTTTTCTTTAGAAACCTGGGCTAGATTACTTTGAGGTGTTTGCGTCTGTAGCTAGACATGAAACAATCAGACTGGTGATTGCTTTAGCTGCAAACAGAAATTGGCCTTTGATATATCTGAATGTGAAGTCTGCATTTCTGAATGGTCCGTTACAAGAAGAGGTATATGTGTCACAACCTCCTGGATTTATGAAAAAGAATCAGGAAGGGATGGTATACAAGTTACATAAAGCCTTGTATAGACTGAAACAAGCGCCCAGAGCTTGGAATCTGAAAATTGATTCATTTTTCAAGAGGCAGAAGTTCCAGAAATGTGAGATGGAATATGACGTGTATGTGCAGCATTCTGGTGGTAATATGATTATGGTGTGTCTATATGTTGATGACATATTGCTAACAAGAAGTTGTCTAGAAGATATAATCAAGTTCAAAAAAGTTCTGATGAATGAATTTGAGATGACAAATCTGGGAAATATGGTATATTTTCTAGGAATGGAGATTATGTACTTAAAGAAGGGTATCATTCTACATCAGCTGAAGTATGAACTTGAAATTTTGAAGAGATTTAAGCTGCAGAGTTGTAAAGTTGCTGTGACACCATCAGAAACCAATCATAAATTGGATTCTGATTCTGATGGTGATTTTGTGGATGCTACGACCTTCAAACAATTGGTTGGATCTCTCAGTTACTTGTGCAATACCAGACCTGACATTTGCTATGCAGTTGAAATGGTTAGCAGATTCATGAACAAACCAAAGTGGTCCTATTACCAAGTTGTTGTCAGGATTCTGAGGTATATCAAGGGAACTCTGAAATATGGAGTGTTATTTCTTTCTGGAAGAAAGACAGAACCAAAATTAGTCAGTTATTCTGATTCTGACTGGTGTGGAGATAAAGTTGACAGAAGAAGTACTTCTGGTTACTTGTTCAAGTTTCTGGGAGGTCCTATTTCTTGGAGTTCCAAGAAACAGTCTGTTGTGGCTCTGTCAACGTGTGAAGCTGAGTATATTGCAGGTGTTGTAGCTGCATGTCACACTGTTTGGCTTCTGAATCTTCTAGAAGATTTGGAGATTGAGATAGAGAAACCTCTGAAGCTGTTGATTGATAACAAGTCTGCAATCAATCTTGCCAAGAATTAAGTGTTGCATGGAAGAAGCAAGCATATTGAGACGAAGTATCACTTTCTGAGAAGTCAAGTGCAGAAAGGAGTGTTAGAAGTTCTGCACTGTAGCACTTAGAAACAATTGGCAAATGTTCTGACGAAGGTAATTAAAACAAACCAATTTCTTCATTTGAGGAATGAAATTGGTGTTGTTAGTTTCTGATAGATACTAA
Source organism: Vicia faba (assembly GCA_948472305.1). Classification (NCBI taxonomy): domain Eukaryota; kingdom Viridiplantae; phylum Streptophyta; class Magnoliopsida; order Fabales; family Fabaceae; genus Vicia; species Vicia faba. Next base: position 507,041,888 of record OX451736.1, on the reverse strand, counting down.
ATTAAGGGATGGTATTAAAGGATAATTTAGTATTTGCTATATTTGGAATATTCTCTTTTAGGGCCTATGTGACATTCTTATCTTTGCTATCTTTGTGTATAAATAGGTGTACTAGGTTTCATTAATATTATTCAATTCCTTACCAATCATTAGTAACAACTTTTTATCATTCAATATTTTCTCTCTTCTTCCTCAATTTCATCACCTTGCACCAACAGTATATACTTGTATTTTTTAACTATAATTACTCTGATGCCGAAATATTTTTATCTATGTGATTGAATGTGCTTATTATGACCATTAAATTTTTTGCATAAGAATTGAAAGCAAATATTGGAATCATCTAGTATTGCACTCCTTCCATTTTAAACCAGGTGTTATTTAAAGTTTTTATACACATATTAAAAAAATGTAATAATAATGTTATAAAATATTGCATTTTTGTTATATTAACTGTATAAATATATTGGAAGTAATGTATCTAGTATTGTACTTCTTCTATTTTAAAACGTGGGTCATTTAAAATTTTTATATACAGAATAAAAAATATAATAATAATATCATAAGATATTGTAATTTTATTATATTAACCTTATAAATGTATTGGAAGTAACATAGAGAATAATAATTAAAGAATATAATTAGAAAAATAAAAGTGATAATAATATTTATTTTAAAATAAAATTTATTTATTAAAACAATACTCTTTTTAAAACGGAGAGAGTAGTTGTGCTTTTGTCCAAATGATTATAAAAATAATCAAAATTATCATTATATGTGATTTTATCTTCAATAATCAAATTATGTAATATGATGTTCATTTTTATTAGATTTAAATGCATTTCTAGTCCATTTTGATTTTCTTAAACTTTTAGTTCCTTTTTAAATAAAATCAGTTTTTTTAATCTTTTAATTAAATTTTTGCTGATCCCTCTCCATATTTGTGTATGTGGAATAAAAAAATTTGACTGGTCGTGAATATGTGACGCCATATCATTAAATAAAAAATAAAAAATTCTACTTTTATTTCTTAATTAAATTATAATTCTTTAAAATTACTTACCTTAATTTCTAATTCCTCTTGCGCATCCAATTCCATACACTAGAAAACAACAACAGTAAAGGGTACCGAGGGTGATCCGTACACTAGAAATCACTAAATCGATGTGGGACTTAATGTGCACGGTTTTGGAGCTTCTTCTGCATGGTTTTTACCGTAAAACACCTACTCTAAGCATTAAAGTTCCAGAGTCATTCATCACAACTTTTACATCACTAAGCTAATGGTAACTGCAATTCATATTCTTCTAAATTCGAGCTGCATATATTAACCTTCTAAATGCAATCCATATTCTTCTATTTATTGAAACTTTTGTTTTTGAAAAGTGTAGTTAAGTTTTATTTTTGAAAGAGTGTAGTGAAGTTTTGTTGAGGATTTCTGAACTGATGGTAATTGAACAAATGTCTCAATACATTAAGTCCCACATCAATTTAGAATTAAAAGATTAAAAAGTTTAATAGAGATAAAAAAGCTAATTTAAAAAAAAAAAAAATATATATATATATATATATATATAAATTTAAATTTAAATATTGGGATTTGATGATACTCCATCCTATAAATTATTCAGTTTATCATTTCATATATATTAAGAAAAATAAGAGAGAATAATTTTTTTACTATAATATATTTAATTATGTATTAGAAATGATAAAAGTTTAATTAATTAAATGGTAGAATTGAAAAAAGTATATTTGAAATTAAAATGAACTATTTATTTTAGAATATTATTTTATTTCAAATGAATCATTCATTATGAGACAAATGAAGTAATTCATATTATATTCGACATGATTAAGAGTATAATAGACCTCATCCTTACAAAACATCATTGAAGACTTGGGAGGAAGATTTATTTTCCATCCTATAAAAAAAAAAAGAACTTACACAATTCTAAAAATATTCTTGAAAAATTAAAAATATATTTCTAGTACACACCAACGTATAATTCAATCGTTTTTTTGAAATTCATCATATTTTACAATAAAATTTCTCTCAAAAATATATTTTTGAAAATTCTTAAAAATACATTTCTAATACTCATATATACAACATCTAAACAAGAACATGAGTACAGCATCTAAATCACAACTTCTAAACAAGAACATGAGTACAACATCTAAATCACATCTTCGAATCAACGAATAACTACTAAAAACAAAGTCAATAAACAAGAACAATGAAATGAAATATACAACTACACACACAAAAATCAACAAAATCTCAAACAAATCAACAAAAAAAAAAACTTCTAACCCAAACACAATCAATAATTAAAAACGACCAACGTTTCAATTAAAGTAATCATAAACTGAAAAAAAATCAAAAATATTATTCACAGTAAATAATCAACAAAAACATCGCAACACGAAGCTTAAATCACCGATCCAAAATTCCATCCATAAAAAAATTGATGGAAGTGTATTTAAATTACCATGTGCCTAGTATTAGAAGTGTATTTCCAAAATAAATTTTATTCTAAAATAAAATGAATTTTAAAAAAATAAATGAATTATATGTTTGTAGATGTCCATCAGAAATGTATTTATGATTTTTAAGAGTATTTTTGAAATTTCACTTAGTACCTAGAAAAACATACCATTAAAAAAGAAATCATTTCAATTTATTTCTTAAGAATTTTTCTTTCCACCCTATAATAAAAAGAAAAACTCTACACAATTCCTAAAATATCAATTGAAATCAAAAATATATTTCTGGTGCGCACCCACTCATATATAATTCATTTGTTTTTGAGATTCACCATATTTTTACGACAAAAATTATTCTAAAAAATACACTTTCAAAAATTCTCAAAAATACACTTCTTATTATGATATATATCAAGCTTTATATATGACACCACCTATCTACCTCCTCAAAAGGAATGGAGATGTCAAGCTATTGGTGTGTAGACATTAGATAACCACAAGAGGAATAAAAAAATTACTAATATGATAACGAAGGTTCATGCAATAACAAGTAAAGCTAATTTGAGAAGCTTCGACTAAATCTCATTTTTCTTACTAATATAATTTCATTTATGATAATTTTACCTAAAACTTATTAGTTGTTTTTAATGCAGTTTTTGTGATCACAGACATTTGCCTCTCTCCATCTAAAAATAACCGATCAGTAGAGTATTAAGATTATTTCATTTTAAAATATATAATTTACCTATAAAATTGGAAATGAAAGAAAGAACATAACAATAAGTTGCACTATCGGAAGTAATAAGTTGTACTATCGGAAGTGCGTTTCTGAGAATTTCTGGAATAAATTTTGTCATAAAAATAGGGTGAATCTAAAAAATGAATGATTTATATGTGTGTGGATGCATACCGGAAATATATTTCCAATTTTTAGAGATATTATTATAATTTCGCGTGGTGCACTAGAAAATTATAGGATGAAAAAGAAATCCTCCATCAAAATACTTGTAATTGAACCCAATACTCTAAATAATGCATGTTAAATCCATAAACCATGGAAAACAACTACTTCAAACATAATAGTGGATTTATTATGATCACCTCTAACATACCATTTGTGATACGGTGGGAGGACTGACTTGGGTGTTTTACGTTTGATCGCAATTGTTGCGGATAGCAAGAGTCACCACCGACTTTTCTTTTATCCAATAAGGAAAGGTTGAAAAGAACAGGAAAGACCTATCAAGATTATTTCTTGAGTTCAGAGGGTAGGTTATGAAAAGGGAATGTATTAGCATCCTTTTCATCCGTAGTTATCTACGAGCTCTTAGTTGCTTGCTAGATCACTTGCTTTGTTTGAAAATGTGCTTGTGATGTGGGTTTTGAAAGTATTTTTGAAAACGTCTTTGTAATGGTTCTCGTTTCTATAAGAACGCGTATAAAGTGTTGTTTTGAAAATAGTTCAAAGAGGTGTTTGTGGAATGTGTTTTTGAAACTGATTTTGAAAAGTGTCTTTGTAAGGGTTCTCGTCTCTATAAGAAAGAGTACAAAGTGTTTTAACTTTTGAAAATGTTTCAAATGAAAGTGTTGGTGTAAAAAATATTTTTGTTGTGAGCAAGCGAGCAACTAGGAGCATCCTACCTACTCAAAAGGTCTAATTGTTATTTTCCTCCTCCTTTAGATGTTTCTATCTTACCATTGGTTTGGTAAGAAGCCTTATCGTTGGATGTGAAGGGACGGGCGTGAGACGTTTGTATAGTCATAAAAGGCAACCTATGAGACGTTTTAGCAATGTCATTTAGGGACTAGATCATTTACCGAAGGCAACATGAGGGTCATCGAGGGACTATGATCTTTTATCAAGGGTCTTTGCTAAAACGGCCATATTCGAGGGACATGACTATTTTCTGAGGCAACAAATGGGATTACCCTAGAGGTGCATGTGTGTGAATAGTATGTTTGATTTCATACATTTTTGTCTTTTGATTAGAGGTTGTCTACTTGTCGATTTTATCTTAGCATACATATCCTATCTTACTAGCAATTATATGAAAAACGGTAAACTTACGGAAATTAAAAATCCTAAGCTATTACATCATTAGGGGGATGGGGATGTAGTTTACAAATAGGGATGAAATAGGTGTCTAATTATTACAACCATATCGAATAAGTGGACAATAATGAAGAATATATATATATATATATATATATATATATATATATATATATATATATATATATATATATATATATATATATATATATATATATATATATATATATATATATATATATATATATATATATATATATATATATATATATATATATAATGCAAAAATAGTGTAAAAAGAAGGAAAAAATTGCATTTTGAACTATTATGTCTCGACACATGCTGTTATGCATCGACACATAACTTTCCTTGCCTCTGCCAAACCAAATCAACTCAGTATGAGTCGACGCATAATGGGATGTGTCAACTCATTTCCTACTTGTGTCGACACATACACGTTTTGTGTCCTCATGCACCTTCCATCTTTCTGTTTTGGGACTTGGATAGCAGTATGAGTCGATGCATAAGACCATGTGTCGACTCATACCCTGTTTTTCACTTAGAATGAGTCGATCCATGTGCATATGTGTCGACTCATGTTGCAGTTTTTTTTGCCTCTATCATCATTCTTTTGCATGTATCAGTCAATTTTCAACATATAAATGATAAAAATGAACAACAAGTAAATGATTAACTTCAAGAGTAGTAATTGCTATATCTTATTTTAAAAAATAAACCAAAAATGATGAATGGAAAATGTAAGTACGGAGTGCGCCTAAGAGGGGGGGATGAATTAGGTACTTTAAAAAATTTCTGATTTTAGTGATGATGGATATTATTTTTCTGGTTTATGGTGAGTTTATGAAAGAGTAAAGTGCAGAAAAATAAAGAGACACAAGCGATATATCCTGGTTCCCCTCACAGTCCGAGAGTACTCCAACCCCCTTTCAACATGAAAGAGATTTCCTTATTGTGGCAAACTTAAACAAAAACTACCCAAAACCAAGAAAAATCTTCTTAGACCAAGAACAATCCTCTTGGATTTTCACTATGTCAACAATGAGAACAATCCTCTCAAAGTGACTTTACTTGTATCCAACAATCCTGGAAAAACAAGATTTATAAAACCACTTAAACTTATTTCCAACAATCTTGAAAAATAAGCAAGTATATAGCAATATTTGATTTGAGTGAGTTTGAGTAGAAATGATCACTTTGAGTGATTTAATCAATGAATTGATCTTCTCTTCCAATAATAATAGTATACAATGACTCAAGATATATAGTGCTCAAAGTTTTCTGGTTAACAATATGTGAAAGTGTGCAAAAAACTTGTGTATGAAAATGTATAACAGCTTGAGTTTGATTTTTGAAAATTCAGAAAATATGATTGGAAGAGGTGATTAAAATGATTTTAAAAATGAGTATTTATATGTTCATAGCACCCTTTTGAAACATCATAAAATTCTGTAAATGAATCATGAACAATTGCCAAGATTGAGTGAAAGGTTTCCATGAATTGGTGTTATGAACAGGCATGTGTAAAGCTGCTATTTTTCAAAATCGTTCAGCATGCAATCAATTGCACCCTTTGTGTAAATCAATCGCACGGGGTTTCAAAAACTAAAAATTAAAATATTTTGAGTGTGCAATCAATTGTACAAGTGTATAAATCGATTACATTTGAAGTCAGTAGCAAAAATTGATTGAGTGCAATCGATTGCACAAACATGCAAATCGATTGCACTTAGAAACAATAGTAAATGTTTTGAAAAATTGAAGCATGCAATCGATTGCACTAATATGCAAATCGATTGAACTCAAGTGAAAAATGATTTTTAGCTTAGAAAAAAACTTGAGTAAGGATTTGGACAATATAAAATATTTCTTTTGACCATTGAGCATCTATGTCTTAAGTTCAAAGTAAGTATTATCATTATACCTTAAAATTTTGCTAAGCGCTTGAGTCAAAGACTTTATCCACAAATTCTTTTAGCTTGATCAATAACTTTGCCTTATCTGTCAATCATGGTTTGTCTTTGTGATACGGTGGGAGAACTGACTTGGTGTTTTACGTTTTGATCGCATTTGTGCGGGTAGCAAGAGTCGCCACCGACTTTTCTTTTATCCAAAAGAAAAGGTAAAAAAGCATAGGAAAGACCTTTCGAGATTATTTCTCGGGTTCGGGGGGTAGATTATGAAAAGGGAAGGTATTAGCACCCTTTTCATCCATGGTTTTCCATGGGCTCTTAGTTACTCGTTTAGATCACTTGCTTTTGTTTGACAGTGTGCTTGTGGTGTGGGCTTTGAAAGTGTTTTGAAAAATCTCTTTGTAATGGTTCTTGTTTCTATAAGAACGTGTACAAAGTTTTGTTTCAAAAGGTGGTTCAAAGATGTGTTTGTGGATTGTGTTTTAGAAAGTGTTTTGAAAAGATGTTTTGCAATGACTCTCGTCTCTATAAGAACGTATACAAAAGGTTTTGTCTTTTTAAAATGTTTTGAGATGAAAGTGTTGGTGTAAAATGTTTTTGTCGTGAGCAAGCGAGCAACTAGGAGCGAATCTACCTACTCGAAAGGTCTCAAGGTTCTTTTCTTCCTCCTTTTAATGTTGCTATCTTACCATTGATTTGGTAAGAAGCCCCATCGTTGGATGTAAAGGGACAGGCGCGGGTCAATTTTATAGTCATCGAAAGCAACTTATGTGACGCTTTAGCAATTTTTGTAAGAGACGAGATTGTTTTATCAAAGACAACATCGAGGGTCATCGAGGGACTACGATCTTTTTTATCGAAGGATCATTGCTAAAACGTCCCATATTCGAGGGACATGACTGTATTTTCGAGGCAACGAGCGAGGTTACCCTAGAGGTGCACGTGTGAAAAAGTGTGTTTGATTCAAGTTAATTTTATCTTTAAAATTAGGTTATCTAGCGATTGATTTTTTTATCTTGCCATCCCACTTGGCGCATGCACTCTATTTTAGCCAAATGAGATGGCGCATACACTCTAAAAATGAGAGGATGCACCATCTCACTTGGCTCCTAGGGCAAAATGCATTTTTTATAAATAATTTCTCCGTTTCTCCGTCATTCTTCACACTTTCTCGCATTGTCTTCTTATTTTTCTCTCTATTATTTGCATCATGACATCGCCCATGATTTTTACCAAAGATGGTTACGTTATTTTCTCGGCCACCAAACCTCCGATGAAAATGAAATTTTGGCACATTCACTCCATGGAGCGTCTGAAGAGAGAGTTGATGTGATGGCTAGAGGGACACATCGAGGATGGGGAACAAATTAGAAGGATCCATCAAAGAAGAACAACCAATTCACTTGCGACAGCAAGACCTAATTTTTGGTTGGAGAAAGTCAAAACAAACAGCGACGTAATGTTGATGATGCATGAGTCAGATGAAATTGTTTTAACGGTTATAATTTCGTAGATGGTTTATCGTGTTTTATTTGTTGTTCGTGCAAGGTTTGTTGTAACAAATGCTCTTAATAAAAAACCGTAATTTTTATAACTTAAAAAAGTAAAGATGTTATGTAATATAAATTTTATGTGGTTGAGCTAGTAGCCCGAGTCAGATAATTTTTGCGATTGTGTTCGACCTGACGACATAAACCACACTTTCTTTCTAGCTTATCAAGGGAGTCCATTTCAGTTGTGATGTGCTTTCTTTTGGAACGACCCTTTTTATTCCTTCGCATTTGGTCATTGTGCCATACTATTTCACCGTCATATGCAGGCCAATAATCAGGTTTTGCTACCAAAGGGAAGCTGTTGTTGTATACATTGAGCAAGGTTTCTGACTTGTAAATGGGAGAAAAAAAGTTGTAATGCGTCTTTATGAGTATAGGCACACGCAGCAATGACATGAGAGCAAGGCATACAAAATGCTTGAAACTTGCCACAATCGCACCAACGAGAAGGTAGTATAACCCCATACTCTTGTCTTGGCAGCCCCATGTTATGGTCGATTGTCTCTTTGACAATGAAGTTGTGGCTTTGTTGGTCAAACCGTATAACCAGATGGGTGTTGGCTTTGGTACTTCCTGCCTTAATATACTTCATGCAGCTTTCACTCCATAGTTGTCCCGATTGCAACACAACATTCCATATTTCACCTCTTTTGGCAAACAACAAAGCCATCCTAAAATATGTTGATTTAACCAAAGCATTTACTGGGAGGTTTCGTATGCCTTTGAATACCCCGTTCATGGATTCAATCAGATTTTTTGTCATGTGGCCCCATCGTTGTCCGTTGTCATATAACCTAGTCCATTTCTCAATCGGAATGTTATCGATCCAGCTACCGACGTCCAAATTTGACAATCGGATCTCGTTACGATAATATTTGAATGTAGGTTGTGTCAATGCATACCCTGCATTCATAACCGCTTTCCTAAGAGCTTTGTCTTTGATCTCCCTCGTGAAATTTTGGACGATATGTCTAATGCAATAGACATGCGTAGAAGGAGGGTCATGCCAACCGTTTGCAGGATTGTTGTATGCACTCTCAATAGATGCATGATTATCAGAGATCAAACAGAGATCTGGTTGAGGAGCCACGTGTGTTCGAAGATTCTTGAGAAAGAAGCTCCAAGCACCACCAGCCTCTCCCTCTACTAGGGCAAAGGAAATTGGGAAAATGTTGTTGTTGCCATCTTGTGCAACTACCATCAGTAGCGTGCCTTTGTATTTCCCATATAACCAAGTCCCATCAATTTGAATAATTGGTTTGCATGACGCAAACCCTGTGATGCAAGATTGAAAAGCCAAGAACACCCGACTGAATATTCCATTTCCGGTGATTTAACTATCATCTGGAGCGTACGCCGATAGTGTTTCCATAATGTAAACAGTACCTAGAGAATAAGTATGAAGTGAATTCAAGTAGCAAGGAAGTTCTTTGTATGACTCCTCCCAGTTTCCATATACATTTTCAATCGCCTTGGTCTTTGCTAACCACACCTTTCAGTATGATGGAGTATAGTTAAATATCATAGTGATGTGAGAGATTATGGTTTTCACCTTCAATGATGGATCGTTGCTGACGAGGGGTAGGATTTCTTGACATATGAGATTATAATTTAGTTTTCGATGATCATGTGATTGAGTAGAATTGACACACGTGTGGGTGGACATAGAACCTATGAACCAACAATCACCTCTTAATTTGTATGATGCAGTGAGCTTGAACATACAATCTGGGTAGATACACTTGATCTTGTACCTTTCTGGATTTACACAATCTACCTTAAAATTAACCGAGTTGAGCATGTGAAACTTTTTTATGGCTCGGATACATTCTTCTCTATTACGAAATTTGTCTTTCTCTTTTAAGTTTTCATCCGACTGCATATACGGATTGAAAAATAAATCAGATGACAGTTCATCTCCGCCCATGTTAAAGTTTGTCATGTGTGGAGGTGGTGTGTAGATCTCGTTCGAAGGTATACCAGGTATCCCATCGTCTTCAAAATCATCGTTGACCATGCCGTCAAACTCTAACTCTTCATTTTCTTCTTCTTCGTCAACGACATCTACTTATGCTTGTTCGGTCTCGAGAGGATCAACCACTTGTGACAGCTTAGGCTCTCGCAGCATAATGTATAACTCAATAGAGTCGTACCCAGAATACTCATGAATGGAAAACATATTCTGAAGGTCCCCATAATCTTGAACCTTAACCTTATAAAATCTTATTTGGTTGTTACAAAAAAAACTGGATTCTGATAAAAGATTTGTGTCACGGGACCTCGTCCAAGTTTGGCCTCCAATCATTTTTTGAAATACAAGAAATTGGCTTTCCTGTTTAAACAAAATCAGATGTTCTCAGTGTCTCTAAACAAAAACCCAGAGGTGGGACAAATGTATGTCTCACTGTTGAAATGTGCATTGATCACATATTGTGGTGCAGAGGCCATTGTGTTTGACTGTTTGAAGGTTTGAATGTTTGAAGGTTTAAGTGTTTGATTCTTTTAGTCTTTGAGTTAATTGTTTGAATTTTTGAATGTTTGAGTGTTTGAGTGGTTGAGTGTAGAAGTGTTTTGATAAATGTAGGATTAAATAGGTTGCACTGAATTTGAATAAAACAACAATAAGCAACCTCTAACTCGCCAACTAGGTTGTCCAATCGTATTACATGCATACAGAGGTGCCTTCCTCAAGGCTGTCACCTAGCCTGCACCTATACTGCAACCCATGTCACCTCTAATTCTCCAACAGGGATGGCGACACCTTTCATTTTTGTACTCATTCGCCAAATCCAACGGCGCCTCCCTACACGTCCAATTGTATGACATGCATGCAGAGATGCCTTCCCCAAGGCTGTCACCTAGCCTGCACCTATACTGCAACCTATGCCACATCTAATTCGGCAACAGGGATGGCGACACCTTTCATTTTTGTACTCATTCGCCAAGTCCAATGGCGCCTCCCTACATGTCTAATCATATTACATGCATGCAAAGATGCCTTCCCCAAGGCTGTCACCTAGCCTGCACCTACACTGCAACCCATGCCACTTATAATTCGCCAACAGGGATGGCGACACCTTTAATTTTTGTACTCATTCACCAAGTCCAATGGCGCCTCCCTATACGTCC